>OY728133.1:1945027845-1946498845 GCA_963277665.1 Viscum album | reverse complement strand
CTAATGGCCTAACGCCCTAATGGCCTAACACCTTGATGGCCTGACGCCCTAACAGCCTAATGCCCCAACCGCCCTAATGACCGAATGGACAATTGGCCAAATGGACTATTGTTTTAATTATCTAATGTCCTATTGGCCTAATGGCATATTAGCCTATTGGTATATTGGCCTAATGACCAAATAGCCTAATGACATATTAGACTATTGGCCTAATGTCCAATTGAATAAATGGAGACTTGGACAATTGGACAAATTTACAAATACCCAAATGGTCAAATGCCCTAATGCCCTAACGGCCAAACGCCCTAACGGCCAAACGCCCTAACGGCCAAACGCCCTAACGGCCAAACGCCCTAACAGTCGAACTCCGTAATAACCAAACACCCTAATTCCCTAATGGCCTAATTCCCAAATGGCCTAACACCCTAATGCCCTAACACCCTAACGTTGTAACAGCCTAACACTCTAGTGGCCTAACAACCCAACGACCTAACAATAGTCCAACGGCCCAACGACCTAATGGTCTAATGGACAATTGGCCAAATGGACTATTTTCCTAATTACCTAATGTCCTATTATTAGGCTAATGGACTAATGGCATATTAGCCTATTGGCCTAATGACCAAATGGCCTAATGGCATAATAGTGTATTGTCCTAATGGCCAATTGGCTAAATGGAGACTTGGACAATTGGCCAAATTCCCAAATGGACAAATGGCCTAACAACCCAAGGGTCTAATGGAAAATTGTCCAAATGGACTATTGTCCTAATTACCTAATGTCCTATTGGCCTAATGGCATATTAGCCTATTGGCCTAATGACCAAATGGCCTAATGGAATATTATCCTATTGGCCTAATGTCCAATTGGCCAAATTCCCAAATGCCCAAATGGCCAAACGCCCTAACGGAAAAAATGCCCTAACGGCCTAATGCCCTAATGGCTTAACGTCCTAACGGCCTAACGGCCTAACGCCCTAACGCCCTAACGCCCTAACGCCCTAACGCCCTAACGCCCTAACGCCCTAACGCCCTAACGCCCTAACGCCCTAACGCCCTAACGGCCTAACACCCTAACGGCCTAACACCCTTATGGCCTAACGCCCTTACAGCCTAATTCCCTTATGGCCTAATGCCCTAATGGCCAAATTTTATTATATATATATATACTAACTGAATAAATATGTCCAATTTGATTTTTCTTTGTTTAGTTGTTTCTTTTGTATCTTATTGTAGTTTTATTAAAGAAGAATATTGGAATGGATTGGAGTTTTTTGGATCACTAGAAATGTGAAAAAGTATGTCTATCATTTATTATTTTTGAGGATCCTGGTGTTTCTGTTGTTTTGAATCGATTTTTTTTCCTGATTTTAGCTCTGTTTCTGCTGTTTGAGAAGACTCACTATAATTTTTTTTTAAAAAAAATTCCCAGCTTAGCGGCGGCCTATGGCAGTCTCTAATGGTTGGATTTTTTTCCTGCGTCTAGCGACTGCCATTGACGGTCATTGTAGGCCATTTTTTAGGTCGATATAGCTCATCCCAATAGCAACCACTATTCAGCCGAGCATTAGGTCCCCTACAGAGACCGCCATTGGGGGTCACTGTAGCTCTACACTGATGGGCCTAATTTGACCACCATTGGTAGTCTCAAGGAGGTCTCTAAAGACCATTAGAGATCGCCAATGGCGGTTGCTAATGGTTCAATTTCTAGTAGTGGACTCACCGTCAGCGACCTACCGGTGCGACTCACTGCTGCAACTCACCGTCAAGACTCACTGTTGCGACTTGCCATCAATGACCTACTGGTAAGACTCACCACTAGGACTCATTGGTCTTGACTCACTGTTAGATGAGTCACCAGTCTGAGATATCTATGGACAACTCTCCATTAGATGAGCTAATTTTGGAAACTAGATTTTTGGTGAACTCTTGAAACGAGTCACTATGACCTCCCCGAACACCTCAAACACAAGATTTCAACAAAGGAATGGATCAGAGAGGTTCAGGTCATTACATCAGATACCTCTCAAACTATTCTCACCCTCAAGAATCCAAAACCAACCTAGAGAGGAAACATAAAATGGGTCGTCCGAACATCCACCCCACAGGATACCTCTCAAGGCTCTCACCACCATAGGAGCTCAACCGCTTCATAAAAAGAACAATGTGAAACTACACAACAACCACAACTAGATCCTAAACACTCTTTTGGTTGAGATACCTATCAAAAGAGATAAATCCATAATAATCAACAAGAGGAAGCCATCTTATAAACGGAAAGGGTCTACAACCACCAAATGAATAGTATTACAAAAGAAGAGCTAAACATCAAACAACTTGGGATATTAAGCACGTATCTACAACTCATGTTCCCAGGTACTCTCCTTCAAACCACCATGTCACCACAAGACACAAACCAAGAGGATAGAACACCTGTGTAACACCTTCTCCTTGCGGTCCTGGATCTCTACAGGCCACTCCTCAAAGGTCGCATCATCATCAATATCGATCTCACCCCAATCGATGATGTGAGAGTCATCATGAAGATAATGACAGAGTTGTGACACATGGAAAACATCATGTATCTAGATCATCTGTGGGGGGAGTGCTACCTGATACGCCACAACTCCAACATGATCCAACACCTCGAAAGACCCAACAAACTAGGGAGAAAGCTTACTCCCATGATCAAACCTTCACTGATTATGAAGGGGAGTCACCTTCAAAAACACATGATACCCAACATCAAACTCTAGAGGTTTCCTCCTATGATCGACATAGGAATCCTGATGATCATGTGTTACCTTCATCCGCTCACAAATCACCTGAACTGTCTATCGTACTCTGTACCAGTTTCAGCCTGAGAATTGTTGACTCTCCAACCCTAGTCGAGCACAATGTGGAACGATAAGGTCGGCCATACAAGGCTTCAAACAGATCCATACCGATGGTGGAGTAGAAACCATTGTTGTAAGTGTACTCTATCAAGGGAAATGCCTCATCCACGAACCTCCAAAATCTAGGACACAAGAGCACAACATTTCTTCAAGAGTCTAGATGTTCTGTTCTATATGACCATCCATTTGTAGATGAAAATAAGTGTTAAGGAATAGTTGAGAACCAAAATCATATTGTAGACCTCTCCACACCTAATAGGTAAAATGAGGATTTCGATCAGAAATGATCATCCTTGGGACTCTATGGAGTCTTATAACCTTCTCTAGATATTCAAAAGTTTCTTGACACTGATTAGTCCATAGGAAAGCCCGATCCTTTATATTCAACACTATTAGAGGAGTCGCAACCTAAGAGATATTGGTTACTAACCTCCTGTAATAGCTTGCAAGACCAAAGAAACTTTTCACTTCTTCCACTGTCTTGGGGGCTTACCAAGACACAACGGCTTCTATCTTTTACATATCCACAACCACTCCATAATAGGACACAACATGCCCTAAGAAGTGGACTTCTCGATCCCAAAACTCACACTTGAACAACTTCCCAAATAGCTTCTCATGACGAAGAACTCCCAAAAACAGCACACAGATGCCCTGCATACTCGTCCTTGGATTCGGAGTACACAAGAATGTCGTCGATGAAAACCACCGAGAACTTATCTAGGAACTCATGGAACACAACATTAATCAACCCCATGAACACAACTAGAGCATTCATCACACCGAATGACATCACAACGAACTCGTAATTCCCATGACGACAATAGAAAGTAGTCTTTGGGATATCCTCATCCTTCATATGAATCTAATGATATCCTGATCAGAAATCGATATTTCAAAACCAACTTTCACCCTTCAGTTGATTGAATAAATCATTAATTTGAGGAAGAGGATAGTGGTTCTTCACTATCACTTTGTTTAAACAATTATAATCGACACAAAACTGCAAACTGTCGTCAACCTTCTTCATGAACAAAACTGGTGCACCCCATGGTGACACACTCAGACGAACGAAACCGCACCACAAAAGACCATAAAGATATATACGCAGCTCTCACAACTCAGAAGGCGTCATCCTATACAGAGAAATTGAGACAAGAGATATGCTTTACTATAGTTCAATCCTGAATTCGATCTCTCATTGAGGGGGTAACACTACAACCTCTTTTGGAAAGATGTCAGGGTACTTTTCTATGACCCTGGGAAACGCTAACTATTTAACCTCCGATGAACTCAACGTTAGCTTAGTCATCCAGTATGATAAGTACAAAACATGCCTCTGACCCATCTGAGGGTCTCACTTGATATCAAACACTACTGAATCTCCATCAGTATCGAATAACACCACCTTCCTACAGAATAAATCCACAATAGGCTGCACTGAATACAAACAATTCATGTTGAGGATGAAATCATATGGTTGTATTCATAAACATAGGAAATCTTCCCAAGAGTGGTGTTTCCCAGGCACTAGCTCACAGTCTATATATACTTCAAACAAGTCAACTCGACCTCCAACTAGCATAGTCAGCACCAAGGGCACTAGAAGCCTCTCTACCTCAAGTCCCAAGGCATGGACAAAGGTAGGGGATATGAAAGAGTGCGTCTCTCCTGAATCAAACAAGGCATGCACCCAAGTAGAAAACAAGAAAAGGGTACCTCGAACGACGTCTGACTCACCTGAAGCTGACAACACTAATGCATGAAACTGACCATGACCTGCTCCATGACCTCTTTAACCCTGCTGAAGACCATCTCCATGGTCGCACTCTGATCTCTGAGGACGAGGAGCATCTCGAGGTTGTCCTCCGTCTGCTCTATTTTCTCTTTTCCGATCCAAAGCTGGTGCAACATGCTGTTGTTACCTCGGCTGGAATTGCCTCAATGGAGGAACCTAAAGCAGAACAATTGGCGTACGCTGACTGCTCTAAAAGGTTGGGCACTCATGTTACTGATGAACTCAACCTCCATAAGAAAAACAAGTGTCTGATCCCTTAGTATAGTCCTAAGAGCCACTTCCCCCAAAGAAACGAGACATTGAGGGATGTAACCTACCCCTGGCCGAACAGAAACTCTTTTGCCCTGAAAACCGGGAACCCCGAACCACAACTCTACTTCATAAGGAATCCTGATGACTCCCCTCTCATGACGATTCGGTTCTGGATAACATCCTCTTGATGACCTCTTCCCTCACCAAGACCTCGAGATATATCTTCAACATAAATGGGGTGACCTGACATTGGATCTCTAGACACAAAGCCTCCTCGAAATGTCTCACTCTGGACTCCTCATTTGACAATAGGTTCGAAGCATATCATAGAAGGTTCCTAAAATGAATCTCAAACTCTTGTACACTAGAGCTCCCCTACCGAAGGGTAAGTAGCGACTGGCGACTGACCGCCTTCACAGACAAAGAAAGAAAATCAGCTCTAAACTAATCTCATAACTTCTCCCATGAGACTACCGACTCCTCAAGATTCTTGACGAACAAGAACCACCACTGCCTCACTACCCCATGCAACATCGTCGCAACCAATGACATTCAATAATCATTCTGATCATGGATCGAACTAAAGGCTATCTCAACCTCCTCTAACCAGTCTTTGGTGACCACATCTGAAATGGTGCCCTCATACTTATGCAGACTCTGGCACTAAAACTCTTGTGAAGTGTCATCCTTTAAGTGTCATCATCGTCAACCTCTACTCTACGACGATATGCTAGTGCAACCTGCTAAACATATTCTATGTGAACCTGAAGAGGACGTTGACCTGGATCGATACCTGCGAAAGAAAAAATAGTTAGAGCTCATAAACCTGGAATATGGAAGACTTCTACATTAATTAATTGTTTTCTTTTATTCATTTTAGTTTAACCTATCCCAAGGTATATCCATTCAAACACAGGTGAAAATAAGAATGATACATGATCCTTTTCTATATCTCTACCTTATAACTAGTATCACCTCATTTAGTAGCCACTATAAACTTAAAGGTTCATGCATCATATCATAGGGCTGCCTAAATACCTATGTCGTTGTCTGTCTATCCTGTTTACAATGCTTTTTAAACTTAGCTAACATTGTTTCCCTACCAACCCATGTAACCTCACCTATGCCTAACTCCAATTTCATCTTACCCCTCAACCATACCTCTGATACCACTATGTCATGACTCCCTCCCCTTAAATTGTACCCCTTTTGGGCTGACAATGGTATAAAAGAGATAATGACCCTCTAGTCTCACCTCCAATAGGCCCCGTGTTGGTGACTAGCACCGAGGGTATAACAAACACACAGATGGAAGACTTTACCCTCTAAGAGAACACATGTGAAAGAGAGATAAGATAGACATCAACCAAATCCTACTCATATTACAATATAAAAAAATCCAAGTGCAAATATGTAATGTCATGCGAGAACTACTACAACTGAAAGGGAAAACTACAAGTACCAAAAGAAAGAAAAATGGCAGTGACCACGAAGCCCAAATAGCTCTCACAAACCCCAATCTAGTAGTAACTAGCTTGATCTCCAACCTGATCCAAGTGACCTTAAAAATAGTTTATATAAACATAGGGTGAGTATAATAATATACTCAGTAGGATTCTCCCCGAAGCCTCTTATGCAAAAGTAAAGAAAGCATGCTAAGACTCAATGATCAACAAGTGAAACTAACTCGTCACCTAAACATGTATACTAAGTTCTCAACCTCACCATGGATACTCTCACCAAGTATTGCATACAAGAGTGTATAATATAATAAAGAATGTTGAGGGTACTCTGCTACCACTTCCCCACTGGTTTTATACTTTTTCCTAATGTCGCACATCTTGAGAATCTCTCTCCAAAAAGGCTAGGTCGAAGACACCTCGGCGAAGCACCACAACATGAACCTCGTGAAACACAACCACCACATCCACATAGCTTAAAGTAACCAGGTAGTTTTTGGGAGCCACTACAGCTCGCATAGCATGTATCATACATCGGGTATTATATATCAAGCCATTACAACCCATACACTGAGTAAGGATCCTCAAGCCATCACATCCTATACATGTTACACCTATAGTAGTCCATAGAAAACTATATCTAGAATATATATGTGTGAAATAACCACAATCCATTACAACCCACTACACACATATATGGGAAAAAACTAACCATTGTGCATACCAGCATAAGTAACTATCAAGAGAAGAGTGTGGGGTCAAATGGGGTAGTCAGTTGTCCATCCTCCCACTGAGATATTGGGGAAAACACCCCCTAGGGGTTAGAATCCCTGAGGTGTCAGTTTCCCTAACTGATAGGGTTGAGTAGTGTATAGAAACACAAAAATTACATGATATGATATAGCTCATAACCACATTATGGGCATAACCTAGTCTTAGAATCAACTGCAACTAATGTGTCTCAGACTCTCAGTTTCCACTGCTAAGACTAGATATCCTATAATCACGCAACCATTTAAAGAGCTTCATTAAGTTACTTATCCATTTTTATCAGTTGTGCCTTATGTTAATTAATTCTTTAACCATTATCAATTTCCACATTACTTTTCATTAGCATCACAATCAAGTTCCATGCCCTCCAAGCATACCCAAACTGAGTCCACGACTTCTCAGAAATACAACCTCAGCACTGTATCCCAACAAGCTCCAACCCCATGGGTTAAACATTTATTCATTTATTAAAAACATTAACACTTTTCATATTTCTATGTATTCTAAGAAAGCATTCTAAGCTACCAAACACAATGAGATTAACACGGTGAGTAGCTGAACTACCCGTCAAGTCTTTTCCACCTATAGTAGGAGTGTAGAACCATCCATCCTTGAGAATCTAAATACAGAAAGCATGTGGCACACCCTGAACATCTTCGCCTCTTTTAGGAGGGCAATCAAGACCATCTACCTTAAGAAATGGGGAGAGTAAAGCAGGTAAACAAACAATATATTCAACAGGCATCCAACTTTCATATCAATAGGTAAGCTTATCTTCAACTCATTTCATCACCTCTGGTGTCCTCCATGACACCTATATACATAAACCGATGCATCTTGCCACTCTAGGCATCAACTACTGCCACAAACACTAGGCCTCTCTGCCCCCAAATACCAAAACAACCCTCTAAGCTCACACCACATCACAAGCAGTAGGAAAAAAAAACATAGAAACTCAGCTCTTGGACCTAAACAAGGCATTCAGCCTTCACACACAACGAGTTATCACAACTCCAAAGCACAAGGCACTTGGCCTTTACAACAAGCAGGCAACTCAGGCCCTATAAAGGAATTATATTTTATTCATACAACTGGTTCTTATTCCATCTTGAATTAACTGATTCATTATCATAGGTCCCAACTACGGGCAACCTAAGAAACAAGCTTCTCAAGCTATCAAAAATTAATCAAACAATCAATTTAACATTCCTTTAATAATTTTATCAAAAAGCATCAACATTATTTAGGTTCATCAACTAATTCAGTTAAACATTCATATCTACATCAATTTGATTATCATCAAATTACAACAATAACCAGATTCATTAACATGCCTCTTTAAACAGTTATCCAATTAACCATCAATTAATTCTGGATTTAAGTTATTTACCAATTTCCATCAAGAACAACATGTTAAACAAGTAAAGCATAGATATCACACTATCCATCAAATCACGAGGAAATAACATCACTAAGAAATCAATACCAAATTTTTAATTTGGTTCAAATATTTATTATGTTAATTTCATTGTGATCCAATGGGATAAATCATGTTATCTCTGTGGTTGAACATAAATAAAAAGTGAATCAACAAATCTCCTACCTCAAAATGTCTTCAACGTTCTTTGCATGAGAACGATTCAATACAATAGATCATGATCACCTCTCCCACAATGACTGCATACACCTGAGGATGTCGCGACACCACCACACCATCCAAAAACCAAGAAAGCTCCATTAGAAACATAAAGATCACATACCATCACATGGAAAGGATAAATGGGAGGAAAACAGACTGAGGAACCCAGAAAAATGGAGGTAGAACATACCTTATATCGAAGATGAATTAACACTTCCTAGTTACATGAAAACATGGGGTGCCCATGCAGCAGAAAAAACTCCCAGGGAAACCCGATCCAAGGCTACAACACAATGTACGACTCATATGGGAGGAAGAACTTTGGGAATCTTGTACCAAGGAAAAACAAGAAGGAATGAATGAAGGTAAGTCCCTTAGCTTAGAAGGATTAGATCTGAGACTCATGGAATATGAAATGGTTTTGAATTACCATTAAAGTTGAATCTCAACAAAACCATGTAGTTTGACCAATTAAAGGCACCCAGACCCTTAGGAAAATTTAAACCGGAGTTATGGGCTTTGAATTGGCTTTAAATACCTTAAAATAAGGCTTTGAAAGCATTTTTTGTCTAAGAAACGTCAAAAGGGAAAAATTGTAGGAAGTTGGAAACACTATTCACAAGTAACCATTGGACGGGTCACCGTTGGATGAGTTACCGTTGGATGATTCTCCATTGGACGAGTCATCATTCGATGAGCTACCGTTCAGTGAGTCACCATTCACGAGACACTATTCATGAGTCACCATTGGACGACTCACTATTGTGAGATACCAATGTGAGTAACCATTTTGAGTCACTGTTGTGACTCACTGCTACGACTCACCATCAGCGACCTACCGGTGCGACTCACTGTTGCGACTCACCATCGCGGCCTACCGTCAGTGACCTACCGGTGTGACTCACCGCTGCGACTCATCATTCTAACTCACCGATCCTGGTTAACCATTGGATGAGTCACCGATCCCAGCTACCGGTGGACGACTCGCCATTAGACGAGCTGCTGTTGGAAATCTTGATTTTTGGTAAACTCTTGAAATGAGTCATCATGACCTCCCTGAACACCTCAAACACTAGATTTCAACAAAGGAATGGACTGGAGAGGTCCGAGCCATTACAGTATAAATCTAGACCATATTCTAAGGGATGAACCCTCAACATTCCACTTTCTAAAGGGGCTCTAACTAAAACCAAGGAGAAATGCCTTAGTAATTTTAGGAAGGGGATTGATTTGGATCCAATGAGGCAATCTAAGGCATTCTGTGTCTAAGGACATCAATCCAAATTTAGGATCCCTTACCAGACATTCTAATATTTTTAGAGTTTTTAACTGAATCCAAGGCGGACTTTCCCCCGACATTCAGATCAGTGAATCGTATGGCATCTGTTGGGTTCATGTTTGGCATTCCACTTTGGAATCCAAGGCTTACCCATAACATGACTTACTTTTAATCCATAACCAATTTCATTCTATTAACATGGCTCATAAGGCAATAGTCCCTTAAGAGGGAAAATGAATTTAATAAAGGCAAGCATACATCATGGATCAAGGCCATTCTTTTAAAATAAACTCAAGACTCCATTAATTATTAACCTATTAGATTGCATATTATTATTTAAAAAATTATCCATTTAATTAAGGGTAACACAACTCACTAACATCATTTCCTTAATTTACTTCAAGGTATCAAGAAGGATAAACATCCCTTTGTTAACCTTATAACTTAAATGCAGGATTTTCAGAAGTTATCATTTTATTACCTAGCCCTTGGTCACACCCTAAGTCCAAGGGACATACGATTATTGGTTCTATGTTTTGGGTTAAGGTGTCCCAAGTCAAGGTTGGTTCAATTAATAGATCAAGTATCGCATGGTTATCCCTTTACTTGCATCTTATTCATACCCTTTGTTCAAACTAAATCATTTATAAATTAATTGATCAAAGGGAGTCACAGTCTTGGAAATGATAATGGTTCCTTCTAGGTTCATTGGGGTAGTTCCCTTGTCCATAACACACCCACTACTACAAAATATGGCTATAGCCACGATTTGGAACAGTGGCTATAGGCCCAAAAACCGTGGCTATAAGTTATAGCCACGGTTTCATAAACCATGGCTGGTATTGGCGTGGCTATAGGGCAAAACCTAAGCCACGGTTTGAAACCGTGGCAACACCCTATAGCCACGGTTTTCAAACCATGGCAGAATCCTAAGTCAGGAAATATATATAGCCACAGTTTTAAACCGTGGCTATAGGCCTTTTGCCATGGCTTTAAACTGTGGCTATATGTCCCCCCCATTTCATAAAAAAACAACCCCCCTGCCCCCTTCCCCAGCACACCCCCCTACCCCCTGCACACACCCCTGCCCCCTTCCCCAGCACTGCCCCCTGCACTCCCCCCCAGCCCACTGCACTTCCCCCTAGCCCACTGCACACACCCCTGCCCCCAGCAAACCACCCCTCACTACTGGAAATTAGGGTTATAGCCACGGTTTTAAACCGTGGCTATAGGTCATCAAAATGTGGCTATAGGTAATAGCCACGGTTTGAGGAACTGTGGATAAGTTTGGTGTGACTATAGGCCTTGACCTATAGCCATGGTTCCAAACCGTGGCTCTAGATCTATAGCCATGGTTTGAACCGTGGCTATAGGTATACAACCACGGTTCAAACTGTGGTAATATCACTATAGCCACGGTTTAGAACCGTGGCTATGCAAGAGGACAGATACACTTTATTGCCACGGTTTTAAACTGTGGCATTAGACCTATAGCCATGGTTTTTAACAGTGGAAATTAACCAATAGCCACGGTTTAAAACTATGGCTATAGGGTATGAAAATCCATAAAAAAATACCCCCCCAACACCACTGCACAGCCCCCCCACTCCCCTTGCAACCCCCCTCCCCCCTACAGCCCCCCACCCCCTGTAAAGCCCCCCTAGACAGCCCCCCCCACTCCCCTTGCAGTAGACAACCCCCCTGCAGCCCCCCTCCCCCCTACAAAGCCCCCCCTAGACAACCCCCTCCCCCTATAAAGCCCTTCCTGGAAAGCCCCCCTTCCTGGACAGCCCCCCTCCCCCCCAAAAAATAGCCCCCACCCTCTCCCCTGCACAGCCCACCCCCCTGCAAAGCCTCCCCTGGATAGCACCCCCCCTGCAAAGCCTCCCCTGGACAGCCCTCCACCCCTGCAAGGCCTCCCTTGGATATCCCCCCTCCTCCCCCTGCAAAGCCCCCTCTGGACAGCCCCCCCAATTTAATAATAGTTTAATCATCTTATGCCAACATGGGAGATTGATGAGTGGTTGTACAAAGTTCAAGTCATAATGATATTTAAGTTACAGTGGAGCTGAATAGAACTATGGTTCCCAAAAATTGTTATGTACTGATTGATGTTGAATGAAGAGATATATGATGTCATTACAACAATCAATATGTGTAGTTAAGAAGTTATTCTGAATGGAATGAAGAAATCATCTAATGTGGTAGCTCACCCCCCCTACAGCACCCCCCCTCCTGGACACCTCCCCCCCTGCCTGGACAACCCCCTCCCTCCTGGACACCTCTCCCCCCTGCCTGGACAGCACCCCCCTCCCCCTCCTGGACACCTCTCCCCCCTGGACACCCCCCCGTCCTAGACAACACCCCTCCCTCCCTGCTGGACACCCCTCCCCCCTGCCTGGACAGCACCCCCTGCTGGACACCCCTCCCCCCTGCCTGGACAGCACCCCCCTCCCTCCTGGACACCTCCCCCCTGCCTGGACAGCACCCCCCCTCCCCCCTGCCTGGACAATATCCCCCCTCCCTCCCTCCTGGACACCTCTCCCCCCTACCTAGATAGCACCACCCCTGCTGGACACCCCTCCCCCCTACCTGGACAGCACCCCCCCCCGCCTGGACACCCCCCCTCCTCCCTCCCTCCTGGACACCTCTCCCCCCTGCCTGGACAGAACCCCCTCCCTCCTGGACACCCCTCCCCCCTGCCTGGACAGCACCACCCCTGCTGGACACCCCTCCCCCCTATCTGGACAGCACCCCCCTCCCTCCCTCCTGGACACCTCTCCCCCCTGCCTGGACAGCACCACCCCTGCTGGACACCCCCATACCTGGACAGCCCCCCCCGCCTGGACAGCACCCCCCTCCCTCCTGGACACCTCTCCCCCCCTGCCTGGACACCACCCCCCTCCCTCCCTCCTGGACACCTCTCCCCCCTGCCTGGACAGCACCCCCCTCCCTCCTGGACACCCCTCCCCCCTACCTGGACAGCACCACCCCTGGTGGACACCCCTCCCCCAGCCTGGACAGCACCACCCCTACTGGACACCCCTCCTTCCTGGACAGCCCCCCCCCACTCCCGGACACCCCCTCCCTCCTGGAAACCCCCCTCCCTCCTAGAAACCCCCTTGGACCACCCCACTCGAACAACAACCCCCCCCCCCCCTCCTGGAATCCCTATACTGTTGTGCTGCCTTTGGGTCCATTGTGGGTTTTTGGTGCTGGATTTATCCGTTGGAAAGGGATAGGAATGTAGAGTTGATTTTTTGGCTAGTTCTCAGCTTGTGTGGGTCATGCAGGTGATGTTCTTTTGGGGTTTCTTGTTGCTATTATGGTGTTGGGTGGGTGTGGGATGTTTATAGTGCAAGGGTCCTGTGCAGAGGATGCCTGATTTTAGTGTGTGGGGATGATTATAGAGGGGATTCTAGTGTGGTACGGATAGAGTCACATGTTATTATTCTAGGTGCAGTTGTATTGGATAGGGTTCATGGTGTGGGTGATTCAAGTGCGGAATTCTAGTTTTTGGTTGATTGGTTTCTTTTTGGGTTGTGGTTTTCCTGCTACTTGGCTACATGTAGGGGATTTGTTGTAGATGGTTGTGGTTGAGTTTGTGGTTGACTGGTTGGGCGTTCCTTTTGTGGCTGGTCTTTTTCATATGGTGATGTTAGGATATTGTTTCCTTGAGTCTTTGAGTGGTCTAATGTGGTGGTCTGGTGCCATGATATTGTATAATGTTTCCTTGGCTTCAAGGTTCATGAAGTAGTAGATGGTTCAAGTTGCGTATGGACTAGTGTTGTTGTTCCTAGAGGAAGGTTTTCTTTATTGAATGGGTTCTTTCCAGCAGCCTTTTGGGTTGCAGTAGCTATTCTAGTGTGAGTGGCTAGGAGGGTTGGGTTTTGTTTGGTGTTGGGTGGGATGACTGCAATTATTGGTGTTTAAGGGAGCAGTGTTGTGGTTGGGTGGTAGGTGGATGGTTTGTGGTTTTGTAAGGGTACAGGAAGGTGGGTTTGATTGATGGTGATTATTGTAGGTGAGTTGAGTGGTCTGTTATAGGGATTATGTTATTATGAAACTATTAACTTTTTATGAACAATACCAACAAATATTGGGTCATATTTCATAGGAGGGGTGAGGGATTTTAGGATCTGCACCTTCAGTGCATATTCAAGAAGAAGATAATTCAATGTCCATAATAGATTGCCAAGTTCAAGAAAAGAGAAAAAGAATTAGATACAACATCTCTAATATAGAACCTGAAATATATTACCTCAATCTATAGAATAACATTTGGGGTAAACATATTTTGAGGCCCTTGTAATATGTCATAGTCAGAGGAACAAACCTACATTTTAGGGTACTACAGTTCTTGCACAAAACATAGTGGTTTTAGTATCTAGTGAAATTACTCAACCATATAACAGAGAATAGAAAGAGGCTTTTATTATCCATCATGATGAAAATAAGAATCAAAAGTCTTTTACTGAAGAAAAAGTTAAATACAATGATAAAAGAAATCATCAAGATCAACTAGTAGTCTTTGACACTAAAATGATAGTCCAAAATCCAATCAATTTCTATCATAAATGATTACATAGACACTGAACTGTTTATTCATACTGATATTAAAGTGGTTTTTGAGACTGCTTTCTTTGCCTCTATTTAGAAAATTAGAGATCAATCCTATCCCACTGTTTATAGAGGCCAATCATCTAAAGAAAAAGATGAACAATATTTTGATTCATTGAATACATAATCAAAGGAGGTGGTGTGGTTGATGGGAGATTTCCAAAATATTGGGTGATTATTTTTGGTGTTACAGATACTGGGAGATGTTATTGAGTAGTTCTGTGAGCTTCTAGTTAGGAACATCAAGATGGATGTTTGGTGATGGATGGGTGTAGAGGCTAAATTTATGGCTGGTGTTGGCTTAGAGGTGTTGGAGGTTCTGTTTCCGTGGACTGACTTGTTAACAGAGATTGGGTGCTATTGTTGACTGTGAGTTGGTAAATGGGTTGTTGGCTGGTTTTTTTGTGTGGTGCAGGATGCCTCTTTTATGGGGTGTGTTGCAGGAGTGGCATGGGTTGGTGTTGGTGTCTTGGGATGTAAATTTGAGTACATTCCTAGTGGTTGGACATTGCTGTTGGCTTATAGGTGTTGGTGCTATTACTATTGAGTGGGTTACTGCTAAAACTCTGATTGTTATTGGGTTTTTCTCTAGTACATGTGCTATTGGCTAGTGTTATTGGATTATAGTAGGTTGCTGCTTGGTGGGGAGTGCTTCTGGTGTCAAGCGGGCTACTACTATTTCCAGTTCCACTAGGGGTTGGCTGTTGATTGAAAGCTGGGAGTTTGGGGTTTAGTGGTGATGGAGATGAAGGGGGCTGGTTGCAGGTGCTAGGGGGATGGTGCGGGCTGATTCGAAGGTGGCAGCGGGGCCGTTGCGGGCTGGAATGCTGGTGGCAGCGGGATGAAATGAGGGTGGAAGGGGGATGGTGTGGGCTGGATGTGGCTGGAGTAGGGCCAAATCACGGCATGACCGCAGCGTGTTGGCCAGGTCCAGCTACATCCGCGGGGCAGCATCTTCCGGCCATGAGCGAAGGGAACGATAGGAGGCGGGGCAACATTTCGGTCGTCGCCCCACCAACAAAAATTGTGATTAGTCAGTCTCAACATTGATCACAAGACTCATGGAATACTATCACTGCGAACCGCCGCAGGGTGTCGTTCCGGAGCAGGGCCAAATCACGGTGTGACCGCGGCGTGACCGCAGCGTGACCGCAGCATGTTGGCCAGGTCCAGTGACATCCGCGGGGCGGTATCTTCCACTTAGTTTCAAATAGGATGATATGGATGGCATGAGAGGATGTTTTCTCAGAATATTTAAAGAAATGAATGCTAATCTGTGATGACTAGAGGATTGGATGACCCCTGATATACCTAATTCGGTGGGGGCTCGAATGCAGGTGGAAGGGGGCCGAAATGCTGGTGGAAGGGGGCTGGTTACAGGTGCTGGGGGATGGTGCGGGCTGATTCGAAGTTGGCAGGGGGGCTGTTGCAGGCTGGAATGCTGGTGGAAGTAGGCTGAAATGAAGGTGGAAGGGGTCGGTGTGGGTTGGATGTGGCTGGAGCAGGGCCAAATCACGGCATTACCGCGGCGTGACCGCGTCGTGACCGCGGCGTGACCGCGGCGTGGCCGCAGCGTGACCGCGGCGTGTTGGCCCGGTCCAGCGACATCTGTGGGGAAACATCTTCCACTTAGTTTCAAATAGGATGATATGGATGACATGAGAGGATGTTTTCTCAGAACATTTAAAGAAATGAATGTTAATCTGTGATGACTAGAGGATTGGATGACCCCTGATATACCTAATTCAATGAGGTTTGGAGATCTAGCAATGTGTAGGAATACCTAGAGGAATACCCCATGGGATCAGGAAAATCATAGGTTACATAACATTTAATCTGACATTACTGGTACTGTGGGACCCCTGGGCTTTGGAACTGGGCTTTTGGTTGGATTTAAATATCACATGCCATGTGACATGGTCACACAACATGGGACCCATCTTAAAAGTCCAACGACACTTAAAGAGTGTCTTGGTTCAAACAACTGTTTTAATAAAAAGAGGGAAACTGTAAAGACCCGTAAATTTCAAGGAATTTTTTTTTCTTAATTTTCTTTGGAATTTTACAAGAGCGCAGTTTCTGACGGCACCTGATTCCGAGGCCCGGTGTGCCCGGAATCATTTTCCGAAGTTTGGCTCGGGTACGTTCAGTGAACGGACGAGCGGGTTTTTCTAACTTTTGAACCGGTGCCCGGAATCGAATTCTGAGGGCACCGATGAAATCGCAGCGCCGATATTCGCTTAGAAACGCCTCTTCCGGAGTTGCGTTTGCTCGGGTGTGGTTTTTAATTTTCGGGCTTAAAGTTAAGAAATAAAATAATTTTGCGACAACTTTATTTTATTTCACTTAAGCCACTTGAAAGCCACTTGAATCCACTTAAAGGCGGCTTGAACTGAGTTGAAATGGATAGGATGCTATCCAGAAATATCCCACCCCCTTGGTAGGATATTTGTGAGGTGGGGCCCGCACGAGCCCCGCCGTTTCTTTCCGCTAAGAAACGCACCCATGAAAACCCGTCTTAATGAAAGTCAACTGACGCGTTTTCTAAATTCTTAACAGACCATTTAATTGGGCGGTTTATTTCGTGAATTAAATCGGTTGTTTCTTTCGTGAATTAAATGGGCTGTTTCTTTCGTGAATTAAATGGCCTGTTTCTTTCGTTGAATTAATTCAACGAATTAATTCAATCGTTTCTTAACCTGTTTTCGTGTGTTGGCATATTTATAAAATAAGACCAACCCAAAATCTTTGAGAAGATTTGAGAGGATCCTTGTTTCTTCTTCTCCCTCGCGAAGAACGCGAAGAACGCGAAGAACGCGAAGAACGCCGGACCCGGAAATCGACGACGCGACGCCTTGATCCGCATCGCCGACAACGTTCTTCTGCGACGTCTCTTCCTCCGCGACGGATCTTCGATCGGCTTCTTGAGGTAAGAATCTCGGACCTTCCTTTTTATCTCCTTCGTGGTTCTTAACAAAAAACACAGATTTAATTAATTAAATTAAATCTGCTGTTTCATGGTGCGTTGAGTTCGCCGACTCAACACCGGATTCCGCGACGACGCGACGATCCCTCTCTTCCGCGACGAGCTTTTCCGCGAAGAACACCCGCGCGCGACGATCGACGAGGTAGGGATTTTATAATTTTGGAATACCCCTCTTTATATTCCCGTGAACGTTCTTTAAAAATTAAAGAACCGGTTTCAAATGATCAATTTTATTTTATTAAAATTGTCGGTTCATGTGTTGAACAATTTCTCCCGTTGTTTATCTCTAACGCGGAGGGTGCGGGCCAACGAACACGGCCCGACGACCCTCCGCCGTTCTTCTTTTTGTGCGGAATTGACGGGCGACGACGGAACGTGCCGCAACGGATGTTGGGTGATCCCGCAGTGAAGAACGGAACCCGGGAGGAACATCGACGCAGACGAGAAGGAAAACGGGCCACCGGAGCGACTCCGGCGGCCGGAGGCGGCGGCGCCCAGGCGCGCCGCCGGACAGGCCGCCGCGGCTGAGCCGCGGTGGCGGCCAGCGGACCCGCGGTCCGCGGGTCCGGTTCTTCCGGTCGGGACGCGGCAATGTGCCGCGTCCGCTGACGACCCGCGCGGCCCGCACGCAGGCCGCGGCTCCCTCGACCGCGGGCTGCGCCCGCGGCTTCCACCCGCGCCCCTCGGCCGAGCCGAGCCGGGTCAACCGGGTCGGGTCGACCCGGTTCGGCCGACCCAGGGGGGGGGGTCGGGCCGGGTCGGCCCGGGCCCGGACCCCCGTCTTCGGACGGTTTTCGTTCAAACACCCGTAACTTGAGCTACGGGCCTCCGAACGACACGCCGTCAACGGCAACGCGATCCTTGGATCGAGACGGTCGTTTCGGTATACTATACTCAAGGTGCACCTTCCTTTTCGGGAGCCTACGTAGTTAAAAACTCCGTAGTTAAGCGTGCTTGGCCTAGAGCAGTGATCAGGATGGATGACCTCCTGGGAAGTTTCCCAGGATGTGTGTGAGACGGAAAGGCCAATAATTCACAGACCGGGCGTCCGATTGACGCGCCGTCTGTTTCGTTGAATTCCTCTAAGTGAGACGGATCTTTTGGCATACTCCGCCCAAGGTTTGGACGCAGGTGGAGTACGTTCCGGATGGTTTCGCCTTAAAACCAACCGGGCCCCTGGGACGAAAAAGCCAATAACTCTCAGACCGGGCGTCCGATTGACGCGCCGTCTGCGACGTTGAGTTCCTGTTGTCGATACGGAACTTTTGGATACATCAAATTCAGACTTTGTGTCAGTTGATGTATCAGCCTCTCGGCTCGTGGAGCGGACCTCCCGAACGAGCTTGCTGTGTGCGGGAACCCTAGTGCTGGCTGCGACTGCTACTTCGACAACGATGACCGTGCAGAGATCCTCAGTGGACTGCAGCGACGACTGTGCAGAGATCCTCCGTGGACTCCGACGACGACCGTGCAGAGATCCTCAGTGGACTGCGGCGACGACTGTGCAGAGATCCTCAGTGGACTGCGGCGACGACTGTGCAGAGATCCTTAGTGGACTGCGACGACTACTGCACTCAGCGATCCTACGTGGATCAGTGTTACAGGTCCTGCGTGGGCCCGATCCTGTGTGGGTCACTGCAGAGATTAGTTACCTATCGATCCTTCGTGGGTCCGACGACTTATATGGATCAGAGATCTTCTTTTCGTCATCCGAAGAAGTATACCTGTGTGAGCTGAATCTTCTGTTTTACTCGATAGAGGTGGTGCGCTTGGTTGTAGCGGCAGACCCGCGATACTGGAGACGAGCGTACGGAGTACGGAGACCGTGTAGCCGGCTGAGACCTGAAGACTGCTCGACCGACTCGACTTGGAGTGAGTCGACTAGCCCAGTGGACAGAGCGCCCGGTATTTGGCGGCAGACCCACGGCGGACGGAGCGCCTGGTAGTTGGCAGCAGACCCGCGGTACTCGACTGGAGGAGTACCTCTGTAGGCTATTTGGGTGAGCGCCCGGTATTTGGCAGCAGACCCTCAGCGGACGGAGCGCCCGGTAGTTGGCAGCAGACCCGCGATACTCGACAGGAGGAGTACCTCAGTAGTCTTAGGTTAGTGAGTAGTACCTCGGAGTCGTGACAGGACCACTGTACACTTCAGAGATGGGGCTCTTCAGCAGTTACGTTTTTGATAATGAAAATCCTGGTTTGAGCTGAGTCAATGATCCTTGTGTTTCCTCTTGATTGAGATGGGTTATCTGATAATTTCGATATATGTTTGGGCATATACCTATGAGAGTTATCTGTTGAGTTTTCCTGTGTGGATTACGTTTTCCTCTCCTTTGTGGATTGTGTTGAGCTATCCTGTGTGGATTTACTGTTTACTCTCCTGTGTGGATTGTGTTGTTCTATCCTGTGTGGGTATACATTTGCTTTCCTGTGTGGACTGGGTTTTACTTAGGCTCAGACGTTGGATCCAAACGGGAATTGATGACTTAGGTATATATATGGGCATATACCTAAGCCGTGTCAGAAGTTACTTCGTGATTGTATCTTTCCTTTGTGGATTACCCTTGTGGATTTCGGGAGACCTTCGGGGGTCTCGGGGTCCCTACTGAGTAGCTTATACTCACCCCTGCACGGGCTTTGCCCGCACTACGTTGTGTTGGTTGCAGACGACGGACAACGTTGACCGTGGTGGAGGCGTGCGGAGCAGGACAATACCTGGAGGTGGACCACTGGGCGGGACGTACTCGGAGCGGTCAGGTGGACCCGAGGAGCAGTGGAGGCTATCTGTACCCACCCTTCAGGTGGGACTTCCAGAGGACGGCTCGACGCTGCAGTTTTCCCTTTCAGTTGCTGTTTTTCCTTTCAGTTGTACTTTACAGTTGGGCTTGTATTTCCGGCCCCTTTTACTTTCAGCACATCTTGTATAGTTTTTACTTAGTGTTTACTTTTCCGCTTGCTTACTCTTTGGTGCTTGTTTACTTTTCAAAGGCAATGCCTTCCCTTTTTGTTGGGATTTACGCCTTGGTGCTAGTCGCCAGCCCCTGGCCTATGGAAGGCGGGCTTGGGGTAGTCACGGCACGGGCCCCGAGGACGGGTCGTGACAGAAACCCCCTACAGAGATATAAAAAGGGTCAAGTACGATGTGTGCTTTATGACTAACAACGACATAAAGTATAAGGAAAACATTAATGCAATAATGTTAAGCAAGGTATACCACTGTGAGTTTTCGCAGACAGCGAACCTCCGTTGGAGGGGTTTTATTACAAACCATGACTTATTTATCAAACGAAACAATTATCTTAACTAACACTTATTCAAGAATTGAAATTTAATATAAACATGCAAAATTAAGAAGGAAACTAAATGCAATTTAAAACATTTTTGAATTAAATAGGCTAGGAGAGGGACCCTACCTCAACCTCAAGGCGCGTTTGCTTTTGATGACGACAACTCGAATCTTCCTTTTTTTCGTTTGCACGCATATGCAACTTAACATATATATAAGGACACCTAACCCCTATGTACATATTTTCATGGCCAAATATGCACAAGGGGGTCCTTAGATATATGTTTATACTTGCATATACCCCTTTACACTTACACGCGTATGCATTTTTCATATCTATATATAAGCACACCTAGACCCAATATATATATTCATACTGCCATGAATGAATATATATAAAGGGGGAACTTATATATGCATATGCCTACCTATGCATACACATGTAAGCCTTCATCAAAGGCGACTCGAATCCACCTCAATGAAATCCAAAACACACAAAAAAAATATAAGGAACCCAAAAATCAAAAAATCCCTAATTAAAATTGGGCTAAAGAATAAAAACGGAATAAACCTTACCCAAATCTTGAACTCATTGTCTTCGATGGTGGTGGATAGAACCGGTTTTATAATAAGAAACCACCTATAAGAAAATAGTGGGAAAAGAAATGAGATATAACAACTTCTTATATATATGTGATCAGTGTGTCAACTGTACATGATAAATGATACATGAATCCATAACCAACAATGAACAAATAATATTCAAATTGATATGTACATCCCAATACTAAATAACATGATCATTAATAAAGCTCTTTATTTTTCAAACATCACCTTTAATTGCCTATTCAAAAATCAAAAATCACCAAAATATGTGAATAAAGTAAACTTCCATCATCAATTAAAAGTGAGAAATAGGGATTAGACATTGTTCTTAACCTAGAAAATCCATTCCTTGAATGTATAAAATACCTAAAACTCTTCATGCCTATATCCTTCTTAATTTTCTAGATTGAAACCTCATTTTTTAGCATGTTCTTCTTCTGGAATTCACCTTTATTCTTAGTTTATATAGGTTTATCAATTTTATAAAGTAGAGAATTTTCCTTCTTTTATTCTTACTCAATCCTCTTGGATTTTTCAAACCAGTTTTCTAATATGATTAGACAATCTTTTGGTGCATGATCTTCCTTCTTCTTGATTGTATATTCCTTCTTTGTAGAAACTATTTCCGAACATGCGATAATTGGTTCTTTCCTTTTATCTTTCAACAATTATTATTGTTATGGAATCTATGTCATAAATTCTTAACAATTTGGACTACTTGGTTTCCCTTCCACACACACTTTCAACAGCCTTTAGAGTACCCTTTTTAGGCTCCCTTTCAAACTCCACACTAGAATTGTCAAGCACTAGCCCACTACAATATCAAATATTGATACTTAACCCAACACATTGATCTGAATGACATCTTAGAAATACAGAAGCTCTAAATAGCATATTTACCAATATAAACTCCTCATAATTAACTGAACACACTGACTATACCAACCACTATAGGTAAATCATTAATTTTGGTGTGGTCTTGGAACCAAATATGGTTCATCCAACATCCAACTCCAGACACTAAATTCATCCATTTACTATCTAAGTTCATACATTTCACAACCTTGATAATGATCACCATCCCTTGATATAGATTTCACTCAAAAAAGATGAGTATGAATCTCCCCACTATAGTATTATCGATACCATCATCAATCCTACATACACATGTCTAGTTCCTAATATCACATTATGATCACTATAGAAGATCCTGGCCCAAAAATGATATAGCTCCATGAATTCCCAAAACATGCTCTTATTTTGTAAATCTACCATAGCCTCCCATAGAAGAGGGACTAAAACTCGATCCATAAAACCTCCTCATTCCTTCTTTTATGATCAAATGTATTTATCCATTCTGATTCATCTCTTTTGAATTTAGAAACTTCTAGTTTCACACATATATCCTCTAGAGTTCCAATCCTTTCAAATTGGAACTAAACTTTCTTCAACATATTCTAAACATCCTACGATCCCATGTCACTACTAAAAATTAGATAATGCTACTCCTAGAACTCATGGATAACTTAGAAAACCATTGTTTTTCCTTTTTGAAGGCCTTGGTCAATGGATCAAAGTAGTTGTAACATAATATGAGGGAAACAACCACTTGATCATATTTCCCATGAGAACACAATGCCATCCTAATTAGATGCTTTGTTGATGAATTTTGACTCAACATTATTCGATAATAACAACATTACTAATTAGAAACCCATCACGCCACAATCCTAAGCATGGATTATTACCACAAAATCATGAAACTACCTGTAATCCATACTTGATAATAAAATATCATTTCCAAAACACCAAAACCTAAGGTTTATCATAATAATATATGGGTTACTCTCCTACACAAACCAACTAAAGGTTTTCATCTACCATATAAACATGATTAAGATATCATAAATCAAACAAAAACACATGAAAACCACTATGCCCTACAGAACCCCCCCCTCCTGCACCCCTCCCATATGCCCTGCAGACCCACCCCCCTTGCACCCCTCCCCACTGCCCTGCAGACCCCCCCCCCCCCCCCCCCCCCGCCCTCCTGCACCCCTCCCCTATGCCCTGCAGACCCCCCCTGCCCTCCTCCCCACTGCCCTGCAGACACCCCCCTGCCCTCCTGCACCAGTCCCCCCCCCCCCTCTAGACCCTGGACACCCCCCACTCCCCCCTTCCCTCCTGCACCTCTCCCCTGCAGACCTCCCCCTGCCCTCCTGCACCCCTCCCCTATGCCCTGCAGACCCTCCCCCCTTGCACCCCTCCCCACTACCCTGCAGACCCCCCACCCTCCTGCACCCCTCCCCTATGCCCTGTAGACCCCCCCTGCACCCTCCCCCTACCCTTCTCCCCACTGCCCTGCAGACCCCCCCTGCCCCTGCAAATTCCCCCCTCCAGGCCCTGGACACCCCCCCACTCCCCCCTGCACCTCTCCCCTACAGACCCCCCCGCCCTCCTGCACCCCTCCCCTATGCCCTACAGACCCTCCCCACCCTGACAGGACCGCTGCCCCTTGCCTACTTCCACAGCAAAACCAATCCACTCCACTCCACCTCGAGCTCACAAACCGTCAGAAAACAAAAACCCAGCCTGTTCATCAAGACAAAAGCATTGGAAATTCCTCTTCCACCAAATCCAGTAATAGGTGATCCTTTAATAGAGAAACTAACAGACAACAACATAGATTCAATAAGGTCGACAACTTCCTCTATTATCATGTTTAATATGGTGCAAAAACTATAAATTATAGTAGACAGAAAAGAGGACACATTGTACACGCTTTAGGTAATTATACAGATTTTGCAAAGATTAAATCATCTTAAAAAATGAAGAAAAATGGATTCTTGAAGCTACTGCATTGAACAGCCTGCAATTAAAGGACATACCTGACTATAGAGACTTTGAGAGAGCTTCCCAAGAAGGATTTGCAACATGAAAAAATAATGACCATCCTCAATCAGGAACGTTCCTAAAACCGATGATGAGTGTAGCCCTTCACTTCTGCAATACCATAAACTACTTAATAACTAGACAATTCATAACTAAATATTAGAATAATACATGAATGATTGAAGAAAGGGACAGAAAAAAGAGAGGCATAAACACTTACATAACACTGTTTGGTTCCAAGTGTAGAAGTAAAGAAAATAGATGACACGAGAACCCATCTAGCCATTCAAAAAATTGGATCATTGGCATGAATGATGAACCATCATTGTCATCTTCCAGGGCAGCTATCTGCAACAATGCTCAAATGAAACAGAAGTTTTCTTCTCTATGTAAAAGCACATATATCATGTTTTTTTATGAAATCTAGTTCTTACATTGGAAAATATGGAACCAATCAATTTCATGGTTGCCAATGTTTTAGGAGGATCATTTGCATCCATACCAAGCAAGACATTGGATAATGAAATTGTCAAGAGATCAATGTATGCATTAGAAATAGAAAAATCATCTAACTTTGCATAAGAATTAGACAAGGAAGAGAAGAAATGTGATCTCCCAGAAAAGGCCACTGATGTTACATGAGTTTTCAACTAGTGAGTGGTTGTAATCTGTGAGAAGCTACATAGATACGATTTCCAACATATGGTTTTAAAATAACATGCAAAACTCATTTAACTCTTCGATAATTGAATATGGAAGAAGTATTACTAACCAAATCAAGAGCCATATGGAA
Source organism: Viscum album (assembly GCA_963277665.1). Lineage (NCBI taxonomy): Eukaryota > Viridiplantae > Streptophyta > Magnoliopsida > Santalales > Viscaceae > Viscum > Viscum album. The sequence continues at coordinate 1,946,473,567 of OY728133.1, read as the reverse complement.
GCTAGATGCCAAAATTGATGTCACCCCACCCACAAACCAACACACCAAGTGTGGGATCCTCTCCGAAATTTTTTTGAATAGCAGGAATGGGAATTGATTTTAGGATGTCTATTTCAATTTTTGGGTATTAAAGATTTTAATCCCCATGGCCAACCGTACCTAGAAACTTTTCTAAGTGTGGGATCAAACCTAGATAGGGTACCAATAGTGCCGGCCCGAGCAACCGTACCTAGAAATTTTAATTTCTCATTCTTTTATCTCACCATTATTGATAAAAAAAATACAATTTATAGGAGATATAATGGTATCATTTCATACTCAAGTAATGCGCCATCAATTATTCCACTCTAAGTCCACATGATTCCTAATCAATGTATAAAAAGGTGGGTTTGATTTAGACATCAAATCTATCCATTTAACAAATAATATGTTTCCAATATGAAATGAAACTACTCATCACATTTTTCAAGAGTCACCAAACTATTTTTTTAGGCTGGGACAATTGATTGATACAAATTGTTATAATGATTCTCATGGAAAATTTCAAACTTATTTTTTTACCCACTTTAACACACAGGTGAAAACATTCAAATTAAGTAGCATGTTTTAATTTCAGAAAACAGCCCCGAAACTTATTCAATATTTCATATAAATTCCACTAATTTAAAAACATCATACCCCCGTATAGCATTATTTTATTGTTTTAATCAAGAATTAGATATTATGAAATCATAACCTTTCAGTAATACCTTTTTCAATCACCTTCCAAAATTCAGATTTTGATGAAGTGATAATTGTAGAATATTCTTCAAAACCTTCTCTACTTTTCTAAGCTTCAAGGAGACACTACAGTTTTCAAAATTAATAATGATCCAATTTTGAATAGTACTAAATGTTCGATAAATTTCAATATGGATATCTTCACCTTACTTTCCAACTTTGATATCTTTTTCATCATCATTAAGGATTATTATTTAATCATATGTTCTTTAGAATACCAGTTGATAGATCATTTCATAATGGAGCATTATTCATTTTATTTTATAGTTTTTGATCTCTTACAAAACTTATTTAGTTATCTCCTTGATAACATGCTACAAATTCAATTACTAACACTGTAAGCACATATGTACAACACATGTGATAGGGAATAAGATAAAACTTCTTATTCCTCAATGTGAACAGAATGGTTTTGAGAATTTTATCAACTATCTCCATTATTCCTACTAGGAAATATTTTTTTCTTTTCAAATATTAATCTACTCTAAAAAACTATAACTCTTTTTTAACTCTCTTCTTAGTTGTAACCATAGAAAACTAAAATGAAAAAACCATTTTCTTCTTCCATTTAATAAATAAAATACACTTCTTTCTTTGAAAATTGGACTTCACATAAATCTTCTTCCCTCTTCTTATTCTTCTTCTTATTTAGTGAAACCAATCTGCACTAGATATCCTATTTACATTATCCTTAATCCATAAAACTTATTCAAAATATATTCAGTTTTGGATCTATTTTCTCCTTCAATACTCAAGGAATTTTTCTATAGGATTCAATATCAGTTATCTCTTCTTGATGCAAAGATTTTTCTTTCTTGGGATGACAGTTTCAAACTGACAATTTCTTTGACATGAAATATATATATATATATATATATGTGATACATGAAACAATATCCATTATATTAATTCTGTTCTTTCTCTCTTATCTGTAAACATTATACCATGTGAATACTACATTTTTAATTACTATAATTCTCAATAATTCAAAATTCCTAATATCTTGACATTTCAAAACTCCTACTACTTCTCTTCACAATTGTTTGTAACTGTATACAGACATGTAGACACCACTTCATAAAAAACTCCATGTATGCATAAATTATATATAAAAATATTCAAGGTTTCATCTCCTCATTTCATGGTGTAAAGATTTCTGTAAAACATGAAGTTATGAAATGGAAGCATGAATCAAAATCTTTCTTTACGATATGTATGTCGATGAAGAACAGATCACTATGCATCATCATATTTAGTTTATCATCTTTCATTTTCTTTTGCTAAGCATAATTTGATAAGACTTTTAGATAAGTCTTATAATTTATAAAGTCTTACATAATTCCCTCAAAAGTCTTATGAAGTTCGAGTCTTATGAGATTTCCTCAAAATTCTTTCAACCCTATATTATTCCATTTGCATCTAAAAAATATAACCTATGAAGATCTTTTCACATACCTTATAATTCCTACGATTCTTGAATATGGCATGAGTTTCTCATGATCTCACATTATGGATCACTCTATAATTTATAGTGCGGCTAAACTATAATCATGACACAAACTAAATAATTTAAGAAGAAAACCTATAATATATCATATCAAGTACCAATGCCTGAGTTTTTAAATAATGAACAATAGTTCAATTTGATGTGTCCCACACCAGACTTCTGTTTGTGAGACCTCTTATTTATTACCTATAACACTCCTTGGTCTGTCATTCAAATCCATTATGGTCACAGTTCTATCATGCTTTCCTGTACAGTGGTTCTAACCATCAATCTCCACCGATAAAAAATTGGTGCACTCTCCTCAGGTCGTTTTTGACCAACACAGGCTTTTATACATTCCATCCTAACTGGAATGACTTTAATCTTGGCCACCTGTATCTGATGACTTAGCTTCTTGGGTAGTGCTGTATTAAGGTATTTTTTTATAAATCCTTCTCCAAAATTTAAAAAAAAACAGAAAAATCATAAGGGTCAAATCAGCAAAAATTCACTCATAATCCAAGTTAAAAAACAACTCAAACATAAACATTCCTTTTCAAATATAACAATATCCTATACTCCAATAATATTAACATTTTTTTAATCTTCCTCGACTTCATCTATGTATTTTCCCGAATAGTTTTTTACTTTCCAAGCTTAAATACATAAGAAAGGAACTTCTAAAATGCCTTCATCATACACATATAAGATTCATCATTATAAATTCTCCATGAAACTCAAATCCTTATTGAAATTTCCTTTTCAATTTCCCTTTTTAAAACTAGAATATTCTAAGAAAAAAGAATCTTGGAAGTAATTCAAGAACACTTAAAACATTTTTTACTTTATATAAATTAATCTCCAAAACTCCAAAGGTAAGGTATTCCCTTTTCATATGAGGAATGAAAATTATTTCATAATCAAAGTTCAAACATAAAATATGTGTCTCTAAATCTCATTTACTTAATATAACGTCACACCTCTCTTAGGAACCCTTCTTCTCAACAAAAATAAGTGCGCTAACCAACTTCCAAGATATTCTTATCCATAAATTATCATTTCTTGCATATTGACACTAATATTTATTGAAACTTCAAAATCATTGGAAAAAATAAAACACACACAATGTGGGATCAACAACACTAACTTCTATGCATTAAAACTGAAGAATGAATGCCATAATTATAATATTTAATACAAAAAATTGTACTACTATCATGAAACTATAAATTGATAAATAAAGGACTTTAATAAGACCCTATATAATATCCTTCATATGATTGTGAACAAGGATAATAGATCTTATTCTAATAATATCTTTCATTCTTTGGGGGAATATCGAAACACAAAACATACTGGTACAAAAGAAACCCCATATTGTCTAGTATATAAGAGAGAAGTATCCTTCAATTTTCAGAATATGGGAAGTCCTAGACATAGATTGATGAGCTATAATGAGTTTATGAGAAAATTTTATTCACACTATATAACCATGGAGTCTATTAAAAGCATGTCACATGAGAATTTAACCATAAGGTTCACATCTGCCAATTCATTCATGGAGAATTAGTATTTTCCATGAGAATGCCAATGATACATGGAACAAAGCCTCCAATTCTAGAATAGAAATGGTAATGACCTTACATCGTCCATAAGGTCCACTCTAATGGGATTATTCCATGATCACAATGGATAGAGGGAATATCAAACCTTCCACCAACATAAGATTTATAATGAAATAAATTACATAGCCTTAGCTAAAAGTGCATTTCACATGAATTTAAACTACTTGGATATGGTCCTTGTCATATAACCTTTAAATTGATGGCACTAAATGTCCTTTTTTCATGATGTCAAATTGCATAGTATATAATCCTTATCACATGGTGTTGTACTAAACGACAACATATCCACCCCACATGACCCTTAAACTACATGGAGTGGTTTGTCTCATATGAAAAGGTTTACTTACACGAGATTGAGATCCATAAAAGATTCTAAAAATACGGTTTCCCCTATCTATGACCCAATGTCTAGATAAAAATACCCTCATGTTCAATAACCACATATTACTTAATTCATATTATCATGATATATGCAGTGAATACCAAATCACTTATCTTGGGGTCAACCAAAATTCTTATCTTATTCAAACCACCCCATATATATATATATATATAGAATTTTTTCAAGAACTATATGTGGCTTGATTACTATTGTCATAGGATATATAGTGAAACCAGGACACTCTATCTTGGGGACAACCACAAGTATGATTCCCACCAATTTCATATATTATTTTGGTATGTGGTCCCTCGTTGATTCACACAAAGTCTTCACCAATAACCCTTCATTTGGATGAAATATTTCCATTTTATTTTGTGTTTAATCCAGATCTGCATAGGGACCATTTTACCAAGAACTATTTATATCCTTAATCTTGTTATTATAAGATATGTTGTAACCCCAAGATTTTTTTTATCTAAGTTCCATCCAAGAATTCCATTTCCATCCCATTTCCCATCAATATTCCGACACCCAAGTTTACTTATTCTCGTAGGATTTTCCTTCATCAACCCTACACCAGGATGGGAATTCTTATACCATCCCAGAGATATCTATAGTTTGATTACTATTATTTTAGGATATATAATGACATCCATATAACCTTTCTTGGTCCAAATTTTAAATTTTAATCCACTCAAACTCCTCCATAATTTTCCTCAAGGACACAATACCTATCAGCTCTGAACTAGAAACTAGCTTTAAAATATCATTTTCCTTTGTAACATAATTTTTAACTTGAGAATTTGAGTCCCCAAAAATTTTCCATGTATACTGGTAATGTGTACATAAAATCTTGATAGACACCTCTATCGGGAGATGGTAAATACACTATGTATATAACCTACCTATAACCAACCAAAGGAATGTCCTTTCCCTGAAGGATAAGACCCAATAATCTTATATTATTTCAATAACAATACAGTAGAACCTATAATTCAAGTTTGGCCAATATCTATCCTTGGTATGATTTTTCAAAGGTATGGTAATAGACACACCATTTCAAATATAGTTTGTGATTATCCCAGTCTACCCATATGCATTTTATCATTGTATAATTTAAATGAAACAAGTTATTTCCCTAATTTAAAAGGTTTTAAAATACTTATGGATTTGAAAACCCCTTTTGGTTATCACATTCCTTCTGATTAGACTGAACTCTATGAATTGCATGACTTTCTGAGAGACTTTCTAATATGTCTTAAATTGATGTTGTGTATATCAAAATAACGAAAGATGACTCAATTAAAATTACAATTAGTGATAAACAGTCCAAATAACAAAATAATTATGAATTAAAATCAAATTAAAATATCTAGATGAGATCAGACAAATACCCCTCATCAAAAATTTCTACAAAAAAGAGAACGGAGAAAATTAAAGTACTTACAGAGGAAATGGACTCCGCTGCAGCTATATGCGAAGCATGGAGAAGAACCCTGGAAAAACCAAGTTGTAATGAGGTAAAAAGGAAGGAGGCAAGGAGGCATGGCAGGGTGATGTGTTAGCAGGGATGAAAGCCATAGAAGCAAGGTGTGGCTGAGTGATATCATTATGGAGAAGGTGAAGGGGGTGGAGGAGACAGGGAAGCAAGGCTAGGGGGCATGACGAGGATCGGGTTGGCAAGGAGGAGGTTAGTCGGGCGGGCGGAGAGGCGCGGCAGTGGAGGCACGCAGCGAAGCAGCCGCCGCTGGTATACTGGGTTTGTGATTCGAGGAGGGAGCAATGAGATCATGCCGGAGCCGCATCAGAACCATGCCAGAGCCGAGTCGGAGAAGGAGAGTCGCGGGGAGGTGGGGTGGCCGCGTCAGAGACGTCGGGAGAGGAGGAGCATCGCGGGGGCAGTGGGGATGGGAAATTCGCGAGGGTGAGGGGGAAAGGGATCGCGTGGGGCGCTATTGCCACAGACATCAAAAATAGCCGTGGGTATAAGGGATCTATAGCCACAGTTTTTATTATCCGTGGCTGTAGATCCATAGCTATAAGTCCAAATTCTAGTAGTCCCTTCCCCCTCACCCTGTCCCCTGCACACACCCCCTGCCCACTTCACCTCCCTCCATCCCACTGCACCCCCCCTACACACACACCCTGCCCACTGCACACCCCCTGCCCCCCTGCACTTCCCCCTGCCCACTGCACTTCCCCCCCATCCCACTGCACACCCCCTACCCCCTCACCCTGTCCCATGCACACACACCCTACCCACTGCACTTCCCCCCCCCCCAGCCCACTGCACTGCCCCCCCTGCCCCTTGCCCCCCCACACCCCTCCCCCCTTCCCCAGCACACCCCCTGCCCACTGCACTGCCCCCCAGCCCACTGCACCCCCCCTGACCCTTGCCCCCCTGCCCCTTGACCCCCCAGCAAACCCCCCCCCCCCTCACCCTGTCCCCCCCTGCACACACCCCCTACCCACTGCACTTCCCCCCCCGCACACACCCCCTGCCCTCCTGCACATACCCACTGCACCCCCCAACCCACTACACACCCCCCAGCACACCCCCCCTACACCCTACCCTGCCCCTTGCAAAAGAACCCAGCACACCCCCATGCCCCTTGCCCCCTCCCCCCTTGGAAGCTGGTTAAAAGCCTTTTGAAGAACAATAACACATTATGATCATGTACGCTAATTGGAGGATGGATGATTCTAATGACCAGTAATCAATTGATTTTTCCCCATTAGTTACCATATCATATCATATAGGCTGGGGGGAAGGTTAGTATAGAATTTAACCCTGTGTTTAATGTGATGCGTGAACAACTAGAAAGTGGTAAACTAACACTTGAGTGTTCACTGTTTGATGATGATGTGTTACAATTTTATAAGAGTTATAGTCCTTGAATCATTTGGTGAATATTTGATGAGAGACTATCATACCTTTGTGGTTTTTGAATCCTAGAGAGACAAATATGGGTGATGAATTCAGGTGTTTGTTTTGGTGGCCATGGACCTAGTAGAAAATATAGGAATGTTTTATATCTGTGAAGACTAATACTATCATGGAGTTCCCTTAAGAATTATATCAGAGAGAGATGCACATATTATGCCATGATTTTTGGAAAGGGTTTAATATGACCTTAGGGAATCATCTAATATCGAGCACAACGTACCATCAATATATAGACATACACTAAGAGTAGATGATACATATATTGGAGGATATACTTCAAAATTGTGTTCAATACATCGATGGATCTTGGGTTTAATATGACCTTAGGGAATCATCTAATATTGATTGAGAGATGCGATAGCACACCAGTGGGTGAAACCAAGAAATTTCAGGAAAATTCATTTATAGGAGAACAGACTGGTGTTTTTCGTGGGGTTGGATGCAGTGAGCTAAAAACCGCATTGAGATCATTTTTCAAAATCCAATTACCAGGTTGATAGACCGTTGGAAGATCATTCTCAGTTGAAAGTTCATATGGTTAGGTGAACCCCCTATCTAGAACATTTCCGGCTGTGAACCTCAGTTCAAGCCATGAAATTCCCAGGGGTAGGGATTCATGGTGTGAAACCCCTGGTCACACCGTGAATCATGCCTAGGTGGATTTATTTTAATAGGTTAAATTTTGTCTTTTTCTGGGTCAAGTGTTTCACAATGATGAGACTGAAGAAAGTATCAAGTTTTCAAAGCTGGTTGTTTGTGTTTGATGAAATGAAAACAAAGATTTTCTTTAAGTTTTAGATTTTTATGAGAATGCTCGGTTGATGTTTTCTCAAAATGAGGACACTGTCATCTCTAAAGTGAAGGAAATTTCATTTTCTACTGTTGAGTTGGCTGACAATTTCTACTAGTCCACATTGAAGGCTTAGGGAAATCATGTAAAACAGGCGAAAATGTCATTATAAAGAGCCACAACCAATTTGAATAGTATATACACATTATATAATAATGAAAACAATTTTTTAAAATACTCGATCAATTATAGAATTCAAATTAAAGGGTTAGGCAGAGGAAACTTACCTCAACCTCAAGGCGCTGCTTTTGATGACAACTCGGATCTTCCTTTTTTTCCGCTTGCATGCATATGCAACTTCACATATATATAAGGACACCTAGCCCCTATGTACATATTTGCATGGCCAAATATGCACAAGGGGGTTCTTAGATATATGTTTATACTTGCATATACCCCTTTACACTTACACATGTATGCATTTTTCATATCTATATATAAGCACACCTAGCCCCAATGTATATATTCATACTGCCATGAGTGAATATATATAAAGGGGGAACTTATATATTTATATGCCTACCTATTCATACACATGTAAGCCTTCATCAACGACAACTCGAATCCACCTCAACGAGATCTAGAAAGCACTACAAAAATATAAAGAACCCAAAAATCACAAAATCCCTAATTAAAATTTGGCCAAAGAATAAAAACGAAATAAATCTTACCCAAATCCAATGTTGAACTCACTGTCATCGATGGTGGTGGATAGAACCAACCTCATCATAAGAAACCACCTGTAAGGAAATAGTGGGAAAAGAAATGAGATGTAACAACTTCTTATATATATGTGATCAGTGATGATAAATGTTATACATGAATCCATTACCATTATAGATTCTATAATTCCTTGATATTATTACCACAATATCATCATTTAGTCACTCCCATTGGACTGATAATTTATGGTGGTCATTTTCAACACAAAACAACTACAAATACACACATTGTTAATCATAATATCAATAATCATTGCATCAGTACATGCATAAAAAATAGAAATAACACATCCATGAAGCATACCCCACCCCCACCCGCACCCCCACTACCCCCCAGCCAACACCAGTCCCCCTGCACCAGCCCCCCCCCACCTCCCCACCCCAAAACACCCCCACCCCACTATCCCCCAGCCAGCACCAGTCCCCCTGCACCACTCCCCCCCAGCCCCCCAGTACCCCCCTCCTGCACCAGCCCCCAGCACCCCCCACTTCCCCATGCACCACTCCCCCCCCACTGCCCCCCCTACACCCCCACCACTCCCCCCACCCCCACCCCACTGCACCACTCCCCCCAACCCCTCCCCAGCCCTCACCCCCCCAGCCCCCCCACCCACCTGCACCCCCACTGCCCCCCAACACCCCCCCACCTGCACCCCCACAGAACCCCCAGCACCACTACCCCCAGCGCCCCCCAGCCCCCCCCCCCAGCCCCCCCAGCCCCCCCCAGCCCCCCTGCACCACTCCCCCAGCCCCCAGCCCCCTCCTGCACCAGTATTACTCTTCTTCTTCTAGGATATCTTTGGTATTATTTAGAATACCATTATTTAGAAGTCAGTATTACTCTTCTTCTTCTAGGATATCTTTAATTAAATGAATTCTACGATTCCTTTCCTGAATTGATTCCATTTTTTACTTTAGATCACTTCCATCGGTCATGGCGTTAATGGCCAATTTTCAATGGTCCATGATCTGGACTATTCTTCCATAGTGTAGGCAGTTCATCTCTATTTCAACATCCTCTTCACTTCCATCAGTCATGACGTTATTATGCCAACATTCACTATACTTATATCCAAATGTCTAGTATCACTGTTATTGACAAATAAATCACCTTCTATTTCTATTGTATGTAGTATATCTAGTTTTTCTTGCTTTCTATTTTTGGACAACAACAATATGATCTTGAGCTTTATTTAGAGATCCAAGTATTTTATTCATGCTCATAGCCAAATTGGATGATATGGATGGATTCTCATTATTTAATCACACCCATATTTGTACAGAATTTGTTTTTAAACCATGGGTAATAGATAAATATGCATGAGTAACAACGGATTTATCAGGATAGTCTGTCACATTCCTCCATGAGCTTACAGTGAAAAAATTTGTGGATCAATTAAAGTTATTTTGACACAATTATGAGTCTTTTTGTTAGTAATATTATCGTCATTAGTTTGTGTGGTAGCTACTCTTATTTTCCTAAAAACATGTAATGATTCAACTTGGGTGACTTCTTGATTTAATATCGCTATTGTATTTTAATTGAGTGTGGTCACTAGAATAGAGCATGCTCATCTAAGAATGTGTTAAAAACAAATGGATAATGAAGACCACTGATGATGAAAAATCGAAGAAAACTTCCTTTGGAATTTTTTTAAAAAATGAAGTTAGAAACACTATTCCCAAGAAGTTTTTAAAGAAGGCAGATCATACATCCTTGGGTAATAAACCTAAGAAGTCTAAGCCAAGTGATAAATATAAAAGGACCAGTTCTTCTATCATGGAAGAAGGAGAAAAACTTAGATTCATGCCAACAAGCCTTGCTTGTATGTGAAAATAGAGGCAAGAAATAGCATAATGGAAGATTTGTCCAAAGAGAATACAAATGAAGGTGGAAGGGGGCTGGTGTGGGCTGGATGTGGCTGGAGCAGGGCTAAATCACAGCATTACCGTGGCGTGACCGCGGCGTGACCACGACGTGTTGGCCCGGTCCAGTGACATCCGCGGGGCAACATCTTCCGGCCAGGAGCAAAGGGAGCGGGAGGAGGCTAGAATGCTGGTAGAAGGGGGCTGGTTGCAGGTGTTGGGGGGATGGTGCGGGCTGATTCGAAGGTGGCAGGGGGGGCTGTTTCGGGCTGGAATGTTGGTGGCAGTGGGCTGAAATGAAGGTGGAAGGGGGGATGTGTGGGCTGGATGTGGCTGGAGCAAGGCCAAATCACAACATTACCACGACGTGACCGCAGCGTGACTGCGGCGTGACCGCGGCATGATAGCGGCGTGACCGCGGCATGACCGCGACGTGTTGGTTCGGTCCAGCAACATCCACGGGGCAGCATCTTCCATCCAGGAGCAAAGGGAGCGGGAGGAGGCAGGGAAACATTCCGGTCGTCGCCCCACCAGAAAATGATAGAACATATCAACTATTTAATATGCTATAACAAGGGATCGCCAAAAAAGGTTGTAGCAAGCGGCACAATGACGCAACGTATAAAGGGAAACAAAACGATGGAAAAGAATCATACACCCTACACAAACCATTTACAAATTCATTCACTTTGCCTAAACATGGAAATTTTATTTATAATATTCAAAGTGTGAAAAGGAAAGTGTCATGGTTAAGGCATATGCCTACTCAGGTAATGTCATTTGAGTTAAATGAGTATGATAAGCTAGTTTATATTATTCAAAGAAAACAAAAACTAACTAGCCACAAAACAAACACCAACAAGAGACATATGAAAGACTCAAACCAAATCTAAACATGATACAAATAACTATCACTACTCTTTGGTTTAGAAGATAGCGCACCTCCGTTAGAGGGGTTTTATTATAAAATCATGGAATTTCTTTATCACACAATTCATTTAATTATATTTAACATTTATTCTAAAACTCATTCAGCACAAATTAAATGCAATAATTTAAGCAACTAGATCAACATAACTATCACTGTGATTTTTCGCAGACAGCGCACCTCCGTTGGAGGGGTTTTATTATAAAAACATGACTTTATTTATCAAATGAAACAATTATATTAAAGAACACTTATTCAAGATATGCAATTCAATATAATTAAGCAAAATTAAGAAAGAAGCTAAATTCAATTTAAAGCATTTTTGAATTAAAGAGGCTAGAAGAGGGATCCTACCTCAAGGTGGAACCAAACCGTCCACTTTGGCTCTTGGAGATTTCTAACTAAAATTTGATGCTCCCCCACTGGGTATACACACCTTCACACACATGCAAGGACACCTAGCCCCTATGCACACACTCGCATGGCCATGAGCATGTGCAAGGGGATCCTTGCACATATGCTTATATGCATATACCAGTCTCCACTCACTTATGTATGCATATATATATATATACATGGGCACACATAGCCCCATACGTGCATAATCACTGCCATGGTTTACTATACACGTAACGGGGGAAACCACATACATGTACTTTCTTACCTATGCACACGCAGGTGAGTCGCCCTTAACTTGGCTACTCAAAACCAACGATCAGGGATCAACGCGCTACACAAAGGATATTAGGAACATTAAAACACATAAATAATGCTACATAACCAGTGAGAAACCAACCAACAACATTAAAGCCTTACCTCGATTGGGAGAACCAAATCCACATGAACCAACACGAAATGATCCAACGCCCTACTGAAAACATAACATGGAGTCAAAAACACTGAAATATCCAAATACATGAGGTGAGAGACAAGTAGTAACCATATAATCTTACCTCGGATCAAAGCCGGCAGACTGAATCAATCTGAACCCCATTATCCCCCCTTCGCAGAATCTAATTACCCTTTGTCCACATAAAGAAGTAAAAGACCTAAGAGGCCAATGTGATAAAGAAAATAAAATAAAAACTAAACTAAAACATACCTGTCTAAAACATTCTATATTTGATAACATTTTCATTTTCAAATTATAACACTCTATTCACATGACAACTGCATCCACAAAGCATCAATGGTATGAATAATTCTTCACATAAAATATTCTTAACATTTTTATGAGCTCCAAATGATTTCACATAGAACTTTACCAGGTTTTATTTGAAATCATGTTCTTAAATATATTTTATATAAAATATAATTGCAAGCAGGATTAGTAAAACATTTCAAATAATAAAGGAAATTGAAATTTAAAACATTCTATATTTGATTATAAAAAGAATAATAAACATTCTATATTTTATCATAAAAGGAATCCTTAAAAAAAATATGGAATAAAGATAACTTCAATGGAAAGTTTGAGAACCAGTAACTGCAAAACTCTGAAGTCTTGTCTTGGAATATCACCTCTCCTAGGAATTGTCCCTAACCCACGCGTCTTCAAAATCTACTCATTTTTTCTTTTTCTTTTTTGCATCCTTCCCTGTAAAAAATTATTCATCAACACATCCGTAAAAAAACTCAACCAAAGTCATTCACTCAGTGCCCTATGCTGTAAGAGATAATAAAAAGAACATTGTACTGCATGGTTTTTCAAACTTTGTCCCAAGAGAGGGCCTCCACGTAGGAAAACCCGAGCAATGATAAAAAACACTTCCAAATAAATAATTTAGCCCTAAAATGTATTTAAATCCAAAAAATAAATTGCATATCAACCAAAATAAAGCACCACAAGAAAGGTCTCTTAAAAGAAAATACAATTAACATTGTTTAAAATATTTTACAATGTGACATGACATATTTTTATTCTTTGTTGTTAAAATTCCAAAACATTTAATAAGTAGCAGGTTTTAATTTCAGAAAACAGCCCCAAAAATTATTCAATATTTCATATAAATTCCTCTAATTTAAAAACATTATACCCCCGTATAGCAGTATTTTATTGTTTTAATCAAGAATTAGATATTATGAAATCATAACCTTGCAATAATACCTTTTTCAATAACCTTCCAGAATTCAGATTTTGATGAAGTGATAATTGTAGAAGATTCTTTAAAACCTTCTCTGCTTTTCTAACCTTCAAGGAGACGTTGCAATTTTCAAAATTAATAATGATCCAATTTTGAATAGTACGAAATGTTCGATCAATTTCAAGATGGATATATTCACCTTACTTTCCAACTTTTATATCTTTTTCATCGTCATTAAGGATGATTATTTCATCATATGTTCTTTAGAATACTAGTTGATAGATCATTTCATAATGGAGAATTATTCATTTTATTTTATAGTTTTTGATCTCTTACAAACCTTATTTAGTTCTATCCTTGATAACATGCTACAAATTCAATTACTAACACTGTAAGCACATATGTACAACACATGTGATAGGGAATAAGATAAAACTTCTTATTCCTCAATGTGAATAAAATGGTTTTGAGAATTTTCTCAATTATCTCCATTATTCCTACTAGGAAATATTTTTTTCTTTTCAAATATTAATCTACTCTAAAAAACTAGAACTCTATTTTAACTCTCTTCTTAGTAGTAACCATAGAAAACTAAAATGAAAAAACCATTTTCTTCTTCCCTTTTATAAATAAAATACACTTTTTTCTTTGAAAATTGGACTTCACATAAATCTTCTTCCCTCTTCTTATTCTTCTTCTTATTTATTACTTATAACACTCCTTAGTCTGTCAATCAAATCCATTATGGTCACGGTTCTATCATGCTTTCCTGTACATTGGTTCTAACCTTCACTCTCCACCAATAAAAAATTGGTGCACTCTCCTGAGGTCGTTTTTGACCAACACAGGCTTTTATACATTCCATCCTAATAGGAATGACTTTATTTTTGGCCACCTGTATCTGAAGACTTAGCTTCTTGGGTAGTGCTGTATTAAGGTATTTTTTTATAAATCCTTATCCAAAATTTAAAACAAACAGAAAAAGCATAAGGGTCAACTATGCACTCATAAAAACATACTGGAAAAAATAAAACACACACAATGTGGGATCAACAACACTAACTTCTATGAATTAAAACTGAAGAATATCCATAACATACTGGTACACAAGAAACCCTCTATCATTGAACCTTGTAAAATTCCTCCACCAGAGCCACTTTCTTCTATTACATGCTTACAACCTCCTCCAGTTTTCTCTGGAACTGATTTACTTGGTTTTTCATTTTCCAAACATCGTTCTAAAATTATTTCCAATTTTTTGAAATGCTCAATAGATTGTTCCTCAATATTCCGAACTCACTGAGTTACCCGCTCTTATGACTGACAAACCAGATCATGTGTCCACTGTTGATTCTCATTCTTTCCACAGACTAGTTTGTCCAAACTTTCTTGTATTGACGATAAGGTTTGTTGATGCTCCCATTCCCGCTCATCATAACGAAGTAAAAATCCTTCAAAAGTAGTTTCGACGGTGGAAATCCTACCTTCCATTCTTGTTTTCATTCGCCCAGAGAGAAGAAAATTATTTACTCAGAGTCGACTGCTCAATGTGTCTGTTCTTATTTCAATGCTCCTGATTCTCAAGGCGCACCTCCTTTCGTTCCCCCAGCGGAGTCGCCAAAGTTGTTAGGACACAAGGTAATTATGGGAGTTAAGGGCTTACACGTGAGAGTTTCCTGTTGTTGGGATTGAACCTCGAGGAGGCGTCCTACATACCCTGTTTATGAAACAGGGATCAAAACCCACGTAGTTCGTCTTGAGGGGCATGATTGGGACTTACACATGGTTTGTGGCCCGAATTGGGATTGATACTCGGGGAGGCTTCCTATGTACCCTACTTAGGAGACAGGGCTTGCACCTCGGGGAGGTTTTTTTACGTATTCCGGTTGGTCAGGGATCAAAGTCCACGTAATTCTGGGAGTTTAGGGCTTACACGTGAGAGTTGCCTATTGTTGGGATTGAACCTCGGGGAGGCGTCCTACCTTGTTTATGAAACAGGGATCAAAACCCACGTAGTTCGTCTTGAGGGGCATGATTGAGACTTACACATGGTTAGTGGCCCGAATTGGTATTGATACTCGGGGAGGCTTCCTACGTACCCTGCTTAGGAGACAAGGATCAAAATCCACGTAGTTCGTTTTGAGGGGATGATTGGAACTTCCACGTGGTTAGTGGCCCGAATTGGGATTTAACCTCGGGAAGGCTTCCTACGTACCCCACTTAGGAGACAGGGATCAAAACCCACGTAGTTCGTTTTGAGGGGCATGATTGGGACTTACACATGGTTAGTGGCCCGAATTGAGATTGAACTTCGGGGAGGCTTCCTACGTACCCTGCTTAGGTGACAGGGATCAAAACCCACGTAGTTTGTTTTGAGCGCCATCATTGTGTGGACGCCGTGACCATCACAAATCTCTAAGCTCACGTGATCCATTCTCGGTGTGAGAAACAAGAGAATGCAACAGACTTGGCAAGCCTCGCACATTCTCCCTATCGAGGGAAGGGGAGGAAGAGGACGAGCGGAGGAGAAGGCTGGGACCACTGGACTCTCCTTCTCCCTGATGTGGGAGGAAGGTAGGAGTCGCGCAATGGAGCAATGAACCTTCCGTGATGAGAGGGGAAGGGCCATTGGCTTCCGGCGAGGATGGTGTGGGGCTTACTCCAGGAGGGATGCCCAGCCACTCCCAGGAGGGGGGAGAAGTGCTCACTGTTGGCGCTCGTTAAAAGGAAACGCGATCGGGGTCCCTCATTCCTGGAAAGTGGAGAGGCACAAAGGGGACTCCCGGGCTCAGACCCTGCACTACTGTGGGAATGTGAACCCAAGAATGCTTTGGGAATCCGCTCAAGAGCTGAGGCAACCCCTTTGTCCTCGCCTAATGTGGGTATGTGAACTCAAAGTGGCGCGCTGATGCGCCTGAAGGTTTCATCATATGGGTCCGGCGGATTCGGTAGAGCTCTTGGCTCGAAGCTGATGAATAGGCCAATGAAGGGATTGCGAAGGATGGGATCAGATTGGAACAGTTTTATCTGGCTCGGGGAATGGGAACACCGAAGGAGTTGGCTGGCCACATGGGTGCATGAGGAGTGGCGCCCTTCGCGTAGGAAGGTGCTTTGAGGCCGTCCGCGTACTAGGGTGGTACGCGGACTGATGGGCATCCCGCGTACCAGGGAGGTAAGCAGCTTCGGGTTCGGCCCGCCTACCAGGTTGGTACGCGGTGGAGTCCCCGCGAGCAGCGGTGGCTTGGGGCGTCGCCGGTCAGGGGTTCGTTGGTCAGGGCTTTGCCCGCGTAGGAGGGTGCTACGCGGTGCGTCGGATCAAAAAAGGGGCATTAGCTCCTTGATCCGCAAGGAGTACATCCGCGGAGGGTCCATGACTCTCGGTTTTTATTTTAAGTTCGCGGTTCCCCAATTTGTTATGTGTATTTCGGTTCTTTATCAATTTGTTTCCAGTTTTATACTTGTTCTGGTTCGCGGATTGAAACTTTGTTGTTCGCGAAATCCTAAGCTCCTTCCTCCAGAATCCTTCCTTCAGAAGTCGATCTCCAATCCTTCTCGCCGATGGAGTTCGATCAATCGATCCCCCGATCTCCGAATCCTTCTACCCAAATCCGATCGATCCCTTTCTTCTCCCCCTTGATGTCCTTTTATAGAGGGGGTAAAGAGATGTATCTGTGGTCATGCGACACCTTTTGCGGAGGCCCATGACTGAAAACCCGGTTTACGGATGAATTGGTCAATCCTCAACTCACGGGGGGTCATTGAATGCACCTCACCCGTGAACCAAATTGCTTCGGGGGGGGGGGGGGGGCTTTGCGGCCGCGCAGGGCTTCGCCTCTGTTTCGCGAACGACAGCGCGTGCGGTCTGGGCCGGTTGGCGCGTTTTGCGGTTGGGGTCGTTCGTGACGGTGGACCGGCTTGGCGCCCATCCTACTTCGCGCCCGCGGAGGAGTTCCGCCTTCGTTTCGCGAACGACCCTGGTCCGCGGAGGGGGCGGCTCGCTGAACTGGCCGCGTACCATCAATGTTGGACCGGTACACGGACCAGTTGGTCTCCTTTTCCAATCTTGAGTATTCTCTATATTTTGTTCAATTCTTTGAGGGAAATTGGGAAGAATACTTTCTCAAATTAATGGAGATTTCCATTCTCCTTTGCGGATTTTTCAAGACCCTACAAATGCCCCCCATCGGAAGGAGGTCCGATCGGAACAAAGAGGAGGCTATTCCTACGTACCCTGCTTAGGGGACAGGGATCAAAACCCATGTAGTTCGTTTTGATCACCGTCGTTGTGCGGACGCCGTGAAAATCACAAATCTCTTAGCACACGTGAGTCATGCTCGGTGTGAGAAACAAGAGATTGCAACAGACTTTGCAAGTCTCGCACATTCTCCCTACCGAGGGAAGGGGAGGAAGACGATGAGCGGAGGAGAAGGCCGGGACCACTGGACTCTCCTTCTCCCTGATGTTGGAGGAAGGTAGGAGTCGCGCAGCGGAGCAATGAACCATCCGTGATGAGAGGGGAAGGGCCATTGGCTTCCGGCGAGGATGGTGTGGGGCTTACTCCCGGAGGGATGCCCAGCCACTCCCAGGGGAGGGGAGAAGTGCTCACCGCTAGTGCTTGTCAAAAGGAAAAGCGAGCGGGGTCCCTCAATACTGGAATGTGGAGAGGCACAAAGGGGACTCCCGGGCTCGGA
The DNA here is from genome assembly GCA_963277665.1 of Viscum album. NCBI lineage: Eukaryota > Viridiplantae > Streptophyta > Magnoliopsida > Santalales > Viscaceae > Viscum > Viscum album. The sequence goes on along the minus strand of OY728133.1, from coordinate 1,946,455,206 downwards.
CCCTGCACTACCGTGGGAATGTGAACCTAGGAATGCTTCGGGAATCCGCTCAAGAGCCGGGGCAACCCCTTTGTCCTCGGAACTCTTCGCCTAGTCCGGGTCTCCCTTATAGATTTAGTATGTTGTTCGTGAAACTGTTACTAGCGCTATATCTTCATTGACAACAGTTAATTGCACTACTTCTGTTGGGACAATCCAAAGGGTCTGGTCAGGGCAGCAACCTTCAGTAAGGGGAGTAGTCATGTTGGGCATCACTGGCGTTTCTGGGCGTTGGACATTGGTGCGTCTGTCTTTTTGTCCCTTATTGTAGGTCTTCTGGAGTGCGCGGAAGTCGGAGGCATCCCACGTCGAATGCGGGGAATTATATGCCATGGGCATGTATCTGAGGTTTTTTCCCCAGCTTTCCATGTTTAACACAGGGTATGCTGTAAGTTTAACGTCCAACGAAGGCAGATCATATTAATCAGAACACTGACTAGAGTGGATCAGATGGGTGCAACCGCCGACGGGAACACTGATGTTGGGGCCAACACGTGGTTGACTTCCCAGTTACTGTTGAGGGGATTAGGAGAATGAGGTATGAGGTGGCATTATCCCACCGGGATGTGGCGGCCCGGGTAAGAATTAGGATTGAAGATGGAGCGGTTGAATGAAGTTGATGGCGAATGGGATGGAACCGCCATGAGGATGGCGATGGTTTTTGGCTTGAGCCTTGAAGAGGCTTCCTACGCTGGGTGGGGTTGCAACGACTTACCTCTAGATAAGAATGTCAACGGCTTACCGTTGAATAAGATCACAACGACTTACACCTGAATCGAGTGACAACGACTTTCTTCTGAATAGGGAATCAAAAGTGGAATATAGTTTAACGTCATGCAGGATGGGGGTGAACCGATGTGAAATGGCTGAGAATATTGGTTGTTGGGTTTGAACCTCAAGGAGGCTTCCTACGTACCCTGCTTTGGAAAAGATCAAAGTCCACATAGTTAAGGTATGGGGCAGGAGTCAATGAACCGACGTGAATAAGGACCTGGGGTCCAGGTGGTTGGTGGGCTTGAAACTCATGGAGACTTTTTACGTACCTTGTCTTGACAAAGATCAAAGACCACATAGTTCAGAGTAGGATTTGTGTGCAACGACTTACCGCTGACTGGGGAAACAACGACTTTCCGCTGATTGGGGCTCACATTTTAACGTCATGCCAGACGGGGGAGAACCGACGTGAAGATGGTCGGAGTGACTGGATGCTGGGATTGAACCTCAGGGAGGCTTCCTACGTACCTTTCTTTGGAAAGAATCAAAGACCTCGTAGTTCAGGGGGGCATTTGGGGCTTTCGCTCTGAGGCGACCTAAGGTGTTGGTGAACCAACGTGAATGGGGTCGGAGCGACCAATGAGTGGTGGGCTTGAACCTTGGGGAGGCTTCCTACGTACCTTGCCTTAGCAAGGATCAAAGACCTCGTATTTTGGGTTATGGTGGGGGGGGGGGGCTTGGTGAACTGACGTGAAGATGGTCGGGACTAATGGATGGTGGTGGGCTTGAACCTCAGAGAGACTTCTTACGTACCCTGCCTTGGCAAGGATCAAAGACCTCGTAGTTCGGATGGTATGAGGCTTATACTCTAGGCTTCCCAATGTGGATGTAATGGTCGGTGCTTGCTCTAAGCCAACGTGGGTCATGCTCGGTGTGAGAAACAAGAGGCAACAGAGACCTGACAATCACGTCGCTAAAGGTGCGTCCGTGGGAAGTGGAGTGGGGCTTACACGTAGTTAGCTGCCTAAAGAGAAAACAGGGGCTTACGCATGGTTAGCGGCCCAGGGAGGGGTCCAATGTTCATTCCAACCCCCAAGTCATTGGGACCTAAGAAGAAAGGAGGAGCAGGGATACTGCCTCCTACAAGAAAGCTAGGGGCTTACACTAGGGCGGTTGCCCTTTCTCCACGGACACACGCCACTCTGATAAAGAGGATCTCATTCCAAGTGAGGAATGATCTCCGTCCCGTGGAGGCCAGTGGGGATGCAGAATGTCCAAGGTGGGGGAACCCCGTGTGCGAGGCACGGGGCGAGGCCACTGTTTAACGTCATGTGTTGAGAACAATGGTGCTTGACAATTTAGCGTCCTGCAGCTTGGACGAGGTGGGTTTGCTCCGCACCCCTAAGACTTACATAACCGATACCCTCTGCATCTTGGTGAAGAGAGGGGATAGACAACGTCGGGTATAGAGGGTGTTATAGAGCGAACTATTGGGGGGTCCACGTTAGCGTCGCTATGAGAAGAAGCAATAGCCGTTAGTGTGCCCATGCAAAGAAGCATGAGGTGAAGCAACGCAACGGGTGGTATTGTTCAGAGGACTTTGAAGTTACTTCGTGCGCACTTAGGAGGTTGCATGGGAAATGAGTATATGGCGAATGTGCTTTGGGCGCGGGAGGTGCTCGAAAATGATGCCCGGAAGAGGGGTATTCACCATTTACATGGTATCAGAGGGATCTTAATCCCGACCCTTCCTCCCAGCGGATTCCTGGTTCTGTCCGGCACCGCCTCTCTTCCCCCCTCTGGCTCTTCCCTAATCTCCCAGCGGCCTTCTCTCCCGGCGGTCCTCCCTCCCGGCGACACTCTCTCCCAACGACCCCCTCTCCCGACGGCCCTCTCTCCCGTCGACTCTCTCTCCCGGCGCGACTCCCCTCGCTCAGCAACGCCTCGCCCAGGCGCCCTCTCCCTCGCCCAACGACGCCTCGCCCTCGGCCTTGCCCCGACGCCTCGCCCTTGGCCTCGCCCCGGCGCCCTCGCCCTCGACCCAGCGGCGCTCTCGCCCGGCGCCCGCGCCCTAGCCCCAGCGGCTCCCCTCCCGGTGCCCGCGCCCTAGCCCCAACGGCTCCCCTCCCGGCGCCTGCGCCCTAGCCCCAGCGGCTCCCCTCCCGGCGCCCGCGCCCGGCGTGGCCCCCGGCCCCGGCTTCCGGCGCCCTACCACGGCGCGCCCTCCCATGGCGCGCCCTCGCCCAGCACTGCCCTCGTCCCAGCGGTGCTCTCGCCCGGCGCCCGTGCCCTAGCCCCAGCTGCACTCACGCCCACGCTGTGACCCTGACCCAACCGCACCTTCCTGAGCGCGACCCCCTGTCACTGCTCCCTCCGGCGCCATCTCCGGGCCGCCTCCCTTCCACCGCGCAAATCCCGGAAACCTGGTCCAACGCCCGCCCTCCATGGACGCTTCCTCCGTTCTGCCGCCCCTGATCACGACCTCCTCCCGGCTTGTCGATGACCGAATGGATGCCACAAACTTCTCAATCCGTCGGAAGACGGCCTTGATGTCCCTACGCGGCACGGGGCTTCATGCTCATCTTGAGAAACCCCCACCCGCAATCATTGACCCCAAATTCGACTCTTGGCAGCTGGCGGACAGCAAAATATTCGCATTACTGGTCAACTCCATGTACTGGTCCGTGAAAGATGTCACCAGGACTGCCAACACGGTCAAAGAGCTATGAGATTCCTTGATTGTCATGTTCTCCAAGACCAATAACTTGGCTCGGGTCTCAGACGTTCTACTGTGTCTCTCCCACATCCGCTAGCAGGATCAGACCCTTCCAAACTACTTCATGGAATGGAAGGGTCTCCGTGACGAACTGCAGGAACTCTGGCCTATTCCTCAGACTCCGGCAGAAGCGCAGACTCAACGGGACCAGCTCTGCCTATTCAATCTCCTGAATGGCCTCGTCCCGGACTACGCCACGACGACCACTGAGATGCTAGCCAGCCCATCTACGCTGGATATCCCGCAGGTCTATGATCGCCTACAGAAGGCTCATCGGGCCATTGCACCACCCGTCCCTATCCCTAATCACACTGCGCTCCTAGGCCGTGGCGGTGGACGCCCTACCAACCCTCGAGGACGCGGCCATGGAGACGGCCGACCTCGCCCCCTCTGCCAGCACTGTGGTAAGCTCAGCCATCTGATAGACCGCTGCTGGGTCCTTCATGGTCGTCCCGATTCGCACCCCCGACAGGGCCAGACTGCGATCCGCGATGCGTCATCACCTGCTGCTGCTCTTCCCTCGTCGTTGGATCTTTCCCTTGCTGATGGGTCCACTCTCCCCATAGCCGACTTTGGCACCTGTTCCCTCACCTCCTCCCTTCACCTATCCTCGGTGGCTCATGTTTCCCGCAGTCCATTTAACCTGCTTTCCATCAGCAAGCTGACGTTGACCTCCATTCTTGGTTGGGCCACCCCTCCGCCTCAGCACTTCATCAGCTCTATCCCGATATTAGTCCCCGTTTATCTTTTTCTTGTGAGTCGTGTTGTTTTGCGAAACACCATCGCACATCATATTCTCCTCGAGTTGACACACGGGCCACCAAACCCTTTGATTTGGTTCATTCCGATGTATGGGGTCCCTGTGCCACCTCGAGTCAATCTGGGTATAAATATTACATTTCTTTTATTGATGATAATTTCCGTATGACATGGCTTTATCTTCTTCGAGATCGGACAAAGGTTCTATCCATCTTTCAGACCTTTTTCCATGAGATACAGACACAGTTTTCTATCCCTGTGAAATGTCTCCGATCTGACAATGGGCGGGAATACTTATCCACTCACTTCAGCAGTTTCTGCCGGCCCACGATATCATCCACTAGACCTCCTATCCTAATACCCCTCAGCAAAATGGGGTGGCCGAGCGGAAACACCGACATATCTTGGAAACCGCTCGTGCCCTCCTCTTCCACCGCCAGGTACCTCTTCTCTTCTGGGGGGATGCCATCCTCACTGCTACTTACCTTCTCAATCGTCTTTCCTCCTCCATCCTTCAGGGGGAGACTCCTTTTCATACCCTGTTCCCCTCTATTCCTCCTCACTCCCTTCCACTCCGCGTCTTCGGATGTCTCTATTATGTCCGGGACAGTCGCCCCAATCTCTCCAAACTTTCTCCCAAATCCCTTTGATGTATTTTTCTCGGGTATTCCCGCACTCAGCGCGGGTACTGATGCTTCTCTCCAGACCTCCGCCGGTATATCACCTCTTCCGACGTATCGTTTGTCGAGAGCTCTCCTTTCAATCTCCCCTCTCCGTATCCCGACACTACCATCGATGACTGTCTTCCGCTCATGGTTCACCCGCCTCTGGTGTCTCCTCTGACCGGTAATCTCTTTGGACAGACCTACTCCCGTCGTCCTTCCGCTGTACCTCCCATCCAGGCCGAGGAAACCATTGTTCCCGCTTCGTCCGATGCTCCTGTCAAAACTCTCGAGGACGTGCCCATTGCGCTCCGGAAAGGTACTCGCTCGTGTCAGACTACTCCTCTCTTTGTATCTTCATACAGGGGTCTGTCAGCTTTGGAGACCGTGTCGATTCCTCGAACAGTCGGTGAAGCCAAATATCATCCTGGGTGGCTAGCCACAATGAGGGATGATTTTCAAGCTCTGGATGACAACCATACATGGGATCTTGTTCCACTTCCGGCTGGAAAATAGGCGGTCGACTGTAAATGGATTTTCACGATCCATCTAAATCTGGATGGCTCTCTTTGCCGCCTTAAAGCCCGGCTTGTTGCAAAGGGATTTGCTCAGACATATGGCATCGACTACTTTCTTCTCTCCAGTCACAAAGATGGTCTCTGTCCGCCTATTCATCTCTCTGGCTGCTCATCATCACTGGCCGCTTCATCAACTGGATGTTAAGAATGTTTTTATCCATGAATTTCTTGACAAAGAAGTCTACCTGCAGCAGCCCTCTGGTTTTTCTGCCTCTGGTGCCAACTCCCATGTCTTCCGTTTCCGTCGCTCCCTCTACGGCCTCAAACAGTCTCCTAGAGCATGGTTTGGCCACTTCAGCACTGTCGTCATAGCCTTTGGCCTCTCTCGGAGTATGAAAGATCACAGTCTTCTTCCATACGACAATGCACGACTGTATCTTGCTTGTGGTTTATGTTGATGACATCATCATCACAGGGAGCGACTCCTGAGGCATCGCCAGCCTCAAGACGCATTTTCACCAGCACTTTTACACCAATGATCTTGGTCCCCTCACCCACTTCCTTGGCATCGAGGTCTCCCGGACTGCGGACACTATCTCTCTCTGCCAGCGCAAGTATGCTCTTGATATCTTGCAGGATGCCGGGTTGAGCACAGCCACCGCAGTGGACACTCCACTTGAGCCTGGGGAACGCTCCCTTCATTCCGACTCGGAACCATTTCCTCATTTCGAGCGCTATCGACGCTTGGTCGGTAAACTCAACTACCTCAACATGACGCGTCCCGACATTGCCTGTGCCATTGGAAAAGTCAGCCAGTTCATGGAGCATCCCACCAGATCTCAGTGGGATGGTGTCCTCTGCATTGCCAAGTACATCAAGAAAGACCGTGCACGTGGCTTTCAGTACTCACATCATGCTCACATGAATGTTGAGGCCTTCTGTGATGCGGACTATGCCAGTTGCCTCGCTACCCGCAAGTCTACTTCGGGTTTCATCGTGTTCTTCGTCGGTAATCTTCTCTTGGGGCAGCAAGAAGTAGACTGTCGTCTCTCGATCGAGTGCCGAGGCCGAGTATCGAGCTATGGCCACAGTCACTACTGAGATCCTCTGGCTTCGTCATCTTCTCCATGAGCTCAGTTTCCCAGCATCGACTTCTGCTCATATCTGGTGTGACAATCAGGCCGCTATGAAAATTGCCTCGAATCCCGTCTTCCATGAACGGACAAAGTATATCGAGGTGGACTGTCACTTTTCCGCCACCATCTGGAGCAGCACCATATCAGTTTCGGCCATATCCCGACGGCAGATCAGCTTGCCGATCTCTTCACCAAAGGTCTCCCAGGAGCTCGCCTTGAGTCTCTCACTACCAGGCTGGGTATTCACAGCCTCCATGGCCCAGTTTGAGGGGGAGTATGAGATGGTCTTGTGTCTTGTCATCTTTTTTCTTCTTTGTGGGACTTTATCCAATCTGGGCATGTCCAGCTTGAGGGGGGGAGTGTTGGACCCCATTTAAGTTTAAATGGGTATTTCTGAGTCCCACATCGGACTTACCCTCCTTGTAATTAAATTTAATCATCTATAAAAGAGTATCCTCACCTCACAATGAGGAAGGGGAATTCACCATCTACAAGAACTTTCAGTATCTTTCACCCTAGTTTTCAACATTTCCAATTTTTTTTTCTCTGAAATCACGTCAGTCTAGGCAGGTGCATCCCATTTCTTCATACCTTCAATATCTGCAGCCATCTTTTGAACATCTCCATCATCAAATAATTCTTTTTTAGATACTTCATACTGTTGTAGTTTTCTTATATTTTTACTAACATCTTTTAAATCACTTGGACACTTTTTTAGATACTTCATACTGTTGTAGTTTTCTTAGATTTTTACTAACATCTTTTAAATCACTTGGACACTGATCATGTTTCTTATTGACATCATACTAGAACTTCACCAAATCTACAATACATTCTAGAATATGTATACAATTGTTAGAATTGAGTTCCTAAGTGTTGACTTTTATGGATTCAACAATCAATTCTGTTTTGAAACTCCTGGAATTTATGTAAGGTTGTGGTATCAGATTGTAATTTAGATATTTTTTCATTTACCATTGATAGAACTAGATTTTAATTTAAAGCAGCTAACTAATTCGTAATTGACTTCATCTACACCACAACAAATTCAGCAGATAACCAGTTATTTTTCCTTCAGTAAATCTAATTAAGCTTTTAGAATATCTTAAAGCCCCTTTTTAAATGCTTCATTCTCACACCTGTATCATATGTTTAGAAACTTTTAGAAATTCAGCTTCAACTATCATCAATTGTTTCAACTCATCAATGTCTGACTTTGAATCCATTGATGATTTCAACTATTTAATGTCTTATTTGGAAACTGCAGTTTCCTTCCACTTATTCATCTCTTCATTTAAATCATTCAAACCAACTTTCATGTCTGCAATTGCTTTTTGTAAATGCTGGAAAGAAGAAAATATTGTTGTAGCAAACTGTTTTAGATTTTCATCCAAATCTTGATCTTCATGTTCAGTAGCTGGTGATGGGAATTTCATTATCTGTTACCACTTTTTTCTCTCTGTATAGTTGTAACTTCTACATTTTCAGCACCAACATCATCCTCCAAGTCTTCATTCTGACCACCCTTATAATTCTCTTCTTTATTAGTAGCAACATGTTTTTCGTTTCATTTTAGATTATATGTAGTTTTTATATTACTTTTAACAAGTTGATGGAATCAAGTGTTTTATGTGTATCATATAACCTATTTTTTAGTATTTTCCTTGCATTACATATTTATCAATTTTCATGTATTTATATATATTTTCTCTCTTTCCCACCTCCCACTGTGCCAACGCCGCCTACTCTCTGTGCATCCCCGCCAATGCTGCCTGCCTCCCTCTTCTTTATCGCCCTCTCCGCCATGGTGTCTCTAATACTCCCCCTCATGCTTGCCCACCAATGATGTGTCCTCCTCCCGACTCTCTGCCTTTTCCTCCTCACCACCTCCCCTCCTTTCTGTTGCCAGAGCCTCCTCCTCATCGCTACTGCTGGTGCCTCGCCACTACCCCACTTCGGCGCCTTTAGACACTGTCTAATTTCCCGTTAGTAAGCTATAGGCTTTGAGGCATTTAGTAATGGATTGAAAACTTCAATTCACGATGCAAGGGTGAGTCTAATTTTTTGAATGTTTCTGTATTAATATTTTTTTTCATTACATTTTTTTAGTATTCTCTTGAAATTGTGAGATTTAATATCATGTCAGGCATTAATCTACAATAAAATGGGATGGAGGTTGGGCATAGAATGAATCAATTATAGTTTTCATATTTATCAATTCCTCTATCCTTGTTTCATCATTCTTCATGGCAGAGGAGGATACATTCTGCACATATTAGATTCCTAGAAAATAAATATATACATTGAAAATGTAACTTATTCCAATCGTCTTTTTGTCAACTGAAACCAAAAAATATTATACAATGCTAAAAGATTTCTCTAAAATTTTTCCCTGAGTTTTGCATTTTGCTAACGGTGAAGTTTCATTCTCATCAATCCTTGTTTCATCATTCTTCATGGCAGAGTAGGATACATTCTGCACATATTTGATTCCTAGAAAATAGATATATACATTGAAAATGTTACCTATTCCAATCGTCTTTTTGTCAACTGAAACCAAAAAATATTATACAATGCTAAATACATTGAAAATGTTACCTATTCCAATCGTCTTTTTGTCAACTGAAACCAAAAAATATTATACAATGCTAAAAGGGTGGTCTTAAATTTTTCCCCGAGTTTTACATTTTGCAAACGGTGAAGCTTCATTCTCATCAACGTTTTGTTTTAGCAGTACATGCACACTATTATCCCGAGACTATTTTTCAAAGCTTGTGGTTGACGGTTTTACATTGATTTTTTTCCAAGAAACCATTGGATCACTTCATTTATTTTATTTGCATAATTTTCCTCCATTTAAAATAAGTGTTAACTTAGAGTTATTGAGCTGATATATGGCGGCTTTTATGGATACCTGGAATAATCATTTAATTATTTCTATATAATATCATTCATGTTTTTTTAATTTTAAGTCCTGTTATTTCAGAATAATGTTTTATTTTTGGAAGTATAATTCAAGTTTTGTTAGCGTGTTTCATGTTCTAATATTTTTCTTTTATGTGTTCAAATTTCAGTTTATCAGTTAGGCCTAATTCTGTAAAATAATTGAAGGTGATCCAGATTTGTTGAGAGTTTCATATTTTCAGATTTGGTTCCTTCATCATAGTTTTCAAGTATTCTTATTTTCACAGTGAACTATCCTACATTTTTTCTACAGTATACATTTTATTATCAGTGTTTGATGGTTCAGAGGGTCTCAATGAAGCTTTAGATTGAACTGGGTTCATCGCATCAGGAAGCATTTTATAAAGAAGTTTATTGGCTATTGACACATCCCTCTCTATTGATAATTAGCATCTTGCATGGATCTCTCATGAAAATATTTAAGTTGACCAAATATGTTATGTTATTGATCTCTGGAAATGGGCAGTTATTTGGTTCAACTGTACCAAGGCTTGCCAAAGACGTGCAATATTGAAATGATTTCATTTTTATTGTACTCAGGAAATACCTCATATCCTTGCCTCAGAATGTAACTGTATGCTTTACATTTTATTCATATCATCTCTACAAATAGAATTAGCATAAAACCGGTCAATTTTGTATTCCTATTTGGTTGAGATTTTCTCTGATAGATCATCCCACTATTTCTTAGTATATGAAATCATACTAAATACACTATTTGTATTTTTCATGGTGTTATTACATTCCTCCGTCTAAAGAATTTTCAATATCTTCCACCCTCTTTTTCAACATTTCAATTTTTTTTCCTGAAATCACGTCAGTCTGGGAAGGTGCATCCATGTAGACAAAGTTGGATATTTTTAAACCAGTCTCCTTTCATTTAACACCTTCATTCTCATTTTCGAATGTCCAGATGAAGTTTCCTCTTGCTCTTTGAAATAATTTAGAATATTTTTAAGAATCTTATCACTCCATGCTAAAACATCATGATAGTGAAGTTACAACTCATGGCTAGCATAACACTATTTCTTAATTCCTTCAATATCTGCATCCATCTTTTGAACCTCTCCATCATTAAATAATTCTTTTTTAGATACTACATCATGTTGTAGTTTTCTTAAATTTTGACTAACATCTTTTAAATCACTTGCTCGCTGATCATGTTTCTTATTGACATCATACTAGAACTTCAGCAAATCTACAATACATTCTAGAATATGCATACAATTGTTAGAATTGAGTTCCTAAGTCTTGACTTTTATGGATTTAGCAATCAATTCCATTTTGAAACTCGTGAAATTTATGTAAGGTTGTGGTATCAGATTGTAATTTAGCTATTTTTTCCTTTACTATTGATAGAACTAGATTTGAATTTAAAGCCGCTAACTAATTTTTAATTGATTTCATCTACTCCATAGCAGATTGTTTCAACTCATCAATGTATGACTTTGAATCCATTGATGATTTAAACTCTCTAATGTCTTGTTTGGAAATTGCAGTTTCCTTCCATTTATTCATCTCTTCAATTAAATCATTCAAATCACCTTTTGCGTCTTTGATTGGTTTTTGTAAATGCTGGAAAGAATAAAATATTGTTTTAGAACTGTTTTAGATTTTTCATCCAAATCTCGATCTTCATGTTCAGTAGTTGGTGATTGAATTTCATCATCTATTACTACATTTTTCTCTGTATAGTTGTAACTTCTACATTTTCAGCACCAACATCATCCTCTAAGTCTTCATTCTGACCACCCTTCACTTTCTTCTTAAATTCCTTCAGCTATGTGACTTGAATTGTATATGCAGAAGTGAAAAAGATTTCAAGGCAAAGATGCCCGGGTAATTTCTTAAAACAATTATGTGTGGATCACTGAACTATCATTGATAAGCCATATGAGCCATCCAAAGTGGATCTTGAGACATTGGTAGGTAATGACCTAGTAAAATATGTTTTGAATTATAAAGTTGAAAATATTTTGTATTGTGTTATAAGTTGATGCGTCTATAGCAATGTTTCTGCTTATAAGACAACCCACAATATATGGAGGATACTTCAAGGTACTCATTATGGGACTGAACATCTTAAAAGATTCAAATTAGGAATGCTCTGGCAGAATACCAGGGCTTCAAGAGGGGAGATTAAGAATCTTTAAACGAGATGTTTAATCGGTTCAAAAGTATACGAGATCAAGATAAAATATTTAATTTTGTTATAGATAATATGACTAATGTAGAAATATATGTAAGAAACTAAAAAAAATTAACTGAGAAACATAGCTTCTGTATCCAATGAAAAAGTCTTTACAGATTTAGAAACTATTCAAAAAGAGTGGATTTGAAAAATGAAGGTGTTAATATTAATAGCGATTTATCTACTTTTGTTAAAGGAAAAGAACAATATGATAGGATACTGTATTTAATTAAACTAAACACCAATAAGAATGGTTTTTATTACAATAGTATGACTCCAAGTATAAATAATATTAACTTTGTTAAAAGCTCAAAAGGAAGCACTTATAGTGAGTGTTCACTAAGATTTACACAATCTTTTGTACATACTAGAACTTTCATTGCAAGATATTTATTTTCTAATCAGGCAACTAGTAAATGCTTTAAATCTATTTGGGTGCCAAAATTTTCACTACTAATCAAGTTGGACCCAAATTAGCACGTGTACCGAAATAGTCTGTTTGATTTTTTAATTTCAAGAAATCTGCTTTAGAAGTATCAATGACTCATGATATTTAGATAGTGGATGCTCTAGGAACATGATAGGTGATATTTTAAAATTTCTATCATTTAATTCATATGATGGTGACCTTGTCTCCTTTGAAGGCAACCCTAAAGGTCATATTAAAGGTATTTGCGAAGTTTGATTTTCTAAAATAGTTATTTAAAAAGTATTATATGTACTCGGTTTAAAAAATAATCTTATAAGCTTATCGTAATTATGTGATGATAGATTAAATGTTATATTTGAAAATTATAAATGTAATGTTTTGAAAAATAAATTAGTTTTTTTTTTCTGTAAAGAGAAGAAAATGTATATACTATTGACTTTTTCGATCTAACCAAACAAAGTGTTGTAGAAGATGGCATTATGTGGCATATGATACTTAGGCATGAAAATTTCAGATTGTTTCACAAAATGTCAAAGCATGAGCAGGTTCTGTAACTGCCAAAGGTACATACAACCGGGGATGAAGTCAACTTGCTTCTGATTGAGCATGGGGTGTTTTTCAGATGAATTAGAGTTTTTTTTATTCTCTGATGTGACATGCTTAACACATTGAAGTTGTGATTTTATAATTGTAGATGATTATAGTAGATTCTTATGGATTTATTTCTTATCCTATAAAAATGAAACTTTATTCAAAATTTGTGCTTTCTATAAGCTTATTAAAAATTTAAAAAATTCTTCAATCATCTCTATCAGAAGTGATTGAGGTCGTGAATTTGTGAATTTAGAATTTGATAAATTTTATGAATCAAATGGATATAAACATTATTTCTCAACCCCTAGAACACTATAAAAAAATAGTGTGGTAGAAAGAAAGAACATGTCTATTCAAGAAATGGATAGGTCTATGCTAATGGAATTTAGTGTACCTAAATACTTTTTAGGAAGAAAATTAAAATACAACTTTCCATGTTTTAAATAGAGTTTCAATTAGACCTTTCCTAAAAAATATGCTTTCTGTAAGCTTATTAAAAATTTCAAAAATGCTTCAATCATCTCTATGAGAAGTGATAGAGGTGGTGAATTTATGAATTTAGAATCTAATAAATTCTGTAAATCAAATGTATATAAACATTATTTCTTAGCCCCTAGAACACGAAAACAAAATGATGTGGTAGAAAGGAAAAACATGTCTATTCAAGAAATGGATAGGTCTATGATAATGGAATTTAGTGTACCTAAATACTTTTAGGAAGAATATTTAAATACAACTTTCCATGTTTTAAATAGAGTTTCAATTAGACCTTTCTTAAAAAATACCCCTTATGAACCTTTCAAAGGGTTTAAACCTAAATTTGGTTATTTCATGGTCTTTTGCTATAATGTCTATATTAGACACAAAATATAATTTATAAAAATTCGACTCTAAATCAAATGAGAATATCTCTTATCAAACTGATCTAATGGAATGGAAAAATCTTAAAGATCACCATATTGAAGAAGTAATTAGTAATGCATAATCTGGAATTCAAACAAAAAAATCTAATTTATTTTATTGTGCCAAATCTGCTTATGGTGTTTACTTTGTTCCTTTTAATATTGAAAATGGCTTAATTGATTCAAATTGGATTAATGCAATGCATGATGAGTTAAATCAATTTGAAAGGAATAAAGTGTAGGTTTAGTTTCTTTTTCAAAAGATATATCTATTATAGGAACTAAATAGATTTTTCGTAATAAACTTGATGAAGCTGGAAACATAGTTAAAAACAAATCAATAATAGTAGCTCAAGGTTATTCCCAGGAAGAAGGAATTGACTTTGAAGATTATTTTTCTCATGTTTCTAGGAAGGAATAAGTTAAAATTTTATATGCCTTTTCTTGTTTTAAAAACATCAAATTTTTTCAAATGGATGTAAAAAGTTCCTTTTTAATGGAATTATTTCAGTGGAAGTCTATGTAAGACAACCCCATGGATTCGAAAATGATAATATTCCAAATCATGTTTTTAAAATGAATAAAGCCTTATATGGTCTTAAGTAAGCTCAAAGAGCTTGGTATGAAAGACTAACATAGTTTTTATTACAAAGTGATTTTGTTAAAGGTAAGGTTGATCCGAATTTGTTTATAAAAAGAGTTTCAAATGATGATATTTTCTAAAATCAATCCAAGCATACTAATGAACTTGTAAAGTGGTTTGGACTTGATTCTAGTAAAACTATGAAAACTCCAATGAAAACTAATTCAAAATTGGACTTAGATAAATATGGTTAGTCATTTGATATTAAATTATACTGAGGCATGATAAGTATTCTATTTTATCTCTCTGCTTCTAGACCAGACGTCATGTTCTCAGTTTTCTTATGTTCTAGGCTTCATTCAATCCTCAAAGAAAGTTACCTTAAAGATGTTAGAAGAGTAATTAAATATATCAAGTGTACTGTTTGTACTAGACTATTCTATTTTAATGAGAATTATTTTGATTTACCCTCTTACTCTGATTCTGACTTTAGAGGTTATAGACCTGATTAGAAAATCACTATTGGTATTTTTCACTTTTTGGGAAAAGTTTAATTTCATAGAGATCTAAGAAAAAACTTTCAGTAGCACTTTCAACAGCTGAGACTGAATATGTTGCTGCTTCTAGTTTTTGTTCACAAATGATTTAGGTAAAACAAACTTTGTATGATTTTAATATCATTTTTGATAAAATTCCTATTTACTGTGATAACTCAAGTGATATTTCAATATCCAAAACCCCTCTTCAACACTCTAGAACTAAACACATAGATGTTAGATTTTAGTTTATTAGGTATCATGTAAACAAAGGTGATATATGTTTAGAATTTTTTCATACTGAGAAAAAATTTGTTGACATTTTCACAAAACACTTAGATTCTGTTAAATTTTAAAAGATGAAATTTGAATTGGGTATGTTAGAAGATTAAAATCTCTATTAGTGCAATCATTGTTCTTAAATTTGTTTTTACATGTTTTCTATAATTGAATGTTATTTTATATTCAGATTAAATTATAATTAGACCATTCTATTTTAAATGATTTGTAAAATTTTTACACTATCTTAATTCTAGGGGAGTTTGTTAGTATTCAAAATTGGTGATTTTAATCAATTTTATTAAAATTTAAGCATCATTAAAAGTTAATCACTTTTTAATTACTTGTTTTAATAATTTAAATTGTTATACTTAATGTTTTAATGATACTTATTTTTTTTACTTAAGTTTAATATTTTTTTGGTTAAGTAAACAATTGATCATCCTTGTGAGCCACTTAGAATAGCCCTTAACCACATAGGGGACCCATTGGGTCAACCCCATAGGAAGTCCTGCTACAGGCAGACCACAATGAGGGTAGAGTGCACGGTGTGCATAGTGCATGCCAATTGCATGCAAACCCGTGTATAAGGCCCATAGAGCCCACCCACTTGGTGCATGGGTTGGGCTAGGTATCCCACTGGGCCATATACCCATGTGTGTGCATAGTGTAACCAGTGTTGGTTCTCGGCAGCCAGCTTGATTGGGGGGAAGGTACCACTTATTTGATATACCGTTCAGTCACCACATCACATAAATGATGTGGGACACCGTTATGTTTTCATTGTTCATTCGAGTTAAAAACTCGGATATGATCTCGATCGACAGATTGAATCCCCATGATCCATCCTATCGTTTTTATTTCTCTCACATTTCATTTGTTTTTCCTAAGCATCTCCTTTTTGAATTCTATCATCTTCTACCTTCTCTCATCGGTGTTCTTCAGAACGCCTGTTCATTCGACCCAGCTTGCTTGCATCTTTCAATCGCACTCCTCGTTTAGACTAGGGTTGTTGTACTAGTTTGACGTCTTTTCTTCTCACATCTTCATTCAAGTATCAATAGTATCTCAACTTCATCATTATCTTCTTCTTCAACCTTCTATATTTTCTCTGTTCTACTGAGTCTTTCTTGCAGCGTCGATTGGAGCCATTGTTCAATGAGTTCAAAGCCTCTTTTGATGGTTTCAGTGACAGTGACACCTTTACTCATCAACGGTGGATCATATTTTTTATCCACCATTTCATTTCAATGGTGGGTCATATTTTACCCACCGTTACACTTCAACAGAGGGCCATTTTTTACCCTCAGTCAGACTTCAACAGAGGGTCTTTTTTACCCTCTGTTAGAAATCAATGGTGGGTCATTTTTACCCACGGTCTGACATGAATGGTGGGTCATTTTACCCTCCATCAAACATCAATGGAGGGTTATTTTTACCCTCCATTAGAATTCAATAGAGGGTCATTTTTTACCCTTTATTATTAATCAATGGTGGATCTTTTTCATCCACCAGTTGTTATTTCTTTTTTGCTGTACAGAGCATGGCATAAGCCTCTTCAAGATCTAATAGGAGTTCTTCCTTCTTTGATTGAATGTTGTAGAATTTTTCCCTTCTTTTTGAAGTTTTTTTAGCAGTGACAAAAATAAGAAACCGCTCTCTGTTTTCAGTGGAAGAAAAATAAGCCACCGCTCTCTGTTTTTCCACCATTGGTCACCAACAGAGGGTGAATCTACCGCTAGGTTTTTTAGTCCTCTGTTAGTTAATTTTTTTTGTTTCTAAAAAATTTATTCATTATATTTAATTTTTGTTTTTAAAATAATTTCTTTCTTAAAAGTTTTATTATTTAATGTTGAAATAAAATTGTAAGGTGTGTAAAAACTATTTGTAGCATTATTTAATGTTCAAATTTGCTTGCAAATTAAAATATGTGTGATGCTACATTTTTACAATTTTTTGATGTATGTATAATCTAAAAGATTATATTTTTATTCCAATTGTTTTATTATTATGAATTGTTTATAATTGTTTATATTTAACATATTTTTTTTTTATATTAATATTTCATGAAGAAATATAAAGTGTGTTTGTTCAATGTTATTCAACGTGACTTTAACAAATGAAGGTAACAATCATATTATTTTATTATTATTATCTAACATATATTGTGTAGATATTGGAAACAAACATGCTCCTAGAGGATATTTTTTTAAATGATCAGGGCGACATCTTCAAGGAATAAAAAAAATACTAGTGTAGATCAATTTTTTAGATTACTCATGATACATCATCGACACTTTCTTAGTGCTCTTAATTGTTCACGAACTTCTATGACTTTTGTGCTGAGACTGATCGTAGAAGGACCTCAAATTCTATATTCTTCCAATTAAGTGATCATCAACCATCAAACTTCAACATATTCAAATTTTTTGATTACATGTTAATTTCCCTGTAATTTTTTTATTCATGCAATATTTTTCTTTCTGTTTGTAATTATTTAGGTCTGGTTTATGTTTTTCCCCATCAAAAGAAAGTATTTCTTTCTCTGGTTATTCTACCACCTAAAAAGAAGTCTGTGTTGTGACTCTCGTTCAAAATTCAGGTAAACAGATTAGGATGGTCTCCTGTAAATATTGGGTTGTGCCTCTAAATTCTTGTAAAAGGCAGGGTCCATAACAAGGTCCTCACACCTTTAAAAGTGAGGTTCTAAGTGGGTACCAATATCCTTGAGGAGTAGAGGGGGTTGAGGAGTGGACTATGATATTTTTGATCTTAACCACTATAAAATCTTATGTTCTTTCATTTTATTTCCTTTTCAACTCTTTTCATGAACACTGCACTCACTACTGATTTTTATTTTATAAACTCTGTTTTTGTATTTAAATTTTAAAAAGACTATTCACCCCCTCTAGTCATTATTGTAATCTCTATCATTCCAAAAACCGCTACCAACTTCTCACGCGTGAGCAAGTAGCCACCATGCACCAGGTCTCCTGACCGCCACCTCTGACTGTCCCCACTGTGATGGCCCACTACCGTGGCATCGCCTTCCCCTCCAAACCGCACGACTGTGTCGCCGCCTCCGCATGGCGAGCCACCATGCTTCATCAGTGTCCTCCCATCAACCTCCCGTGCATCTCTATCACCCCCAACAAACTTTATACCGACCAACAATCCATATTTGGTTAGGTACCCGCATGCGAGACACTCCAGTATAGAGGTAACCCATTGCACAACCACGATATACCCTACAAAGGTTCAGGGCAGGTCAAACTGACCTGGAACGGGTCTGGGTGGGCCTTCCTGACCCATATTACCCCTTATTAGGGTCTGCTCTGCCCCAAATGGGCCTGCACAGGTTCAACCTAAATCGCTCAGGCACTGCCTGGTGTTTCGAGGCCTAGGTAATTTTATATAATAAAAAATTAATTAAATTAATTAATTTAATTTTAAAATTAAATTATTATTTTTAAATATTAATTTTTGTTTAAAATTTAATATTTTTAATACTTTAGGTTAAATTAATTTAATTAATTAAATTTTTTTAATTAAATTTAAATTAATATCGGGACCAAATGACATAAATTTATGAATTAAAAATAAGTGCGAATTGTTAATTCAATAAAATTTCTCTCGAAAATAATTTATTGTAAATTTAAATTTTGATTATGCAATTATTTAATTTAAATATACGAGTTTAATGTGTATCGATTGATCATGAGATGTAGAATGACTAATGCTTATCTATTATTTATTTATTTAATTATTACAATGCATGTTTGTAATAATTAGTTTAATAAATGATGATGTTTGTGTCATCTATGCATCATTATATGTATAAGGGCTTACGTGTCCAATTTATCTATTATATTTTGTACTTCTGAGACCCCCTTTCCTATGTGCGAGTATTATTGTATAATGACAAGGACAAGTAGTGACACACTTCACACTGAGATATGGTGATACACCAAACATGAGTTTGACGCATTGGATAAGTGAGCGCTTCAACTTGGGTCGCAAGCGACACCACTTAAGGAGTTACCCCTAGGGTCGAGGTTGATCTATTATTCACTCAATGGATCAACAATCAGTATCAGATCATGATCATATCATATTATTTTATTTATTAATGGTTTATTATTTTATGTATGCATTGTTTTTACGTGTGATCACATAAAATAATAAGCAAGCATGCACAAATAAAAAATACACGTGACTCGATGAAGATTTTCTATTTACTGCATGAACAATTGTGATTGCGACCACATAGTACGTGCTTACAAGATAGAAATTGATTTCATTTCATCATTTAATAATAAAACCCTAAAAAAAATACTAAGTCACAAATGCCTTCGGTTGTTTGAATTTGAACAAAACCAGGTGTACGCGGTGTTCAGTATACATAGTTAAGGGTGCCTCCTACTACTGGGGAGTTCTTATGAGAATTATGTGTTGACTTAACTGAACTTGACAACAAAGGAGTATCCATATCTAGCTTGTTGGATCTTTAGAGGAAAGTTTTTGAGTAAATCATATTTATGAATTTAGAAGCTGAGACTTTACTCAACAGATCAAGGAACTACGAGTAAATGTAGTTTGACCAGTCAAAAACCTACCTTGAACTCTCCAAGTAGTGGTGTAGCCATAGTTTGTAGACTATGAGGGGAGGTTCAATGATCCTTTCCATTAGAATACTCAAGTGACCGAGTATTCTGATTTTGTACAGAGGGTTTCTAGAGTTTGATAAAACAGTGGGAGACATTTAATGATTTAATTAATTAATCAATAATGACTAATTAGTAATCAAGATAAAAAGTACTAATATGCTAGATTTAGTTTTTATAGGAAATGGAAAGTAATACCAAAAGAATACTATGATATTTATTGGACAAAGTCAATTTCCTATCCGGCATGAATTTCCAATCAGTATGGGCGCTTGTGCACAATATTATGATATCAGAAATTCAAGGTGTTAGTGTACCAAATACCTATTAAGCAACCTCGTGAAGCGAGAGTGTAAAAATGCTTACAGGGGGCTCATGTATGATGCATATGATGGTTATGTCATAATTCTATCATCAATGTCTGACGTGAGTTGTGGATACTACATCAGGACATGAATGATTTCACATGTTGTCTCATATTTAAGAAGATTATGAGGAGAAAGTGAAGTCTGATATGAATTGGCGATAATTACATTGGTTATGTGTAAATATGAAAGGTGGATCATGATCTTTCAATATATCCCATTCTAATATCATTTTCACCCATATTATCTAGTTTTATTTAAGATTAAAAAATGAAAATTATGGAGAAAAACTCTTAGTTAACTTATGGGTAAGGTTTACCAAGTAAATAAGAACTTAAGGGAATAAAAATATTTAGTTATTATGGCGAACAAATTGAAAGAAAATGTGAAAAAGGCCAATTACAAGAATGAATTCAAAGGAAACTTCATAACATCTTTCAAAGTTGAGGTATTAAACATGAAGTTATTTTCTTTGTGTATCATGAAATAAATTTATGGAAGTTTAAATGTAATGAAATGAATCGAAGAAGCAAGTAGTCACTTCTTTAGGTATATTCATCAATTAATATTCTTGTCACACTACTTGGGTATAAAATAAAAAATGATTATCGCATGTGTATTGAAATACAGTAACCAAATAAGTATAGAAATGTTACTAGAAGGTGTATTCTCCAAGAGTTTGAGAAATGGTGGTTTTTACGTCAGCGGTGAGAAGCACATAATATCTAATTCCTTGGTAAATGATTATAGTTGAACATTTGTTTAGTATTACCAAAAAATTTATCGCATGTGTCCTTTGGGAACAAGGATACATTATTCTAGTTTCGAAATGAATATTGTTTGTGGTGTTTAATACTCAAATAATAGTTTAGTGATACATGAATCATTAATAATGCACGATGAATATAAAATATAAGACTTATATACCTAGTTTTGGCATGATAATAATTTTTTAAGAAAAAATAAGTGGATGTAAAGAATATTCCTATTATAGTATTTAGACTCTTTAGAGTGAAACACCTAGGTATTATTGACCAAGATGCTTCGGGTTGGTCTTTCAAAGAATATCTTGACCAAGTATTCATCGATCAATATAATGTATCATAGAGTAATTCCTAAACACACATTACCTTATCCACATCAGGGATATGATGCTAAAAAGGATTGATGATAATTATTACACGTTAACATTGATCAATAAAATGTAGCATGGAGTAATTCCTAAACACACATTTACTTATACACAACAGAGACATGATGTTAGTAAAAGGAGTATCAACGTTGAGACTAATAATCATCATCAAAACTACCATTATATTTCAATACATGCTTCACAAATAACATCATTATCCCATAACCATATGCCAAATATAATGACAAATTGATATCATATCAGTTGTATTATGATGAAAATCCCTTGTCATAAGAACATGTGTTTATATGAAAAGAGTTTGTTAGGATATAAAAAAAATTGAATCAAGTGAAACAAAATGTGCATCTAAAGTAATTATCCTAAAGTTTTCCAATGATATTACTTAAATGCCTATGATATAAAAGATATAGTCAATTTATAGACTATATTCCTATATAAGGGTACACATATTTATTCGAGATAGTGGGAGCCATATTGACTTGGGTTTAGTCAATGCCGAAGATGCACAAGTAGTTTACATAATAACAAGTTACACACGAGGTTTGGAGCATGAATGCTCTAGAGACACATACTATGTAGGAAGGTTAAAAATACAATGAAGGTTTTGTATTCACCATGATTGGTGATACACTATTCATTTTGAATAATAAATCCTACAAGAAGTAAATAAAAATTAGCTAAGATTTATAAGATAAATTAAAATTGAATAATGGATTCCATGTATCAAAGAACGTGAGATTATTATTTTGAATACTACAATGGGTATTCAAGTGATACTATACATGGATGGTACAAGCATGGTACCGATAAGGCTCGATTAGTAATACCAATTCATTATTTATAAATCCATTAGAATTTTAATTTTCATAGCTAATTTCTATGACCATATTATGGGGAATTGGAAGTCGAGACCACCAATCGTGGAAGGTATGATGTCTTGACTTGGGTGCCACATAATAGTGCCTCGAGCTGGTGGGTCACATGACCTCAGGCGCACCTCCCCATGTGCTCGAGGTTGTCGAATAGCAGCGAGAGTCTAATATGGATATAGTTGGGAGACTATACCATCTTTATCAAAGAAACACAATAGTGTAAATAAATAAATAATAGATAACTAATGATAAACAACTACCAGAATAATACCAAACAATACAAATCGGTATTACCTGATAAACCAAATCAGGAAATCAATATCCAAACCAAAGCAGTAAATATTTCATGCCATATACTTGTCAAATGTCAAATGAAAAACCCAAAATCCATACACTGAAAACTCCTAAGCAGGTCCCGACATCATGTCTGGTTCCCTCATCCATGCTTCATCCCAAATTAGCCATCTAATATAGGGATATTGCTCTTATCCTGCACTGAAAACATGAATTCGATTTGGGTACCAATCAGGAAGCCGAAGTAGGGTGTGAGTATAACTCAATAGGCCCCCACCAGTGACATCTAAAACAATATTTAGTCTACAATAGTGTATACTATTGTAACAAGAATAAAGTGCAATAAGAAAGTAAATAGTTTTACATTTAATTATTCCACATTTAACCACATAAATCCTAGGTTCACAATAACAACCTAATCATCAATACCTTTTTCGGTCTATGCTAGATTCTGAACCATCCCCAAAGGGATATCACATTTCATTACATCATGGGTTTCCATTAATCAATTCAATTCAAATTTCATTTCACGACCACTTGGAACCCCAGTACAAAGCCAATATCATGGGACTAGACGTCATGTATGGTACCCTATGGGTATTTGGAACATCCATCCCTATCCCACACCTCATGGGTATTTGATGCATCAATCCCTATCCCATACATTAATATTCACATGCATGCATTGGGGCCTAGAGCATCAGTCTGACACCCCGTGGGTATTTGGAGCGTCATTCCTTATCCCACACCTCATTCATAAATCAATCAAATATATTACATATAACAAATTTATCAAGGTTTATCATCATTAACCCTCTTATAAATTATTCACATAATGCTACCCCATTTCAATTTATCAAACAATCATGGTTTAACACTTTAATCACATGGAATAAAATAAAAATTTCTCCATTAATCCATTTATGAACATTTAATCATAATATCCATTAACCCTTAAAGGTTAATCCAACCAAACCTTTAATTCCAATTATCAATCAAATCCATAATCCCATTAATTAACCAATGTTATAATCTCATTAATCAACCAATTTCATAATCCCAATATTATAACAATTTCATAATCTCAATATTACATCAATTTTATAATCCCATTAATTAATTGACCAATTAATTAATTCAATTCAAGATGTAATTTATAAATGTGGAAATTGTAATTTCAAAAGTACATACACACAATAATAATCAAGACTATAGGAATTGATAATCATACCACCTTCCTCAAAGTTGTTGATGGACGTTCACCAAATAGAAATCCCCAAATTGAAGCGGAAAGATAGAAATTACAACGACACAGAAGATCTAGGAACAAAACCTAAGATCAAGATCCAATGAAACACAACCATAAAAACCTAAATCTAAACCCAACTCCAATAGGGAATAAATCATTCTTCTTCATTTGGAAAGAGAGGTAGGATATAGTTAAAGAGAGAACCATTCGGGGAAGAAATCACATACTGGAGTAGGGATGATTCTTCAATCAGATCTTTGATTTGTTACGAATGGGGTTCAAGGCCCTCTTCCCTCTCAACTACTACTCTACTACTCTCGACATCACTTCTTCTAAGGTTTCAAGTTCTCCTCGGCATCGATAGACCTCTCCACCATCTACTCCAGGTTTTCTTCCTTATTCTCAACTGTTTTCCCATTCTGGGTTTCCTTTTTCCTCGCTTCTTGAGATGTCACAATTTCTATGCTACCACCCCTGCTCTGCCGGTTTGGCCCGACACACTCGACTCCATATTAGTCATATGTGTTAGTTTTTATATGGGTTTGGGACTGTGGCGGTGGGAGTAGGGGTAACGTGGAAATCTCTGTCCGACGACTTCGTTCCTTGGACTCTCTCGCCCCTGGTTGTTCGTTATTTTAGGGTTTCAACCCCAGTTATCTCTTTCTTGCTTCCTAGTGATTCTCTTATGGTTTCATCCACCGATTTTCCCTTTTTTCATTCTTCTTTTAGGGCTTCAGTCCCGTTATCCCCGTTTTCAATCCATGGTGGTTTATGCTTCCTGGATTTTTGGATTTGATCTTGTTTTTTCTTCCATTGGCTTATTACGGACCCCTTCTTTGCCACTCCTCTTTGCTCTGGATTCCTGGTTATTTTCTCCCTCCCATGTCGGTTGGGTATGATGTTTACCGAAGGAAGTTTTGGGATGTGTATGGGGAGCAGTACAATATTCCAGGCGGCGCGATCTCTGGTGGATCTTTCCAGTTTTGTTGGATCTTGTGATGGTGCGGGTGGTGTTAGTCAAAGTCGTTTTTCTGGAATGACTGCTGATTTTGGTTCTGATGGTATGTGGTGATGGTGTATCATGATGGCGACGATGGTTTCTTATTGGCACCGACGATGGTTTCCGGTGGCTGTTAACGGTGACGACGATGGTGTTGGTTGCTCACGACGGTGATGAGGGCCTAGATAAAAGGTTATCAGATGATGGTGATGCCAGTTTTTGGTGGTGATGGAAACCTAGACATGTTGATGGCCAACGTCTTCGATGTCAGGTGTGCATCCTGAGACAATCGTGACTAGGGTGTGATGATGGACTGATTGTCTTTCGATTTTCAAAATTTGAAATAGTTGTTTCATTTTGTGGCATTATGGAGGCATGGACAACAGCCAGATGGTTTTTTCATGACCAGCTTAGGTTGGCACGTCATGCAGCTTCTATATGGATTTTGAAATTATATTTTTTCTTGATGACGTGTCTGTTTTTTGGATTTTGAAGTTGGCGGATTGTGGTGGTTTTAAATCTCTTGAATGTTTAATCTGGTTGGGTATTTGTTAAGGTTCACACTTATCCTTTTAAAGTGATTTTTGAAAATAAAAATATGGATTATGGTGTTGGTTTAAGGCAACATTTAATCCTCTCTAGGGCCTCCAAAAATATTAGAGGAAGAGTTTGGACAAGTGGGGTAGAATAGGGGTTAATACCTGGAGGTTTAGGATTTTATAATAAAATTTTTGGAGAAATAAAATCCACACACATGGTTCCCTAGGCTAGGGCACATGATTTGTCAAACTACGTGCCTCACCCTGGGGGTTGCACAGTTTCTACTAAGTGGTGAATGTTTTGAAAAATCACATGTCAACTATAAAAACTCCCTTTGTTTGAGGGTGAATGGTTTGCTGGGACTGGGCACACGGTTTGGGAAAATCATGAACTGACTGTGCACTTCCCAAAATCCCTAAAAAAACTTCCAAAGTCATCTTAAATGCACCCAAGACATGCCTCAATCAAAGTATGATAAAAACTTGGGTAAAATAATGCATAAAAATGAGTACAAGGAATCTTTAAAAAGTTTAGGATCTTATAATATCCCCACCTTATAACATATCATCCTCGAACTCTACTACCAAGATTCTATAAGATTCCAAGGTAAAAATATTAGGACACTGAGCTTGTATATATTCTTCCCTCTCCCATGTTTCTTAATAAACACATACATGTTTCCACAATACTCAAAATATCGGCATGGTATTTCCCCACAAAAATTTATCACCGTGATCTATAACATGAATCAGATGGTCCTAAAAGTATGCATCGATCTCAAGCTCAACATCATCAACATCAATCACATGAGAAGGGTTGTGGTGATACCACTGAAGCTGTGACACATGAAAAAAATTGTTCATAACACTATACCTATGTGGAAGATCCAATCAATACGACACTGAACCGATTCTCTCCACAATCCCAAAAGGTCTGAAATACCTAGGTACCAACTTTCCCTATCTCTAAATCCTATAGTGACCTAATCTAGGCATCACCCTAAGGATCACATGATCACCCACTATAAAATCAAGGGGTCATCGACATATATATGCATACAATTTCTGTCTACTCTGAGCTGTATTCATATGTTTCTAAATCAATTAGACCTGCTCCAATGTATCCTACACGAGACTTGGTCTTAATAAATATGAATCACCTACCTCCATATAGCATAGAGGTGATATGCATGACCTACGATAAAGATCCCCATATGATGACATCTGTATAGTCTCCTAATAAATGTTATCATAGGAGAACTCAAAAAGTGATAAGTACTTCTCTTAATATCCCCCAAAGTCAAGAACACATGCCCATATCATATCCTCAAAAACCTGAGTAGTAAATTTTGACTTCCCATCTATTTGTGTGTGGAAAGTCATACTTAGGAATACCTTCATACCAGGTGCCTTCGGCAATGTAACGTCTCGACCCGGAAGCCACTAAACCGGTGCTCCGAGTCGGTTCGCCACAAGGCCTCAAGCGCGACTCCCCGTATGCCAGAGGCTGTCGACTAGCAGTGAGGGTCTAGGGTGTGATAGTGGGGAGACTATGCCCTCATACCAGAGTAAGAAAATAGCAGAAATAACTAAGTATCATACACAGTGGAAAGTAAACAGAGTGTGGAAGTAATAAACAACTGAAATGGAACAAGCTGTAATAGTAAAATGCTGTAAAAGCCCGAACAACTATGCAATACAATACAACATTGGTCACCCAATGGGACGACCATACAGATACAGGTACAAAAGAAATTGAAAGTAAAAGTACAGGGCTCTTCTACTAACTCCGAGCCAATCCACGTACCCGATCTGCAGACAATGTCGAACTACATCAGCTTGATCTGTAAAACCACTCGAGCAGCTCCACTCGATCATGCAACACTGGGCCTCAGCCCTATCCACCATGCAACTCGTGCTCAACCTGAAAAGCAGACATAAGGTCTACACATACACCGAGGTGCACATGCAGGGGTGAGAAATAATCTTAGTAGGGCACCCCGACAAGCAACCTATAACTATGCTGCTAAAAGTGTATGCAACAACAATGTGCTCAACCTAGCTGGAACACAACAAAAGGAAGTAAACCAAACGTGCAACCACAATTGAACTCAGGGTGTGTAATCCCTGTCAACTGGGAAAGTGCCACCATGGATGTTCATATCTATATACGTACCCATGTATCATCCCATACCTATACACATATACATAAATATGAATATTCACGATTAAGTGATTCAAATAACAAGAAACAACATCAGAAATCGATCCTTGGGACCATAAGCCCGATCTCCTAGACATCCTGTGCAAGGGCATTGATCTGAACGTCGTTCCACTCAAGCCGTGTATCATTAAGTCGATCTATGAGTCCTTAATCCCATCGACATGTACCTACTTCGTCCAACGTAGGAAAATATGTCTCTGAACAAGATAAACAAAAACAAGTAACCTTATGGGAAGTACTCACGGCCTGTACCCTCTGGTTCAACCAAACAAACACAAGCAAGCAGATAACACAACAGGTAACCCTCTGGGACGTACCCACAGCCATCCCCTCTGGTCCTACCTAATAAGTACCAACAACCCTCTGGGCAGTACACTTAGCCTAACCCCTCTAGTTTGGTCATATGAAAATTATAAGACTCTCTGAGGAAGCATGCTTAGTCAATTCCCCTTATAGTATAAGGTATTTAAGGACTCTCTGAGGAAGATCACACGGTCTAATCCCCTTATAGCCCCAAGGTCTAGAGAATCTCTGAGGAAGCTCACTCGGTCAATTCCTCCTATAGCCTCAGGTCTATCACAGACTCTCTAAGGAAGCTCACTCAGTCAATTCCTTCTCTATCCTGGAACAATTTTAAAGAAATTCAAACAAAGTAAAGAATCTTTGAGGAAGCTCACTCGGTCTACCCTCCTGTAGTCTATAATATCCAAGACTCTTGGGGAAGCTTACTCAGTCTATCCCCTCTAGTCTATAATGTCCAAGAATCTCTGGGAAGCTCACTCAGTCTATCCCCCCTAGTCTATAATGTCAAAGACTCTCTGTGAAGCTCACTTGGTCTATCCCTTATAGTCTATAGCACCAGGTTTTCATGGTCCCGTGCCAGTTAGTGCATAATAATGCTATAAGACCAAAGTACACCAATAGAGCTACTTGGCTAAACAGTCTACAGCATAACAAGCATGTCAAGAATATCACTCCATCCTACGGTCACAAGGCATGGAAACAAGCATAACGGCCAAAGGAAAAACAAGACCAAAAGGTCATAAACAGATAAGCATGGGAAAAACATCCAAGAAAGGTAAAATACACTATTTACAATCAAGCCACCTCTAATTAGGCACACAAAGAATAGTAGGCATCTGAACAAACAAGAAAGACACATCAGGTCAGGCTCAATAGCCACTAACCAGGAAGCACCTTTGGTAAACACTACAACATCATCAAACCAAGTCAGATATAAACAAACAGTGAGGGTGGCCCGAACGCCCAACCCAACAAACATCCAAATCCCGAAGGGGTTACAAGTTTGGAACGAGTTCTAGGTGACACCTGATCACCATATCTACCCAAACCCGACATAAAAACTTAGGGTCGGTCAAACAACGGGCACCCACTGGGTCCCTCAGGTCAAACACTGAGGAGACATCATACTCAGGATCCTCTAGGTAAACACGAGCGAAGGAATCCTACGCGATATCCTTAGTAAAGAGTAAGGGAGGAATCCTACACGGGATCCTAAAAGGAAAAACAACACAGGCATTCCATAACATGGTTCCTGTCAAAGGAAGAACAAGAGAGAGATCCTACAAGGGACTCCCTAGGTCAGCACACAAGCAAAGGCATCCCTCAGGGAATCCTTAGAAGTACCTGGTCTCAAAGCCTCAAAGGACAGAAGGGAAAGTCTCACAAGGGAAAAGTCCTCCAAATCACGGGTTATGGGAGATATCTCATAGCTCATCTCCTATTAAGGGTCTCAACTAATTTGGTACAAACACCCAACCTATCATCCACCCCAAGTCTCACTCTCTTGTGACAACTGAACTCAATAAGTGAAGGAAGAACATCTCCATTTAGATGGAAACCCCGAAACTCCCTTTAGATTATCTATAAATGTTAAAAGGATTCCACCATTGTGATCTACGCGACAAAATTCTCAGAATCGACTACTCACACGCCCAATTATGACTTCCAGAGCCCAAGATATCTCAAAATTACTAAACTGAAGCAGTACATGGCCAGAGTACATGGCCAGAGCAAAATGGGCCAGCCTGTGTAATAGTACACGTTGTGTACTGTTCACAAAAAGTTACTCCATGTCTGTTTTCACCCGAACACATGCCCATGTACCACTACACGATGTGTACTCGCTAAAAACCACTATTCCGTGCTCTATTTCACACGACCAGCCACACGGCCACCGACTACACGGCGTGTACTAAAAGTACACGGAGTGTACTTAAGAAAACTTTGTCTTCCCCGAATGGGAAGAACACACGGCGTGTAACCCTGGAATACACGCCGTGTAATTTGGGTTTTCCGACGGGAAATCCCTGAAAACGCCCGAAACACCCGTTTTCTCCCCCGAAACAACAGATCGAGCCCCATGGGATTACAAGCAAGAAATATAAGGATTTAAAGACTTAAAACAACATTTTTAATGTGGATCTATAGCGAAAACATAAACGGCCCTACCTTTGTGCGGAAATTGCCGAAGCTTCAGTTGATTTCACGGCTCCAGGTTGCTGCACACCGACTCAGCGCGTCGAGAGCTTTGAATTGGTACCATTCTTGGCTTCCAACTCTCCATATTTCTCAAACTCCATATCTCCCATAGGTCACAGCCAAAGGGGCGGCATAGGAGACGTGTGCAAGGAGGAGGAGGAAAGAAGAGAGAAGAAAAGAAAAGGAAAGAAGAAAAGAAAATGAAGAAAAAGGGGCCCGGGCCGGCCCCGACATGAGTTTATGCCTTCCATAGGCTAAAATCCCCATTACGGACTCAATGGCACATATGAAATTTCAATCTGACACTCCATTTAAAATTTATTGCCAAATGAATCTGCGTGAATAATTTAATATTTAATTTAATAATATTAAATATTCCGCTAAAATTCGAACAACTCAGATTTTCACCAAACTTCTATCCTAGGGTAAACACCCTATTCCGGGACCAACATAGTGGTCGGAAAAATTATCTGAGATCATCTGGTAAGGAAAAATGACCATTTTACCCCTCACGAGCATCCAACTGCAAAAATTCAAAATTTATGCTCAAAACGACTATCTGAAAAAACACGGGTTCTTACAAACTCCCCACTATAAACCTTCTCGTCGACGAGAAGCCCAGAAAAAGGACCAGCAGCAGGACCAGTAGCCATGCCCCCAACCCGAGTATCTGCACAACCAAGCTACCTGGACCGTCCAACGACCAGCCTTAGCGTTAACAACCACCTTCTTCACAGAAGATATTCAACTACGACCAACTGGTACTCCCCACCACAATAACACCCATGTCGTCATCTTAAAAGGAAACTCTGAGCTCAAAAGCCCACTGGAAAGCACTGAAGTTTAGCCTAAATAAGGAAAACCACCCTAAAAAGGGCCAATGGTGCACTCCCCACCATATTTACACCGCTTCGAGAGCACAACCAGAACAGGTTTCACCCTCAACATGAAAGAACATTAAGAAAGAAAAAGGACCTCGATGTAAGGTCGAAGCTCTCTCAGCATACTCAAGACAAATAAAGATAGCGCATGATCATCTCTAACATGAGTACACTGAGATTCACCAAAGGCATGTCTGGCTCTCTCCAAGCCACGCTAACATCCTGCCAAAACCCGACCAGGATTCAAGCACGGGTCAACCATTTTCACACAGGTTCCCCTAGAACGGAACAGACATCGACCTACAAAGGTTCGAGTCAAAACCAAGGGTATCTAGGTCTTCCACATGTCCCTACAAAAAAGCCTCACAACTGGGTCACAAGGTCTAACCACATAGCCCAAAATATCCAAAACCACTCAGAAGACGGTAAAGATCACAACAACCAAAGAAAGTCAAAACCAAAACACAACCTACAAGGGCCCTAATCCTCTCCGAGCATCCTCAGAAGGAACTACTCCTTAGAGGTCACAACCAAAATAGAAGAGACAAGTTGAGCTAACACACATTGGGTATCTGTATACAACAATACCACAAGGAGGTCCAGTTCAGGAGAAAATCCTTGGTATCTATCAACATCGTTCTTAATGATCTGACTAGATAACCACGGACCTGAGAAACAATACCCAATAAAGGGGTAAAATAGAAAGGCATCACGCGCCACATCGACCAACTAGGGTCACTACACCACCTGTGCATGAGGATGGATTCATCATCCTCACACCAATGCCTCAACGTAGATCCACATAACCTGCCATGAGATTAAAAAGTATGTGTAAGCAGACCCAAAGGTCTCAGTCATCAGTAAAAGCACACACTAGAAGACCTATATGCTGTGAATCCTATGTGCCTAGTATGATGCATGAGACACCTCTTGCCTTTGCCGGTCAAGAGTCAAAATCTATCCCTGGCATCTTACCAATGGACAAGAGCCAGAGATCCATAGTAAATCAAAACACCACACAACATGTGAGTCACTCAAGGAGAAAATTATATACAACCGTAACATCAAAAAATCATAACAATAATCCCAAACCCTGGAAACCAGGACTTCTTACCGGAACAAGTGTTCGTGATGTACTAGACCGATATCCATCACTGGTTCCAAAACATTCCTAATACTCCTGTCTACCATATCCCAAATAGTAAAGACCAAGAAGGAAAAAAATCCTCTGATACCACTTTGAAATGTCCCGACCCGGAAGCCACTAAACCGGTGCTCCGAGCCGGTTCACCACAAGGTCTCAAGCGCGCCTCCCCGTACGCCAGAGGCTGCCGACTAGCAGTGAGGGACTAGGGTGTGATAGTGGAAAGACTATGCCCTCATGCCAGAGTAAGAAAACATCGGAAATAACTAAGTATCATACACAGTGGAAAGTAAACAGAGTACGGAAGTAATAAAAAACTGAAATGGAACAAGCTATAATAGTAAAATGTTGTAAAAGCCCGAACAACTATGCAATACAATACAACACTGGTTACCCATTGGGCCAACCATACAGATACAAGTACAAAATAAACTGAAAGTAAAAGTACAGGGCTCTGCTACTAACTCCGAGCCAATCCACGTACCCGATCTCCAGACAATGTCGAACTGCAGCAGCCCGATCTGTAAAACCACTTGAGCAACTCCGCTCGATCATGAAACACTATGCCTCAGCCCTATCCACCATGAAACTCGTGCTCAACGTGAAAAGCAGACATAAGGTCTACACGTACACTGAGGTGCACATGCAGGGGTGAGAAATAATCTCAGTAGGGCACCCCGACAAGCAACCTATAACTGTGCTGCTAAAAGCGTATGCAACAACAATGTGCTCAGCCTAGCTGGAACACAACAAAAGGAAGTAAACCAAACATGAAACCACAGTTGAACTCAAGGTGTGTAATCCCTGTCAACTGGGCAAGTGCCACCATGGATGTTCATATCTATATACGTACACATGTATAGTCCCATACCTATAAACATATACATAAATATGAATATTCATGATTAAGTGATTCAAATAACAAGAAACAATATCAACAGTCGATCCTTGGGACCATAAGCCCGATCTCCTAGACATCCTGTACAAGGGCATTGAGATGGACGTCGTTCCACTCAAGCCGTGTATCATTAAGTCAATCTATGGGTCCATAATCCCATCGACATGTACCTGCTTTGGCCAACGCTGGAAAATATGTCTCTGAACAAGATAAACAAAAACAAGTAACCCTATGGGAAGTACTCACAGCCTGTCCCCTCTGGTTCAACCAAACAAACACAAGAAAGTAGATAACACAACAGGTAACCCTCTGGGAAGTACTCGTATCCATCTGCTCTGGTCCTACCTAACAAGTACCAACAACCCTCTGGGCAGTACACTCAGCCTAACCCCTATGGTTTGGTCATATAAAAATTATAAGACTCTTTGAGGAAGCACGCTCAGTCAATTCCCCTTATAGTCTAAGGTAGTCAAGGACTCTCTGAGGAAGATCACGCGGTCTAATCCACTTATAACCCCAAGGTCTAGATACTCTATGAGGAATCTCACTCGCTAAATTCCTCCTATATACTCAGGTCTATCACAAACTCTCTAAGGAAGCTCACTCTTTCAATTCCTTCTCTAGCCTGGAACGGTTTTAAAGAAATTCAAACAAAGTAAAGAATCTCTGAGGAAGCTCACTCGGTCTACCCTCCTGTAGTCTATAATATCCAAGACTCTCGGGGAAGCTCACTTGGTCTATACCCTCTAGTCTATAATGTCCAAGACTCTCTGGGAAGCTCACTCAGTCTATCCCCTCTAGTCTATAATTTCCAAGACTCTCTCGGAAGCTCACTCGGTCTATCCCTTATAGTCTATAACACCAGGTTCTCACAGTCCCATGCCAGTCAGTGCATAATAATTCTATAAGGCCAAAGTACACATATAGAGCTACTTGGATAACCAGTATATAGCATAAAAAGCATGTCAAGAATATCACTCCATCCTACAGTCACAAGGCATGGAAACAAGCATAACAGCCAAAGGCAAAACAAGACCATAAGGTCGTAAACAGATAATCATGGGAAAAACATCCAAGCAAGGTAAAATACACTATTTACAATCAAGCCACCTCTACTTAGGCACACAAAGAATAGTAGGAATCTAAACAAATAATAAAGACACATCGCGTCAGGCTCAGTAGCCACCAACCAGGAAGCACCTCTGGTAAACACTACAACATCAGCAAACCAAGTCATATATAAACAAACAGTGAGGGTGGCCTGAACGCCCAACCCAACAAAAATTCAAAGCCCAAAGGGTTTACCAGTTTGGAACGGGTTATAGGTGACACCCGATCACCATCTCTACCCAAACCCAACATAACAACTTAGGGTCGGTTAAACAACGGGAACCCACTGGGTCCCTCAGGTCAAACACTGAAGAGGCATCATACTTGGGATACTCCAGGTAAACACGAGCGAAGGCATCTTATGCGAGATCCTTAGCAAAGAGTAAGGGAGGAATCCTACACGGGATCCTCAAATGAAGGACAACATAGAAATTCCATAACATGGTTCCTGTCAAAGGAAGAATAAGAGATAGATCCTACAAGGGACTCTCTAGGTCAACACACAAGCAAAAGCATCCCTCAGGGAATCCTTAGAAGTACCTCGTCTCAAAGCCTCAAAGGCCAGAAGGGAACGTCACACAAGGGAAAAGTACTCTAAATCATGGGTTACAGGAGATATCTCATAGATCATATCCTATTAAAGGTCTCAACTAAGTTGGTA
This sequence comes from Viscum album, assembly GCA_963277665.1. Lineage (NCBI taxonomy): Eukaryota > Viridiplantae > Streptophyta > Magnoliopsida > Santalales > Viscaceae > Viscum > Viscum album. The sequence goes on along the minus strand of OY728133.1, from coordinate 1,946,420,567 downwards.
CGAACACCCAACCTGTCATCCACCCCAAGTCTCACTCTCCTGTGACAACTAAACTCAATAAGTGGAGGAATAACCCCTCCATTTAGATGGAAACCCACAAAAATCCCTTTAGATTACCTCTAAATGTAACTAGGATTTCACCATTGATATCTACGCCAAAAAATGCTCAGAATCAACTACTCACACGCCCAATTTTGACTTCCAGAGCCCAAGATATCTCAAAATTACTAAACTGAAGCAGTACATGGCCAGAGTACATGGCCAGAGCACAATGGGCCTGCCTGTGTAATAGTACACGGCGTGTACTTTACTGTACATGGTGTGTACTGTTCACAAAAAGTTACTCTATGTCCGTTTTCACCCGAACACATGCCCATGTACCACTACACGACGTGTAGTTAAAGTACATGACGTGTACTCGCTAAAAACCACTATTCCATGCTCTATTTCACACGGCCAGCCACACGGCCACCGACTACACTGAGTGTACTCAAAATTACATGGCGTGTACTTAAGAAAACTTTGTCTTCCCCGAACGGGAAGAACACACGGTGTGTACCCCTGGAATACACGCCGTGTAATCTGGGTTTTCCGATGGGAAATCCCTGAAAACGCCCGAAACACCCGTTTTCGCCCCCGAAACAATAGATCGAGCCCCATGGGATTACAAGCAAGAAATATAAGGGTTTAAAGACTTAAAAAAACATGTTTAACAGGAATATACGGCGAAAACATAAATGGACCTACCTTTGGGCTGAAACTGCCGAAGCTTCAGTTGATTTCACGGCTCTCGATTGTCGTACGCCGACTCAGCGCGTCGAGAGCTTCAAATTGGTACCCTTCTTGGCTTCCAAATCTCCCTATTTCTCAAACTCCATATCTCCCATAGGTCATGGCCAAAGGGGCGGCATAGGAGACGTGCACAATGAGGAGGAGGAAAGAAGAGAGAAGAAAAGAAAAGGAAAGAAGAAAAGAAAAGGAAGCGCCAAACATGAGTTTATGCCTTCCCTAGGCTAAAATCCCCATTTAGGACTCAACGACGCATAAAAAATTTAAATTTTACACTCTGTTTAAAAGTTATTTCCAAACAAACCTGCATGAATAATTTAATATTTAATTTAATAATATTAAATATTAAATATTCCGCTAAAATTTGAACAGCTTAGATTTCCACCAAACTCCTGTACTAGGGTAAACACCCTATTTTGGGACCAACAGAGTGGTTGGAAAAATTATCCAAGATCATCTGGTTGGGTAAAAATGACCGTTTTACCCCTCACGAGCATCCAACTGTAAAAATTCAAAATTTATGCTCAAAATGACTGTCCGGAAAAAACGCGGGTTCTTACATGCAATCCCTTCCAGAAGCATGAAGTGAATCATGAGTCACAGTCTGAAACTATGCTTCATGGAACCCTATTTTAACATATTATCTCCTGAACATACCTGTCCCCAAACTGACCCACTAAAAGAGTCTCCCTGATAGGAAAAAAATGCGCTACTTTCATCAATCGGTCCCCTATCACACAAATAACTTCATTCTTTTGAGGAATCCTCAGAAGACCCACCATGAATTCCATGGTAACATCATCCCACTTCCACTACAGAATGGTAAACGACTGTAGTAAACCACAAGGTCATTGATGCTTGGTCTTCACCTATTGACAGGTGTATCATCATGTCACGAACCCTACAATATCTTTTTTCATGTTTGGACACCAATACTATCGACTTAGGTCACGATTTTTTTCTTCAAACTAGGATGTACCACCCACTTTGAGGCATGGAATTCATTCATAATCTATTCTCACATACTCATAGGCACAAAAACACGGTTTTTGACATATATGATATCATCCTCATCTATAATTCAATCTTAAGGTGAATCCCCACCTTCAAGGATTTTCCTCAAGGACAAAAACTTTGGATACTCATACCATCTCTCCCTAATCCAACTCAAAAGTGTGGACTCAACTGATACTGATATGAGGATCATATTCTCTTAGCCTTCCCAAACTACAACATGCATCTTGTCCAACAAGGTCATCATCTTCCACTCTGAACTAGACTCCTAAACTACATGAGTCTTTACCTTCCTTCTCAAAGTGTCAGAAACACTATTTACATTACCGGGTGTATATTCCATATCAAAATAAAATGATTTCATATACTCAACCCCCTCCTCTATTGGAGATTCAAATATCACTATGAAAATATATACTTTAAGATTTTGTGGTTAGTATACATAGTAAAATTTTTACCCAATAGATAATGCTACCAACACTTCAAGGTATAAACCACCAAAACTAACTTGAGATCATGTGTTGGGTAATTCCTTTCATTAGGCCTAAAATATTATGACCCATACACTACAACTCGATCTACCTACATCAACACTACATCATGTCCGATCCTGGATGCATTACAAAACATGATATACTGTTCCCCTATATTGGGTAGGATCAAGATCGTAGCGGCAGTAAAAAACTTATTCAACTCTTGGAAATAATTCTCACATGATCTAGACCATTCAAACTTCATCCCCTTCTTATTCAATCCCAAAAGAGGTTCTTCCAAGCGGTAAGATTCTTGGATGAACCTCCAATAATATCCTGCTAAACACAGAAAGCTATGGATATCAAAAAATTTCTTGGGATTATCTCAAGAAACCACTACCTTCACCTTATTTGGGTTCACTAACACACCTTCCTATGAGATGATGTAACCTAAGAAATTCACCCTATCGATCCATAATTGAAACTTAGATAGCTTGGTGTATAACCAATTCTCTCTCAGTGTACTCAGGATGATGTATATTGGTAATGATCATCATGAGTCTTGTAGCACACCAAGATTTCATCCACAAACTCAACCAAAAACTGATCCAGGTATAGGTGGAAGATTCAGTTCATCGAGGCCATAAACACAATAGGATCATTCGTCAACCTGAACAGTATCATGAAGAACTCATAAATTCCATACCTGCTTCTGAAAGTAGTCCATGGTATATTAGATGGTTGAAATCTCAATTGATGATACCCCAATATTGATCTTGGAGAAAACACAAGATCCTATCAACTGGTCAAAGTGATTGTCTATATGCGGAAGAGGATACCAGTTCTTCACTGTCATCCAGTTAAACTTCCGGTAATCAACACATAAGTACAAAATTCCATCATTTTTCATTAAAAACAAGACTGGAGAACCCCAAGGTGACATACTCGAATGGATAAATCCCTTATCCATCAACTATTCCAGCTGATTCTTGAGATCTTGAAGCTATATTGGTGCCATTATATATGGTGGAATAGAAAATGGCTCATCTCCAGGCATGTGCTCAATAGTAAAATCAACATCTCTCTTAGGTGGAAGCCATGAAAAGTCCTTAGGGAAGAAGTCATAGAACTAGTCCACTATGGGTGGAAAGACATCATAATTCACACACCCATCATCCAAAAACAGACTTGCAACCTAGGTGATGAGATCCCCCTATTGCTGATGAAATGGCCCTCTACGGCCTTCCTAAATATCCCACTCTCCATAATGAACATGATTCTCACCCTCATGAGATGTAAAAGTCACTCTACTATGGTAAAAATATATGTGGGATTATCATTCTACCAACTATTCTATACCCAAAATCATTTCAAATATTGACATGTCAAGGATGTAAAGATTCCATAGAAAACAACACTCCCCAACCTTGAGGGAACACCCCTTGCACAAACAGATGTCTCTCAAACATACTCCCAAAGGTGTATCGATCATCATAATACCACTTACAAACTCCACTTCCAAACTCAAAACATTCAAAATGTGTGAAGATATAAAATAATGAGAGGCTCTTATATCAAATAAGGTTCTAGAAAGTGTAGAAGTTATAAGAATAGTTTCTCTAACCATTGATGGTCCAACCTCGTTACCCACAAGTATAGGCTGAACTATATATAACTGTCTTACCCCTCTTCCCCATGCTGCAGTCCTAGTCCCCTGAGATGAACCACTCCAATTATATGGTAACTCTTTCCCTAACATACCACATCCATTTACACAACCTCCATGACCATAATAAATCAAACTTCCAGAATGATATGGGGTAGAATACCCTTTCCAGCACTCCAATTTTTCTTGAATCCTCTATAATTACTCATCTTTCATGGGTTTCTATAGAACCATTGTAGATGTCCCATCCTGCAACAAGGTCAGCACTCAACCAGTGGTCGAGGACACTATCTATGAAAGTTACCCGACCTATCATATTGGTGGCAGAGCACTCGAGTAATGTCCTGAGTAACCGATCCTTCCCCCTATCTACTCTTCTTTCCACTTTTTTGGTTAATATTCTCATAGAGATGCTTACTAACCTCATAAGATGTCCCTTATGATCATCTAGTAGAAACCACTTTCATTACACTAGATTCCTCCTTTAGGATACCTTCAGAAATGAGATCCTAATTCAATACTTCAGATTTTTTTAACTGAAAGATATTAACATAGGACACAATCTCAAATTTAATCCAATCCTGAAAATGCTTCGCTATGGTAGCCTCATCTCCTTCCAACTCTGGGACAATGAACCACAAATCGATAAATCATCTTTCATAGTCCATCACATACATGCTCCCCTATGTCAACTGAATTAACTCAACTACCCTCTCCTGCCTAGGAATCTCAGGATAAAAGTGCTCCAAGAACTTATCCTGAAATTTTTTCCACTCCATATTCTCCAGATATCTATCCCAAGTTTGGATGACCCATTAACACTTCTATTGAACACATAATATATAATAATTCAATTTGAATCTCTTATCATCAGGAGTTTCCAAGTGGTCAAGGACCATCTGGATAGACTCAATTCACAATTTAGATGCCTTAGGTCCACCCTCTCTGATGAATATTAGAGGGTGCTATAGCTAGAACTCCCTTGTCAAGTCAAACATGTTATGAATAACCCTCCATGGGCCTCTTTCCTTAAACTATATAAAATGAGAAATTTTTTCATGGAACTGCTCTCCTCCTCCTTCACCCGACACTATTAGATCCTCTGTTTCCACTACTAGAGGCACATTTCTAGCAATGTCCTCCTATCATCCTACCAATAAGAATCATCATGGAGGCATATCTCTATAATTTTAAATATATGTATTAGGACACACAAAAAATTTTAAAACATTTATGTAAGATGGATTCACATAAGGACATAACAACCCATCCCCCATTTCCTTCCACATGATCAAAACTGAGGCACTATCACTACCCTCAACCACACCTTATCCAGGTCATGGCTAATATAGGGTAATTTTTTTTCAAAATTCAAGTTTGTAAATATACACCCACTTTATCCATATTATTTACCATATTTATCATTGTTTAAAATTATCAATTTCATATTAGGAACCTTTTTTATTTAATTTACACATTTAAAGAAAGACACTTTCATTTTAAAACTCAACCCAGAACCTGCTTTTCTATACGTTCCTAACATGATACATGTTACAATAAATTTTGAGTTCCTAACAAGATGAATGTATATACAACTCTTGTGACATATCATTCCATGAAGAAAATCTAAAAAAAAACATCACACAACTAGTACATCACCAAAGGTGAAATAATATGAAACTGTAACACAAAACATTAATAACAACAATCCCACAATGGGTACTTCGGTTTTCCCTCATACATGGGTTAGTTACTCTCATGCACGAGCTCATGACCAAGACCCAACTCATCCTAATATCTTTTCTATCTTTATGAAATAGTAATATAGAATAAAAGAAAATAAAACCCCTCTGATACCACTTTGTGTCATCCCGAACTGGGTGCCACATATCGGTGCCCCAAGTCGGTGGGTCACATGACCTCAAGCGCACCTCCCCATATGCTAGAGGATTCTGACCAGTAGTGAGCATCTAATATGGATATCATGGGGAGACTATACCCACTTTATCAAAGAAACACAACAATGGAAATAAATAAACAATAGTTGATTGAAGATAAACAATAACCAGAATAATAACAAAAAAAATATAGATCAATATCACATGAAAAACCAAAGTAGTAAATCATTATCCAAACCAAATTATTAAATATTTCATGCCATATACGTTTCAAATTTCAAATGAAAAATCCAAAATAAATAAACTGAAAACTCCCAAGCGGGTCCCAACATCATGTTTGGTTCCCTCATCTATGCTCCATCCCAACTCAGTCATCTAACATAGGGCTCTAACCCTTATCCTGTACTGAAAACATGAAGTCTATTCAAGTACCAATGAAGCAGCCCAAGTAGGGTGTGATTACATATCAGTAGGACACCACCAACGACTTCTAAAACAATATCCATTCTACAATAGTGTATAAAGTTGTAATAAGAATAAATTGAAATAATAAAGTAAATAGTTTAACATTTAATTATTACTTATTTAACCACATAAATACCGAGTTCACAATGACACCCCAAACATCAATACCCACTTCACCCTAGTTGGAGTATTAACCATCCTTAAAGGGATATTAGATTTCATTACATCATGGGTTTCCATTAATCAATTCAATTCAAATATCATATCATGAACACTTGGAACCTTAGTCCAAATCCAATATCATGGGTATAGAATGTCATTTCTAGCACCCCATGGGTATTTGGAGAATCATTCCCTATCTAAAATCTCATAGGTATTTGGAGCATCAATCCCTATCCCATAAATTAATATTTACATGCATGCATTGGGGGATTAGAGCATCAGTCTAGAACCCCATGGGTATTTGGATCATCGGTCCTTATCCCACACCTCATTTATCAATCAATCACATACATCACATATAACACATTTATCAAGGTTAATAACCATTAACCCTATTATCAATTATTAACATCATAGTTCCCTATTTAAATTTATCAAACAATAATGATTCAACACTTTAATCACATGGAATAATATAAACATTTCACCATTAATCCATTTATAAAAATTTAATCGTAATATCCATTAGCCATTCAAGGGTAAGACAAAAAACCCTTTAATTTAAATTATCAATCAATTACATAATCCCATCAATTAATCAATTTCATAAACCTAGTATTCCTTTAATTTCATAATCCTAATATTCCATCAATTTTATAATCCCATTAATTAATTGACCAATTAATTAATTCAATTCAAAATGTGATTTAAAAATGCATCAATTTAAATTTCACAATTACACACACACAATAATAATAAAGAATATGGGAATCGATAATCATACCACCCACCTCAAGGTCGTTGACGAACATTCACCAAACAAAAATCCCCAAATTGAAGCGGAAAGATAAGAATCACAATGGTGTAGAAGATCTAGGACCAAAACCTAAGATCAAGATCCAATGGAACAAGACTATAAAAACCTAGATCTAAAACCAACTCTAATAGGGAATAAATCATTCCTCTTCATCTGAAAAGAGAGATAGGAGAGTGAGAGAACCATTTGAGGAAGAAATCACATATCAAAGAAGGGACAATTATTCAATAGGATATTTGATTTGTCAAGAACGGGGTTTCAGGAACCTTGGAATCCTCTCTGTGACATAAAAAATGTTGTAGAATGAGTTAGGCTGATTGGGGGCGAATATGGGTTAATAATAGGGGGTTTAGGATTTTAAAATAAAATTTTCTGAGAAATAAAACCTGCATGCACGATTTTCTAGGATGGGGCACACGGTCTGTCAAACTGTGAAACTTAATTGTGTACCTCATCCTGGGGGTCGAACAGTTTGAAAAACAACATGTGAACCTTTCAGACCACCCGTGTTTGAGGGTGAAAAACTTTCTGGGGTTGGAAGCATAGTTTTGGAAAACTGTGCCCTAACTGCGTACTACCCAAAATCCCTAAAAAAACTTCAAAAATTATCCTTAACGCACCCAATACATGCCTCAACCCAAGTATGATAAAAACTAGGGTAAAAGAATACCTAAAAATGAGTATGAGGAATCTCTAGAAAGGTCAGGATCCTAAATAAGTATCTATATGAAACAACCAAAAATGGATGATGACATTAAAGAATGTTAATAATGGTGCGAGTTACTAAAATCTAGTTTAGGATTGAAGTAATTAACAAAGATAATAGAACATTTATTTGGAATGAATATTTTCCATGATTCTACTAGAGGTTAGTTGGAGCACCATTATCTTCCAAATAAAATATGTTTGGTAACTTATGGAAAACAACTATTGGTCTTATAGTTAGCATAGAATGAAAGTAATTCTCCAGAGATTGACTTAAAGTAGCAACCTAAGTTCTAGGGAACATGATCTACAAAGGTAGATATAATATTTTCTCAGTCCTAGTCAATCATACATATATTGACAAGGTATTGAAGCATACAAGTAGAAACAATTTGAGGGAGAATTGTTACTAATGTCACATGACATAAATCTCTTCAAGATGACATGTACGGGACATGGGAGGAGATTAATGTGGTGATTTGAATTCCATATGCTTGAACAATGGATCAATCATGTATTCTATGATATGTACAAGATTTGATATTGCCAAGATATTCTTTATGCACATGAGCCTCAACCCAGTTGGTGAGGTATCCTTAAGTGCATCCAGAAGACCCAGGTTCAAAACTAGGTATAGGCATATTTACGGTACTGTAGCAGCACTGTAGCAGTACTATACAATGTGTAGTACTGTAGCAGACTGTACACTGTATAGGTACTGTAGCAAAAATGTACACAGTGTGGCACTGTATCAGGCACTGTAGCTGTTACTATAGAAGGTACTGTTCGGTACTATAGTAGTTGGAACTATTCACCTTGGGCCACCGGTTTGGGATTGGAGTACTTAAGGCTTTTGGGCCACCCATGCCTTCTGGTTAGTATGTCTTTCAGGACACCTTTAAGGCCTTCATTCCACCTCAAGGCCTTCGGGCCACATGCAGTTGCCCCAGACAGACTACAAAAAAGGAGCAGCTCCAGAAGAGGATTTAGAGCAGGTGCACTCACCAAAGCAGAGCCAAATGGATTTTTCAGAATGAGAGGGTATGGATATGCCATCGGGACCAGCCTGTGCTTGCACGGGAAGCCTAGCCAGACGGTCATGCGAAGGTGGAGAGCTACTATCATGATGCAGATGCTGGGGAGGGACAGTTCCTTGTAGATAGTCTAGTTGAATTACCTAAGACATTCGGGTCATGTAATCTTCTAAGCCTACGAGACATGTAATCTTTGAGCCTACGGGCCTTGTTAGGGTTCCCCCTCATCCCTTGAAAGGGGGGTTATAAAAAATCAATAAAAATGAAGTCCTTCGGGCCATTCGGGCCAAGATATGCTTTATGATAGGAAAATATCAGTTATATCTAGGAGAACTGCAATGGAAGCAGTTATAACTATCCATTTGTACTTGATAAAGTATATAGGATATGTACCTATTATGTGGAGAGGAAATGATACTAGTTTTTAGGGGACACAAACTAGACTTCCTTAGATCAATGTGATCTAATATCATAGCTAGACCAAGGTAATGATCAAGATAAGATCATTCAAGCCAGTGGTAGCCATGTCTATAAATACTGAGTATATTGCACCTTCTGAGGAAGCTAAGAAGAAGTGTATTAAATACAAATATTTGTTCTAGTTCTTGGAATCCCATCCAATAAGTAAATTTTTATCATGATGATAATTTTATTACTAGTACTAGCCAAGATGTCAAGTTTTTACAGTGGATAAAGTGATATAATTAGGGTTTACATCTCTTGAGAATTTTTACTCAAGGAGATGAGGTCGCACATAGTAGAATAGACATGTAGAAGAGATGTGGAAGACCCAACAAATGAAGTCTTGACTTAGAAAACACATGATTTTAATCATGTTAGAGCTAGAAAGTAGGGTTATCAAATTAGAACTAGTGCAAGTGGGAGTGTTGTAAATTTGGGTGCCCTAGACCCAACTTTATCAGTAATTTTGATTACCATATCATAGATATAGTGATTAATACATTATTTTTACTTATCATTTTAGTGTATACATTTCTGCATCCACTATTAAAAGGTAATTTCTATAGATTAATTATCAAATTAAAAGGTTATAGTAGATTCTAGGCTATAATGATAACCTCAAGATACTATGACATTAATATTAAATATACGTCCTATGGTCTAGATACATCATACTGACATGAAATAATTGATTTCTAACTATCAGGTGTTAGGGGATCATAAGCATTGAATATTCTTTTCATGAATTTTGCACTTGGTGATCTCTAATAATTGAGATCGTGAGGGTAGAATTTCCAATAGGAAGACCACATGTTTCAGGTGTCTTTGGTAGTTCCTATCTATAGACATGTGTATTGGTCTCCAGACCTGAGATCGTTATCAATGTGTTCCATTTGATCATGTTCTTTGATTCAATAAAAAATCATGATAATGAAATCATGGTGAGCTAGCTTTTGTTGGGTACGTTATTGGTAATATGACATTGGTTGAATGATTAAGATAAAATTCACCACTTATGGGTTAAATAAGTAATATCTCCGACTAAGTTGATTAGGATGGTAATACCTTCATAAATCTATGTCCATGGTAGTCGAAGCTAAATTCATCCAGATAGATCTAAAATTAATAAAGCAAGAAAGGATGATAACAGAAGTGTGTGTCCTACTTTATGAGATATCTAATGGAAAAGAAATTATATTACATAGTGAATGTTTGTAGGTTGGTTGTCGTTGCTATGACTACTCCTTATCTATTTAGGGGCCATGATGGGTTACTAGAGTCCACTCTTTGGTCTATGAATAGTATTAACTACTATCGAGATGAGAGCCTAGAGGGTCACACACAATAGTGTATTCAAGAATATGAACTATTTTGGTGAATAGGTATATAGGACATGGTGGAACCCACCACTGGGGTCCATGATATGTCCAAGGATAAACGATTAGAAAAGGAATAAATTAATTCATATTATATGAGTTAAGAATAATTGACAATGAATTTATTTATTAAATGTATTTACAAGTATTGAAGTAAATACATTGATAATATTATTTGAATGAATATTATTTTCATATTCATGGTTTATTTAATATTTATAGGAATAACGAGTCGAGTTAAAGACTTAGTTTTTATTAGGAAATATATTTATTATATTATAATAAAGTGATAAAAATATAAATATTATTTATGACTTTGTACAAAAGTTATACTATATTGTTTATAGTTTATATAATGTGTAAGAATATCTGGGGGCAGTGGATCCTTTTTCAAGTAATTTCATAACACACTATATATATAAGGAGAGAGGCTTTCACATGTGTACTATTCACTATGATCTCTTGAGATATTCTCTCTCCTCCCTCGCTTCCTAGAGAGATAATATCTCGATCTAAGTGATTAGATCAAGCACCACCTTACGCATTGCAAGGATGATGATGCAATGATCATTGGAATGTTAAAGGCATCATCAGTTCTCTACACCAGCACCCAAAATTCAACGATTGACACTCCTGAAGATTATTGAGTCATGTGAGGATGATCTAGAAGAATTTGATTTGGGATTCTTCAAGAAGTGATTGTCAGTGATGAACAAATGATGGGTGCATGGATTTAAATTAAACTGGGTATTTTTGGTTTATTTTTTTGCTTAAATTTCTTCACTTGCAATCCTCAGGTTTAAACTGGGGTAGTGCATCAATAATGATGATGTAGTTATGTTGATTGTCAGTGAATTTTTTTTAAATCCCTAGCCCACCAGATTCCACTGCATGACCTGATACCTTCAGTTCACTAGGTTTTAGCACTATTTTTTTATTTTTTATATGAGAGGCTTTGGGGAGGATCCTACTGAGTATACTATTATACTCACCCCATGTTTATACAAAATGATTTTCAGGTTAGAAGGAGAAACTTGAAGATCAGTATGGATGTTACTAGTTCATGGTTTTGGAGGAGTTGTTTGGGCTTCGTGATCGTTATCGAGTTTACTTTTTTTGGTACTTGTAGCTTCCTTTCCTGTTGTTTTAGTCTTGTATCACTACTACAAAAGAGGTCTTTAACAGTGCTAGTAAAAAGCACTGATAAAGGATGCCTTTATCAGCATTAAAAGAAGCACTAATAAAGGGAGCCTTTTATCAGCCCTAAAAAAAACACTGATAAAGGGTACCCTTTATCAACACTTTATTTTTAGCACGGATAAAGAGTATCCATTATCAGCGATCTTTTAGGACTGATAAAGTTCCAGAATAAAATGAAATAATTAAACAAATAAAAAAATATTAACAACTTTATTAAATAAATAATTATTGTTAAAAATGAATAAATTGAATATACATATATATAAATTATAAAAATTAATAAATAGTATATATTAAATATATAGATATGTAAAATTAATAAAATGAAATTATTAAACAAATAAAAATAAAAAATGAGTAAATTAAGAAAAATATTAAACATTTCATTAATTAAATTAATGATAAAAATGAATAAATTTAATATACATATATATAGATTACAAATATTAATAAATAGTATATATTAAATATAGATGTATAAAATGAATAAATTGTAGTAATTAAACAAAAATTTAAAAATGAATAAATTACAAAATTATTTAAAAATTTATTAATGAAACAATTATTAATAAAAACGAATAAGTACAATATGTATATATATTAATTATAAATAGTAATAAATAATATATATTAAATATAAATATATATAAAATGAATAAAATGTAATAATTAAAAACATATTAATGTCTTATTCATTTTTAATATTATTTGATTTCCAATTTAACATATATCAAACGTCGTGTACATTGATTTCACATACATACATATAATCAATTTATTTTTCTATGAAATGCACACATATGGATATTTACATAATTAATCTTATACATAGAAACACATACGCTTAATATTTTTGTAATTTATTCATATTTTAGTATATTTTAGAATTTAATTATAACATGAAACATTTAATATATTATGTTTTTAATCAGTCAATTTTATTTATTTATTTTTAATATTACTAGAGTTCGGTATTATTTATTCATTTTTAATATTTTTATTTTTTATTTTTTATTTTATTTTTGAAATTGATCATTTTCTATTATTTATTTATATTTAATTATTTACTATGTTTTAGTATTTTCAATATATATTAATCTTTACTTCAATATATATTCATATGTTTTTAATAATTTATATTTCATTAATAAAACTTATCCATTTTTTGATATTTTTAAAGTGAACTCATTTTCAATTATTCAATTTCACTCATGTTTATAAAGTATGCATTTAAGATTATATATCCATTAATAATGTTAAAAATATATCTGTGAATAAATATTTATAAATAAGTATATTTATAAATGTATATTTACTATATTTATATATTTATAAATTTATAATTATTATAAATAAATAAATATTATTCTTAAAAAAACTATTTATAAAATTATAAATAAATAATTATATATATTTAAATAATTATAAAATTATAATAAATTTATTTAAATAATGTACTCAGCGAGACTTAGACTCAAGACCTCACCGAGACCCAAATGGGCAGTTACCTCTAAGTCGCACCCTGGGGGCTATATATATATATAACTATATAAATGCATAAATCTATAAATATTTTTAAAAGAACTATTCATATATTTACAAATAAATAATTATATATTTAAATAATTATAAAATTATAATGAATATATTTAAATAATGAATATTTTTATATTTTTATATATTTATAATATATATATATATAATTATATAATATATATAATGATATAAAAATATTTATAATTATAAATTTATAATAAATATATTTAAATAATGAATATATTTACTATATTTATATTTATATATATTTATAGAATATATATAATTATATAAATATATATAATTATATAAATATATTTATAATTATCAATATATTTATATATGTATATTTACTATATTTATAAAATTATATATCCATAATTATAAATAAAATAATTTATTTTTTTGAAAAAGTAATAATCTAATTATAAATAAATAATTATATATTTAAATAATTATAAATTATAATAAAAAATATATAATTATATAATTTTTTTACAATTTTTTTATAATTATAATTATAAATCATTTATCAGCACTTTTTTAACGGTGATAAAGATCGAGATTTATCATTGTTAAAAACGCATTGACAAAGCTTGATCTTTATCAGCGCTTTTTTGAAAGTGTTGATAAAAGTGTCCCTAATGTATTTAAAAGAACCCTAACTGCATCTCATTCAGTCACGATTCTCAAGCTCTCCCAAAAATCCCTTGCTGTCGGTGATACTCCTCAATCTTCTCTCAGACGAATAAAGGCTAGAATCCAATGTATGATATTTTCTCCTTTTCCTCTCTCATTGTTTGATTTTTTGGGTTCTGTGGTTTTCATTTTTGCGCTGTTCTTAACCATAATAAAACCTACATCTCATCTCTCTCTCTCTCACTTATCTATATATGCACAAATCCACCCCTACTCTATAAACTCATTCCAGCTTCATATGAGACCGCTGCGAACTGCATCTCCATCTGCTGTTGCAACTGATAGTGGTTTTTTTTATGTTTCCGTTATATTATTTCTTGTTACCTTTTAGATAGTGTGGTTTATAATTGTTTGAATATTGTTTGCACAGTATTAGATACACATGAAGATGAAAAAAAGTTTAACATTATATTGGACTAATTTTAGAGGGAATTTTATTTGATATGAATAATATAAAGTGGGTTAATATACATATTGTTTTAATGTGAATGGGTTAATCTAATTCAGGGAACTAAAGTTTAAATTTTCTAGTTTATATTAGTTAAAATTATCAATATGTTATATAGATATCATTTAATAAGGAAAAAACTATTTAAATTTTCATTGAAATCAAAATAAGCATACTTTTTCAGTTTTTTATTTGATCCAAACTAAAAAGTTGTGATGTATTTTCAATAAGAGGTGTGTTTATAATTTATTGATAGGTTCCTAATATTAGTATATTTACTGGAAAATATATTCACCTAAAACATTGAAGTTATGAGAGAATATGATATTCAATGGGTTAGGGAGATCATTAAAGGAGATACCATTTATTTCCATTATTAATGAATGGTTTCCAATAATTTCCCATGTCCTTTAAATTTATAACTAGTTAAAATAAAGTTTGATTTTTTATAAACAAACAGTAAATAAATTTTATTAATTTACTTTATTTTACATTTATAAATGAAAACATGTCATGGAACAACACACCAGATCAGATTCCAGTAGAAGAGTTTCCATATGTGGCGTCATATATAGAAGATGTTATATATGAGTTTACTTTTCTATCAAATAATTTTATAAATAAATCCATATCCAAGAATGAAGTGATTTTTGATGAAGTGACACGATTTAAGAAAATTTATTTTATTTATTTGTGTGTGTGTGTTATATTATCAATAAATTTATCTTTTATAAAATCATAACATCACAATATAGTCCAACTATTCATTACCCAACCTGAGTTGAATCAAAAATGTTACTCAACCCTTAGATCCATCAACCAAATTCCAAAGGATTGATAATAAATATGTATCATTCAACACTATCCATGAGAAATGGTTTAAAATACCAACTCACATGATAAGTGGATCTATGTAAAATAGTACACAATAGAATCCCATGAATATAAATGCCTACAGGCATACAAAAAATAAAAATTTGATAAATCCTAGGTAAAAATAAAACCCTATAAAAATAACCAACCTACCATTGATGACACAAACTCAAAAAGTATCCACTAGCTATCATTTGATACTCTATCCCTTCCAATAAATAATCAATCCTTGTAATCTTCAACCCAAGGAAACATCAGCTACATGTGCACCAAGATGATTATAAAGTGGTTAAGTAAAGCAACTAGGTCAGTTTTCTATGATGATTTTCCATACCCATGATCCACATGAAAACCATGTATCTCATTTTTATTTTATAAATATATTCATAATGTATGATAATTGAAATAAGCACACAACACATAATAGTCATGAGCAACATAAATAAATTTTCATAAAAAAGGACCATGGGTTTCATAAATAAGGCTATGTAAATAAGGATTCATTTTGGTAAGATAGATATACAATACAATACACTTAATGCATAAAAGTGCATTTTATCATGCATCTTGAATGAAAATTGTTACTATCTTGAATAGAGATATAATAATTCAATACTTCAGTACAACTAACCTTCACTACCTTTATTTAATCCATCCTCAGAAGCTTGATTTTATTCCATCTATTGATGGTGGATTGGACTCCCTCTTTCACACTAGCCTTCCTCCCATCATTTTGGTTCCAAATTTCTTTGATGGAATACCTACCACTAGGATTGTATTCATTAATCTTCATCAAATCCACTGCCATGACTTTGAATACTGTATCTCTGAAATAATTCTTCAACCCTTTCATCATTTCATCCTCCTCATTTATTACTTCCTAAGAACACAAAAAATGGAACCTCAAAATTAATAAAAATATAATGAATGAATTTGTTTGGTTTCTGGATATACATTTTCTTATACGACTCACTCAGTTACTTTTGACAACACTTCTTCAAAATTTACATTTAATTTGGGTGCAGTAACATTGGATCCTATTAGAACTACGCAATTAAGTATACTTGGATAGGAATAATACTACGATGGGTGACCTCTTGAAAATACTCATGTTGCACATTTTTTGTGAAAAAAACATGCCAAACATACCTCTTGATTCCCTTCCCCTTCATCCTTGATAAATTTAAAATTGTTCCAATCTGACTCTCGAAGATATTCCTCCCACAATGAGCAGAGATCTTTGGCCCTACTTTTGGCTTCATCTTCAAGATACTTTCTCTTGGCATCTTGGAGAAATGGTTGATTTTCAAGTTCTCATATCCGCCTCACACCAATACCATCACAAGTTTGTATCTCCTATAAGACCTTCTAAAAAAGAAACATTTCAGAGGAATTAGGAAATAGTAAATGTTTGTGAGTGGAATTAAATGACAGTGAGTGGAAGTCATGTGGATTTGAGTCTTCGTTCCTTCATTTTTGAATGTAATATGTTATAACCCATAATTAAAATTGAATTTAGGTTATTTTTGAACCTCAGTGGATATAAAGATCTTATATTTGAGACACATGTGAAGGAAAAGAACTAGTAACATAGGTTAGATTCAATGCAGTTTGGTGGGGATGAGTTTATTTTCTCATAGTAGTGTTAGGGCGCTTTCATCTCCCAAATAGTTATTATTTAATTTTGTGGCTTGAGACTCATACCTCATATCTTCTATTTTGTTTTAACTACTTTGAGTAGTAGTCATCCAAAATGATCACCAGTACCCAGTATAGGATGAATTTTGGTTAGACTAGTTCAAGAAACATAAGTGGATATCCACAAAATATATGTATGAGAATCAAGAAACAAAATGCAATAATAACTATTCGGTAGGTATATAATTAAGGAACTTTAGAACCATAATGATGGAAGGAAGGATAGTTTGAAATAGGGAGTCCAATACATCATCAATGGATGGAAGGAAATCAAGTGCCTGAGGATAGATTAAATAGAGGTAGTGAAGGTTAATTGTACCAGAGTATTGAAGTATTATATCCCTGTTCAAGATAGTAACAATTTTCATGCAAGATACATGAAAATGTAGACTTTTATACATGAAGTTTATTATATTGTTGTTATTCAAGGAAAATTAAATGTTTGACTACTCATGTAGACAATGTCTTCTGCACATGAAGATGTTACCAATCCTAAGGAATAATAGGCTATTGATGATGAAACTAAAAAATTATTAGAGGATCAACAACATGTTGATGAAAAAAAAATGATGCAACATCACAGTGTTGAATAAAATTTTCAAGGAAATAAGTTAGGGTATAAAATTTGAGGTTGGATGGAATCAATGTGGACAACCTATTGACCCCAACAAGTCAACATTCTTTAGTTATCTTGGGGTCACAATGAGAATGAATGTGCTGATTGATATTGATTCATGGTGACACATAGAACCTATAACGAAGAAAATA
Organism: Viscum album; assembly: GCA_963277665.1. NCBI lineage: Eukaryota > Viridiplantae > Streptophyta > Magnoliopsida > Santalales > Viscaceae > Viscum > Viscum album. The sequence continues at coordinate 1,946,402,484 of OY728133.1, read as the reverse complement.
CTTAGAAAAGATATAACGATAATGTTATGGTATAATTTCTCATTTTTATTGAAAAATTATATAATAAAATGTTGATGTAGTTTTCATTAATCATTGTAGAGTTAATTTATTTTAGAATATTTCTATAATAATTTTTTCTTAATGGAAACTAGAAAATCCCATATAGGCTTTTGGACTCTTCTTATGAAGTTACATCTTAGGGATACTAAGTGGAAAGTAAAGCCCCACCCACCAGCTAGTTATGCACACATTATAAAGTAGGAAACATAGACTGATTTCATCAATCATCACAATGAGAAATCATTTTATGTGAATTACAGTTGATAATATATTATTTAAAATTATTTATTTTATCTAACTTGATTCAAAAATTTTAATTTATGAAACAAAAAAAGAGTGATGTAAATAAATAACATGCATCAAAACCAATGTACCCCTATCGCAAAACAAGGACGGGGTATGCTTCATTTGATGATAAATTGTTATGTATTTTAATCAATAATAAAAGTTTAATTATGTGATATGAAACAAAATATGTTCCTTTTTTTATATGCAGATTTATGAATCAAAATCAAAATCCACTTCTATCCCTCATCATGTGTTATGGAAGAAGGATCATATAAATAAGGAGGTTAATTTAGTTGATGAAAACATAAAAATAGTATGGAAAAAATGTGTAATTATGACATAATTATAATTATTTATGATTTATAAAAATAATAAATAAAAATAACTATTTATGTAAATATTTTTTTATATGCTTTAAACACAAGAATCAGCAACAACCATACCAGAAGAAAAGATAATTTTAGTAGCTTTGAAGCGGCTTGAACAATATAGTCATGTTAGAGGATTAGGTTTTGGAGTCTCTCATCGAACATATTTTGAGAAGATAAAACCATATTAATATACATATAATATGGTGAGATGATTTCAGACACAAATAGAATCATTATAAGAAATTATTTTCTGGTCTGGTTTGGCAGACCAATGTTTGAGAAAGGATCAAAGTGAACTGGCAGTGGAGAAAAGATCCACACATGAACCAAATGACCCCACTATCTTTGAGGATATTCATTCCCCCAAGAACATACCTTACCCATGGTAATAAATTTCTTCATTACTCTTTCTCCTAAATGTGAATCAAACAACTTCTGATAATTTTATATTACTAAAATTATGTAGGGTATAGTTGTATGTGATTTTTATCTCTTAACACACATGCACCACCATGTTGCAATGTGTATAATACATAATATCCCGAGAGACAAGATAAAACATCAATACCTCCCAAAATATCACATGATAGGGGGGATTGAGGTAGCTCATGATCCGACTACTAAGTCGCATGTTCCACTTGATGGTCTATATATTAGAATGGTCAATGATTTTATTGGAGCTTTCATAGAATGGACGTCTAATCATATAAAGATACATGATGTATTTATTTAATAAATTTTTTCATGTGAAAAAACTATAAAGTTTGATGATAAAATGTATAAAGTGAGTTATGATATTACATATGTATAAAGTAGTGAGGGAAATAGAAGGTTTAATAAAGAAAATCTAGTGAATCAACCAAGAAAATAAAACGACCTTCCAAGAGTAGCTTATCCCCTCCAGTTCTAGAGAAAAATTTATTATCATTACAAATTCATGTAGAGACCACATTTAAATATAAATCTATAACTTACATTGAATATGAAAAATAAATATATGTAAATTCATTGACATATAGAATTGGTCTCGAGACTCTAAATGAGATTCTCACGCATGAATGGTTTGACGTCTCAGTTGTAAATACATACATAAGCTACATTTTCATAATATAAATGTCCAACTAGTGATAAAATATGTTTATTAAGGTTAATAAATATTCATATTTTCTATATAAATTTATATTACAACTATATAAAGGTAATATTGTGCGAATCACGATTTGGATTCATTAATCCCTGTATCATTTCTATGGAAGAACCTACTTTGGATGATGAAGAAATTAAGAATAAAAAAGATTATTTACTCAAAGTTTTTAATAAAAAAGTACATGAATAAATAATCTTTTTGATGCATATAATGAAAAAGTAAAACTCAACAATCTAATCACATGAAATATATTTTTTATTTTCTCATTATTTAGTTGTTTTTTTAGGGAGCACTGGATGCTGATCGCAGTCAATCCGGACACCCCAAATATTTATTTTTTGGATCTAATGCATGGATATCCAACCAACCGACCATACATGATGTGTATTGTGAATATGTAATATACTACAATCAAAATTTTATAGATAAACTTTAAATTATATGTTTTAGTCTATGTTTTAACAACTATTTTGTTATGCTAGGGTAGTCACTAAATATAGGCTAAATCATGGAATGAAGTCAGTTTCTAAGGGGATAAAGCCTATGAATTACTACAAACAGAAAAAATTAAGGTATATATAAAAATATTTATATTTTAAAACATTTCAAACTAATTTACTTATTTTGGTTAATGTTTTTTCAGTGTCCAAAACAAGATAATGGCATCTATTATGGATGTTATGTTTGAAAATTTATGAGAGAGATCATAAAGTATGAAAAGATCAGTATCCCCTAATAGGTAATTTATGAAGGTAATTCAAATTTCATTAAATATATTTCATAATAATTTTTTTGTCTATATTTTCTCAGTACTATCAATATTTTTTACAACTTAGATACTCAAAAGAATAAATAATTTTTTTTAGAGATGAGTGGGAAATGTACTTTTTGTCAGAATGTATGCCGAAAAAAAATTTAGGTGATTACCTGCTATGTTTCTGATCTAGTATGATTTATGACCTTAAAAATATATTTGGAGTGTGAATAATTAGTATCAAAATTATTATATATTATTTTGATATCTTTACCAAGTATATGTATAATGGATGAAATAAATTTGTTTAGAAGTGATAACCTGCACACAATAAAATTGTTGGGAAATTACAAAGGCGGTGGCAAAGGTAGAGGCAGAGTCAGAGTTTGAGGAAAATGTGGAGGAGGAGGCAAAGGTGGAGACTGAGGCATAGGAGGAGATAAAGAGCTAGCTTTCAAACAATATTTTTTTTGGGAAATGAAGTAGAATAAGGATCATACCAAGATTGTGTTTGAGAACAATTGTTGAAAAGTGAACACAACACTTGTCACTTAAGATAAGATACATTATGAAAGTGTTTTAGGTGGATTATTGAAATATTGTTTTTCACCACTTGTTTAAGTGATTTTATATAGGGTATTAATCCACATGTAAGATTATTCTGTGTTGGAAGATTCAATTTCTCCACTAGTGTTATTGAAGCAACATATGTACAAATCCCAATCATCAAATATGTATATAATACAACTTAACTGTTTGAATAAATAAGTGTGTAACCAACCACCAAAGTCAGTATGTGTATGAGAGAACTATTGGAGGAAAATCTGCACTGATATATCATGTTCATCAAGGAGGGATGGTGTCAAAGTGTATGCTATCAATTTAAAATTGACATTTTAATAAAAAAAAGTGTCACTCACTAAAAACTGAGAAAACACACTCATATTGTCTTGATAATTTAAGAAAATTATTTATAATTCATTTATGATGTGTAGGAATCAGTCTCATGTAAAACCCTCACAAGATGAAACCTGTATGACTAAAAGTGCATGCTATAGTTTAAAATGACATTTTAGTAAAAAACACAAGCGGCATACACAAAATTGAGGAAACACATTCATATTGTTTTGATAATTTATTAAAATGATCCGTAAGTCATTTTAGATGTGTAATAATCAGTCGAACCTTAATCTGACGCACAGTGTGACCGGTATGACTCCAAGTACATCTTTTTATTCAAAATTATCATTAATTTTAGTGAAAAAGCAACTGACATACTCAAAACCAAGAAAAATCATTAAAATTATTTTATTACTTTATTAAAATGATCCATAATTAATTTATGATGTGTATTAATCGACCACGCCTCAATTTGATAAACGATGTTCCTGGTATGACTCAAATTATCTGTTATCAACTTAAAATTGACATTTTAATACAAAAAAAGTTTCACTCACTAAAAATTGAAAAAACTCACACATATTGTATTTATAATTTATAAAAATGATTCATAATTCATTTTTTGTGTGTAGGAATCAGTCTCATGTCAAACCCACACACGATGCAACCTGTATGACTCAAAGTGCCTATTTATAATTTAAAAAGACATTTTAGTAAAAAAAGCAGCCTACCCAAAATTAAGGAAACACATTTGGATTGTTTTTATACTTTATAAAAAAGATCCATAATTCATTTTAGATGTGTAGGAATCCAACTCACCTCAATTCAACGTATGATGTGACCGGTATGACTCCAAGTGCGTCTTTTTATTCAAAATTGAAATTAATTTTAGTGAAAAAAAACAACTGATATACTCAAAACCAAGAAAATTCATTAAAATTGTTTTTTTACTTTAGGATAATGATCCATAACTCATTTTTTATGTGTATAAATCAACCACATCTCAATCCGATACATGATGTGCCCGGTATGACTCAAAGCTTCCGCTATGAGTTTAAAATTAACATTTTAATACAAAAAGTGTCACTCATTGAAAACCAAGAAAACATGATTGTATTATCTTGATAATTTAGTAAAATGATTCATAATTAATTTTTGATGTGTAGGAATTATTCTCATGTCAAACCCACACACGATGCAACAAGTATGACTCAAAGTGCATGTTTCCAATTTAAAATGACATTTCAGTAAAAAACACAAGTGGCATACTCAAAAATGATGAAACACATTCAGATTGTTTTTATACTTTAGTAAAATGATCCATAAGTCATTTGAGATGTGAAATAATTATTCGTACCTAAATATGATGCACGGTGTGACAAATATGACTCCAAGTGTGCCTTTTTATTCAAAATTAACATTAATTTTAGTGAAAAAAACCATTTACATACTCAAAACCAAGAAAATGAATAAAAATTATTTTAGTAATTTAGTACAATAATCCATAATTTATTTTTGATGTGTAGGAATCATCTGTACCTCAATACGATACATGATGTGCCCGATATGTCTCAAAGTTCCTATTTCAAGTTTAAAATGATATTTTAGAAAAAAACACAAGTGGCATACTCAAAACCAAGGAAACACATTTGGATTATTTTGATACTTTAGGAAATTATCCATATGGAATTTAGAATGTATAGAAATCAGTCATAACTCAATCCGAAAAACGATGTGACTGGTATGAATCAAAGTGCATCTTTTTATTCAAAATTGACATTAATTTTAATAAAAAAACAATTGACATACTTAAAACTAAGTAAACACATTCAGATTATTTTGGAACTTTATGAAAAAGATCCATAAGTCACTTGTGATGTGTAGTAATCATCCGCACATCAATCTGACTCACAGTGTGACTATTTGACTCCAAGTGTGCCTTTTTATTCAAAATTGACATCAATTTTAGTAAAAAAGCAACTGAAATACTCTATAATAGTTTTTTTCTTTTATTTGTGTTGGAAAATTTATTTCATTTAAATTTTGTATTTGTATATGATTTTTCTAAATTTTGTTGTTGTTTATGGTGATGTAGTGTGTTGTTACAACACACTACATGCCCCTTTTATAGTGTTGCAGTGTGCTGTAGCATTATACTATAGTATTACCCTTTATCAACACTTCCAAAAGCACTGATAAATCATGACTTTATTAGTACTTTTAAATGCACTGATTAAGGGTCCCTTTATCAACACATTTATTATCCCTGATAAAGGTATCCTTTATCAGTGTATTTATTATCACTAAATGCTAAGTAAATGCACTGATAAATGATGTCTTTTATCAGTTCTTTTCTAGAACTGATAAAAGCCTTGGACTTTTAACCACATTGCGGTAGTCATTGATTTTTTAGGATTGATAAAGGTATATTATAGGGTTGTTAAAATCCTATTTTGTATTAGTGTATAAAATTACATGTATGCATTTGGAAATATTTTGTCTTTATAAGGAAGAGTTTAATTATGTATATATATTATCTTTCTCTTATACATGTATCTCTTAGAGGGTAATGCCTCCCATTTGTATGCATGACATACCCTCAATGTTAGTTGCTAACCCAGGTCCTGTTGGAGGTAGGAATCAGGTAGTCACTATGCTCCTCCTCTCATTATCACCCTGGGAGGGGTACCCTTTGTGGGGAGGGGGTCGTGACACATTATGAAATCCAATTCCCTAATCCAAGGGTTGTCAGATACAATCAACGATAACAACCTCCAAGTCCTAGAGTGAAAGGAAGGGCATATGCTATTATTACTGCTGAGGTGGATAATAATAATGATGTGGTGAAAGGTATTCTAGTTATTCATTCAATAATAGCAAACTTACTTTTTGATTTTGGTTCTATGCATTCTTTCATATTCTGTAAGTTTTTTAGACCTATTTAAACACCACCTCAAACTATAGTGGTTTAGCTATCTATGAGAACACAAAATAGAGAAATTGTTTCATCCTAAGTATATAACTCCTCCCTAGTCAATTTTTGTGGACTGAATATTTCATAAAATCTCATTTTACTTCCTTTAGTAGAGATTGATTCTATATTGGGCATGAATTGGTTGTCCTTATATAAAACCAACATCAAATATTAGGAGATGGAAATCACTCTTCACACCCCAAGTCATACTTCAATTATTTATAAGTGTAAGGAGGAGGATGAATCTTATTTGGAATATTATGCTCAAGTGTGGATTTTATTTCCTTATGAGAAAGAATATATAGCTCAAATTATTGAGACAAATTAAAGAATCACACTTGAAGAGATGCCTATCATGACAAATTATACCGATGTATTCCCTCAAGAGTTTCTTGGTCTTCCTCCTAACTGGGAGTTTGAGTTCTCAATTGGACTTATACATGGATCTTTTCCCATATCCAAGAATCTTTACAGAATGATCAATATTGGGTTGGAATAACTAAAAAATTAGATACAAGTGAATCATGAAAAGGGGTTTATACACTCGAGTGCTTCACTATTGGGTGCGCCGATCCTCTTCTTCAAGAATAATGATGAGTTAATGCTCCTATTTATTGATTATCATGAAATCAAAAAAATCACGTTAAAGAAAAATTATCCCCTGAAACAGATAAACTACTTGTTCAATCAACTACATGAGACAAAATATTTCTCTAAGGCGGGACTTAGACTGGGATATCACTAATTAAAGGTGAAGAAGGAAGATATTTCCAAAACACCCTTTCAAACAAGGTATGAACACTATGAGTTCATATCGATTCCCTGAGACTCACTAATTCTCAAACAATATTTATAGACTCAATGAATAGAGTCTTTAGAGATTATCTCAAAAAATTTGTGGTAGTATTTATAAATGATATTATGATATACTCTAAAATCAAGGAGGTGTATGAGAAACATTTGAATACTATGTTAAATACTTTATAAAAGAAAAATATATATGTAAAGTATAGTAAATGTGAATCACGTATGAAGGAAGTATCATTATTAGGGAATGTTATCACTAGAAAAGAGATATTTGTGGACCCTCTTGAGACAAATTCAATTGAGGAATGGTATAAAACAAAATCTATAACATAGATCCATAGTTTCCTTGGAATAGCTAGGTATTACCGATGATTTTTGAGAAACTTCTCACGATTGTCAAACCCAATAACCAAGCTAACTCATATGGGAGTAAAGTTTTTCTGGATCAGGTAATGTGAAGATAGATTTAAGGAATTGAAAAATAGGCTCATCACTATTCCAGTCCTCATGCTTCCCTTAAGTGGGGATTTTTTTTGGAATACAAAAATGATTCAATTAATGGTTCAGTGTGTTTACTAATTCAAATTGATAAAGTGATATCTTATGCCTCAAGGTAGTTGAAATTTCATGATAAAAAATATCCAATACATGATCTATAGTTGGATCCACTGATCTTTTCATTGAAAATATATTGACATTATCTTTATACAGAGAAGTGTCAAATATATATGGATTATAAGAGCCTAAAGTATATATTCGGATAGAAGGAGATTAATATGTGCTAGTGAAGATAGTTAGAGATGATCAAAGACTATGACTAATCAATCAATTACTATCGCAATGAAGCAAACATAGTGGTAGATTCTCTAAGTTGAAAGTATTTGAAAACTTTATCAATGAGGATAATTGATAAGGATCCAATCTTTTAGACTTGAAAAAGATGAACATAAGAATAGTAATTGGAGGAACATCATCATTCCTTTCTCAGATGATTATTCAACCATCCCTTATAGATAAGATAAAGGATTTTCAAAGAGATGATATGGAAATTTAGAATAAGGTGGAAGCTATAAGAAAAAGGTAAATCCCCAGATTTCAAAATTGATGGAGTTGTAAGATTTGGGTCACGACTATGTGTAACATAAAATCCTAAGATAAAGTTATTTGTAATGATAAACATAGCTTGATCTTCTCCATCTAGATAGGTATCATGACTATGTATTGAGATCTCCAATATCACTATTGATGGGATAATATGAAGAAAAAGATCACAAAATATACATCAAAGTGTCTGATATGTCAGCAAGTGAAGGTTTAAAGAAAAAATTATAAGGGGATTATACAAACATTACCCATACCTAGATGTAAATGAGAATACATCACCATGTACTTTGTCACAAGTATTTCAAATACATTAAGAGGAAATAATTCTATATGAGTTGTGGTGGTCTTTCTTAAAAACAATTCTCACCTCATTGAAATTTGAGATGGATTTTGACTTGATCAAATTATAGGGATATACATTAGAGACGTGGTAAAATTTCATGGAACATCACTATCTATTGTATCTGATAAAGATCTTAGATTTACCTAAAATTTATAGAAGAGTCTTAAATATGTTCTAAATACCGAGTTGAACTCCAGAACGAATTATCACCTCTAAACTGATGGTCAATATGAGAGGACTATCTAGATACTGGAAGACATGTTGAGATCATGATCAATAGACTTAAAAGGAAGATGAGATCAACATATTCCTATAGTTTAATTATTGTATAGTGATATCTTTCACTAAAGCATCTAAATTATTTTGAATGAATCATTTTATAGGAAGATAGGTAGAACACTTGAGTTTTGGGATGACGTTTATGAATGAAAGTTGTTGGGACCTGAAATAGTTGAGGAAATGGTAGAAAAGGTCAAGACCATTAAACAACACATCTATACTACTCAGAGTCAATGGAAGAGAAATGATGACAATCATCGATGATACCTAGAGTTTGATGTTAGATATAAAGTGTTTCTCCATATATCTCCATGGAATAGATTTATGATATTTGAGAATAAGGATAATCTAAGTCCAATGTGTATCGATCCCTTTGTGATTCTCGATCGCATTGGAGTTGTATCCTACCAACTAGAACTCACACTAACCCTTTCTCAGGTACAAAACATATTCCATGTATCCCTAATAATAAAGTACATACCAGATCCCTCACATGTACTGAATTCAGAGGTGGTACAACTAGAAAATGATATCTCTTATGAGGAGCAGCTGGTGAAGATCTTGGACCATAGAGATAATTTTCTATGAAAAAATACAACCCACCTAGTCAAAGTACCAAGATGAAACCATAAATATGAGAAAAAAACATGAGAACCATATGAATCCCTGAAGTATAAGCACCCTCACCTATTTCACCTTAGTATGTAATACAAAATTTCAAGGGTGAAATTTGTAAGTGGGGGGGGGGATAATGTAGCACCCTAGGATTTTAAAAGAACATTATGTTAATGTAAAGAACCCAACTATAGTATCTCAGTTTTAGTGGTTACTTTATTATATTGTAACTAGATAGAATCAATCATGTACCAAATTATTGAATAGTTTATTAGTCCTAATGAACTAGATACATCACATTTATATTTGAAATATTAAAGTACAATATAGTATTTTATTTGAGAATATCACTATCCCTTTTAGTATATCCGAGTGTATTAATCATAAAACACTTACTGGTATTCAGGGAAAAGAAAAATAAGAAAGGGGTGAGCTCAAATGCTCAGTATGGGTATGAATACAACAAAATCTAAATAAGGCATAAATAATATGTCAGGAAATAAATGATAATAAAATACCGCCACATAAATAATCACATGAGCTAAAAATTATCCATAGATATAAAAACTATTAAAATAATCACATGGAAATCAATAAATAAGTTCATAATGATGAAATGAATAGTGACGTACATATGAAACTTACTGTTGAGGCATAATTCCAAGACATCTTAAATGTATTGTCAAGGCCTTGTGCTAAGGCATCTTATATAAATAGGCAAGGCCTTGACCAAAAACCCAAACTAGTTTATCACATAAGAAATACTAATGCATCAAGGTTATATGTAATTTCGAGCCCCACATTTCACTTAATAATTCTAATAAATTCCTCATATGAATAAATAACACAACATAATTAACTTCCTTATAAATGAATAAATTTCTGTATTGGAAGAACTAACATAAAAAATATCAAAAATTTCCCCAGTCAAATTGATCATAAGCCATCCATAAAAATATGGTGGATGTAAACATAAGATAATAACTCTAGTAAACATAATATTCAATAAAGTATGTTGAAATAGATGAAAATAATTTAAAAATATCATTAGAAAAATCTTGATAAAAATACACTTTTCACATTGAAATCACTTATTTAAAGACTTCACAAATGTGAAGAGAAACATTTTATTTGAAAATAACCTTAAAAAATTATAAATGAAGTTTCAAAGAAAATATTATCCATGAATCTAGGAAAATTATTTCATTCCATATAAGTTTTAAAAAAATATTCCCTTCACACTTTTGTAAAATTTTCAAAAAGTACCTCATTCAGAAAATGATAAGAATATTCCTTTCAAAACGTTTTGTAAAAAGTAAAACATGGGTAAAAATGTATTTAATAAATAATTTGGAGAATATTTAAAATATTTTTTAGTTTTTTTATAAATCATTGATACGGAATAAAAATATTCTCCTAGTGGGGACTTAAATATAAACAATTCCGAATAGTGATGATATTGTAAAATAAACCATTACCACTTGGGCATCTTTTGAATCGTAAGCCACAAGAAAGAAATAAATTCAAATAAAACTTTAGAAAACATAAAGAAAAATAAATTCATGATATAATATATCAAAGTGGTATTATATACACTATAAAAAATAAATAAGTGGTGAATATGAAATATGTCTCGTAGAAGTAAAAGTGAGACGAGAAACCCTTACCTCAGGTCTGATTTCTTTTGTTGTGTCCGAACCTCCTATATAATAAATATAGATTTATTATAAATATATTACAGAACCATAATAATATATATAATTTCATATATGATTTAACTATAACCTTTTATCACACATTTATTAATAATTCTTTATTAAAATCATTATTCCAAGTGATAACTCATTCATTTTTTATGTATGTTTTGGTTTGGTAGTTTTTGTCCTTGTACTTTGATCATGGTTATATCATATTAAATATTTTAATCATGACAAAATTATAATTTATATACATATTAAGGGTCATCTATAAAAGTTATACATTTAAAAATTAATTACATCGTTCATGGATACGGTAGACCGTATATACGCATGAACACTATTTTCATTTTTCGATGGATATAACGAAAGAATGGTAAATAATAATTCTCATTTTAATATTTATTACTATATAATATATATTATATATATTCATTAAATCCATCCTTATTACCATCCATGTAAAGAGAAAATGAAAAACGGATCACATTGCTTCGTGGAGGTGGTAGTCCACACGTACGCATGAGCGATGTTATCATTTTCCAATGGATTGGAAGGTATGAATGTATATATGATATTTTAATTATAGAATCATATTTATGTCATAAATATAATATATATCAATTATTTCCTTCTTTATAACCATCCAATTAAATGGTGATGAAAAATGAATTACACTGCTATGTGGAGACAAAAAGTCATACGTACGCATGAGGGATATTTTCAATTTTTGTAGGATGGAAGATAGATTAAATATGGTTGTTCCATAATCCTAATAAAATATTAGTATATTGATGATACTGAATTTATTATCTAAGGATGGGTATACCACTTTAAGATGAAGTATAAGAAGAAATAAAAATGAAGGACTCGGTAAATACGATCACCCCTTCTTTGGTAGACTTCATTTAGATATCCTCTTAAGGGACTTAGAGTAGGTATTTTGGAATCACCAAAAACATATAGAACATGGATAAGGATGTAACATACCAAACAAAATGAAACTAAACATGTGCTTTGATCTGGTTATTTAAAATTCCTTAAGCACACCTCTTTATACACCATAGGATTTTGACTAGAAGTGAGGGCCTAGGGTTTGTTTGTGGGGAGACTATTCCCTCATATGAGAGTAAACATAGTGAAACTAACTAGACAAAATACACGATAGAAATAAATAGAGTGAAGAAGAAATAAATAAACCGAAGTATAACATGCTGTAATAATAAATGAAATTCTCTAAAATTCAAAAAAATAATGTTATACATATAACACTGGTCACCCACTAGGTCAACCATACATACAAGAGTACAGAAAATAAACTGAAATAAAAATACATGTCTCTACTATATACACCAAGCCATACCACATACCCAATATCTATATACATATCCAAGCCATCCAACTAAATCAATCCCGAGACTTAGACTATCTTATGACTGCAACCAAGTGAACATATTCTTGGGTACCCTAGTGAAATGGCTATGAAATCCTACCTTTTTATTACATAACTTTTCATTACATGGTATAAATATAGGATTTTTAAAGTTTAGTTTCTTGAAAATAAGGAACATAATACATGAAAACATAAAAATTATTCTAAATAAACTTGAAAACATATTCATGGGTTCATCCTAAATACTTTTACTTCATCTCATATCCTGGGGACATACATCAAATGAAATGGGTGATAATGAGGCCCAATAAGAGAATAATCAAGGGAAATGGTTTACATGTGATCATGAGGAATATCAATAATAACATGAGGAATATCATTATGGAATGAGAAAGAGAACATGAGGCATATAATAATAAAAATAACATGAATGATAACATGGAAATGTGGTTGCAACATTTAAATGAGATATTCATAAGAATATCACCAAAGTTTGTCACCAAGGTATCATAAATGAGAATTACCAAGGTTATTCACCAAGGTATCGTAAAACATGTCGTATCTAGAGATTAAATTCATTAACTAATGAATTATAGAACTATCAAGGAACACCCTTCATATGTATTAATTAATGAGATATACATAGATCATAATCAAACATTACATTAATAACCTGTAGAGAATAAAGAACAGGTTTCTAATCAAAATCATGGTGTTTCAAAAGTTCTTAAAGATATGATCATCGCATCATTTTGATCCCATGAAAGGAATGTGGGTTTTTTAAGTGTAAATAACAAAATAAAATAAATTATTTTTAAATCTAGGTGAATACCCCTAGAAAAGAAAGAGTTTTTGGTATTCACAGAAGAAAATAAAAGATAATTTCTTAAGTAGAGAGAGAAAATTGAGGAGTAAATTCAGTAGCATGATTGGTATAAAACATGGTTTTTGAAAAGGGTAAAATGAGAGGGGACAAGGGTCTCCCATTGATAAAAAATAGTTTTGAAGTAAGTTTATTACTAAAAAGGTAATAAAAGAGAGTAACCATAACATTTATAATACATATAAAAATAGGTCCTTGAATTGAAGATAAAGGAAGGATAATTGCACATAAGCCTCAACCTAGTTGGTGAGGTCTCTCTAAGTGCATCCACGAGACCCAGGTTCGAAATCAGCCAGATACATAATTCCGGGTACTGTAGTAGTATTTGTAGCAGTACTGTAGCAGGTTCTGTAGCAGACACTATAACAATACCATAGCAGGCACTGTATCAGTATTGTGTGGGTATCGTATTAGTTTCTGTAGCAGGTACTGTTCGATACTGTGCAGTTGAAACTATTCACCTTGGGCCACTGGTTTGGGCTTGGAGTCCTTAAGGCCTTAGGGAAACCTATAACTTTGGGTCAGTAAGGCTTTCAGGACACCTTTAAGGCCTTTGGTCCACCTTAAGTCCTTTAGGGTCACCTGGTATGCAGATGCCCAGACAGATTATACAAGGAACTAGCTCCAGAGGAGGATTAAAGAGCAGGGTGCATTCACTAGAGCAGAGCTAACAGATTTAGAAGAATTAGAGGGCATGGAATTTCCATCAGTACTGGGCCTGTGAATCTCTGCACAATATAGCTAGCTGGACAGCCATGCAAAGGTGGAGAGCTGATCACGATGTAGATGCTAGGGAGGGGCGGTTTCAAGTAGTCATAGTCTGTATGATTTCATTAAGACCTAAGGATCATATTATGTCTCCAAGCCTATGGGAAATGAAATTTCTAGGACTACGGGCCATGTAAGGGTTCCCCTTCATCCCTTGAAAGGGGGGTTATCAAAAATCAATAAAAAAGAAGGCCTTCGGGCCATTTAGGCAGGAAGGATAATTCCCTCACCTTGAAGAGTTACCCTTAAATATTGAGGAATGAAACCTTGGGGGCTTGAGGAAAACTTATGGGGAATCCTTTGAAGGAAAATCATAAGAAATTTATGGAGGTTGCATTTAAAGTGAAAGGAAATGGAGAAATAGGTGGGTATTTATAGCAAAAGTGGATGATTTGTTTAATGATTTTCAAATATAGGTTTGACAAATCTAGGTTATGGAAAATGAAAACCATTGGCCTAATAATGGTTTTGGATATTTGGGACACATTTTATGTCATTTTAATCCACCAGAATCAAACATCATTTTTTCCTACTTCTTTTTTCATGGAAAATTAATGTTTCCACAAATTAATGTTTTTAAAGTCAAAGTTTCTAGTTTAGGCTATGAAAAGTCATTTATAGGTTTGGAAATTGGTTAAAATCTATTAAAATACTTTATATTAATAAAATATAATATTTTAGGTCATGTGTTTTGGTTAATTAATTATTACATCTTTATGACATAATTATGAAGTCATTAAACATATTGAAAACCCCAAACTGTATTTTTACTATTCATAGAAAAATAAAATATTTTAGAAAATTATCATAAATTCACCCTAACCTAATTTTGATGTCATGATTTCAAAAATTATGTTTATTTTATAAAAATAATTTTCTAAATATTATAGTTTTAAATTTTAAATATAAAAATCCTTATTTATTAAAAAAACAGTGGGTTATAAGGCATGGTCAAATTTCTGACACTTAAAAATTTCCTAGGACATAATAAAATTATTTTATCATTTTTATTTAAATAATATTATTTTTAAAATAATATTTAATTAAAATAAATATTATTCAGGATACCATAATTTATTATAAAAATTTATATCTTCTCTGAAAATTACAATTTGTGTCTAAAAAATAAATTTATCAAATTCGTCTCAATTAAACATATATTTTATTAATAAAAACTATTAATAAAAAGAAATTGATAGAATAAAATTTTTATTTATACAAAGGAATTATAATTTAAGTTACTAAGTCCTAGAAAAATAACCCCTTATAACACCCGCGTATAACCTAAGGATAAGGTGTGCGATGATGATAAATTTATTGGGCGGCTCAACTAACATCGAATGAGTGGTAATTTACAAAAACTTGAAATTCTCCCATAAGAGATTTAATTATAACTTCAATTTTCGAAGCTCATCTTGGGCTTGGTTAGGGGAAAACCCTAATGACACTACCTCCCTCCTAAGTTCTGAAAAATGGACTTTATGCAACTTGACTCTACTAATTGAGGCTATAGCTTCTCCTTTCTACATTAATTATCCTTTGGAAATACTACTTATAAAAACTAATTATAGAATTAAAATTATTACCAATTGGTATAGTCCCCAATGGTCAAATTTTCCAATGGTTATATTGACTAATGGTTATATTTTACCAATGGTCCTAAAGTGGTCAAATACCGATGGTCACATTTCTCTTTATACTCTACAAGTACCACTTCATTATTTCATTCAATATTCAATACAATTCATTCCAATGTTATATATTTTTATTTTTAATATGTTGATTAGTTTACTAATATTTTGTTTTATTTTTGTAGTGTTGGCCATGGGGTTTATGATTTTAACAGATTGGAGAAATCTATATTTTCCCATTTTGGATTTTCTATTTAATATTTTTTTCCAATTGTAATGTTTGGTATTTTAATTGGTTTATTAGTGTACTAATGTATTGATCATTATTAAATATATATATGGTTTTTTGTGTAATATAATATAACACACATTTTCTCAGTAAAAGAATATCATTTTAAAAAAACTTGGGTTGTTATAATGGTAGCCCAAGTACGGTGTTTGTACAAAACTTAGTAGAGAACCACTAACATGGTCCCATACATAGCTAGTAATATATAGTGTATATAAATGTTAGTTACTAATTAGGATAATAATATTAAAATAATAACTACTGGAAATAATTAAAATACACATCACACAATACATGCTCAAGTAATGTGATCAACCTAGTCAATAAACAACTGGAAAAGATAAATAAAATAAAATTGAAACCACAATCGATCCCTAGGCCCGTCATCTTGGTCAACTAGGAAAAGTGTTGTCATGTATATATATATTTATATGTGTGTATATATATATCCCCATACACACACACACACACATAAATACATTTATACATTAGTAAGGTGATAAATAACATAAAAAAGTAGTTGATCCTTGAGTCCGTAATCTTGATCATATGAACATATGGTAAAAAGATCATTGAGTTGGATGTCAAACCACACAAGATGTGAATAATTAAGTCAGTCTCTGAGTCCGTAATCCTAATCGATAATACTTACTTCTACCAATGATGGAAATGTATCTGAGAAAGCTATGTCTCCATAGAGGGATACATGTCCTAGACCTGAGTTCAATTGTACTCGCATCCAATCACCATAATAAAGGATATAGTATACCAATGGAAAATCTTGGAAGTGGTCACTGAGATGGACTTCATGCTACTCATTCCATGGAAATCTAGTCCAATGTCTAAGCCCTAGGTCCCAGTCCATAGGTGGTCACGACATTGGGACTTGGATAATCCCTAAGGGTCTGACCCTTAGGCGATGTATAAGGAGAGATCATTGGTGAGAGGCCATGCCCACCCCTTAAGATCTCTGATGTCAAATGTCATGAACAACATCAATTAAGAGTGTGAAATGTCATGTCCAACCACCCTGATAAAATAGTGCTCATAATATTGATCCCAGGAAAAACCTCTAGAGATCCCCATAATAAGTCACATCGAGGAGAGCATAATCATCCTCTCTATACTACAAGTCAAGGAGATCAAAATTATCCTCATTATAAAACAGATCGAGGAGAGAAGAATCATCCTCATCATATAATAATTCAAGGAGAGTGTAATCATCCTCAACATATAAAAATTCAGAGAGAGTGGAATCATCCTCATCATGTATCTCAAAAGGGACATGAAGGACATCCAAACATATAAGGCTTAAAAGAAGGATCATTGGAAAAAACACATGGGTATCCCAATAAATAAAAGAAGGGGGATCAAAATCCAGATCATAGAAAATACATCTAGGAATCCCAATAAAGAAATCCGCATCACGTCAGGTTTATCTTCCACAACATAGGAAGCACCTCTAGAAATCGTTGTTGCATCCACCATAAACAAGTGAAATTATAAAAAAATTAGTGAGGGTGGCCGAAATGCCTAAAATCACCACCAATGACATAAAATCAAGTCTTACACATTCGGTATGGTTTCTATAGTGACACCCACTTCCATTAATACCCAAACTCCTAATGCACTATATTAGGTTCAGTCAAACGTTGGGGGTACCCTAAGTCAAGACACGAAAAAGACATCCCACCCAGGACCCTCAAGGTCCACTGATAAATAGAGGAATACATCTTGGGTTCCTATAAGTCAATATGTAAGTAGGGAATCCCTCTTGGGATCCTAAAATAGGAACAAACAGAGGAATCCCATAGGGGATCCTCGATTATGGTCATAGTCTCATGTCGTGGGATGAAGCTATCACACTAGGGTTGTGAGTGACCCTAGGCATTCATCCAGTACCATCTACCCATTTCATTTAATTAAGAAAATCATCAAATGAAATTAAATAGGGTGTGTCACCCTTAGGGGAGAGTCTGAGCATCCAAAACATTCCATAGACATACATAAATAATAAATGGGTAGGTAAAATAGACCACCTACCTACAGAAAGATTTCTATTTATTTTTCAAAGGCCAATAGCAGCTTCCAAGGCTTGTCCAAGCTCAACCGAGTCATTCAAGGTCTTTTCTCACAACCAAAACCTCATAAATTAATTAATTACAATTACAATATAACTAATTAGTTAATCTTATCAATATAAACTACTAAAAATGATTTAATTTATAAAATCATAATACTCAAAATCTCACTAGTCGATCTTGTCACATTGGAACCATCAAAAAACTCTCACCAACAACACATGAAACATCTGAAACTTTGAATCGGGAATAATCCCTTAGAAGTGGCATAAAAAACCCAATTTTTTTAAGCATTAAATATTTATAAAATAACCATAGAACCATACCTTGATGAAACAGAACACGGCGAAGTGAAGACGACCTCTCGGGACAACCTCTTTCTAGGTAGAGAAAAAGTACCAATTAAAATAGTAGATTCCACCATGATTCGATGGAATAAAAAGAATAAACCTAAAAAAACTCCTAAATCAGAATATATAGAATAAGAATAACATAGAAGGAAGGTGGAGGAAGATCTTACCCAATGAAGATGTCGAAATACACCCAAAAACACCTTGATCTGTGAAGAACGGTGGGAGAAGAGAGGGGGTTGGTAGAGGGATCCTCACACACCTCTTGTGTCTAAAGAAGAAAATGGGGAAGAGAAATCTACTTACCCTTTTTAAAAATTCTATCCCGAAAGTTACACAGTGTGTAACGTTTTCATGACATGTAACAAACACATGCCATGTATTCCTCGGGGAAAACCCCTAAGCATGCACGTCTTGAATCTGCCAAGTCACACCCCATGAAACCAATACACGCCATGTACTAGGTACACATCATGTATTCCATTGGTTCAACCTTGAGCTTTCACATAATGAATATTTTGGGCCATACCCCATGAAACTATTACACTTCTTATAAACAATACACGATGTATAAATCTTACAACAACTGTTTTAGTAGCCCAACTACCCATTCTTCATCTGATGTTCTCTTGAACCCTCGATACTTCCACCAAATCATAACCCACATAAAAAAACTTACGGATGTCGAAAATCTTGGAATCTCATTATGATTTTTGGTTCAAAATATGGTCCATACACTAATGAATAAAAATTGATATTCTCTCAAAAAATCAACCCAGTCCAAAGCACGAGACGTTACAAAATCCCCACTTCAAAACTTCTCATCCCCAAGAAGCCTTGGGGAATAATTTAAACATTACCTGACCTACCTAGGTCATGAATTCCCACTCAGAAAGGCATGTTTCATTTTTTAATGTCCAATGTGCTTCCAATAACTACTATAATATGTGGTATATAAGCTAATATAACTTGATCGAACCTCATAAATATGAATGAACACCAAAATAGTGCTTACCCAAGACTATCTAATCGAAGACATGGCCACATTTTCATCTATTTCATCAACTAGAATATGATGCTTCCCACTATAGTTTTGTAATTTCAACAGAAAATTCCAAACCATGGTACTTACACTGTTGGAACTACCTATAAAATCACATCCATATCATTCTAACAACAAATTTGGAACATTTCTTAACTTCAAGAATATGATCACACATGAGAACATTTCTCTCAGTCCCATTGGATTTTCATAATCTATCATAGGCCAATTCCCACACTCAGACTCAACCCAAGTCCATATTTGAACCTACACCCTATATTTTACAAGAAATTTAGGTGTACTTGGTTCCATTTATCCAATGATGTAAAAAATCCAAGCAACCATCCAACGACCGATCTCACCATTCTACCCACCTCAGAAGAATCTTTATCTCCATAACAGTGAAAAAAATTCTAAACATTATAGCCCATTCCCCATCCATACCCATACATATCAACAGGCATGAATAAAGCTCACTCATACCTGATCATGATTGCAAACTTCACCCTTCTCCCGTTCCTGATCCATAGAAATAATGCCCATAGAGAACTTTGAATTTTTAAAACACAATGAGGTTAAACACCCTTAAATAGAAAATGGTGTACTACACACCATATTAATTACCTTGTACTGATCCTTGAGCACAACCTCAACAGGTTTCATCACTATAAAACAAAAGGACTTTTAATAATCTCAACATATAGACGAAGCTCTCTCAGCATACTCAAGACGTTGTCAAAATAGAGCATTATTGTTGTAGACGCTGAAAAATCCGTAATTACTGAAGGAAGTTTAGAAGTGACAAATCGAAGTCATATTCGGAACCATAGACCCGATCTGGAGGGCCCAGAATTGTTGCGCAGAAAAAAGGGGAATGCGCACAAAAAAATTGTTCCGCGCGGAAGGGGTCCGGGATTCGCGAAGGGTCCCTGGCGTAGGCGCGCAATAATTGTGCGCCCGTACCCGCGTGGTTAACATTCTGCGCCGCTGTCTCTGGCATGAAAATTTTGTGTGCCACCCTAAATTCCGTGCTGCCAGATGCCTATAAATAGAAGGAGACCCCTTCCATTTCGGGGTTGTGGAATTCGAACCAGATCTCATGAATGAAATTGGATTTCCGCGTGCGCAAGATGGAATTCAGGTACTGATCCATTTCGCACCACCTCGCCCCGGGATCCACCTTTGTGCACAATCCCTCTGGCTTAAACAGAATTCTAAACCCTTCAGGGTTCCTCCCTTGCACGAAATTCCTTCCGTTGCGCACAAAACGGTCCAACTGCACGCAATCCCTTTCGCTGGGTGCAGCCTTACCTTTGGGTGCGGCCTTTGCCACTCGCGCGCAATTCATATCCTTTGTGCATGATCCTACTGCCGCGTGAAAGCCCTCTGCCCCTGATTACGTGCCATCCCGGTGTTCTGCGCGCCAACCATTTCTTTGCACGCAACCCCCAGGACCCCTCACCTTGATGCTACCCGGGTGCCTCCCTGCATAGGCGCCCAATGTGCTCCTTATGGATGCCCCAGGCACACACACCGGGATACACACCATGCGCTCTTTTCCTGTACGACCTTCCAGGCTCGTACGAAGTAACCTCAAGGTCCCTTGGTTCATTTTTCCCACTGCGTTGCTTTGCCTCATGCTTCTCCGCATAGGTACGCCAACAACTATTGCTTCTTTGCATAGCCACGCTAACGTGGACCCCTTGATGGTTCGCTCTGCGACCCCCCTTCACAACGGCCTTGCCAATACCTTCCCTCCCATAAGGAGCAGAGGGTACCGGTCATGTAAGTCCTAGGGGTGCAGAGTAAACCCACCTCATCTGAGCTGCATGACATTAAACTACCAAGTACCTCGTCCTCAACACAAGACGTTAAACTATGATCCGGCCCCGTGCCTCGCACGCAGGGTCCCCCTGGCTCAGACATTCTTTACTTTGCTCGTCTCCACGAGGATGAGATCACCCTCCCACATGGGATGATATCCTCCTTCTCGGAGTGGTGTTTGTCCACAGGGGAAGGGCAACCGCCTTGGTGTAAGCCCTTATCCCCTCTTGCAGAAGGTAGCACCCATGCACCTCTGTACTTCCCCGGTGTCAAGGACCAAGGGGGGAGATGAAAATATGGGTCTTTCGTTACCCTTTCCTCTCCCTATGCGCTTTTTTTCCCTCGGGCCTCCATCCTGGAGTAAGTCCCGACACCACGGGCCACTCAACGCGTAAGCCCCTCTTCGCTTCCCACAGACGCACCCTTCGCGACATGATCGTTAGGTCCCTGATGCCTCTTGTTTCTCACACCGAGCATGACTCATGTGAGCTTAGAGTGAGAACTGACCCTAACCCCCACCTACAGTGAACTTCGAGGACTTTGATCTATGACAAGGCATGGTACGTAGGAAGACTCCATGAGGTCCAAGACCACCATCTGGTCATTCCGACCCCTTCACATCGGTTCACCAACACTTTGGGATGCCTTAGAGCGTAAGCCCCAAATTCCCCCATCCTACATGATGTTAAACTGCATTCCGTCTCGCATGATGTTAAACTGTATCCCGTTTCGCATGACGTTAAACTGCACCACTCGAACTACGTGGAATTTGATTCCCTACCACAGGGATACATAGGAAGCCTCCATGAGGTTCAAGCCCACCACCTGGTCATTCTGACCTCTTCACGTCAGTTCATCAACCATTGTGGGCTGCCTTAGAGTGTAAGCCCCATCCATCCCAAACTACGGGGACTTTGATCAGTGCTAAGGCATGGTATGTAGGAAGCCTCCATGAGGTTCAAGTCCCACAACTATGGGCCGTCTTAGAACGTAAGCCCCATCCATCTGGACCCCAGGTTCCTCTTCATGTCGGTTCGCCGACCCTATATTCTTGGGCCATTTCAGAACGTAAGCCCCAAATGCCCCGTCCTGCATGACATTAAACTGTATTTCATCGAACTACGCGGACTTTGATTCCCCGCCATGGGGATACGTAGGAATCCTCCACGAGGTTTAATCCCAACACCCATGTCTCATCCTAACCTATCCCTCGATCCCACACGCCTTGGGAAGCTCATTCCCTAACCTGGAGGTCTTACTCCCTCAGGGTCCCATCCATGCATTCATTCTCACGGGTCGCCCTTTCAGGTTTCCCACCGTATCATCCCGAACTACGAGGAATTTGATCCATGTCAAGTCATGGTACGTAGGAAGCCTCCACGAGGTTCAAGCCCCTTCACTTCATCACCCATCCTGATTCTTACCCAGGCCACCACATCCTGGTGTGATCATGCCATCTCATTACATTCCACTACATTCGGGAAGCCACCCACGTGTCGGCACCAACATCAGCATCCCCTCCAGGGGGGTTCTTCAATCTGATCCACTCTAGCTAGTGTTCCGATCAGTCCGATCCATCTCTGCTGGACGTTAAACTCGCGGCATACCCTGTGTTAAACATGGGAAGATGAGGAAAAACTCAGGTACATGCCTATGACATACAATTCCCCACGTTTGATGTGGGATGACTCGGGCTTCCGCACCCTCTAGAAGCCCTATAATAAGGGACAAAAGATAGACATGCCAATCCCCCAGCGTCAAGACACACCAACGATGCCTCAACATGACCATTCTCCTCAACGAAGGATGCTTCCCCGAACAGAACCCTTGGAGCGTCTCGACAGAAGTAGGGTAATTAATTGGTGTCCATGAAGATATGGCACTGGGAACGAGATTCACGAACTACGTCTTAAATCTATGAGGGAGACCCGGACTAGGTGACAAGCTCCCAGGAGGAATCCACGGAAGGAAGAACTGACACCCCATCATCCCATTTTCGATCAAGGAGTAGAAATCCCTGAATAAGGAGCGAATGCCGCCCACCTTTGGAAAGAGGGAATGTGGGGAAACAAGTCCCGCGTCCTCTGCGTGACGGACGCACGCGCGTACACCCTGGCAGAAAGCATTTGAAACAGGAAATAGTGAACCCAACGTGAAGCTCTTCTCCTCAATACAGAGACTGGTAGCATTTGGGGCATCGGAAGATTAGCATGTCACCAGGTTCGGGCACCCAGCACTAGGACGTGAAACCCGCCAGGGGTTGGGGCAGTCCGAACAATGAGCAATCCATTCTGCGACGTTGTCAGCGTGGATCCCTCTTACCGACCATGGAAGACGGAATGGCGCTGGCCTACTGGTTGTCAATTTCTTTTCCTGTCATTGTTAATGGGTTCATCTCCCTGATTTCAGGAAATAGATCGCTGCATCCGGAGCTCGATCGCCACCTGCCCACTGGCATAGGGAAAGGGGTAGGACCGATGCGGCCACCTCGTGCAGTTCTACCTCTTCCACAGTTGCTCCGACCGCCACGACTGCTGGGCGCTCATGCCCCATTTCCCTGTCAGAGATTATCCAACTAAGGGTGATCAACAACCTTGTACGTAGGTATGAGGAGGAGGGGGTCATACCCACTAGGGACATGGCCCGTTTGTTCCTTGAGGCAGCTACGCCTCACTGCCAACGCCACCCCCGAGGGCCGTGAAGGGAGCCACTACTCCCCACCCCGACATTCAACCGTTTTGAGAGCTTATCCCTGGAACGCCTTGACACCTCCCTCACCTACGCCAACGAGGTAGGGGATGTCTGGGTTGGCCCAATCAGAGACCCACTTCTAGGGTTCATGGAAAGGGCCCCCTCCAGGTCGCGTCGGTGCCACCGCCCGACTCCCCGAGCTGAGGAACATGCAATCCATGTGCCCACACCACTAGCTCCAACCCATCTGACCCGATGCTAGTGTTGGGAATGAGCGAAAGAGGATGCTCACCCCGGGGCATCAATGTCAGTGACCACTGTGGCCCGATCCACTGCTGACTCCTATCATCAAACCCCCACACACGTTGAGTAGGGGAAGTTGTATGACCGATCCGGATCGAGGCCCCAACCGCCCCACGGGTAGGTTTGGTCGAATCTCTCGGTCGCCGGAACAAGAAATGGCCACTACGAACCAATTCGTGGTAGTTCCATCTAGCATGAAGGCCTAATCCGTGCCACAGTTATAGAAGGTGTGGGCCCTCCCTGCTTCCAACCTCGGCCCGGAGGCCTTCCTGGAGGTAAGGGGCTTCCCCGTGACAGCAACACTCTGAGTGGGGCTCTCTCCAGCGCTCACTACACTGGGTACGGGGTCACTTCCCCTACCACAGGCCGTGAGTATGGAGCCATTGTATATCCAGTTACTCACCCACATGGAGGTCCTCCCCGTGTCCCTTTCAAAATTTTCCCCGATGCTCCCCTCACCCCGGCCTTCAATCATCTCTGCCCCAGCACCAGTGTGGCCAGAGGACTCCATGAAGGAAATCAGACCTACCCCGAGGAGCCTCCCAGGGGCAGGAAGGCGGGACATCATCACCGTAAGAGAAATTCTAGGGAAGGCCAGACGGAAATCAGACCAGTCCGTTTCTCATACTCCGAGGCAAAGTACGACTCGGCGATGGAGCCATATCCTCAATCCTCTGAGTCAAGCGCTGGGATAGGGACGCGGCGCGTCAGCCTCGTACTCCCCGAGTGTGAGATCTATATGATCCCCACCTCCCTCCAAAGGTATATCCATGAGGACGAGGACTTGGCGTACCCCCATGGATCAAACTTGCAGTCACCATCGAACTCTCCAGAAGCACCTTCCACCTTAGCCAGAGACGGCGGAGAGCCTTTTTGGGGGTCGATGGCGAAAGAGCCACGACATAGCACACCCCCAGCAAGAACTGACACTGGGACAGGAGGCTCGTTCACCGGTCCATCCTACCATGATGTGGTAGCCAGGTCATCACAACCCTTGGAGGGCGACCTAGGATTCGGCGGCCAATCAGTCTGCTCGCCGTATTCTCCGCTGGCCAGCCCACTGGCCCAACGACCTACCTCTACACCACTGCCAGTTCCCTAGCTACTCCCAGTTTATGAGTGGGGCCATCAAGGGTTGGATCCTAAACCTGAGCCATGGAGCTTCTGGACTATCCTCGCAACAGGCCACTTCCCCGAGAAGTTTTGGCCTGTTACAGGGTTGGATTTTGATACACCAGAATCGCTCACCCCGGGAGAGTTTAAATGTTTCTGCCAGACCCTCCGGGTGACTCACTTACGTCTTTATGACCAGAAAGTTCCTTATCTCTGGAGCCAAGTACACCTCGAGGATATCGGCGAGCAATGTCGTCGGGTAGACCTGGCTACGCTCCCCGCGGTCCGGCACCCCGAGTCACTTGGCCACCACAGAGCCCTCCAACAAAAATGAGTTTAGAGTTTTCAAGTACTCCACAAAGTTGTCAAGGAGGCCACCCCCCATGCGCACGTCCATGGATGGGGGCAGTACGCTGCTCTTCTCTTCAGTGGGATTCGCCGGGAGCCCGACTTACTGGGCGGCTCTGAGGACATGCCCCCGAGGGTAGCGGCGGTCAACATGGACAATCTGTCAGGAGAGGGGAACGGTCTGGAACTTCTTGAAGGGGAATTACCCCTTGAGGACAAGACGTCACTGGACCCATAATGGAGGATTAATCATCAGTAGAGGAACCTCCTAGGTCTCCCCGCACCCACTGAGGCATTAATACTGAGCCGGAATATCGGCAAGGGTAAAGAGCACATTGGGGATGTCAAGCTCTCCGACCCGTTTGCCTCAGTGCAAAAGGCAGAGGAATATCCCGAGAAGGACACGCTGTGCCAATAACTTGCTGAGAAGTAGAGGTTGGTCTATGAGCTTATGGATGAACGCATTGCAGAGCGGCGTCCTGACTACGGTGATCCTAGGCTAGGGTAGTAGGGGAAAGGACAACTACCCCTCGGTGAGATTCTCCCAGGAAACCTTGATCATGCCGTGTTCGCTGACATAGGAGAGGCCGGAGCTCATGGAAAGGGGGCGCAGTATGTTTCGACAAACCCTCCTGAGCGGCTTGACCACCCAAGAGACCCTGCTTGGGTTCCTCCCGCCGTCCCAAGGGTCGCTCCACCAGCCGCTCCACGAGCTGCTGAGTTTGTCTACCACGTTGAAGAGCCCGACAATGCGCTTGTGGTTAGGGATCCTCGTCAGGACATGAACCTGCATCTAGACGATCTGATGGCAACACTCATCACCCGCTTAGAGGCTTTGGAAACTCGGCAGGTGGCAATCCCACCAAATGGAAAGCCGTACCCAGCATGGGTGGATGATATGCCAGCACCTCCGGGATTTGGGAACCTCACTTTCTCCCCCTTTAACAGGATAAGAGACCCACCACATCACCTGGCCCAATTAAACTCAAGGTGTGGGCCTATGTTAGGGACTTCGGTGCAGTAGGAGGTTGCCAAGCTCCGTTGCTTTGTTCAGACACTAGAGGGTCCGACGTTCGTCTGGTACAGCCAGCTCCCTGTCGGATGCGTGACTAGCTGGGAGGACCTTTGCAGGAAATTCCTCTACCAGTTCAGTTCCAAAACCCAGAAGACGAACATCAAAAACCTCTTCAGGTGCCAGCAAAGGCCCGATGAGGGAGTCGTGGACTTCATATCCCGGTGGAAGGGGCTCACGTACTCCCTTGACATGCCAATAACTCAGGAGAAATTACTGACAATGTGCATAGGGAACGTCAAGGCAAATCTGGTTCCTTCTTTGATCACTCAGAATTACCCCAGAGGGTTCCAGGACTTCTTAGACAGGTCCCAATGCCTCAAAGAATCCCCGCAACAGGCCAGTCAGGCATGCCCGCTGCCTCCTGTAATCATAGAAAGAAGAGCTGCTAGATCCGAGCCCACTGCTGTGGCCCAGATAGAGGCCCCCAGGCATCTAGAATTTCTACCAGTGAGGCCAGCTCCGCAGCCCCATAGGGGTCCTCCCCCGCATGCATAGCTTCCATCCCAGCAATGACGGCCTCAAAATCGGCAAGCACCTCCGTATAACGCGCCGCCACCGCCTAGGCAAGATAACCAAGTTCCGCCTCCTCGGCATGCTCCTTCGGCCCCCCATCAGGGTCAGCCTCCTAGAGCCCCCCTTTCGGACAGAAGGAATCGTACCTACTCATTTGACGAGGCTCAGGTCCCGGGTTACTTCAGTAGTGCCTTGGAGCAAAGAATCATGCGGCTGCCTGAATGCCGGAAGCCAGAAGAGGCGCATATCACTGATCACCCTGACTACTGCCCTTATCACCAGATCCTGGGACACACCATCAAGCGATGCTACATGTTCAAGGACTAGCTCCAAGACCATATTGAAAACAATATAGTCAGGTTGGGACTAGCCCCAACACAAGTGGTAGGTGTCTTTGTGAGATCAGATGGAAGTAGCGGCGACGAAGGTTAATGGAAGCAGGTTTTCGACCGTGGGTCCCAGAAGTATAATGACTTGATGGCCCGCAAGGTGGTTGCCTGTGCCCACGACATCATCCATGCACTCCTGAATCAGCCAGAGCCCTCAGAAGCTGCAGTTACTACTCCGACATCATCATCTCATCCAGTCTCTTCCCAGAAGAGCAAGCAGCGGCGATGCAAGAAGAAACAACGTGCCCTGTTAATGCCGTTGTTGACCCACACTCTTGGTGACTTTATGTCCCCAGAAATGGGTATCCATCCAAGACTTATCCTAGTAGTGGATGACTCCTCAAGTGACAATATGGGGTACACTTTGGTTAACACCATAGAGTTGGTAAATCCCTATATGACTCCTGACGATGGGGAATGCCAGGTAGACCATCCCAATGTCCCCAGCCATCACCAACATCGTCAGAGTTGTGGTTAGATGAATCACTAGGGCATGACAGTTAGAACCTCCAGCCAGGCCGTGCATGCCACTGAGACCAGACAGCAGGCCCAGCGTAGAGCTCAACACACGCGACCCCTTCATCTGGTGTCGACAGGTCTACCTCCACCACTGTTTGTGTTACTGGATCAGGAAGAACCACATCATCCTTGCTGCGACTAGCTTCAACTTGCTCCCAACCGACCCCAGCCTTCCGGTCGGAAGCCACTCTCCAGGCTTCGACTAGTGAACAACGAGATATTCCTAGTACCAGTTAGTCGCCGGTCTAGTCTGTAGGGCCTGCCGTGCCTCCAATTGCAGAATGGCCTCCTATAAGCAGAGGCTCACATCTGTCCCGGAAGTATGATGTTATGAAGAACCTTGCCGACATTCCAGCGAGGATTTCCATCCTTGAGGCTCTTCGCCTATTGTCTGAAATGCGTGAGGCACTTGCCGAGGCCCTAAGAAGCCCCTTCCAGTTCGAGACGGAGGTAGCAGCTGCATAAGTCTTCCACGCTGAGGCAATTTAGAACGCCGAATGCCAGGCAGTTATCTCGTTCTCTAGTGAAGACGAAGACCCTCCTATACAAGGGCACATTTTTCTACTATACATCATTGGCCAGTTCAATGGCATGGAAGTCCACCACTATCTTGTTGACACGGGTTCTGGGATTAATATAATCCTGACTCGAACACTGCGAAAGCTGGGTTTGTCTGAGGATGATTTAACTCCCTCCGACCTCAGAATCCAGGGGTATGACAGGACCGAGCAGATCCCGGTTGGAAATATCCATTTGAAGACCCAGTTCGGTGGCCTAATTTCTAGCACCGAATTCATTATTGTCTCCCAGGACACCACGTACAACACATTGATGAGTAGTCCATGGATCCACCTGTATGTAACGGTCCCTTTGTCGTATCACCAATGACTCAAATACTCCCTCAATGGTCGAGTAGGAATGCTCCAAGGAGATGCCTCTCCTTTTGCCTCTTGTGAAGCCTGTTATCTAGACGCTGACTACTATAAGAGCATGGATAAGCAGATTTTGGAAAGTGAGTTTGAACCTGCCCCCGTCACAAGTGATCCCTGGGCAAGTCTGGATGATGCCTACATCTTCCCGATCCATCGGTTGGAGGCCACGACCCTCGACATGGGGAAATGCTTTGTCATTTTGGGTACAAGAAGAAGGCATATTCCTAGGTCCAAGCGATGATGGAAAATCACCTCGTACTCCTACACCAACCAGGCGTAGGTGATCCTGAAACCTCCTACCCCTGTACGGTACCGGGATTTCAGGCTCATGGAAACGACAGTACGTCATACGTGTCTGTTTTTCCAGGCTGGAATTAACTGGCTCAAGCCGAAATGCCACTGCTACTTTGATGTTATCAAGAGTGGCCCCTTGGGCCGAAGGCCAGATGAGATTGGGTCAACTGCCTTTGTCGCTATGATCTCAGTGATGCCGGAGTACCCTGATGCAATAACCACTGCAGCCCAAGATGGTACCAGCCTTCTCTTGGGGTCTATTAACTCGAAAGTAACCCCCTATGGAGGATCCCTCCATGAATACAAAAGAGGATCTGGAGGATTCTCCCCCTTCTTTTGAGGAAGGTATCTCCACCACGGTCGATGAGTTGGTGCAGGTGAACCTCGGTAGCGAGGCGGACCTAAGACCCACATTGGTCAGCACCGCCATTCCCCTCGGGGAGAAAAAGCAGTACATAGACTTCCTTAAGTAGCACCGTGACATGTTTTCCTGGAGTTACGATGAGATTCCAGGATTGGATCCTTAGGTATCCGTTCACTGTCTCGGTCTTCCGGCAAGTCGTCACATATTCAAGCAGCCTCCCAGAAAGATGCACCCTTCTCATGGTGCCATGGTCGAGGCCGAAGTTGATAATATCATCAAAGACAACTTCATTAAGGAAGTCCAGTATCCCAAGTGGCTAGAAAACATTGTGCAAGTCAGGAAGAAGAATGGGAAAATCAGGGTCTATATTGACTTCCGCGACCTCAATCGTCATTGTCTGAAGGATGATTTTCCCCTTACAGTGACAAAGTTGTTGATTGTCGTCACATCTGGGTTCCAAGCCCTCTACTTCATGGATGGGTATTCTGGGTACAACCAGATCCGGATGGCCCCCAAGGACGAGGAGTCCACTGCCTTCAAGGCACCCCAAGGTACTTTCTGTTACCATGTTATTCCCTTCGGCCTGAAGAATGCGGGTGCCACCTATCAGCGGGCCACGCATCGCGTATTCAAGATAATTCTGGGAACATTGGTGGAATGCTACGTGGATGATCTAGTGGTCAAATCTCGCCAGTGCTTGGACCATCTCAGGGACCTTGAGAAAGTGTTCGGTTTCCTCCGTTCCCGCCACCTGAATATGAACCCGTTGAAGTGTGCTTTCGGGGTCACCTCCGGCAAGTTCCTTGGCTTTGTTTTCAGATACCGAGGCATCGAGATCAACCCAGAGAAGATCAAGGACATCAGCCAAATGCCTCCCCTGAGAAATATTTGCGAGCCTCAAGGTCTCCAAGGCCACTTAGCCTACATACGCCGATTCATTGTGAATATGGCTGGCAAGTGTAAGACCTTTTCCCGGATCATGAAGGAAGGCTCTGCCTATGAATGGGATGAGGAGTGCCAGACTGCCTTTGAGGAAATCAAGTAGTATCTGATCCAACCTCTGTTCTTGATGCCACCTATCTCTGGGAAGCTGCTGGTCCTTTACGTGACCGCCCTAGAACGGTACCTTGGTGCACTTCTCGCCCATAAGAACAACGAGGGAACAAAGAACAACCTCTACTACCTCAACCGCATGCTCCTCGATACAGAAATCAGATATTATCCCATCGATAAGAGCTGTCTGGTGATCATGCTTTCCGTACGGAAATTTCGGTACTACCTATAGCACCACGAGGTACAACCGGTCTCTTGGGTAGACCCGTTGAAATACATTCTGAACAGACCTATGTTGACTGGCCGACTGGCGCGGTGGGCGGTAATCCTCCAGTAGTTTTACATCAAGTTTATTCCTCAAAAGTCTATCAAAGGACAGGCATTGGAAGAATTTTTAGCTGCCCACCCAACCTCTTTGGATTAGCCGCCAGACCTAGGTTTTCCTGATGAGGCAATCCTCTCAGTCGATCATGTCGTCCCATGTTGGCAGATGTACTTTGATGGCGCCTCCCGGAGCCCCACCGGTAGGAGACTCAATGATCCTAGGCTCAATAGAGTGGACTTGGGTATCGTCTTTATCACCCTGGAGCAAGCTGTTCTGCCACACTCGCTCCTGTTGTCAGAGGGATGCACCAACAATGAGGTAGAGTATCATGCCCTCATTATTGGCCTCGAGCTAGCCCTCGAGGTCTATGTGCCCCATCTGCATGTGAAAGGGGACTCCGAGATGGTCATCAAGCAGGTTAATGGTGAATATGTCGTCAGGAAACCAGAGCTCGCGCCATTGTTAGAGCATACTCTCCAGCTAATGGCTTAGCTCCCTTCTCGGACGAAGGTTACTTATGTTCCTCAGTCGCAGAATGGTTGGGCAGATGCTTTGGCCAGTTTGGCTGCATCACTTGCAGAGCCCGAACAAGATGAGTTAATTATCCATGTGGCTCATCGGAGAGTCATATATCATGTTACCCCAGGCGACGATGATGGCCCGCGGGTAAACCATCTCACCGCCAGAGCCCCTACGTCAGGATCCCCGAGTACTTCAGATGCAGTGATCAAAATAGTTCCTGATTGGAGGACACCCTTGGTTGAATACCTCCAATATGGTAATCTCCCGTCAGACCGGGCAGAGCGCGAGCGAATCCAACGCCTCTCTCTACAGTTTACCCTTTAGAATGGTCCCAACCTTGAGAAGATCCTTTATAAATGCGGATTTGATGGTGTTCTCCTCCATTGCCTTCAAGGATTCGAGATTCCACATGTCATGCAAGAGGTTCATGCTGGTTCCTACGGCGCTCACCAGGCTAGGCTGAAACTGTCTCACCAGATTCGGAGGTTAGGTTATTTTTGGCCCTCCATGATCCATGACTGCATCGAGTTCGCCAAGAGGTTCCATGCATGCCAAGTTCATGCTAACTTTGTGCATCGGCCACCAGAGCCTATCTATACTACCAAGTATTCTTGGCCCTTTGCAGTCTGGGGGTTGGATGTCATAGGACCTTACCCACCGGCAATGGCTCTCCAATGCCGGTTCATTCTGACCGCTATGGATTTCTTTTCCAAGTGGGCATAGACAATTCCGCTCAAGGAAGTCAAAGACCGTTTTATCGCCAACTTCGTGGGTTCCAATATCATCTATCGATTTAGAGTACCTCACGCTATCCTCACTGATAACGACACCAACTTCCGAGTAGTCGAGCTGAATAAATTGTACGCCAAGTACAACATTCACTCTAACCATACCTCCCGCTATCATGTGCAAGAAAATGGACAGATCAAGGCGTTTAACAAAACCCTCTCTAACATTCTGCAAAAGATGGTTGGTCAGAATAAGAAGAGTTAGCCCGATAAGCTCCCCAATGCCCTCTGGGATTATCAGACGACGACTCGTAATTCCACCCAGGTGACCCCGTATTCCCTGGTGTACGGAACTAAGGCCATCCTACCCATCAAGATTCAGTTTCCCTCATTGAGCACAACGGTCTATGACCAGAAAGCGCCAGATAAAGTTTCCAAAATCTATCTAGCTGAATTGGAAGCGCTGGATGAGAATAGGCTTCGTGCTTTGGACAACCTGGAAAGGCATCAGAGCAGGATGGCTCAAGACTTCAACAAGAAGGTTTGCCTCTTCTCTTTCCTGCAAGGCGATTTGGTCTTGTCCCTTAGGGTGCCAATGATCCCCGGCAGTAAACCACCCAAGTTGGATCCCAAATGGGAAGGACCTTTCATTTTTCCTAAGGTGTACCCCAATGGAGCATACTCCCTGGTGACCATGGATGGTGAGCATATAACTCCTCCCACCAATGCCAAGTTTCTCAAGCAATAATTCGCTTGATCCTAACAGTCCTACACAACCTTAAACTGTATGGTCCTGCACGACCTTAAACTTTATGGTCCCGCATGACCCTAAACTACCTCTGGTCCCGCATGACCCTAAACTGCCTCTAGTCCCGCATGACCCTAAACTACCTCCGGTACCGCATGACCTTAAACTACACATTCGTCCCGCATGATGTTAAACTGTAATCTGGACCGACCTTCCTGGCCGAGGCCCAACCTTAGGCCCCTTGGCCTTTTCGGGTCCTAGCCCAAGTTATTACCTGGAGAGTACGGTGTAGTGTGGGGTTATGTCCTCATTCACGTCGGCTTAGTTTCCGCACTGTATACCGCCCTTATTTGAGGTGTCCTCCTACTCTTCCCGTCCCCACTACAAGACGTTAAACTACAAGCCGGTTAGGCCTCCCTGACCGAGGCCTAGCCTCAGGCCCCCGACCTAGGCTCTTTCCTGTGGGATTGTATGGTGTGGTGTGAGATTATGTCCTCATTCACGTTGGGTTACTCGCCGCGCCATACACATTCCCATATGAAATTCCTTTCATCGTCCTACATGACTTTAAACTGTTCTTTTAGAACTACGTCTGGATTGATTCCCATCTTTATGGGATATGTAGGACCACCTGAACACCTAGGTTTCAGGTATAGCCCCATCTCTTAAGAGATCCCACGATCTCCCGGTCACCTCGGCCTCTTGGCCTGTCCCTCTCCACGAGGGGGATATATAGGTGTGGTACAGGGTTTTTGGTGCCATGCCCCCTTCTCCCAGGAATTCTCCATCTTTTGGCCACTCTCAAATTGAGCCCCTCGACCCTTTTCAACAGTCAACTAATGTTTTCAGAGTACTCTGTTCTAGAACCTGGAGTGTCAGATTCAACTGAGGCAAGTTCCGTCCACTTGTCAAGATTCGTGCTCCCATTCATTTGGGTCCCCGTTATCTTTCACGCCCGGAGAAACCCCCAAGAATGGTCTGGATACAACGCCTAAGGGCTCTCCTACCGTTATGGTCCAACGCCCCTAAGGGTTTCAGATAAAAAATTGATACAAACCCCGTGTTGCAAACATGGTCAGTGGTCAGCCCTCATTTGTTGTCCCTATTTCAGGATAATGCGATATGGATACTGCGTTTCTTCCGTGATTAATAGCTATCCTCCATTGTCACGCCCTTCCCATAGTGATTCCGAATTTTGGGTAACGTG
Source organism: Viscum album (assembly GCA_963277665.1). Lineage (NCBI taxonomy): Eukaryota > Viridiplantae > Streptophyta > Magnoliopsida > Santalales > Viscaceae > Viscum > Viscum album. The sequence goes on along the minus strand of OY728133.1, from coordinate 1,946,367,760 downwards.
ATTCACCTTTTTCATCTCCCTATGTTCGGACTAATTCCAATGCCCCTGGCATTGCCCCGTTCACGCGCTAGAGCACATTGAGAAGATGATACATCAATCAGGTCTGAGATCCACTTCCTTTGGATGAGACTCCCTCTTCTCCTTAGAAATATGGGCTCGATTTCAAATGCCCAAAGCTTGGTTGATGCCCCCACGGTCGAACTAAATGATAATACGAGAATCCTTTGTTTCTCACATTGGGTACGTCCCACATGAGCTTAGAGATGAATTGTTATTTATTTTGGGATTATGGTTGAGCGTATTAAACCAAAGGTACAAATAAATGGAGTTGTCCATACATTGGAAGAAAAAAGTTCATGAGATGGCCAAAACAGGGCCCCCTAAGGGTCAGCTTCTCAGAGAGATCTTTCCAATGCCACTACCCTTTGGCTGGTGGCCTTCAGGACTGCTTCCCGCCCCCTGAAGACTCACTCTTCATCAGCAGCTGCAGAGTGCAGTTTGCCAACCTTAGCTTGTGCCTACGCCTGTTTAGTTTGAAGCACGGTCATATGGTGACTCACCTCCATCAGTTGTTCTTGGGAGTCAGCCAGCTGGGCCGTCAGTTGATCCACGGGCTCATAGCATGTTGCAATAAAGGCCTCCTTCTCTTTCGCCTGCTCTTCAAGGCATCAGACTTCCTGCTCCGCCCTCAGGAACTCTCAGGTGCTCACCGATTCTTCTCGAAACTGGGCAACGTTGGTGTGCCGACTGCTCTCACATATCTTCTCGGACATGTAATCACGAACTATCAGATGAAGGCGTTGAGCGTCAGCCCCTCCAGCACACAAGAAACGCAGCCAGGTCTGGAGCGATCCCATCCGCCTCAGCCAATCTGTCTGAGGCTGCCTGAGAAAATGCTGTATGCACTTCCACCCTTTGTGCCGTGTCATCCGGCTCTCCTCGGCCACTTCCGAATACGAATCATCTATTTCTTCGGGATAAATAGGCTAGTATACAGGGAAGACAGCCAGAAGGTCAGTAGCAGGATCTGCCTCAGCGATGCCTTCCTGAAGAATAAGATCCTCGGCGTCTAGGCGACCTTCCACTCTCGCCCCGACAGCGGCGGTGCCTTCTCCAGCTTCTGGCCTCACTCCAATGACAGCACCACTGATGTCCGCCGCCCCCTTATCACCAATTGTCGGGGATGACTCAGTTTGGGAAGTATGTTCTAGAGGAGGTGGTACGTCCGCCACTAATTCATTCACGGACGGCCCGGGCTCAGCAGCCCGACGAGCCTCCAATGCTGAGATCACTGTACAAGGAGCATCCTGATTAGTTGAGTTCTCTGACAATAAGCACCAGTAGTGAAGCAAGGGACTTACAGGAACCCAGGGCGTCAGCCTCCAGTGTTCTGGACACTACAGGAACTATCATGGCAGGAGACCCCTCAGCGCTTGTCAGTTCGATAATGGGCGTCAGAGCCCCACCCTGTCCCACCGCCGCCTCTTCTCCTTCCTCTATTGGGGGTGCCTGATCAGCGCCTATATGATCCTGAGTGAGATAGAGAAATGGATTATAAATTACATAAGAGAATGGATAAAGGGGGATAAATAAGGATAGAGACAGACCTCGAGCAGCTCGGTTATGTCTATTCCGGAGCTGATGATCTCACCACTCTCCTGCAGGCTCCCTTGGTAGGACCCTCCCTGAGATCCTTTGTCTTCTCCTGTCTCCTCCTCTCCCTCCGACTCATCACCGCCGTCATCGTCCTGCGACGACATCTGTTCAGGATCATGCCCCTGACCGAGCATCACTTTCACTAAGAGAGATGGCTCCACGCACCGACCCTATTGGCGCGCGTACATGTCCATGGACATTAGGTAATAATACCGTCGATGAAATTTTACCCAGTCAGTGACCCGAATGAGCCTGAATTCTGGCAGCTGGACCCCATCCTGCATTATCTTCTGCCAGAGGGCCTCAGCGCTCATCGACTACAACAGGGTCAGCCAAGCTGACCACAATTCTGGGAAGATTGCATCGTGAGAAGGTTGGAGCAGGTATCTTATCTTCTTCCCAGGCAGTTCTCTGGCTGCTCCGTGTGACCCTCCTCCGGGCAGTGAGGTCACAACAACACCATGTGATGTCCCCGCTGCTGAGGTCCCAGCCTGCACAGGCCTCACTGCCTGGCGCACCCCTAGTCCCCCTACTAGCAGCACCTTTCCTGCTCTCTCATCGCCCGGGTTCCACGTGGGTAGTATCAAGTTTCCGAACTCTCTTGAGCAAGAGCCCCTCGGGGTATGCAATGGCCCAGTGTTCGGCATACTCGGTTGATAGGCCAGAGTCAGCCCTGGTGGGAGGAAGGGTAATGAAGTCACCAGAGCTGTAAGTTGTGAACATTAACCACATCTGGTGAAGGACGCAAAGATTCCTCTCCTCCCAGACATTTGTGAATACCCTCTTCGGCATTTTCTGGAGGCACCCGAACTGTCTGGCGAATCGGGACGGCACTTAAGGCTCGTAGATGATCTTTCCGTCAATCCGAACCACAAGCACCCCGCCTCGGATGCTCTGGAAGTATTCCTGCTGCTCCAGCAAGCCTTGCCCGTTGTCTACCATTTGGCCGATCAGGGTGGGGAATGGGATGAAGTTGAAGTTGTCATTGTTACCAATTCTGATCCTTACGCCCTCCTCGTTGAGCGTCATTGGTGCGACCCCGACAATGTTCAGCAGAGATGGTCGCAGGCCGTTTCCTAGAGGACGAATGGCGTTTAGGAAAGTGTACCCACCAAGATGAGCCGCCACCCATCCGTGGAAGATCTGGAAGGGGCCACACACCCTCCGAGGTGACCCCCCTCTTGAGATGCATCCCAAAATGGTGTACAACCTATCCAACATGGGGACCCCCAGATTAAACCTTTTGTTGGCGGTCATGGTGCCCGCCATCACCAGGGTTGCTGGACGGATGCCCATCCTTGCGTCCTGTACCGGCAGGAGCCACCCGCTCAGGAAAGTGGCGAGGAGCCCGGCATATCAAACATTCGGGTCCCATGCCTCATTAACGAAGTATCCCCATGATTGGTATTGCCCCACCTCTAGGATCCTCCAGTACGATCCATTCTTTCTCCTCTGAGCCACGGCTAGACACCGTTTTCCCTGTCCCGACATCTTGATCGCCAGATCCTTCTCCAGGAACAGGCTGAAATAGTCCTTGTAGGCGATGTCCTTCAGGAAGTCCTTGACCTCCATATTCTCTTTTTCCAGCTCCAGCAGGTGCCATATCAGCATGGGGGTCCGTGATCTTTCCTCCCAGGTGTTCATCAGAGGAAGGAACTCGTCGTATTGATAGCCCTCCAGTGGGATACCTCTGTTGCAGTGGACGTCCGAGAGGATAATTCCAACTTCCCCATGGTAAAGATGGAATGTGTTGGTGTCAGGGGACCACTGGGTGAACAGATCCGGCCCGAGCTCAGGCTGGTGGTAGAAGTGGAACTGCGATGTCCACACCGCCTCGAACAGACCGATGTGCTACAGCTTGACCTTGAATTGGTCGCACGTATGGCGAACCCAGTACGCCCAGTCCCACTCGCTGGTGAAGTTGCCTCCAGACCGCAGATCCCAATCTTGCAGCCAGCCCTTGGTATCGTCTGTGACGCTCTGACGGAAAGTTCTTGCGTAGAGGGTTGGGGAATTCTCCGCAACCAGATCACCCCCAACAATGGTCCTAGTCCTTGGGTTCAGGACATATACATCCATGTTCCTGGTTTCTTTGGTAGGATGACCATTGTTGGTGATATTGTAACGAGGAAGGTCATCCTCACGGGTCACCCATGACCGCGGTGTGTCTACCTCGAAGCCCAGCAGCGGAACCTCCTCCGAAATGCCGAAGTTCCACATCGGAAGGTTGTTGGACAAAGGGTACTTCTTCTGGGCGGGGGTTATCAGATTGAACAGAGTGTGGTTATTGGAGACAACCACCATAGCACTATAAACCTCCTCGTTCGCAGCCATTTCATCTCTACGAGCGGTGACTTCCCCCTCATCTACTTGGTTTGCGGCCATCTTCTTCCATCCAAGTGCTTCAGAAGTGTTGCGCGGAATCTAGATGTGTTGTGAAAAATTTGGAATCTGGGCATGAAATATGAGAAGTGGGCGCAGAAAATCCCGGGTTGGCGCATAAATACAGCCAAAACTTGGAGCAATTATGCGCTGCCAAAGCGTGTTTTATGCACAGGCGCAGAGGAAATTTCGCACACGAGAGCTCTATGCCTATGGCGTGAGAAAGTTGTGTACGTAGCATGGGACCCATAACCCCTTTTATAGGCGAAGCCGGGGTTCCGCGCTGTGTTGAAATATCATTCCGCGCCAGTCGGCATTTTGCGCGCCACACCATTTTTTGCACGTAGGGGGCCCATGAAGCCCGACACTTCTGCGTTTCGGAATTTCCCTCAAAATCCGATCATTGCGACCCCTCACCGATCCAATTCCGAGGGGGGGAATTTGTAGATGCTGAAAAATCCATAATTACTGAAGGAATTTTTTAAGTGACAAAGCAAAGTCATATTTGGACCCGGAGACCCAGTCCGGAGGGCCCGGAAGTGTTGCGCAGAAAAAAGGGGAATGCGCGCAAAAAAATTGTTCCGCGCAGAAGGGGTTCGGGATTCGCGAAGGGTCCCTGGTGCAGGCGTGCAATAATTGCGCGCCCGCACTCGCGCGATTAACATTCCACGCCGCCATATCTGGCATGTAAATTTTTCATGCCACTTTGAATTCCGCACCGCTAGATGCCTATAAATAGAAGGAGACCCCTTCCATTTCAGGGTTACGGAATTCAAACCGGCTCTCATGCGCGAAATCAGACTTCCGCACGTGCAAGATGGACTTCAGGTACTGATCCTTTTCGCGCCACCTTACCCTGGGATCTGCCTTTGCATGAAATCTCTCTAGATTAAACAGAATTCCAAACCCTTTAGGGTTCCTCCCTTGCATGAAATTCCTTCCATTGCACGCAAAACGGTCCAATTGTGCGCAATCCCTTTCGCTAGGTGCGGCCTTACCTTTGGGTGCGTCCTTTTCCACTCGTGCGCAATTCGTATCCCTTGTGCGCGATCCTACTACCGTGTGCAAGCCCCCTGCCCCCGATTACGTGCCATCCCGGTGTTTTTTTCACCAACCATTTCTTTGCGCGCAACCCCCGGGACCCCTCACCTTGATGCTCCCCGGGTGCCTCCCTGCATAGGCACCCAATGTGCTCCTTCTGGATGCCCCGGGCACACACACCGGGCATACACACCATACGCTATTTTCCCGTACGACCTTCCAGGCTCGTACAAAGTAACCTCAAGGTCCCTCGGGATATTTTTCCCATTGCGTTGCTTTGCCTCATGCTTCTTCACATAGGCACGCTAACGACTATTTCTTCTTCGCATAGCCACGCTAACATGGACCCCTCGATGGTTCGCTCTGAGACCCCCCTTCACAACAGCATTGCCGATACCTTCCCTCCCACAAGGAGAAGAGGGTACCGATCATGTAAGTCCTAGGGGTGCGGAGTAAACCCACCTCGTCCGAGCTGTAGGACGTTAAACTGCCAAGCACCTCATCCTCAACACATGACGTTAAACTGTGATCCGGCCTCGTGCCTCGCACGCAGGGTCCCCCCAGCTCGGACATTATTTACGCCGCTCGTCTCCATGGGGATGGGATCACCCCCCCCACATGGGATGATATCCTCCTTCTCAGAGTGGAATTTGTCCATGGGGGAAGGGCAGCCGCCTTGGTGTAATCCCCTAGCCCCTCTTGAGGAAGGTAGCACCCATGCACCTCCGTACTTCCCCAGTGCCAAGGACCAAGGGGGGAGATGGACATAGGGGTCTTCTGTTACCCTTTCCTCTCCCTATGCACTTTTTCACCCTCGGGCCTCCATCCTGGAGTAAGTCCCAACACCATGGGCCGCTCAATGCGTAATCCCCTCTTCGCTTCCCACGAACGCACCCTTCGCGATGTGATCGTCAGGTCCCTGCTGCCTCTTGTTTCTCACACCGAGCATGACTCACATGAGCTTAGTGTGATCACCAACCCTGACCCCCACCTACAGTGAACTATGTGGACATTGATCCATGCTAAGGCATGGTACGTAGGAAGCCTCCACAAGTTCCAAGCCCACCATCTGGTCGTTCTGACCCCTTCACATCGGTTCACCAACACTTTGGGCCACCTCAGAGCGTAAGCCCCAAATGCCCCCGTCCCACATGACGTTAAACTGCATTCCTCCCTACATGACGTTAAACTGTATCCCATCTCGCATGACGTTAAAATGAACCACCTGAACTACGTGGACTTGATTCCCTGCCATAGGGATACGTAGGAAGCCTCCACGAGGTTCAAGCCCACCACCCGATTGTTCCGACCTCTTTACGTCGGTTCACCAACCATTGTGGGCCACCTCAGAGTGTAAGCCCCATCCATCCTGAACTACGGGGACTTTGATCCGTGGTAAGGTGTGGTATGTAGGAAGCCTCCACAAGGTTCAAGCCCCACCACTATGGGCCATCTCATAGCGTAAGCCCCATCCATCTGGACCCCAGGTCCCTCTTCACGTCGGATCGCCGACCCTATATTCTTGGGCCATCTTAGAACGTAAGCCCCAAATGCCCCATGCCACACGACATTAAACTGTATTTCATCGAACTACGCAGACTTTGATTCCCCACCATAGGGATACGTAGGAATCCTCCACGAGGTTCAAGCCCAACACCCATGTCTCATCCTGACCTATCCCTCGAGCCCACGCGCCAGGGGAAGCTCATGCCCTAACCCAGAGGTCTTACTCCCTCTAGGTCCCATCCATGCGTTCATTCTCATGGGTCTCCCTTTCAGGTGTCCCACCATATCATCCCGATCTATGAGGAATTTGATCCATGTCAAGGCATGGTACGTAGGAAGCCTCCACGAGGTTCAAGCCCCTTCACTTCATTACCCATCCTGATTCTTACCCGAGCCGCCACATCCCGGTGGGATCATGCCATCTCATTCCACTCCATAGCATTCGAGAAGCTACCCACGTGTCAGACCCAACATCATCACCCCCTCCAGGGGGGTTCTTCAATCTGATCCACTCTAGCTAGTGTTCTAATTAGTCTAATCCATCTCCGCTGGACATTAAACTCACGGCATACGCTGTGTTAAACATGGGAAGCTGAGGAAAACATTAGGTACATGCCTATGGCATACAATTCCCCTCGTTTGATGTGGGATGCCTCGGGCTTACGCGCCCTCGAGAAGCCCTATAATAAGGGACAAAAGACAGAAATTCTAATCCCCCAGCGTCAAGAACGCCAACGATGCCTCAACGTGACCATTATCATCACCAAAGGTTGCTTCCCCAACCAAACCCCTTGGAGCGTCTCGACGGAAGGAGCGTAATTAACTGGTGTCCATGAAGATATGGCACTAGGAACGAGATTCACGAACTACGTCTTAAATCTATAAGGGAGACCCAGACTAGGTGACGAGCTCCGAGGAGGAATCCACAGAAGGAAGAACTGGCATCCCATCATCCCGGTTTCAATCAAGCAACAGACGTCCCTGAATAAGGAGCGAATGCCACCTGCCTTTGGAAAGCGGGAATGCGGGGCAACAAGCCGCGCGTCCTCTGCGTGACGGACGCGTGCGCATGAGCCTCGACGGAAAGAATCAGAAACAATTGTATCTAATTAGGAGTACACTAAGATTCCATCAAATGGTGTGTATAGCTCTGTTGAGTCACTCTCTCATTTAAAATGCTAACTTTACTTTACCCAAGTCTTGACACCACATCTTCCAATAATGCATGTCCAGGTCAAGCCACAGGTCAATTATATCATGACACCTGATTTATTCTCATTATCACCTCTACCATGGAGTAAAATTTATCATTTACCATAACTCCCAGGAAACCAAGCCCATGAAAATTCCTTGAAACCATGGCTCCTCAACTTTCACATGACCACTCACTGATTTACGATTTAAATGGTAACACATGCAAATGGAATGTACATTTATCACCCAAATTACACTCCTACAAATCTTCCATCATAAGGATAAGATGACCATGCTACATGGAACATCATTCACATTAATTTGGAATATACCTTGTAAATACTATTCAAAATCAGGAACCTTACTCGTTCCAAAATTTATTCCATGACCGCCCATCACTCGACATCATTCTAGTCACAAGCATATACCTGCACTCTGAATACATTAGCAATAATAGAAATATTGGTAAATGGGTTTAGGAACCCTAAAAATACTACCTACTAAATCCAATCACAAAAAACAATCACCCTAGGTGATTCATCAAAATCCAAAGGTATATCACCGAGCCTATATCTCAAAAAAACCTGAGCACCCACCATGCATCGATCTCAAATGAGTGTAAAACCAAGATCTCCACCTAAAAAGGCATCCATAAAACCAGGCCATTACTACTCATAGGTTTCCCTTAATTAGAATGAAACATTGACATACAAGGGTCTGAGTCAAAAATAATGGCATCTAGGTCTTCCACCTAGCCCTACCGATCAAATCTCACAAGAGGGTCACTAGGTCTAACCATCTAGCCCAAAAGTCCAACCTCTATAAGAAAGGTAATGATAATGAACTACGAGGGTAAAAACTATCAAGAATCTAACTACTAGGGACCTGATCCTCACTGAGCATACTCATAAGGAACTACTCCCTAGAGGTTGAAATACCAACATAAAAGAGAATGATGAACTATCACTCACTGAGCATCTGTATATGGTAATACCCCCTTGAGGTACAGTTCATGAGAAGCATCATAGTACCTAGAAACATCATCCTTAGAGATCAGACTAGATAACCAAAAACAAAGTTGAGTTAAATATAATTTAACTCCAATCTATGCAGAAAAACACTGTATATATTGGTACTGACACTTTAATTAAACAAACCTAAGAAAAAAACACCCTACAAGGGGTTCAACATGTGGGAATAATGTTCCATATCAACCTACTAGGGTCATTGAACCTTCTTTTAATGAGTATTGATTCATTAGATTCATTTCCAAATGACTTATTATAGATCCACATAGCCTTCCATCTGAAGGAAATATATATTCAAGTTGGCTCAATTAAGTAGAATGCCACCAAAATCCTATACAAGAAAACACCATTTAGGTTTTTGTTGTCAGTTTAAACAATTATCCTCTATCGTTAGTAATAATCACACACTAAAAGTCCTATAACATATGGATCCTATGTGCTAAATATGATGCATGAGACACCTCCTACATTTATTGGTGAAGAGTCAAAATCAATCATTAGACTATTACCAATGGGCCAAGATCTAGAAATCCATCAATGGCCTCCCACCAACAGGTTGAGAGCCATGAATCCATAATAAATTATAACATCTACACAACATGTACATCACTTAAAGAAAAAATCATATACAACTATAACATAAAAAATTAGAATAGAAATCCCATATCCTTGGAAACTTGGACTTCTTACCAAAACAAGTTTTCACAATGCACCAATTTGATATATATCACAAGTTTCGACACATTCATAATACTTTACTCTATCATATCCCGAATAGTAATAAAATAGTAAAATAAACACACTGATACAAATTTGTAACATCCTGAACTAGATTCCACTAAACAGGTGCTCCAATCCGGTTCTCCATGAGGCCTCAAGAATGCCTCTGCATACACTAGAGGTTGCTGACTAGTAGTGAGGGCCTAGGGTGTTTCTATGGAGATAATACGCCCTAATATCAGTGTAAACACAATGTAAATAACTATATATTATCCAAATTATTAATAAACAGAGTGTAAGAAGTAATAAACTGAAATAGAACATGTTGTAATAATAAATGAAATGTTATAAAATCCTAAATAACCATGTCATACATAAAACACTGGTCACCCACTGGGTCGACCATACATACATGAGTATATAAAAAATGAAATAAATGTACCAGTATTTAATATATACAACAAGCCACACCACATACCCAATCTAAAAATACATATATGAACCATCCAACTCAATCAATCCTAGGCCTCAACCCATCCTATGCCTACAACCAAGTGAATGTTTGCTCGATCACTCTAGTACAATGGATGCCCGAGTATGGTGTGGGTACAAAACTGAGTAGGGAACCACCAAAGAGGTCCTGTACTTATCCAACAATATGTAGTGTATTTAAATTTGAGATACTCATCAGGATAATAATAATAAAATAATAACTGCTAGAAAAAACTAAAAAAATGTCATACAAGACATGCTCAAGGAATGTGATCAACCTAGACAAGACAAAATTAAAAAAGATAAATAAAATAAACAATGTGAAACCAAAGTGGATACCTGGGTCTGTGATCCCATTCAAATGGGAAACATGTATATATATATCCCCATATATATATACATAAATATTTATATACATGAGTAAGGTGATAAATAACATAAACAAAATTAGTCAATCCTTGGGTTTGTAATCCTGATCGTATGGAAATCCTATAAAAATGGATTTTATATGGATTAAATTCACTCAATATTTGTATAATTAAGTCAATATTTGGGTCTATAATCCCAAACAATAATACCCACTTCATCAATATTCAAAAATTTCTCAAAGCAATACATGTCACCATAGGGGGATACATATCTTATCCATGGGTTCAACCACACTTGCATCCAATCACCATAATGAAGGATACTGTATACTGATGGAAAATCCTATAAATGGTCACTGATTTAGACATCATGTTGCTCATTTCATGTAAATCTAGTCCAATGCATGATCTCTAGATCCTGGTCCGTATGCGACCACGACATTGCGACTCAGATAATTCCTACGGGTCTAACCTTTAGGTGATGTATAAGGACATCTCACTGGTGAGAAGTCATGCCCACCCCTCGATATCTATGATGTGAAACCTCATGAACAACATTAATCATGGGTGTGAAACATCATGTACAATCACCCTAATACAATAGAGCTCATAAGACTAATCCCAAGAAAAATGTATGGAGATCCCCATCTTAAGTCACATCGAGGTGAGAGTAATCATCCACTCTATACCACAAGTCAAGGAGAGAGGAATAATCCCCATTATAAAAAATATTTAGGAGAGTGTAATCATCCTCATAATATAAAAATTCAAGGAGATTGTAATCATCCTCAACATATACCAATTTGAGGAGAGTGGAATCATTCTCATCATATATCTCAAAAGGGATGTGAAGTACATCCAAACATATAATGCTCAAAATCTGAATCCTAGGAAGAACATATAGGTATGAAAATAAATAAAATAAGGGGGTTCGGAAGCTAGATCCCATAAAATATGTCATGTCATACCAATAAATAAATCCACATCACGTTTGGCTCATCTTCAAAAACCTAAGAAGCACCTCTAGTAATCATCACTGCATCCACTCTAAACAAGTGAAAGTATAAAAAAACGAGTGATGGTGGCCAAACACATAAACTCACTACTACTACAAAAAAATCATGGATTACATGATTTGTATGGGTTCTAAGGTGAAACGTAATACCAAATCTACCCAAACCCCCAACACACTAGCTCAGGGTCAGTCAAAGGTCAAGGAACCCACTGGGTTCCCTAAGTTAAGACACAGAAAAGGAATCCTACCCAGGATCCTTAAGGTCCACTGGAAAACATAAACATCCCTCTTAGGTTTCTCAAGTTAGTATGTAAGTAGGGTATCCCTCTAGGGATCATAAAATAGGAACAAGCAGAGTCATCCCATAGAGGATCTTTGATTATGGTCATAGCCTCATATTGTGGGATGAAGCTAGCGATCTGGGGTTGTTAGTGACCCTGTACATTCATCCAGTACCATATAACTATTTCATTTAATTAAAAAAATAATCATAATGAAATTAAAAATGGGTATTCTCTCTCATTGGTGATCCTAAGAATCCATAACATACCATAAACATGCATAAATACTAAAGGGCTAGATACGACATAACACTTACCTTTAGAAATCTTTCCATTTATTTTCCAAATCCTGACATCAGCTCCCAAAGACTTTCCAATACCATCCAAGTCATGTAGGTTCCTATATCACAACCATAAACTTAGAAATTAATTAATTATAATTACATTATAATTAATTAATTAATATCACCAAGATAAACTATTAGAAAGATTTAATTTATTAGGTAATAATACCCATAATCTCATCGGTTGATATCATCACACCAGAACCATGACCAAACTCTCACTAAAAAAACACAACACATTTGAAAACCTGAATCAAGAAGAATCCTTAAGAAACAACATCAAAACAAACACCCAACAAATTTATTCAAAGCATTAAATATTTAGAAAATCATTGTGGTGACATACCTCAATGAAATGACATGTAGAAAAGTGCAGACTGCCTCTTGGGGCAGCCTCTTTCTAGGTAGAGAAAAATCCCCAATCGAAATGGTCAATTACACCATTCTCCATTGGAATCCATTGAATAACCCTACACAAAAAACCCCAAAATTAGAACTGATGAAAGAAGAATACCACAAAAGGAAGGAGGAGGAAGATATTACCCACCAATGCTGTGAAAATGAACCCAAAACCATTTTGATCCATAAAGAATAGAGGGAGAAGAGAGGGGGTCAACCAAGAGCTCATTGTGCACCTTCTACATTCAAAGAAGAAAACGGGAGAGGAGATCCCTGCCTACCCTTTTTAAAAATCTTTTCCTGTAAGTTACATGGCATGTAACTGTTAGATGTTGTGTAACAGTTTCATGATGTGTAACTGATACACATCATGTATTCCTTGGGGTAATCCCATGATCTTGTGTTGTAATATTGGGTGCCCTAGACCCAACTTGAATAGTACTTTTGGTTACCATATCATATACACAGTTAGATATACATAATGTATTCTTACCACTATAGTGTATACTTTTCTGCATCCACTATTGAAATGGTAATGTCCATAGATTAATTGTTGTATCAAAATGTTATAGTAGATCCCAGGATATAATGAGAACCTATAGATACTATGATATTAATCTTAAACATATGTCATATGGTCAAGATACATCATACTAACTAGACATAGATGATGTTTGAATATCAGGTTCTATGGGATCATAATCATTGAGATTTTTTATCATGAAGTTATCACTTGTTCATCTCTAGTAGTTTAGATCTTGAGGATAGACCCACTAATAGGAACACCGCATGTTTTGGGTTTCATTGGTTGTTCCTATCTATGGACATGGGTATTGGTATCCTGACTTGAGATCATTACCAGTGTGTTCCATTTGATCATGTACTTTGATGCAAGGTAAAAACCATGATAATGAAATCATGGTGAGATAGCTTGTGTTGGGCGTGTCATTGGTGGTATGACCTTGGTTGAATGGTCAAGAAAGGATTTTTTGATTCTGGATTGATGAAGTAATATATCTCAGACCTTTTTTATCAGGATGGTAGTACCTTTATAAGACCTTGGCCAAGGTAACATTAGGTAAATCCATCTAGTTGGATAAAAAAATAATAAATAAAGAAAAGGGTGATGACACAAGTGTGCACCCTTCTTTATGAGTTATCTAAAGACAACGAGATTATATTATATAGTGTGTGTTTGTAGGTTGGTTGTCATTTCTATTACTGCCCTATCTCTTTAGAGGCCTTGATGGGTTTCTAGACTCTACTCTTGCTATGTGAATATTATCCACTGCAATCAAGATAAGGGTCTAGAGGATCACACATAATAGCGCATTCAAGAATCTTCCATATTCAATTGAATAGGTAAATTGGACATGGTGGACCCACATTGGGGTCTGAGTGTTTTCCAAGTCATCAATCACTGATGAATAAATAAATAAATTATTATTCAAGTAAATAAAAATTGGGTTGAATTTATTTATTAAAAGTATTTACAAGTAAAGTAAATATGAGGAATAATATTAATTGAACGAATATTATTTTAATATTATAGGTTTGTTTAATATTAAGCGTGAATTTTGAGTTGAGTTAATGACTCAGTTTTATCATGTAATATATTTAATATATATATTACAGGTATGAGATAAAATATAAATAATATTTATGATGCATTTTAATTCATCACAATTTATTTATTGCTTCTTTAGTGGATGTTAAATATATGGAGGCCAAGGAAGCTAATCCGGGTATTTAGTGATTCCATTATAAATAGAAGATGATAGGCTCATTTCATATAATTTTCATGAATTTGTATTGAGAGCCTCTAACTCCTACAAATTTTTATTAAGAGAGTGTCTCTCTTCGGGCAATCGATCCAAGGTGCCTTCGTCGGATCAAGGGCAAGGTATTGAGGTGATCATCCTATCACCGAAGGATTCATTATATCTCCACACTAGTACCCAAATTACAAAGAACAACAAGATTGTGGATTCTTGGAGTGTGTGTGGATGATCTAGAGGGGTTTATATTTGGATCCTTTGAGCAATGGTCACTAAAAACAAGATGGTGTCAATCATGCTCCGATTCAGATCGAGCTACACGTTTTGTTTTTATTTTCTGCTCTTTAATTTATGTGAGATCCTCGAACTATATCGGGGATCAGATCATCAAATACGACAAGTATCATCATCCCGGAAATGAAAATTTTTAAAACCCCCAGCCTACTAGCTTCTATTGTGACCCTCGTACCTTCAATTGGTATTATAGAGAGTGCATAATTATTTTGATCGAAGAAAAAATATTTTTCTTTAAATGTAAGTATTAGGTATTATTTCAGTCTCAACGGAACAAACTGTTCATTGATCAGATTTTGAATGACAAGGTTATGGCCATCTTGAAATATTTTTATGGATCGTTCATAGTTTTTTCAAATATTAATATTTTGAGTATTAAACTTATGTACAACATATAAGTTTATATATGTTGCTTTTACTTAGATTTGGTAGCTGAAACATGGATATCCAGCAATGTGTTAATTACACCAGAAATTTGTTTTTTATTATAATAAAATTCATTATTATTATATTATAATATTAATTATTATTATTTTACAAGGTTATTTGAAATAAAATTTAGATATATAGTGTATAAGGAAAAATTTGTGTCATGGCGTGTGGAAAATAAAATGAGGGTACCGGACTTTGTTAAATAAAAATGGTAGAATAATTCCTATAGAAGTCTCCAGTTGGACCCCACTATCACTTTCTCCATTCTCTCGCAATCCATCCCACATCAGGTGTCGCTCGATAGTCCTCCTCTTCCCTGGTGCACTGTCTGGCGACCTGATGACCAGATCACTCCCAACAAGCTCAAGCCCCTTCCTTCTCACCTTGGCACATAACAAAGTTGGTGCTCCTCATCACCTGGTATGTGGCGCCTTACCACCTTAGTAGGATCCTTCGTTGCTTCGCCGGTGCAAACCAGCGACACTAGTAGATGCTGCTCCTCCTTCAGTCATGAGGACCCACAGTGCCTCCTACTCGATGCTCCAATGTGCACTATCTTAGATAAAGCCAACCTCCCCTATTGTGAGTCGTCGCCACTAGATCTGGTCTGACAATAATGGACCGCCTCTTTATATCTCCACTTCCCCGTTGCTAGTCCTCCCAGCCAGACCAGCCTCACACCGCCCTTGTGAGTCTGCCACCATTTTTCACAGCTTCAGCAGCTGCCGTAGTCCCCTGGCCACTTGACATTGCCCACTGCCCTAGTTTTGGGCCAATCGGGATCCCGAGCACCGCACCCTAGCCGGAGGAACCTCGACCAAGCTCTCTCATGGCCAGTTTTAATAGGACTGTTTGCCTTCCTTGCACTACAACACCCTGCCGACCCTCCTTCCAGCTACCTCCAGGTAATCCCTACCCTAATCCACCCAACACAAGCTCTATGGGTCCAATTTGACCTCACCTATTCCGCAACAAGCTCGGGCAGGTCTGCCTAACCTGATACCGGTATGGGCAGACCTGCCTAGCCTAGAAATACCATGTACAAGCTTTGTATGACCCGAAATGGGCCAATGTAGGTTTTTCCTAACCCGCACAGACCCAACACGTTGTTTTGGGGTTGGGTTAAATTAATATAATCAAAAAACAATTTATTTTATTTTATTTTTAAATTGAATTAATTAAAATTAATTTTTTTTCTTAAAAAAATATACTTTTTAATACCAAAAATTAATTTAATTTTGAGATTAAATTAAATTAATTAGTTAATTTAATTTTTGGAATTAAAAATAAATTAACACCAGACCAAATAGAATTGAATTTTTTGAATTTAATTAAAATACCCTTGTACTTAAATTATTGAAATTTAATTTTACTCATTTTCAAGTCTTAAGGAATTGACCTGGCCTGTGTATGCCTATTTTTATTTAATTTAATTATTTATTAACTATCTGCTATGATTATAAATAATTAATTATTTTTTATGGTTTGAACATCATCTTATTTTCAGTAAAAATGTCTAAGGGCTTATGTTCCCAATTTATCTACTGTGCATAGCACCCCTAGTCACTCTCCTGCACGCGAGTACACTTGTACCTTTGACGAAGATGATGTATGGTGTGGACCCCACCAAGATGAGGTGGTATTCCATGATGAGGATGGCGTAAGATGTGGACAATTCCAAGTCGAGGTGAAATCCAGTTGAGCAGTGGACACATTGGACAGGGGACGAGATGCATTGTGAGTTATGCTACGACTCATGTATAATACCTCCTAGATTATGGTTAGTCCATTGAGTTTAAATGTATCAATCATTTTTATATTCTCAAGAACAGTCATTTAGTTTCTTCCCTTTATGCATTTATTTATTATTTTATGCATTTTATAACAGTAGGAAAATACATAAAATAATAAACAAGGAAAATGAATAGAGAAGCGATGAATGGTTTTTTCTATTAATGTTCAATAGTATCACAACAATATAGAATGAACCAAATTAATATAAATGAATTACATTCATTGTGATAAATAATAACACCCTCGTAGAAATATTAAGTCACAAACTCCTTCCATCGTTTGAATTTGAACAAAACTGGGTGTTCGTGGTTCTCGCCAGCCAAAGTTGAGGGTGCCTCTTACTACCGAAGAGTTCTTATGAGAGTGATGGGTTGACTTAACTAAAGTTGAATTAAATAAGTATCCAAATCAAGCTTTTTGTAACTCTAGAGGAAATAATTGAGGAAATCAAGTTTTAGATTTTAGAAGATAGGACTTCACTCAACAGATTAAGGAACCCTGAGTTAATGTGGTTGACCAGTCAAACACCTACCTTAAACTCTCTGAGTAGTGGTGTATCCAAATATTATAGACTATGATGGGAGGTTTAAGGATACTTTCCACTAGAATACTCAAGCAATCGAGTATTTCGATTTTAGTATAGAGGGTTCCTAAAATTCAATAAAATAGTGAGAGTCATTTAATGATTTAATTAATTAATCATTAATATCTAAATTGGTAATCAATATAAAAGTACTAATATTCTAGTTTTTTTGTAGAAAATTAAAATTAAATACCACAAATAATACACTATGATAATATTAAACAAAGAAAATGTCAAAACTAGCATGAATTTCCAAGTGTAGTATAGGCGCTTGAGCGCACTACTATGATATAGGAAATTCAAGGTGCTGGTGTCCCCAATACATGTAAAATTACCTCAACAAGACAGGATACAAAAAATTCTTATAGGAGACTCATGTATATAGAATATGATAGTTATTTCATAATGATATCATCAATGTCTGATGTTAGTTACAGTTACAACATCAGGACATGGATGATTACACATGTTGTCTCATCTTTGAAAAGATTATGAGGAGAAAGTGAAGCAAGATATGAATGGGTGATAAATTAAATAGGATTATGTGTAAATATAAAATATAGATCACAATATTTCAAGGAATATCACTCTTACACCTAATTACTCCAATTTTTTTTAAGGTTACAAAATGAACAGGGTGGAGTAAACACTTCATTACCTTTTAGGTAAGGTTCACCAAGAAATAAGAATATTAAAGAGAGGTTAATCTTTAGTTCTTATGGCAAACAAGTTGATAGACAAGGTGAAAAAGGCCAATGCCAAGAGTGATGCTAAAGGCACATTTGAAATGTCCTTCAAAGAAAGAGGTATTAAACAAGAAGTTATTTTCTTCACATAGCATGAAATAAGTTCCATGGAATATAAATGAAATAAAATAAGTTGTAAAAGAAATTAATCAATTCTTATTCAGTTTATATTCATAAATTAATGTTTCTAACATGATTCTTGGGTATAAAATAAAATATGAAAATCACATATGTGTATTTGAATATAATAACCAATTAAGTATAGAAACATTACAATTAGTAAGGTATATTCTCCAAGCGGCTGAGAAATAGTGATTCCTAAGTTAGTGGTGAGAAACACATAACTTTTAATTTCCAAGTTAATGATTTGATTCAAACTATTATTGAGTATAACCAAAACATTTATCTCATGTGTCCATTATACATAATGAGACATTATTCCAAGTTCAAGAGTGAATGTTGTTTGTAGTGTCTCATACTCGACCAATAGTTCAGAGATACTTGAATCATATTTTTTAATAGTGGGTTCCCTAGACCCAATTATGTAGTAATTTTGATTACCATATAATGTGTACAGTTATCTATTCATGATGTATTTTTACCATTATAGTTTGAAATTTTCCACATCCACTATTTAATGGAAAATTCAATAGATTAATTGTCATATCAAAAGGTTATAGCTGATCCCATGCTATAATGAGAACCTCCATATACCATGAAATTAATCTTAAACATATGTCTTATTATATAGATACATATTACTGACAAGGAACAATAGGCGTTTGAAAATCAAATGTTGGGGGCTCATAATCATTGAGACTTCTTATCATAAAGTTCACTCTTGGTGGTCTCTAATAGGCAGATCATGATGACTGACACGCCAATATGAACACCACATGTTTTGGGTGTCATTGGATGTTCCTATCTAAAAAATGTGTAATGGTCTCCTAACTTGATATCATTACTGATGTGTTCCATTTTATTGCGTACATTGATGCAATGAAAAAATTATGATAATGAAATCGTGATGAGGTAGCTTTCGTTGGGTGCGTCATTGGTTGTATGGTATTAGTTGAATGGTAAAGAAATGATTCGTCGCTTCCAGGTTAAGGAAGTAATATATCTTAGTCCTCTTTGATCAGGATGGTAATAACTTCATAAGAACATGGTCATGATAGACAAGGGTAAATCTGTCTAGTTAGATCAACAAATGATAAAGCAAGAAAAGGGTGATGACATGGGTGTGGATCCTGCTTTATGAGATATTAAAGTCAAAGAGATTATATTACATAGTGCATGTTCATAGGTTGGTTGTTGTTTATATGACTATTCTTATCTCTTTAGGGGCCATGGTGGGTTGATAGATCTTGCTCCTGGTCTGTGAATAATATTCAATACTATCGAGAAAAGGTCCTACAGGGCCACACACAATAGCATATTCAAGAATCTTCCCTATTCAGTTGAATAGGTATATAGGACACGATGGGCCCTACCACCAAGGTCCGTAATATGTACGAGGATATATGATCACCAAAGGAATAAATAAATCCATATTATTCAAGTTAAAAATAATTTCCATTGAAAGTATTTATTAAATACATTTATAAGTTTAAATTAAATACATGAAAACTATTATTTGAACAAATATTAGCTTAAAATATTCAAGATTCAATTAATATTTGAAGTAACGATGATCCAAGATAATGGCTCAGAATTTATCACGTAATATATTTATTTTATTACAAGAAAGTGATAAAAACATAAATGATATTTATAACTTAATTTAGTAGTCAAAATATCATTTATATAGTGTGTTAATTATTTTGGGGTTGGGGAGGCATTTTCAGGTAATTTATTAACACACTATAAATGGGAGGAGAAGCTATCACCAATGGACTGTTCATGGTGAGTTCTTGAGAGCTTATCTCTCCTCTCCCATTTCCTAGAGAGAGAAGCTCTGGATCCAATTCATTGTATTAAGTTCCATCTTGTGCATCATAAGGATGATGATGTGGTGATCATAAGAGCATCAAAGCCATCGTCATATCTCCGCGTCAACACCCAGATTTTGATGATTGATGATCCCATAGATTTATGAAGCACATATGGATGATCTAGAGGAATTTGGCTTTAGATTATTTGATCAATTATTGCCGATGATGAGTAGATTTCAAGTGTATATTTAGATCTAACTAGGTATTCATGGTTTTACTTTTTGCTTAAAATTCCTCATGCCATATCCTCAGGATAATACTGGGCAGAATTTCACCAATGACAATGTAGTCATGTCGATCATCAGTGGGAAATTTTTAAAATCCCATGTTTTGGGGATTTTGTTGTGTGCTCGGTACCTATAATTAACATCAGAGGGATGCGTGAAGATTTTAAGATGAAAGAAAATTAAATTTTCATTAAATATAATAAAGGACGCCATTTTGGTCCCAACACTATTGTTGATGGTTTAATTTGAGCTTGGATGACCAAGTTGTGATCATCCAAAGTTTTGAACACAGATTGAACTTAATTTATGGGTTTAAATTTCAAAACATATATATTGAATATATGCCAATTTCTACCTAAAACCATCTGCAAGACCAAATACCAATGAACTGTTGTATTATGACCGGTGATCCTATGGCTGGAATACTTACCAGAAAATGATTACAACATTGAAATTAATTCCATAAAATTAATTGTATTATTATAATAATAATAGAATTATTTGATATTTATTATAATAATAATTTTATTATAATAATTCAATTATTTTTCTAAGTCTATCCCAGTAGGGTTTAGATTTTACCTATTGGTTAATCTCTCCCACTTTGGACGACGCCTAGATGCTATCCGCTGCCCCCTACCAATAGATCCAAGACACTGCAGCTCCTCGCTGGTGAAACCCCTCCGACCGCGACCCTATCGTCACGACTCCATCAACCATCCATCCGACTGGCCGCCCTAGAGTCACCTAGATGCCAACTCCTCCCTAAGAAGGAACCAAAACTACTACTATTATAGCCCTCATCCATACAGTATGTCCGTAGTGAGAATCAGGTAACCCCTGATAGGTTGTTCAGTTGGACCTAATCTGTCCAGAAATGCATTCAGGTGGGTCGGCCCGACCCAGAATGGGTCTAGTGGGCTGGGTTGGCCCAAAACACCCCTACACAGGGTCTGAAAGGCCTAGAATGGGCCTGTGTGGGTTCATCCCGACCCGCACATGCCTTTCTTGGGATTTTTGGGGCCCTACTATTTTCTACAATCAAAAAATAATTTAATTAACTTTAGTTTTAAATTAAATTATTGAAATATTATTATTTTTTGTTTAAAATTAATACTGCATGTTAAATTAATTTAAATTTGGTGTTAAATTAAAGTAATAAATTAATTTAATTTTTGGCCTTAACATTAAATTAATAACAGGACTGAATAACAGAAATTATTGAATTAAAGTAAGAGTGAATTTTAATTCAATAAAATTACCTTGGAAAAATAAATTAATGCAAGTTTAATTTTATTTATGCATTTATTTTAAATATGCGAGTTTAATACATATAAGACTGATCATGAGCCGTAGATCAACCAATTTATGTCTAGTGCATGTTTATTTATTTATTTAATTATTTCAATGTTTAATTGTAATAAGTAGATTAATAAAAGATGATCAGTGAATTGTTTAATCATCATTATATGTATAAGGGTATGCATGCCCATTTTCAGATTTGTATTTATACTCCTAAGACCCCCTCACCCATGTACGAGTATTGTTGTATAATGATGAAGATGAGCATTGACGTACATCGTGACAAGTTGCAGCGATGCACCAGATAGGATTTTGATGCATTTGATGGGAAAACACTACAACTCGAGTTGTAAGAGACACAACTCAAGTTATTACCCCTAAGGTCTAGGTTGATCCATTATTCACTCAATGGATTAAGCATTAGTATCGATTCATAATCATGACATCATTTTATTTTTTCATGGTTTATTATTCTTGTGTATGTGTAGTTCATGCATGATCACATAGAATAATAAACAAGTATGCACATATAAAATGAATATGTGATGCGATACATATTTTTCTATTTATTGCATAGTTAGTTGTTAATGACATCACATAGAATATTCTTATCAAATATAAAGTGATTTCATTTCATCATTTAAAAATAATAAAACCCTTAAAGAAATATTAAGTCATAATTACCTTCCATCATTCGAATTTGGGAAAAACTGGGTGTTCTAGATGCTCTTCATCCAAATTGAAGACGCCTCTTACTATTGGGGAGATCTTATGAGAGTGGTGGGTTGACTTGACTAAAGTGGTAGTAAGAATTATCCAAATATAACTTGAAATTATTTTAGAGGCAGGCATTGAGTAAATCAAGTTAAGATTTTAAAAGATGAGACTTCACTCAACAGATTAAGGAACCACGAGTTAATGTGGTTGGCTAGTCAAACACCTACCTTGAACACTCCGAGTAGTGGCGTAGCCAAAGTTTGTAGACTATGAGGGGAGGTTCATGGATCCTTGCTGCTAGAATACTCAAGTGATAGAGTATTCCAATTCTAATACAGAGAGTTCCTATAATTCAATAAAATAGTGGGAGACATTTAATGATTTAATTAATTAATCAAAATGTATAAATCAGTAATCAAGATAAAAAGTACTAATCCTCTAGAATTTTATTTTATTTATAAAAATTGAAATTTATACCATAATAAATACTATGATAAATAATTGAAAAATTAAATGTCCACACCGGAATGAGTATCTAATATTAGTACAAGCACTTACGCAAAATACTATGATATTAGAAATTCAAGGTGCTAGTGTCCCCAATACCCATTAAATTACCTAAGTGAGGGTGTAAAAAATGCATACGTGAGACTCATATGTAGCATATAATGGATATGTAATATTGAAATCATCAACTTCTGATGCTAGTTGCAGTCACTACTTCAGGACATGGATGATATAACATGAAGTCCCATCTCTGAGAAGTTTTCAAGAAGAAATTGAAGTAAGATATGAATAAGGTGATGATTATACAGGACATGTGTAAATTGAAAGATGAATCATGATCTTTTAATGGATCCATTTTTCATATCATTTTCACCCATTTACTCCAATCTTGTTTTAGGTTACAAAATGAGCAGTATAAAGTAAAAAATTCATTATCTATTTAGGTATGGTTCACCAAGTACATAAGAATATAAAAGACAGATTGATATTTAATTATTATGGAGACAAAATTGAAAGACAAGGTGAAAATTCCAATGGAAATTGAAACTCTAAGGGAACATTCACAACTTCCTTTAATGCAATGAGGTTGTATATTAAACAAGAGGTTATTTTCATTGCATATCATGAAGTAAAAACTATGGAAGTTTAAATGCACTAAGTTGAATCAACGAAGCAAGTACCCACTTCTTCTTCAGGTATATTTATCACATAAAATTAATGTTTTAATATTAATTATTGGGTATTAAATAAAATATTAATTTTACATATGTTTATTTAAATATGGTAACCAAGTAAGTATAGATACATTACTATAAGTAAGGTGAATTCTCCAAGCGGCTGAGAAAGGGTGATTCCTAAGTCAGCAGTGAGAAGTAGACGCATTCTATATTGCCAAGTGAATGATTCTTGTAAAACTATTATTGAGTCTAACCAAAAACATTAATCTCATGTGTCATTTGGAAATAAGGATACATTATTCCAGGTTCCAGAATGAATTTTTGTGGTGTATAATACACAACTAATAGTTCAGTGATACTTGAATCATAGTCAATATTTGATGAGTATAAAATGTAATACTAATTTACCCAGTTTTGGAAAGATAATATTTTTCAATAAAGACTAAAAATAGATGTCTAAGATATAACCAGTATGGTATTTAGAATCATCCAAGCTAAACACATTGGGTATTATGGACAAAGGAGCCTTTATAAATTAAGGTTTTCCACAAAGCTTTTGAAATTAGTTCAATAAGAGAGCGTGGACTATTACAAGGGTAATATAGTGGTAAATATACTTCATTAGATTCCTTTAAGTGATTAAGGAATTTGAAAGTGAAGTATGGTATTTTCATTGTTAAAAGATATGAGTTTCTTTGGGCTGACATACTGAAGAATATCTTGACCAAGAAATCATCGATCAATATAATATAGCATGGAGTAATTCCTAAATGCACATTACCTTATCTATATCATGACATTGATGTTAATGAGGAGGATAGATGATGAATTATAACATGTTAACATTGATAAAAAAAATGTAGCATGGAGCAATTCCTAAATGCACATTTTATACATCAAAGTTATGATGTAAAGAGTATCAATGTTGCAACTTGCTGAAACTTCCATTATATTTCATGACATGATTCAAAAATAATGGTGATATCCCATGAACATATGCCAACTATAATTATGAATGGATATCATATGAGTCATAGTATGATGGAAGTTCATTATTTCATAAGGACACGTGTTTGGATGCAAATATTTTGCTAGGGTATAAATAAACTTTCATCAAACAGAACACAAAGTGAATCTAATGTAATTATTCTAACAGTTTCTTAGTATGTTACATAAATCCATAAGATAGAATAGTGGTAGTCAAGTTATAGACTATATTTCAATAAAAGTGTGAACATATCTATTAGAGATAGTGGGATCCAGATTGACTTGGGTTCAGTCAATGCCAAATATGCACATGTAGTTAGAATAGGAACTAGTTCCACAAGCGCATGTGGAACATGAGTGTTCTAGAGACACATACTGCGTAAGAAGGTTAAAACCACAGTGATGGTTTTGTATTCACCGTGACCAGTGATAAATTATTAATTGTGAATAATAATTCCTAAAAGTAAATAGTATATAGAAATTACATAAGATTGGAAAGGTCAATTAAAATTAAATAATGGATTCCACATATTAAAGTGAAAAGGGGATTATTAAATTGAATACTATAGTTGGTATTCAAATGATATTATACATAGATTGTACAAGAATAGTACCAATAAGTCTCAATTGGTTATACAAAGTTTTTATGGATAAATCCATTAAAATTTTACTTGTCATAGCTAATATCTATGATCATTATATTGAACATTGCATGTCATGACCACCAATCGTGGAAAGTGTATATATGATGCAATTAGAAAGGGATGGTCATGAAAAAAAATTATAATAAAGGTTTCAAGTTACTGAAATCCATTTTAGGATTGAAGTAAGTAACTTGATAATAAAATATTCATTTGAAATGAATGTTTACGATGTGTCTACCATATGTTACTAAGAGCACCATTTTTTTCTAAGAGAAATATGTTCACCAACATGTGGAAAATAGATATTGGTCTTACAGTTAGTTAAGACCAGGATGGAATAAATTCTCTAGTGATTGACTTAAAGTAGAAACCTAAGTTATAGGGAATAGAATCTAATGAGGTAGATCTAAAGGTTTATTAGACCTAGTCAATCATACATACAGTGACATGGTATTGAAAAATATAAGTTGGAACAATTCAAGAGAGAATTTTTGTTGGAGTTAGTTCCCTAGAACCAACTTCTGTGTACTTTATGATAAGCTGTATTTATAATTTTTAAGATTAATAAACTACTTATCACAACATGATTGTTCTTATATGTGACATAGTATGTGATAATTTCCTAAGAGTATATTTCACAATAAAAGGTCATAGCAATTTCCCGATATGATGAGAACCCATAAGTGCTATGACACTATTCTTGAATATATGTTCTATAGCCTAATGATATTATTTGAGGGACACAAATGATACAAGCTATCAGGAGTGGGATCATAAGACTTTGATGAATCTTCTTATGGTGTACTCCCTTGGTAATATCCAGTGTAGGATATTATAAGAACGAGATCCACCGGTAGGAAATCCACATTTATATGTGTCATTTCATGTTCCTATCTGTGGACGTGTGTATTGATCCTTAGAATTTAATATTATTATTGATGATTATTATGATTCACGTACTTTGATGTTTTGATGAAAATCATGATGACATATTTTCACAGTGAGGTATGATATGTTGGGTGTGTCATAAGTAATATTTCACTAATGAATAATGTGAGAAAGGATTTTTACCTGCTATTCTTTAATAGAAGTTGAAATCTTAGGCCCTTTAATGGAAATGATATAGCCAAAAAAATCCATGAACATGGTGTTCTATAGAGAAAATCAATTTCTAGAAATTCAAAGAAATAGACATCAAGCACATAAGTTGATGGAACCAACTTACAACCTTCTTAATTAGAGATATCATGATAAATGGATTATATCACACAGTAAGCATCTGTATGAGGTATTATGTCATCAATATTGCATTTTTATTAAAGATAAAGAAAAACTACAATATTAAGTCAAAGAAAAACCAACTAGGGGGGCCTAGAATAATGAAGATCCAATTGATCCCCCCTAATCAAATTAACCCCTCGGGATCCAACTGAAGAGAACTAGAAAAACAAATGACATGATTACCTTGATTAGCCACTGCCAATGAAGCAATATGATCAACCACTTTGTTGCCCTCCCACCACACATGAATAACCCGAATGTTGGTTTTGTTGAGGCTAGCTTTGCACTTCCTAATAGAATAGGCTATCCACCAAGGAGATGGAATTTTACCATGCATTTCATCATGAAAAATTAATGAATCAATTTCAATTTGGCTGAGCATAATATTTTTCTGGGCGCACAATACAAGACCCATCTATATAGCTTTGGCTTCTGCTTGAATTGAATTCCCCCTCCCAAAGTATGCAGAATAGCCAAGAAAGACACTCCCCCAAGAAAGACATTCCCCCTCCCAAGCATCATGAACTGCCCCTCCTCCTCGCATAATACCTAGCATGCATGAACCATCAAAATTCAGCTTCAAAACTATGCTTGGCACCACCCACTGAACCCACCTCCCTCTCAGTGCATGGATAGGTTGCCAAATCATAAAACCATTCCCTTGTAAGGAGCTAAAGGAAGGAGAATCATTCCATTTATTAAAACCATTAACCAGACCAGTCAGTAGGTATTTTGTCCTCATAACAATGGACCATCCCGTGGAAAGAATATCTTTAAACATGGCCTTGTTCCTTTCCCACCAGATGCACCAACAACCTGCACTTAAGATTATAGCTCTGACCATTTTTTCCAGTCCCTCACCTTTAATACCATGGATCCATCTTTCCATAAAATATTTTTCAGCGATATCAAGGGAAAAAATACCAATAAACCCTCCAAAAAATCTTCATACTGCTATGTCCTAATAACTCTCAAAGAATATATGATTAGCATCTTCCTCCCTGTATAACTTGAAACAATGACATTTAGAATCCATGCTAATTCCTATATTCCTCACATTCTCATCTATAGGAATATCCTGGTTTCTTATCCACCATACAAGAAAGTTAAACTTAGTAGGAATACAACTACACCATACCGTTTTATTCCATGTATCATGCTGCCTTTGAGGAGTTGAAATCTGGTTGAAGTTCTTTAAAGAAAAACCCCCTATATTAGATGCAATAAACACACACCTATCTATATCAGAATTTAAGATAATATCATCAAAATCATCCCTTTAACTCTCATCCAGAACTGCACTAATGAAACTGGGATTTTCACTGGCCTTCTTGAAGGAAATCAAAGGTCTAGGATAGCCCGGATAACCCAAGATTGAACCTGCCCAGTTATGAAACCAAAAAGATAACTCCCCCTTCCCTACAATCCATCTTGAATGTTGCCTAATGACCAGAATAATCTCCTGGATTAAGGACCAAAATGAAGATCCATTTGAAACATAATTTTCCTCATAACCAGCCCCTTTATAGGAAATAATATTCCCCCACAAAGTATACTCCTCCACCACTTCCCAAGAAAGTTTTTCATGCATGCAGTGAATAGTATTAGCCAGGCTTCTCACTCCAATCCCACCTTCCTGAAAAATTATTGCCATCCTTCCCCATGAAGCCTAATGGTGTTTGTCCTCAGATAAGGCATCCCATATGAACCCTTCCAGAACTTTATCAATGGAAGAGAAGAATCCCTTAGAAACACAGCTAGCCGATAGAGCATGTATAGGGATGGAATTTAACACACTGTTGATTAGAGTTATTCGGACTCCAAAGGATAAAAAGAAATTTTTCTAGTTCAACACACGGTTCATAATCCTGTTCACAATATAATCAATGTCCTGGATTCAAAGACGACCAGGAGCAATATGAGATCCAAGATACTCTATCGGAAAATAGCCCCTCTGAATATCCATTCTACTACACAAGGATGAAGCCTGCCTATCACCACACTTAAAAATACTGCTCTTGAACCTATTAATCTTATGACCACTCCATAAACAATAATAATCCAGGATCCTAGATAATCCACCAAACGATCTTCCACTAGAATTATTGAAAATTAGAGTATCATTCGCAAACATCAGGTGAGAAATCGAGGGTTGATTCATTTTCCTATGATACTGAAGAATACTTCCCATGGAAATCTTTTTGTTAATAATGCGACTTAAAGTATCTTGAATAAGTATTAACAAAGTCGGAGAAATTGGGTCCCCTTGTATAAGTCCATGGGAAGACTTGAAGATACCATAGGTTCTACCCATAAAAGAAATTTCCATCCAAGATGAGCTAAAACATCTAAAAATAATATCCAAAGTCAAAGAGGAAAGGCTCATACCTTTGAGAACCCTGTTGATAAAGCCTCATTCCATTCTATCATATGCCTTGTTCATATCAAGCTTTAATGCCATATTTGAACCATGAGTTTTGAAGTTAATACCCCGAATCATTTCCCAGACCAATGCAACTGCACCCTAACTAGAACAACCTTTAACAAAACCATATTCTCCAAGGAAACCCACTGAGTCACATACATGGAAAGCTGCCTTTTGAAAATACTAGATAGGATCTTATAAGGAAAATGACACATACTTACCGGCCTATAGTCAAGTATAGAAACTGGATTTTTAATTTTAGGGAGCATCACCAAAGTAGTAGCCCCCACCACTCTTGGTAAGGAACCACCCTGAAAGAAATATTGAATGGCTATAATAATATCAGTTTTTATAATCTCCCAAGACCCCCTATAAAATGAGCCTAGAAAATTATCTGGGCCCGGAGCACTTTCCAGATCAGGACCCATCATAGCATCATAAATCTCCCTTTTATCTAATATGGCTTCCAACAAGGAATTATTAATATAAGACAACATGTTGGGAATCACCACAAACAATTCAGAATTTCCTCTAGGATACCCATTTGACATATTCGTATTGGGACCTGCAAGTAAATTTTTAAAAAATGAGAAAGACATATTTCCAATCACCTCTCTATCATCTGAAGACATCCCATCTTCAAGCAGAATATTCGGTTTAAATAATATCCTCATTTCTTTAATACAAGCATGAAAGTAGACTGAGTTTTTATCTCCTTCATGAAGCCATTTCATTATCAATCCTTCCCTGGCTACACGCTCCTGTTTTAAAACCAGATCAGCCAATAGTTTTTTTATTAATATACATCTTCTTATAATTTTCCTCATACCATGCATCTTCAAGGGCTCTTTCCAATATTTCAACTTCATGTTTTAAAATATCCACATCCTGGTCCGAAGTAGGGATGTCCTTTGCCCAGGCCTGTAGTTTATTTTTCAAATGTCTCATCTTGTTGTGTAAAGCAACCTAAGCAGAGCCTTGAATATCTTCACCCCGAATATCATTAACCAACTGCGGATACCCCTGTACACTAGCCTAATGATTATAGAATCTAAACCTCTCATTACCATCCTGCCTATGAGGAAAAGAAATGAGCATCAACGAATGGTATGAGATACCACAAATAAGATGTTCCACCTTATCATTGGGAAACCTTTAAATAGCATGTACATTATCCAAACATATATCCAGCTGACTCTAGCATCTATGATCACCTTTATGGTTGTTACACCATGTAAAATAGTCACCGGAATAACCCATGTCCATAAGACCTCTTCCAGCCATAAACTGAACAAAACTCATGCTAGCCATACGTAGAAATATAACCCAAACTTTCTTCATCTGGTTCTGAAATAATATTAAAATATTCACAAACAAACCATGGGTATTCCTACAAATAAAATCTATACAAATGCTACCACAAAACCTCACGTATTTGTGCATCACAACTCCCATACACAAAGGAAATATACATCAACTCCACACCTATATTGATTTTTACCTTAATATAATAATCAACAGCTTTAATCAGATCCACCTTTATTTCCTTCTTCCAAAAAATACATACATGACAATTATCCGGTTTTGCATGTAAACCAGTATGCATCCTGAGTCTATATGAAAACTCGTTCACTCTTGACATGTTCTACTTGTTCTCTAGAATAGCAACAATACATACCTTGTGTTTTTTGATTTCCATGGCTAGAAAATCCGTCTTCACCTAAGCGCCAATGCCATAGGCATTCCATATCAGAAACAAAATAATTGTAACATATTTGTCTTGGATTTGACCCCAAGAATCTTGGTCATATTAGAATTAGAAGATAAAAACTCCTGCATAGACTATAGCTTTGATCTTGTACACACTCCATTATCTAGGTCCAAAGAATATTTCTTAGGTGAAGCCGAAAAGGACTGGCTCTATCGAGATCTCCCTCTCACCTTTCTCAAAGGAGAAAAATTGCCATAGTTTTTATAGACAGGGACAACAATAAAACTTTTCCTACTATCCTATGGTTTTCTTTTAGATGAAGACCATGCTTCATTGTCCTTTAATAGTAATTTACATGACTCTCTATAGCCACCTGACAATGTTCCAACTTCATCTCTAACTTGGATAACCTCTGTTCTAGACAAACTCAACACCAGAGGAAAATGACGCAACATTGTACCAACCACCGACTGATTCACCAACCCTGCCCATGAAAACTTGAAGCCTTGAACATTTATATACACACTCGATAAACCATTCACCCTAGATGTCCATATAAAACCCTCCTCAAATGGGATACTCAAATACTGGGAGTATTCATTCACTTCCAAAATATTATCTCTGCATAGTTGTTCAAAGGTTACAGGAGCAACCTTCTCAATCTCCATAGGTGCATCATTAGATATCTCATAAAATTTGGACATTACAAGATCTATATAGCGGAAGTATTCATTCACTTCCAGAATATTATCTCTACATGGTTGTTCAAATGCTACAGGAGCATCCTTCTCAATCTCTATAGGGGCATCAACAAATTTCTCATTAAATTTTTCCATTACAAGATCTGTATGGCAGATGTTACCTCGTCGTCGCTTCCTAAAAACTTGAATCGAATGGCCTTGTAAAGAACAATGAGAAAAAACCTTGGAAACACTGGATAAAAAATATACTGATTCCAAGAAATCAATTCTTTTAATTTCAGAGACATCTTATTCAGAAGATAAGCAGACAAGTCCAATTCAACACATATCCTTACCAATGAGACATCCACATAACCATGGGTTTTATTATCCGCACAAATAAACCCCCAAGGGAATCCCCAATGGGTCTAAGAATAGACTCATTATGCATCAGTAGAGGAAAACCTGGTAGAGAAATCCACACCTCCGTCTAAGGACTTTCCCTCTTTTTATGCACATCAATTGACTATCGGGCCAAATTAAATCACCAACGACCCATGATCCGGGGAGAATTGCACCATACATGAATGAAATCCAACTCTGAATCAAAGATTAAGAAGAATGAAGCCCGATGAACTGAAGAAATCTTTACCATAGAAGAAATCCCCCAAGAATTCAAAAACTTCTTGAAAAGCGATAAAGACGGCTTTGTTGATCCCAATCGCGCAACAAGAGTCCATTTGAGACAATCAACCGCCTCTTCCTACATCTCCGACGGAATCTACACTATGAGACCAGAATTGTTCCTATAGATCAATGGGGGAAATGATTAAATTTCATGAAATCCAAAAGCTCTCGAAACTTGTGTTAGATTTTTCGGGGCCCGCAGCGGAAGCCGGTGGGCCGGAGATTTTAAATTTTTCATCGGCGGAACGACGAAACATGTCGTCGCCGACGATTTGAGCCCCGGAGAGGTCCGAGGATCTCACGTAATTTATTAAGAGCACAAAAATAAAAATGAAAACATACCCGTTTCATATTCGAAGCCGTTGTCAACCGCTACTTGTCAATGGCGATCGTTGCATGAAGGATCCATAGCAGGATCCCTCTAGATCGTCCACACATGCCTCAAAAATCCGCGAGAACACCGATTGTCAAATTTCGGGTGCTAGAGCGGCGATTCAACGATGTCTTCGACGTCCCGACGATCATCGCATTGACGATCTTGCGATGCATGAGGAGAAACTTGATCCGAACTCTTGGATCGAGTGCTTCTCTCTCTAAGAAGCGGGAGGAGAGAGAGGCTCTCAACTCTCATTCCATGCAAATAAGTGAATAGTGAATTGCACACACAAGAGAGAGAGAGCCTCCTCTCTTATTTATAGATACGTTGAGAAATACCCGGTTGGGTTCCCTGGCCCCCGTATATTTCAACGTCCACATAAATAATTTTGAAGAACTTAATTGCGCCAATATTATTTATTATTTTATCACATACTTGTAATATATATAAAATATATTACATGATAAAATCCGATCCATTTAACTTGACTCGTTGTCCCGCTCAATATTAAACGAACCTTGAATATTAAAATAATATTCGTTCGATTAATATTTTCTTGTATTTACTAAACTCGTAAATAAATTAAATAAATTCAATCCCAAATATTAGTAACTTGAATATTAATGAATTTATTTAATTATTTTGGTGACCGACAACTTGGACAACGCTCGGACCCCGTGGCAGGGCCCACTATGTCCATATTCCTATTCCACTGAATAGGTGCAGATTCTTGAATACGCTGTTGTGTGTGACCCTCTAGGCCCTTATCTCGATAGGAATGAATAAAATCCACAGACCAAGAGCGGAGTCTAGCAACTCATCATGGACCCTAAAGAGATAAGGATAGTCATAGAAACGACTACCATCCTACGAACACTGACTGTGTACTATAGTATCTTTGTCACTAAATATCTCATAAAGCAGGATGCACTCTTCTGTCATCGTCCTTATCTTACTTTATTATTTGTTGATCTATCCAGATGGATTTGCCTTTCTACTGCTTTGGCCAAAGACTTATGAAGACGACATCATCCTGATTAACCAGGCCTGAGATATACAACTTCCTAAACTTGGAAGCGACAAATCCTTTCTTGACCATTCAACCAACGTCATACCACTAATGACGCACCCGACACAAACTACCTCGCCACAACATTACTGCCATGGTTTTCGCCTTGCATCAAATTACGTAATTAAATGATATACATTGGTAATGGTCTCAAGTCAGGAGACCAATACACATGTCCGTAGATAGGAACAACCAATGACACCCAAAACATGTGGTGTTCTTATTGGTGGGTCTGTCCTCATGATATCACTACTAGATATCACCAAGTGCGAACTTCATGAGAAGAAGTCTCAATTCTTATGATCCCCCCAGCACCTGATAGTCATACATATACTGTGTCCAGTCAGTAAGATGTATCTAGACTATAGAACATATATTTAAGATCAATATCATTGTATCTCAAGGTTCTCATTATAGCATGGGATCTACTATAACCTCTTAACACGAAAATTAACCTTTGTACATTACCATTATTATAGTGGACGTAGAAAAGTATGCAATATAATGGTAAGATATCATCATGCATATCTAACTCTACACATGATATGGTAATCAAAAGTACTACATAGTTGGGTCTAGGGAACCCACTATTTCAACACCTTGGGATGAACTATAGAGGGATTCCTTGAATGATGTTGGGCCATTCCCATCTGCATAGAAGGATCCAAAGATCAATTCCTGTACGGGGCTAGGATTAAAGGTTACCGATGATGGAATTCTAATCAGAGATTGACCCGAAGTATGAACAGACGAAGGATTTTGGAAAACTATGGGTGTGTGGGGCACGTTCTTTGAAATCATATTCAAAATATTAAATGTAACTTCGCTGAACATTTATAATTAACTTCTTTCTTTATGGGTGCCTTGGTGTGTTGCTAGATCCTAACCTTGGACTTTAGGCTGCTTCACCTAATGACACTAAGAAAGAGGCCTATAGGGTCATACACTAAGTGTATCCATAATTTCAGTTAAATAATATATTATTATTTATTATTTAACAAGTTGAATAAATATTATTCTCAGACAAGGTTTAATAATTATTCATATATTCTTGATCTCATATATTCAATCACGAGTTATTTGAAAGAATATAATGTGATTGGAATGTTTAATAAATATTTATTTTCAATTTAGTGAATACAATATTTTTTTTGGTGAATAATATTGTGATATTTATTTAATAAATAAATAATCATTATTTAAGGCTTGATTAATATTATGGAGGAATGGCGGACTGGGCTTTTAGGTCCGATGAGAAATAATATATATATTGAATATTAATTGACTAAATAATATTTAATTTAATTCACAAGTTAAGTGCATGGAAATGATAATAATAATAATATTATTGACATGGGGTTTCAAAAAGGATTGAATAAATAATAAGGGTCACTTGTGAAATTATTTATTTCTAACCCTAGTGATATATAAACCCAATTATATTATTTTCTTAGAGAGATAATTCATTTGTTTGGTTGTGCATGATGGATTTAGAGAATCCTCTCAAGAACTAAAGAGCTCTGTTCTCCAAGAATTCTCACAAGAACAAAGAGAGATCTTCCTCCACCACCTACTTTCAAGTCAATAAAGATCAAGGAGAATGCTTTGGAAGAGATTCTTGTGGTGATCAAAGGAAGGCGATGCAAGTGATAGGATATTTCATTCTAGCACCCAGATATTCCTATGACGACGTTTGGATATTTTTGGAACACATGTGGATCACAGCTAGAGGGAATATCCTCTTGATTCCTACAACACAATGATGATGCAACACAAATCTATTTTCAGATCCATCAACAAAGAAAAAATTTCAACAAGGTAACTCTTTAATTAATTAAATTATTTATAAATAATAATTTATGATCTTCCCTCTAGTTTGGACATGATTTCAATTTTTTTTATTTTGATTCAATTTTTTTGATCACGACATTTACCATCATGTAGATCTCAAGTTGATCATTGATCATGACAAAATGAAAAGTTGGGCATGACCCATTGAATGCTTCCACTACGTCCAAAAACTAAAAGTGGTATCAAATTATTAACATAATTATTTATAATTATTTAAATATTGTTGATTGATTTATGCATTTTTCATTTAGTTTTAAATTCAATTTTAATTGTTATTTTAATCTGAAATGCAAGATATGCTTCTTCCTACTACATTTTTCATAGATCTAATCACACTACTGAAAATTAGGCCTTTAACAGTGCTAGTAAAAGGGATTTATTAGCTCTATAGAAGTGCTAATAATGTAAGCAATGTTAAAGGGTTAGCTTTAACAGTTCTTGTAAAAGGGTTGATAAAGTCCCACTTTATTAGCACTAAAAAAATCACTGATAAAGGGGCCTTTATTAGTGTTTTTCTAGTGCTATTAAAGACCTCCTTTAATAGTGCTAAAAAACCATTAATAAAGGCCCCACTGATAAAGGGTATAATTTTTTTCATGGCCCACCTCTACCCCTTTATCATCACTCCCCTCGAGCCCCCTTTATTAGTGCTAACCCCACCCCTTTATCAGTGCTTTAGATAATCCCACCCCCAACGAGCACCCCTGCCTCCATCGAGTTTCGAACCTGAGACCTCCATCTTATACACCAGTGATGTTAAAGGGTTAGCTTTAACAATGTTTTTAAAAATAACTGATCAAGGCCCCCTTTATCAGCGCTAAAAAAACCAATAAAGGGGGCCTTTATCAGTGCTTTTTAGTTCTATTAAAGGCATCCTTTAACAGTGCTAAAAAATTGCTGATAAAGGCTCCGCTAATAAAGGGTATAATTTTTTTCACGGCCCACCTCTCCCCCCTTATCAGCACTCCCCCTGCCCCCTTTATCAGTGTTTCCCCCAACCCTTTATCAACACTTTAGATAATACCACCCCCCAAAATCACCCCTGCCTCTATCGAGTTTTGAACCTGAGACCAACATCTTATACACCAAAACCTTTTCCATTCCCCTATACTGTTTTTTTTTCATTTTATGATATATCTACATATTTATATATATTTCGTTTTATTTTTTATCAATATATCTATATATATTTTATATATATGTTTATATATATAGTAATATATATCTTTTTAAATACTTATTTTTTTTTATATTTTTTTTTAAATTTATATTAACACTAAAAACCATTAAAATGCATAAAAATGTTAATAAACTCTAAAAACCCTAAAAACCCTAAAAACCATGAAATAAACATAACATATGATATGGGATTCCATTTTAGCTTCAAAACTAGTAAAAATGAAGCTCATGAAATGATATTCGATATGATATGAGGTAAAAGCTAAATAGACACATAGATTGGATGTTTTAGCCATTTTAATTTTAAGAAACTGGGGCCATCGACAAAAAACTCAGTTTTGGAGGCCTTATGGGACTTTTTAGGGGTAAAAAACTAGGCAGAGCTATTTGACCTCATTTTGAGACCATATTTTACCTAGATCTCATTACAGGATTCGATTTGATATGTGGTAGAGTCCAAACAGACACTTGGATAAAAAGTTATGACCGTTTGAAGTTCGAATTTGATTTCCGACTTTTGTGAAACTATAATATATTTTATTCTTTTGATTATCGAGTGATTTAAATCTCATGTGGATTTATCTAATTTTATAAGCTTTGATTTGACTGGTTGTGGAGTTGAAATGGACTCTTAGATCAAAAGTCATGATCTTTTCAGGGTTTTTATGGTTTTTAGGGATTTTAAGGGTTTTTTCACATTTGACGACCTTTCAAATGACCATAACTACTAAACTAGGTGTCTGTTTTTCCTCTAAAACATATCAAATAGAATATTTTGATGATATCTATGCCTCAATGATCCAAAGGAACCCTTAATCACCTCTATTAAGGCCAAAAAATTCCCAAAAGGCCCCCAAATGGCCACAACTTATATTACAAGTGTTCGTTAATGAAATATTTTGTAAATAAACCTTTTATCTGCACTAAAAAAAGAAGTGATAAGGGGGGGGGATTCTTTATCAATGATTCTAAAATTGAACTGATAAAGACCACCCTTTTATCAGGGTTTTTCTAGAAGTGCTGATAAATTTCCATTTTATCAACGATGATGGGGGGGACTTTATCTGTGCTTTTTTAAAAGTTCTGATAATGGTCCCCATTTAACACCACTTTTTTAGCATTATTAAAGACCCCATTTTAACAGTGCTTTTAGTTAGTGCTGTTAAAACACCAACACTGGATAAACCCAATTTTTTAGTAGTGCAAAAAAAAAATAATTATAAATGAAATAAAATCAAAGAAATCATCCATAAGTTTAGAGGCATCTGGATGGATAACACATTAGTACATGTCGTGTAACTAGAGTCACATGCAATGTACTTGTATTCGATGCATTAGGAATTAATTCATAAATCAATTCAAACCATGTACATTGATTAAATGCAGTGAATTTTTTTCTTACACAGCATGTTGATCAGACCAACCTAGCACATGTTCAGCTAGAGTACACACCATGTAGCCCACATACACAATGTGTAGTCCTTTTAAGTCATATATGGGCCATTTATTTTCATACATAGCCTACCTGACTGGTGACCATGTAATTTGGAGACCAAATTCCATGTATCCCATTGTACATGCCATGTACTCCATTTTCTAAGGCATGATTTACATTTCCAGTCCCTAGGCGTGTGCCTAAGATAGATGGTGAGAGGCGTACATGTCGTGTAGATCTCTTTTACACACCGTGTTATTATACCAAATTACACAGATTTAAAATTTATTTATTATACCATGTAAACATTATCGGAATGTGCTTGCATGTGGTCATTAAGTTGATAGGACACACCATGTGATGAATTTTTAATATATATATTTATATATTTAATTAATATCTATGTAATGTTTAGATATGCATATCATGTATGATTCGTATTACTGTTGTTACTCTATGTGAATTAAGCATAACATGTGATCGAAAAATCATGTAATTCATGTAATCAGTAAGGTGAAGTACACACCATGGAAGTATTAGATTAGTCGTGTATTCCATATGTCACAAGAGTAAACAATATATGAGTATAATACATGTTGGGTATAATCAGATGGGTATTCACTATGTTGCATCCAAAGTACTTTTATGTACATATTTAATTTTAAATAAATAAATTTATTTTGTTTAAAATGACGATGGATGAGAATCTCAAAAAGATTCGGATGGGAATTAAGATAAAATAATTTATTAATTAAAGAATTTAATTAATTAATTCAAGAATGATTTATCTTAAATAATAACAATTAAGAATTAAATAATAGTTTATGCATAATTCGTTGCATGAATGTGGATGATAAAGAGCATAGAATAGACCTTTTTATGTGATTGTTTTCATTTAATTTATTATTAAATTAAATTATTGTCTTACGTGCCTTCTCTCCTCTTATTATGTAAGGGATTGTGTGGCCATGATTTATTTTATGTAAAACCTTTTCCCCTCACCTACATGTGAGTAAAATCATATATAAAGGATGGATCTCCCAAGCTAGTGGAGGCGGTTCAAGTTTGGAGTTGAGGTGAAACCAATCCAAGAGAGGTACATAGGTGGATAGGTGGAGAGCTATAACACGAACCTTAATTAGTTCAAGGTGTTTTCCACTAGGTAAACAGTTAGTTTATCAACTACTAGATAAACTAACCATTAGTAAAGCTCAAGATCATACCAATTTATTATTTTATTTCTATCAAGTCGAATGTTTATTTCATTATGGATATTTTTTCATGATCACATGATTTAATGAATTAATAAGCATGCAAGATAGAACTAAAATAAATTGGGTTATGCGTAAATATTATCTAATACATGGTTAATAACTTAATTAAAACCAATTAATATTAAAAATCATGTGATAAAGATAATAATTGTAAATTTACTCATAAAAGGATAAAATTACTCAATAATATATATTAAGTTGGTATAGATTTCCACTACCTTAGTTATAATTGAACCATAGTTCAAAGTGCTTGACCAACTAAATTTGGGGTGATTTCAATTATTAGGGAATTCTAACTTGAAGTTTTGGTCCGACTTAACTTAGTTCACATCAAGGGTTGACTGCCAAAGTAGGACTTGGTGTAACTGATAGGTAAGGACTGAGGAAATCCAATTTAAGGATTTCAGGATTGGGGAGTCTGCTCAAGAGATCAAGGAATTGCGAGTTAATGTAGTTGGCATTTGGATGCCTACCTAAAAGAATTAAAGTTTTCTGACCAACCAAAGTTTGGGTAATGAAAAGGGGAATATGGATCCTTTCCACTAGAATGTCTAAGAAACAAGAT
Organism: Viscum album; assembly: GCA_963277665.1. NCBI lineage: Eukaryota > Viridiplantae > Streptophyta > Magnoliopsida > Santalales > Viscaceae > Viscum > Viscum album. The sequence goes on along the minus strand of OY728133.1, from coordinate 1,946,328,119 downwards.
ATTTTGAATCCAATGGTGAGGGATATTGGTTTTTGATAAAGTAGTAGGATATTAATAAATATAATATTTATTTATTTGTCTAAATTTTATCAGATAAAGTACTAAAATTATGCTTATCTTATTTGTATAAGAAATAGTAAAATGACATCAAACATATCATTGTGATCCATACTTGATAAGTAAAACCTTCTCACTAGAAAAAATTTCCAAGAGTGGAAAAGGTGCTTACATGTCATAATTCTCCATGAAAAGAAATTTTATGTGCTAAAAGAACCTTTTCCTAAAGCACCTAAAAATGAGGCTAGCGATGAAGATTTATCACTATATGAGAAGAATTTGAATAATTACACAGATGTTCATTGTTTTATGATATCATCCATGAACAATGATCTTTTTAAGCAACATGAGGACATAGATTCACATCTCATGATGTCTCACCTTCGAGATCTCTATCAATAGAAGGCGATACAAGAGAGGTATGTGATCTCCAATGCTTTGTTTACAACTAAGCTTGGAGATTTTGTGACATCTGGGCCTCATGTAGTCAAGATTATTAGATACATTGAATGCTTATGCATCTTAGGGATTAAATTCCCAGATGAGTTTCATATAGATATCATACTTTCATCACTTCCCAAGACCTTATATAGTTTTATTATTAATTATAATGTGAGAAATAATAATAAAATTATTTTAGGATATATTACTTTGATTCTCCAAGTGGATAAGGACATGGGGTGTGATAAACCCATGGTCCTTATGGTGAATAATAAAAGGAAGAATAAGGAAAAGGGACCCAACACTCATAAAGAGTCTAAATATTTTGAGCATTGTCCTTCCAAGAAGAAGAAGATCTAGAGGAAGGGCAAGGAAAAAGAGGCAATGTGTTTTTCATATGGAAAGCCAGGCCACTAGAAGAGGAAATTCCCCCAAAAGCAAGGGGAAGTTAAATTTGAATTCATTATTGAGTGTAATACTTCAATATCTATAAATTAGGTATAAGATATAGCTTATGGTGATCACATATGTATATAAATTCAGGAACCAAGTAGATTTTGACAGATTTCTAGAGGAGAGGGGGGTCTGAGAGCTGCTAATGGTGTAAGAGTGGATGCTCTAGAAATTGATGACTACCACCTTTACTTACCAATAAGAATTATTTTTATTTTAAAATATTGTTATTATGTACCTACGGTTACCAATAATATAATTTATGTATCATTATTAGATGCAGATGGGTTTATTTTCAAGTTTGGTAATAAAATTTGTTTCTTTTATAAAGACAACATATGTTATGGTATGACACATTTAAATAATGGTATTTATGTATTAAATTAGGAAAACCAAGTATTGAAAATTGATAACAAATCATTTTCACATGACTCATATAACACCCAACTTTGGTATCACCGTCTTGGTCATGTAAATGAGAAGCATTTGACAAAGCTCTATCAAGATGGTCATTTAGACTTTTATAATCTAAAACCACTTGAAAGATGTCATTATTGTTTACAAGGAAAAATAACCAAACCACAATTTTGTGGATAGGGTTAAAGGACCATATAGATTCTAGTATTGGTACACACTGATGTGTGTGGACCATTTCCAATAGAATCTAGAGCTAGACATTCTTACTTCATAACTTTTACTGATTAATTGAGTAGATATGGATATGTCTACCTGATAAGGTATAAGTCTGAGTCCTTTGAGAAATTCAAGGAATTAAATAATGAAGTAGAGAATCATCTTGGAAAGAAGATAAATAATCTTCGATTGGATTGAGGTGGTAAATATATTAACCAAGAGTTTATCAAATTTTTACGGGAGTTTGGGATTCTATCTCAAATCACTCCATCTTACACACCATAGTGGAATGGTGTTATTGAAATGAAGAACCATACCTTTTTAGTCATAGTAAGGTCAATAATGAGTCATATATATATTATATTATCCTTTTGGGTATATAAATTACAAACCACAACATATAAATTAAACTGAGTACCAAATAAAGAAAAAAAAAATGGAATTCCCTTTGAGTTATGGAGTGGAAAGAAACTTGTTTTGTGACATACACATGTATGGGGCTGCGATGAATTTTTTAAGGCCTTATCAAAAAGAAAACCAGCACCCCGTGGCACAAAGTGTATCTTTATAGGGTATCCCATGGAAACAAAGGGATACTACCAATAAAACCCCTTAGACAAGAAAGTGACTATCACCAGAAAAATCACCTTTCTTGAGAGGTATTGAATACTCAAAAAGGATAGTGGGAGCAAGATTGACTTCAATGAAGTTGATTCTCATGATACACAAGAGTTGGTATAGAAACAAGTTATATAGGTCCCTGTGGAAAAATTAGTTCCTGAAACACAAGTACTTCATAGGAGAACAATATAGGTAAGAGAACTAGAGATATATGGTTTTATATTCACCGAATATGGTGAATAATTATTGATTTACAATGATGAACCTATCTCCTTGAAAGAGGTAGTATAGAGCTCAAAAGCTACAATATGGAAAGAAGCCATGAATTCTAAAATGGATTCTATATATCAGAACCAAGTTTGGTTTTTGGTCGATGTACCATTTGATGTAAATCCCATTGGGTGAAAATGAGTATTCAAGAGAAAACTGGACATGAAAGGTAAATTAAATACCTATAAATAAATGCTAGTGACTAAAGGGTTTAAACAACATCAAGGAACTGACTATAATGAAACCTTTTCACTAGTTTTCATTTGTAAATCCATCAAAATTCTACTTACTATAATAGATTACCATGAAAAAGGGATTTGGGAGATGAATTTCAAAACCACATTCCTTAATGGGTACCTTCAAGAAGATGTCTACATGACACAACCAGAAGGGTTTGTGAATCCAGGTGATTCCAAAAGTATTTTCAAGTTACAATGATCCATTTATGGATTGAAGCAAGCATCTAGGTCATGAAACATTTTATTTGATGAAACTATAAAATAGTTTGGTTTTATTAAGAATGAATGTGAGGCATGTGTTTACAAGAGGTTTAGTGGAAATGAAGTCATTATCTTAGTAGTATATTTTGATGATATATTAGTTATTGAAAATGAAATACCATTCTTATAGTCTGTTAAGTAATGGTTAAACAAATGTTTATCCATGAAGGACTTAGGAGAAGCATCCAATATTCTAGGGATCAAGATCATTTGTGATATATCCAAGAGGCTTCCTAGACTATTTCAAAGAATATATATTGACCAGATACTAAATATATCTAGTATGGAAATTTCCAAGATGGGATTGGTTCTAGTGTTACATGGTTTACATCTTTCTAAGAAAATGTGTCCTTAGACACAACATGTGAAAGAGATAATTGAGCAAGATCCCACACTCTTCAGTGATAGGATCAATCATGTATTCTATGTTATATACTAGACTTGATGTTGGATATACATTGATCATGGTAGGCAGATATCAAACAGATACAGGAGAAAACATTATCATATTGTAAAGGCTATCCTTAAGTATCTCAGAAGAACTAAGGATATGTTCCTAGTGTATAGAGGGGATGAGGAGATAGTCATAAGGTATTATAAAAATACTAGTTTTTAGATATATTATAATGATATGAAGTCACAATTATAATATGTTTTCTATCTCATCAGAGGAGCTATGAGATAGAAAAGTTTGAAGCAGCCAATCACCATTGATTCTACAATGGATTCTAGGTATATATCATCTTTTGATGCAGCCAAGGAATCCATTTGGATATAGAAATTTGTCTAGGATCATGATGTGATACATATTAGTAAAGATTCTATCACATTGTATTGTGATAATACTATGGCAGTGGCTCTTGAAAAAGATCCAAGGTCGCACCAACATACAAAGCATATACTTTGTAAGTATCACTTATTAAGGGATTTTACCAGAGGGGTGAATTTCAAGTAAGAAGAGTAACCATAGAAGATAACATGGTGGACCCATTGACTAAAGGCCTATCTCAGTAGAATCTTGCATATCATGTGAGAGCTAGAAGACTGAAGGTTGTTAGTAGTTGGATCTAGTGCAAGTGGGATTCTGTCGGAGTTGGTTCCCTAGAACCAACTTATGTGTACTTTATGATAACATGTATTCACAGTTTTGAATATTAATAAACTACTTATCACATCATGATTTTCTTCTACGTAACATAGTATGTGATAATGTCCTAAGAGTAGTTGTCTCACTAAAATGTTATAATAGTTATCCACTACGATGAGAACCCATAAGTGCTACGACACCATTCTTGAATATATGTTCTATATCCAGATGATATCATTTGAGGGAAAAAAATGATATAGGATATCAGGGGTGGAGACTCATGAGGATTTGAGGAATCTTCTCATGGTGTATGCACTTGGTAATATCTAGTGTAGGATATTATGAGAATAAGACCCACTAGTAGGAAATCCAAATTTATATGTTTCATTGGATGTTCATATCTGTGGATGTGTGTATTGATCATTATACTTTAAGATTATTATTAATGAGTATTATAAGTTTCATACTTTGATTTATTGATGAAAACCATGATGATAGATATTCATGGTGAGGTAGGATACGTTGGGTGCATCATTAATAATATTGCATTAATAATAATGTGAGAAGGGATTTATAACTTCCATTATTTAATAGAAGTTGATATATCAGGCCCTTTTATGGAAATGATATAGCCTAAAAAAATCCATGGTCATGGTATTCTATATTCAAGTTCAATTTCCGGGAAGTCAAAGAAAGAGACACCGAGCACATAGGTTGATGTCACCAATATGCAACCTGATTGATTAGAGATATCATGATAAATAGATTATATTACACATTAAGCATACATATGAGGTATTATGTCATCACACCATTAAATTATTTCTCTATGGATGCCTTGACATGTTGTTAGACACTAACATTAGAATTTAGGCTGCTTTGCTTAATGCCACTGAGAAATAGGTCGAGAGGGTCACACACTAAGTGTATCCAAAATCTCAGTTAAATAATATATTATTATTTATTATTTAACAAGTTGAATAAATATTATTCTCGGATGTGGTTTAATAATTATTTATGTATTCTTGATCACATATATTCCATCACCAATTATTTGAGAGAATATAATGTGAGTGTAATATTTAGTAATATTTATTTTCTATTTAGTGAATATAATATTTATTTATTTATTGGAAAATAATGCAGTGATGTTTATTTAATAAATAAATAGTCATTATTCAAGGACTAATAAATATTAGGAGGAATTAAAGACTAATTTTGCAGGTCCGGTGAGAATAAAAAATATTGAATATTATTTGATTAAATAATATTTAATTTTGTTCGCAAGTTAAGAGCATGCCAAGGAAATGATATTATTATTATTATTATTATTGACATGGGGTTTCACAAGGGATTACATAAATAATAAGGGGCACTTCTACAATTATTTATTTATAACCCTAGTGATATATAAACCCAATTATATTATTTTCTCAAAGATCCAATTCATTTTTTTGGTTGTGCACAAAAAATTTGGAGAATCCTCTCAAGCCCTTGATATCTCCCTTCTCTAAGAATGGTCCCAAGAATAGAGAGATATATTCCTCCTCCACCTACTCTCAAGTTAATAGAGATCAAGAAGAACGCTTTGGAAGTGGTTCTCATGGTAATTAAAGGTGGAAAACATAAGTGATAGGAGCTGCTGTGCTAACAACTGAAGATTCCTACAATGACATTTAGATATTTTTGGAACACATGTGGATTATTGCTAGAGGGAATCTACTCTTGATTACTACAATGAAACGATGATACAAAACATATTTGTTTTCAAATACATTAGAAAATAAATAATTCCAACAAGTAATTCTTTAATTAATTAAATAAATTATAAATAATATGTGATGACCATTCCTATGGTTCCGATATGATTTCCATTATCTATTTTATTTGATTCAATTCTGTTGATCATGAAATTTATCATTGTTTAGATCTCAAATTGATCATCGATCATGAAAAAAATCAAATTTGGGTATGACCCATCAAATGATTTTTATGTTCCTAGAACCTACAACTGTTACTAGTGTCACATGGAATATATCTCTCCAGGTTGACATGTCCAAGACATAGAAAGAGATTAACACAGTGATTTGAAATCCCTACTCTTAAGAGATGGATCAATCACATATTCCATGATATGCACAAGAACTAACATTTCCAAGATATAATTTACAGTAGGAAAATATCATTTATATCCAAGATAAATTCAAGTAAAGCAGTCATTACTACCCTTTGTATGAGAGAAAGTATAAAGGACATATACATGGTAAGTGGATAAGAAAGGATACTAGTTTTTAGTGGACACAAACTACTATTTTTAAGATCTATGTGATATTATATTGTAGTTTGGTTAAGGTGATGAGCAAGAAAATATCATATAATCTAGTAGTAGCCATACCTACAAATACTGAGTACATTGTAGCTTCTGAGGTAGCTAAGAAGAATATAAACACAATGATTTGTTCCAGTTCTTGGAATGACACCTCATAAGCAAAGTATTATCATAATTTAAATTGAGATATTATTACTAGACAATATGTCAAGTTATTATAATGGAAAAAAGGGATATACTCGGGGATAAAATCTCTTGAGAATTTTTACTCAAGGAGATGAGGTCTCATTTAGCAGAATATAAATGAAGAGGAATCATGGAAGACCTAGCAACTAAAGATGTTATTCAATAGAAACATGATCTTAATCACGTGAGAGATAACAAGTATGGTTAGAAAGTTGGATTTAGTATAATTGGGAGCTTTGTAATAGTGGGTTCCCCATACCAAACTAAGTAGTACTTTTTATTACCATATCATGTGTACTGTTAGCTATGCATGATGTATTTTTACCATTATAGTGTAGACTTTTCTACATCCACTATTTAATGGTAATGACCATAGATTAATTATCATATCAAAAGGTTATATTAGATCCTATGCTATAATGAGAACCTTTAGATACCATGAAATTAATATTAAAATATGTACTATGGTCTAGATACATCTTACTAACTAGAAAAAATAGATATTTTACTATCATGTGATGAGGGATCATAAGCATTGAGACTTTTTCTCATGAATTTCACACTTTGTGATCTCTAGTAATGAGATTATGAGGACAAACCCACCAATATGAAAACCTTATGTTTTGGGTGTCATTAGATGTTCTAATCTATGGACATGTGTAATGGTCTCTTGACTTGAGATAATTACCATTGTTTTCCATTTGATCATGTTATTTGATGCAAGGAAAAAACAATGATAATGAAATCATGGAGAGGTAGCTTGCATTGGGTGCATTATTGGTGGTATGTCATTGGTTGAATGGTCAAGAAATGATTTTTTACTTCCAAGTTAGGGAAGTAATATATCTCAGGACTCATTGATCAGGATGGTAGTACCTTCATAAGACCATGGACATAGAATTTGAGGATAAATTCATCTAGTTAGATCAAAAAATAATAAATCAAGAAAATGAATATGACACAAGTGTGTGTCCTTATTTATGAGTTATTAAATACAAATATATTATATTATACAGCTCATGTTCATAAGTTGGTTGTCGTTTTTATAACTATCCTTATCTCTTTAGGGTTCACAATGGATTGTTAGATCCCACTCTTGGTCTCTGAATAGTATTCACTACTATCAAGATAAGGGCCTAGAGGGTCACACACAATATAATATTCAAGAATCTACCCTATTCAGTTGAATAGGTATATAGTACATGGTGGGTCCAACCACTGGTGTTTGGGATATGTCCAGGGATATACGATCAACAAAGTAATAAATAAATTTATATTATTCAAGATAAGAATAATTTACATTAAATTTATTTGTTAAATGTATTTACAAGTTTAAAGTAATCACATAGAAAATATTATTTGAATGAATATTAGTTTAAAATATTAAAGGCTCATTTAATATTTACAGGAATGAAGATTTGAGTTAATGTCTCGAGATTTATCACATAATATATTAATTATATTACAAGAAAGTGATAAAAACATAAATGATATTTATGACTCAGTTTAGTAGTCAAAATATTGTTTATATAGTGTGTTAATTATTTAGGGGGGGTTAGGGAGTCACTTACAGGTAATTTGTTAACACACTATAAATAGGAGGATAATCTCTAGCCAATATAACTATTCATAGTGAGTTTTTTAGAGCTTCTCTCTCATATCCCACTTCCTAGATAGAGAAGATCAGGATCTAATTCATCGGATCAAGTTCTCTCTTGCGCATCATAAGTATAGTGATGATGTGATATTCAGAGCATCAAAGGATTCATCATATCTCCATTCCAGCATCTGAATTTTGATGATCTTCACTCTCCCATATTTATAAAGAACGTGTGGATGATTTAGAAGAATTCAACTTTGGATTCTTTGAGCAGCAATCACCGATGATGAGTATATTTTGAGCATGGATTTGGATCTAACCAGGTATTTATGGTTTTACTTTATGATTGAAATTCCTCATGTCAGATCCTTGGAATAATACCGGGTAGTGTTTCACTGATGATAATGTAGTTGTGTCAATCATCAGTGGAAAATTTTTAAAATCCCAAGTTTTGGGGCTTTCGCTGCATGCTCGGTACCTTGATCATTGGAAATACATGATTAATGTAAAATGTAATACTTTTACCCAGTTATGGAAAGATAATTCTTTTTCAATAAAAACTAATATTGGGAATCAAGGATATACCTTGTATAGTATTTAGAATCAGTAGAGGTAGACACCTTTGGTTTTATTGACGTATTTAGTTTAGACAATGAAACCTTTATAAATAAAGTTATTCCACAAAGATTTCGGAACTAGTTCAGCAAGAGAGTGTGAAATATTACAAGGGTAATCTATTGGTAAATATACTTCATATGATTCCTTTAAGTATTTTATGGAACAAGAAAGTTAATTATGATATATGCATGGATATAAGATATGAGTTTCTACGGTTCGGTATGCCAAAGAATATATTGAAAAGGCAATCATCGATCAATATAATATAGCATTGAGTAATTCCTAAACACACATTACCTTATCCAAATCATAGAAATGATTATTATAAGTAGGATCAATGATGAGTCTTACATGTTAACATTGATTAATAAAATATAGCATGGATCAATTCCTAAGTGCACATTTTATACATCAGAGTCATGATGTAAGTAGTATCAATTTTGCAACTTCCAAAAACTTCCATAATATTTCAAGAAGTTCTTTGAAAATAATGGTGATATCCCATAACCATATTACAACTATAATGATAAATGGATATCATACGAGTCATAGTATGATGGAAATCCATTATTTCATAATACATGTGTTTAGATGCAAAGAATTTTTTAGGATATAAAAAAACTTGCATCAAGATAAACACATTGTGGATATAAATAATTATCCTAATGATTTATTAGGATAATACATAAATCCCTAAGATAAAAAAATTGTAGTAAAGTGATAGAATACATTTCTATATATAGGTGCACATCTCTATTTAAGATAGTGGGAGCCAGATTGACTTGGGTTTATTCAATAATAAAGATCTGAAAATGGTCAGCATAGTTATAAGTTCCACAAGTGCATGTGGAATAGAAATATTTTAGAGACACTTACTATGTAGGAAGGTTAAAACCATAGTTATGGTTTTATATTCACCTTGGTCGGTGATAAATTATTCATTGTGAATAAAATTTCCTTCAAGTAGGAAGTATGTGGAAATCATCTAAGATTGAAAAGTTTAATTAAAATTTAATAATGGATTTCATGTATCAAAGTTAAAAGGGGATTATTATTTTGAATAATATGGTGGGTATTCAAGTGAGATGATACATGGATGGTACAATCATGGTACCAATAAGGCTTGATTAGTCATACCAAGTCATTATTCATAAATCCATTAGAATTTTACTTATCATAGATACTTTATATGATCATATAATTGGTAATTGGATGTCAAGACCAAATTTTGTGGAAGATGTCTATATGACTCAACCAGAAAGGTATGGTGACATCACATAATCTCAATAAGGGTGTAAGTTACTAAAATAAAATTTAGGATTAAAGTAATCATCTTGATCATAGAATATTCATTTGGAATTAATCTTTTCCATGTGTCAACCAAAGTTTAGTGGAAGTGCCATAGTTTTCTAAGTAAAATATATTTGTTAAAATTTGGAAAAAACATATCGTTATTATAATTATTTAAGAACATAATTAAATAATCTTTCCAGAGATTTATTTAAATTAGAAACCCAAGTTATAGGGAACATGATCTACTAAGGTAGATCTAGCAGTTTCTTGGACCTAGTCAATCACACATATACTGATATAGTATTTAAAAATACAATATGGAAAAATTCAAGAGATAATTGTTAGTAATGTCACATGGAATCAATCCCTCCAAGTAGACATGAAATTTCATAAGAGGAGATTAAGTGGTGAGTTGAGTTCCATACGCTTCAGTGATGGATAAATCATGTATTACATGATATGTACAAGAAATTATATTGCCAAAAATATACTTTATAGTATGATAATATCATTTATTTCTAGTATAACTGTAAGTAAAGTAGTTAGTACTATATGATTATAATCGGGAAAGTACAAAAGAAATGTACCTGATATGTGGAGAGGAAAGGATACTAGTTTTAAGTGGACACAAACTTGTCTTCTATGGGTTAATGTGATCTAATATCATAGTTAGGATGAGGTGATGAGTGAGACAAACTCATACAATCTAGTGGTAGCCATATCTATAAATACTGAGTATGTTGCATCTTCTAAGGATGTTAAGAAATAGTTATTAAATGCAATGATTTTTCCCAATTCTTGGGATAAATCCTAGTGAGTAAAGTTTTGTAATTATGATAATTCTGTTACTGGTACTATCTAAGATGTCATGTTTTGATAGTGGAAAAAAGGTGTATACTCAGGGATACCATCTCTTCAGAAGTTTTACTCAAGGAGATGAGGTCGCATATAGCATAACAGAAATATGGTCGAAATTTGGCAGACCTAGTAGCTAAAGTCATGACTCAACAGAAACATGATATTAATCATGAGAGAGCTAACAAGTATGTTTATCAAGTTGTCTCTAGTGAAAGTGAGGGTTCTATAATAGTGGGTGTCCTAAACCCAACTTGAACAATACTTTTTGTTACCCTATTGTGTATACAATTAGATATACATGATTTATTCTTACCATTATAGTGTATAATTTTCTACATCCACTATTTAAATGGTAATGTACATAGATTAATTGTTATATCAAAAGGTTATAGTATATCCTATACTATAATAAGAACCTCAGGATACTATGAAATTAATCTTAAACATTTTTCTTATGGTCTAGATACACTATACTAACTAGAAACATATGATTTATAATTATCAGGTGCCAGGGGATCATAATAATTGAGACTTCTTCTCATGAAGTTCACAATCAGTGATCTCTAGTAGTTGAGATCACGAGGATAGACCCGCCAACAGGAACACTCCATGTTTTGGGGGTCATTAATTATTCTTATCTATAAACACGTGTATTGGTATCCTGACTTGATATCATTACCAGTTTTTATCATTTGATTATGTACTTTGATGCATGGAAAAAATCATGATAATGAAATTGTGGTGAGGTAGCTTGTTTTGGGTGTGTCATTGGTGGTATGACATTAGTTGAATGGTCAAAAAAGGATTTGATGCTTCCAGGTTGAGGAAGTAATATATCTCAGGTCTTTTTGATCAGGATGATAGTACCTTCATATAACAATGGACAAGGTAGTCGAGTGTAAATTCATCCAGTTTGATCAAAAAATAATAAAGTAAGAAAAGGGTGATGACACAAGTGTGCGTCCTACTTTATGAGATATCTAAAGACAAATATATTATATTACATAGTGCGTATTTGTATGTTGGTTGTTGTTTTTATGACTATCCTTATCTCTTTAGGTACCTTGATGGATTACTAGACTCTATTTTTAGTCTGTGAATATTATTTACTAATATCGATATAAGGGCCTAGAGGTCCACACATAATAGCACATTCAAGAATCTTCCCTATTTATTTAAATAGGTAAATTAGATGTGGTGGGACCCACCATGGGGTCTGAGTGTTGTCCAAGTCATCAATAACCAATGAATAAATAATTTCATTATTATTCATGTGAATAATAGTTTGGTTGAATTTATTTATTAAAAGTATTTACATGTTAAGTAAATATGAGGAATAATATCAATTGAACAAATATTATTTTAAAATTCCTGGTTCGTTTAATATTTAGCAGGAATTTTGAGTCAATTTAATGACTCAGTATTATCACATAATATATTTAATATATTTATTATAGGTATATTATAAAATATAAATAATATTATGATACATTTTATTTCGTTATAAAATTATTTATTTCTTCTTTAGTAGATGTTAAATATATGGGGGTCGGGGATCCCAATCCATGTATTTAGAGCTTCCACTATAAATAGTAGCTAAGAGACTCATTACATGTACTATCCATTCATTTGGAATGATATCCTCTCTTTCCTACTGCTTTTAGAGAGAGTGTCTCTCTATGGGAAATTGATCTAAGGCACCTTCGTTGGTTCAAAGGTAAGGGATCGAGGTGGTCGTGTAATTGCCAAAGTATTTTTTGGATCTCCATGATAGAACCCATATTATGATAAACGTAAAGAACATGGATTCTTAGAGTAGTTTTGGACGATCTAGAGGGTTATTCTTTAGACCATTCGAGCAATGATCACAAACAATGAGCTATTGTTGAGCGCACTACGATTCAGAGTGAGGTACATGTTTCATTTTTGTTTTGTGCTTTGTTTAATTTATACAGGATCCTAGGACCATATCGAGGATCATATCATCAGAAATGATGAGGCTCGTTATCCTGATGATAGAAAATTTTAAAATCCCCAGCCCATCTACTTCTGTTGCGACCTCGGTACCTTCATCTTGCACATCATGAATCCATCAGGCTGCACCCCATGAAACCAATACACATCATGTACCATGTAAACTTCATGTATTATTATGGTTCAACCTCAATATTTCACATTTTTAATCTACTGGGTTGCACTCCATGGAACCATTACATGTTCTGTAAATAATACATGGTGTGTAAAACTCACAGAAGCAGTTTTCAGTAGCCCAGCTACCCATTCTTCATTCAATGTTCTCCAGAACCCTTAGGACTTACACCAAATAATATCCCATATAAAAAAACCACAATAAAATTTTGATACACTAGAAACCTTATTCTGATTTCTAGTTCAAAATAAGGCTCATACACTAATGGAAAAAATTCAAATTATCTCAAAAAATCAACTCAGTCCAAAACATGGGACATTAAAAAGGACGCAGAGAAGAGGAATGCGCATAGGTTGGCAGAGATAGATGGATCAAAGTGGTGTAATAAAGTGAAGGAGTATGTGACCTTTTATAATTGAGGTGATGATCACTTTTATAATTTCTTAAAAGATTAAATTATAATATTTTCATTTTTTATCCAAATGCATATAAATAGATAAGGATTCAAACCTAAGGTATGATATGGTTGAAATCTAATCAACCAATAAAATTTAGATATGTTTTATGGTGTTTTAAAATGTATCATTTGGTTTAACTTCTTAGTTAACCTATTTTAACATTAACTGTGGTAAAATATTTTTGAATCTTAAATGATTATAATTTTACATATAAGGTAACTATTGACTCATAAATGGACAATATATAACATTGTCGACCATATCTTACCACCTTTATAATTTTTCAAGATTTTAATGATTTTTAAATAATTTTAAAAAATATAATTTCAATAAATTATCATTAATCTCAATTTTGACAATATGTATTTTATTTGACTTCAAATACCTAAATAAAAAGGTTGGGTTTTGAATCTAATCAATTGACACATCACTAATATTTCAAATTCATCTAAAAAGTTCATGTAACACTATAAATCACTCAAATTATATCACTTTTAATATCATTTATTTTATTTTTCTATTAATTGAATAAATATTGTATTAACATTGTGCAAAAATTTAAGGTAATTATATAATAAATAAAAATTATGAATAAATTATCATTATAAAGATAATTTTATTATGCACAAAATTGAAATTTAGATTCTTTACCGTGGTGATAAATTTTACCACATTTACTATTAATAATGCCTAAAAATAAAAGGGAAATATTTATAAAATTTGGACATCCTTATTTAAAATATGGAATCCATATTATCAAATTCAAAACCAATAAGTGGAGGAAATTAATTTTAATATAACTAAAAAAATACGATGAAAACCTTTTTTAGTAAATTACAATTTTTAATCATAAAAATGGATTTATATTCTTTTCTCAATCCTGGAAAAATATTAGATGAATGATAAAACATTTTATTGAATATATAAATATAAATTTAATTAAAACCATTAAACTATAGTGATAAATTAAATTTATTAATATAAAAATACATTTCTTGCATAAAAATAGTTTTTTTTCAAAAAAATATATCATTTATTTTTAAAAATGATTTTTCTTTTCATTTATTATAAATTGATAACTAATGAATTTATTTTATATATGTGTAAACCATATATATTTATTAATTTAGTTATTTCTATTTATACCCCCTAACCCAATGGTTAAGTGATAATTATTAAATAACATTTTAATAGAAAATCATGGTTTGTTTAAACTCGGTGTTGTGTATAACGCAAGCTATCAAAGAGATAAAATTTATTAAAGAAAAATATATTATAAAATCTCAGAGTGTTACATATTAACCCCCTTAAAATGAATTTATCCCTTGAAATTATATTTCTTTGATTCAAACAGATAAGGATACTTATTCCTCATCACATCCTTAGTTTCCGAAGTAGCTTCCCCAAATTGATGGTTTTACCAAAAAACTTTGACCAGGTGAGTGGTCTTGTTTCCTAGAACATTCTCTATAAGATCCAAAATCTCCACTAGTTGTTTCACATAAGAATTATCTTTCTCTAGTGGTATGAACTTTATGTTTAGTACATGTGAAGTATCATGTATGAACTTCCACAAGAGAGATATATGAAACACATCATGAAATTGAGGGAGATTTGGTGTAAGTGCCAATCGATAAGCTACCATCCTGATACGATCAATAATTTCAAAGGGACCAATATACCTAGGTATTAGTTTTCCTTTATTTCCAAATATCATCACCATCTTCTAGGGAGATATTTATAGTAATAACTTATCTCCAACTTCAAACTCCATATCTTTCTAATGATAGCCATCATAACGTTTTTTGTCTACTTTGAGATTCTATTATGTGTTGCTAAATGAATCTAATATTCTATTCCATTTCCTCATCTAGGTTAGGTCCCAATAGCTTTATTTCTCCAACTTCATTCCATAATATTGGAGTTATGCACTTCTTTCCATAGAGGGTTTCATAATGATCCATCTGAATGCTTCAGTGAAATCAATTTTTATAAGAAAATTCCATGAAAGGAAGGTGTTGATCCAAACCACCTTTTAAATACATAGATTAAGATCTCAAAATGTCTTCTAAAGTTTGAATTGTCCTCTTAGACCAACTATCTGTCTGAGGATGATAAGCAGTATGAAAACTAAACTTTGTGTCTAATGCTCATTGAATAATTTTACAGAACTTTGAGGTGAACCTCATATCCTGATTAGATATAATAGAATGTGATAATACATGGAACCTTACCACTTCCTTAATATAAATTCTGGAAAGATGATCAAGAGAGAAGTCTCCTCTGATGGAAATGAAGTGTGCTGACTTTTCAAGGTGATTGATTACAACCCATATAGTTTTATGTCTTTTATAATTTTTCAAGAGTTTATTGATAAAATCCATGGTGATGTTTTCCCATTTTCATTCTAGTATGGATAATGGTTGCAAAATCCCCTTATATTTCAATCTCTCAGCCTTAACTTGCTAACATACCAAGAACCAAGAAACATATTATGCAATATCTCTCTTCCTATTATCCCACTAGAAATACTCTTTCAAATCTATTTACATCTACGTACTTCCAGGATGAATATAGAATGAATAAATATGATCTTCATTCACTAGATCCTTAAAATCATATATAGAAGAGACACATACATGGTTCCTGAACCTTATCAATCCATCACAATCAAGGTTGAACTCAGGAATATTTCTCACCTTCTTCTATAGCTCTACATATTCTTTTTGCGCCTCTTTAATCTTCACATGGATAGATGGCTGTATAATCATTTTAGAAAGATATGATTTCTACCCTTCCTTCAAGTTTTCAAGATCCATCCTTTGCATGTATATAAATATTGGATATTCATTGATCCTTATCATAGATAAGTTATCATGACACTTTTTAATCAGATAATCTACTGCCTTATTCACTTTATAAGGGTGGTAATGTATTGAGAAATCATGATCTTTAATCATCTATAACCATATTATTTGGTGAATATTAAACTCTTTCTATGTTAAAATATATTTTAAACTTTTATGATCAGTAAATATGTCACACCTCTCTCCATAAATATAATTCCTCCATATCTTTAATACAAAAAATTACCACTAATAACTCTAAATCCTGAGTTGGGTAATTTTTCTCATGGACCTTTAGTTGGCATGATATGTAAGAAATCACCATATATTTTTTCATGAGGAATCATCCCAATCCCTTATTATATGCACTACTATAGTTTATAAGCCCTTCTCCATTATAGGGTAGTGTAAGAATAGGTTCATTAACTAACCTTCTCTTCAGTCCCTTGAAGTTTTCCTCACATTCATCTATTCGAAGGAACTTGGTTCCCTTCCATGTTAACTTGGTGAGTGTATTGGACATCTGTGAGAAATTATTCACAAATAATCAATAATAACCATCCAGTCCAAGGAAACCAAGGATCTTAGTTACCATGGTTTGTATAGGAAAATGTTCAATAACTTCTATCTTTGATGGATCCATAGATATACCCTCTCTTGAGATTATGTGACCCAAAAATGATATTTTTTTTGTAGCTTAAAATAACACTTGGTAAATTCTTCATACACATTTTCCTTCCTTTGGATTTTCAGTACAATACTCAAGTGATCTTCATGTTTTTCCTTACTCTTTGAATATATATTAATATCATCTATAAAGACTACTACAAACTAATCAAGGTAATATCCAAATACTCTATTTATTAAATCCATAAAGATAATGGGGGAATTATAATGGAAAAATGACATCACTATAAATTCATAATGTATGTACCTTGTATGAAATGTTGTCTTGGGTATATCCTCCTTCTTAACCCTCAATTGATGATATCCATAATGAAGGTAAATCTCATAAAAGTATTGATCATTGTGTAGTTGATCAAAAAATTCATTAATATAGGTTAGATGATATTTTTTCTTGATAGTGATATTGTTAAGTTCTTGATAATTAGTGTATAGATGCATTGATCTATCTTTCTTCTTAACAAAAAGAAGTGGTGCACCCCAAGGTGATTCACTTGCTTGAATGAATGAATTTTCCATATTCTTATAAAGTTTCTTCTTCAATTCCTACAACTCAATTGAATACATTCATATGGATTTTCTGAAATAGGTGTAGCACCATGTATGAGTTCTATTGAAAACTCAACCTCACAATTCAGTGGAAGATCATACAAAACTTCTGAAAATACATAAAAAAACTCCCACACAATAGGAATATCATTAATATTGAGTTTTTCCCTAACCATATGAGATAAAAATTATCACAACCCCCTCCTCCTTAAATGTATCCCTCCTAGGCTGGAAATGAGATAAGAGAGATGGTGAATGACCGAGTCTGACCTCTAGTAGGACCCAGGTTAGAGACTAGCACTGGTGGTATAATAAGAATAAATATTGGATGCATTACCCTCTAATAGAGAATGTAGAAGAGAGAAATAAGATAGATACACGAATCAAAACCTACTCATACATATATATATAATGAAATCCAAAGTGAAAACATGTAGTGTAATACAGTACTAAAAAAACTGAAAAAGAAACTATAGTAACCAAAAGTTAATGACGACAGTTACCAAAAAGCCCAAATAGCTCACAAAAAACCATGAGCTAGTAATATCCAGCCCAATCTCCAAACTTCTCTGGATGAACTAAAAACATTTATATATATGTGGGGTGATCATATCAGGATACTCAGTAGGATCCTCCATAAAGCCTCTCATGTACAATATAATGAAAGCAAACTAAATAACAGTGAACAATTGTGAAGCTAACTCATCACCTAAATGCCAAAAAGCCTGTACTGAAGTGGTACATGCTCCTTCTTGGCATCTAAAAAGGCATAGGATCAAATCCAGGTAGGGAAGAATTTTTGGGGTTACTGTAGCAGTACTATAGTAGGGAACTGTAGCAGTAATGTAGCAGTGAAAGAATTTTTGCAGCGATGACACTGTAGCGGCAGAGGCACTGTAGCAGGAACTGTAGCGGTGTTCGTATTGTAGCAGGTACTATAGTAGACCAGGTACTGTAGAAGTACTATTAACTGAGGGGGCCTTTGGGTAAAAAAATGGTATTTCAATCCTTGTATTTAGGCCACTTGTCCTTAGGCCTTCAGGCTATGCAATGGGTCTCCCCCTACCCAGTAAAAAAGCGGTCTTTGCTTTAATACTAAAATGAGGATTCATACCCAAACTTAAAAAAAACTTATCACATAAATATGTATACTATGTTCCTAGCCTCACCATGGATAATTCTCACTAAGTATTACATACAATAGATCATATAATATAATAATGAAATATCATGGGTACCTTTCTCCTGCTTCCCCACTAGTTTTCCACTCTGACCCAATGTTGCACGTCCTAGGCCATCTCTTTCCAAAATAAGCTAGCTCATAGACACTTGGGCTAAGTATCACAACATGAACCTAATGCATCACATCATCACATCATCCCATATCAAATCATCATATAGTAACTGGATAGTTTTTGGGGTCCACCACAGCCCTTATAATGTGTATTATAAATAGGGTATTATACCTCAAGCCATCACAACCCATACACCAAGTAAGGTACCTCAATCCATCACAACCTATACACATCATACCTATAATAATCCTTTGGATACTATATCCAGAGATACATGTGTATGAAATAACCATAAGCCATCATATCCATCTATAAACATATATGGTAAAACCAATTATTGTGCACACTGACACAAGTAACTACTAAGAGAAGAGGGAGGGGCCAGAGGGGGTAGTTAGTCAACCACTCTCCCAATGGAATGTTGGAAAAAACGCCCTCCTAGAGTCCACTGGGTTTTAGGTTCCCTAACTGACATGGGTGGGGTAGTGTATGAAATCACATAATATAAAGGATATAATATAGCTCACAACCACACTATGGGCATAACCTAGTCCAAAGATCAACTATATCTATCATCACTCAGACACCTGACTTCCAATTCTAGGGACTAGATATCCCATAAGCACACAAGCATTTAAAGAGCCACATTAATTACTTATTTTATTTTTTATCATTTCCTTTAGTTAATTAATTCATTAACTATTAATTAAAAACATTATTACACCTACATTATTAACCATCATTTAAAGTCCATGCTCTATATGAATAATCCAAAGTGAGTCCATAGTTTCTAAAGATTAACATCTTTTCAGCATTTACATTCCATCATGACCAAACCCATGTGTTAAGTCATTTATTAAAAACTATTAACATCATTCCATAATATTGGTAATTTAGGAAATCCATACTAAGATACCATTAACAGGAAACATGTAACCAAGAACATTTAGCTGCCACAAGTATTGAGGAGAGGAATGAAGATAAAACAAGAAACCCGACCATTGACCATTAAACAAATTAATTTTAAGAAAGCATTCAGATTTATCACATGAATGGGTAAGCCTAACTTAAAACCATTCCATTATCTCTGGTTCCATCCCCAACACCCACATGCATATCCCAATGCATCTCTCCATCACATACGTCAACTGTTGCCACATCATCCAGGATTCCCTACACCATATCACATCATTCATCCCAATCTTAGCCATAAAAAACTCATATCATGTTAGCCATCCTAGGATCATCCATCCATACTCATATCACATCACAAGATCAAATCACAAAGAAATAAGAAAACAAGAATAGTCGATAGGGAAATATAATCCCTAAAGAAATACATCTAGCCTCCACACATAAATGAGATCTCACGGCTCCAACACGAGGCTCTCGACCACCTCAAGTAGATGGAAAAATCAGCCCTTGGAAATTATTTTTATCAAACAACTAGTTTTTTATTCCTTCTTGAATTAATCAATTCATTATTAAAAGTTTCCAACAATAAAAAACCTAAGGAATAAATCTATAACAAGCTACTAAATTAATTTAAAATACGCTTCCCAACATATACTCTTATTTCAAAAAACTTGTGGAATTACAATTTATTAAATTAATTTAATTATTTTCATAAAAAAGAATCAACATTATTCAAATTATTTATAAAATTCTATCAACACATGGAATTACATATTCCATTTAGCATGCATACCCGCATCAATTTGATCATTATCAAATTATAACAACCTGATTCATTAAACATGAATCTTTATTATTTAGCCAATTAATTATCAATTAATTCCAAATCTACATTATTTACCATGTAATATCAAGAAAAAAATTCTAAATTGAGCATAATATCACACTACATAAGCATATAATATATCACACACAATCTATAACATCAAGAGGAAAACTGTTATCATGATAGAAAGAATCAACATACAATCACAATCCAATTATTTATTAATCTAGTTCAATATTTATTAGGTTAATTCCATTGAAACCCAATGGGATAAACCATGATAACTTTACTATTTCATGTTAAAGGAGAAGCAAAAAATCCCATACTTGGAAGAAATAATCCTCACATGACTCGCTTCACCAAAAATAGGGTGCGCGCATAAGATGGAATTTTCGTTAGAGGAAACATGAGCCAATGATAATAGGATTCCATGAATCCAAGGGAATAATTCAGAACCACTAATATTAAGAGAAAGAAAACAAGAAGGAATAAAGAGAAGGGCCTTTGTTTTTGAGTTGATAGATACAGGTCGATCAAAATTTTCAGATCACAAAAGATTTAATTACAACTATTATGGATATAATTAAACTCCATGTGGATAGAAATTTTTACAACCTCAAACATATCATAAAATCAAGGATATAATTATCCTTGGAAAATTGGTCTTTTAAGGCCCTTGATTCACACTACCAAAAGACCTACATGCCTATTTTCACGAAACTAGCATAAATCTCTAGGTGTTCGATTCCACATAGTTGAATTCCCCACATAGCCAAAAGCCACACGTAGCTATTTTCACATAGCTGATTCATGTAGTTGATTCACATATCCATTTCACATTGTATATCACTCACATAGTTGATCACTCATGTAGCCAATCTATCCATGTATCCGATTCACATAATAGATCCTACCATGTAGCTGATTCATCTATGTAGTGGATTCATCCACGTAGCTAATCCAACCATATAGTCGATCCAACCACTTACCTGATTTCACATAGCCAATTAATATACATAACATCCATGTAGATTATTTGATTGTCCATGAACTGAGATCTCACCCAAGTCATGAATCACACATTCACGATGTAAAACTTACACATCATGAATCCTTCTTGCTTCTAGCTTCTAGTAGTCAAACACCTCCAGGCCTGCTCTAGGCCTCCTCCGAGCACCATGGTCTTTGGAAAAACTTTAAGGTTCAGACTAGACAGATCCAGACCATTACATCAGATACCTCTCAAATAATTCCTATCCTTGAGAATCAAAACCAAACCCATAGAGGAAATGAAAAGAGGTCATCTGAACAACCACCCTGTGATATACCTATCAAGGATCTTGCTATCACAAGATATCAACCACCACAACAAAGGAAACAAGCATAAAACCACACAATAGAAACAACAATCTCCTAAGCACTCTCCCAGGGGGGATACCTCTCAAACGAGAGTAATTCCATAATAATAAATAAGATAGAACCATATCATAAACCATAAAGGTGAACATCCTCAAGTGAAAAATGTTACAATATGATCTAAACATAAAATAGTTCAAGTGAGAATAGGTGAATCATGTTCCTAGGTACTCTTCTCCACACAATTGTGCTGCCACAAGACACAAACCAAGTGAATAACACGCCCACACAACACCTTCTCCTAGCAGTCCTAGATCTCCATAGACCGCTCCTTGATGGTTGCATCATAATTAACATTTATATCACCGTAATAGATGAAATGAGAGTCATCATGAAGATAAAAAAGAATCCATAACTTATGGAAATCATCATGTATCTGGATCATCTATGGAGGATTTGATATCTGATATGCCACAACTCCAACATGAGCCAACATATTGAAAGGACCAAAAAACAAGGGATAAATCTTAATCCCACAACCAAACCTTTACTTCCCAAGATGAGGAGTCAACTTTCGGAACATGTGATCTCCAACATCGAACTCCATAGGTCTCCTCCTATGATCAACATAGGATTTATGATGATCTTATTCTTCCTTCATCCTTTAACAAATTACCTAAACCATATCTATCATATTCTATACCATTTCCAGCCTAAGAATTACTGCCTCTCTAACCCCAGTCTAGCACAACAGTGAATGGTAAGGTTGGTCATACAAATATTCAAATGATTCCATACCAATGGTGGAGTAGAAAATATTATTGTATGATAACTTGAATAAGGGTATGTTCCCTATCCATGACCCACCAAAATCCAGGACACAAGAACGTAACATTTCTTGAAGATTCTGGATTTTCCACTCTTTCTGACTATACCTCTATGGATAAAAAGCAGTGTTAAAGAATAATTGAGATCCAAAATCACGATAGATACCTCTCCACACACTAGAGGTAAAATGAGGATCATGATGATAGATAAACATACTTGGAACTCCATGGAGTCACACCACATCCTCCCAATATTGCCCTGTAAAAACTGCCATTGAGCTTGACTTCCTGATCACTATAAAGTGGTATAATTTTT
This sequence comes from Viscum album, assembly GCA_963277665.1. Classification (NCBI taxonomy): domain Eukaryota; kingdom Viridiplantae; phylum Streptophyta; class Magnoliopsida; order Santalales; family Viscaceae; genus Viscum; species Viscum album. Next base: position 1,946,304,952 of record OY728133.1, on the reverse strand, counting down.
TCAAACGATCCAATATCACCCATATAAAATCATATACTCCCTAATATTGAGGCAAAATAGTAGTAAATTTCATCAATATTTCCTACCACTTCCACTGGATAATATCTAATAGTTGGAGAAAACTACCCGGAACACGGTGCTCAGTCTTTACCTTGTGACAAACCAAACATTGAGAAACAAACTCTGCAACTATACGCTTCAACCCAATCCACCAAAACTGACCTCTCAAGGCTCAGTACATATTTTTCACACTAGTATGTACCACCAAAGGCGAGCTATGGAAATCACACAGATCCATCTCATGCATCTGAAGGGATAGAAAGCCTTTTTTGAAGCAACAACTGGTGTTGTCCATCCTCAGACCAACCATTAGATGCATCTCCAAAAACAACCCAGTCTCTCTACACCTAAACCTCAGAATCCCCCAACTGGGATCCTCCACCTGATGCTCTAAAGAAGGCTACACTATCATCTAAAAAAGATAACCTCTAACTCCAACCTCTCCCATATCTATATGCATCATTGATAGGCCTTCCATCACTCTCTAGGAATCCCTAAATCCATAAACAACATCACTATGTGACTTCCTGCTCAGTGCATAAGCTACAATATTTCCCTTGCCTGACATATATGAAATCTCAAAGTCACAATCCTACAATAATTTCATCCAATTATGCTAACAAAAGTTTAATTCATACTAGTATAAAACATAACTTAGGATCTTATGGTCAGTAAAAAACGTAAAATTCTTTCTAATGAGGTAATGTATCCACAAATTCAAAGAAAACAAAACTGAAAATAACTCAAGATCATGGGTGGAATAGTTAAACTCATGGGGATGTAACTAATGAGACCCATAATAAATAACAAATCTTTGCTGCATTAGAACAAAACCCAAGATAAGAAGTAAAGGTCATAGAAAACCTCAAACTAAAATCCATTATCTAGAAAACTAAGGGCTGGATCACTAACCAACTTCTTCTTTTGGTACTCAAAATCTGAATGACATTGGTCAGTTTACAAGAATTCCTGACCCTTTCTAGTCATGGATATTAGAGGATCACAACCTGAGATAAATCTGGTATAAACCACCTGTAATAGTTTACAAGACCATGGAAACAACATGCATCTATCATTGTCTTGGGGGATGGTCAAGACACTCTCACCTCTATATTTGAAGGTTCTACAACTACTCCTTAGTGGTACAAAACATTCCCCAAGAAACAGACTTCATGATCCTAAAGATCACACTTAAATGAATTCTTGAATAACTGCTCATGAAGAAGAACTCCCAAAATGGTATGTAGATACTCTGGATGCTCCTCTTTAGATGTAGAGTACATAAAAATTTCATCAATGAAAACCAACATGAAATTATTCAATAACTCCATGGACACTATTTTCATCAACCCCATGAAAAAATATAGAGAATTATTTAGAATTAATGGCATCACAATGAACTTATAATGACCATGAAGACTATAAAAAATGTTTTTTGAGGCATCCTCATCCTTAACACACATATGATAATAACCTGACTGCAAACTAATTTTCGAGAACCAAATTTATCCCTTCATCTAATCAAACTAATCATAAATACATGGGATATGATAGTGGTTGTTTTCTATCACTTGGTTCAATAGATGATAATCAATACAAATCCACAAACTTCTATCATCCTTCTTCATAAGCAGAATTGGTGCAACTTCAGGTGTCATAGTCATCCAAATAAAACCTCATTGTAATGGGTCATCAAGTTTCAATCAAAACTCTTAAAAATTGGAAGGAAACATCCTATACTAAGAAATCAAGATATGAGACACGCCAAGTTGTATCTCTATCCCAAACTCGATCTCACATCAAGGGGGTAATGCTATAACCTCCTCTGGAAATACATTAGGGTACTCTTCCACAACCCTAGGAAACACTGACCATTGAACCTCCAAAGATATCAACATCAACTCATCCATCAAAGATGGAAAGGGAGGAACATGCCTCCGACACACCCAAGAGTCTCACTTACCAACGAACACCACTGGATCTACATCAACATCATAAAACAAAAATTTCCTCCTGAATTAATCCATGATAACATTCACTGAATAAAACCAATCCATACTGAGGATGATGTCATGTAGTTTTATCCATAAACATAGGAATTCTCCCCATGATCATTTCTTCCCCAACAACAGCTCACATTCTCTACATACTTCATATAAGTTGACTCGACCTCCAAATGGAATAATAAGCAACAAGGAAATAGGAATCCTATCTACATCAAGTCTCAAAGCATGAACAAAGGAAGGTGATATAATGGAGTGTGCCTATCTTGAATAAAAAAACATGCACCCATGTAGAAAACAAGTAAAGGGTACCTTGAATGATGTATGGCTCACCCAATGTTAGAAACACTAAAGTATGATGTTGAACATGACTTACTCTACAACCTCTATAAAACTAATTAAGAACTCCTCCATGACCCTGATATTCCCTCTAAGGATGAGGAGCATCTCAAGGATATACTCTTCCTACCCCATTTTCTCTCTACTAATCCTAAACTGGAATGATCTTCTATTGTTGCCTCAATAGAGGAAGCATAAGTGGAACACATAGTGCACGTTGAATACTTAAAAAGTTCAATCACTCTCACCACTGATTAAATAAACCCCCATAAGAAAAACATGCATCTCATCCCTTGTTATTGTTTTGAGATTCATCGACCCTAGAGAAATGAGATGATGAGGGATAATACCTACCCCTAGATGACCAAAAGCTCTTCTTTCCATGTAACTGGGAACCCTTGACCATAGTTCTTATTTATAAGGAATCTTGATGACTCCCCTCTCATGATAATCTAGTTCAGGCCCACATCCTCTTAATAACATATGATCTTCCCAGTACCTGAGGATATGTATTCAACAAAAATGGGGTGACCTGATTTTAGATATCTAGATGCAAAGCCTCCTCTAAACACCTTACCTTTTTCTCCTCATCTTTAAATAGGTATGAATCATTTAGAGAAATAAACTCTACTTGAAGATTATATGATGAGATTGCAGACTCCTCGCGATCCCCAAGGAACACGAACCACCACTGCCTCACTGATCCACAAAACATCGTCATAACTAATGAAACCCAGTGCTCCATCCAAGTGTAGATAAAACTAAAATATATCTCAACCTCCTCCCACAAATATTCCATGTCTAAGTATGAAACATAACCCTCGTACATATGTAGAATATATCATTGAAACTCTTAGAGTTTTTTCCTCCAAGTGTCATCATCATCTACCTCTACTCTGTGGTGATTTGCTAGCACATCCTTCCAAACATATTCACCATGAACCTAAAAAATACATTGAATTAGATCCATTCCTATAAAATAGAAAACCATTATACTCCTAACCCTAGAATATAAAATACTTAAAATTAATTAATTAATTAATTTTTATCTTTTTATGGTTTTAACCTATCCCAAGGTTTACCCATTTCAAACACATGTGCAAAGAAGAATGATACATGATCATTTTCTAGGTCTCTACCCTAAAAACAGTATAAATTCATTTAATAGGTTTAATAAACTTAAATTTTTGAGAATCATATCCAAAGGGACCCTAAATACATATGTCTCACCTAGTCTCCCATGTTTACATCACTTTCTAAACTTAGATGACAATGTTTCCCTACCAATCCATGCAACCACGCCTATGAAAAACCCTAAAATACATCCAATCCCCATAAACCGAACCTTTGATACCACTCTGTCACGACATACTACCCCCAAAGTGTACCCCTCCTAAGATGGAAATGAGAGAAGGTAGATGGTGACTGCCTGAGTCCCACCTCCAGTAGGCCCCGGGTTGGAGACTAGCATTGAGGGTATAATAAGCATACATATGAGAGGTATTACCCTATAAGAGAACATGTGTAAGAGATAAATATGATTGATACACTAATCAATAGCTTCTTAGACACACATATATATAAATAAATCCCAAGTGTAAACATGCGGTTACATACAGTACTAAAACAACTGAAAAAGAAACTATAATAACCAAAAGGTAAAGAGGACACTGACCACAAATCCCAAATAGCTCCTACAAAACCATGAGCTATTAATATTCATACCAATATATAACCTACTTATAATTACATGAAAAAGTTTATATATATATGGGGTGAGAGTAATAGTATACTTAGTAAGATCCTCCCTCAAGCCTCTCATGAAAAATATAAACAAATCATGCTAAAAAATAGTGAAAATAGTGAAACTAATTTGTCACCTAAACATTTATACTTGCTTCCCAGCCTCAATATGGATAAATCTCACCAATTATCACATAAAAGGGATTATATAATATAATAATGAAACATCTAGTGTACCCTGCTCCTGCTTCCCCATTGGTTTATTTCTCTTTCCCAATGTCGCATGTCCTGATCCATCTCCCTCCAAAATAATACTTCCCATAGACACCCGAGCTAAGTATCACAACATACAACTCATGAATGAAATCATCACATAATCACATCATCACACCATCACATCATCCCATATCACATCATCATAAAGTAACTAGGTAGTTTCTGAAATCCACCACATTCCATATTATAATTAATTTATACCCACTACAACAAACTGAGCGTTTAGCGGCGATTTACTAAACCACTGCTAATTTTTTTAAAATAATTTCAAAGAAGTTTTTATAAATTGCTGCTAAATAGTTAAAAATTTTCACAAACCCGACACTTTCCCCCTCTACCAACACCCCTGACCCCCACCCCGCCGACTCCCTGAAGCCCTAGCCTCATCGCCACCCGTCACTGCCCATCATCATCACTCGCTGGCCCTCACCGCGCCTCACCTTGCCATGACTCACCTCATTGTACCTCACCTCAATGTTCCTCACTGTCCCTCACCGTGCCTCTCCATCCCTCTCCGTGCCTTACCTCTCTGTCCTTCACCTCTCTACTCGCCGCTGCACATTGCATTCTTGCATTTATTACATGATTTTTTGATGGCCTAATATGAAAGAGAAATGTTACATTTACATGATTATGTGTTTATATAGACTGATATGATTATGTGTTTTATGATTATGTGTTTAAATCTATTTAGACTAAAAAATTCGACAGTGACATAAAAAATAAACCGCTATATTCCTCTTTGTAAATGCACCACCAAGAGTTATAAATATTCATAATGTGCTAGCACCTAGATTTTGTTTTACTAAGCACCAAACATCATAGAAAATTATTAACTACAATTGATATCCCATAAGAAAATACCTATTGATAATTACTCATAAACACTAAGGTAACCACCCATGGTCACCTTAAATACCCATTCATCCTCATAGAACCATCTACACTAGTTACACTAGTGTATCATAACATTATTTTTTGAGTACATTGTCTATTATTACTACCCAATATTCCATACCTCACTTGCTATTACATTCTCCAATACATAACAACGATATCCAATTTGAATACAAACTCAACTCTAGCTTCCAAACTGAAACCATGAACCCACTATAATCTACCTAAATTGAAAAGGACAACCAAACCCTCATATAGCACCCATGGTGTCTTTATTCCCAACACACTTAAGGAAACACCAAAACAAAACCAAAAAATTGATCTCACCGTGATTGAGTGTCACTATAATATCTAAATCATCAAACCATGATACTTTAAACCTAGGCCCATCCTCCCATGCACCTAGCATAAAAATTAAGACTCACTCATTTTCCCCTTAGGAAAATTAGTATAAGATGACTTATCTTATCCAACCAGAACTAATTGACCTAATAGGTGAAACAACTATCTCTAATCCCCTAAGGCCCCTATCCACTCACTCTATAGAGATCCACACTATCATACCACACTGACATCACCCCAACCATCTCAAACAACTCAAGTATCTCTCATTAACTAGAACTGCTCATACTGACATTAAGCATTCATACCCAGAACCCATCACACGACACCTCATACCCTAACACACTCATTATGGTGTTTTCATTTATTAAGAGAATAACTATAATAATAATATCCAAATAATAACATATGAAAATCACTTAATGGACTAAATTAATTAATGTACCACTAATAAGTTATTTGGGGAAATGCAGAATATGTTATTGTTGATGCTTTATTTAATAAAAACTTATTCCATCTAATTATTTAAAATTTTCCTTTTTAATAGTTTCCTAAAACCATTTTCATCTTTTTGAAAACCATTTAAAAATCACAATCAATCATGAACTTGTACAGGTATACCTATGTATATAATATCATGCATGAACACATGGTCTCTTTCTACCCCAATCCAAGAGTAAAATAATAAATATAAACTCACTTAAAAAATCATTCTTGAACCAACATTTTAATCAGAAAAAATAAAATAACTTAACATTAATCCTACCCTTGGTATATTGGAATTTTCTCATACAAGTATTAACTATACCCAAGCATAAGGTCTTTCCTAATCTATAAAATCACATTCTACCTCCAACTGACAAACCCAAATAGTAAATTAACCAAAACAATGGTTTTATACCACTTTTTTATGTCTATGATTGAATCATTCAAATGGAACCCAATTGGGGGATTCCAAAAGACATCAGGCATGCCTCCCTATATTCATAAGGCTTTGAACTAGTAGTGAGAGTTTAAAAACAACATGAAGAGACTATACTCTCAGTACCATAAAACACAATCAAAGGTAAATAAAAATAATATCCTTTAGAATTAGTGTAAGTGAAAGGAACTACAGTTAAGATCCAACCATAAAAAAATGATAAATAATAAAATTCTATAAAAAATTATACACCATATTAACACACAATCAGACATCATGGGTCACTTATTGGGATTATAAATATAAAATAAATAGAAAAAAGGGGAGACTCAACTATAAAACATAGGTCCCTTATCAGATTGGTCTCCTAACATCTATCCATATACTCTAGTTGAATTACCTATAAAACCTATCACTTGAAAGTGAAACATAAAGTTTATATATGCATTGGGTTTTCCATGTGGGTTATGAGAATAAAACTTGAAAGGGTCTCACCAAGTTCCTCTTATATATACCATTATATATAGTATATTAATGTATGATAAAATAAAATGGTAAGTGATATAAAACATACAAGAATCCATGTTGGGTCATCATGTTCTAACTAGGTTACCCAAACGTGTAACCCCACCCATTTCAATCAATTCCAGTGATACATCTTTTTCATCCACAAGTAATTAGAGTTCCATCAGAGAATGGGATTTCAATATATAGTACTAATCATAATAAAAATCATAAGGTAAGGTCACCACAATAGCCAGTGCTAATAATATAGAAAATCCATCACATATAACATGATATTTAAGGATAGAATCTCAATATCCAAACTCTCTTACAAGTTGAATCATTCCCTATGGGTAGTGTCCCATGGAAACATCTTGCATCCACCAGTCAACATCAGAAGTAGTCTGAGGAGAGTATCTCATTTTCCAACCTCCCACACAAGCAAAAACATATCAGTATATGTTAAGTACCATGACTAGTTACATACAGATCAATTATTAGAAGTGGCCCGAGGAGAGAATCTTAATATTTAGACTATAATATGAGCTAAAACACACTAACATGAGGTATATACCATAGATAAACACATATATATAACTCAGGAAAAGATGAGAACCTAGGAAATGTAACTCTACACTCTGATCCATATGTATCCAGTCCTTATCCTCATATCAAACATAAACATCTACTACATAGAATTCATAATGATCTAAGGACCTTACACCCCACTTATATTACAACTTGACCCTATGATCATACCACTCATTATGAACCTCATGGGTTTTTCACTATCCTGATATCACTAGATTCTTGTTCCCCTTCCCATCACTTCCCAAGAACAAAGTCCATATATGAACTAACCAAAACCCACTCAGTTCATCCAAGGCATACCCATTTCAAAACTATCCAAGTCTTACATGACCTTTAAATAGGAATTATTACTTATATCATGATTTCTCGTCACTCCCTCAGGATACCCACACTCAAGAGAGACTATTCCCCCAATCACAATCAGATAGTTACACTAAACACACCCAAAGATAGTGACTATTCTCTTCTATGATCCACCAACATAGATACCCCAAGACCAATGACTTATCATGGGCCATTCAACCCATTCCCATATCCCAATATTCCCACTCAAGGAGTTTCAATATTAAAGTCTATTTCCATATCTTATCCTATAAAATTCCTATGGACCTACACTAATTAGTATATTTCTCAAGGATAACCCCTTAGAATCCCTTCATGTAACTTACTATGGTTCATACCATTTCCAAAACAACTCATTCCATAATCCAAAACAACTTTGGTGTCCTTTAAGAAATTATAAATATCACTTCCCTTATCAGAATAGCCACCGAGAAACTCTCAAATCCCCCACCCAAGCATGAAATACTCACACCACTACGTATGCACAATATATCCCAGCCGAATATTAGGAATTCAAATTTCCTAAAACCATGGGAATAGTCCTTTTGGATTTGACCATTTTTATTTGATACTCCACATATAAACCATTACATCATTTACCATGGGTGACATTTTTTAGTCTTTTTCAACTATAGATCAACATGTTGAACACAACCTTCTTTGATGCTTCATTTTAGACCTAGAAAACATTTTATGTCATATGTGGATATTTTATAAATAAAAAAATATATTTTTATGGAATCATCAAGATAATTATATACAACTGGTTGTAGTAAGAAGGAAATAGAAAACCTTATTTAAAACGATTCATTATTTATCATTGTTATGTATATTTTGTTTGTTAGTACTGTGCATCTGTTATCATTTATAATTTTTTTCTGCATAATTTTTATGAAATATATGTTCTAAATTTAATTTAATTTGATTAAATGATAGGAATTCCAAGGAGGATGCGTTATATTGTTCCATCAACCACACCGACAGATGAAAATCCATCTGTCTCCCTCACTACAGCATCTGAGACACCATCTTCTTTCCCCCCTGCACCATCTCTCACTCCCTCCATAAGTGTCCCATCAACAACTCAGTTGGCGCCTTCCCATTCAGTAGCATCAATAGTGAGGGATCATGGCGCCACTCCTAGTTCTTCATAGGGGTATTGGAGGGTTACTATTATAGGTATATATTTTAATATGAATAAATTTATTTAACTTTTTTTATACTAACTGTTTGTTCGTAAAAGATGGAAACAATGAAACTATGGAGAAAAATATAAAAATTTAAGATGTATGGAATCTAAATGGACTAAATATGGTTGTCCCATTTTATTCCTATGGGGTCCCTACAGATGATTCCATAGGATTACTTGGCCATATTCTAGGTAAGCTGGTCGCAGATCCAGTTTCGCTTTCGATTACGTATGATGATTGGAGGCATATGACTTTATCTTGAAAAAAAATAAAGTTTTAGATTAAAAAATAAAGGTAATTTTAATACATTATGGTATAATTTAATGTCAATATGTTATTAAATTCTAATATTTTAAAAATGAATTTCTGTATACAAATGTTTTTCTATATTACGGTTGCTGATGTGCTAGCATGAAAGTGGACATTGAAAAATCTGGGCAAGAAATTAAAAGACTTTAAATGGATATTATGGGGTGATGTAAATGATACTTTATTGATCACCCAACAGATGTATGACATGGTACCCAATGGGGTACCTAGAGAGTAATGAAATTTTTTTATTGACAGACATCGTGATGAGAAACACATGGTATTTAAATATATATTATTATATTGATCTCATTTTAGATTTATACATATGTATGAAAAGGATATTACATTGTATACATTACTATTAAATTAAATTTTATTTATTTTAGGATCTTTCAAGGAAGAATGCATCGAGACGAGCTAAGTAAATCATCCCACACTGCGGGGTCAAAGAGTTTTTCTAGAAGATGATCGAATCTGGTAATCTTTTCATTAGTTTAAATATTTATAAGACAATATTATATATATAGTTTATTAAATTGTTGATTAATATTTTTTTAATGCATTCACAGAGTTTAGGGCACCAAGCATCCCGAACAGAAGTGTGGTTGGATGTTTATAAAAAATCTTATGTGAGTTTTGTTAATGAGACTTCAAAATAAGTTGGGGTATGAATTCATTTTTCATAATAATAAATTATTATAAGTTGTCACTATGTTAATATATATTGATTTTAATATGATTGATATTTTATTTATAGGTAAAAATTAAAGAACTACAATATGCAAATCCCACGCAGTCCTACTCAGTCTCTCAGGATGACCCAATTGGTAAAGTGCTTTGGAAGGAGAATCCTGGTCGAGTGTGTGGGATGGGTTTGGGACCCTTACCATCTGAGGTATTTAGCATGCCATCATGGATTGAAGCTATATATACTCCTGGTTATAGTCGAGATGATCAAAGAGATTATGTTTATATGAAAAACACAATTGAAAAACAGGGGGATCTAATATCCACTTTACAGAAAGCGTTGATTAATTTATACCAAAAGATGACCAGATCTGTCCCTAGTGATATTGCATCGATGACGGGTGGTGAGCAGGTAAATCATACAACATCAAAACCATTTAGTTTGAAAACATTTATTGGTTTTAAGTTTAAATATAAATATACAACATTATTTAATTTTCAATATAATTGTCTTACAGGTACCGATAGCAAGAAGTAAAGATGAAGGTGGAAAGGGTAACAAGTAGTATTCATCATCAGACAATGATTAGTGGTCTTGTTGATATGTTGGACAAATATGGAAATAGAGGGTTTGTTCATGTATCATGTATCATGTGTGGAATATATTAGTCACCTAACATTTTCATGACCTAACATTTTCATGATTTTGCATGTTTGATAAAGGCATTGGAATTTTATACTGCTTAATGATTTAGTAAGGCAATGAGTCTAGAATTGGTGGAGTATGAAGTTGGTGAAGTATGAAGTAATCTATGTTCCATATAGAAGATGGAGATACTTAATAGTTTCATTTTAATTATGTTAGGACATATATATTAGTATTTTGGACTAACTATTATGTTGTTTATTTGATTCATTTTATTCATGCTAGAGACACAATCCCCACAACCGTATCATTCAAGGATGGCCCCCACAAATGTTGGGTTGACCATTGACCACATTCAAAACATGGGAATGATCACTTCTCATAAGATATCATTTGAGGTGTGTTACCTAGATGGTATGTGAGCCTATTTTGGCCACACACCATCACTATAGGGGAGAATAATACTTGGAGGATGATGGGGATCCAAATTGAGGCAAACCTAAAGTGTAGAGGTGAACATCAGGTGATTTTTGGGCAGATTTAAACACTTTGGGAGCTACACCACTATGTACTTGAGCACATTGAGTGAGGTTATATATAAGAGAGATTCAACCCCATTTTCAAGGGGAAGGCCTCGAGGTTGGTCGTTGTTTGGGATGTGACTAAGATATGAGATTTTGGTATCTCATTGTATCCCATGAAACTTAGGATCTTGCCATATGTAGTTTTGAAAATCCCTGTGGTCGATGACCATCATTAGAATAGAAAGTAATGTCAGGAAAGTTCTAGAATATCATGCTCATTACATATTGGTCCAAGATGGTCAATGTTAGTCTAGTTAGTTTAAATTATTATATATCACAAGTTTTTTTTATGTAGTTTGAAGGCTTATAGATCAGACATTGGTTTTATACAATTTAAAGTCTTAGATTTTGATCTATGAAACATTGTTATATGGTTGAGATGCTATGGTTTAGATTATTCTGTAATATATTCTATATACATGGTTTTTTATGAAAAATTGTTATATTATTGACTACTGAACATTATTAGATGGTTTAGATTATTCTGTTATATGTTCTCTACACATTTTTTTCGGGGTATTGGTACAAGGGATTCATAATCTGCAACATTTTTTTATTTGTAAATCTACATTTAGTGGCAGTTTAAACCGCCACTAACGAAATGGACCATATTTAACAGCGGTTTAAACCATTTCTATAGATTGTTATTTTATTATAAATGGCAGTTAAAAACATCTCTAAATAAATTCATGTTATTTTTTAGTGGTGGTTATGGTGGTTTTAGTAGTGGTTTTAATGTAAAAAATGGAAAAATTTTAGCGGTGGTTTTAACCGCCGCTAAATACATTAATTTTTTTTCACATGAAACCGCTGCTAAAACTAACCAAACCTTCACTAAATATGTTTACTATGAAACTTTCTAGAAATCACCAATAAATTGAATAAATTTCCATGTGTTGGATGCCAACATCCGATTTAGTGGTGGTTTTATGAAACCATTGCAGAATCATATGGCGGTAGTTTAAACTACCGCTATGCGGTGATTTTCTTATAGTGACCACTTTTAAAATTTGTATTTTAGAAAAATAATATCATTTTTTATATCAAAATATAAAAATTATTTTAGGGTGAACTTTTGGGATTTTTTTGAAAAGATTGATTTTTCAATGAATAGTGAAAAATACAGATTTTTGTAAAATGATGAGTTCTTTTCATTAAAAAGTATCATTATGATTGTAATTTTATATAAAAGTAACATAAGAATTATTTAATTATATATAATATAACTAATTACATTTTAATCATCATTATATCTGATTTTTTATGAGTTTATTTCTAGGCTTAAAACACATTTTTCTGAAAAATATTTTTCATTGCATTTTATGAATTTATATTAAAATTTATTTTTTACACCTATATGAATTCAATATTAAAAATGGGTTCCACATTTTTAATTAATAGGTACAAATTCAGTAATTATTTCCCTTTTATTTTTGTCCATTATGAATAGTAACCGTAGTAAATATTTATCACCACGATAAGGGTAAATCGGGTAATTAAGTTTAAAAATAAAGTGATAAGGCCTAGAAATCTTGAAAAAACCCATCTTTATTTTATTAGATAAGTATTTTTTGACCATGAACATAATTTTTTCAAAAATTTCTCAATTTATTACCACTTTATTTCGATAGTAACCTTAATATAATTTTAAGTAAATAAAAATACAAAATGCCATTCTCTTGCTATTAAATTTATCTCATATGTTTAAATATGGATAAAAATAATTTTTAAATGATGGTAAAATTTTATTTTGATAATAATAAAATTATTTTTATTATGGTAATATATTTTTAATTTCTAGTGATGAAATAATTACCTTAAATGCTTACGTAATGCCGATATAGTGCTTGTGAAAGCAGTAGAAAAATCCAGTAAATGATTTTAAAAACTATAAAAGTAATTTTGTTTGAGTTATTTATAGTGACCCACTAATTTTATAGATATATATAACATATTATGGAGGTTTTAAAAGTCTATATTTTAATTCCATTATTATATTTATGAAATTAATGTCAAATTAAATGAAAAGTTCTAAAAACAAAATTAATAATATTTTATAATAAACAATATTTTATTAAATGATTTAAAATTCATAAAAATCATATATTAAAAAAATTGAATGGTATGTGGTTAAAAATATCAACCATCATCAATTTATGAGTCATTTTTTCTTTTATGATAACTTTCTTGACCCCTAAAGAGCAAAAAACTTTAATATCACAGTAAGAGTCAAAAGGGTTGGCAAGGGGTTAAAACAAAGAGAAGGGTGAAAAAACACATTACCTTGTAAAAATTTATTTTATGTGATCATTTTGAATAATAATAATCATATATTATAAATATATCAATTTTTTGTCGTTTTTTCATGAAAAATATGTATTTCTTTAATACTTTATGTAATTCCAAGAGTGCCCCTCCCCTCACTTATAAAAGGTAACCTCCTCTCATCTCTTATAAAAATTGGGATATAATAAAATATGTATATTACATATAATTATATTTTATTATGTTAATTTATTTGAATTAATATATCTCATTCTTCCATCAAATGGGAAAAGAAACCATTGTTTGTGTGTATGGCAGACTACCGCCTCGTGAACCAATGCAATTCATTTTTCATAACCACATCCTATGGATGTTTATAATGATAGATTTAATGTATATATATGATATTAATGAAATAATTAATATTTTATAAATATAATATATCATCTATTTTCTTATATTTCCATCCATTGAAAAATGATAACGATGTCCATTCGTACGTGTGAATTTCCACCTCCACAAAGTGATGTGATTCATTTTCATCACCGCATCACATGGATGGTATATATAAATTATTTAAATAGATAATATAATATTTATGATATAATAATAATAATGTAAATATAAAATAATTCTTACCTTCTTTTTTTCATGTTCTTTGAAAAATAGAAGTGTTACTCATGCGTACGTACGACTTACCTTCTCCATGATTGTAACATAATTCATCTTTCAAAACCATATTTCATAGTTGGTTTTAATAATATAATTAATGAATAAAAATTATAATTATTCAATTATTATTATTCTATAAATTATTTCATAGTTAACTCTTTGACCATGTCCAATATACCAAAATCGCTTTAAATTTATGAACTGAACGACCTCAAAATACATAATGTGGATATAACTGATTAAGTAATTAAATATTACATTTAAATAAATGAAAAAATGGTTTAATGATAAATTTATAAAAATATGGTTCTTAAATAATTTAAAAAAATAAATAATTTTTTTATATAGGATTTAAAGGATATACATGGAAATTTTGGACTCTAGGTAAGAGATTTCATTTTAATTTCCATTCATTGAGACATATTTTAATTTTTTGCACCAAATTTGTTTAATATGTTGTATATAATATCCATTTTAAATTTAATATCATAAATCCTTAATAATTTATGTTATTCTAAGTTACAATTCAAATTATTTTATCGAAATGTATTTTACTTGAAAGTTACCAAGTGGAAAGGTATTTCTAAACTCAATTTCCATTCATTGGGTTAGAATTATACTTTATTGACTATGATATGGAAATATTTTGTGTGAAATTACATATTATTTAATTATATTTTATTTCTAATTTTTTTTTGGTTTTAGAGTTGTTACACATAATCACTTCATTGATTTATTCTAACTTCAATGATATGATCTTTGTAAGGATTATTCATCTCAATATCGTCTCTTTGAGACATGTCTTGTATTATGAATTTAATTCCATTTATAAGGTGTATATAAAACCTATTGAAATATTATATAATAAATGAATATTTTATCAGGATATTTAAATTTCCTTTTAAGTTATCTATTTAATTATATATTAATTCAAATTTTATAAAATTTATAAGGGTTTTATGGTCTCAATTTAATTTCTTTAAGACATAATTCATGTTATGTACCATGATTTATTTTATATGGTATATTTATTTCCACAAGAATTTGTTTTAAGATATTAATTCATGGAAATTAAGGGTTTTATGTAATCATTTTTTGTACCTTCATTCAATGGTTTTTTTTATTCAAGAATTACCCCAAGTTGAAAGGTTTCTAGTATTTAATTTATTTATTTGTGACATGTTTTGATTGATGAGCCTATATTAATTTATATATTGTAGATGATGACTCTTGGCATATAATATCATGAATCCTTTTATAATCATGTTATTTTATATTCCTTAATTTTTTCTTTATTTCAAATGTATTTTTTAAAAGTTTGTAAATGGATTTTTTTAAAACTTTTCTTCAAAAGTTTTAAAGAATTTTAACTAAAATCTTCATCCATGTTCTTTATATTATTTTAGGTATATTATTTTCTAAACCTAAATTATTTTATAAAGTTATTTTACATTATCTTTTACCTACTTTTAAAATGTGTTAAAAATGGGATTTCTTAAAGTTTTCCATATGTGTCACTTTTGAATCTATTTAAAAAGGTTTGAAAATAATGTTTATTTTTAACATTTATAACATATATGAATTTTCCTACCATCATAAACATTATTTAATATGAATATTACTTTATAATTTTCCATTTTTATTTTAAAATAAAATATTTTTCCCTATACTATTAAAATTTTTATAAAAAATTATCAAAATAAAAGGTTATTTCCCCCTGTTTTCAAATAAATGTTTTCAATGTTCTGTTAAAGGTATTTTCAACTATGTCATCATCATTTAATGATTACTCTACTTCACTTAGAATATGATCTTATTATACCATCCATATTATTTCTCTAGATTTCATAAAATGATTGTTTTAAATAGATTATCAAGAAACATGTTTCATTTCCATGGGTAAGTCAAGTTATAAAGGAATGAAAGTTGTTGTTAAAATATTGACAATGAAAATGAAATATTACATGTGTTATATTCATGTACAGTACTTTTAAATTATTTATGATGATGGGTGGTCTATATATAGCTCATGATTATGGGTGATCCTGATGCAACTTATATGATGGATGAGCTTGATATAGCTTATACGGTGGGTGAGCTTGATATAGCTCTCCAATGGATTGTGTAATGTTCCTTGTATTTAATGAAAAGTTGGAGGGTGTTAATTTGGGAGGTTTATATTATGGATTTAACTAGTCTATAGTTATTTATAACATGAGGAAACATGAGTTATGAAGATAATTTTCCAATATACCAATATATTTTCTTTATTCTTGATATGAGTTTTAATGGTTTCTTTTAATCAAGATTGAAATCACATGGCTCGCGATTATTGATTCTCATGAAACTTTACTTTTATAAAGTTATATTGCATGTCAAATGTTTAATGAATTGTGTTTTTATAGGTATTAATTCCCTTATGTTATGCTCATTCACTTTTATTATATCATCACACCCTTATTCTCATCTTATGCTCATTGGTAACATTCAATTGTAAATGCTTATGTTTACCCTTATTGAGAATTTGAGATCACCCTTATTATGTTTTACATTTCCACAGGTTATGAAGATTAATGTTAAATTAATTATGTGTGATGAATTTTATGGGATTTATTGAATACATAATGTAAAATAAGAAAAGCATGGAATAGTGGAAAAAATGATCACATGAAGACGTGTATTTTTATGTAAGAGTTTTTTCATAATTCTCAAAAACTATAAAACTAAAATATCCATGGGTATTCAAGTGATACAATATTTACTTTTAAGGTTGTATGTTTTGGATGGCTAAAATTGGGTCACGTTTATCAGTATCAAATCCAAAAATTTCAAGATTATTTTTTCAGCACCAGATCTAGGAGTGTGGATTTGGGGTTGTTATAGTTGGTATCATAGTTGTGTTTAGATAAATGTGTATATTTGGATGTTTTCATGAGGTTAAATTAAGAGTTATTGATACCATCATGGGTTTATTATTTTAAGGTTGATCATATATTAAAAGGAATAAACACCACTTTTGAGGTTTTAAGTGATGATATTTTAAATATATTAATAATATTTTGGGAGAAGTTCTATTGGGTTGATGTATATGTAACCCTTAGGTTTAGTGTGAAGGATTATTTAAAAATAATTCTATTATATTTTTGGGGATGTAAGTTGAAAGTTATGAGACAACCATTGAGGTTAAAAAATTCATTGATAATGAGGTTATTGGTTTTATATATGATATAGGGTTAATTATTTGTGGAATGATTGAATTTGAACTTTTGGTGTTATTGATGAATTTTGGAGATTAGTGTATTATTTCTTCATATGTAGGTTTATTAATTTTGGGTGTTATCTTATCATGTTATAACCATTTTGGTTTTATTAAAGATAAGAATAATATATTTTCATTATTTTATATACCTCATGTTCAATAATAAGATTATTATAGTTCTTTTAAGTGTTAAATATTAATACTCACCATTTATAGTAAAAGATTTGATAAATATGGAAACCAATGAAACATAAAACCAAATGATGAAATTGAATTTTTGGATTTGAATAAAATCGAGTAAGTATATTTCCTTATGTTCTTAGTATAAATAGTAAAGGAATTACTTGACTCTAGAAAAAGGATCTTGAAATAAAAATGTTATCCTATTATATTAATTTTTAATGAATTAATCGTTTTTCACACCTTATTGATTTATGGTTTTGTGCTTATTGACTTTCTCATAATCATTCAATTTATTTTGATCATTGTTCTTGACCACCCTCTATCATCATTTAGGCATTAGTTTTTTTCTCCATGACCATATTTTCACTTCCCACTAATGTTTTCTTATTTATAAACCTAGTTATGTGTTATTCCATATGACCTTCAAACTTCTCTTTCCCTCTATTAAAGAGGATAATTTATTAAACCTTTTTATGATGTGAGTTTTCAACAAAGGTATTTTCAAATTTCAAATCCCTGATTATTGATATCAAGTTAAAATTGTGAGGAAAAAATTTATTAAAGGGGGACAATGTAGAACCCTAATATTTTAAAAGAACACTATTCTTTATAGCATATACAACATGTGACACTAAGCTTAAATGAACCATGAAATATTATTATTTAATTATGAACAATAAACTTAGCTATTAAATTGGAGTATATGAATAGGATTAACTAAAATATAACACACACACACACACATAAGTTTATTACTCTATGAAAATTTATTGATTAATGTTTAGGAAATAAGCACCCAATTTTTAGTAAATTCATTTTATGCTTCAAAAATACATTTTCTTTAAAATGATTTTTATTGATTTTTATGAGAAAATATTATAATTAATTTATTATAATTTTATAAATTATATTTGATAAAAAATATATCATTTTTTAAATCAACATATCAAAATAATATTATGGTAAAATTTTCATATTTTTCCAAAAAGATTGATTTTTTAGTGAATAGCGAAAAATATCAATTTATGTAAAACTGTCATTTATTTTCATTAAAAATATATTTATTATTTGAATTTTATATCAAAGTAACATAATTATTATTTAATTATATATAATATAATTAATTAAATTTTAATAATAATTTTACATAATTTTAGTATAAGATCATTTTTGGGCTTAAAACGCATTTTTTTAAAAACTGTTCTTCATTGCATTTTGTGAATTTATATTCAAATTGATTTATGAAACTTCTATAAATTTAACATTGAAAATTTTATTCAATATTTTTAATGATGATTTCAAATTTTTTTAAATATTTCCCTTTTATTTTTGATAATTATGAATAGAAACTGTTGTAAATATTTGTCACCTTAGTAAGGGTAAATCAGGTAATTAATGTTAGAATAATGTGATAAGATCTAAAAATCTCCTTAAAAATGTATTTATTTTATTGGATAATTTTTTATTGACCATGAAAATAATTTTTTTTAAAATATATCACTTTATTTCCACTTTACATTGATAATAACCTTAATACAATTTTAAGTAATGAAAAATAAAAAATGTCACTCTCTTGATTTTAAATTTATATTATAAGTTCACATGGGAATAAAAATTAGTTTTGAATGAATATTAAAGTTCATTTTGATAATAATTATTTTTTTATTATGATAATTGTTTTTTAATTTTTAGTGATGAAATAATTACCATAAATATTTACGCTACATCGACATAGTGCTTGTGCAAAGAGTAGAATAATCATGTAAATGATTTTTGTAAACTATAAAAGTAATTTTTTTGGGTGATTTATAGTGTCCCATGAATTTTATAGATATATAAAACATATTAATGATGTTTTAAAAGTATATATTTTAATTCAATTATTATATTTAGGACTTTAAAGTCAAATTAAATGAATAGTTCCAAAAATGGCATTAATGATATTTTATAATAAAAAATATTTTAAATGATTTAAAATTCATAAAAAATACTATCTCCAAAAAATTTAATGGTATATTATTTATAATATAAATCATGGTCCATTTATGAATCACTTATCCTTTTATAGTAACTTCCTTGGCCCCTAAATAGTAACAAACATTGATATCACAATAATCTTCAAAAAGAGTTAACAGGGGTTAAAATAAAGATAAAAGAGTGAAAAAATCACCTAAACATGTATAAAATTTTATTTTATAAGATTATTTAAACTAATTATCATCATAAATTTAAAACATATCAATTTTTTTTTACTTTTTTTTATTAAAATTAATTTATATTAATTTAATTATTTAAGTAACTCCATGAGTGTCCCTCCACTCACTTATAAAAGGGAACTTCTTATCCTCTCTCCATCACACATTTTGAGCACTCTATTTTGTCCAATACCTACCAAAATCCCTTAAAAAAATACCTCCCCATATATTAAATATATTACTTTGGGTAGAATTTCATCCTTAGAGTGCTTAATGAATAAAGAAAAGGAGTTTTCCTGAAGAAGCGGTATAACTTTTAACCGAATGTTTTAGTTTTACTTCTTCTTATACCTGCTTTAAAAGTTTTATAAACATTTTTATATAATAAAATTAATATCTAAAATATATTTAAATGTTATTATTTGATTTAATAACCTGAATCCATCTCCTTATTCCATCAAATGGGAATGAAAATAATTGTTCATGTGTACGATGAACTACCGCCTCACGAATCGATGTAATTTGTTTTCCACCACCATCTCTCACAGGTGGTTATAATGATTGATTTAATGTATATATATAATATTAACAACATAATTATAATTATTTAAATATATTATATAATTTATTTTCTTATATCTCCATCCATTGAAATTTTTTTACATTGTTCACGTGTACATGTGGACTACCACCTCCATAAAGAGATGTGATTAATTTTTCATCACTGCATCACATGGATGGTATATATAAATTATTTAAAGATATAATATGAAATTTATTATATAATAATCATTATATAAATATAAAACAATACTTAAATTATTTCTTTCATATCCGTTGAAAAATGGAAACGTTACTCATACGTATGTACGACCTACCTTCTCCCTGATTGTAACGTAATTCATTTTTCATAACCATATTTCATGGTTGGTTTTAAAAATATAATTAATGTATAAAAATTATAATTATTTAATTATTATTATTATTTATATAATGAGATAATTAACTCTTTGACAATGGTCAACATACCAAATTCATTATGAAAATATGAACCAAATGTCCTCCAAACACATGTGTAGACTTAACCAGTTAAGTAATTAAATATTCCATTGAAATAAATAAAACAAATGGTTTAATGATAAATTAATAAACATTTAATAGGTAATTAAATAATTTATATACTTCTATTTTATAGGATTTGAAGGACATACATGACAAGTATGGACTTAATGTAATGGATTTCATCTCAATTTCCTTCATTGGGGCATATTTTAATGTATGCACCTAATTTATTTTATATGGTATATATACTACCCTTTTTAAATTTTATATCATGAATCATTCACAATTCATGGTATTTTAAGTTAAAATTCAAATTATTTCATCCAAATGGATTTGAGTTGAAGATTTTCTAGTGGTAAGGAGTTTTTTAACTCAATTTCAATTCATTGGGTTATACTTCTAATTTATTAACTATGTTATGCCAATATTATTAAAAAACATACCTTTTATTTTATTATATTTTATTTCCACTTGTTTTTTTGGTTTTAATTTTTTTACACATAATTAATTAATTAATTAATTATAACATCAATTATATAATCTTTATAAGGATTATTTATCTCAATATCATCTCTTCGAGACATGTATTATATTATGCAACTAATTCATTTTATAAGGTGTATATGAATCCTATTAAAATATTAAATCATGAATGGATATTTTATCATGATATTTAAAGTTAATTTTAAGTTCACTCTTTCATGATATATTTATTCAAATGTTATAAAGGTTTCAAGGGTTTTCATAGTCTCAATTTCATTTATTTAAGATGTAATCTATGTTATACACAAAAATTTATTTTATATTGTGTACATATTTCCCCAATAACATGTTTTAAAATTTTATTTCATGTAAATTATGGGTTTTATAGAATCATGTTATATTCCTTCAATCAATATATTTTTGATTCAAGCATTACCCAAGTTGCAAGAGTTTCTCATTTCAAAATTCCTTTTTTGAGACATGTTTTTATTTACACAACTATATTCATTTATATGATGTGTACATTGACTCTTGAAATATAATATCATCACTCTTTTTATTCTCATGGTATTTTATATTATTTCTTATTTTCTTTCTTTCAAAGTGTTTTTGGTTTTAAAAGTTTATAAATGGATTTTCTTTAAAAACATTTCTTCAAAGGTTTTAAATAATTTAAACCAAAATCTTCCTCTATATTCCTTATCTTATTTAAAGAATGTTATTTTATAAATATAAATTATTTTTTAAAGTTATATTCCATGATAATTTTCCTTATTTTAAATTTTTTTAAAAGGAAAGTTCTTAATGTTTTCCACATGTGTCAATTTTTACTCTCTTTATAAAAGTTTGAAAATAATGTTTATTTTTAATGTTTATGACATGTATGGATTTTAACACCATCATGAACAATATTTGGTTTGAACATTACTTTATGATTTTCTATATTTAGTTTCAAATAATTTTTTTAATATTATAGAAATTCCAATTAAATATTATTAAAAGAAAAGGGTATTTCCACTTGTTTTCAAAGAAGTGATTTAAATATTCTTTTAAAGTAATTTTCATCTATTTTAATATCCTTTAATGATTCATCTATTTCACTAGGAATATGATCTTATGATACCAAACATATTCTTTATTTGGATTTCGTATGATGATTATTTTAAAGAGATTATCATTAATCCCATTTCATTTCCATGGGTAAGTCAAGTTTCAAAGGCATGCAACCTGTTATTAAAAGGTAGATAATGAAAATTAAAGATTCTATATTTTATATTCAGGTATGGTACATAGAAATTATTTATGATTATGGGTGAGACTAATATAATTCATAGTGATGGGTGATTTTGATACATATTATATGATAGGTGAGCCTGGTATAGCTCTCCAATCCATTAGGTAATATTCCATATATTTAAAGGAAAGAAGGAGGGAGTTAACCAGTCAGGTTTTTCCTATGGATTTAAATGGGTTCTAGTTATTTATAAAATAGGTGAAAATATGCTATGAATATAATGTTACAAGATACCAACACATTTTATTTATGATTAATATGATTTTTTAGTGGTTACTTTAATCAAGACCGACATCACATGGCTCATGATTATTAATTCTCATGACTCTTTCCCTTGATAAATATTTATTCCATGTAACATGTTTTAGAAACTAAGTTTTTATGGGTATAAATTATAATATGTTATGCTCACACACTTTGATTATGTCACCATACCCTTATGTTCATCTTGTGCTCACTGATGATATTCAATTGTTAATGCTTATGTTTACCCTTACTGAGCATTTGATCTCACTATTATTATGTTTTCCATTTCCCCAAGTTATGAAGATTGGTGTTAAATGAGTTATGTGTGATTCATTTTATGGGACATATTGAAGACATAATTTAAAATAATAAAAGTGGATAATAGTGAAAAAAATGCTCACTTGAAGACATGAGCATTGTTATATAAGAGTTTGTCATAATCATATAAAATTATCAATAAAAAATGTCCTTGGGTATGTAATAAATCTTATATTTTTTTATTTTGTGTATTTTGGATGGCTAAAATTGGGTCATGTTTATTAGTATTAAATCCAAAAATGTAAATATTATGTTTTTAGAACCGGATTTGGGGGTGCAGATTCGGGGCTGTTATATTTAAATTTAAATTTTATTTTTAGAATCAACATCCACTATTATATTTTAGATACGTGAATTATCTCAAGTTATTGACCTTTAAATATCCATTTACCTATCTTCATAAAGCTTGATACATTTTTATACACTAAAAGGGTTATAGAAAGTTCTAATTTCTTACCGTTATAAACATTACTAATACATTGTTTTCTAGTTCTTTTTTTATCACTTTATTTATGTATCATTATTTTAATGTTTCATAACCTTAATTTTATACTAACCATAATTTTTATTAATAAAATCAAAAAAATTTAAATTATCAAAATATGTGACAAACTATTAGTTTTTATATTTCAATGGAAATAATGATCCCAAGTATATCATAAATTTTTCTCTCAACTTTTATGTATACCAATTCTTTTTGAGTTATTTAATTATTATTAACATAAATATTTCAACTTATTAAAATATATAATATTTTTTTTACACCCAAGTGTTTTGTGTAATGAGAATTTGAATTCATCTATTGATACTGAAGTAACACCTACATCACATTATAATTCTATAGGTACTATTTAATTTACATACTTATGTCTACAACACTGCTCATGCATATTCATTAATTAATAAAATTATTTCCATAAATTTTAATAAAATAGGACCTATGTATTAATTATTATAATTATACATAATCACTTTTTATTTTATTTCTAAATTATGAAGTTTCTAATTCTTATTTGATGATCAAATCTCTTGATTTATTTATAATAGATATAAATATGTATACACTTGAGTCACTTATATTGTGCTACTCATTTATGTATATGAAACATTTTTTAGTTGATGCATATTTTGTTAACGTATTTCACAATGTTCAATTTTAGTTAGTTGTATTTTCAATTTTTCATATCTATTACTCACTACAATTCTAAATATGTATAAATATAAAATATTTTCCATATGATACTCAGTTCTATATCTATATTTTTTTCATTAATCAAATTCCATGATTTGAACATAACCAGTGCAAATAACACTAGGAATCAATCCATTTGTGAAAAAAATTCCAAAAACCTTTATTTATTATTAATGGAGATCCCAAGGATCCGAATAACCTTTCCAAATCTTGAGAGTAATTCATCCCATAACCCAATCCAACTCAACACATGATAAAGTCACATGATTTTAAATCTACAAAACCATGTTATTAGCTCCTCTATAACCAAATTTTGGAATGAAATATAGAAATTCATTTCTCAACATTTATTGGTTTTCTTTGAAGGTAGAGATCAGAAAGGAGGGAAGGGGGATCTTGAAATGTAAATGCTTCTTTGGATAGTCAAAATAGTGCACAAAATTTTATATAATCCTTTCAGAATTTGGATAATTTTAAGATTTAGGTAAGGAATGAAGTTTCATTGAAAATTGGGTGTGGATTAAAGAAATCTAGATGATAAATAAATATAATAGTGAAAAAAATTATAATCATAGTTTCATGATCTTTAAATTATACAGACTCACCCCCTTCATGACTTTGAAACCCACTGGTACTTTATGTTCTCATTCTATTGCTAGCATTACCCTCCCAATATCATTTTTTCATAAATTGACTATATGGATATAAATATGGATTAAAGTGAACAATATGAAAAAAATTAAAAACCATATGTTCAATCTACAAAATCCCACTTTCATATTTGGAATTTCTTGAATGGAACTAATCAAAAAAATTAAAGGGAATTCCCTTAAGAAACTTATCACCATATAATTTTCAAACACGTGATTGAGAGATTGTTACAAAAGTGTAATATTAATTTTATTCACTTTTTAATAAATTATTATATAACCTCTTTACTGATTTTATATGAAATGTGTATAATTTGTGTGAAATATTAATGTTTAAATATTAAATATAATTTTTGAGCACTATTTGAATTCATCCAAATTCAAGTTTGTTTAATGTTTTAAAAATAACTATCACACTAATGATCAAAATTGTGTGTTTCTTGTTTTGTATGATTCCTTATTCAATTTACAACATATCATTAGAAGGAATCAATGGCCAAATCGTCTATTTGAAGGGTCATATGGACCACACAAGAAGACCCACAAAATCTATAAATAAATTGGACCATCCAAAATGATTGAATTACTGAGTTCAATCAATAATTAAAAATTCATTTATTATTCTCAAAATTTTGGGGAACAATTAAAGGAGTCATTTATAAATATTTAAAGGCCCAAACCCTAAAAAATGGGCCCCACTGATGCTTTGAAGTTCAGACTAGCATTCTGTTCGGGAATTAAAATCAGGACACTATTCCTGAATTTTCTACTGATCTAATCATCAACTAAATCTGGGATTTTTTATTTTGAAAGATAATATATGTTCAAAAAACTTTTTATAAGAAATTATTTTTATTTTAGGGCATATTCCTATTCAAAAACCCATTCACATTTCAGACTTTGAAAAAGTGTTGATAAAAATGGACAGGTGAAAACTACTTAGTAAAATAGCCATATCTTATGATCCAAAAGTTCAATGGACGGAATATTTTTAGGGATGACAGTAAAAATCAATATATAAAACTTTTTAGAATAATATTTCTCCAGATTTGGCTGTATGAAATATCAAATTGGCGATGCACGTGGAGGTGTAGTTTTGGAATGCAAACAGTCCACTTCCTTGGGATATAAATACTTCCCCCTCCTCTACTTGTAAGAGGTTGGCATTTAAGAAGAGAGGAGAACACATTGGAATGTCGAAAGATTTTACAAAGGCTTGGGAGGACCTTCCATAATCAAGTTTTAATTTGAGAGACCCTTCCTCCTCTCTTTGTTTTCATTTACTTTTGTGTTCTTCTTTGTTGTAATCTTGTATGTCTTTGTTTTGTAATTATGTTTTAATGCAAGTAAATTTACCATTAACTCTTATTATCATCTACCCTATTTTTTGAAATATTAATTTTTTTAAAATTTCTTAAATCATGTTAAAAATAAATCTCTTCTTTTCTTTCTCATTCAATCAAAAGTCCATGTTTAATTCTCTTCATCGCTCATTTGTGTGTTCGACGCACCAATCCTTTCTTATCCCTTTCTTTTTCTTCTCATATTAATTCATCATCACAAAATCAATAAACTATATTACTAATAATTTAAATGTCTGTGTAAATCTTCCATTAGTGTGAATTATAATTAAAGATGTTAAGCAGTTGAGAGCTTTTAATCGATGATTATTCTTTAATTTAACATTGTGTATATTGGACTTAACATGTCATGGATTAATGACATATTTTGTTTATCATATGGATTCCATGTATTATTGAAACCATAAATAAACTACCATAATCAAGTACTAATTGAGAATATATTCCTAGTTAATTTAAGGCTTGGATTAAAATCTTAACACTTATGAATTCTAATCAACGTCATCTTGTGAAGTGGGTGTTAATTTAATGAAATATAAAGCAAAGCTCAAGGATATCACAGGCTTAACTACCTAATAATGAACTCACACCAATCTTTATAAAATTGTTAAATCAATATTAATCAATAAATCATTTCAATTAAACTCTAAAAACAAACACCCCAATCAAAATACAATCAATTAAAAACAATCGACTATTAAAAAGTATCATCGCCGATGATTCGACCTAAGTGCTGATATACACATTAGAAAAACACCTGAACCTTGAATGGTCGATAGGAGATAATCGTCTGCACTTTCAAATGGAAATGTTTCCTGGGATGGTGCAATTAATTTGTTGTTAGTTTCTAGTTATTGTAAAAAAAAAAAAATTTAAAAAAAAATAGAAAAAAACAACCCCAAGAAAAACCCACCTTCCCATAAAAATCATAAATGGAAAAAACACCAAGAAAAAACCATCTTCCTCTTTCTTCCAAAATATCTCTGAATGCCCTGTAGCCTCCCAAAAAATCCCTCAAATTTGTTTGACCCTAAAATTTAGTGAACACTTCGCCAACTTAGGAGGAATATTAGGGATAATCAAATAATTCAAGAACCAGTCCTTGTCCAACCAATTGAATTAGATATGGATAATCCTAGGGAAAAAACACTTAAAGAACTTTCTGCCTCTGATATGAATTACCAACCCCTTGGTATTCAATATCCAAACATAGTGGCTGACTTAGAACTCAAATCTTTTTTGATTCATCTTCTTCCTCATTTCCACGAGCTAGCCGGTGAGGATCCACATCTACATCTTAAAGAGTTCCAAGTGGTGTGCTCTATCATGACACCTCAAGGGGTTTATAAGGAACAAATAAAACTTCGAGCATTCCATTTTTCTTTAGTTGACTCCTCCAAGTCATGGATTTACTACCTCCCTCCTAGTTCCATAACCACATGGAATGACATGAAGCAACTCTTCTTAGAAAAATTCTTTCCTGGTTCTCGTACTGCTTCTATCTGAAAGAAAATAAGTGGTATCTGTCAATTCTCAAATGAATCACTCCATGAGCACTGGAAGAGGTTCAAAAATCTTGTGGTAACCTTCACACAACAATAAATCCCTAACCAAATCTTGATCCAATACTTCTATTATGGGTTATTGTCTATGGAGAGAACTCTCATTGATGCTACAAGTGGCAGTTCTCTTATTGATAAAACTCCTACAGCTGAAGAGATCTCATAAGAAACATTAATGAAAACACACAACAATTCCATACTCGATCACATGCTCAAGTAAAAAAATCCCAAGATAGTTATTCGATAGAGATGAACAAGATGACAGAGTGGATGAGTGAACTTACAGGTCTTGTGATACAACTAGATGTGGAATACAAAGCCCCAACCTCATCTTCTCTACAATCTCTGTTCCCTGGACCTATCAAGAACTGTGGAATTTGAAGCTTCCCATATCATCCAACTAACACATGTACACAACTTCAATAGGATACATCTAATTCATCTAGACCAATGAAGCTCAATGCAGCATATGATCAGTAGAACCCCAACCCCCAATAATCAGGTCAGTTTGTTAGAAACTTCAACCAACCCCATTCTGAACCCTTATCTTCTACATATAACCCTAACTTGAGATATGGGAATCCCATTTCTCACCCCCTCAATACCCTCATCAAAACCCAAACCAATTACAATATGGTCAAGGTGGTGGTAACTTCCATCAACCTTATCCTTTTATTCCTCAACCTCAAAGGAACAATCCTCCACCTGGATTACACTATCCTAGTGAGCCTTTCCAATTACCAAACCAATAAAATCATTTTACCAAACACCAAAATCAATCGAATCCCAATCCAGGACAAGCCTCTTCTTCCTAGAAACCATGGGAAAGTGTAGTGGAATATCTTGACTCCTCCACCCATTATAGCCTCAAAAGCATTGAAACACGAATTGGTCAACTTGTATCCCACCTGATCAAGAAAAAATAATCCAATTATTCCCAAATCCCAGCTCAACCATTACCCAAACCCAAGGGTAATGTTAGTCAAATTTCACTTAGATAGGGGAATAAAATTTCTATGCCTCAAGATAAGTCCTCCAAATCCCCTTTGAATGTTGACCTAGAAAATGAAAATAAAAAGAAACTTGAAAAGGAATCTGAAGCCATTCCCTCACCTACTTCCATTCCACTTAGAAACCCAATTCCTTTTCCTCAATCCATTTCTAAGACAAAGAAGTCCTTTGAACCTGATTCTGAAATGCTTGACATGTTTAGACGTGTTGAAGTCAACATTCCCCTCTTAGATGCCACAAAACAAATCCCTAAGTACGCCAAGTTTCTTAAGGAATTGTAAAACCATAAAATGAAAATTTGGACCTTTGAAAATGTTTCCACCCAGTAGTATATTCCCATAAAGTACAAAGATCCAGGGACCTTTACGGTTCCATGACAAATTGGAAGTTCCAACTTCGATGATGCACTCATAGACCTAGGATACTCAATTAATTTCATGCCCAAATCTATCTTCTCCAATCTTGGTATGGGCCCCTTACATCCAATGGGTGTTGTCATTCAATTGGATAATCAAAGCACTTCTAGTCCTGAGGGTATAATTGAGGATATACTTGTTCGTGTGAATGATCTTATCTTCCATGTTGATTTCTATGTCCTTGACATGGAAGGTGAGATGAACTCTTCTCGATCTCCCTTAATTCTAGGAATACCATTCTTAATGATAGCGATAACTAATATTTATGTCCATTCAAGCATCTTATCCATGGAATTTGGTGACCAACTGGTCAAGTTCAACATTTCCAAGCCATGCGATACCCATATGAGGATCACTCTGCATTCTTAATCCAGGATTCTGAGGAAACTTCTAAGAGTGTGTTGAATCCAAGTAAATCATGTTCTTCTAGTTATAATTATAGAGGATTTTGTGAATATTTCATCCTCATTAACCAAGTCATAAATGGAAAAGTTGATGTTGACATTACAAATGCAAACTCCATTAATATAAAGGATATTGAAAACTATTTGGAATCCCATCTCACATCTGATATCCACTGCTCCAACTTGGATGGTAATGTGGAAAATGAACAAGCTTGTTCATTTTTTTATTCAAATTTGATTATCCAACATTCATCATTTCCTATCCATGATTCTGAAAATTCTGTTATATGTGAGGTGAACCCTGAACCAATGTGTTTATATTGTCCCAATGGTAGTGATGTTTGTGATATTTGTTCTTTAATTAATAAAGTGATCATTGGTGATGTTGAAATTGAACATTCTATGGTGAAAAACATTGATATAAAAGATATTGAAAAATTCATTCAGTCTTATGACTCTGCTAATCCTCATTACTCTACATTGATAAGTGATGAAATAAATGAGTCAAAAATAATTGGGATCTCATACTCTAGTTTTTTTTATATAAAAATTGCATAAATGAACCGTCAAAATTGAGGCATCTTCCTAAATTTTAAATCATAGAACACCATCACTCTTTGGATAAAACCATTCCTCGCGTTGAAGACCAAAGGGAGGATAGTCACATTCTCTTTCCACCCCCATTTAATTGAAAGCAAACAATAAAGAAAAGGGATAAATTATCCAACAAATCATCAATCCTCCCAAATAAAAAGATTTTCTGGAAGCATACCTGAGTTGGGAAAATACAGTGGCCATCATCGAACTATGGGTAGTTCACTGCAATTTTTCAACTGTATACAAATAAATGCAGTGCTTCTTGGGAGGCAACCCATGTTTTCTTTTACTTTTGTTAAATTTTAATTTCTTTTTAGTTTTTCATTAGATGAATAATGATTTTTCTTTTTTAGGTAACATCCCATATGATGCACATAAACTTCCACTAACCCACCACCAGATAAAGATGATGACCCACCAAATACAAAACAAGGGGAACCTAATTCCCTTTAACACACACACACACACACTCTCTCTCTTCCTCCCTCTACCACTTTCTTATTATTCCTCTCTCTTTCATTTTTACCACTTTCTTCATCAAACCCTTTCTTTTTTCTCTTTCTATTTTGTGTGGGTGTGTATTTTAAACACACTATAAAATTAAAAAAACTAAAAAAATGAATAAAAAACAAAAAAAAAAGAGAGTTATAATTACTCACCTTCAACTTTTGAAAATTTTTCTAAAAATTTTTGGGAGTTAAAATACATGGTTTTATCTCAATTTTTTTTTGTTTTCATAATATATTTGGATAAAGAATATAGTGTCAAAACCAATAAATTTTGAATGATCAATTTTTTTGATTTGGAAAATGATTTTCCACAACCATGAGGAAAAACATTATCTTTCAAGCCAAGGCTACCTATGGACATCTTTTAAACATGTTTTCTTTCACCCTTGATTGTGAGCCATGAGTTTGTGGACCTTTGAGCTAAATTTCCTACTTTGGTGTGCATTAAAATGATAGAGGCATTTTCTGAACCTCATGAGAATCACAATAGCCAAATAGCCTCCCATTACCCTTACATTAATCATACTTTTTAAAGCCCCTCTAAGCCTATGAAAACCTTTTCTTTTATAGACACATTACAAGCCCAATACCTTATCCCACCCAATATCTACATTGATTTTCATTGCATATTTTTTTTTTGAAATTTAAGTGTGGGGGGAATGGATTTAATTTTGGGTACCCTTTGTTGATTTCACCATGTTATCATATTCTTGAGGTAAAACATCCATTTTAGTGTGGGGAAGAGGTTTTCATTTAGTGGGGTTTTGGAATGTATATATTTTTATCTTGTTTAAATGTTATCGAAAAGTGTTAAAAAAATGATGAAAAAAATCAATAAAAAAAAACAAAAAAACAATAAAAAATGGATTGTGTCTTGAGAGGGTCAAAAATCACTCTTTATTAGTCTTTGATGTTGTTACAACTATTAAAATTTATGTCGTGGGGAGATAAAACATGGGTTGGGAGATGAGTGTGAGGTCTGTTTCAAGTTAAAATTTCAAAAAAGAAAAGAAAAAAAGAACACTTATGTCATTGGGAATAGTTTGGTGTTTTGTAAATATTTCATATTCACATACAATTAAAATTCTCTTCCTCTTTTGTGTATTTATTCACAAAATAATTCCCATGTAAATATGTGTTTCTATTTCTTTCCATGTTTTATTTTTAAAAAATTGTGCATTGCTTTTTCCATGTTGGTGTTTTACCCCTCTTTATACTCTTTTGAATACTAAATTTCTACTATCCCATAGCCACACAAAAACCCCTTCAAAATACCTCTTGATTCTTTTTCAATTTAGGATAGGTAATGGAAGCATATATCTCTTTCAAACTCTATGATTTTCACTTTTGGTTGGGAAATGAGTGAACCTACAGAAATAAATTTTTATCATCTTGAGAGGAGTAAGTTTCGAGTGCCCACATTTTCAATTTATAAATTTGAGCATGAAAAAAGAGTTATTTTTGAAATATTGTTTCTATAAGAATTTTAGGTGGAATTCAATATGGATGAGTGAAATATTCTAAACCTCCCCTGATTGAGTAAAATAAAATTTTAATATTTTTTGGTGAGTGAAAATGATTTTGTCATGGTTTTATATTTGTTGTACATGAGGACATTCTCAAGCCTAAGTGTGTAGGAGTTGATGTTATTCAAATTTTCATAACTTATTATATACTCCATTTATTGATTTTATATTAAATGCACATAATTTGTGTGAAATATTAATGTTTAAATATTAAATATAATTTTTGAGCACTATTTGAATTCATCTAGATTCAAGTCTGTTTAATGTTTTAATAATAACTATCACCCATATTATCCAAATTGTGTGTTTCTTGTTTTTTATGATTAATTATTAAATTTAAAACATATTATTAGAAGGAATCAGTTGCCAAATCGTCCATTTGAAGGGCCATATGGACCACACAAGAAGGCCCATAGAATATATGAAGAAACTGGACCATCTATGAAAATTAAATTACTGAGATAGGTCAAGAAGTAAAAATTAATTTATTATTCTCTAACGTTTTGGGAATAATTCAAGGAGTTTTGTATACAAATTTCAAGGCCCAAATCCAAAAAATGGGCCCAACTGATGCTTTTAAGTCCATCCCACTATTCTGGATGGGAATTAAAATTAGTACACTATTCCTGAATTTTCTCCTGATATACTCATCAAATCAAGTTGGGATTTTGTAGTGTGAAAGATAAGATATGGTTGACCAACTTTTTAGAAGAAATTATTTTTATTTTAGGGCATATTCATGTTCAAAAACCCATTCACATTTTAACCTTAAAAAAGTGTTGATAAAAATGGATAGGTGAAAACTGTTTAGTAAAATAGCCATATCTTTGGCTCAAAAAGTCCAATGGCCAAAAAAATTTGAAGGATGAAATAAAAAATCAACATCTACAACTTTGAATAATAATATTTCTCCATATTCAACTGTCTGAAATATAAAATTGGTGATGTAAGTGGAGTGGTAGTTTTGACATGCAAACAGTCCACTTCTTTGGGTTATTAATACTTCCCCCCTCTCCTTGCAAGAGGTTGGAATTTCAGAAGAGAGGAGCACAAATTAGCATGACCAAAACTTTTATAAAGGATTGGGAGGACCTAAAATACTGAACTTCTCACTTGAGAGACCCTTCATCCTCTATTTGTTTTCATTTACTTTTGTGTTCTTATTTGTTGTAATCTTCACTACTACAAATAAGGCTTTTAAGAGCACTAAAAACCACCTTTAACAGTGCTAGAAAAGCATTGTTAATTTCAGAAAAGTTAAAGGGGGATACCCTTTATCAGTGCTCGAAATAGTGCTAATAAAGGATCACATTTATCCACGCTAAAAAAGCACTGATAAAGGGTCACCTTTATCCGCACTTAAAAAGCGCTGATAAAGGCCTCCCTTTATCAGTGCTTGTTTAGCGATGATAAAGGGTCCTCTTTATCAGCTATATTTTGAGCGCTAATAAATGTATAATATATTAGAGCTCAAAATAGCACTGATAAAGACCCCCTTTATCTACGCTATTTTGAGCACTGATATAATACACATTTATTAGCGCTTAATTAGCACTGATAAAGGCCAAGTTGCCTAAGAAAACATAGTACCTACACAACACCTGCACACCTAAGACAACACCTATACACACGACAAAAACAAAACCTATACACAAAAAAAGAATAGAAGAACAAAACAACATGCACAAGAGTTTCCCAAACAATGCTATATACATTTACTTTAAATCATGAATACAAAAAAACACACTTCTATATACATTTCAAACAATGTTTAATATGGTTACAATTACAATTATCCCACAAATAGTAAAAAACATTAATGTTTCATCCTTTTTGCATCCGTGATCCCCTCTTAAAAATTGTCATCCATGGTATTAGTTTCCAAACAAAGTATTCAAACTCAGGAAAAAAATTTCACCTATATAAGAAAAAAATATATTATGTTAGTAATACAATAATGAAATAAATTAAACATTAATATGAAAGAATAAATTAATAAAATGTCAATTTTTACCTATTACCACCTTTATATGTCCATATTTCCTTGGATTGAATTAATATTTTAGAAGAGGCTCAACATGATTCATTGAATTATAAATATTGTTTTTTTAAGATTGCATGGATGATAAAAGAAGAGGAAGAAATGTCAACAACAACATAGAATCCAAAAGGTTTCATTTATTGACAATAAAAAAAGGGATGAATCTCCATAGGTTATACAATATGAAACATGCATGATGGTGTATTCAATTTCATAGGAGCATTCAATTTTAGAATAAATTCTAACATTTTCCAAGTGATACCACCATGCTAGATAGGTTATAAACCTAATAGTTACATATATTAGGAGACTCTAAGAGTGTACTCTCCCATGCCAGGTCAAATGTAATTAGTGTTAATGCATCCACATCAAACATCAGGTCCAACCCTGCTCAGACCCTGGCCACTTATGCCTCTCCAAGGACCCCATACAATATCTAAGGTTCTGTTGAAGGTATGGAAGGAATATATTTCTCAGTTTTATAGAGGGACTGATGAGAACATACAAAATTAGATAGGACATGATCATAACAGTTCACTTTTCTCTTGATCTCATAGTTATTTAGTGTGATTAGCCAGACCCCCCTCACCCCCTCCCCAATACAGCCCCCCTCTCCCCTTGCAGCCCCTCCCTTTCCCTGGATAGCCCCCCGTCCCTCCCACCACTCCCCCTACATCCCCCCTCCCTTTCTATGGACAACCCCCTCCCCTACCACCCCCTAGAAATAAAGTATCAGACAATTAAAATAAAGTATCATACAATCCTAAAATGATTTTAGTACAAAAGGGATGAATCCAGTGTATACCCATTAATAACCTTCTTTATCCAACTATATTTTCATCATCTATTTGATAATGGAATAAATATTATTCATACACAATCATTCACTAATATGAATTATAAAATCATATATAATTTTAGAAATATCCTAAGTGTACTAAATTTCAAATCCTACATGGTTTTGAATATTGATTAGTCCATAATCACAGACAAATAATCAAACTCCACCCAAATCCATTATCTTCTTTTCATGTACCTAACTTCCTCCATTACATTAGGTATAACAAGAGCTCGAACAAGGGGTAGATAATGGATTATCTAAGGTTATAAAGATACATGAAGATCACTAGAGAAATTTATTGGTCTCCAAACCAAACATGAATAAACTTTGCTACCTCCTCTCAATTGAATAAGATATTAAAAATTAGAAAAAGTGATTGGAGTACTTAGTTTCCTCCCTTGGGAATTCATGAACTTGGATTAGTACTCCAATTTCATGATTTTTTAAGAGATACAGTTCAAAAAATCAAGGAAAAACACCGAACAAATAATATATTGGAGAAATAGGAACGAAATTTCATATAACATTAACAAAAATATAATTTAAAAATACATAAAGCAGAAACATAGAGATCCTATGATAGAACTACCAGACACCAATCCTATGGAAAGTGTGAGAAGGGATATATATATATATATATAAGTAACGGGGATACATCTTCTGGAATTCAGTTTCTGGTAAAAAAAATCTCATTCTATAGATTTTATCCACATTCCAGGATTGAGGGTTAAAATTGATTTAGTTGAGATTGTCCTCACAACTCTTATAGATCAGAAATTATTCCTTCCATGAAACTCATATATCATTAGTAATTTTTCCAGCAGATGTATTCTACTACAACGTTGGTGTAGAGAAAAAGTGTGTTTCTTAGAAATCTAATGTGATAAAGGTAAATGATTCATATGCTGGGTCTTTATAACATTAAATAACATATATTGGGCCTCAAAGTGAATTGTAATATAATTATTGGGCCTTTACATGGGATTGGAATTGGTTTGGTTGGTTGGAACTTTTGATGCCTCACTATAGACCCACTTCAAGCTAATCTAAAAGTGATCTTCCCGCTGTATATTATCAGTATTGAATGGATCTCTACCTAGACACCCTCTCCCTCCGGGAAACTCCCTCCCTTATGGACACACCTGTCACGACCCGTCCTCGGGGCCCGTGCCGTGACTACCCCATGCTCGCCTTCCATAGGCCAGGGGCAGGCGACTAGCACCAAGGCGTAATTCCCTGTAAAAAGGGAAGGCATTTCCTTTGTAAAGTAAACAAACACCACAGAGAAAGCAAGTAGAAGTAAACACTGAGTAAAAACTAGGTACAACAGTAAGTGCAGAAAAGTAAGTGGGCCAGAATACAAACCCAAACTGAAAGTAAAATACAACTGAAAGGAAGTACAACAACTGTAAAGTAAAGCCGTTACGGCGAGCCATCCTCTAGTACTCCCACCTGAAGGGTGGGTACAGATAGCCTCCACAGCTCCTCGAGTCCAGCCGTCCGCTCCAAGTACGTCCCGCCCAGTGGTCCACCTCCAGGTACCGTCCTGCTCCGCAAGCCTCAACCACGATCAGCGCTGTCCTTCATTTGCAACCAACATAACGTAGTGCGGGAATATCCCGTGCAGGGGTGAGTATAAGATACTTAGTAGGGACCCCAAGACCCCCGAAGGTCTCCCAGAATCCACAAAGGATAATCCAAAAAGGAAGATACAATCACGAAGTAACATCCGTCACCACTTAGGTATATGCCCATACATATACCAAAGTAATCAATTCTCGTTCAACTCCAACATCCGAGCCCAAGTACAACCCAATCCACACAGAAAACACAACCCAATCCACACAGGAAAGCATAACGTAATCCACACAGGATAACAAGTCAATCTTATCGAAGATAAGAATTGAAAGTCAATATTCAGCTCACACAGGTATACTTCTTCGTAAGATGATAGAGATGATCAGATATTTCCACTGATTCATCTAAGCCATCAGACCCACACATGATCGATAGGTACTAACCCCTGCAATGACCCACACAAGATCGATAGGTAACTAACCCCCGCAATGACCCACACAGGATCAGACCCACATAGGATCTGTAGGCGCTAGCCCACACAGGACCGCTGAGCGCTGACCCACACAGGATCTGTAGGCGCTGGCCCACACAGGACCACTGAGCGCTGACCCACACAGGATCTGACCCACACAGGATCGGTAACACTAATCCATATAGGATCGATGAGTGCTGTAGTCGTCGCCATCGAATCCACAGAGGATTTCTGCACAGTCGTCATCGTCGTCACAGTCGCAGCCAGCTCTAGGGTTCCCGCACACAACAAGCTCGTTCGGGAGGGTCCGCTCCATGAACCGAGGGTCTGATACATCAACTGACATATATTCCGGAGTTGATGTATCCAAAAGTTCCGTATCATCAACAGGAACTCAACGCGACAGACGGCGCGTCGATCGGACGCCCGGTCTGAGAGTTATTGGCCTTTTCGTTTTAGGGGCCCGGTTGGTTTTTAAGTCAAAACCAACCCGAACGTACTCCAACTACGTCCAAATCTCGAGCATAGTAAGCCAAAAGGTCCATCTCACTTAGAGGAATCCAACAAAGTTGATGGCACGTCGATCAGACGTCCGGAGCTCAAGTTATAAGTGTTTCCGCTCCGAGGGCCCGGCTGGTTTCGTGTACGAACCAACCCGGCCGAACCCAAAGTTATCCAAAACCCTGAGTGTAATATACCAAAAAGACCGTCTTGATCCAAGGATCGCATCGCAGCTGACAGTGCGTCGATCGGAGGTCTTCAGCCCAAGTTATGGGCAAAAGACCGTGAGAGGTCCGGTATTAGGGGGTTTGGGCCTGGTCCGACCCGGCCCGATACCCTCTGGGTTGGCCCGAACCGGGTCGACCCATCCCGGGTCCGGGTCCGGCCTGCTTGGGCGCGGCCCGGCCCGGCCTGGCGGTCCGTCCTGGGCAGCCGGCCCGGCGCGCTGGCGCCAGCTAGGTGGCTCGTCCGTTTCGGCCGAGCGAAGAGGCGCGGGGGGCACTGCCCCCCGCTTGTTGTAACCGCCGCCCCACATGGGGGCCGCTTTGCTGGCCAACCGGGGGTTATGGACCCCCGGATTTCCCCCTGACCGGCCAACCCACTCCGGCCGGCCGGCTGCTGCCGCCATGGGACCGGCACGGGCCGGTCCCCCTGCTCCGAAGTCGGCGGCCCGGAACCGGCCGCTGGTCCTTGCTCCGCTGCGGCCTCAGCCGCGGCAAGGTCCGTCCGGCGCGGCGCGACGGCACCGCACCCCTCCTCCGCGACCCCGCTTCGGCCGCGGTGTCTTCAAGGTTCTTTGGCGTGGTGCGACGGCGTCGCAGATTAGTTTGTTTCCAACGGCGCGGTGCGACGGCGCCGCGCTTCTCCGCCCTTCCTTTAACATTTCCCGCGCGGTGCTTCGGGACCGCGCCACCTTACACGAGCCGCAACATAAATCAACCAACAAGGGGGAGGAGGGTCGGCCGTGTCTGTGTGGTCCGACCTCCTCCCGTTATTTCGGTAACAAGTTGTTTAAATTGGAAGGAAGAAAGCGACAGAAGTAATCACGAAATAGAAATGCATAAAACCCCTACCTCAAGCGTAGTTTGAACGAAGGTTCGTCGCGGAAATAACCATCGCGGAAGAAGACGTCGCGGAAGGAGAATCGTCGCGTTGCGTAGAAATGATTCATCGGCATCGCGTCATCGATCTCCGAGGATCCGACATTCTTCGCATTCTTCGCGTTCTTCATCGAGGAAGAAGAACTTCAAGAGATTTTCCTTTTCTCCCAAAGACTCTCACAACAAGATCCAACCAAAATAAAATAAGTACTTCCCTTATTTTATTAACATGACTTAAGTTTGAAATTCAAAAGTTGAATTAATCAACTCAATTAATTAACTCAACTTGAATTAATAAATGGAGGGTTATAGAAGGTTAGGGAAGATGAAGAGGTGGGGTTCGTGTGGCCCCCACCACTCTCATAACCTCCCATGGGAAGTTGTGTGGTTACCCCAACTTCCACTCAAAGGCTAAACACTTAGAGAAAAATAAAAATTGTAGCTCAATTTTTTATTTTTAACTTCCATAATTTTTAACAACTTATCTAGTGAAAACGCAACTCCGGAAAAGGTGTTCCTAAGAAATTACCGGCGCTGCAAATCTATCGGTGCCCTCAGAATTCGATTCCGAGCACTGGTTAAAAATTTATAAAAACCCGCTCGTTCATTCACTGAACGTACCTGAGCTAAACTTCAGAAAATGATTCCGGGCACACCAGGCCTCGGAATCAGGTGCCGTTAGAAACTGCGTTCTTGTAAAATCCCAAAGAAAATTAAGAAAAAATTTCCCTTGAATTTTATGGGTCTTTACATTACTCCCACCTCAGGGCTTTACGTCACCGTAAAAATACATAAAAAACTAGGGGAACAAATGTGGGTACTGTGCACGCATCTGAGCCTCCCGCTCCCAAGTGCTCTCCTGGAGGTTCCCGTGCTGCCATATGATGCACACTATAGGAATCGACCATCCACATAGGACCCTCTCCTATCGATCCTCGATATCCATTGGAACCTCCTCAAAAGTTTCTCCATCATCTATGTCCAGGTCCCCATGGTCAATGATATGCGTCGGGTCGTGCACGTATCTCCTCAGCTGAGATACATGGAAGACGTCGTGCACTCGGTGCAACTGAGGTGGTAGAGTCAGGTGATAATCCACCTCGCCAATCCTGCTGAGGACCTGGAATGGTCCGATGAAGCGTGGAGACAACTTTCCGCCTCGGCCAAATCTCCGTATACCATGTCGAGGTGAGACCCGCAAGAAGATATGGTCACCATCCTCGAACTCTAGTGGCCTCCGCCTCTTGTCAGCATAAGAATTCTGCCAGCTCTGAGCTGTCCTCATCCGCTCCTGGATGACCTAGACCTTCTCTGTCATGACCCGGACCATCTCTGGTCCCACAAGTGCTGACTCCCCAGGGTCTGTCCAGTACAGAGGTGACCTGCAAGGTCGGCCGTACAATGCCTCGTATGGTTCCATCCCGATGGTGGAGTGGTAGCTGTTGTTGTACGCGAACTCCACCAAGGGTAGGTGGTCCTCCCAGCTACGACCAAAGTCGAGGACACATGCGCGGAGCATGTCCTCGAGAGTCTGAATGGTCCTCTCCGTCTGACCATCTGTCTGGCGGTGAAAGGCGGTGCTCAGACGTAGCTACGTCCCGAACGCCTCCTGCAACCCTTTCCAAAGCCGGGATGTAAAGCGAGCATCTCGATCGGAGATGATCGACGATGGCACACCATGAAGCCGTACAATCTTATGAACATAGAGGCGTCCCAAGCTCTCCACTGAGCCCTGCTCTCTGATGGGTAAGAAGTGAGCCGACTTGGTGAGTCGGTCGATAATCACCCAAATGGATTCGTGACCTCTGGAAGTGCGTGGAAGTCCAGTCAAGAAGTCCATATATATCCCATCCCACTTCCACTCCGGGACCTCCAAGGGCTATACCAAGCCCGCTGGTAC
Source organism: Viscum album (assembly GCA_963277665.1). Lineage (NCBI taxonomy): Eukaryota > Viridiplantae > Streptophyta > Magnoliopsida > Santalales > Viscaceae > Viscum > Viscum album. The sequence continues at coordinate 1,946,263,876 of OY728133.1, read as the reverse complement.
CTGGTGCTCTGCCTTCACCTGCTGGCAGGTGAGGCATCAAGAAACGAAATCTGCCACAACCTTCTTCATGCCCGGCCCCCAATGCTGTCGTCTGAGGCCCTGGTACATCATCGCCACTCTAGGATGTACCGCCAAAGGGAAAGTGTGAAACTCTCTCAGCACCTCCTCTCGTAAACCAACTAGTACCAAGGTATGTCCTCTGAAAAGGACATCATACTATCCTCCTAAGGAGAAACCATCAGGTGCCTGTCCTGAGGATATCCGCGCACGCCGCATCTCACAGTCAGCATCCCCATGCTGTGCCTCTCTGATCCACAGCAGTAGGGGAGGAGTGACTGTGATTGAATGAAGAAAGGCTGCTCCATCTCTATCCATGAAGGATATCTGCAAAGCGGCTAGCTGCTATGTCGCCTCCCCAAGTAGCTGAATTCCTGTCCTTCTGCTGAGAGCATCGGATACCAAGTTCCCCTTTCCAGGAGTATAGACTATCTCAAAGTCATAGTCCTGGAGGAACTCAAGCCATCGCCGCTGTCTCAGGTTCAGGTCCTTCTGCGAGAAGATATACCTGAGACTCTGGTGGTCAGAATAGATTGTAAAGCGCTTGCCCATCAGATAGTGTCGCCATATCTTCAGAGCAAAGACCACTGCTGCTAACTCCAAGTCATGGGTAGTGTAGTTATGCTCATGCGGCCTCAACTGATGTGATCCATAGGCGATCACTTCCCTCTACTACATCAGGACACATCCGAGTCCAATCCCTGACACATCGCAGTAGACTACGTATCAAACTCCCTCCTCTGGTAGCCTCAGGATAGGAGCGCTGGTCAATCTCTGTCTCAGTTCCTGGAAGCTCTGCTGACATCTGTCTGACCACACAAAGGGTTTCCCCTTCTTCATCAAGGATGATAGTGGTGCCGCAACTCTGGATAAGTCTAGCACAAATCTCCGGTAGTACCCAGCTAGTCCCAGAAAACTCCGCACCTCTGTCACGCTCCTGGGTGGCTCCCAAGCTAGCACTACCTAGATCTTCGCAGGATCCACCACAACTCCCACCTCAGAGATGACGTGTCCCAAGAAGTGGACCTCACGTATCCAGAACTGACACTTCGAGATCTTTCCATAAATCTGGTGCTCTCAGAGTGTGTTTAGTACAACTCGCAAGTGGTAGGCGTGCTCCTCCTCAGTGGTCGAGTATATCAAAATGTCGTCGATGAAGACCACGACAAATCGATCGAGGTATGGCTGGAAGATCATGTTCATGAGGGCCATGAACACTACTGGAGCATTGGTTATGCCGAATGGAATAACCAAGAACTCATAGTGGCCATACCGACACCTGAAGGCCGTCTTCTTCACGTCCTCGTCCCGAACTCTGAGCTGGTGATAGCCTGACCTGAGGTCTATCTTCGAGAACCACCGTGCTCCCTTAAGCTGATCGAAGAGGTCATCAATCCTCGATAGCGGATACTTGTTCCTCACTGTCACCTAGTTCAAGCGACGATAGTCGACACAAAGTCGCAAGCTCCCGCCTGCCTTCTTGACGAACAATATCGGGGAAGCCCAGGGTGAAACACTGGGTCGGATGAATCCCTTTCCCTACAAGTCCTCCAACAGTACCCGTAGCTCTCGAAGCTCAGCGGGGGACATCCAATACGTTGGAGTGGATATCGGGGCAGTCCCGGGGTACATGTCAATATAAAAGTCTACCTCTCTGCGAGGAGGTAGTCCTGGAACGTCGTCGGGAAAACGTCCGCATACTGATCCACCACTGCAGGAAAACCAGGACTCCGCATGTCAACTGCTCCTTGGATAAGGCTATCCAACTGATGAGTGATGGGATGTCCTCTCCTCTGCGTGAGTCCATCCTATGCTGCGAAGGTTCCCTTCTCGCCGGTGAAGGTGAACCTGCTCCCGTCGGTGCGTACACATCGCACCTTGCGCCTAATACAGTCGATCTGAGCATGGACGGTAGATAACCAATCCACGCCCAAGATGACGTCGTAAGGCCTCGACGCCGCTATAAGAAGATACCAGCCAAAGATCTTGCCTCCTAGAGTAATCTCACACTGCCGACACCAGTGTGTAATCATCGAGTCTGCTCCCGTAGGAGTCTCTAGCCGTAAGGATCGAGCCAACGGCTCTATCAGAATCTCCGAGCTCCGAACAAGGGCAACAACTATGAAAGAATGACTCGCTTATGTGTCTATAAGAACTGAAACAAGGGTGGAATAGACACAGATAGTACCTCGAATCATCTCGGGTGCGCCATGGTCGTAGGCCTCCGCTACCTGAAGTTGTGCCTGTCTCTACCCGCCAGCTCCCTGTGGTCAGGGTGGACCTCCTAGTGGTGGTGGTGGTAGAGCCTCAAAGCATCACCCACCACCTGCTTCTCGGCCAGCTCCTCTGCCTCGTCCTCCTGCTCCCTACGGACCGCCACGGTTGACCCTCTAACTCTGCCTGGGTGGTCCCTCAACCATCTGCTGCTCCTCTGCACGGTGGGTCGTGTAGTCACGAGCCATGTGGCCCTACCCGCCGCATGAGTAGCATTGTCTGCCTCTCGAAAGACTGGCTTCACGCTGTGTGCCCCGCACCACTGAGCCAGTGTCTTGAGGTCGGCTGCCTGAGGGTCTGGTCTTCCTGGACCCATGAGTCATCCATCGACTGCCTGCTGCAGAAGACTCTGCTACGTGCCACCCTGCGGTAGGTCTCGCTGCTGATGTAGGCTCAGCAAGGAAGCTCTCGATCAGAAGGGCTTTCTCCAGTACCCCTACCTGTGTTGGAATGATGAGGGAGATCAGCGATGCCCTAATCTCCTGCCTCAATCCCTGCTCAAAGGTCCGGGCCTGGAAGAATGGGTCCCATACCATGTCCGTCAAGTAGTGTGAGAGATCGTTAAATCTCACCGAGTACTGGTCAACCGTCAAGCTGCCCTGCCACAGCTGAAGAAGCTCCTGGATGTGCACCGCACAGAGGGTGGTTGGGATGAACTCCGAGCAGAAGAGGCTCTCAAAGTCCGTCCAGAGAAGAGATGCCTCTTCGTGCACCTGGAGCATCAAGCTCCACCATCTGCCTGTTTCCACGTGCAGTAGGCTCACTGCGAGGATCACCATGAGGTCTGCTGGTGTCCTCACTAACCTGAAAACTCGTACAACTGCCTCCAGCCAATCCTCGGCTGCCTGAGGGTCTGTCTCCCCACGGAACCTGGGCGGTCGTTGAAGCTGAAACTCATGCAGTGCACTAAGGCGACGTGTATCGTCAGCGGCTGGGGCTGGTAGCATCGGTGGCTCGGTGGGTAGCGGTACTGCCGGTGCCTCTGCTGTCAAAGGGCCCTGTACCGAGGCCTCGTTGATCAGTGGGCTGTCGTCACACACAACTCTTGGAACCCTAGCTGGCTGCCATCGTGGGGCCATCCTGAAAAGAAACAGGTGCGCCATGGTCAAACAGTATACCTGGTGAGCTGACATAAAGTAATCACAAAGAAAACTTGAAACACACATGCAATCAATGTTTTCGTGTATTAAGTCGGAAATCAGAAGTCAGGGTCCTAGTGTACGGATACGTCAGCCGCCGCACCAACACTGGACTCCCTGGACTGATAACCACACTCAATACTCTTAACACTATTGCTTCACATAGAAAAAGATCAGTCTCTTGAGTTCTGCGGTAGAACCAAACTCCTCTGATACCAATTTGTCACAACCCGTCCTCGGGGCCCGTGCCATGACTACCCCAAGCCCGCCTTCCATAGGCCAGGGGCTGGCGACTAGCACCAAGGCGTAATTCCTAGTAAAAAGGGAAGGCATTGCCTTTGTAAAGTAAACAAACACCATAGAGAAATCAAGAAAAAGTAAACACTGAGTAAAAACTGGGTACAACAGTAAGTGCGGAAAAGTAAGTGGGCTAGAATACAAACCCAAACTGAAAGTAAAATACAACTGAAAGGAATTACAATAACTATAAAGTAAATCTGCTACGGTGAGCCATCCTCTGGTACTCCCACCTGAAGGGTGGGTACAGATAGCCTCTACAGCTCCTCGGGTCCAGCCGTCCGCTCCGAGTACGTCCCGCCCAGTGGTCCACCTCTAGGTACCGTCCTTCTCCACAAGCCTCAACCACGATCAGTGTTGTCTGTCGTATGCAACCAACACAACGTAGTGCGGGCATAGACCATGAAGGGGTGAATATAAGCTACTCAGTAGGGACCCCGAGACCCCTAAAGGTCTCCTAGAATCCACAAAGGAAGATACAATCACAAAGTAACATCCGTCACCACTTAGGTATATGACCATACATATACCTAAGTCATCAATTCTCGTTTGGCTCCAACATCCTAGCCCAAGTACAACCCAGTCCACACAAGAAACAGAACCCAATACACATAGGAAAGAATAACGTAATACACATAGAATAACAAGTCAATCTTATCGAAGATAAGAATTGAATGTCAAGATTCAGCTCACAGAGGTATACTTCTTCGTAAGACGATAGAGATGATCAGATATTGCCACTGATTCATCTAAGTTGTCGGACCCACACATGATCGATAGGTACTAACCCCCGCAATGACCCACACAGGATCGATAGGTAACTAACCCCCGCAATGACCCACATAGGATCAGACCCACACAGGATCTGTAGGCGCTGGCCCACACAGGACCGCTGAGTGCTGACCCACACAGGATCTGTAGGCGCTGGCCCACACAGGACCGCTGAGCGCTGACCCACACAGGATCTGACCCACACAGGATCGGTAGCACTGATCCACATAGGATCACTGAGTGCTGTAGTCATCGCCATCGAATCCACAGAGGATTTCTGCACAGTCGTCATCGTCGTCACAGTCACAGCCAGCTCTAGGGTTCCCGCACACAGCAAGCTCGTTCGGGAGGGTCCGCTCCACGAACCGAGGGGCTGATACATCAACTGAAACATAGTCCAGATTTGATGTATCCAAAAGTTCCATATCATCAACAGGAACTCAACGCGACAGACGGCGCATCGATCAGACGCCCAGTCTGAGAGTTATTGGCTTTTTCTTTCCAGGGCTCGGTTGGTTTTTAAGTCAAAACCAACCCGACCGTACTCCAACTGCATCCAAAAATCGAGCGGAGTAAGCCAAAAGGTCCGTCTCACTTAGAGGAATCCAACAAAGTCGACGACACATCAATCAGACGTCCGAAGCTCAAGTTATAAGCGTTTCCGCTCCGAGGGCCTGGTTGGTTTCGTGTACGAACCAACCTGGCCGAACCCAAAGTTCTCCGAAACCCTGAGTGTAATATACCAAAAAGACCGTCTCGATCCAAGGATCGCATCGCAGCTAACGGTGCATCGATTAAGGGTTCGCAGCCCAAGTTATGGGCAAAAGACCGTGAGAGGTCTGGTATTAGGGGGTTCGGGCCCGGTCCGACCTGGCCCGATACCCTCTGGGTCGGCCCGAACCGGGTCGACCCGTCCCGGGTCTGGCCCGGCCCAGCTGGCGCGGCCCATCCTGGTGGTCCGACTTGGGCAGCCGGCCCGGCGTGCTGGCGCCAGCCAGGTGGCTCGGCCGTTTCGGCTGAGCGAAGAGGCACGAGGGGGGGGGGGGTGCCCCCCACTTGTTGTAACCGCGACCCCACATGGGGGCCACTTTGCTGGCCAAATGGGGGTTACGGACCCCCGGATTTCCCCCTGACCGGCCGGCCCGCTCCGGCCGGCCGGCTGCTGCCGCCACGGGACCGGCACGGGCCGGTCCCCCTGCTCCGACGCCGGCAGCCCGGAACCGGTCGTGGGTCCTTGCTCCGCCGCGCCCCTCCGTCGCGGCCCCGCTCCGGCCGCGGTGTCTTTGAGCTTCCTTCGAGGTTCTTTAGCGCGGCGTGATGGTGCCGCAGATTAGTTTGTTTCCAATGGCTCGGCGCGACGGCGCCACGCTTCTCCGCCCTTCCATTAACATTTCCCGCGCGGTGCTTCGGCACCGCGCCGCCTTACACGAGCCGCAACATAAATCAACCAACAAGGGGGAGGAGGTTCGGCCGTGTTTGTGCGGTCCGACCTCATCCCGTTATTGCGATAATAGACGGTTCAAATTAGAAGGAAGAAAGTGACAGAAGTAATCACGAAATAGAAACGCATAAAACCCCTACCTCGAGCTTAGTTTGAACGAAGGTTCATCGCGGAAATAACCGTCGCGGAAGAAGACGTCACGGAAGGAGAATCGTCGCATCGCGGAGAAATGATTCGTCGGTGTCGCGTCGTCGATCTCCGAGGATCCGTCATTTTTTGCGTTCTTCATCGAGGAAGAAGAACTTCATGAGATTTTCCTTTTCTCCCAAAGACTCTCACAACAAGATCCAACCAAAATAAAATAAGTACTTCCCTTATTTTATTAACATGACTTAAGTTTGAAATTCAAAAGTTGAATTAATCCACTCAATTAATTAACTCAACTTGACTTAATAAATGGAGGGTTATGGAAGGTTAGGGAAGATGAAAAGGTGGGGTTCGTGTGGGCCCCACCACTCTCATAACCTCCCATGGGAAGTTGGGTGGTTACCCCAACTTCCACTCAAAGGCTAAACACTTAGAGAAAAATAAAAATTGTAGCTCAAATTTTTATTTTTAATTTCCATAATTTTTAACAACTTCTCTAGTGAAAACACAACTCCTAAAAAGGTGTTCCTAAGAAATTACCGGCCTTGCGAATCCATCAATTCCCTCGGAATTCGATTCCGAGCAACGATTCAAAAGTTAGAAAAACCCGCTCGTTCGTTCACTGAACGTACCCGAGCTAAACTTTAGAAAATGATTCCGGGCACACCGGGCCTCAGAATCAGGTTCCGTCAGAAACTTCGTTCTTTTAAAATCCCAAAGAAAATTAAGAAAAAATTTCCCTTGAATTTTACGGGTCTTTACAACACCCCCTTCCTCCCCTCCTGGACACCCCACTCATGGACACCCCCTGGGCACCCCCTCCCTTTTGGACACCCCCCACTCCTGGACCCCACCTCTTTCCTAGACACCCCTTCCACCTGGAGACCTCCATCCCACCTGAAGACCCCCTACCTCCTGGAAACCCCTCCCTCTTGGACACCTCCCTACCCTCCTGGACACCTCCCACTCCTGGACACCCCCACCCACCCTCACACCTAAACACCCCTCCCTCCTGGACACCCCCTCCCTTATGGACACACCCCCTCTCTCCCCTCCTAGACACCCCACTCATGGACACCTCCATGGACACAACCCTCCCTTTTGGACACCCCCACTCCTGGACACCCCCTAGACACCCCTCCCTCCTGGACACCCCCTCCTTCCTGGACATCCCCCACCCACCCTCCCACCTAGAGACCCCCTCCCTCCTGGACACCCCCTCCCTTCTGGACACCTTTCTCCCCTCCTGGACACTCCCCCACTTCTGGACACCCCTCCCTCTTGAACACCCCCCACCCACATATAAGGGAAACTAATTAGAAAATTGAAAATACAAGATATTGGTTCCCATCAAGATTTTAAGATGCTCGTGAGTGGATTGAATGACTATGCATCGGTTGACTTCCGCACTATCAACCATTGTAGTCTAATGAACTATAGCCTCCTCAGCTTCAATTCTTGAATTCATTTGTATCATAAGAAAGAGAAAATTTCGATTAATTATGAAAATGGAGGATTTTGGGTTAAAAAATAGACTTGAATAAGAAAGGGGAACATGACTTATTAGAAATATTATATTAAGTGCATGACTTGTTCAAAGTCATGTGATCACATGACCATTATAGGATCACATGATAAAATGAACCTGGGAGATTTATACGATTACACGACCCTTAAAGCTTTATGAAATCATTTAAATAAGATAAGAATACCCGAATCATGGTTCAAGTGAATTACCTTAATTTATTACGTGATTTGTTTATGTGATTTGATCATGTGATGAGATCACACGATCATTTCACATGAAGCATTCATACAAAGGATCTTGTGTGACACAATGACATGAAGAGGCTTATATGAAGTAGAGAAAAAACCTAAGAGTTCTCATAGAGATATGAAATATTGAGTCATTAGTGAAATAGATTTCATATTACCTCTATGATTGAGCAGACACAACATCATTGCTCTTCCTGCAAAGGCATGTCACATGGACATAAATATTCTAAAATAAAATAACCCTACAAGGAATAATGAAAATCAATTCAAAATTTCATTATATAATTTTTCATTAAAATAGACATATTATATCGTAACATTAACTTTACATCTTTCCAAATGGTTTCTTTGGTCCAAATATAAGCTAATAACAAAACTAATTATTATTTATACACTTTACTACTGTTGGTTTATTGCCACTTACCATAACATCTTATCTGAAATTCCAATCCGGCGTCCCCATGATTCTCTCATCGGAAACCATATCTATGATATCATCATTCAGAGTTCACTTTTCCTTCTCTTCCTGTACCCATTTACCTAGTAAATGGGTGGAGGAAGAGAAGGAAAAGTGAAAGATGAATGATGATATCATAGAGATGGTGTCGGATGAGAGAATCACAAGGAGGCCGAATCAAAAGTTCAGATCAGATGGTATACTAAGTAGTAGTTAACCAACATTAGTAAAGAATCCTTAGTTTTGTTATTAAATTTGTGAGTGCTTCATAACCAATATTCTTCTAACACACTACATCAGTAGAAATAACTGCATAAATGACCAAAATACAAAATATAAATGATCCATGCCATAATAGTTTATGTCTAGTGATTTTGGAAACATAGAAACATAAAGAACTAGTTCATAAGAGTCTCTCATTAAGTTATGCTTTACTAGAAAGGAAAATCATTTATAAAACCATTCTTCATAACCTAAGGATATAAAACATAATAAAGGGTGATCATATATGACCAATAAGTGTAAACAAGGGAGATATCAATGATCATACAAGGATAACATAAGTAGTAGGAATTCACCTTCATCCTATTTGTGTACAATCTTCCATTAGGTATGCTACCCATTCGTTTCTAAACACATCTATATCATCTCGTGAATATGAGTTTTTGTGACAGTCATGGTAGTATTGAAAAAATATAAATACACAAAGGATTAATAAATATTTTAAATGAACTCATAATTTTTTTTCAAAAATACCTCTTCAGGGATGCTAGTTTATTGATGAAATATGATCTCTTTCATAAATTTACAAACATAATAACCACATTCCTTTCCATTTGTTTGTTTTGGACAATGCAGAAACATTGAAAAAAATAATTAATTTGTTTTGATATGTGTTTGGATAGTACAATGTTATTATATATACCAGGATACTTTTCTAGTTGTAGAACTTGTAGGCATTCCTTTCCTTAGGCCCTAGATTCATTCCATGAAGTAGATGATATTGATACACCCCCCTATCATAACAGAATCCTCATTAAAAGATAATATAAATTATATAACTTGATGTTTAGTTCTAAAATGTTGAATCTAGTGTATTACAAATTAACAAATGCCATCATGCGTGGTCGCTTTGTTTCATATCCATGCATTGAATCCAGAAAATAAATCTTTGGAGTATCCAAATTGATTGCAATCAGTATCAAATGCTGCCTAAAACACAAAAAGGAATAAGTAATGAAAGAAATGAAAATATAGTTGATATGATTAAATTGTAGAGTTTTACCCTTGCATCGTTGGTATTAAAAAGATTCTATCATCTTTAATTTTGTTTTCAAACAATTTGAGCTGGGATAACATTATTGCAACCTCTTTATCATAATCTATTTCTTCTTTTGAAGAGATGATGTGAGGACCAATGAGTCCAATTTTTTGTTCATGGGAAAATCCCTTCAATTGTTTTTCATACATATGAATACGAAAAATATGAAATGTATTTAGTCATAATTATCATAGTATATCATCTTTTGTAAAATCAAATCATAAAAACATACCTCATTTATACATTTACAACCGAGGTGCCTAGCCATTCATACCTGAGGAATTCATTTACATTTTCAACACTAATGAAATTCGATTATTCCTCTCCATGCATATATTTTTTCAAAATCAACTGTGTGAGTATTACCATCTATCAATTTTTTATCTACATGATCCTATAATGAAATTAACTGTGGATATAAAACAGGCGGGGTGAAGGTGATCTCAGTAGACCATTTCAATAAGTTAGTTGATCCTTGAGATGGTTTTGAGCTAATATTTCGTTTCACCCCCTTCTCTTTGTCGTTCTATAATAACATTCATCAGTTCAGACCTTTTTTCATTAAATTTTAATGGTCTAGCTTGAAAAATAAATTGGAAATGGATACCTCCTTGTCAACATGTTTTTTTACAAGAATTGACGACCATGCGATAAATATTCCAACATCTTGTTCAACCGTATGAATGTCGTCATCATCATTTGGAACATGTAGCTTGGCACTCGGCTCATTACCTATGTTAATTGAAACTCTGACATGATCTGTTTAAAGTTGTCTATTGTGTAGCTTGTCATTCTGCATATTGAACACTGCATCCCTCGCTACAAGACGATAGGTAGGAGTTGATAGATATAAATCACAGTCATTTTCACCCTATCAAATATTAGTACAGGAATGGTATCAATGTCTATGTGATTTACATTTCACAAAAACAATTATTAGAACACTGATTACCTCAGCTAAGTCAGGTTTTTAGGGGAATTGCTCACCTCAAAGCTGGTGGGGGTGGGGTGGGATCTTCATGCACGGGTTGTTGTTGAGTTTTTTCTTCTCTTTGACTCTCCCCCAACAAACTTGCTATCATCTCTCTCTGGTATTGTAATTCATCTTGAAATATAACTAATTTTTCTTGCATATTTTTCATTTCCTCAGTTTGATCCTTTTCTTGTTTTTGTTTATGAAAATATGTTCGGGGTGTCACCCAAAATACCACACCTCTGACGTGACCATACTGTTCTTGATACTTCAAGGTTGCTGAAAGTATGTCTGCATCTGGTGCGGGTGTAGTTGATTCCTGTGACTATGTCAGATAGAAATTATTGGAAAATAAGTAGTCATTGTTATGTAATAGCAATTTAAATCAAATCAAATTTATATTATGTCATACTTACACATGTTTTCTACACTTTTTGTGTGTTTTCATCTATCAGTATCCCCTCTTTATTTACATGATCCTCCTTCCATAGTACATGGCGTGAGATGGATATGAATTTTGATTTTGATTTATAAATATGCATATAAATAGAGAAACATGGTTATGGTGTTATTTTATGTCACATAAAAGTATTACGGTAGATTTAAAATATGTACCAATTTTTTATCAAGTGAAGCGTACCCCATCCTTGCTTTACGGTAGGGGTACGCTGGTTTTGTTGCATGTTCTTCATTTTCTGCACTCAGTTGCTATTTCATAAATAAAAATATGTCAATCAAAGTGATGAATACAAGCAAAGCCAACCAACATATTACCAAACACAATGTACCTAAAAATTCTTCTCCACACGATGGTTTCAAAATTCATCCCAAGATCCTTGGGATATCATGTGTGCATAAAGAGGAGGTGGGTGCAGCTTGATTTTCCCTTCAACATACTTAAGATGATATTTCGTTAAAATTATGCGGAAGCCTCTATGAATCCTTCCTGCAACTCTTAATACATATTCTTTGTGAGAGGCATCTACTATAAATGCACTCTATAATGGATGATGAAGAGTAAGTCAATGTTTTAGTATTTTATTTTATTTTAATAATTTAAAAAAATGATATCATAATGTTACCGTAATATCTTCCCACATTAGTGTATTAAGCCCAGTGACAACATGGTTCCACAACTGTACATCAATTGGAATGCGTTGCCGAGTGACGATTCCAATGTAGCTACTAAAGATGGATTTTTTGGGGTTTACATGTTGGCCTCACTTATTCTATCCCACCTCAAATTTGATGCCTTTTACTTTTGTCTTAAGGATTTTGGCTAACGCTGTCAAACTATAGTGCTCTTGTTTTTTTGCACCATCAGGGTTTTACTTCCTACCATTTCTTAAGAAGCATCATCATTATGTTCCTCCAAAGTTCTAGAATCAGCACCGGGACTAGCAATAATAGGTTGAGAAACCTGTTGTACCTTAGAACTGGGACCAGCAACAACAGGTTGAGAATCCTGTTGTTGCTATGAACTGGGACCAGTAGCAATAGGTTGAGAGACCTGTTGTGTCTCGGGATTGGGTGCATTAGTAGGTGTAGAAGTCATTATCTACAGAAGTGGTTTAACATTTAATTTAGATTACATAAAATCAACAGAGAACAAATAATAACATAACATAACATAACATAATGTATATTACAATAAACAAATAATATGATTATTGAACTCTTTTTTTAAAGGCTGAAGAGATTTGACCCCTCTATCGACTATGTAAATCCCTTCATTGTGGTCTCCTATGACACAAAAAATTCCGTATACATTAGGACCACTGCAAAATTATTGAAAAGTCCCTTTGAAAGGGTCATCATCTGTTTAACTTTCATCTAACCCTTTAGTTGTTTTGGTTGATAATAGAATAATTGACCAGTTTTAGTTTGCAGCGTCTGGAACATAAAATACTTATACTGCCTATGATGCCATTATAAATGGTTCTTCTTTCTCCACTTACTGAAATAAACATTCACGAATCCCAATTCATCTATTTTAATATCAATCCTATTATCAACCCACTTGCATTGAAAAATCGGCACTTGGAATTTTGTATAATCCAACTCCCATATTTGTTTGATGATGCCAAAGTATGACATATTCACATAAATTGGATTTCTGTCCTTAGCACCAGAAACATGCATTGCTTTAGCCACAAGTGTAACCCCACTATTCCACATGGTACTGTCTTCATCATGTTCATTAGTATAGAATGTATAACTATTAACTGCATAAGCATTGTAAGATAATACATACACACTTTCTCCTTCAGCTAGTCATTGAATTCATTCTGAAATTGAGTCTGTATTTTCATATAACTTCTTAAAAATATAGTCCCGAAACCATCATATAAACTGTCGATTATGTGTATCTGATATCCATTTTTCAACCCTAGATGGAGTCAAATGCCTAAGAATCTATTTTTGGGTTTGAACATATGGGTCAACATCGAAACTGTTATGCAAAACTCAAAGGTGGGCCTGATCCCGATCTGTAATATTGATTATGACAAGCTCTATTCTAGAAATTCCTTCACCCTCAAGCCACCAAGTGTGACAAGATTTCGGTAGGACAACATTTTCCACACCAGACAAGTATTCAGTGTAGAATTCAACGAATTCCTCAACAATATATTTCTCTACAATACAACCCTATGACCGACTTCGATTTTTGACATACGCTTTCAAAATATTCATATACCATTCAATAGGGTACATCCATCTATAATGTACAAGATCAAATAGTTGAATATCTCTCACCAAATGAACCATCAAATGAACCATCATATCGAATAATTTCAGCAGGAAGAATATTTCCAATTCTCATAATATGATGACAATTTCTATTTCCATAGTTGCAAATTTTGCCGGGTCTATAACTTTGCTGCATATAGATTTGAAGAAGAAACAGAGATTTGTTAATGTATGATAGACATTCTTAGAAAAATTCAATATAAAGCTATATGAATTAGATCTTTCATCAAAACATGGCAGCCATGTGATTTCATACCCTTTAATTTTAAATCTCTCATTGACATGATGTTCTTGATATTTTATGAATACCCCTATGGAACCTTTACATTATTCAAGAAGTTGAAAAAATAATATCTCTCCCACTTAAAAAGAGTGTAATTAGTAGGAGGAAGAAATGTTTATTTGTCACCCTTCACTGGTTCCAAATTTTCTCATATTCCCATCACAATTATGTCTAATCTAGCCTTAATTACATCCTTTGTTTTGTCGGGTGCATTTAACAACATGCCGATGACACTATCACATAATTTTTTTTCAACATGCATAACATCAAGAAAATGTCTGACATACTAGAAATTCTAGTATGGTAATTCAAAAAAAACTGATCTCTTTTTCCAATCGGTTTTTGTAAGGTTTTTTGAAAATGGTTTACCAAAAGTAGTGTCCACATCTATTACTATAATGTCCTAGACCTCTCTGGTCCATTCCTTTGTGAAAATGCGGTACTAGAGGTGTTTCGGGAAGTCAAGGTGACTTGGGGTTGCGTTTGGGTGGACTTTTGAGGAAAGTTAAAGGGTAATAGCTATCTCACGGTTGGTGCACGGTTTGCCTAAACTGTGTGGCCAAACCGTGCAAGGATGGTCTTAAGGGAAGTGGCTAACGCACAGTTAGCACACAGTTTGCCTAACCGTGAAGACTAACCGTGTGAGGAGGGGTTGTCGAGGGAGAATCTAACACACGGTTAGCGCACGGTTTGTTAAACCGTGTGGACTAACCGTGCAGGCACTTAAAGTTAGATCCTAAAATTGTGGATCTAACTCATTTTGCCTTTAATCACCTCGTTTAAGCCCCTGATTAGCTATAACTTGGGAATACCCTTCCTTGAAGGTGGGAGAACCTCTCCCAAGAGTTTTGGAGGTGATACAGAGGCTTCCCTTGTCAAATTGGAGCCGGTTTCTTGAGGTATGTGGTCATTCCTGCTTGTTTTTCTTAGATCTACTTAGATCTACTCCTCCTCTTCTCTCGGTTTCTTAGATCTACACCCGTTATGGGTAGATCTAAGTGTGGGGATGTTTTTTGTGATGAGATTGGGTCTTTGTTGTGTTAGGAGAGGAGATCTAAGGGGGATTCATGGAGAATCAACCCAGTTTCTTGGGCGTTCATCGACCGTTGTGGTTTTCCTCGAAAACCCTTGAGGTAGGGTATTGGTGGCTTCTCTAATTTTTCATGTGCAATCATAGAGTTATCATGATTTATCCCTTTAGATCACAATGGAATTGACCTAATTAAATACTTGAACCGGATTAAAAGAATTTTTTTGATCGCATGTTGTTTCTTTATACCATGATAACGGTCTGCCTCTTGATTGGCTAGATAAGTGTGATATATATGCCTTGCTTGTTAGCATGTTGTTCTTGATGGAAATTGATAAAGAACGTAAATCCGGAATTAATTGATAATTAATTGGTTAAAGATAAAGAGTCATTTAAATGAATCCGGTTGTTTCCGTTGTTGTAGTTGTTCTAATTTGATGTTGATCAAATTTGGCATAGTAAGCATGTTTAATCTTCGGTGATAGCTTACTGAATTGGTTCATGATGTTGGAACCAATGAATTGAAATTTGTTAATTCAAGATGGATTAAATAACTTAATTGAGTTCCATAAAGGGTTTGGAGTTACCCTCTTGTTGTGAATTAGGTATAAAAGCCCATTTGATGTGATTGTTGGTGTTTGTTGTTTGAAGGCCGGATGCCTTGTTAAAGGGCTAAGAGCCAATTTTTTGTAATTATTGTTTTCCTGCTTCTTGTGCTGTGCTGTGACCCTGGAAGGGGTGATGTGATATCTTATGTTGTGATGTGACCCTGTAGGAGTCTTGTGATATGTGGAGGCAGGTAGGCCTTATGTTTGTGGCAGCGGATGATGCCTAGAGTGGCGAGATGCATCAGTTTATGCATGTGGGTGTCAGGGAGGACACCGGGGATGATGGAATGGGGTGGTTGTGATTGTTGGATGGTGTTGATCCTTGGTTGCTTATCTGCTTTACTTTTCCCCACTGCTCAAGGCAGCTGGTCTTTCTTACCCTTATTCTGAAGGAGGCAAAGATACGCGGCGTATGCCACATGCTTTCTGTGTTTATCCTCTCAAGGGAGAATGAGTCTATGCTCTTTCTATAGGTGGCAAAGACTCGACGGGTAGTACGTCTACTCACCGTGTTGAGCCCCCTTGTGTTTAGTAGTATAGGTTGCTTTTCTAGAATGCCTGGGAATATGGGAAAGTAATTCTGTAATGAATATTTGAATAAATGATGTTAACCCATGGGGTTGGAGTTTGATGAAACTTAATGATGAGGTTGAGAACTTTTGAAGGGACAATGGTTTTTGGATGTGATGTTAATGGAATTTAATGAGGAATTGTTCTTGGTTAATTAATGATGGAAGAATTAATTAACATACAATGGAATTGATAAAAATGGAAGGAAGTAATCTAATAAATCCCTTTAATTGGTTGTGTGCTTATATGATACCTAGTCTTAGAAGTGGCAGCCCGGAGTCTGAGAGACATTAGCTGCAATTGTATCTAAGACTAGGTTGTGCCCATAGTGTGGTTGTGAGTTATATATATATTCTGTACTTTTTGTGTTTCTATACGCTACTCCACCCTGTCAGTAAAGACAACTCACACCCCGGGGATTCTGAGCTCGGGGGGGTGTTTTTCCCAACATTCCAGTGGGAGGATGAATGGTTGACTACCCCCTTTGACCCCGCTCTCTTCTCTTGGTAGATACTAGTGCCGTTGGAACATCAGTTATTTTTCCTCATATATGTGTGTAGAGGGCTGTAATGGATTGTGGTTATTTCCACACATATATTCTAGATGTAGTATCCTATGGACTAATATAGGTGTAACATGTATATGCTGTGATGGCTTGAGGATCCTTACGCGGTGTATGGGCTGTAATGGCTTGAGGTACAATACCCGACGTATGATACACGTTATGTGGGCTGTGGTGGCTCCCGGAACCTACCTGGTTACTTTTGGTTGTGAGGATGGTGTATAGATTAGACCAGGTGTCTGAAGTCAAGCCTTTGTGGTGCACTAAGTGTAGATTGTGGAGCTTAGCCCAAGTATATATGGGCAAGCCTTTGGAGAGAGATGCACATGATGTATTTCGTTGGGGAAAAGTGGCAAACTAGTGGGGAAGTAGTAGCAGGGTACCCTTGATATCCTTTTCTATATGATATATTCTGGTATGTGGTAATTGGTGAGAGTAGCCATGGTGAGGTTGGAAACATAGTATACCTGCTTAGGGGACGAGTTAGTTCCACTGTTGTTCACGGTGCTTTAACATGATTTATTTACTTTTGCACGAGAGGCTTCAGGGATGATCTTACTGAGTATACTGTTATACTCACCCTACGTATATATAAACTATTTTTCAGGTCACTTGGAGCATGTTGGAGATCATGTTGGTTACTACTAGCTTGTGGTTGCAGGAGATGTTCGGGCTTGTGATCGCTGTTGTTTTACTTTCTTTTGGGTACTTGTAGTTTCCCCTTTCAATTGTTGTAATTTTCCATGGAATTTAATATATGTACATGGGTTTCTTTTATATTTCAGTTCTGAGTTGGATTTGGTTGGTGTCTATCTTATCTCTCTCTTCCGCATGTGTTCTCTTAGAGGGTAATGCCTCCCATTTGTGTGTTTACTATACCCTCGGTACTAGTCGCCAACCCGGGGCCAACTGGAGGCGGGACTCGGGGGTCATTATTTCCCTTATCACATTTCCGGCCCAGGAGGGGTACACTTTGTGGGGAGGGGGTCGTGACAGAGTGGTATCAGAGGTCAGGTTGAGGGATAGGATGAAGTTTGAAGTTAGGCACATGTGAGGTTGCATGGGTTGGTAGGGAAATAGTGTCATTCATGTTTATCAAGTGAGGTAAACACTGGAGACTGGCTGAGTCATAGGTGTTTAGGGCCCCCTATAATCTGATGTATGGACCTTTAAGTTTATAATGGCTAATAAATAGGTTGATACTAGTTGAAGGGTAGAGACCTAGGAAAGGATCATGCATCATTCTTCTTTGTGCCTGTGTTTGAATGGGTAGATCCTGGGATAGGTTAACCTAAAATGAATAAAAGAAAACAATTAATTAATTAATGTTTTTTTCTTCCATATTCCAGGATTAAGAGCTCTAATGGTTTTTTATTTTATAGGTATGGCTCCAGGTTGACGTCCTCATTAGGTTTGCATAGAAGATGTCCAGCAGGATATCCCAGTGAATCGTCGCAGGGTGGAGGTCTACGACGACGACACTTGGAGGAAGAAACTCTGAGAGTTTCAGCGCCAGAGTATGAAGAAGTATGAGGGATCCATTTCAGATGCAATCATGGAAGACTGGTTAGAGGAGGTCGAGATAGGCTTCAGTTCGATCCGTGCTCGGAAGGAGCACTGGGTGTCCTTGGTTGTGACGATGCTGCGTGGAGCAGCGAGGCAGTGGTGGCTCTTGTTCCTCGAGGATCATGAGGAGTCAAAGATCTAATGGGAGGAGTTTCGAGACGAGTTTAGAGTTGAGTTACTTTCTTCGACTGTGAAGGCGTCCAGTCATCAGGAGCTTCTTACCCTTCAGTAGGGGAGCTCCAGTGTTTGAGAGTTTGGAATCTGTTTCAAGAACCTTCTACGATATGCTTCAGACTTGTTACCCGATGAGGAGCCCAGGGCAAGGCATTTCGAGGAGGCTTTGCGTCTAGAGATCCAGTGCCAGGTCACCCCATTTATGCTGAAGACATATCTTGAGGTGCTGGCGAGGGTGGAGGTTTTTGAGAGGACTTTGGCCAGGACCAGATCGTCACGAGAGGGGAATCATCACGATTCCTCACGGAGAAGAGTTGTGGTCCGGGGTTTTCGGTTTCCAGGGAAGAAGAGTTTCCGTTCACCTAGGGGTAGGTCCTAGCCCTTTCCATCTCGTTTCTCCAGAGGCAGCAACTCTTAGGCCTATGCCAAGGGATCAGGCGCTTGTTTTTCTTGGGGTGGTCATGGTCATCAGCAGCGAGAGTTCCCAAACTTTCAGAGCAGTCATCGTGCACCGGGCGCTCTGCTCCCGGTTCCTCTGTTGAGGCAGTTCCAACCGAGGCAGTAGCAGCCAGTTGCACCAGCTTTCGATCAGCAGATGGTAGATGGGGCAGGCAGAGGACAACCCCATGATGCTCCTCATCCTCAGAGAGCAGAGCGCGGCCATGGTGGTGGTTGTCATCGGGGCCAGAGAGGTCATGGAGGAGGTCGTGGTCAGCTTCATTCTCTGGCGTTGCCCGCACCAGACGAGCCATATGTTGTTCGAGGTACCCTTTACTTGTTTTCTACCTTGGTGTATGCCTTGTTTGATTCAGGAGTGACACACTCCTTCATATCACCTACCCTTTTCCATGATTTGGGACTTGAGGTAGAGAGGCTTCCATTGCCCTTGGCGTTGACTACGCCAGTTGGAGGTCGAGCTAGATTTTTTGAAGTATGTAGAGACTGTGAGCTAGTGTTGGGGAAACACCGCTCTTGGGGAGATTTCCTATGTTTACAGATACAACCATATGATGTCATCCTTGACATGGATTGGTTGTATTCAGTGCAGGCTATCATGGATTGATTCAGGAAGAAGGTCATCTTCATCGGTGCGGATGAAGAGCATGTGGTGTTTGTTGGTGAGAGAGATCCTCGGATGGGTTATAGGCGCATTCCATCCTTATCAACCATGGTGGATGAGATGATGCTGAGTTCTTCAGAGGATCGGTAGTTGGAATTTCCTAGGGTCGTAGAGGAGTACCCTGATGTTTTTCCAGAAGAGGTTGTAACCTTACCCCCTCAATGAGAGATAGAGTTTGGGATCGAGCTATAGCCAGGAGCGTCTCCTATATCTATGTCTCCATATAGGATGACCCTTTCTGAGTTATGATAGCTACGTATACAACTTGATGGTCTATTGCAGTGTGGTTTTGTTCGACCAAGTGTGTCACCATGGGGTGCACCAGTTCTGTTCGTGAAGAAGGCCGACGATAGTTTGTGGTTGTGTGTCGATTATCATCGCTTAAACAAAGTGACAATAAAGAACCACTACCCTATTTCACGGATTGATGACTAATTCGATCAATTGAAAGGTGAAAGTTGGTTCTCAAAGATCGACTTGTGGTCAGGATATCATCAGATGCGTGTAAAGGATGAAGATATCCCAAAGACTGCTTTCCATTGTCATCATGGGAATTATGAGTTCATTGTAATGCCGTTTTGGTGTGATGAATGCTCCAGCTGTATTCATGGGATTGATGAATGCTGTGTTCCGTGAGTTCCTGGACAAGTTCATTGTAGTTTTCATCGATGACATCCTTGTGTACTCCACATCTGAAGAGGAGCATGCAGAGCATCTGTAAGCCATCTTGGGAGTTCTTCGTCGACATCAACTGTTAGGGAAGTTGTCGAAGTGTTAGTTTTGGGCTCGAGAAGTCCATTTCTTGGGGCATGTTGTGTCCCAATAGGGAGTATCTATGGATCCATCGAAGATAGAAGCAGTGGTGTATTGGGTAGCCCCCAAGGCAGTGTTAGAGGTGCGAAGTTTCCTTGGTCTCACAGGCTACCATAGGTGGTTCGTAGCTAATTTCTCATGGGTTGAGACTCCTCTAACAGATCTGACCAGGAAGGATCAGGACTTCGAATGGACTGATCAGTTCCAGTCATCCTTCGAGTATCTAAAGGAGAAGTTAGTAAGTACTCCAGTCCTTTGTCTTCCAGCTAAGGGAGTTCAGTTTGATGTTTTATACGATGCTTCACATCTGGGGTTAGGTTGTGTCCTCATGAAGCAGAGGTCAGTTGTTTCTTATAGGTCTCGGCAGTTGCATCCCCATGAACGCAACTATTCCACCCATGATCTTGAGTTGGCAGCTGTGGTGTTTGCTCTGAAGTTGTGAAGACATTACCTCATTGGTGAACGCTTTGTGTTTTTCACTGATCATAAGAGTTTGAGGTATGTTTTCTCCCAACATGACTTGAACTTGCGATAGCGTCATTGAATGGAGTTCCTATAGGAATATGACATTGAAATATTGTATACACCTAGAAAGGGGAATGTTGTAGCTGATGCGCTGAGCTAAAAGTCACGTAGTGATTGTGTGCGTGAATCCGGTGATTCATGGAGAGTAATGGAATAACTGTCAGCATTACATCTTGATATGGGAGAAGTTGGGGGTAGAGTTTTTCTTTTTCAGATGACGGTGCAGTCATCCCTGGTGTAGACGGTGGAAGAGTCCAAGTTGGGGGATCATGAGGTGGAGGTCTGGAGAGACTGAGTTGTTTGTGGTGAGGCCCCTGATGGTTGGACGGATGATGAAAAACACCGAGTGTTGTATCATGAAAGGCTTTTTGTTACCTTAGGGATGCACAAGACGGTTCTCAAAGAGTTCCACAATTCGCCTTTAGTAGTACATCCTGGTGTGACAAAGATGTACCGATCCTTGAGGAGTCATTTTTGGTGGCCAGGGCTAAAGCATGCGGTTGTGGAGTTTGTGCCTCGATGTTTAGTCTGTCAGAAGGTGAAGGTCGAACACCGTGTTCTTGGTGGTCTTCTCCAGCCATTAGAGATTCCTCAGTGGAAGTGGGAGGACATCTCAATGGACTTTGTTACTGGTTTACCTTGAGCTCCGGGAGGAAAAGATGCTATTTGGGTGGTAGTGGATCGTTTAACGAAATAAGACCACTTTATAGCAATCAAGGAGTCAAGCTCAATGGAAGTTTGGTTGAGGTAGTATCTGGAGGAGAGTACTTGGGAATGTGAGTCATAGATACGTGCTCAGTACCCAGAGTTTCTTGATGTTTAACTCTTTTCATGTATCGTTGTAACTTTTTTGGTTATGAAACTTTCATGTTTATGAGATGGCTCCCTTTGTTGCTTTGGTGGCTTGCTCTCTTTTTAGAGGTATCTTGAGGGGTGGTTGTTCAGACCCTGTTTCTTTTTTCTCTTTAGGTGGGTTTTGGATTCTTGAGGAAGATAATGTTTAGAGAGGTATCTGATGTAATGGCCCGGACCTCTCCGGTCCATTCCTTTGTGAAAATGCAGTACTATAGGTGTTCTGGGAAGTCATGGTGACTTGGGGGTGCGTTTGGGTGGACTTTTGAGGAAAGTTAAAGGGTAATAGCTTTTGCACAGTTGGTGCACGGTTTGCCTAAACTGTGCGGAAAAACCGTGTAAGGCTGGTCTTGAGGGCAGTGGATAACGCACGGTTAGCGCATGGTTTTCCTAACTATGCGGACTAACTGTACGAGGAGGGGTTGTCGAGGAAGAAGCTAATGCATGGTTAGCACACGATTTGTTAAACCTTGTAGACTAACCGTTCGGTCACTTAATGTTAGATCCTAAAATTGTGGATCTAACTTGTTTTGCCTTTAATCAACTCATTTAAGCCCCTAATCATCCATAACTCGGGATTACCCTTCCTTGGAGGTGGATAAACCTCTCCCAAGAATTTTGGAGGCAATCCGAAGGATTCCATTGGCTAATCGGAGCCGGTTTCTTGAGGTATGTGGTCGTTCCTGCTTGTTTTTCTTAGATCAACTTAGATCTACTCCTCCTCTTCTCTCGGTTTCTTGTATCTACGCCCGTTATGGGTAGATCTAAGTGTGGGGATGTCATTTGTGATGATCTTTGGTCTTGGTTGTGTTAGGAGAGGAGATCTAAGGGGGATTCATGGATAATAGACCCGGTTTCTTGGGCGTTCATCGACCGTTGTGGTTTTCCTCGAAAACCCATGAGGTAGGGGATTCGTGCCTTCTCTAATTGTTCATGTGCAATCGTAGAGTTAGTATGATTTAGCCCTTTGGATCAAAATGGAATTGACCTAATTAAATACTTGAACCGGATTAAAAGAATTGGTTTGATCACATGTTGTTGCTTTGTACCATGATAATGGTTTGCCTCTTGATTTTCTAGATAAGTGTGATATATATGCCTTGCTTGTTAGCAAGTTGTTTTTGAAGGAAATTGATAAAGAACGTAAAGCCAGAATTAATTGATAATTAATTGGCTAAAGATAAAGAGGCATGTAAATGAATCCAGTTGTTTTTGTTGTTGTAGTTGTTCTAATTTTATGTTGATCAAATTTGGAATAATAAGCATGTTTAATCTTCGATGATAGCTTACTGAATTGGTTCATGATGTTGGAACCAACGAATTAAAATTTGTTAATTCAAGATGGATTAAATAACTTAATTGAGTTCCATGAAGGGTTCAGAGTTACCCTCTTGTTTTGAATTAGGGCTAAAATCCCATTTGATGTGATTGTTGGTGTTTGTTTTTTGAAGGCCGGATGCCTTGTTAAAGGGCCAAGAGCCCATTTGTTATAATGATTGTTTTCTTGTTGCTTGTGCTGTGTTGTGACCCTGGAAGGGGTGCTGTGATATCTTGTGTTGTGATGTGACCCTGGAGGGGTCTTGTGATATGTGGAGGTAGGGAGGCCTTGTGGTTGTGGCAGCGGATGATGCCTAGAGTGGCGAGATGCATCAGTTTATGCATGTGGGTATCAGGGAGGACACCGGGGATGATGGAATGGGATGGTTGTGATTGTTGGATGTTGTTGATCCTTGGTTGTTTATCTTATTTACTTTTCCCCACTGCTCAAGGAAGCTGGTCTTGATTAACCTTCTTCGGAAGGAGGCAAAGACACGCGGGGTATGCCACATGCTTTCCATGTTTAGCCTCTCAAGGGAGAATGGGTCTACACTCTTGCTATAGGCGGAAAAGACTCGACGGGTAGTACGTCTACTCACCATGTTGAGCCCCCTTGTGTTTAGTAGCATAGGTTTCTTTTCTAGAATGCCTGGGAATATGGGAAAGTAATTCTATAATGAATGTTTGAATAAATGATGTTAACCCATGAGGTTGGAGTTTGATGAAACTTAATGATGAGGTTGAGAAATTTTGAAGGGACAGTGGTTTTTGGATGTGATGTTAATGGAATTTAATGAGGAATTGTTCTTGGTTAATTAATGATGGAAGAATTAATTGACATATAGTGGAATTGATAAAAAGGGAAGGAAGTAATCTAATAAATCCCTTTAATTGGTTGTGTGCTTATAGGATACCTAGTCTTAGAAGTGGAATCCCGGAGTCCAAGAGACATTAGCTGCAGTTGTGTCTAAGACTAGGTTCTGCCCATAGTGTGGTTGTGAGTTATATATATATATATTATGTACTTTTTGTGTTTCTATATGCTACTCCACCTTGTTAGTAAGGGAAAATGACACCCCGGGGATTCTGAGCCCTAAGGGGGGGGGGGGGGGGGGTGTTTTTCCCAAAATTCCGGTGGGAGGATGAATGGATGACTACCCCCTTTGACCTTACTCTCTTCTCTTGGTAGATACTAGTGCCGTTGGAACAATGGTTAGTTTTCCCCATATATGTGTGTAGAGGGCTGTAATTTCTTGTGGTTATTTCCACACACATATTCTGGATGTAGTATCCTATGGGCTACTATAGGTGTAACATGTATAGGCTGTGATGGCTTGAGGATCTTTACGCGGTGTATGGGATGTAATGGCTTGAGGTACAATACCCGACATATGATACACGTTATGTGGGCTGTGGTGGTTCCTGGAACCTACCTTGTTACTTTTGGTTGTGAGGATGGTGTGGAGCTTAGCCGAGGTGTCTGCAGGAAAGACTTTGTGGTACACGAGGTGCAGATTGTGGAGCTTAGCCCAAGTTTATACGGGCAAGCCTTTGGAGAGAGATGCACATTGGGGAAAAGTGGCAAACCAGTGGGGAAGTAGTAGCAGGGTACCCTTGATATCCTTTTATATATGATATATTCTTGTATGAGTTACTTGGTGAGAGTAGCCATGGTGAGGTTGGGAACATAGTATACCTGTTTAGGGGACAAGTTAGTTCCACTATTGTTCACAGTGCTTTGGCATGCTTTCTTTACTTTTGCACGAGAGGCTTCAGGGAGGATCCTACTAAGTATACTGTTATACTCACACTACATATATATAAACTGTTTTTCAGGCCACTTGGAGAAGGTTGGAGATCAGGCTGGTTACTACTAGCTTGTGGCTATAGGAGCTGTTCGGGCTTGTGATCACTTCTATTTTACTTTCTTTTGGTTACTTGTAGTTTTCCCTTTTAGTTGTTGTACTTTTGCATGAAATTTCATATATGTACATGGGTTTCTTTTATATTTCAGTTCTGAGTTGGATTTGGTTGGTGTCTATCTTATCTCTCTCTTCCGCATGTGTTCTCTTAGAGGGTAATGCCTCCCATTTGTGTGTTTACTATACCCTCAGTGCTAGTCGCCAACCCGGGGCTTACTAGAGGCGGGACTCGGGGGTCATTATCTCCCTTATCACATTGCCATCCTAGGAGGGGTACACTTTGTAGGGAGGGGGTCGTGATAATTAATTTCTCAAACAATTGATCACCCATTAGAAGAGACCATGTTTTACGTTCTTCCGAACTTCCGTCGAATGATGTCATCTAAGATCGGTACTTATACCATCAAGGTAGAGATCCGCGATGTCCTAGAAACACAGTTTTCAATGAATGTTTCAACCTAATTGACTGTGTATCTTGTTCGCAAATGAGACACCCTTGAGTTCCTTTAATGATATATCCTAAAAAATTTCCATAAGCAGGAAAGTCATTTATCATCCCATACAACATGACTTTCAAAGTGAAATCTTCATTTTTGTAAGCATCATACAACATAACACCTGAATCCCACAATAATTTCAAATCCTTGATCAATGGAGCCAAATAAACATCAATATCATTACCCAGTTGTTTTGGTCCTGATATAAGCATAGATAACATGATTTATTTTCGTTTCATGCATAACCACAGTGGTAAGTTATAATTTACCAACATAATAGGCCATGTACTATGACTGCTACTTTGAAAACCAAAAGGATTAACCACATATGTAGATAACGCAAGACAAAGGTTTCTCAGCTCATTTCCAAATTCAGGATACTCATGATCAATTATCTTCCACTGAGGAGAGTGTATTAGGTGACATAGTTTCCCATATTTAATTCTTGTATATTCATGCCATATCAATTGTCCTGTAGTCTCCTCAGTTCCATATAGGCGCCTTGTTGGTCAGAATGGATACTCAAGAGGGGGGGTGAATTGAGTTCCAATAAAAATTTATGTTAAAAATATTTCTCTAAAAATCCCCCAATTTAAAAACAAAGTTAAACTGTAGTGAATCTATACAGAGTGTAAATGTTCAATCAGTTTCTCAAAGATTGATTAGGTCTCAGTTGAGTTAATCTGAATATTAAATTAACTTTTGAAACTAACTTACTGGTTTACAATAAGTATAAACACTTGCTAATTTAACTATCAAAGTAGCTTTAAAATAGTTTTGTATTTCAAAGTAATATCAGCAGATTATGAAATAAATATATATAGTATGCCTATGAATTAAACTAAAATTCACAGCAGAGGTAACCAAGAGGTGAATTCTCAAGCCGAGACTTAGTCCTCTCAACAATTTATATAAATTGATCCACACCCTAGATCAAGGTTAACAACAATACAATATTGTCCAGGTCCAAAGACCTCTACCACAGTTCTTCGTTGAAAAAACAAACAACAACACACAGGTTTTCCAGGTCTTACTCGACCTCTACCACTATCCACAGTGGGAAACAAAGGGTTATGAAGTTTGAGTGAGGATTTAAGAATCCTCCAGTTTAGCTCAGGAGACAGTGTGTGTGTAAAATAAATAGGGTACACACACTACTTGAAATGTAAAGATAGAATCACTAAAGGAAGTGAGAAAGAGTTTAGAAAAGATTTAGTGATTGGAAGTACAGCTCTGGACTTGTTTGGTTGATCAGAAAAACTTTTGAGTCCTTCTCTAGTTTCTACTTAGAAAACAGAGTGTCGTTTTCTTCTTTGATTCTTGGTCCAGCTCGTCAGCTTGAGTGCATGAAGTGTTCTTGGTAGTTCTCCACTCAAGATGCGACTTGTGTTCTCCTTGAAAATGAGTAGCTTCATGTATGTCCAATGTTCTTGAATTATGGATGTATCCTTGCGTGAATGATCCATGTTTGAATGATGTTCAACCCTTTTCTTTTTCACCCGCGTGCCTTCTTAATTCCTTGATGCTTGTCGAATGCACTACTTCACATTACTTTCATCGTCGTTGTCAGCTAGGTCTTTATCTTCCCTTTTATAGCTTTCAGCTCCGACAAATGGGAATGATTACCTTTTTCATGGGTACTAGGTATGGTTCCCTGACATGGCAACAGAGATCATTAAATAACATTAACTGCATTAAAAACATCCCATGTAACCGTTAGCTTAATAAATAAATAGTATTGAGAGTATAGAGTTTGACTGGTTGGTCAATCATTAGTATCTTGTGTTGGTAAATGTGTATGGTGGTCTTTTGTGTAGAAGAACCTTCCATCGGTAGCTCTTTGAACTTGCATTGGTAGCTTGTTGGTATCGGTAGCTCTAGGTATCAGTAACTCCTTCCATCGGTAGACTTACTCTATCGGTAGCTCGGTAGACTGGTTCTATCAGTAGCTCTATACTTGTATCGGTAGACTGTATCAGTCAGTTCATATCAGTCGCTAGTCTGTACATCAGTAGGCCGGTCGGTAGCTCGTATCGGTAGCCCATAGTGTTCTGTATCGGTAGACTGAATATGTCGCTAGACTTGCTTACCGGTGGACTTATGCATATCGGTAGACCTGTTATACTGGTAGCTTGTTTTCTGTTGGTAGCTCTGTACATATCGGTAACCTTAGCTTATCGGTGACTCTGTCTATCGGTAGACTGAGTACCGGTAGCTCTATATCAGTAACTATACCCAGATTAGTGACTTAACACTTGTCTATTTTATGCAAAACATATCCGAATGGGTTAGAATCACTTCATAACTCATATTGACATAAATAGACATGGATTAACATATCTCAGGGAATATTTTAATATTATTATCATCTTGATCACAGATTGAAAGAATTAATATATAGAAAAACATTATATTGAGATTATCAAAGTATATGAAAGCATAATTGGGATTATCAAAACAGGTGAGGTCAACACGCCTAAACCTTGGAATGATTGGAAAGTACCATAAAACATTCGTAGGACTAGAATCATCTTTCTTGTATCAATAAGAACTACACTTTGGGAATTATTTAAGTGATTTTTGGTCCTTGCGAAATAATATACAGTAATTCGGGTAGGTGTGTATTCTTTCAGAGATCATACCCATCGAGTCTAGCATTCGTTTGGTATCTTATGTTTGGATCAGGAGCTCATTATCTTCTGGGATCAAGTCATTCAAGAGAGCAAGTAGTTCTATAAAACTGGAGTCACTCCACCCATTGCCTGATTTAAAATTATACAAATTCAGTATGGCTAACAATGCTGTATATTTAGTGCAACCATCATACAATGGCCTTTTTGCACAACTCTTTAACTTCTCAAACAATTTTTGGAAATCACGAAGTTCATCTTCAACTGTCCTTGTAATTTTCTCAATACTATCTTCATCATCATTCACATCTGTAATCACATCTTCTATATGATCATCTTCATTGTTCACGCTTGTAATCATATCAGATGATCCATAAAATGTCATGTTATCTAAGCCACTACCTGCATTCGTTTTTCCCCGTGTTTATTCCAACATGTATAGCTTCAATCTATTCCATGACAGATCAGGTGTTCTTCCAACTCCTCTAGACTAATTTGTCTTGAATAAAAATAGCGTAAACACATAAAAAGGATTTGAGAAGGGTCACGTGTATGATCTTTTACAAACTTGATAAACTCTTTCACGCCATCTTCATACTATTTTGTTAACCGATTAGAATTCATTAATTCTTTATTCATATTCATCCTAGTTGATACATTAATATTAATATTTAACAAAATAATTACACAAAATATGTTCAACAAACTATGAGAATCCCTTTCACTAGAATGTTTTATTATCCCACATGTGATCTATATGCATTTTTATAGACCGTTTTTTAGTGTTTCTCTAGAAACATAATGTCTCTAGTCAATAACTATGGTACTAAACTAATATATAGTATGATTTTCAATAGAGTTATTGTGGGTGGAAGGATTAATTACATGTGTTGTTATGGTTATTTTACTAGGTTGTCCATAAAGTGTCTCATAGAGTCCTCTAGTGAAGTGGTTTTCTAGGATTCAGTGGAATTGTACTAGTAAAAAAGTGGTAGTGCCATTGAAATGGTAAATTTTGGATTAATATTCAATAGTGGAAGAACTAAGACATGGAAAAAAATGGCATACCAATCCTTCCAACAACCGCAACACCATACAAACACATAATCATACTCACAATTGCAACACCATACAAACCAAACAATCACAATTTCAGATTTTACAAAGCATCCCTTATTCAATTCCGTTTGTTAATTCAAGGGTTATCATAGAAGTTTTATCATCCTGGGGAATTCATTCATTAGTCAAGTACACGTAAATTACCAATTTTTATATTAAAATGTTCAATAGGAACCAACCAACATGCAATTCATTTAGTGTGAAAACAAGGATCACCAACGACCATGATTTTCATCAGGGCGTTTAGCCTTTACATTTCACATTATAACCATCAATATCAAACAATAATAACATGCGAACAAGAGGAAACCAATGAGTAAGAGGAGAAAAATCACTATGAAGGTGTCGTTCAATGCGCGGAAGAGGTGCATTCGCGGCAGAGGAGAGGCACACAACAAAGGAGATCTCCAACTGAAAATAAAACATAAAATGAGAGCTCATATGTTATACCTGTCCAAAATAGGTCCAATGAGATTTAGGAATGAGACATGTCTGGTTAAACAATTTTATTGGCCAATAGTGGGATTTTATTTTCCATCTATGATATATGCTTCTTATTTATTAATTTTTTTCATATCTATTATTTTCCTAGATGTTAAAATTAGAATGGGACATGTCTGCTTTTTAGTAGAAAGATAATTTTAAATTTACTCTAATTTAGGGGTAAAATATTACACATTAATTGTATCTTTTTCCCAGGGGATTGTTGTTATCCTGCAGGGATCATGAATGCCTCTTAGGTTAGTGGAAAGTCAGGTCAGTTGTTGGTTATGATACCAGCTTGGGTCGTATCATTACATTTCCAATTTTAATTAAACCATGTCCATTTAAATATAGGATTTGGGGGGGAGGTAGAAACTAATATATAGAAGGGTTAAGAGAGGTAAAAATTATCCTAGGCTCTCTAATACAAGTGATGAAAGATGAAACATACACTGGGTGAGGGAGAACCACCCAAGAGGAGAGGAAGGGGAGGGTGGCGTAGCACAGAGGGGTTCTAATCGAGAAAAGGGAAAAAAACCAGTAAAACATAAAAGGTTCAAAGGGGAAGGGGTGGCCTGTATGGGGGGGGGGGGTAGGGGGCTGCAGGGGTGTGGGGGAGGGGGTGTGGGTTGTCTAGGGAGGGGGGGTTGAGCTTCCCAGGTGGGGGGGGGGGGGTGGGGGGGGGGGGTACAAGGGTGTAGGGGAGGGGGGTGTGAGATGTCCACTATGAAACAACCATTAGGGATCCTAAAGAGTGAATTATGAGAGGGGAAAATTATGGGGAAGAGTGGTTTGGGTGATGGGGTCGAGTGGCAAATAAGGAATAAGGGAACCTCATTAAAAAGACTAAAAAATCTCTTTTCATTTCAAGAATAGGGTACATTATGGTGTAGCCTAAGGGTCTATTTCATAGTTCACCCTATGATGTCACATTGTTGAATTACCACAAGGTATACACTATAACACTCATCCCCTAGGCATAACCATTAAATCTTGATCATGAATTGTGATGTGACTATATTCCTCATGGAATAACATCCACCCCCCAAAAAACAGTATGGATGGCATAACATAGCCAACCTACCACATGATCCAAACCATTAACCTAAGGAGGGTCCCATGGATAAAATCACATACATAAAGGAGGACCTAAAGAGTAATTACCAATCTAACCTTAAACATAATCCGAACCACTAAAATAATTTTTTTCTTGTGGGAAACCGCATATAATGCATGATGTATATCCAAACATAAACTTTAAAAAATTTGAAAGAATGTTCACCTTGGTGGAGTATCTCTACATTGAAATCCCAAGGTCTGTAGGCCTCATCATTATCATAGATATATAATAACTATTAAGATATAATGAAAAAGCATGAAAGATAAGCCTCATCCTAGATCTTAGCTAGCCAATGATTGATACCTAGCATCGAGCAAGAGGCTATTACATAAGAAGCTCATACATGACACATCCTAAGTATCCTCACTAAACGTATCCATCATTATTATATCCTATAGTTAAAAAATATATCATGACGATCCCAAGACCTATAGGTAACAATATATCAACATGAAATCTCTTTATTCATATTTAGTTACTAACCTACACCACCCAGTGTGTGGATTTCCCTACCCTTAAGGTCATAAGGAATCCACATTATCATTTCCACTAACATCATAATCAACCCCACTCTATGTACTATACCTATAAGGGTTCTAAGGTAGATGTCACAATTTCATATAGACATGATAAATATTTTCTGTGGGATAATCAATACAAACCATGTACTCAACATGATATAAGATTTAAAATAATCCTTGATGTATCTCACACAAAAACCTACCCACTGGTTATTCCATCACTAGTACCCACCAAGGCATCCCCCTAATCAAATGGTCAAGGAATAAATATCTTAGGAGAACACAAATACCATGGGACATAAGATTCTATCTTCTTACCTTCCATGATCTAATGATCACTCTCTAATCTATTATCTCACTTGGTCTAGTGGTCCAACCTCCAAATATTATAGACATCCTATACAATGGTTTACACATATTCATATCAATACCTAATGTCCCAAGAGTCCTAAGACATCTTGCATCAAGAATCATCCAAATTGAATACATTTATAAATAAATGATCACCCAATCTCAAATTCCCTAGAAAGAAACATCACCTTTCTCTATCACAAGAACACCACATGTATAGAGAACCACCCATTAGTTAGAACAAAACAAAAATGGGAAAAATTTGATCATAAGGATTTTATAAAAAACCATTTCTCATAATGTCCCAAATGAACAAAAAAATATTTTAAGGGTGCGAATCCAAATAAAATTATTTAAAATATCTTCCAAATCAACTCTTAAGACCAATATTATGAATATAATTTTATAAAACCACATGGGATCCAAAAATCCAAAATATTAAAATTTTTAATAGTAAAAGTACATCACAACGTTTACAATATAACTCATATGGATTAACAAACCCTTGTAAAATCTAACAACCCCTTTAGGATACTTAAAGAACATTACACACCCTAAACACATTATTTAGAAATCAATTGGTGTAAAAATCCCATTTAAAAACCTTTATATAGTTCTGAATTTTAATTTTTGAAATATTTTAATTCTTTGAAGGCCACTTGGGAATTTTTCTATACAATTAGTACTTAACCTATTCAATAATAAGGCTTAAAAACCTCCAAGAAATCAACATTATTCTATCATATGACACATATATATATAAAATATGGATGATTATTCCTTCAATGAAAACTAATAAACAAAGCCATAATATGTCCTTATAAACCATTAAGGGTTACTAAGTAAAAGGGATCGTGGCGCAGGAGGGATCGTGGTGGAGGTACCAGCGATGAAGGCAGCAATGACGGAGGCCGTGGCGGCAGAAGAGGAGGAGGACGGTCGTGGCGAAGGAGGAGGAAATGGCAGCGACAGTGGAGGAGGAGGAGGAGGAGGAGGGGTCGCGATGGAGGTGGGGTCAGGTTCAGCTTCTGCGAAGGCTTGAACGAGTGTGATAGAGGAGGGGCCTGTTAGGGTTCTTTTATAAAAATTGCTGGAACCTTTATCAGCCCTAGTTAAAAGCGCCGATAAAGGTATGTTTTATCAGTGCTAAAATAAAAGCACTGATAAAAATACCTTTATCAGCGCTAAAATTATAGCACTGATAAATACTTATTTTATAAAAGTATAATTTTAATAATTTATTTATATTCTTATATATTTATTTAAAATGATATCTAGGATAAATATATATATTTATTTATAAATAATTATAACTATAAATAGTATATATTTATAAATATTGGTATATAATTGTTAATATATATTAATAAAATTATAATTACAAATGTATTTGAAAAGTATTTATATATATCATTAAAAATATAATAAAATATATTTATTATTTAAATATATTTAATGTAATTTTTAAGTACACTTTTTAGAACATATATAGTTCATATGGGTAACATTATATATTAATCAATATATACCACATCATGTAATATACAAATGAACATTCTTGAATACATAACATATACACATATATTTGTTGACCAAATTCATTGGAAAACACATATATATTCAATAATTTTAATTATAAATATATATATTAAAAGGTATTATATATTTATAAATAAAATAAATATAAAAAATATATTAAACATAAAAAATATAATAAATACAATGAATTAATCTAATAAATATCTAATAAATATAATAAATATAATAAATATATTTATTATTTAATTTAATTTATTATAATATTATAATTATTTAATTATTTATATACATATATATTTAATTATAATCTTAGAAATACTTTTTCAATTAAAAAATTATATATATATTTTTGAATTATTAAAAAAAATATTAAATATAAACAATTGTTTTTTATTTAATGTATACAAATTAACATTATTTTTGAATATAAATATAATAATTTTTTATAAATTAATAATAAAAAAATTTATCATCGCTAATAATAGCACTGATAAATGTACCCTTTATCAGCCCTAAAAAAAGCACTGATAAAGGGTACCCCTTTATTAGTGCTTTTTGTTTAGCACTGATAAAGGGAAGTGCTTCCCTTTCCCTGTTTTGTGGTAGTGCTTGTAAGCCTTTGTTTTGTAATTCTGTTTTAATGCAAGTACCTTTACCATTAACTATTATTATCATCTACCCTCTATTTTGAAATATTAATGGTCTTTAAATTTCTTAAATCATGTTAAAAATAAATCTCTTCTTTTTCTTTCTCATTCAATCAAAAGTCTATGTCTAATTCCCTTCGTCGATCATGTGTATGTTTGGCGCACCAATCTTTTCTTATCCCTTTATTTTTCTTCTCTTCTTAATTCATCATCATAAAATTAATAAACTATATTACTAATCATTTAAATGGACGAGTAAATATTTCATTGGGGTGAGTAAAAATTTATAGATGTTAAGCGATTGAGAGATTTTGCTCGATGAGTATTCTTTAATTTAACATTGTGTATTTTGGAATTAACATGTCATGGATTAATGAAATATTTTGTTTAACGTATGGATTCCATGGATTATTGGAACCATAAATAAACTACCACAATCAAGTACTGATTGAGATTAGAATCCTAGTTAAGTTAAGGCTTGTATTAAAGCCTTAACACTTTGGAATTCCAATCAATGTTATCTTGTGATGTGGGTGTTAATTTAATGCAATATAAAGAATAGCTCAATTATATGACAAGATTAACTCCCTAATAATGAACTCACACCAATATTTATCAAATTGTTAAATCAATATTAATCAATCAATCATTTCAATTAAGCTTTGTAAATAACCCCCCAATCAAAATACAATAAACTAAAAGAAATTTACTATTAAAAATTATAATCATCGAGGATTTAACCTGAGTGCTGCAACATACATTAGTAGAGCACCAGAACCTTGAACAGTCGACATGCGACAATCAGTCGCGCTTTCAACTATCTATGCTAGTTTCTCCCATAAACTAGTGTAAGAAATCAATATTTATACTCATATTTGGAGGGTGACACCTATATCTTGGCATGATATAGGCTTGACCATTCATTCTTCACTTCATTTAATTATTTTTTATCTTCAATTTTTCTTGGTTGGGATCTTGGTTCCATGACCATAGATTTTGATGTATCTATTCACTCTTTTTACTATTACTATCACATACTCTTCTATTTTATCCATAAATTTGAGGTGATATAGTGATAACTGGTCACTCTCACACCATGTTACATAGTTCATTCCATTTTTAAGTACTTATGGATTATTTGTTTAAAATACATGAACATAAAATTATAATCTTGCAACTGTTATCTAAAATTAAAACTATTTTTTAATCTACTGCTGGGTATTGTTATCATTTAATAAAACTTATATCTTCAATATATTTCTCATCATGTTTCATAAATAAAACATACATTTTATTTTCATTTTTAATTGTTAATAAATGACAATCAAACTATAATTTGATACAGTGAATATGACTCTTGATAATTGTTCTATCATAATAAAATTTGTAATCCAAATTTCAATGTAATAGTTGATGCTGAAAGGTATCATTATATCAATACCAAGTAAATAATACTTAAAACTCTAATTATTAATATATATACATAATTTAGAATAATATTATTCTTAACCTTATGAATCTATATATTTATATTATATACATAATACTACATATTCATTATCAGCCACATCTATCTAAAAAAATATATTATCAAAAAAATTGATAAAAATTAATTGAGTTTTGTAGTATTTTATGTTGAAAAATCACCATGTTGTTTTATTTCATCCTGATATTTACATACTATTAATTTTCCATGAAGCACATCATTGAGTTTTATTAAATCTATATTTTCTAAATTAATAACTATTACGATGTTTCATATTTAATGCTCTTAGTTTTCTATTATTTTATTTTTCCTGATATTTAATTTGATATTTCTTATTCCTAATCCCTTATTAATGAATAATATACAATCATTTAACTCTTTTATGATGAAACATACTTAATTCCTAAGTATAAAATCATTTTTTATGAATTTATAAATGTTTTATAGTTTATAATCTAATGCTATAACTTCTCTATATTGATTTAATTTTTCTTGATATTCAAACCCATGATCTGAATTCATTTATACATGAAGTCTAAAACTATATACAATAGATATTATTATATCCTCATTAATAAATCTATAAAATACAAATTTTCTTAGGATTCTTATCACTCACATGGAGCAATATCTTCGTCTAGATGATCCTCTATTAAATTAGATGAATCTAGCACAATTATGTCTAACCCAATATTTCACACCCTAACCCTTATTTATTTATTTATTTTTATAGAGGATTGGGTATTTTTGTTTTATAAATTTTTGAATTTTTAAGGAATTTTGTATGTGATGTGGTTTGGTCACACGATTAGTCAAATTGTGTGGAAACCTTGTGATGTGGGTCCATAATTTAGTAGAGATATTTCTTATTCTTGGTGTATGATTTTACTAATTATGCAACCCAACTATATGGGTGTCTTGGTGTTCCTAGTGAAGGTTTCATGGTTGGAACATTGTTTGGAGAATCGTGTAGCAACCATGGGGTGCACTCAAAATTTTAAAATGATAGAATTCATAAACTTCCACCCCCCTTATTAATCCCAAAATCGACCCCCACATCACTCAAGAAATGAATCAGGTGGGGTGAACCCCCATGAACAACACTACTCTTATCCTCCTCCAGATCTTGCATTTTATCGACATGATTTCGAGTGGAATCATTCCAAGTTAGTGTTTCCTCTCCCCATCCTCCTTTTCCCAATATTTATTTCTTGTTTTTCTTATCTTTCTCTCAGTATAATTATTTTAAGCTGAAACCTGAGTGGGTTTTGATTCTAATTTCATACAACTTTGGTTCCTAGGGTGTGTGAAGTCCATTTTGATCCTTTCTCTCTTTATCCTTGGTGATTTCACATCATTTTATCTTGACCTAGGTAAGTGATTATATGTTTTTATCTTTTACTATCTATCTAAATTATGTTTGGGATTTCTAAATAATTTCCCATAAAAATTGTGTATGATAAATATTCTTTTAGCCACTTAAAATGATTTATAAAAGGGGCATATATTTTTAATGTGTATTTATAAACTTTAAATTTATTTAAAAATGGGTAATGGTTGGGTATTTCTTTTGTACTTGATCTTTATGTGCGTTTAAGATTATTTTTATGTTCCTTAATTGATTTTCATATTTTTTGTGTTTGTTTAATGGTTTTTAATGTGTGGTTTCCTTCTTGGTTTCAAGAGGTTTATAAATATTATTCATCTTTAAAATGTATTTTTCTATGTCAGGTGTTAATATACATATTTAGGTGTGTGTGTGTGTATATATGCACATATTAACATGAGAATATATGAATATGTGCATTGGTAGATATTGGCACACACACACACACATGTGTGTGTGTGTAATGGTAAAGGGAATCTTTCAAAGTTGAACTCTAATATTTAATTTTGATTTTTAAATAAGTTTTTCAAGGGGATTTTTAATATTAATTTCTAAATTATAATTTTAAGTCTCAGTTGGAATTTTCTGAAGGTAACTATTTCTAATGAAGCTTTATAGAAAATGTGTATGCTATTTCTGTATTGATTAAAAATAAAATTTTTATTACAATATCTGTAAAGATCCGTAAAATTCAAGGAAATTTTTTTCTTAATTTTCTTTGGGATTTTACAAGAACGCCGTTTCTGACGGCACTTGATTCCGAGGCCCGGTGTGCCCATAATTCCTATCCGAAGTTTAGCTCGGGTACGTTCGGTGAACGAACGTGCGGGAAATTCTAACTTTTGAACCGGTGCTCGAAATTGAATTCCGAGGGCACCTATGGAACTGTAGAGCTGGTAATTGCTTAGGAACGCCATTTCTGGAGTTTCGTTTACACGAGAGAATTTGTTAATTTATGTGGAAGGTAAAATAAAAATTATGCAACAATTTTTATTTTGACTTTAAGTGGATTAAGATTTGAGTGGAAGTTGGGGAAAACCACCCAACTTCAATTTGTAGGTTATGAAGGTGGTGGGGCCCACACAAACCCTACCCCTTCACCTTCCCTAACCTTCCATAACCCTTCATAAATTATGACAACTTGTGTAATTTATTTTTTGTGGTTCAATTCAAACTTTTAAATTTCAAACCTTATGTTGTGTTAATAAAATAAGTAAGTGTCTTATTTTATTTTTTTGGTTGGAGTCTTGTTTACTTGAGAGCTTTGGGAGAAAAAGCTAAGGGAGTCTTGAGTTTCTTCATCCTCTTCGTCGAAGAACACGAAGAACGCGAAGAACGCGAAGAACGCCGGATTCCTTGGAGGTCGACGTCTCCTTCCGCGACGTCTCTTTCCGCGACGCCTCTTTCCGCGACAGATATTCCGCGACGAATCCTCATTCGACGAACCTCCGTTCAAGATACGCTCAAGGTAGGGGTTTATTTAATTATTTTGTTCGTGATTACTACTTTGACGTTCTTCGTGGAATATGACCAATTGCTATCGATTAATGAGAGGGGGCCGGACCGCACAAACATGGCCGACCCTCCTCCATTATCCATGTTGGTTTCTAATGTGGTTTGGAACAGAATGGCATGGTGCCGTCGCACCGCGCGGGATCGTGCGGCAAGAAATGCGCGGCGCCATCGCGCCGTGCCGTAAAATCGAACAAGGATGCGACGCCGTCGCGCCTCGTCGAAGAAACCCGAAGACACCATGGCCGGAGTGGGGCTGCGGCGGAGGGGCGCGGTGTTGTCGCGCCGCGCCGGACGAACCAAGGCCGCGGCCGGTTCCGGGCCGCAACGGAGTAGAATGACCGGCAGCTGGTTCCGGGCCGCCGGCGTCGGAGCAGGGGGGACCGGCCGTCGCCGGTCCGTGGTGGCAGAAACCGGCCGGCCAAGCGGGCCGGCCGGACAAAGGAAGGCCGGGGGTTACAAACCCCCGACGGCCAGCTCAACGGCCCCCCTTAATTGGGGGCCGCGGTTACAAAACCAGGGGGGCAGGCGCCCCCCCCCCCCCCCCGCTCAATGGCTCGGCCGTTTGTTTGAGCGCCTGGACAGCGCGCCAAGGCCGGGCCGGGCCGCGCCCAAGAGGGCCGGACCCGGACCCGGTTCGGGTCGACCCTGGGGGTATCGGGCCGGGTCGGACCGGGCCCGAACCCCTTAATACCGAATCTTTTCTAGTCGGACGCCCATAACTTGTGATACGGGTCTCCGATCGATGCACTGTCAGTTGCAATGCGATCCTTGGATCGATACGGTCGTTTCGGTATATCACACTCAAGGTTTCGGAATACTTTGGGTTCGGCTGAGTTGGTTCGTACACGAAACCAACCGGGCCCTCGGAGCAGAAACGCTCATGACTTGAGCTCCGGACATCCGATTGACGTGCCGTCGACTTTGTTGGATAGCTCTAAGTGAGACAGATCTTTTTTCTTACTCCGCTCGAGGTTTGGACATAGGTGGAGTACGGTCGGGTTGGTTTTTCCTTAAAAACCAACCGGGCCCCTGGAACGAAAAAGCCAATAACTCTCAGACCGGGCGTCCGATTGACGCGCCGTCTGCGACACTGAGTTCCTGCTGACGATATGGAACTTTTGGATACATCAACTCCAAACTTTGTGTCAGTTGATGTATCAGCCTCTCGGCTCATGGAGCGGACCCTCCCGAACGAGTTGGCTGTGTGCGGGAACCCTAGAGCTGGCTACGTTGCGACTGTGACGACGACGATGACTGTACAGAGATCCTCAGTGGATTCGACGACGACGACTACAGCACTCAACGATCCTACGTGGATCAGTGCTACCAATCCTGTGTGGGTCCGATCCTGTGTGGGTCAGCACTCAGCGGTTCTGTGTGAGCTAGCGCCAACAGATCCTGTGTGGGTCCGATCCTGTGTGGGTCTGATCCTGTGTGGGTCTTTGCGGGGGTTAGTTACCTATCGATCCTTTGTGGGTCAGATCCTTTGTGGGTCATTGCGGGGGTTAGTACCTATCGATCCTTTGTGGGTCCGATGGAATAGATGAATCAGTGGAAATATCTGATCATCTCTATCGTCATACGAAGAAGTATACCTCTGTGAGTTGAATCCTGTTTTGCTTTCCTATGTGGATTGTGTTGAGCTATCCTTTGTGGATTTACGTTTTGATTTCCTGTGTGGACCGGGATGTACTTGGGCTCGGATGTTGGAGCCAAACGAGAATTGATGACTTATGTATATGTATGGGCATATACCTAAGCAGTGTCGGATGTTACTTCGTGATTGAATCTTTCCTTTGTGGTTTATCCTTTGTGGATTCAGGGAGACCTTCGGGGGACTCGGGGTCCCTACTAAGTAGCTTATACTCACCCCTGCACGGGCTATGCCCGCACTACATTGTGTTGGTTGCAGACGATGGACAACGCTGATCGTGGTTGAGGCTTGCGCAGTAGGACGGTACCTGGAGGTGGACCACTGGGCGAGACGTACTCAGAGCGGTCGGCTGGACCCCAGGAGCAGTGGAGGCTATCTGTACCCACCCTTTAGGTGGGATTTCCAGTGGACATCTCGGCGTTGCGGCTTTACTTTTCAGCTTTTTTTCCCTTTCCAGTTGTACTTTACTTTCAGTTTGGGTTTGTATACTAACCCACTTACTTTTCTACACTTACTGTTGTACTTAGTTTTTTCTTAGTGTTTACTTCTACTGTTGCTTGCTCTGTGGTGTTTGTTTACTTTACAAAGGCAATGCCTTCCCTTTTTACCAGGATTTACGCCTTGGTGCTAGTCGCCAGCCCCTGGCCTATGGAAGGTGGGCTTGGGGTAGTCACGGCACGGGCCCCGAGGACGGGTCGTGACAAATTGGTATCAGAGGGAGGTTGGTTCTACCGCAAAACTCTGGACTCTGATCTTTTTCTATGTGAAGCAATAGTGTTACACGTATTGAGTGTGGTTATCAGTCCAGAGAGTCCAGTGTTGGTGCGGCGGCCGACGTATCCGTACACCCGGACCCTGACTTCCGATTTTCGACTTAATGCATGAAAACATTGATTGCATGTGTGTTTCAAGTTTTATATGTGATTACTTGTGTCAGCTCACCAGGTATACTGTTTTGACCGTGGCACACCTGTTTCTTTTCAGGATGGCCCCTCGACGGCAGCCAGCTAGGGTTCCGAGAGTTGTGCATGACGACAGCCCACCGAGCGACGAGGCCTCGGTGCAGGGCCCTTTGACAGCAGAGGCACCAGTGATACCTCTACCCGCCGAGCCACCGATGCTACCAGCCCCAGCCGCTGACGATACACATCGCCTTAGTGAACTGCACGAGTTTCAGTGCCAGCGACCGCCCAGGTTCTGCGGAGAGACGGACCCCCAGGTAGCTGAGGATTGGCTGGAGGCAGTGGTACGAGTTTTCAGGTTAGTGAGGACACCAGCAGACCTCATGGTGATCCTCACAGCGAGCCTACTGCACGCGGCAGTAGGCAGATGGTGGAGCTTGATGCTCCAGGTGCACGATGATGCATATCTCCTCTGGATGGACTTTGAGAGCCTCTTCCGCTCAGATTTCGTCCTAACCACCCTCCGTGCAGTGCACATCCAGGAGCTTCTACATCTGTGGTAGGGCAGCTTGACGGTCGCCCAGTACTCGGCGAGATTTACTGATCTCTCGCGCTACTCGACAGACATGGAACGAGACCCATTATTCCAGGCCCAGACCTTTGAGTAGGGATTGAGGCATGAGATCCGGGCATCGCTAATCTCCCTCAGCATTCCGACCTAGGCAGGAGTACTGGAGCGAGCCCTTTTGATCGAGAGCTTTCTTACTGAGCCTTCATCAGCGCCAAGACCCACCGCAGGGTGGCAGGTAGCAGAGTCTTCTACAGCAGGCAGTCGACGGATGACTCATGGGTCCAGGAAGACCAGACCCTCTGGAAGACGACCTCAGGACACTGTCTCAGCAGTGCGGGGCACACAG
This sequence comes from Viscum album, assembly GCA_963277665.1. NCBI lineage: Eukaryota > Viridiplantae > Streptophyta > Magnoliopsida > Santalales > Viscaceae > Viscum > Viscum album. The sequence goes on along the minus strand of OY728133.1, from coordinate 1,946,222,362 downwards.
CGCAGAGCCAGTCTTTCGAGAGGCAGATAGTTCTACGCATGCGGCGGGCAGGGCCACATGGCTCATGACTGCCCAACCCGCCATGCCGAGGAGCAGCATACGGTTGAGGGGCCACCGAGGCAGAGGCAGAGGGTCGACCGTGGTGGTCTGTAGGGAGCAGGTGGACGAGGCAGAGGAGCTGGCCGAGCAGCAGGTGGTGGGATACGCTTTGAGGCTCTACCACCACCACCACTAGGAGGTCCACCCCGACCACAGGGAGCTGGCGGGTAGAGACAGGTACAACTCCAGGCAGCGGAGGCCTATGACCACGGCATGCCCGAGATGATTCGAGGTACTATTTGTGTCTATTATACCCTTTCTGCAATACTTATAGACACAGGAGCGAGTCATTCTTTCATAGCCGCTTCCCTTGTTCGGAGCTCGGAGATTCTGACAGAGTCGTTGGCTCGATCCTTATGGCTAGAGACTCCTACGAGAGCAGACTCGACGATTACGCACTGGTGCCGGTAGTGTGAGCTTACTCTAGGAGGCGAGAGCTTCGGCTGGGATATTCTTGTAGCGGCGTCGAGGCCTTATGATGTCATCTTGGGCATGGATTGGTTATCTACAGTCCATGCTCAGATTGACTGTATTAGGCGCAAGGTGCGATGTGTACGCACCGATGGGAGCAGGTTCACCTTCACCGGCGAGAAGGGAGCCTTTGCAGCACAGGATGGACTCTCGCAGAGGAGAGGACATCCCATCACTCATCAGTTGGTTAGTCTCATCCTAGGAGCAGTTGACGTGAGGAGTCCTGGTTTTCCTGCAGTGGTGGATCAGTATGCAGACATCTTTCCCGACGACGTTCCAGGACTACCTCCTCGCAGAGAGGTAGACTTTTATATTGACCTGTACCCCAGGACAACCCCGATATGAACTACAGCATATCGGATGGCCCCCGCCGAGCTTCGAGAGCTACGGGTACAGTTGGAGGACTTGTAGGGCAAGGGGTTCATCCGACCCAGTGTTTCACCCTGGGCTTCCCCGATTTTGTTCGCCAAGAAGGCGGACGAGAGCTTGCGAATTTGTGTCGACTATCGTCGCCTGAACTAGGTGACAGTGAGGAACAATTATTCGCTACCGAGGATTAATGACCTCTTCGATCAGCTCAAGGGAGCACCGTGGTTCTCAAAGATAGACCTCAGGTCAGGCTATCATTAGCTCAGATTTCGGGATGAGGACATGCAGAAGACGACCTTCAGCTGTCGGTATGGCCACTATGAGTTCTTGGTTATGACATTCGGCATAACCAATGCTCCATCAGTGTTCATGGCCCTCATGAACAGGATCTTTTAGCCATACCTCGATCGATTTTTCGTGGTCTTCATCGACGACATTTTGATTTACTCGACCACTGAGGAGGATCACGCCTACCACTTGCGGGTTGTACTAGACACACTCCGAGAGCAACAGCTTTATGGTAAGCTCTCGAAGTGATAGTTTTGGATACATGAAGTCCACTTCTTGGGACACATCATCTCTGAGGCGAGAGTTGAAGTGGATCCTGCGAAGATCGAGGCAGTGCTAGCTTGGGAGCCACCTAGGAGCGTGACGGAGGTGCGGAGTTTCTTGGGACTAGCTGGATACTATCAGAGATTTATGCCAGACCTCTCCAGAGTTGCGACACCACTCTCAGCTTTGAAGAAAAAGGGGAAACCCTTTGTGTGTTCAGATAGATGTCAGCAGAGCTTCCAGGAGCTGAGACAGAGATTGACCAGCGCACTTATCTTGAGGTTGCCTGAGGGGGGAGTAGGGTACGTAGTCTACTGCGATGCATCAGGTACTGGACTCGGATGTTTCCTGATGTAGGAGCAGGCCGTGATCGCCTATGGATCATGTCAGTTGAGGCCACATGAGCAAAACTACGCTACCCATGACCTGGAGTTAGCAGCAGCGGTCTTCGCTCTGAATACATGGAGACACTACCTGATGGGCGAGCGCTTTACAGTCTTTTCTGACCATCAGAGTCTCAGATACATCTTCTCTCAGAAGGACCTGAATCTGAGACAGGGATGATGGCTCGAGTTCCTCCAGGACTATGACTTTGAGATAGTATATACTCCTCGGAAGGGGAATGTGGTAGCCGATGCTCTCAGCAGGAGGACGGGCATTCAGCTTCTTGAAGAGGCGACAGAGCAGCTAGCCTCTTTGCAGATATCCTTCGTGGATAGAGATGGAGAAGCCTTCCTTCAGTATCTCACAGTCACCCCTCCACTACTGCAGTGGGTCAGAGAGGCACAACGTGGGGATGCTGACTATGAGACGTGGCGTGCACAGATATCCTCAGGACAGGCACCTGATGGTTTCTCCTTTGGAGCAGAGCAGGAAGTCTTTGTCAGAGGACGTACCTTGGTACCAGTTGCTTTACGGGAGGAGGTGCTGAGAGAGTTTCACACTTCTCCTTTGGCGGTACATCCTGGAGTGGTGAAGATATACCAGGATCTCAGACGACAGCACTGGTGTCCGGGCATGAAGAAGGCTGTGGCAGAGTTTGTTTCTCGATGCCTCACCTTCCAGCAGGTGAAGGCAGAGCACCAAGTACCAGCAGGCTTGGTACAACCTTTAGAGGTCCTGGAGTGGAAGTGGGATGGAATATCTATGGACTTCATGACTGGAATTCCACGCACTTCCAGAGGTCACGACTCCATTTGGGTGATTGTCGACCGACTCACCAAGTCGGCACACTTCTTACCCATCAGAGAGCAGGGCTCAGTGGAGAGCTTGGGGCGTCTCAACGTTCAGGAGATTGTGCAGCTTCACGATGTGCCATCATCTATCATCTCCGATCGAGATGCTCGCTTTACTTCCCAGCTTTGGAAGGGGTTGCAGGAGGTGTTCGGGACGCAGTTACGTCTGAGCACTGCCTTTCACCCTCAGACGGATGGTCAGACGGATAGGACCATTCAGACTCTCGAGGACATGCTCCGCGCATGTGTCCTCGACTTTGGTCGCAGCTGGGAGGACCACTTACCCTTGGTGGAGTTCGCGTACAACAACAGCTACCACTCCACCATCGGGATGAAACCATACGAGGCGTTGTACGACCGACCTTACAGATCTTCTTTGTGCTGGAAAGACCCTGGGGAGTCAGTACTTGTGTGACCGGAGATGGTCCAGGCCACGACAGAGAAGGTCCAGGTCATCTAGGAGCGGATGAGGACAGCTTAGAGCTGGTAGAAGTCTTATGCTGACAGGAGGCGGAGGCCATTAGAGTTCGAGGATGGTGACCACGTCTTCTTGTGTGTCTCACCTCGACGTGGATTATAGAGATTTGGCCGAGGCAGCAAGTTGTCTCCATGCTTCATCAGACCGTTCCAGGTCCTCAGCAGGATTGGCGAGGTAGATTATCGCCTGTCTCTACCACCTCGGTTGCACCGGGTGCACGACGTCTTCCACGTATCTCAGCTGAGGAGATACATGCACGACCCGACGCATATCATTGACCATGGGGAGCTAGACGTTGATGATGGGGTGACTTTTACGGAGTTCCCAGTGGAGATTGAGGATTGACAGGAGCAGGTCCTATGTGGATGGTCGATTCCTCTAGTGCGCATCAGATGACAGCACGAGACTCTCCAGGAGAGCACTTGGGAGCGGGAGGCTCAGATGCATGCTCAATACCCACATTTGTTTTCCTAGCTTATGATGTATCTTTACGGGGACGTAAATCCCTAAGGTGGGAGTAATGTAAAGACCCGTAAAATTCAAGGAATTTTTTTTTAAATTTTCTTTGGGATTTTACAAGAACTCAGTTTCTGACGGCACTTGATTCCGAGGCCCGATGTGCCCGGAATTCCTATCCGAAGTTTAGCTCGGGTACGTTCAGTGAATGAACGAGCGTGAAATTCTATCTTTTGAACCGGTGCTCGGAATCGAATTCCGAAGGCACCGATGGAACCTTAGCACCGGTAATTTCTTAGGAACGCCATTTCCGGAGTTGCGTTTACACGAGAGAAGTTGTTAATTTATGTGGAAGGTAAAATAAAAATTATGCAACAATTTTTATTTTTACTTTAAGTGGATTAAGCTTTGGGTGGAAGTTGGGGAAAACCACCCAACTTCCATTTGTAGGTTATGAAGGTGGTGGGGCCTACATGAACCCTACCCCTTCACCTTCTCTAACCTTCCATAACCCTTCATAAATTATGAGAACTTGTGTAATTTATTTTTTGTGGTTCAATTCAAACTTTTGAATTTCAAACCTTATGTTGTGTTAATAAAATAAGTAAGTGTCTTATTTTATTTTTTTGGTTGGAGTCTTGTTGCCTTGAGAGAATTGGGAGAAAAAGCTAAAGGAGTCTTGAGTTTCTTCATCCTCTTCGTCGAAAAACATGAAGAACGCGAAGAATGCGAAGAACACCGGATTCCTCGGAGGTCGACGTCCCCTTCCGCGACGTCTCCTTCCGCGACGCCTCTTTCCGCGACAGATATTTCCTGACGAATCCTCGTTTGACGAACCTCCGTTCAAGCTATGCTCAAGGTAGGGGTTTATTTAATTATTTTGTTCGTGATTACTACTTTGATGTTCTTCGTGGAATATGACCAATTTCTATTGATTAACGAGAGGGGTCCATACCGCACAAACACGGACGCGGCGCCGTCGCGCTGCGCCGTGAAATCGAACAAGGACGCGACGCCGTCGTGCCGCGTCGAAGAAACCCGAAGACACTGCGGCCGAAGCGGGGCCACGGCGGAGGGGCATGGTGCCGTCGCGCCAGACGAACCAAGGCCACGGCCGGTTCCGGGCCGCGGCGGAGCAGAGTGACCGGCGGCCAGTTCCGGGCCGCCGGCGTCGGAACAGGGGGGACCGGCCGTCGCCGGTCCGTGGTGGCAGAAACCGGCCGGCCAAGCGGGTCGACCGAACAAAGGAAGGCCGGGGGTTATGAACCCCCGGCATCCAGCTCAATGGCCCCCCTTAATTGGGCGTCGCGGTTATAAAACCAGGGGGCATGCCCCCCCCCCCCGCTCAACGGCTCGACCGTTTGGCCGAGCGCCTGGCCAGCACGCCCAGCGCGCCGCGCCCAGGCCGGGCCGCGCTGTGCCGCGCCATCCAGGCTGGGCCACGCCCAATTGGGCCGGACCCGGACCCGGTTCGGGTCGACCCGGTTCAGGTCGACCCTGGGGGTATCGGGCCGGGTTGGACCGGGCCCGAACCCCTTAATACCGAATCTTTTCCGGTCGGATGCCCATAACTTGTGCTACGGGCCTCCGATCGACGTACCGTCAGTTGCGATGCGATCCTTGGATCGAGACGGTCGTTTCGGTATATCGTACTCAAGGTTTCTAAATACTTTGGGTTCGGCCGAGTTGGTTCGTACACGAAACCAACAGGGCCCTCAGAGCGGAAACGCTCATGACTTGAGCTCCGGACGTCCGATTGACGTGCCGTCGACTTTGTTGGATACCTCTAAGTGAGACAGATCGTTTGGATTACTCCGCCCGAGGTTTGGACGTAGGTGGAGTACGGTCGGGTTGGTTTTGCCTTAAAAACCAACCGGGCCCCTGGAACGAAAAAGCCAATAACTCTCAGACCGGGCGTCCGATTGACGCGCCGTCTGTGATGCTGAGTTCCTGTTGACGATACGGAACTTTTGGATACATCAACTCTGGACTTTGTGTTAGTTGATGTATCAGCCTCTCGACTCGTGGAGCGGACCATCCCGAACGTGCTTGCTGTGTGCGGGAACCCTAGAGCTGGCTGCGTTGCAACTATGACGACAATGACGACGACTGTACAGAGATCCTCAGTGGATTTGACGGTGATGACTAAAGCACTCAGCGATCCTACGTAGATCAGTGCTACCAATCCTTTGTGGGTCCGATCCTGTGTGGGTCAGCGCTCAGCGGTTCTGTGTGAGCCAGCGCCTACCGATCCTGTGTGGGTCCGATCCTGTGTGGGTCTTTGTGGGGGTTAGTTACCTATCGATCCTTTGTGGGCCAGATCCTTTGTGGGTCATTGCGGGGGTTAGTACCTATCGATCCTTTGTGGGTCCGACGACTTAGATGAATCAGTGGCAATATCTGATCATCTCTATCATCATACGAAGAAGTATACCTGTGTGAGCTGAATCCTGTTTTTCTTTCCTATGTGGATTGTGTTGAGCTATCCTGTGTGGATTTACGTTTTTCTTTCCTGTGTGGACTGGGATGTACTTGGGCTCAGATGTTGAAGCCAAATGAGAATTGATGACTTAGGTATATGTATGGGCATATACCTAAGCAGTGTCGGATGTTACTTCATGATTGCATCTTTACTTTGTGGTTTATCCTTTGTGGATTCAGGGAGACCTTCAGGGGACTCGGGGTCCCTACTGAGTAGCTTATTCTCACCCTTGCACGGGCTATGCCCACACTACGTTGTGTTGGTTGCAGACGACAGACAACGCTGATTTTGGTTGAGGCTTGCGCAGCAGGACGGTACCTGGAGGTGGACCACTGGGCGGGACATACTCGGAGCGGTCGGCTGGACCCGAGGAGTAGTGGAGGCTATCTGTACCCACCCTTCAGGTGGGATTTCCAGTGGACAGCTCGGCGTTGCGGCTTTACTTTTCAGTTGCTATTTTCCCTTTCCAGTTGTACTTTACTTTCAGTTTGGGTTTGTATACTGGCCCACTTACTTTTCCGCACTTACTGTTGTACTCAGTTTTTACTTAGTGTTTACTTCTACTATTGCTTGCTCTGTGGTGTTTGTTTACTTTAGAAAGGCAATGCCTTCCCTTTTTACCGGGATTTACGCCTTGGTGCTAGTTGCCAGCCCCTGGCCTATAGAAGGCGGGCTTGGGGTAGTCACGGCACGGGCCCTGAGGACGGGTCATGACAACATCCTTGAAAGATGAATGGTGGAAATGGCTTGAAGTATTCTTGTATAAAATAACTTATTTATTGATTATTTAAGGAAACACCTTTGGATAACAATTGTTTTGATGTTTTAATACTTCATGGGGAGCTCAGTTACTTGGGCAGGAGATCCTATATTAGGATGAGATTACCCCACAAAAATCTATGATAGTAAAGTAAATAAGGTACCCTCACTATCCATTGAAGTAATTATTGTTCCATTCCACTAATTGATGGTCTTCCTAATTAGTGATGTAAAAGTTCTAGGCGCCCTTAGCCATGATGACCATATGGTGTTTCTCCCAAGATTCCTATTTTAAATTTTTAATTGTAGATTCTTATTTTACTCTTTATTAATATATATTTTCCATTTTTATATATTAATTTTACCTTGACTGTTTTAGTACTTACATTATGTTTCTCATGTCTGCTTGAGTTTTTTTATCTATCATTTACTTCTTTTACTTCTTAGTGATACTTATCCAATTGATGATTTATTTGGGTATGTTGAGTTTATTTTATAACTTTACCAAGAATTAATCAAAAAATTATTTAGAAATAGTTCTCCAATGATATGTGTTTAAACTTTTTGTGTTATGAAAAAGTAGTTTTAAAGGAAATCCTGTAGATTTATTTCAATTTTTTTTCTTAAATATTATTTTAAATAATGTATTTAAAAATATAATTTATGGATTTTTTTGTAAAAGATAATGCATGGAATCATTACTGAAACCCTACTGGTATTTTAGATTTAACCCTACTTACACCACTCAATTTTTGTAAATTGAGTGGATCTTTTAGGTTTAGCTTCCGATTATGAAGAGTTCCATTTCTCGGGCTCTTATCCAGGCTTCTCTTGGAATCAGATTTCTGATATGTTGGATGGAGAGTGACTTTGGATCACATGGAGATCTTTATTTGGGCATATCAATTTTATTTCTTGATTTAGTAGTTCTTCCAAATAGGTCATCCCTATTTTTATTTTTTATTTTATTGGTGTTTTTTATACATGTGGCATTTTTGGATGTTGAAACAGGAGTAGTTAATTGTGATGGAGTTGGATGTGCAAGATAGTTTAATTTTTTCTTTATTTTTCTCTTTATATTTTTTTTTATTTTTTTCATTATATTTTTATCGTTTGATTTAGCATGGGTATCCCACATATAGATGTGTACTGGAATTTTTTATAAGAAAACTACTAGTTGAATTTTATTTATTCAATTGAAATCATTCCAAATTTGCATTATTTGATTCCCTGGTGCTTGCCTCTATCCCAAGGGGATTGGGAATTCCTATCAGGCCTTATCGAAGGATAGATTGTGAATCCAAATTATGGAAGTCTCGAGTTCATTCCTAAAAAAATAGTATCAGAAAATAGGTTCTAAAGAAGGCCAATGTTATCGAAGCACCATTATAATTTAGGAATTCCATTAGATAGAGAAAGGATCAATGAAACTCATGAGGTAGGTCATGAATTGGTACCTAATCATCACTGCTCATGTTGAAACTTGAGTTACCATGGGATTTCAGGATTTGAATTCTGATTCTAAGCTTTTTTTTACTCTTTTTTTTATTTTACTTGATGGTATTTCGGATCTTATGAGTAATTCAAAAGTCATTTTTAGATTTTATGGGATTTAAGGAGAAAATAAGAGTCAGAATAGAGGCATGTGATTAATCTGTATGGCCTGGTAAACCACACAGAGATATACACATGGTCCTATGAGGTTTATAGAAGAGGTTTTATAGTTACCGAATGGTCCACCAAGTTTTGTAGATAAATATTATATGCTTCTAAATCTAACTTAAATCTTTGGGTCTAGATATATTTCTTTTGATTGGTTTCACATGTTTCCAATTTTTATTTAGGATATATTAGAGAAAATTTTTGGATGTCTTAATGCAATTTTATTTGATTTAATTGATAATTATGGTTGAAATATTATATTAAAAGAATGTAAACTTAGTTTTGAAATTTTTTATAGAATTTTCATAAAATAGTTTGAACCAAATAAGAAGTTTTGAATTTTTAAAATGGATTTTAAAATATATGGGTGATTTAATTTTTATTAAATGCAATGTTAGGATTTTGAATGTTGTTTAATGGTAAATTTAAAATTTTTAAATAGTGTAGTGATTTTTTCAAATGGGGTTGTAATTTAATTGCTTGATTTATTTTAATTATAATTTATAAAATATTTTTGAAATGTGTTTCATTTGGTTTTCTAAGGGGGATGAAATGTTTTCAATGTATTATTTTTTTTCAAAGTGGGTTTTGATTTTTTGATGTGTTTTTGTAACTTGGGTTGGGACCATTTGATTTGAATCTTGAAACATGAATAGATGGAATCATGTTTCATGTTATTTTGATTATTTTCTAGAAAATTATTGATTAAAGGTGAATAATTGGTCTCTATGATTTCTTCCTTTGTTATTCGGGTGTGATCCAATTTTGTGAATTGATGATGGTTGTCTATGTTTGAGGTTTTTGAGTGTCAGTTGATTTTTTTTGTACATTATGAATTTATTTTTCTATGAGTATCCCCTTGATTATTACTTTGGTAGTGTTGATTTTTTTAATGATTGTTCATCTTGTGTACATATTCCTCTATACCTATTACATCCTTTCATTTTTATTAGAATTATCATGTGAGTGTTTGGGGTGGATAGGATGGGTGTTATGTCTTTTTGTTAGATGGTTTCACTAAGATAAGGTCTAAAGTTATCCTCCCTTGACTTGATACTGGAGACCATATTAATTATATTGGGGTATGTTTTTTCTTGGGGAACTATCAGTCATATCTCACCCTTATTCCTAATCATTTTATCCTAATCATATTCATTTGAGCTAGTATCTCTGTCAGATCATTGATTCCAGTGAAGTGTTTAAGATTGATTGAGGGTGCCTTTGCTTGATATGTCTTAAACCTTTGGTGATGGTTTTTATAGACTATTGGGTATTTATGAATTCTTATATAAGTCTTATTCCCTTTTACCCTTTTCATCCCTTGTTCCATTTTGGAGAGATTCATGTTTGTATTGATGTAGTTTTGGATGACATGTTAGGTTTCATTATTAATATTAGGTTTTTTGATTGATATTGTATTTCCCTCTTGAGATTTTTGGTTTTTAGATTCTTCCCTTTTGAGTTATTCTGTTGGTTTTCTTGTTATAGTCTTTATTCCTTGGGTTGTGGTTTGGGATATGTTTATTTTTCCTTTAGGATTTATTCTAATATGAAGGATGTCTAATTTCCTCATATGTTTTAAATTTTACATCATCTTCTAGGAATTTGGTACCTTTATGGGGGAATAAAGGGTCATGGTGGGGAGAATTGTCACACCCAAACACTCAGTTTCTTATTTATTTATTTACTTTATTATTCTATAGGCTTTGGACTTTTTGTTTTGAAAATTTTAATATTTTTAAGGAATTAGGCATGTTGCACAATTTAGATATATGATTGGAAAAATCATACAATAACTGTGTGGAAGGGGTATGTAATTTAGCAGAGTCATTTCACATTGTTGGCTCATGGTTTTCTCAACCATACATACCAACTGTGTAGGTGCCCTGATGTTCTTGGTGAAGGTCAAAATTTTAGGGTACAGTTTGGTGAACCATGCAGAATTTGTGTGATGTTCCAAGAATTTTAAAATGATAAAATTCCTAAAATACCCTCCCCCTAATTAAACCAAATCACCCCTTCTCTCACTCTTCTCATGCAACATACCAGGTAAGTAGGACCCCCATGTGAACTTCTACTCTCCTCCTATGATTCTTATATTTTCATCATGTGATTTCAAATGGAATCATCCAAGGTTAGTGTTTCCTCTTCTCCTTCTTCTCCCTCTCTTTATTTCTTATTTTTCTTCTCTTCCTATCAGTACAGTTTGTTATAGGATGAACCCTAGGTGGTTTTTGGTTCTAATTTCATTCAGATTCGATTCCTAGGGTGCGTAAAGTCCCTTATGATATTTTCTCTCACTATTATTTGTGATTTCGCATCATTTTTTCATGATCTAGGTAGGTTCTTCCATGTTTTTATCTTTTCATAAAAATATAAATTATTCTTGGGATTTCTAAATAATTTCCCATATAAATTATGTATGCTATATATTATTTGAACTGCTTAAAATGATTTCTAAAATATATATGTATTTATAATGGGTATTTATAAAATTTAAATTATTTCTAAAAGGGGTAATGGTTGGTGTTTTCTTTCAAACCGGTCCTTTATGTGTTTTTGGATTTTTTTACGTTCCTTTATGAATTTAAATATTTGTGGTATTTTTTAATGTTCTTCAAAGTGAGGTTTCTTTTTTGGTTTCAAGAGGTTTCTAAAATTTATTCATCTTTCCAATTTATTTTATTATGTTTTGGTTTTATACACATATGTAGGTGTGTGTGTGTGTATTTTCAAATATTCACCTAAGAATATGAGAATATGTTCATAAATATGTGTGTGTGTGTGAAGGTAAAGTAAATCTTTCAAAGTTTAACTCTAAAGTTTAATTTTTATTTTCAAATAAAAATTTCAAGGGGATTTTTGAATATTGATTACTAAAGTATAATTTGAAGGACTATTTGGAATTTTATAAAGGAAGTTATTTCTAATGGTGTTTTTTGGAAAATTTATTATGCTAGTACTGGCTTAAAAAGAAATATGTTGTTGAGGCATCCTTTCGAGATAAATGTTGTAAATTTCTTAAAGTATTTTTGTATAAAAGAACTTGTTTATTTATTTTTTAAGGAAGCGCCTTCATCAAATTATTATTTTTATGTTTTTAAACCTCATGGGAAGCCTAGGTAATTGGGTAGGAAACACAAGATTATGATGAGGTTCCCATTTAACTAGTTATTATAGTGAATTAAAAATAGTTCCCACACTGTCCAATGAAGTAATTATATTTCCATTACCCTAAATTATGGTCTCCCTAATTAGTGACATAAAATTTCTAGGTTCCCCTAGACTTGGTGACCTAAGGGTGTTTCTCCCATGATATATATTTTAAATTTATTATTTTTGGTTCTTCTTTTAATATTTCTTACTTTATACTACCCATATTTATATCATCATTTTTACCTTAACCTTTTAGTACTTACATGATATTGCTCATGGAAGCTTGAGTTTTATTTTATTAGATATTGATTACCGCTTTTGTTTCTTAGTGATATTTTTGGAATTGATGATTTATTTGGGTCTGTTGAGTTTATTTTATAGTTTTATCAATAATTAATAAAATAATGTTTTTGAATTTTTTTTCCAAGAATATGTGTTTAAACTATTTGGTTATTGAAAAATTACTTTGAAAGGAAAACCCATGGATTTATTTTCCAAAAGTTTACTTAAACCTTATTTTAAATAATTTATTTTAAACAAGTATTTTTGGATTTTTTTAATAAAAGAGAATGCATAGACTTATTAGTGAAACCCTTCTAGTATTTTATATCACACCCAACTTACACTACTTGGTGTCTATATATTGAGTGGCTCTTGTAGGTTATGGTTCCAATTTCGAAGAGTATCATTTATTAGGCTCTTATCTAGTACACTCTAGGAAGTGGATTTCTAAGATATTAGATGGAGAATGACTTTGGGTCACATAGAGATCCTGATATGAGTATGTCAGTTTTATTTCATTCTTTTATAGGTTTTCCAAATAGTTCATCTATGTTTTTCTTTCTTCTTATATAGGTGGTTTTTATACATGTGGAATTTCAGATATTGAAACTTGTGTTGTTTATTATGTGGGAATTGGAGGTGAGAGAGGGGGTTTGTTTTTGCTTTATTTTTGTCTTTATATTTTTTTATTTGTTTCATTTTATTCTGATCATTTAATTTGTAATGGTTTTCCAACTTATATATGTTTCATTCCATAGTTTCATTAGAATTTTAGTGCTAGTTAAATTTTATTTATTTGGGTTAAATCATTCTCATTGGGTATTTAATGCCTTGATGCTTTAAGTCCACCCAAGGGGATCAAGAATTATCCTTGGGACCTATCCCATGTCAGTTATGGTATCTAGTGGATGAACATATTGGTTTATTTGATGACACAATCAAAGAATCAAATTTTCCTTCATTTATGTTTGTTACACATATTATTACCTTTGAATTATTAGAATGTGGAGAATTGGTTTGAGTGGTGCTTAATTTAAAACAATAAATAATGTTTGAGTCAGATTAACTTGATGAGGAACCCATTTTAATTTGGTTATTTGTAATACCCCAAAAGTATAGTTTAAAAGAATAATTTTCTCGATATCTTATTTAACATGAAACATCAAGATTTAAAAAAACTATGATATACTATAAAAATATTATTATTCAAATGTTAACATTATAACCTAGATGTTAAATTAGTGGTATAAATAGGAATAAATACATTGTGAAAAATATTTATAAAGTTTTTATGTAATTTAAATGTATTTATTATTTCATAGAAATATACACCCAATTTTTAGTAGTCATTTTGTAGTCCAAAAATATGTTTCCTTTAAAAAACAGTTTCTTATGGCATTTGGTGAAGATAGATTATATTTAATTTATGACACTTTTATAAATTATATTTTAAAAAATGGATATCATTTTTGAAATCATCATGTCATAATAGTCTTAGGATGAATTTTTGAGTTTTTTTTGGAAAGGTTGATTTTTAGTGGATAGTGAAAATTTATGATTTTTGAAAAAGTGTCATTTACTTTCATTGAAAAAGTACCATAATAATTTGAATTTGATCCTAAATTAACATAAGTATACTTTATTTAAAAATAATCTAATTAATTACATATTAATAATCTTTATACTTGATTTTGGTGTAAGTTTATTTTTGGGATCAATTGTTTTTCTAAAAACTTTTTTTATTGCATTTTACACATTTATATATTAAAATGAATTTAAATCACATATACAAATTTAATATTAAAAAAACTCTATATTTTTAATCATAATAATTAATATAATTTAATAGGGTCAACTTAATTTTTTTCATTATGAATAGAAACCATGGAAAATATTCTGTTAAGTTGGTAGAAGAGGTAAAATTGGTTAAAAGTATAGGGTAAAGCTCTGAAATCTCTCTAATAGTTGCCTTTATATTATTGAATAAGTTGTATTAAAAAGAAGTTTTTAAGGAGTTAAAAAATATATTTTAAAACATAATTTTTATATTTGGAACCCAAGATTAACTTTTTTGAATATAAGTATATTTTATTCAAATTTAAAACTATTTTTGGGTCTTTGCATTTATTAGATTGTTTGGAAGATGAAATTAATTTTTTGGATTAATAAAAAATTCTAAAAAAATTCCTTTGTTTATTATTTAACCAAAAAATATTTTTAAACCAATTTATTGATTGATTTCGAAGTAAATTTATTTTTATGTTTAAATCGATTATTTTTCTAAAAATTGTTTTTCACGCGTTTTGTGTTCTTATATTTTTTTAATTTATTTTTCATATATAAATTGAATATGATAAAATGGATTATAAAATTTAAATCATCTTTTCCAGATTTTTTTATAAGGACCATTTTATTTTTGGTCATATAATTAAGTTATTATGGTAAAAATTTTAGTTAACACGGTTAGGGTTAAAATGGGTTTAAAGTGGTTTAACTAGGAGATAATGCTTAAAATGTATCCAAAAATTATATAAATGTGATTTTTTGAGTTTAATTAAAATCCATAAAACATTATATTTGAATATGGGGTGATTTTTTTTTCAATTTAAAAGATTATTATGTGTATATTATTTAATCTTTTAAGTAATTCCAAGTGTGTTGTTTCCCTCACTTATAAAAGGGTGCCTCCTCTCCTACCTTATTCACAAAGTTTAAGCACTATATATTAGACAATAAATAACCCAATTAAATCTTATATTACTTAATAAAATCCTATATCTTATTTTCCTTCCCAAAATACCATCATTTCAAGGCTTTATATGTAATCTAAAGGATATTTATCAATGAAGGGGTATAACTCTTAACCAAGTATTTTCAATTTTATTTATTTTTATACCTTATATAAATATATGGTATCCATTATAAAATAATTAATTAAGTATATTCAGTTTACTTAATTATTATTATTATTATTTAATAACCATTATCTTTCATATTTCTATTCTACTGAAAGTGAAAACATCGCTCATGCGTACGTACAACTTATCATCTCCACGTAGTACTATAATTCATTTTTCATTTCCATTTTAATTGGAAGGTTATAAAGATGAAAATAGTGAGTATATAATATATTTATGAAATAATTATGATTTTCAAAATACAATATATCATATACCTTATCACCCTTTCACTCATTAAAAAAATGATAACATTGCTCATGTGTACTTGTGGACTACCACCTCCACGAAGCAATTTGATTCATTTTTCATGTCTTCATTTTAAGGATGATTTTGAATACGTATAAAATTAATAAATATGATATTTATATCATTATTAAAATTATGTATATTATGGATCCATGATCAATATTCAAAAACTGAAACTACCAAACTGAAACTTATATGAAAAATGAAACAGTTAACATTCAAAAATGAAGATTTTAATAAATAATTATTAATAAATGGGTGTTTAATTAATATAATTGGATAATATATGATATTATAAGAATTTATATGGTTATTTTATATAATTATAATAAATTTAAATTATTATACACGAGGATAAAATTACTTATAAAGCAAGTAGGACATGAGGTAACAGTTTCTCATCTCACTTTTTTCCCATGAGACATCATCCATATTCACCACTTATTTCCTTCATGATGTGGGGTTTTATTAGAGTTTAATAATAATTATAGAAATAATTATAAGTGATTTATAACCCTTGTATAAGTATCTCCATGCTATATAATATAAAACTACCTATACAACTAAAATGAAGAAATATTATAAAACATATCGATTAATTGAGGGTGTTTTGGTTTGATATGTTTGACATAGATCACCAACATGGAAAACAAAAGCTTCACACCTATGAAGATATACGTGAGAATATTTGAATAACCCAACATTCAAATGGGATCCTATCCTCCTCTATGGATTACTAGAGCCTCGGGTGTAAAGGAAGTAGATGAAGAGGGATTTGGGTTCCTGAGAAGTTCAACCAAGTGTCGTGAAAATTTCTACAAACATTATCATAATATAATAATGGTTTATATAGACCTAGGGATTCTCTTCAGTGAATAATTAATTGGATCATGTGTTTATAATGCATTATTTAACTACTTGGCTATTTCATAAATCATATTAATTAATTCAACTAACTCTCATTTGTTTCACCTTATGAAACATGTCTTTTAATGATAGACAAGGTAGAGAATTGATTGATTTTCTATCCAATACTACCAACATAGGAAATATAGTATTATATATAAATATACATAATCAATTATGATTTAAAATCACAAATTTTATGCATTCCATAATATATATATATATCATATATATAAGGTTTAGAGCATATATCCCTTTCAATCCCCCACTTGCATTAAAGCCAAAAGACTTTGTGTCATTTCACCTTATATTGTATCATATACAATAACTTTTGAAATTATATCCCCAGATCCTTTTGGTTATATTTCCAAATCACTTTTGTAAATCTATCATTAATTTCACCATTTTATCACATCATATGCAATATATTGTGAATACCCATCCAAAACACTTTTGGACTAACTCTAAAAAACTTTTAGAGTGTCTCTATGAGTCAAACTAAATCCTCATTTAGTCAACCACAAAGTGTGACCCCATTTAACTTTAGAGAATTGAAAATAAATATGTATCTCTGGATTTATACTTGTAATAAAAGAGCGACATCTAGTAAAGCATCAATGATACTCAATATATAAAGGAATATATCATGGCCTCTATAAAAAAATGTGTATATATACCTATGTCCACCAATATGAATCATATTAAAATGTGAATTCACATATTTCTCCCTTTTTACAATACTTATAATGAACATGGGACATCAAGCATGTCAATCCCATATATCCAACTCATCTGTTCTTTATTCTTATAGTGTAAACTGATATTATCCATAAATACATCACATGCCATTTATCTTTATGGATAAGAACATCACATGTCCCTTGTCCAGATGTATATATATACAATATCTAGGTGTTTCCACACACTCCCAAATTCTATCTCAATCAAGGTCCCAAATTTCATACTCATTATATGAGGGGAAAAATCTGATCTTGTTTAAGCTTTAATCGGTGACAAGATTAGAAACATACCCAATCACCCCATACTAGCTAAGTCAATATATAGATTTAAGTAAGTAGGGTATAAAAATATGAAGGTTTTCATGCTAGGTATCTTAAAAACCTCTAGTAATGGGGACTGAGATATGATCCATACACCCCTAGTATACCAAATATATTTTTATAACACTCTATATGGTATACTTAGTAGGCCATCTAGTTTACACAAAGAATCATTTTATTTTCTTTGTGACACATGAGAATATTATGTATCTACAAAAAATAATCCTACTCATGATAACCTTAACATTTATTCAAAACCTATAATACCCAATAACGAACATCAGTTAGGGGTAAACTCAAATTCGTACTTTGAGAGGTCGATTATCATTGTACTTCTCAAAAATGTATATCTATATATACATTTAAGTAAAAAATGTGAAACAATGAAAAAATGGAGGTTTCATTTATTTTGATACATTTTAATATTCTTAGAGTCATTAATAATATTTAAAAAACCCAACATAAGAAAGAAAACCTCTTTTATATTATCATATAATATATAATAAACTTCCAGATCGTCCTTATGTTTTTTTTTCACTTTCTAGGTTTTTTTAACTCTTTGCATCATATGTAACCCATGTTATATCTATATGTGAATATTTTATAAAACCCTCCCACTATTTTTTTGTGAGAAAGATATACGAAGAAAGATAGTTTGAATAATGGTGATATTTAGAAATCATATTCCTAACAGTTCAACTTCTTGAACATATTCAAACTTATTAACTTCACAATATAAAATGTGATGATGTCAACATTTGTTGTGTACTTAGAACTTTTATAAGTTTATCATCACCCTTAAAACCATATTACATCACAATATTTCCTTTAAATAATGTAACTATATACATTATTTCTTATTAATATATCTTAACTCTCTTAGGATATTAATTAAATTTCACTTAAAACTTAGACTTGCATGATGATTTTATTTGTTAAATTTTAACTTCTTTAAGTCCAAATATACCCCCACTAGACTCTTAGAAACCATATCCTTTTCAATATATTTTCTAAGATTAAAAAAACTAATTTATGTTTAGTAAATAACACTTATTTCCTTCCAATTAGAACTTTTAATAAATAAACTATTGTTTCCTTGTCATATACAGTATTCTATGTGTTTGGAACGTTTTATTTTTAAAAGATATTATTATGGATAAAAAAATTATCCATATATTCTTATCCAAAATTGTTATATAAACCGATGAATCAGAAACCATGTATGTTAAAATCTCTCTCATTTTATTCAAACAACCATTGTTTTCAAGCTCTTCTCAAGAGAAAAATGATAAAATAAAAAAATTACAAAAAGTTAATATGATATCAAAGTATTCAATTCTCTAATAAAACAACACCTTTTATTTATGACTTGGACATTAAATTCAATATTGTTTATTTATTTATTTCTTTTGAATTTACTTTTTTTGTTATATATATTTACAACATTTATAAAATATATGATTGGTGTTACATACCATTCAAAAATGAAATGAATTCTATAATGTTCATACATGAAGTGGATTATCTACATGGATTCTCACATCCCTTCAGGTAATCTGAATGATTTTTTCTCTGATGGACAATTTGGCCACAATTAAAACATTGTCCTTACTTTTTATTTCTCAATTTTATAAGTGGTGTAGACTTTTCATGACCTCTTTTCTTCCATTTTTTCCATAACCTTTACCCATATCTTTTTTTACCATCATCATGGTACTCGATCTTAGAACAACTTGGTATTTTTCAGTAATCCTCAACATTTTAAAAAGATCGAGTAATGTTTTTCAAAGTTAATTCATATTGTAATTCACAAAAAACTACCAGAACCTTTATGATGGAGACTGTAGAATGTAATTTGTTTCCAACTCAAGATTTGGAGGTTAACCTAGCCTCTCAAATTCATTAACATATTCAATCATATTGAGTATTTTAGTGGATAATGATGTTATTTATATCATTTTACAATGAAAACGTTCTTTATATACTTCATACCTTTGATGCCTTACTTTATCTTCATATAGCCTCTTTAGGTTATCTATTACTTAAAAGGAATTAAGGTTCAAATGTTTCTTTTGAAAATTTGACTCCAAGTAACCATCATGAGCATAGATACTTCCTTTTCATCCTTTATATTTTTATAAAATTCAAAAAAATATTTTTACGGAATAGATTCACCTATTTGTTTCGTAGGAATAAGTTTTTTAACACATAAAATTTTCCTTCATGTTTGTGAACGATTATCTATACCAATCAATGAAGTTGATTACATTAAGTTTTTCTTTATAAAGGACTGGTATTAAGTTCAAGCATGATGACAATTATGTTTATCTATAACATAAGATTTTATCAAATGAGTATTTTGTTTCATAACCATTTAATATATACTTTTATTAAATGAGATCCCACTAAAATGATAACCCCTTTTTAAAAACACACCATATCCAATAGTGGTCCAAGATATATATTTCACTAGGAAATGAGTCTTTTATGTAATTACTCTCACCACTTATCTATTTAGGTAGGTAATCATCCCAATAATATCATATATGATTCTTGGATATCTGAGCAGACAACCCTTTGTCTAACCCATTTATGGATAAATTGAAATCAATTCCTCTAGTATCCTAACCATTAGAAAATACCAGTTAGTATAACCCGAATAAAATTATAAGAATAAGAAAACAAATGAAAATCAAGGGATACTCATTTTGATCTAAAAAATACTCACAAAATAATTCAAATTCACCTATAACTTTATTTACATACATAAAATAATCCAAGGTTACTCAGGCTAAGCTCAAAAATACCCAGTTGAATAATCAAGATCTTTAAAGTTCCTCTTTGAAAGGAATATCACACTTATTATTTTAAGTGTATATTACTCTCACCATCTTATCTCATCTTATTACCTTTTATGTATGCATGCTTCAAGTAATTTTAGTTTGGAATCCTATTACCTCCACCAAATTAATATGTTCAAACCATATTGATGTATAACCATTTACACAATCCACAAGTTTGTGTTACTCACCCAGAAATAGAAGTAAAACATATTCATACATATCTAAATGAATTATATGTATAATTTATATGAAAAATTCAAGTAAAGGTTTATAATTATATGATATTTATAATATACACATGAGTAAGTCTGGAGTTATGGATAGCCAACCCCATTCCCCAGCCTAGACAAGGCATAAACCTCTAAGTAGGTAGGTAGTCTAACCCCAAGTCCCTCTACCCAAGGATACTTTACTCAAGAGATAATCCAATTAATTACAATTATAACACCTAATATACATAAACTATATTCAATAACTAAATTTTATTTCATAACTTCAATTACAAACTGAGGTCAAGGGTGATGAAAAACAAAATTCATTATCATACCTAGTATGTAATTCATAGATTTATTCTAGAATCTATTTAACATTTTAAACTAAATCATACGTAACCTTCACATTTCTTAAAAAAATTACTAAAAATTAATATAGCATGGAATAAACCTTGAATAAATGAAAAATTCAAATATTTAAACATGAGATAAACATTTATGAACAATTCATAAATAAAATCTAACTATAAACCTTTATACAATTTTAGTTTTTACTTTATAGAAATTCCATAATTTTTAATATAAAAATTTTATATTCATTATAATATGAAATATTTAATATTTATCATTATATGGGATTTCCATTTTAAATATATAATATTATATGAATTATAAACTATTTATAATCCAATTTCTATTATGTATACATTTTAAATAATCTAAAAAATCATATACTTAATAATTATTTAAACCTTTATTATATGATTCAACAAAAGAAAATTTACATGGCTTAAATAATATCTAAATAAGGCCCCATTTTATTTTTGGAAAATTTGAAAAATAAATTAGGAACAATTCAAAATTAAATATAATCACTTTTTATTTTGGCCTTATTTAATAATTTAAAACCCTTTATAAATCATTTCTTATTATTTTTAAATAAACACTTTTATTTTTATAAAATTTGCTTAAAATTTATTTCAAATATTAACATTTAATATTTTGAAAAAATAAAAGTTTCATAAAAAAATATATAATTAATTATGAACCATTTATAATATATTTATTTATTTATAAATTCATTTTAAATTAAATATTATCAAAATACCTTTAAAATGATTTGTAAACACTTTATAAACCACTGAAAACATTTAAAAATTTAAAAACAATTTTTAAAAAACATTACTGTTTACCCTTCCGTTGAATCCACATTTTGCAAAAGGGTATACACCCTCCACACTTATGCATACCTTTTGGAATCCTTGATGTGTAAATGTATAGATTGTATATTCCTTTACATAAACACTATAAATAATGGTATGTCTTAAATAACCCTTATGTAGACCACATGAATGATGGGATAACCCTTACGTAGGTTCCATTACATAAGGGTAACTCTGTGTGACCTTTACGCAAATCCTATATGCATAAAGGTAGGTCGAAGATACCATTATGTGATAACTTTACACGTAAAGGTATGTTTTAGTGACCCTTATATAGACCTATCTATGTAAGGTCAAGTCAAGATGACCCTTATGTAGACCACTATGTGTAAGGGTAATTCCATGGTTACCTTTATGTAACCCAGTTATGTAAAGGTAAACTATTTTAAAAAAAATAATATGGAGAAATTGAAAAAACTACATTGTTTTATGTTTATTTTCCCATTTCAATGTAATATCTCATAAAAATAAATCATATATTTCCTATGATACCATTTTTGGGTTTTATTAGAGTCTAATAACTGTTAAAAAACTTGTGTAAGTGATTTAAAACCTTTGTTTGAGGATCTCTATTCAAGATAATATGAAACCATGTATAAAACTAAAAGGAACAAATAATGTAAAACATACCATTAACTGAGGGTGTATTGGTTTTATATACTTTATGTAGATCAAAAAATTTGTAAATAAAAAATTCCCATCTCTGAATTTATTGATGTTTGAACGAGATCCTATTATCCTCCATAGGTTTCTAGATCCTCGAGTGCAAAAGAAGTAGATAAAGAGGGATTTGGGTTCCTAGGATGTTCAAATAATCACCGTGAAAATATCTACACATATTTTCAACATATAAAAAAGGTTTATATAGTCTTGAGGATTATCTCTAGTGATACATTCATTAGCTCAATTGTTTATAGAGCGTGAGTTAATTACTCATATGTTTCATACATCATATAAATGAATGCATCTAAATCTCATTCATTTCATATTATTAAATGTTTCTTTTAATGATAGAAAAGGTAGAGGACTGATTTTTTTCATCCAATATAAGAAATGTATATAGTATATAATAATATATATGTATCCCATTATGAATGAAAATAAAAAATTTCATGAAAGGCAAAAAATATATATGTCATATATATATATAAGGCTTTAGGGTGTATATCACTTTTACATGTATTGTAAATTCTACCCATTTGATATTTTATATCATGAATCTATTTATATTCATGTAATTTAAAGTTTCTTTTGAAGTTATTTCATTAATATAAGTTATGATTCAAAAGTTACTAAATCCATAAGGGTTTGTTTCATAATCTCATCCTTGTTCAGGATTATTTATGTTTAAGTTTCTATTGGTGGAATTATATGATATTTCTATCTTAAACTAATTAATTTTTTTCTCCTTTAGTTATTTATAGTATTTTCAAGAATTAGTTCCATTTTCACGTTATTTTTTACTCAAAATTACCAAATTAATTTTTTTAAGGAAAACTGACTTTGTTTTTATACTTGGTTGGGAATATTTTTATTAGATGTCTATATTTTCTTAAAAATGTTTTCAAGAATATTTTTATTATTCTCCAATTATTTATTAAAGTAATTTTTACCCATTTTTAACTTAATATAAGAATATTTAAAAGTAATCTTCTTGTTGAGGAATTTTTTACTAAAGGTGTGAACAAAATATTTAATTTAACGTACAATGCACGAACAATTTTTCCTACCATCAAGACTACTATATTCATTGAATCTTCCTTTACAAGTTGTCATTATTCTTTACAAAGAAATTTTTTTCCTGATATTTTTTTATTTTAAATAAGTAATTTTAAAATGAAAAAGGTATTTTCCTCAAGAAATCTTCGAATGAAAATTTTAAAGTAATTTTATATATTTCAACATCTTTTGATGAATATTATTCTTTACTGAGGATATAATTTATTAATATCATCCACTATATTACACTAGATGTATTATAATCATATTGTTCTATTTATTGATTGGGTAAAATGTTAATATTTTGTATGCTAGTTTTTTAATAAGAATATTTATATTGATTATATATTGAATTGTTATTCACACCTTTCATATGATTAATACATTGGACTTAGTAAGTAATGGGTGGGGCCTATTATATTCCCTTGATTAATCAATAAGTCTAATGAGAAAAACTAGTTTGGGTATTTGGAATATTACTTACCTATTTATGTATGATGTGTAGGCACAAAGACTTGATAGTAAGATTATAATATATGACATTATGCATTCTATAATTATAAAACTAGTTATCCTTATCCATGTGATTATTTATGTTGTTATGTCATTAATTCATTTAGTACCCTTTTATGATATTAGTTATATTTAATATTTTATTATTATGTTATCTCTTCTATATTATTCATACTTTATTTATTCTATGATAGATTCCACTATATGCATTTCCTTAATAAGAATTTGAGCTCACTCTTTTATTTTATTCCTTTTACCTAAGATTTACAGAAGTTTACTATGAATGATATTCAAGGATATGTTAGAGGGGATGATTATTTTTTTTAATAAAGTACTATTTTTTATTTTTTATGTTTTCAAATGTAATGTGAGATTCAATCATGTATCTAGTTTTCCATGATTACTAAACTATTTGATACCTCAGGATATGATCACTTATATATATTGCCAATGTAATAAAGTAACCACCATCTCTAGACTACTAAGGTTGGGGTTGTTGTAGTTAGTATTATAGGAGAGTTTAGAAGAAATATTGGGAACTAGATTTTTGAAAACATAGATTAGGGAACATAACCATATGAAAAACTATAATGCTATGTCTAATTATAGGATAATATCATAAAAATTTTGTTAATGAAGAGATTATCTTTTTTCCTAGAAATACATGCCTATCTGGATACTAAATTTTTTTATGGTTTTGGTATGAATTAATCTAGGGGTAATAACCTTGAAAATAGTTGGATGGGTATATCTCGGCCATTATTATGGTTCATAATGAATGGGCCCTTACTACGCACTTGGTTTGACACTCATAGGAGATATTATTTGGTTAATTAAAAATTTATTTAAAAACCATTATAAAATATTATAAAATATTTTTATGGTTTGATAATATTCATAACGATACTAATATTATGATTTTATGATTAAAAATGCATAAATTGTCAATTTATGTTAAGTGTTTCACCATTTTCAGAATTATACATTATGATTTATAATGTTTTGATATAATCTAGTGTATTCAATTTTTTATAAATGGAACCTGATGAAATGAATAAAAAACATGTCAACACCCATAATAAATTTAGGTATTTCCCTCATGATAAAGTCAACATGACTAGTGTTGGATATAAGAAGATTATGACTATATTTAGACAATTTACTCTAATTATGACCAATAACTTTTCCCATATGGAATAACCTATTACTTCATAGCATGATTCATTGATTTTGTACCACTTAATGTGGTATAAAACTCTACAATTTAATGGAACTAATAATCCATTTATAGATAAACATTGGATAAAGTCCTTGGAAAAGATATTGCGGGCTTTGATAAGTAATGAAAGAGAGATGGTTATTGTTGTAGTGTATTGTATAAAGGATGATGTTGATCAATGGTGATCATTCATTCAAAATAAAAATGATGAGAAGGATATAGAGATAATGTAATAAAATATTTTTAATTATATATTATTTGAAAAATACTTCCTTCATGAGAAACGAGATGATATAGGAAAATAATTCATCAAACTAAGACAGAAGGAAGAGGAAAGTGTTATTGAGTATGAGGTAACCTTTATAAGGTTATCAAGACATGATATAGACTACACACGTAATCCAAAAATTAATATTGTTAGTTTCTTTGATGGGATTAAGCCAAGCATCTGAAGGGAACTATTCTCTAAAACCTTTTTATCTTACAATGATATGGTATCATGTGCCATCAGAATAAATAAGTTATATATTTTTAAAGGAAATCAAGATAATAAGAGGATTATTGATCACTAAAAAAATAAATTAGTCTATGAAAAATAAGGGAATGATGGAAATTCCTACATGTAATAATTTTGGAAATAAACACCCTAGTACTTACTTCAAGTGAAAGGGAGTTTACTTCAAGTGTGGAGATAAAATCCATCAGGTGTGTGAGTCTAAGTAGAAGGAAGAAGCTGAAAATGTCTATTGTTTCAATTGTAAGGAGATGGGGAACTACAAAATATAATTCCCAAAGCATCAAGAGAATTTATCTTAGAAAAGTTTAAGGGATAATGTTTAAGATTATGAAATTACTATAGTTGATTTTGAAATCACTAAGTTGTGATAATGGGCACTTTTATCATAAAATCATGCCTTATTTGATTATATATCTATCCACTCTTTTATATTGTTCATGGATAATAGAATAATAACTTAAAAATATGAGAAAATAATTATTAATCGAGACACCTAATAGGAATCTATTTATAATATATTAAGCAGTTTCATCTAAGATGAAAAATTATTCCCTAGTCATAAACATAGTTGTTATACTTATGTTTGGATTTGAAATAATATTTATTTTTGGGGTTTATTTTTTTAAGGATTTAGGAATAAGTAGATGACACATAAAATAATATAGTAAAAATATATTGAAATAAAAATGTTTTCCTTTTACCTTTATTTCAGATAAATTGATAATTATCTTTTTCCATTATTGATTTGTCATTTTTTGGTCATTAAATTTCTCATGATCATGTTCCTTATCAACATTTATTATTCCTTGGATGTTATTATTTCTCATCTATATCCATATTTTCACTTCCTGCTAATTTTCTCCTTATATGAGAACCTGATTGTGTGTTATTTTAAGTAACCTTTAAGTTTCTCACTTACCATTTTCAAAGGAAGGTTTATTATTATTTTTGTATGTTGTGGGATTTCAATAAAAGTATTTTCAAATATTTAACACTTGATTAAAAAGATAAAAAAATCATGATAATGAAATTTATTTAAGGGTGTAATAATGCAACAACCCAAAATTTTAATTTAAAATAATAATATGATAGATAGCTTTCTTAAAACAAAACATTGATCTTTTTGTGAACTATGATATACTATAATGTAATATGGACAACTTTTTTTTATTATGAATAGTAACCATGGTAAAGTTTTTTTATCTCGGTAAACGAGGTAAAAATGAGTTAAAACTATGGGGTAAAGCTTTAAAATATCTATAACACTGTCATTTATCCTATTTTATGAGTTTTTATCAACCATATGTATGTATAATTATTTAAATAATGTATTTTAAATAATTATTTTGAAACTGTGAGCCCAAGATTGACTTTTGTGAAGATAAGGTATATTTTATTCAAATTAAAAACTATGTTTGGGTCTTTGCATTTAATGGCATGATTAAAGGATTAAATTCAGTTTTTATTTGATATAAAAGACTAAAAAAATTAATTAATTTATTTTTTAACCAAAAAAATTCATGGAAACCAATTTTTTTACTTTATTTCAAGGTAAAATGATTTTTACGCTTAAATCAAGCATCTTCCTAAAAACTATTTTTCATTTGTTTTATGTTCTTATATTAGAAGTAATTTATTATAACTATAGAAATTTAATATAATAAAATTTATTGAAAAATTTAAATTATCATTGATTTTTTTTATAATTATAATTTTATTTTTGTTCATATAATTAATTTATCATGGTATAAAATTATGTTATCACAGTTATGATTAAAATGTTTTTAAAGTGGTTTAACTAGGATACAAGGTTTAAAATATATTCAACACCTATATAAATATAATTTTTTGAGTTCAAATCAACCCCATTACACATTATATACTAATATGGTGTTCCTTTGTTCCAATTTACATGAGTATGATGTATATATAATTTAATATTTTAAGTAATTCCAAGTGTGTCATTTCCCTCACTTATAAAAGAGAACCTCCTCACCTCACTTATTCAAAATATTTTAGCACTATATATCATAAAATCCTTACCATAATACCATATTATCTTCCTTTCCCACTTAATATATCTTATTTTATTACCCAAAATACCATTCTTTCAAGTCTTAAGGTGTAAACCAAATGAGGTTTCACAACGAAGAGGTATAACTCTTAACCAAGTACTTTCAATTTTATTTCCTTTTATACACCCTCAAAATATATGGTATAAATTATAAAATAATAAATTAAATATATTAAATATAATTAATTTTTATTATGATGATTTAAAAACCATTATCCTCAATTTTTCCATCCTACCGAAATCGAAAACATCGCTTGTGTGTATATACAACTTATTGTCTCCACATAGCGATCTAATTCATTTTTCATCACAGTTTTACTTGGTTGGTTAAAAATAAAGAACTAATTAATATATATCATATTTATGAAATAATTATGATTCTGTAAATATAATATATCATATAACTTCTTACCCTTCCACTCGTTAAAAAATGATAACGTTGCTTGTGTGTACTTTTGGACTACCACCTTCACGAAGCAATGCAATTCAATTTTCATGTACACCTTTAAAGGATGATTAAATATATATATATATATATATATATATATATAATGAATATATATGATATTTATATCATGATTAACATTCTGGAGATGATTTAACCATGATAAATATTAAATAACTGAAACTACTAAACTGAAACTCAAATTAGAAACAGAACAATTAACACTCATAAACAATGATTTTAATAAATAAATATTAATAAACAAGCCATGAAATGTTATAAGTGGATAAAATATGATATTATAATTATTTATATGGTTATTTTATAGAATTATAATAAATTTAAATTATTATACATGTGTATAAAATCACTTACGAATCAAGTTAGACCTTAGGTAATGGTTTCTCATCTCACTTTTGCTTCCGTGAGACATATGTCAAATTCACCACTTATTTCCTTCATGTTGAATATATAATGAAACTTTGATATTTTATATCATTAATATATTTATATTTATGATATTTAAAGTTTTATTTAAATTTATTTCATTCATGGAGGTTATGATTCAAAATTTACCAAACGATAAGAGTTTATTTCACAATCTCATCCTTGTTCAATATTTTTTAGGTTTAAGTTTATGTTGGGGGAATTATATGATATTTCTATATTAAACCCAATTAATTTTATTATATTATGTTTATTTATAGGTTTTTAAGGATTAGTTCCATTTTTACCTTCTTTGCCACTGAAAATTACCAAATTAATGTTTATAAGGAAAATCAACTTTGTTTTTCTACTCGTCCAGGAATATTTTTATTCTATGTACATATTTTCATTAAAAAGATTTCAAGAATTGTTTTAATATTATATAATGATATATTAAAGTCATTTTTACCCATGTTTTACTTTTTATAATAAAATTAAAAGGAATATTCTTTTGAAGGTACATTTTACCGAAGGTGTAAACCAAATATTTTTTTCAACATACAACACATGAATGGTTTTTCCCACCATAATGAATAATCTTTACTTAAGATATTTATTTAAAATATTCCATTATTCTTTAAAAATAATTTTTTATAATATTTTAGATTTTAAATAAGTGATTTAAATATGAAAAGGGTATTTTCCTCAATAAATATTTCAGTGATATTTTTTAAGTAATTTCAACTATGGAAATATCCTTTGATGAATATTATTATTTACTGGGGATATAATATATCAAAATAATTTACCATATTATACTAGATGTATTATTATCATATTGTTCTATTTATTTATTGGGGAGAATATGAACATTTCATATGCTAGTTTTTCAATATGAATTTTTATGTTTATTATGTATTGAATTGTTATTCAACCCTTTCATTTGATGGACACATTGGAATTATTAAGTGATGAGTGGGTCCTATTATATCCTATTGATACATTAGTGAGTCTCATGAGATAAACTAGTTTGGGTATTTAGTATAATCCTTACCTAGTTATATATGATGTCTTGGCATAAGGCCTTGACGGTAAGATTATGATGACCAGAATTATATATTCTATCATTATGAAACTATTTATCCTTATCTATGTGATTATTTATGATGTAATGTCATTCATGAATTTAGTACCATTTTATTATATTATTTTATAGAACATTATATTATTATTTTATATCTTCCATATTATTTAGGCCTTATTTATTCTAGGATAGATTCCATTGTACACATTTATTTACTGAGAATTTAAGCTCACTCTTTTATTTTATTTCTTTTCCCTAAGATAATAGGAAGAATACTATGAATTATATGTAAGGATATTATATAGGGAATAATAATTTTTTCTAAGAAAATACTACTTGGTATATTTATTTTTTCAAATGTAACATGCGATTCATAAATATATCTAATTTTTCAAGACAACTAAAATGTTCAATCCCTTACGATGTGATTGCTTGTTTCTCGTGACAATGTAATAAAGTAACCACCTACTCTATGATACTAAGGTTAAGGTTGTTACATAATAAAATATAAAATTAATACAATTAACTGGTTATTTATAAGTAGTTGTAATATATAAGGTGTTCCTAACATCTACAAGAAATATTCTCAAGTCCAAGCATCCAAAAAAAGTTAATATGTCTTTAAAAGTTCTAAAAAGCATTAGATTTATAATGATAGTGATGTAATTATAAAAATCATTAAATAGAATTTTTTGAAAAAATCTAGAACCATTTAGGTAGAGATCATTAAAATGAATCAAAGTTCATCATATCCTTTATATTTTTAATGAATAATGTAGTATAATCCTTATGGTTTATAGCTGGGGTAATTTATGGAATGTATTATTTATAAAAATTTGAATTTTCCTCCATTTTTCAGTCAATTAGCATGATCACATTGAATGATTCTAATACACTAGTTTGTTGGGTTTCATGGGAAATTAAATTAAGGGTTTATTTATTATGACTTAAAAAAATAATTGATTTTGGGATGTTTTAAAATAGTGATTTAAAAAAGATGATGCTATTTTGTGTTTGGGATATTATTAAAAACACATTTTAGAGGTCATTATTTCATCTCCAAAAACACCATCCTAAAATCATTGTGAATTTTCCTTAAAAGTATATTCTAATTATTTTTTAAAACTTAAGTATGTGATTGAAATTAAAAAATTAATTTTTTTGATAATATAAATGCAAAATAGTTTTTTATTTTTCTAAAATAAAATAAAATTTTAATTTTTTCATAAAATTATTTATTTTAAAAATTATAAAACCTTATTTTCAATAGAATTATTATTTAAAAAAAAACAATAAAAATTTTTTAAAAAAAATCAAAGAGTGGTTTTTATTTTTAGATTTTATCTTTTGAAAATATTCATAAAATTTATACAGTTTTTAGAAAAAAAATGTGATTTGACACCTAAAACTGATTAAAGAAATCTTATAAATAAGGATTTGTTTTTGCAACATGTAGAAAAGTGTGTAACCAAAATTTCTATAAATGAATTAAGAGTAGAGGGTATAATAATTTAATCATTTTAGTGTATTAGATATTTACATATGGGGAAATCCTATTGGTTAGGATTAGTGGGCTAAGCCCCAATTACTCTTTAATTATTTGAGTCCCATATCAGTGTAGGATACTTGATGTACTTTTCATTTCATGTATAAATAAAGAAATTTTCCTCATTAGGAAGTATGATATTTTATTCCAACATAGTTTAAGGTCCAGGTATATAACCCTACCCACTCATCAACAATTTTTGGCCTTCTATACATGTCATAACTTCCTCACATTGGTCACCTTCCACGTGACACCACTGGTTCCACTCTTATGCACCTTTGGACCACTCACCCCTATCATGCACTATCCCCAAGATCACATGCCCCTCATATGCATTTTCCCTTGTCTTTTCCCCTTATGTACTACCCCAAAATTCATGACACCCCTATGTGTGTCCCTCCTGAGAAATCGTATTGTGCTCATCCCTTCTTTCCAACCATTCATCTACTACCTCCCCCTATAAAAAATTCTATTTTTTAGATAACTGATTCCATAGGTTTCACATACAACTTTATGAAAACCATCAATGCCTCTGCTCAGGCTGTTTCTTTATTACTATGATTAGTAAAAAGGTATTTAGACTGTGAAATTTCAGCACATGTTGTCTATAAATTGTGCACTTTTGGAGAATTGTAATCACATAACATTCATCTTCATCACTTAACAATACTCATGTTATTTTTGATCTTTTATCCACCTATGGAAACATCATCTCCTTTGTCAGATACTATTACAGAATCCATAGATCTTGTGGATGATCATCTTGATTCCTCTAATTTTATCACATGGAATAAAATGGTTATTTTCAACTTGAAGGGTGTGAGATAATATTACCATATTGTTTCACCCCCTCTAGATCAAAAATATTTCACATTTGGGAAATGGGAACAATGGGAAAACAATATCTTCTCTATACTGCTTAATTCAATGGATCTCTTAATTAAGCATGTTCCCAAGAATGTTAATACTTATACAGACTTATGGACTCATTCCTGATTATATTCTATGAGATATAAAATATTTCACATATATCTGATGTCTTTCAGTATCTTTTTTACTTGAGCAATGAGTTCACATGATTTCACCATATTACAATGAGTGTAAGTCCATTATTGATGTGATCAATGATTTCTATCCCATTCCACAGACTCCTAATGAATACTGCACTCAATGTGATCACATATTCTAGTTATTTGTAAAACATGCTATCAATAAAAAGTTATATACTACTATTACTGATATTATAATGTCCTAACCTATCTCACACCAACTAGTAGTTGAACTAGTTCATTATGTGACCTTAGATGAGAATCCTCTTACACTAGAGGCTTCTGAATAGCAGTGAGGTTCTAATGAGATACATGAAGAGAATATACCCTCTTTACCAAAGTGAAACAATAGAAATAATAATAATAAATGATAACAAGAAATAACCATACATCACAAACAATATTCCAAAAAACTAGGTAATTTCCCACAAACTTACAAAAAACACATGTCGTGTCATGATAGTCAAAGGTTCCAAAAGGAAACCAAAAGAAAAAAATAAACTGATAATCACTAAAATGGGTCTTGGAGCCTAACTAAACACCCTCATACAAAATCCATCCTATAAGTTCCCAAAATAACCCATTTATCATCAGGCTCTTTCCCTTATCCAAACCTAAAACTATGTAGTCTGTTCGAGTACCAACAGTGGCCTGATTAGGGTGTGAGTACAACTCAGAAGGCCACCATCAATAGTTTCTAAAGAAATATCCAATCTAAAAAATAGTGTATAAATATGTACAATGAATAAAAGAAAATTAAATAAATGAAACATGTTTAAAAAATAGTATTTATTAACCTATTTGGACCTTAGGTTCTAAGGTGAGACCTGAGTCAACCGAACCTTATTTTTCCCAAACTAGCTGTCTAATCCATGAAACATAGGGTATTTCTTATATTAATTAAAATAAATGGGATCTTCATCAAATTAAATTATTGGTACTTTTGAGCATCATGACCAATATTTTCAACCCATATATGTGGAGTGTCATATCCGTTGGTTCCAACTCAAAGGTGTGGAACACCATTTCCACTATTTCCATCTCATAGATGTGGAGTGTCATGTCCACTATTTCAAGTACATAAATATGGAGCTTCATTTTCACTATTTCCAACTCAAATTTATGGACCATCATGTCCAACATTTCCAAACTATTCCATAATGTACCACTTTTCAAGGTTTAATGTACTTGACCATTTTAACACACTAAGATAACAAAGGTTTTCCATTTTAACATTTATCAATACTGAATTTTGACATTTTACTAATGGTTCACAACCGTTGGTAAAGGCATGGAAACCGTTGGTATATAGTATACCAACAGTTCCCTCAACCGTGGCCAAGCAAGCCGTGACAATAGGCCTATACCAACGGTTCTGTGAAAACCATTGGTATAGGTGTCAAAATAGAAGGTATACCAATGGTTTGATACAAACTATTAGAATATGTGTGTTAAAGTAAAACATATACCAATGGTTTGTGAAACCATTGGTATGTGTGTGTTACACTTATACCAACGGTTGTAAACCGTTGGTATAGAGGAGATATGCCAAGCCATAAGGCTATACCAACGGTTTTGTTATAACTATTGGTATAGTTATATTATAGAATCTATACCAATGGTTTTGAAAACCGTTGGTATATATTTGCTCAACTCCACAGCAGTAGGCCCCTCTCCCCTCTATAGACCTGTAAGAACACAAAAACATAGCAACACACCTCCCCCTCTCTAGACCTGCAACAACACCAATACAAAATCCCCAACCAAAGTATTCAAAATTTAGAATTCATTCCAGAATTTAGAAATTCAAATGCAATAACACCCGTAAGAGAAAAAGCCTACATGTTATAGGAAATGCAATAACACCCATAAGAGTATTCCAAAATTCAGAATTCATTCCTCACTCAAACCACAACACCAACACACACAAGAGTATTCAAAATTTATAATTCATTCCTCACTCAAACCACAACACCAATACACACAAGAGAAAAACCCTACATGTTATAGGAAGCACATGGGATGTTTAGTCATGGTCTTGGGTTGAGTATCTTAAAACCAACAGAATAACTTGGGTAGAGTGGCAAAGATCATGATACCCATAAGATAAACAATGGTAGTGGTCATGTTCTTAGACCTAAGATGAGTTATAGAAAGCACATGGGATGTTTATATTTCTCTAATGATTATGTATCCATGTATAAATGGTTCCTGATGTGTTAGTGGGAAACATTGGCCAATCTCAACATATGAGATGGGTTACCGGAATAACCTACATATTTTTCATAGACTTTTCAATTAGAATAAGGGGGTATGTGGATAATTGTAATTTTCTCTCTTGGGTGTGATGTGAGATGAATTCCCATCTTGGGTAGTGGGTATGAATATTCAATTAAGTCTTTGGTAATGGGTTCCCAAAGGGACTTTGTTTTGGTCCTAGAACCCACTTTTTGAGGATGAGATTGAGGTGATCCATGGGGCTATGGTGTCACCATATGTATTCCTCACCATTGGGGTATTTTTATGAGACTTTGAAACTTATTTTTCAAGAATCTATGTGTAGCCTTGTTGACCAATTTGTTATATGGTATGCTTGAGTGTTCACAGGTTTCATATGAAATCACTATATGATATTTATTGGTTGTATGTTATTGTATAGAATGAATGACCCATGATTGAGAATTAAAACATGAGTGTTGGTACATGTTCATGATGGGATGTCGAGACTCATTCCTAATATAATTAATGTTTTTCTATATATACTATGACCCATTGTGTTTCAATCTATGCCTTGTGAATATTTTCTTCTAATAACATATGACCAATAGACCATATTTTATTTTTTATCCCTTAATTTCATGAATCTATGTGTAGCCTTGGGAATATCTTTTGTATGCCAGTTGTTGTTTTCACTTAAAATGTTGTCCATTTCAAACAAAAGTGAGACACTTTGAGTGATACTAGTCACACTGTGCCTCAGATTGAGGTGGGGTTGACTCGTATCCATCAAAAATGATCCATGGATCATTGTGTGGGGGGGATATCTGGTGGGTGGGGGATGTCCAGGGTGGGGGGGCTGTCCAGGGGGTGTGGGGGGCTATCCGGGGGTGAGGGGGGCTGTCCGAGGTGGTGGTGGTGGGGGGGGGGGGTTGTTCGAAGTGCGTTTTTGGCCACCACGGTAACACGACACCTATGATTGATGTGTCGTCTATCCAAACATTTTAAAATCAATTCAATATTTGTTTTCATCCAATTTCATGGTATTCCGAGGTCGTTCGACCAGTTTTGACCACCCCACGCACGCTTTTCAAGCGCGCCAAACACCTAAAAAACACATATTCTACCATGCTGCACAAACCGCACATCCGAATGACATGTCGTATTTTCTTACACCTCATGAATAATAATTAGGGTTTATTCATGTGATTTCAAGTCATTCTGATATCGTTCGGTATGTATTTGACTATAAAACACATGTTTTGACCATTTACGACATGCAGAGTGCGTTTTCGGTCACCGCGGTCACATGACACCTCCGATTGACATGACGTCTGGCCGAACATTTCACAATTCACCCACCCTTTGTTGTCGTCTAATTTCATGGAATTATTAGATTGTTCAACCAGTTTTGACCACCCGACGCATGCTTTTCAAGCGCACCAAACACCTAAAAAACACATATTCAGTCGTGTCATGCAAACCATGCATCCAGATGATGTTTTGTCTCCTCATACACCTCAAAAATAATAATTAGGGTGTTTTTGTGTGATTTCAAGTCATTATGATGTCGTTCGGTATGCATTTGACCGTTAAACGCATGTTTTGGCCATTTACGACACGCGAAGTGCGTTTCCGGCCACCGCGGTGACACGACACCTCCAATTGACGTGTCGTATGGATGACTATTTAAAAATTCACCCACCCTTTATTTTTGTCTGATTTCATGGCTTTCCGAGGTCGTTTGGCCGGTTTTGACCACCCCACGCACGCTTTTCAAGCGCGCCTAACACCTAAAAAACACATATTCAGTCGTGCCGTTTAAACCGCACATTCGAATGATGTGTCGTCTCCTTGTACACCTCAAGAATAATAATTAGGGTGTTTTAGTGTTATTTCAAGTCATTATGATGTCGTTCTAAATGCATTTGA
Source organism: Viscum album (assembly GCA_963277665.1). Classification (NCBI taxonomy): domain Eukaryota; kingdom Viridiplantae; phylum Streptophyta; class Magnoliopsida; order Santalales; family Viscaceae; genus Viscum; species Viscum album. Next base: position 1,946,186,169 of record OY728133.1, on the reverse strand, counting down.
CCGTTAAACACATGTTTTGGCCATTTACAACATGGGAAGTGCGTTTTTGGCCATCACGGTCACACGACACCTCTGATTGACGTGTCGTCTGGCCGAACATTTCACAGTTCACCCACCCTTTGTTTTTGTCCAATTTAATGGTATTCTGAGGTCTTTAGACTAGTTTTTACCACCTCACACACGTTTTTCAAGCGCGCCAAATGCCTAAAAAACACATATTTAGTCGTGTCGCGCAAACCACGAGTCCAAATGACGTGTAGTCTTTTCGTACACCTCAAAAATAATAATTAGGGTGTTTTCGTGTGGTTTCAAGTCATTATGATGTCGTTGGGTATGTATTTGACTGTAAAACACATGTTTTGGCCATTTACGACACACATAGTGCATTTTCGGCCACCGCGGTCACACAACACTTCTGATTAATGTGCCGTCTGGCTGACCATTTCACAACTCACCCATTCTTAGTTGTCGTCTGATTTCATGGAATTACGAGGTTATTCAGCCAGTGTTAACCACCCCAAGCACGCTTTTCAAGTGCGCCAAACACCTAAAAAACACATATTCACTCATGTCGTGAAAACCGCACGTCTGAATGATGTGTCGTCTCCTCGTACACCTCACGAATAAAAATTAGGGTGTTTTTTGTGTGATTTCAAGTCATTCTAATGTCGTTCGGTATGCATTTGACCGTTAAACGCATGTTTTGGCTATCAATGACACGCAGAGTGCATTTTCGGCCACTGCGGTCACACGACACCTCCGATTGACGTGCCATCTAGCCGACCATTTCACAGTTCACCCACCCTTTTTTGTCTGATTTAATGGCATTCCGAGGTCGTTCAGCCAGTTTTGACCACCCCACACATGCTTTTCAAGCGCGCCAAACACCTAAAAAACACATATCCAGTCATTCCGTGCAAACCGCGCATCTGAATGATGTGTTTTCTTTTCTTACACCTCGATAATAATAATTAGGCTGTTTTCATGTGATTTCAAGTCATTCTGATGTCGTTTGGTATGCATTTGACCGTAAAACACATGTTTTGGCCATTTACGACACACAGAGTGCATTTTCAGCCACTACGGTCACACAACACCTCTGATTGACATTCATTATGGCTGAACATTTTAAAATTTACCCACCCTTTGTTGTCGTCCGATTTCATGGCATTCTGAGGTCATTCGACCAATTTTGACCACCCCACGCACGCTTTTCAAGCGCACCAAACACCTAAAAAACACATATTCAACCATGTCGCACAAACCGTACATCTGAATGACGGGTTGTCTCCTCATACACCTCAAAAATAATAATTAGGGTGTTTTCGTGTGATTTAAAGTTATTCCGATGTCGTTCGGTATGCATTTGACCGTTAAACACATGTTTTGGCCATTTACGACTCGCGGAGGGCGTTTTCAGCCACCACGGTCACACGAAACCTCTGATTAACATGTCGTATGGCCAAACATTTCATAATTCACCCACCCTTTATTTTCGTCTGATTTCATGGAATTCCGAGATCGTTCGACCAGTTTGACCACCCCACACACACTTTTCAAGCGCGCCAAACACCTAAAAAACACATATTCAGTCGTGCTACACAAACCGCACATCCAAATGACATGTCGTCTCCTTGTACACCTTAAGAATAATAATTAGGGTGTTGTCGTGTGATTTCAAGTCATTCTGATGTCGTTCAATATGCATTTGATCGTTAAACGCATGTTTTGGCCATTTACGACACGCAGAGTGCGTTTTCGGCCACCACGGTCACATGACACCTCCGATTGATATTCTGTATGGCCAAGCATTTTAAAATTCACCCACCCTTTTTTTTCTTCCCATTTCATGGCATTATGAGGTCGTTCGAATGGTTTTGACCACCCTACGCACGCTTTTCAAGCCCACCACACACCTAAAAAACACATATTTAGTGGTGTCGCGCAAACCACACGTCCGAATGATGTGTTGTCTCATAATACACCTCAAAAATAATAATTAGGATGTTTTCGTGTGATTTCAAGTCATTATGATGTCGTTCGGTATGCATTTGACAGTTAAATGCATGTTTTGGCCATTTACGACACGTGGAGTGTGTTTTCAGCCACCGCGGTCACACGACACCTCCGATTGACATGTCGTATGGATGACCATTTCAAAATTCACCCACCCTTTATTTTTGTCTGATTTAATTTCATTCTGAGGTCGTTCGGCCGGTTTTGACCACCCCATGCACGCTTTTCAAGCGCGCCAAACACCTAAAAAACACATATTCAGTCGTGCCGCACAAACCACATATCCAAATGACATTTTGTCTCCTTTTACACCTCAAGAATAATAATTAGGGTGTTTTTGTGTGATTTCAAGTCATTATGATGTCGTTCGGAATGCATTTGACCGTTAAACGCATGTTTTGGCCATTTACGACACGCGAAGTGTGTTTTTAGCCACCGTAGTCACACGAAACCTCCGATTGACGTGACGTCTAGCTGACCATTTCAAAATTCACCCACCCTTTGTTGTCGTCCGATTTCATGGAATTTTGAGGTCGTTTGACCAGTTTTGACAACCCCACGCACGCTTTTCAAGCGCACCAAACACCTAAAAAATACATATTCAGCTATGTCACACAAACTGCGCGTCCGAATGATGTTTTGTCTCCTCATACACCTCTAGAATGACCCATGAATTGTTGTGTTAAAGTATCATGACAATCTGAATACGTTTGGTCAGTTTTCCGTCTGCCAGTTGTTTTTACTTAAAATGGTGTCCATTTTAAACAAAAGACAAACATTTAGAGTGATACCAGCCAAAACGTGCCTTGGATTGAGGCGGGGTTGTCTCTTACATGTCTCAAATGAACATTATATCATTTTCCTAAAGTATCAACACAATCCAAATATGTTTGGTCTATTTTTCGTATGGAAGTTGTTGTTTTCACTTAAAATGTTATCCATTTCAAATCAATGTGATACACTTTGAATGATACCAGACACACCATGTCTCGGATTGAGGCAGATTTGACTCTTAAATGTCAAAAATAACCAATGTATCGTTTTCCTAAAGTATCAATATAATCTGAATGCGTTTGATCAGTTTTCTGTATGTCAGTTGTTGTTTTCACTGAAAATCCGGCCCATTTCAAATAAAAGTGAGACACTTTGAGTGGTATCGGCAACACCGTGCCTCAGATTGATGTGGGGTTGACTCCTACACATCAAAAATGTCCCATGGATCTTTTTTCTAAAGTATCAATAGAATATGAATACATTTGGTATGTTTTACATATGTTAGTTGTTGTTTTCACTTAAAATGTTGTCCATTTCAAATAAAAGTGAGACACTTTGAGTGGTACCGGCCACACCGTGGCTCGGATTGAGGCGGGTTTGAGTCGTACACATCACATATGACCCATGGATCATTTTTCTAAAGTATTAACACAATACAAATACGTTTGGTTGGTTTTCCATATGCCAGTTGTTTTTACATAAAAGGGTGTCCATTTTAAACAAAAGAGAGACACTTTGAGTGATATCGGCCACACTGTGCCTTGTATTGAGGAGGAGTTGACTTTTACACATCACATAGGACTCATGGATCGTTTTCCTAAAGTATCAACACAATTCGAATGCATTTGGTCGGTTTTCCGTATGCTAGTTAAGCAAATCGTGCAACAACAGTGATAATATCTTATACTAAAACTATAGACATTGTGCATTATGTGCATCCCATGGTGCATGGTTAGGGAAAATCATGCACATTGATTCTAATATATAGCCCTATATGGTTGGTAGATACCTTGTGGGATAGACTTAAATTTTTTACTAACCGTGAGACATAGTGTTTTTCTACGCCGACTGGGGTCCGAGATCCGAACAAGCCCCAGAAGCCCCATAAACCATTATAACATCATTAGGCATCCATATTTGGTTAAAAATAAAGAGTTACACTGAATTCAAAAATATCCATACCAGAGTGAAAAACCAGGTTAAAAAATAAATAGTTATACAAAATTCAAAAATGTAATGGATCAATCTGCCCCTGATCACCATCACCATCACCAATATCATCATCATCATCCCCATCCTCCCCGCCATCTCTGTCCTCATCGTCATCCTCGTCATCATCCCCATTCTCATCCTCGACCCCATACTCACCCTCAGCCCCATTCTCTCCCTCATCCTCATCCTCATCCTCGACCTCATCCTCTTTAGCATCCTCATCATCGCCAGGAACGTCATCATCTCGACCACCACTAGAACTGCCACCTGGTGAATTGGATAATGCACCCATCGATGACATATATTTCTGACAAGCTGCGCTGGCCTCTGGTGGAAGTGATGAAGATAAAGCTTTGATTGGTTTCATAAATTCTGTTTCCCTCATTTGAACCTATTCTTCCAACTCTGTAACCCTTTTATTAGACTGTCTTGTGTGCTCCTTGACCTGTTCCAACTTGGTGGTACTAGAAAGGATACCTGGAGAGGACCAATACCTCGTCGGGGCTATATTCTTACTAGGTCGGCAGCGTACTCGACCAGAGTTCTCATCTCCCAAAACCTGATATAAATGATCGTGTGGACCTGAATTATCAGGCTCCTGGGCATCAAGGGCCTCTAAAGCAGCCTGTTAAAAATATTAATAGATTATTAAATTTCAAAATAGATATTAAACTTTGAAATAAACAAATTAAAATTTAAAATCTTTTCTTGTGTCGGTTCATTAACCGCAGTTCCATATTTTTTCCTTCTACTCGAGCAAAACAATTTTGCTCGAGGGAGACGTCCTTCAATATTCAATTTGTGCTTCTATAATGACATTGAAACAATATAAAGTGCAAGTATAATCATATATTCAATATTAAATAAATCACATAATTTAAGTAGGAAACAATAAAAAGGGAAAGTCCTAAAGAAAATTTATAAACAACTATCTCGTACCAGCTGCCTCTCATGATCTTACATAGTAGTGCGCCCCAAAGTGTGGAGGTATTACTTTGAATCAATGTTTTTTTGTTTTTTTCAGAAGATTCCTAAATAATGTTTAATAATAAATATGATAATATTAATGAAAAATATGAAAACAGTCATTTAAATACCTCAAATGGGATTAACACCTTAAATTTGGAAGTCGCCCAATGGGTAATCATTTGGAGATATTTCTCTATCGAAAAGTCATCCATGATAGGTACTGTCTCCAACTCCGTTCCCACTCTATCACACCAGCCAACATACAAATCATGCTTATAATCTCTCCAAAGCTCTCCTAGCTCCTTTAAACATGTTGGTCGTACACCTTCGCCATCAGAGAAGTTAAACTGAAGCTGACACCCAATATATTAATTCATATAAATAAAAAAATACTACATTAAATCCAATAGATTTTTTACCCATATTTGTGCCCACACATTGTCCTTGACTTCGTGTGGTAGATGTCTCCAAGAGAGAGGGATGACCAGAATGATGTCGGAGTATTTGTCTAGAGTCGCCAAAAAACCCCGACATTCTTGCCCAGATTTATCAATCATCTGTCCATCATCATTGTATTCAACAATCAACTGTGTCTGGCGGTTCCATACAACACGAAAGTGAGTACGCCCCCTCCTCTGCATCCTATCAATAGATGAATCTGTTATTAAAGAAAAAAAATATCAGTACAAGTTATAATAAAAATAAATTTTGGTATAAAAATTTGTTAGAGTTATATAAACATACCTGCGGTAGTTGGATCAATGGGTTTCATTGGATGTGCAGAAGATGAAGGAATATCCTATACAGGTGGAGTGTCCCTCAGTGTACGCTCCTCAGCCACATAATGTGTCGGAGCATGAGTCGAAGAAGGTGGAATATAATAGCTTGGAGATAATGAACCAATAGAAAAAGATGATGGTACAGATGTTTGGACAACTGGTAGTGGAAACATCGGAGGCCTAAATATCCCGTGTGTCCCTAAAGACACACTAGGATCAAAATGGGGTGTAGAAGATACGTCTGTGGTAGGGGCATAGTCCAATCAGGTACAACTAGTGGATCATCTAACTATCGCACCACGAGCCATCGTACCACCAGCCTCAGTACCGGGACCACCAGATGACCGTCTAACTCTGACACCACCCCCCTCCTACCACTAGCCTTTGTACTGGGAGCAATATCAGGCTCCTCATCAGATATCTCTCATCTAGGGAGTGGATCCTGAAAAAAAATTTAACACAAAAGTAAACCCATGATATTATAAGTTATTGAAATATATATTTGAAATAAAATACTCACAATAGAGATGAGTGGAGGAACACCCATCTGTGTCATGCGACGATTATTTTCTGTCATCTTTTTCCGCCACATCTCTTCAATGGGTGTCGTTTCCTGAAATAAAAAAATGGAAGTAATTAGAAATAGATAACTAATGTGTAACCCAAAAAACAAAATATAGAAAAACCATTCTGATAAAAAAAACATAAAGAAATAGAAGATTTATGGTGGTTTGAAGGTAAGTACTAGGATACAAACTCTGAATGATGTAGGTAAAACATGTAGGTGAGAACACGACTGTATGATTCTATATATTTCCCACCACAACTTCGGGTTCACAATCAACTCTGACAATTGATCTATTGGAGTCATCATAAGTAATAAAGGGATTGCTTCCAATTGCAGTAGGGATAATGTCAACTTCATCATCACCATCATCAAAAACATGTCTGGGATTTACTTCAATAATTACACTGAATTTAGGATGACGATGATCTTTGACATAAAAAACTTGTTTCACCATTGATGCCAATACATATGGTTCATCAGTGGCAAGAGTGTGAGTCATGTCAATAACTCGAAATCCAGAATCATCAATAAAAGTGCCTTGCCTCGTTATTGAATCAAACCATTAACATTTCATCATCATGACTTGACCATGTGAGTAATAATCCAAAATTATTATTTTCTCCACGACTCCATAATAAGATACATTTTCAGAATGAGGTCTATTATCCGATGAACTGGCATAACAGTCTGTTGTGGTAGTTAGCATAACACCATCATGTTGTGTTCTCATGTTTCTTGCTCGTTCAGTGATAATAAATTTGTATCCATTGATCACAAGTGATTTACAAGCACGAACCATGATATTAGGACCAAAAGCCAAAGCTCTTATTTCCTCAGAAACAGAGTCTGTAGGCAAACTCAATACCTGAAATATAAACAAATAGTAATCTTAATTAAATATTATTTTTATTTAGTTATTACAGAAATATTTTTACCTTCAATTTCAACCAAGCAGAAAACCCTTTGCTATGGAAAGTCTCTTTCATTCTCAAAGATAATGAACAATGCTTTCTATATATCAATTCTTTATGTTCCCTTTAGATAAAAATAATAATAGTTTAACAAATATTTAAAATTACAAGAGATAAGATAAAAGATACATGTACAATTTACTTACTTTATATACTCATCGTACTACGGCAAAAAAGCCATTTAGCGGCGGTTTGATTTTACGTTTAGCGGCGGTTTAAACTGCCGCTAAATAGATTGGCGGCGGTTTTGAAAAACCGCCACGAAATCGTACACCGGGAAACTATTCGCGGTGGTTTTCAAAACCGTCGCAGAACGTTTCGCGGCGATTTTTTAGCGGCGGTTTTTATTTTATTTTATTTTATTTTATTTTTTATTTTTTTTAATTATTTTTAATTATTTTTTTAATTAATTAATTAATTAATTATTTTATTTATTTATTTCGTATTAATTTTATTTATTTATTTATTTATTTTTTATTTTTCATATTTTTCATATTTTTTATTTTTCATATTTTTTTTATTTTTTATTTTTTGTATTTATTTTATTTATTTATTTATTTATTTTTTATTTTTTGTATTTATTTATTTATTTATTTTATTTTATTTATTTATTTATTTATTTTTTATTTTTTTATTTTTTTATTTTTTTTATTTTTTAATTATTTTTTAATTATTTTTTAATTAATTAATTAATTAATTAATTAATTAATTAATTATTTTATTTATTTATTTATTTATTTCGCATTAATTTTATTTATTTATTTATTTATTTTTTATTTTTCATATTTTTTTTATTTTTTATTTTTCGTATTTATTTTATTTATTTTATTTTTTATTTTTCGTGTTTATTTATTTTATTTATTTATTTATTTTATTTATTTTTATTATTTTTATTATTTTTTAATTATTTTTTTAATTAATTAATTAATTAATTAATTAATTATTTCGTATTAATTTTTTTTATTTTTCATATTTTTTTTATTTTTCATATTTTTTTTATTTTTTATTTTTTGTATTTATTTTATTTATTTTATTTTTTTTTGTATTTATTTTATTTTTCTTATTTTATTTATTTATTTATTTATTTTATTTTATTTATTTATTTATTTACTTTATTTATCCATGCATGCACATCCCATGCACATGGGAATGCACATGCCCATGCAATATAAAGAAATACTGCGTTTGGTGAGATTTGAACCCCTAACCTCTTACATATTTTCAAAGACTTTACCACTCCAGCAAGCTCGCCATGTGGTTAATAAACAGAATTTAATATACTTATATATATTAATTGAAAAAAAATAATACATAACTAATAGATATAATAAATAAAAATAAAAATAAATAAAAATAAATAAAAATAAATAAAAATAAATAATAAATAATAAATAATAAATAATAAATAATAAATAATAAATAATAAATAATAAAGAATAAAGAATAAAGAATAAAGAATAAAGAATAAAGAATAAAGAATAAATAATGAATAATGAATAAGAAATAAGAAATAAGAAATAAGAAATAAGAAATAAGAAATAATAAATATTAAATAATAAATAATAAATAATAAATAATAATAAATAATAATAAATAATAATAAATAATAATAAATAATAATAAATAATAATAAATAATAATAAATAATAATAAATAATAAATACGAAATAAAAAATATATTTAATAATAAATAATAAATAATAAATAACACATAATAAATAAAATATAATTATTAATAAATAATAAAAAATAAAAAATAAATAATAAATACGAAATAAATAAATATTTAATAAGAAATAAGAAATAAGAAATAAGAAATAAGAAATATTAAATAATAAATGATAAATAATAATAAATAAGAAATAATAAACAATAAACAATAATAAATAATAAATAATAATAAAGAATAAAGAATAAAAACAAATAAAAACAAATAATAATAAGTATTAAATAATAATAAACAATAAATAATAATAAACAAATAAAAAATAATAATAAACAAATAATAAATAATAATAAACAAATAATAAATAATAATAAACAAATAATAAATAATAATAAACAAATAATAAATAATAATAAACAAATAAAAAATAATAATAATAAACAAATAATAAATAATAATAAACAAATAATAAATAATAAATAATAAATAAACAATAATAAATAATAAATAATAAATAATAATAAAGAATAAAGAATAAATAATAAAAATATTTAATAATGAATATTAAATAATAAATAACACATAATAAATAAAATATTATTATTAATAAATAATAAATAATAAATAATAAATAATAAATAATAAATAATAAATAATAATAAAGAATAAAGAATAAATAATAAAAATATTTAATAATAATTATTAAATAATAAATAACACATAATAAATAAAATATTATTATTAATAAATAATAAATAATAAATAATAAATAATAAATAATAAATAATAAATAATAAATACGAAATAAAAAAATATTTAATAATAAATAATAAAAATAAATAAAAATAAATAATAAACAATAAATAATAATAAACAAATAATAAATAATAATAAACAAATAATAAATATAAATAATAAATAATAAATAATAAATAATAAATAATAAATAATAAATAATAAATAATAAATAATAAATAATAAATAATAAGTAATAAATAATAAATAAATATAAATAATAAATAATAAATAATAAATAACCAGAAACAAATATTATTAATAATAATAATATTTTATTATTATTAATAATAATATTTTATTATTATTAATAATAAATAATAAATAATAAATAATAAATAAATATAAATAATAAATAATAAATGAATATAAATAATAAATAATAAATAACCAGTAACAAATAATAGATAATAAATAAATTAAAGTATATTATAAATAATAAATAATAAATAATAAATAATAAATAATAAATAATAAATAATAAATGAAACACATGAAAAAGTATGAAAAGACGTGAGAAGGGATGAAAAATCATGAAAACACATCAAAACGGATGGAGAAGCATGAAGAATGAGGCATTAGAAAGAATGAGAAAGCATGAAAACTCATGACAACTCTGGAAAACCCCTTAAGAATTCAACACAATCATCATAATAACCCACAAAAAACCATTGATAAAGATAACAAGTCATGGAAACCCAAATAAACAATAATAAATGGAGCAATCGTTAAAACCTATCAAAACGGTCATAAAGTGACAAAAACATTGGACTCACATTAATGGAGATAATTTATGATCCGAGAGTCCATTCCAGATCAGCGACTAGTCAAATCAAAGATCCTAAAATGATCTTTGAGCTGATAGGTGAAAGAGACCGAATGGACCGACGGATCGAAAGTTACGACTGTTTAAAAAAAAGGTGACGGGGAATGGGTCCTAGAAACGAGGCATCGAAAAACATAACAAACCCGATAACCACTAAAAGGCCATAACTTATGATCTAGGAGTTCATGTGGGCGCCGCGACCAGTCAAACCAAAGCTTATGGAACGACCTACGATCTGGAAGGCGGAGGAGTCCGAACTGATACGCAGATCGAAAGTTAGGTCCGTTTGAAGACAAGTTCGACGGGACACCTGTGACGAAAACGGGGTTTCGGAGGCCTTTAGAGGGGTTTTTGGATTGCATTACACGCGTTGTACGCTACACCAAAAGGAGCTTGCACTACACGCATCCCTGACTTGGCTTGCATTACACGCAATCGCGACCTTCCACGATAGCGTGTGTTGTACGCAATACCGAGTTTCACTAAACAACGATATGTTATATAAACTAGCCGTTATGAATAGTAATAACCAATTTTTGAAATTTTATAAATTTTATCTTTCGAAATGGACTTCATTTTTGGATTCGGAATATCGAAATTAGCCTACGGTGAATTTTTGGTATTTTTCTGAAAACATTCAATTTTTGATGAATAGTGAAAACACTGGGTTACTATTTAAAAACCGACTTTTTATTTAAATAATTATTTATTTTATTTAATTTTATTCTAGGTCAAAATTGATACATAATACCTATATAAGTTCAATGTAATTCATTGGAGTCATTTTATAATAATCTTAGATATATAAAAATTTTATTGAACTTTTCACCGTCTTTTACCTACCTCCTAGGAGAATTTGCAAATTTACATAAAACTTAATTTTACCACTTTTGTGAGTGGAATTTAAAATATCCGAGAGACATGGTTGATATCAATGAGTAAAATGTGGTTCAATAAGACAAAAATAACTTTTGATGAATAGTAACTTTTTACTTTTATTTACCATGATTAAAAGTAAATAGGGTAATTAAGGGTAAAAATAATAATATTATTACCCTAACACATGTCCTAATTCTATTGGATAACTTTAGTTCGACCAAAAACAACCTTAGGGATAAAATATTACCCTTTAGGTCCACTTGGATTAGATTAGGACATTTATTACTATTTTACTTAAAGAAGAATTAAAATAGTTAAAATCAAAGTTTAATAACTAATTTTTTTTAATATAGGGTTATACATAAGATAAATTTGACTATAAATATTAATTATAAATATAAAAATATTTCCTACATAATGGTATTTTATTTATAATTTTTAGACATTAAATAATATAAATTATTTATGACACAATGATGATGCATTAATTACCTTATTAATGAAATATTAACATAATTGATGTTATAAATACTCAAATAAATGTAATTTTAGAATTTTTATGAATTACAATAATTTCCTAGGTTAATATGACATGTTATTATTGATTTAATTAACTTTTTTTGAACTAATCATGCTGTTATGATTTTCACAAAAATCAAGTACCAAATAGTGTCAAAATTGACATAAAATAGTTTTTAAAACAAATAATATATTATTAATTGTTATTTTATTTTTAAAAATCTAAGGTTTGGCCAAATGACTTAGATAAAGATATATATATTAATAATGAACCACTTGGGGTTCTTTTGTGTTGTTATAGTAATTTTATTAACCATATAGTGTAAGAAAACAAAAAGACACGGTAAAAGTTAAATTATTTAACTTAGAGTTAAATCTAAATGATAAGGATAAAATAGTAACATAAACTTGTCTAAAACCTATTTGTTGAGATTATTTCGACCCATTCCATCTTATATTTGAAGTAAATCAATTTGGAGCTATTAAAAACTGAATATGACTTTATTATAAAATAATATTTTAAGTTTTCCTAAGGTGCCCCTCTCCTCCCTTATAAAAAGGGCACCCCTTCCCTCTTCTCTCCACACCCTTTTGAGCCTTGAATCTCAGACAAACCCTGAAAATTACTCTTATAAACCTCTCTAGTTATATCATAGAGGTTCTGGTCTTCTCAAAAGACCAACTCTAGTGCCCTAAGAAGAAGTTTAAAGGAGGTGCGTCGAAGAAGAGGTAATCTCTTCTACCGATTCTTTCAAGTTTCCTTCTTCTTCAACTTATTCTTCTTTAGTTGTTTCATTATAAAGTAATAACATAAGTATTACTTATAATATTATATGTTATTATAAATATTAAACAACCCTATTTCACCTTCTATCCATGCTACGAAAAATGAAATCACCGTGCGTGCGTACGTACAGAATACCGTCTCCACGCCGTGGTGTAATCAGTTTTTCCACCACCACCTTACATGGATGCGTATAATGGTGTAAAGAATAACTATATATGGTTATTATAACATCATACTGATTCTAAGATATTATATCATCCACTCCAATTCCATTCAATAAATATGGGAATGATATCATCGCTCATGCGTACGTACAGATTACCGTCTCCACGACGCGATGTGATTCATTTTCCATGTTAACAATTCAAGAATGATTATAAAGTATATATAATAAGTAATCATGAAATATATGACATAATAATGCTACTGGATTTATGTATATATATATATGCATGTCATCTACTTAATTTCATTCAATTCAACAAGGAAACGAAAGCAATGTTCATGCGTACGTACGAACTACCGTCTCCATGAACGGTGTATTTCATTTCATTTATTTATCTATTATATATATATATGTAATGAATATATATATGATATATAAATCATGATTTAAATTCTTTAAGTAAGTAAATCAATATATAATTAATAATATTATGAAGAACAACAAGTCCAAACACATATGATAAATAAAACGATTTTACCCAAAACGCTGCTTTAACATGGAATTTACAAAAGAAAGGGTAATATAAAGTCATAATTGAACCATATATGATATCATAACAATGAATATGATTCTGTAATAAGTCAATGACATTATTTAAATCATTATACAGGAGGTTCAGATACGTACGAAGCATATCAGATCTAGGGTAAGGGATAACTTTTCCAATCTCATTTTTATTCGAGATTGTTTATTCGTAAGTATTTACTGGGGTTATATTTTTCCTCCATGTCCATAAAATGATTTTCATAAAGTGTTTAATATTCTTCCATGTATGTTTAAAGTCATATTTACCCCTCTTTGACTTTTACTTTGTGTTATGGAAGGAATCTTTCTTTGGTTTACCATACGTGGTACTTTTTGACTTTTCTGTTAAAAGTACGAGAAGAATGTTTTTTTAACTTATACTGCATGAATGGATTTTTACGGTTTCATAACACCTTATTTTCATGAAGATTACTCTACAAGATTTCATGATTATTTTCAACAAAATCTTTTTCTTTTAAAATTTCATGGCATTTTGTTAAAAGAAAATAATTTTGAAGAAGAAAGGATATTTTCCTCAAGAATTCATTTCAAGTGTTTTATCAAAACCATTTTCCATCTAAGATGATATTATTTCATATATGTATGTTTCAAGTATAATTTCTCTATGATTTACATGGTTTCACTTTTACTATTATGAAATGATATCTTTTTTGTATGGATTATGTTATGATGGGATGATGTTTATAAAACCCATTTTATACTTTGGGTAATGATGAATGATTTATGTTCATGTTGTGGCACAAGTAAGAATGATTTCATTATGAGATGAGTGAGACCTATATCTTCCTCCAATTTATTGGGTAAAGATTTATATCTCCTGAGATATACATGGCTGTAATGGTAAGTTAATCCGGTTCAGTGATACAGGGCTGGAACGAGGAGTGAACTCGATTCAGAAAGGGACTTTTTCCACTAAGATGGTCTTGGCAGCAATGCCTTGGATACTATGGAAATCATATCATGTGATTAATGTTTTTACACAATTACAAGTTTTATTCCCATGCTATTTTATCACGATTAATGTTTCTTTATGATCTATGCCTTACGTACTGCCATGTTTTATGTCATTGCTCAAGATTTTGATGTTTAAATATTATGTTCATGTTTTGAAGTTTAAATGTACATGGTTTGTTTTATTTTCTCCATGCTTACCCTCATTGAGAATTTGAGCTCACCCTTTATATGTTTTCTTTTCCCTAGGATATAAAGAAAGGTTTTAGGTAATAAAAAAGGGGAAGATATTTATGAGAGATGTTGAAGATCTTTCACCAAGATTAGAAGATTATATTCTGAGTTTCCAAAGAAACTAAACTATTATGGTCCTTTGATGTCTGTTTTTGTTATGTATTAAGTATTTCTCAAAAGTAATGTAATGTCCATGTACATCAAGATTGGGTCTCTACAGTTGGTATCAGAGGTTCAGTTTAGTTAAACTTTGGAAACAAGGATGCGAAAAGTTTAGTGAGATCCCTAGAGATATTTCTAAGGTATGTCTAGGGATGTTCGTAAGGTTAAGTATAAGTATAGTTTATAGTCCTAGAATTACGGTAAAAATATTATAATTAACCCTAAGATGTTATATATTGAAGGTACTCCCCCTTTATTATGTTTTTTCCCTAGCATGATTTTTTCCTCTCACACTATTCTTTTTGGGTTTTAGACGATGGATGGAACCCGAAGGAACCGTGTTGATCAATGTAATGGACAATGAAATGATTGTCCTTCTGAACAACCAAATGTGATGGGAGATGGAGTGAAAAATCTTATTTATATACCTACACAAGCTATGAATCATTCTAGATTTCCAAATGATCAGAGAAGTGAACAATATTCTATTGAGTCCTTCACGAGGTAATGACCACCTTCTTTCAATGGGTCTTCTGATCCACTTGTTGCTGAACAATGGATCAGTACCATTGAAAAGATATTTTCCATACTTTTCTGTTTAGAACATGATAAAGTCATTCTAGCTGTTTACTGTTTCGAAGGTGAAACAGACTAGTGGTGGACTCTAATTAAGAATACAGGGCCCCAAGATGAAATTGAATCCATGGAATGGGATGAGTTTAAGAACTTGTTTTTCAGTAAGTACTTCCCTCGTATTCTTTGAAAAAAGATGTAAAAGGAGTTCCTTGAGCATAATAAAAAGGATGATGAATCTGTTGGTATATACGAAGTGAATTTTACAAGGCTTACAAGGTATGCATCTGGATTTATCATCCAACCTGAAAGTAAAGTTGATCGATTCTTCAGTGGCTTAAAACTAATTCTTCAAAGGGAATTAGATATAAGAGACTTTAGTAGATATGAAGAAATTGTGAGTTGTGCTATCAAGGTAGAAATGGAAGTTGGTGTTACATATCCATCTCATGGTTTTGACAAGAAACGAAAGATAGAGTTCAAGGAGAAATCTCAGAACAATGGTGAAAAGAAGATGAATGTTTCTTTATGCTCAAAGTGTGGAAATAAGCATGGTGGAGATTGTCTAAAAGGGACTAGAAAATGTTTTAAGTGTGGAAAATAAGGTCATCGAGTAGCTGAGTGTCGAAGTAATGGAAAAAGGGTTTCTAATGATGTGAATAAAGAAAAGACTGCAGAGAACTCACCACTAAAACTTCAATGCTTCAAGTGCAAAGAAATGGGGTATTATTCTAACTAATGCCATAATCCAAGGGTTAATGATGATCGACATGAGAAACCTCTTCATGAAAAGGACAAAGGGAAGTCATATTCGATCACTATTGGAAATGTTGAGTATGACAACGATGTAGTGGAATGATTATGTGTTTATGTAACGGGATTCCAAAATAATGTTGTGGAATCTAATTTATAGTACTGTGGAATATTGGAATATCTATGTATTGGTTTATTATGGTTTTCAATAATTACATGGTACTGGTAACCATGAAAAGTAATTCAAATATTTTGGAAAGCAGATGATATGCGCATAAGAAAGAGATAAGGAGAAAATTAAATTTTTGATAGTATTCATGAACTCATGACTGATATAAGGACAAAGTTATACCATGGTTTGAGTATATAGAATTTTTGGATTTTGGTATGTGGAAAGAGTTAACTTTTGACAGCATTCATGTTTTCACTAAGGTTCAATGGGTATTCATTTTTCAAGAGAATACATGATTAAGGTATTCACATGATTGGAATGTGACCAACAAGATATATGAGGGATAAATGATGGTATTCACGTGCTTGTTATATGACCTTTTTAGTAATCGTTCTCTTTATACTATGAGTTTGGAAAGAAGTATTTTGGATAAGCCTAAAGATTGGAATGGATTATGTTGAACATAAGTTAGTATTGTTTAAGGCTAGGAATTTTTTCTATATTATTGATAGAATGTTATAATAGTGTAGTTTAAGAAAAGGGACAACCTGAAAAATGGGCGACAACTCATCATGTCGGACAAGGTTGTGGGAATCGAACCCACAACCGAAATGCGACAGGCCTTTATCGCCTACCACTAGCTTATAGGAAGTCCCTGGTTAGTAGAAACGAGTTTTATTTTATTAAGAGGTATGATAGATGAAGTATAAGTCCATTTTTGGAACCATATACGATTAATCTCACCATAAGATGGACTTATGTATATAACTTTTGCTAATCCTATGTTTGAGACAGATGGAATGACCTATCATTCTATCACATGATCTGCTAACACTTCGCAAAAGAAAAATTCAACTCAATTTCTTTAAGAGATGAAGTGTAAATTATTCAAGGCATGAGCAACGGTAATATTGTACCAAAATCAAGTAATTATTTATTTTAATTCAAAAATTCTTCAACTTTAGGGAAATGATCTTGAAAACCAAAAATGTTGTCCTAGTGCCCTTATAGCTGATGAATCCGATGGTACCTTAGATCATCACAAATTTATGGCTTTGTGATTGTTGGCTTTTTCATAGCCATGTTCTCTACCACTCTCCATCAGAATATGATGGTTAGATTTCTCTTCCATATCCATATTTTCACCTATGTTCTCCTATGTGGAAACCCAGTGATTAGTTAATTTGGGTAACCATTACGTTTCATACTTTAGTTTTTAAAGATAAGTTTTGGTATTCCTTTTTTCGATGTGGGTTTATATTAAAGAAACTTTCTAGTAGTAAACCATTTATAACCCCGACAAATTTCGAGGGTGAAATTCATTTTAAGGGGGGTAGAATGTAACACCCTGAGATTTTATGAAAAATATTCTTTTTAATTTCATTGATGTATTATGTTGTATGCTACACCAAAAGGATCTTGCACTACACGCATCCCTAAATTGGCTTGCATTACATGTAATCATGACCTTCCACGATAGCGTGTGTTGTACGCAATACTAAGTTTCACTAAACAATGATATGTTATATAAACTAGCTGTTATGAATAGTAATACCCACTTTTTGATATTTTATAAATTTTATCTTTCGAAATGGACTTCATTTTTGGATTTGTAATATCGAAATTATCCTAGGGTGAATTTTTGGTATTTTTCTGAAAACTTTCAATTTTTGATGAATAATGAAAACACTGAGTTACTATTTAAAAACCGACTTTTTATTTAAATAATTATTTATTTTATTTAAATTTATTCTATGTAAAAATTGATACATAATATATATATAAGTTCAATGTAATTTATTGGATTCATTTTATAATAATCTTAGATGTATAAAATTTTTATTGAACTTTTCACCGTCTTTTACCTACCTCCTAGGAGAATTTGCAAATTTACATAAAACTTAATTTTACCACTTCTGTGAGTAGAATTTCAAAAATTCGAGAGACACGGTTGATATCAGTAAGTAAAATGTGGTTCAATAAGATAAAAATAATATTTGGTGAATAGTAACTTTTTACTTTTATTTACCACGGTTAAAAGTAAATAGGGTAATTAAGGGTAAAAATGATATTATTATTACCCTAAAATATGTCCTAATTCTATTGGATAAGTGTAGTTAGACCAAAAAAAACCTTAGGGATAAAATATTACCCTTTAGGTCCACTTGGATTAGATTAGGACATTTATTATTATTTTATTTAAAGAAGAATTAAAATAGTTAAAATCAAAGTTTAATAACTAAAACATTTTTAATATAGGGTTATACATAAGATAAATTCGACTATAAATATTAATTATAAAGATAAAAATATTTCTTAAATAATGGTATTTTATTTATAATTTCTAGACATTAAATAATTTAATTTATTTATGACACAATGATGATGGAGTAATTATCTTATTAATGAAATATTAACATAATTGCTGTTATAAATACCCAAATAAATGTAATTTTAGAATTTTTATGAATTCCAATAATTTCCTAGGTTAATATGGCATGTTAGTATTGATTTAATTAACTTTGTTCGAACTAATCATGCTGTTATGATTTTCAAAAAAATCAAGTACCAAATAGCGTCAAAATTGACATAAAATAGTTTTTAAAACAAATATTATATTATTAATTGTTATTTTATTCCTAAAAATCTAAGGTTAGGAAAAATGACTTAGATAAGGATATATATATTAATAATTAACCACTTGGGGTTCGTTTGTCTTGTTATAGTAAGTTTATTAACCATATAGTGTAAGAAAAAAAAAGACACGGTAAAAGTTAAATTATTTAACTTAGAGTTAAATCTAAATGATAAGGATAAAATAGTAACCTAAGCTTGTATAAAACCTATTGGTTGAGAGTATTTATACCCATTCCCACATTAACTTCTAAATAAATCAATTTGTAGCTATTAAAAACTGAATATGACTTTATTATAAAATAATATTTTAAGTTTTCCTAAGGTGCCCCTCTCCTCCCTTATAAAAAGGGAACCCCTTCCCTCTTCTCTTCATACCCTTTTGAGCCTTGAATCTCGGCCAAACCCTGAAAATTACTCTTCTAAACCTCTCTAGTTATATCATAGAGGTTATTGTTTTCTCAAAAGACCAACTCTAGTGCCCTAAAAAGAAGTTTAAAGGAGGTGCGTCGAAGAAGAGGCAATCTCTTCTACCGATTCTTTCAAGTTTCCTTCTTCTTCAACTTCTTCTTCTTTAGTTGTTTCATTATAAAGTAATAACATCAGTATTAATTATATGATGATATGTTATTATAAATATGAAACAACCCTATTTCACCTTCTATCCATCCTATGGAAAATGAAATCACCGCGCATGCGTACGTATGGAATAACGTCTCCACGCAGTGGTGTAATCTGTTTTTTCCACCACCACCTTACTTGGATGGGTATAATGGTGTAAATAATAACTATATATGGTTATTATAACTTCATAATGATTCTAAGATATTATATCATCCACTCCAATTCCATTCAATAAATATGGGAAGGATATCATCGCTCGTGCGTACGTACGGATTACCGTCTCCACGACGTGATGAGATTCATTTTCCATGTTAACAATTCAAGAATGATTATAAAGTATATATAATAAGTAATCATGAAATATATGAAATAATAATGCTACTGGATTTATGTATATATATATGTATTTCATCTAATTAATTTCATTCAATTCAACATGGAAATGAAAACGGCGTTCATGCGTACGTACGACCTACCGTCTCCATGAACGGTGTATTTCATTTCATTTATCTATCTATTATATATATATATATATATCTAATGAATATATATATGATATATAAATCATGATTTAAATTCTGGAAGTAAGTAAATCAAGATATTAGTAATAATAATATCAAGAACAACAAGTCCAAACATGTACGATAAATAAAACGATTTTACCCAAAACGCTGCTTTAACATGGAATTTACAAAATAACGGGTAATATAAAGTCATAAGTGAACCATATATGATATCATAACAATGAATATGATTCTGTAATAAGTTAATGACACTATTTAAATCATTATATAGGAGGTTCAGATACGTACGAAGCATATCAGACCCATGGTAAGGGATAACTTTTCCAATCTCGTTTTTATCCGAGATTGTTTATTCGTAAGTATTTACTGGGGTTATATTTTTCCTCCATGTCCATAAAATTATTTTCATAAAGTGTTTAATATTCTTCCATGTCTGTTTAAGGTCATATTTACCCCTCTTTGACTTTTACTTTGTGTTATGGAAGGAATCTTTCTTGGGTTTACCATACGTGGTGCTTTTTGACTTTTCTGTTAAAAGTACGTGGAGAATGTTTTTTTAACTTATACGGCATGAATGGATTTTTATGGTTTCATAACACCTTATTTTCATGAATCTTACTCTATAATATTTCATGACTATTTTCAATAAAATACCTTTATTTTTAAATTTCCTGGCATTTTGTGAAAAGAAAATGATTTTGAAGAAGAAAGGATATTTTCCTCAAGAATTCATTTCAAGTGTTTTATCAAAACCATTTTCCATCTAAGATGAAATTATTTCATATGTGTATGTTTCAAGTATAATTTCTCTATGATTTACATGGTTTCACTTTTCCTATGATGAAATGATATCTTTTTTTTGTATGGATTATGTTATGATGGTATGATGTTTATGAAACCCATTTTATACTTTGGGTAATGATGAATGATTTATGTTCATGTTGTGGCACAAGTAATAATGATTTCATTATGAGATGGGTGGGACCTATATCTCCCTCCAATTAATTGGGTAAATATTTATATCTCATGATATAGACATGGCTGGAACGGTAAGTTAATCCGGTTCAGTGATACAAGACTGGAACGAGGAGTGAACTCGATTCAGAAAGGGACTTTGTCCACTAAGATGGTCATGGCAGCAATGCCTTGGATACTATGGAAATAATATCATGTGCTTAATGTTTTTCCACAATTACAAGTTTTATTCCCATGCTATTTTATCATGATGAATGTTTCTTTATGATCTATGCCTTATGTACTGCCATGTTTTATGTCATTTCTCAAGATTTTTATGTTTAAATATTATGTTCATGTTTTGAAGTTCAAATGTATATGGTTTGTTTTATTTTATCCATGCTTACCCTTACTGAGCATTTGAGCTCACCCTTTATATGTTTTCTTTTCCCCAGGATATAAAGAAAGGTTTTAGGTAAGAAAAAAAGGGGAAGATCTTTATAGGAGACGTTGAAGATCTTTCACCAAGATTAGAAGATTATATTCTATGTTTCCAAAGACACTAAAATATTACGGTCCTTTGGTGTCTATTTTTGTTATGTATTAAGTATTCCACAAAATCAATGTAATGTCCATGTACGTCAAGATTGGGTCTCTACAAAATTAATGGTGACTCTACCAACAATTTTTTCAAGAAGGATTTGGAAAACTTCTTAGCACAAAGATCTCTAAAAAAATAGCACAACCGAATAATTGAGACTCTTACATTATTGGACAAGAGATGCCAAATTGCTATTGGAATCAACTCATGCAAAAGGATGTGATAATCATGAGTCTTCAAAGATTTAAACTTCAAATCTTTTCTGTTGAACCTTTTTGATATATTTCTTGAATAGCCATCATGAACTTTAATAGACTCTAGCACATCCAGAAATTGTTTTTTTTTCAGCAGGTGTCATTACATAAGAAGCACATGGAACTTGCCATTTATTTTCACTGATACAGACAGGATGAAATTCTGTTTTGATCCCCCAATCTACCAAGTCACTCCGATATCGTAAATCATCTTTTGTATTCCCCTTGACATTTAGAAGAATCGAAAGCAACATTTCACATATATTCTTTTCAATGTGCATTACATCTAAGCAATGATGTAACAAGTTGGTTGACCAAGATGACAACTCAAAGAATATAATCTTCTTATTCTAATTGTAACAGGTATTATTGGAAACATTTTTCCTCTTTCTATATTTCATTACACCCTTCCCAAACGAATAACTGAAATCTTTCAATTCATTAAGCACATCAGTTCTAGACATACGTTGAGGTGGATTTTCAGTCTTCATGGTATTGTCAAATCTTTGACGATTGTTTCTGTATGGATGGTTCATTGGAAAGAATCTTCGATGTCCCATAAAACTAAAACTATGATGATATTTTAGTCCTCTCAATCGAGTATTCTTCATACAAACAAGACATAAAAATTTTTCTTTTGTGCTCCATCCAGACATCATTGCATAAGCAGGAAAATCATTGATCGTCCATATAAGCGTAACACACATATGAAATATGTCTTTCAAACATGCATCATATGTGGGAACACCCACATCCCAAATAAGTTTCAACTCTTGTATTAAAGGTTTCATATATACATCTATATCATTGTTGGGATCAAAAGGGACAAATATCAGTATACTCAATAAAGTGTAAGGCTTTTTCATACACAACCATGGGGGAAGGTTATAAATGTGTATGAAAACCAACCATGTGCTGTGGGAAGTAATCATCTGCCCAAATGGATTAAAACCATCACATGAAAGACCCAGTCTCACATTATGCATGTCAGCTACAAATTCATGATATCGAGCATCAAATATCTGCCATGAAAATCCATCTACAAGGTGAACCAACTCTTCATTATTCTTTTTTCTCTCGTTGTCATGCCATCAAATTTTTACTAATATTTCATTAGACATGAAAAGGTTCTGTAATCTAGGGATTAATGGAAAGTGCCACATTACATTTTTTGGAACCCGAGATGGTGTTCCATCATCTTTTGGCTTCTATCGGGAGGATCCAAATTTGATACAATCATTTCTTTTAGCAGTTTCCTCCCAAAATAAGCTGCAATCATTCAGGAAAGCATGATTTTTTTTTGAGAATACAAGTTCATCAACTAACTTCCATACCATATAGTGGTTTGAGGAAATATCTGGATCATATGGAAGTAAGTTCTTTAAGAAGGTAAGAATGTAATCGATTGAAGTATTTGAAATACCATACATAGTTTTCCCATGAAACAACCGGATTAAAAATTCCAACTTTTTCATTTTACCACATTGCCGATATACTGGAGTCATCGCAACATCATTCAATTTTTCCACCCTATCAACAACATCATTTTCATTGGATGCATCATGTGTGAGTGTATAAAAATATTGTTGGTTGGACATCCTTTCCTTCCCATGATGCCAAATAAATGGAAACCGATCATATATCAAACTCTCCAATTTAGTCCTATCATTTGGATCATCAACATTTTGAGATTCCATTTTCTCTCCATTGTGATACCACACATAATAGTTTGCTTGGAAACCATATTTGGTTATATGATAGTTAACTGCTTCATAACTCAACCAAGGTCTTCCAAAACAATTAGAACATGTGCAGTGTATGAGACCACTATCTGAATCCTAGTCAAATGAAAAATCTAAAAATCTGTTCAAATTATTTTGAAAATCGGTTGAAATCTGATCAGTTTCGTTCATCCAACTTCTATCCATTCTGTAAAAAAATTGCAATATGTCATTTAAAATCAATTCAATGATATTGAAGTTCTATCAAAAAAATATTTAGGTAAATGAAAATTGTTTACTTTATATAAAATCATAAATGACACATTACTCTATATGATAATCATATTAAGAAACACAACAAAATATAGTGTATATAATAAAATAAGATACAAAATTTCTAATGCCTATATTCAAGGATTTTCCAGTAAGATATTGGAAGTGGATCAAGGAATACACAATCCTTAAGGGCCTTGTTGGGAGTACATGAGTTTTATACATTAACTTCTTCAGGGAGATCAGGATGAGGAGTAGGATGAGGATCACATCAAAAGTAGTTATGGGCTCATCATGTTTCACCTTAACCATGGATTAAAGGATACTAGGTTTGGGGCCATAGATCATAGGTTGGAAGGATGTATTCATTGAATCATGTACCAATTGATTTTGGAGAGGGACCTTCAATAGTTATAGGTATGTATTTGATTAGAAACACCTATAAAAAGGATATACATGAATTGTGACATCCCAAACCAGGATGCCACTCATTAGTGACCCAAACCCAAATGGCCACATGGCCTCAAGCACATCTACCAAAATTCCAAATGTCATTGACTAATAGTGAGATCCTATCCCATGTCTAGGGGAGACTATTCACTCATTACCTAAGTTGCACAATTTTAATATTATCATTTAAAAAGTGGAAGAAAGATAATACTGGGAAAATATTGGAAATGGATTAAAATAACTAAATCAGTAATACCAACTAATAACAGAATCATAAACCAAATAATGGTAATATATGTCATGTATCAAGAAGAAAAACATAGATACAACTAGTAGGAAGTAGTACGATACAAGAGGCTAAATAAATTCTAAAATTCAACCTAGATTCTTTAGCTACAACCCAATCATCTGGTTCATCGGTGGCAATAGTGCGAGTCATGTCAATAACTCGAAATCCACAATCATCAATAAAGGTGCCTTGCCTCGTCATTGAATCAAACCATTGATAAAGAGAAGAGTTTTACCAACGGTTTCACACAACCGTTGGTAAAAGAGGACTTTAAGGCCCCTTTATAGGTATCCTAAATAGAGGAACATGCCTTAGGTCCCATTAAGTGTTATAGGGATCCAAAATCATTCACTCATGTTCAATAAATCATTATTGGAACCTCTATGGTCATACCTTTCATTACCCAATTAGTTCCCCTAGTCAAGTGCACCCCATGGGTGGATAAAATTTAGGCTTCTAAACTAATAGGTTGTTCATGGCTTGTAAAAAGGTTTAATTTCATAAAGTATAGACAAAAACAGTTATTTTTAAATTTGAAATTAATAATAAATTATATCAATGATAACAATATTACTGAATTAAACTTGTGACTTATCTAACATTGTTATGGATGTATACACATGCCAGCATGGCTAGTGAAAAGCACCCCACCATCATAAAAGTGAGTATTGACCAAGAAAGAGACATAATATACAACATATAGTGAGAACCATATTTAATTGACCCTAAAGTTATATTAGTACAGTCATCTTAGGAAGCCAATTATCACTCATGACTAACCATGCCACTATAAACAACCTAGAGTGTATGAGTTTTCTCTCTGATCTCAACAACATCATCACACATTCTTAACATGATGTGAATCATGTGGAATATGGATGATATTAACACAAAATTCCCAGTAATAGAAATCCTTCTAAGAAATGAAAATTTATGGATGATATTAACACATAATTTATTTTGAATCAAATTTGATTCATTATAAAATCCCAACACACACACCTAAATCAAACAGAAAACAAAAGTCATACACACCCAAATAAAAACAGAAAACCAAAATAGTAGATGCAGAGCATTAAAATGAAAGTATCACTTAAAAATTAGAAGTGTAGAACTAAGAAATTTTGAAGATGGATAAGAACGAAGGATTTCTGCAGTAGGGTAAACAGAATCCCACTTCTCCACTTCACCCAAATGAAAACATAAAACCAAAATAGTAGATGCAGTATCACTTACAGATTACAAGTGAAGAACTGATAAATCTTAAAGATGGAAGGATTTTAGCCGTATGGGAAAGAAAATCCCAATTCTCCCTTCTGTTTAGGGCTGTAGTCACATAGAATGGGGGAGGTCGAGCTTCTGTGAATTTGGGGAAACACTTTCCCGACGGTTTGTAAAAACCGTTGGGAAAGAAATCCTTTACCAATGGTTTGTAAAAACCATTGGTATATGATGATTTAAATTATCTATACCAACTATTTAAGAAAACCATTGGTATAGAGTATAATTTTCCCAAAGGTTTTCCAAAACTATTGGGAAAAGATGATTTTAACCACCTTTTACCAACGGTTTCCTTAAACCGTTGGTAAAAGTACTCTATAGGCATTGGGAAAACCTCCCTTTCCAGTAGTGTATTATTCACCATGTTCTAACATACTCAACAACTTTAAACCCAATTTAAAAATTGATCCACTTAAACATTTATTCTTATATCCCAATCATTAAACTTTTCTTCAAAATAATTTAAAAACATAAAAATTACCCTTTAACTATTTACCATTTATTCCATTTTTTATTTTGTAAAAAATCTAATTCTTAAGTTATCCAAATAGCCCCTTATTCCATGATAACAAGCCAAATTGGGTTAAACTCATAAATCCCCTATTCCACATTTTACAACCCTAATTTTCCATTTACAAGGGATTATGTAACACCCCAAGATTTCATATACGCTATCTCTTCAAAGTTATTCAATAACTTGCGCTACACGCAACACCGAGTTTGAGCGCACCACGACTTACCAAACTAGCCGTTCAAAAGTGGTTATGAATATTATTAACTGACTTTTGAATTTTATATACTCCATATAATTTAGAATCCATATTATGTGTTTTTTAGACATAATATAAGAACAAATTCATTTTTTTCAGATAAAAGAAGTATTTTTCAAAAAATGCAATTTTACCGCCTTTTAATGGAGAACACTTTTTAAAAACAATATTTGACACTTTTATATATTCAATTTAATAAAATTATATTCTTGTTTAGAAGTAAGACATGAAAATTTATTTTTTTATAAATTTTTGGTACTTTTCTAATATCTTTCATATTTTGATGAATAGTGAAAAATACTAAATTTTAATTGAAAACAACTTTTTTAATCGAAATAATTTATAGTGTTAAATTATGAATTTTAATGGTTTGGATTTATAATTAGATTATATTTTTATCATTTAATAGAATTTAGGTCATTATAAGTAATTTCACATTTAAATTTGACATAAACACCTGTCGATCTTTTGTAGTTTTTACTTTTTAAAAACCCGCCTTTTGGATTTGACAACGGGAATTAATTTTAAATTAATTAATTCAAATTATATATCCTTAATTTGGTAAAATATAATTCATTTTTTCATTATTAATATCAAAATTATATTAGGGTGAATTTTTTTTATTTTTTTTAAAACTTTCAATTTTTGATGAATAGTGAAAAACACTACGATATTGTTTAAAACCAACTTTTTTTTAAATAATTATTTATTTTATTTAAATTTATTTTATGTAAAAATAGATATATAATACCTATATAATTTCAATTTAATTCATTGGAGTCATTTTATAATAAAATTAGATGTATAAAATTTTATGGAACTTTTTAACATCTTTTACCCATTTTCTAGGCACAATTGCAAATTTGCATAAAATGAAATTTTACCACTTTTGTGAATTGAATTTAAAAAATCCTAGAGACACAGTTGACATAAGTAAATTTTTTTTAAATAAGATGAAAATAATTTTTGGCAAATAGTAACTTTTGACTTTTATTTACCATTGTTAAAAGTAAATAGGGTAATTAAACATATAAATGATATTATAATTACCATAACACATGTCCTAATTCTATTGGATAAGTGTATTTCGACCAAAAATAACCTTAGGAATAAAATATGATCCTTTTTGTCCACTTGGATTAGATTAGGACATTAATTATTATTTTATTTAAAGAAGAGTTAAAAGTGTTAAATTCAAAGTTTAATAAATAAACCATTTTTAATATATGGTTATACATAAGATAAATTCGACTATAAATATTAATTATAAAGATAAAAAAATTTCATACATAATTTTATTTTATTTATAATTTTTATACATTAAATAATTAAATTTATTTATGACACAATGATGATGGAGTAATTACCTTATTAATGAAAGATTAAAACAATTGATATTATAAATATACAAATAAATGTAAATTGAGAATTTTTATGAATTAAACTAAATTTCTAGGTTAATATGACATGTTAGGGTTTATTAAATAAATTTTATTTTAAGTAATCATGCAGTTATGACTTTCAAAAAAACAAAATACCAAATAGTATCAAAATTGACATAAATGAGTTTTTAAAACAAATACTATATTATTAAATTATATAATAGTCCTAAATATATAAGGTTAGGACAAAGGACTCTTATAATGATATATATGTCATTAATAAACCAATTGGGTTTTTATTTTCATTTTATTGTAAGTTTATTAACCATGGAATATCAAAATACAAGAAGACATTGTAAAAGTTATACTCTTTAACTAAGAGTTAAATCTAAAAGATAAGGTTAAAATGGTAACCTAAACTTGTATAAAACCTATTGGTTGAGAGTATTTAGATCCATAACCACCTAAGTCTCTAAATTAATTCATTTGGAGACATTATAAAACGAAAATTATTTATAATAAAATAATATTTCAAGCTTTTCTTAAAGTGACCCTCACCTCCCTTATAAAAGGGTACTTCCACTTCTCT
This sequence comes from Viscum album, assembly GCA_963277665.1. Taxonomy (NCBI): domain Eukaryota; kingdom Viridiplantae; phylum Streptophyta; class Magnoliopsida; order Santalales; family Viscaceae; genus Viscum; species Viscum album. The sequence continues at coordinate 1,946,157,445 of OY728133.1, read as the reverse complement.
CAAAATCACAACTCCAAAGCCATTTAGCTCAGATAAACCCTTCCCAAATCTCCTCACAACTTCCCTAAATTAAACCTAGAGGCCATACCTTGAGGATAAAGCTAATCTAAGTATCCATTTTGTTCAAATCAAAAGGAAACACCCAAAGAAAAGGTAATTATTTTATCACCTCTTTCAAAGTTCTTTTCTTCTTCCACTTTATCTTTATTTGTTATTTAAATACCAAAATAATAACTATAGTACTTTATACTTACTGTGATTTTATTATAAATATGGTACAACCATATTCATTATTCTATTCATCCTATTAATGATAAAGTCACTATGCGTGTGTACGTACGTTTTACCCTCTCCACACCGTGGTGTAATTTCTTATTCAACACTATGTTATTTGGATGTATATAAAAATGATTAATATGTATATAAATAATGAAAATAACATGCTAATTTTTATTTATAATTAATATACCGTCCAATTTCACACCTTTTAATCATTAAGGAAATGATATCATCACTCGTGTGTACGTACGACTTACCATCTCCACGACACGATGAGATTCATTTCCATGTTCACCATTAAACAATGATTATAAAAATACATATTATTAATAAGCATGAAATATATGACATAATAATACTACTGGAAATATATATATGTATATATATATCTTTGTGTGTGTGTGTGTGTGTATTTACATTTATCTCACTCACTTACTTCCATTCAATATGATATGAAAACGGAAACAACGTTTATGCGTACGTACGGCCTACCCTCTCCATAAATGGTGGTTTCCATTTCATATATCTATCAATTATAAATATTTATATTCTTAATATATATTATATATAAACAATGTTTTATATTTTGAAAGCAATTAAATCATGATACAAGTGATGCGATCAAGAATAATAAGTTAAAACACTTACGATAAAGAAAGTGATTATTACATGAAATGTTACTTTAACATAGAAATGATTATTAAATAGGTAGTATAAAGTCATAAATGAATCATGTATGATATAGAAAATATTAATATGGTTCTGGTATAATTTAATAACATACTACGATCATTATACAAGAGGTTAAACGTACCCTCGACTAAAAGAAGTTTAGAAATTACCTTGGAAACTAGATTTAGAAAAACTCTTATTAGAGAACATTACCCTAAGATAGACTTTGAGGATTAGTATAAAAGAACTCCCTATAATTTTGGTAATGTAGAGATTTTGTGTATTTTTCAAGAAATAAATCCCTATCTAGATACAAGTAGGTAGAGGCAGCTCTGGCACAGATGTACCTAGGAGTGAAAACTCCGACAAGGAGTTTTGGGCTTGACCCGGGGTATCCTGGTACATGACAACGGGCCTTGCTACACTCTTGGTTATGACACTCCTGGGGGATATGCTTAGGATAATTCAAATTTTCCTTACAAGTAATTATAAAGGATTTAGGAGTAAATAATTCTTCAAAGAAATCATTTTTTATGATTATATATTATATGCATAATCTTTTCAATTTACATTAGGTATTTTACAAGTTTGTAAATATGAATTGCAATTCATAAACTAATCTATTATGTTCCATTATTTATAAATGATAACCAGTAGAAGGAATGAGAACTCCAACAATACGCATGATCCAAAGAGTAAGAAGGATCATATCTTTCATGGAATTAATCAAACATTTAGAAGGGAAATAGTCTCCCATGTATTCTCATCATATGAAACAATAGTATCATGTGTCAATAAGATAAGTAAATAATTCTCTAAGTCCTATGGATTTGAATGGAAGCTAGAGAAGAAAAGGATGGTAGAGAGAAAGATAGATAAAGGGAAGAGGGGAAAGAAGGATTTTCCCATATGTGATAACTGTGGAAAGAATCATCTTGTTAAATGATTGAAGGGAATGATAGTTTGTTATAAGGGTGGAGAAAAAGGACATCAAGTATGTGATTGAAAGGGTAGGAAAAAGGTTTCAAATGTACTATGGTTAATCTGCAAGGATTTGGGATACTATGTGAATCATTGTCCAAATCATCAGAGTATGCACAAAATGATCCTATTGGATAATAATCATGTTATGATACTACCACAGATGAAGAGGAATGACTAGTGTTCTTATGTTGTTATTAAATAATTATTTCATTTGACTATTTTATCAATTATGTAATGGCTATATGAATTTTGGAAATAAATAAGGACTGTACTGTAGTACTATTTCATTAAGGATTTGAGATTGTATGGTACTAAGAAAAGTGACTCAATAAAAAGTTAATATTTTTGGGAAAATATATGGTTAAAGGAATGATAAACCTTAATATGGTCTTGATACTGAGGTAGTGATTTTGGAATACGATATGGTTGATCTGGATAAATTACATTTAATATTCCTTACTAACTTGGAACTGATTAATGTTTTGTTTATTCCATCATTGTTGGAGCATTTAAAATTTTTAGATATAGAAAATATATCTAGTATTCTATAAGGAATAAGAGAGAATGAATATAATCAATAAGGTTTTATGGTAATTCATGGCATTACCATGTTTTAAGAGAATACATGATGAAGGTACTCACATGTTATTATGTGGAAAAAAGTGATCTTTATTATGTTATGTTGACATTCCTTATAAATTTTGGAATGTGAGTTTGGACAGAAGTATTTTGGTTAAGTATAAAGGTTGGAATGAATTATGTTGGACATTGGATACTATTCTTTAAGGTTAAAACATTTTTTAGATTATTTTTGGATTGTTATAAAAAGGAAAACCTAGAGGTCGGGAGACAACCTGTCACGTCCAGGAAGGTCACGTGACTTGAACCCGCAACCAAAGGGTGACAAGGGTAAATCACCTACCACTGGCCTATGTGATGTCATGGTTTGTATAATGTAATTTTTTTAAATTTTATGATAGATTAATTGTAAATTTATTTATTTTTAAACCCTATACAATTAGGTTTAATAGAATATTTTTGAGTTCCATTATCATTTGGAGAGAAAGATGATTTTGTGGTAGAAATTAGTTAATGGATGGAACTCTACTTGTCAAGTATTTTTTTCTAGGAATAAATTAATTATTAAACTTTAGGGAAGGTATATTAAAACAAAAAATGTGTTATCCTAATACGTTATGTTTTGTTTAACCAATGATATTTTAAATCATCATAAATTGATGGTTTTGAGGCCCTCAATTTTACACTAGTTTGTGATTAATGACCTCAATCACTCCCTATAAATATTTAAATTTCTCTTTAATTATGTGTCTATAATTTCCATCAATGTTCTCCAAATCGAGATCATAATTTGGTGGTGACTTTTTTATTTAATTTTCCGTCTTATTAAGACTAAATTTTATTAACCCAATTTCTGATGTGGGTCTTCCACAAATGTATTTTTCAATTTTTAGCCTTTTATTTTCGAAGAAAAATTTCAAATTTCTAGGAGACAGTTTATTTAAGGAGGGGACAATGTAACACCCCAATATTTCATAGTACATTATCTCTTCAATGTAATTTAATAACTTGTGCTACACGCAACACCGAGTTTGAGCGCACCACGACTTACCAATCTAGCTGTTCAAAAGCGGTTATGAATATTATTAACTGAAATTTTGAATTTTATATACTCCATATAATTTTAGAATATATATTATGTGTTTCTTAGACATAATATAAGAACAAATTCATTTTTTTCAGATAAAAGAAGTATTTTTCAAAAAATGCAATTTTACCTCCTTTTAATGGAAACCCGTTTTTAAAAAAAATATCTGACACATTAATATATTTAATTTAATGAAATTAAATTCTTATTTAGAAGTGGGACATGAAAATTTAGTTTGTATAAATTTTTGGTACTTTTCTAATAACTTTTATATTTTGATGAATAGTGAAAAATACTAAATTTTAATTGAAAACAACTTTTTTAATTGAAATAATTTATAGTGTTAAATTTTGCATTTGAATGTTTGGAAGAATAATTTGATTATATTTTTATCATTTAATATAATTTTTTTCATTATAAGTAATTTTGCATTTAAATTTTACGTAAACACATGTCAATCTTTTGATAGTTTTTACTTTTTAAAAACCCTCTTTTTGGTTTTGACAACGAGAATCAATTTTAAATTAATTAATGAAACTTATATGTTTTTGATTTGATAATATGGAATTAATTTTTGAATTTGGGATATCAAAATTATCTTACGGTGATTTTTTGGTATTTTTCTGAAAACTTTCATTTTTTGATGAATAGTGAAAAACACTACGTTATTGTTTAAAACCGACTTTTTATTTAAATAATTATTTATTTTATTTAAATTTATTTTAAGTCAAAATAGATATATAATACCTATATAATTTCATTGTATTTCATTGGAGTAATTTTATAATAAAATTAGTTGTATAAAATTCTATTGAACTTTTTAACGTCTTTTACCCACCTTCGAGGCACATTTGCAAATTTGCATAAAACATAATTTTACCTCTTCTGTGAATTGAATTTAAAAAATCCAAGTGACATGGTTAAAATCAGTAAGTAAAATGTGGTTCAATACGATGAAAACAATTTTTGGTGAATAGTAACTTTTGTCTTTTATTTACCACGGTTAAAAGTAAATAGGGTAGTTAAAGGTAAAAATGATATTATAATTACCCTAACATGTGTAATAATTCTATTAGATAAGAGTATTTAGACCAAAACTAACCTTAGGAATAAAATATGATCCTTTTGGTCTACTTGGATTAGATTAGGACATTTATTATTATTTTATTTAAAGAAGAGTTAAAAGTCTTAAATTCAAAGTTTAATAACTAAACCATTTTTAATATGGGGTTATATATAAGTTAAATTAGACTATAAATATTAAGTATAAATCTAAAAATATTTAATACATAATAGTATTTTTTTTAATTTTTAGACATTAAATAATTAAATTTATTTATTACACAAAGATGATACAGTAATAACCTTATTAATGAAAGATTAAAATAATTGATATTATAAATATCCAAATAAATTTAAATTGAGAATTTTGATGCATTACACTAATTTTATAGGTTAATATGACATGTTAGGGTTTATTAAATGAATTTTATTCGAAGTAATCATACTGTTATGACTTTCACAAAAACAAAATACCAAATAGTGTCCAAATTGACATAAATGAGTTTTTAAAATAAATACTATATTATTAAATTATATAATAGTCCTAAAAATATAAGGTTCATCAAAAGGACTCTTATAATGATATATATGTCATTAATGAACCACTTGGGGTTCTCTTGGCACTTTATAGTATGTTTATTAACCATGTAATATAAAAATACAAAAAGACAATTAAATGCTAAACTATTTAACTAAGAGTTAAATCTAAAAGATAAGGTTAAAATGGTAACCTAAACTTGTCTAAAACATATTGGTTGAGAGGATTTTTACCCAGAACCACCTAAGTCTCGAAATAAATTCATTTGGAGCCATTATAAACTGAAAATAATTTTATAATAAAATAATATTTCAAGCTTTTCCTAAAGTGACCCTCACCTCTCTTATAAAAGGGTACTTCCCCTTCTCTCAAAATCACACCTCCAAAGCCATTTGGCTCGGCCAAACCCTACCAAAATATCCTCCCAAATTACCTCACTTCAACCTAGATGCCTTACCTTGAGAATAAATCCAACCTAAGGATCCCTTTTGTTCAAATCAAAAGGAAACACCCAAAGAAGAGGTAATTATTTTATCACCTCTTTCAAAGTTCTTTTCTTCTTCTACATTCTCATTATTTGTTATTTCCATAACAAAATAATAACTCCAGTACATTCTACATACTATGATTTTATTATTAATATGGTACAACCATATTCATTATTCTATTCATCCTATTAATGATAAAGTCATTATGCATGCATACGTACGGCTAACCATCTCCACGCCATGGTGTAATTTGTTATTCAAACCTATGTTATTTGGATGTATATAATGATGAGTAATATGTATATAAATAATGAAAATAACATGATAATTTTTCTTTTTAATTAATATAAAATCCAATTCCACACCTTTTAATCATTAAGGAAATGATATCGTCGCTTGTGTGTACGTATGACTAACCGTCACAATGACACAATGAGATTCATTTCCACGTTCACCATTCAACGATGATTATAAAAAAACATATTATTAATAAGTATGTAATATACGACATAATAATGATACTATATATATATATATATGTATTTACATTTATCTCATTCACTTACTTCCATTCAATATGATATGAAAACGGAAATAACGTTTATGCGTACGTACGACCTACCGTCTCCATAAATAGTGGTTTCCATTTCATATATCTATCAATTATACATATTTATATTCTGAATATATATGATATATAAATAATTTTTTATATTTTGGAAGAAATTAAATCATGATACAAGTGATATGATCAATAATAACAAGTAAAAACACTTACGATAAAGAAAGTGATTATTACACGAAATGTTACTTTAACATGAAAATAATTATTAAATAGGTAGTATAAAGTAATAAATGAATAATTTATGATATAATAAATATTAATATGGTTCTGGTATAATTTAATAACATAATATTGTCATTATATAGGAAGTTAAATGTACCCTTGACTAAAGGAAAGTACAAGGTAACGGTTAATTCCTCAATCTCATTATTATCTGAGATTGTTTATGTGTAAGTATTTTTTGGGAAATATTTATTATCCATGCCCATGTTTCATAAAAGACATTTCAAAATGATTCTTTTTTACCCTTTAACTAGAACATCATTTTAAATGTTTTAAATATTTATTCTACTAAATCTTTCTCATCAATGTCCATATTTTCAAAATGGTTTTTCGGATTTATTTATATGGACATGATTATTTTGAAATGTTAATTCCTTTCAAAAGTTTCAAAGTGGTATGGGACACTTTGATTCAAAAATATATTTTACATGAATTCCTTTATAAATGTGTGACTTTTAAATGATATCACAAAAAGGGATATTTCTCTCAAAAAGTTTTACTAATCATTTTCAACTATGTCAACATCCTTTACTGGATATTATTCTTGATTAAGGTTGATTTATTATAATAAAATATTCCATATTATAGTGAATGAGTTATGATATTTTTGACTGTGGATGTGCTATTTTTATACCCTTCATGGTTTATGGTTGAAGTATTGACATTTCATTTTCTAGATTCATTACGAATGTTTATGTTATGTTTCAACATTTTCAAATGAGGAATGTTGTGGACTTAGTTAGTGATGGGTGGGGCCTGCTATAGCCCATCGATGCATCGGTAGGTATCATGAGACAAACTAGTGTCATGGAACAAGGTCTTGAAAAAACTTTTATTTGTAGTCTTGGCATGAGGCCTTGACTATGTGGTAATGATGTCCGACGTTAGGAATTCCCTAATTAAAAAATTAATTATTACATGTGATTATTAGACTAGTAGAATATCCATGTGCATGTTTATTTTGAAATGTTTGATTTATTTTTTCCATATTATGTTCAGGTTTATGTTTAAAAAGGCTGTTATTTTTATTACACATCTTTCCTTATAAGTTTATAGCTTCCACTAAATTATTTACCCTTATTGAGAATCTGAGCTCACCCCTTTCTTATGTTTTATTTTCCCAGGATTCCAAGAAGTGTACTATGATTTATATGCAGGTTTAAGCTAGAATAATAATGAAATTCTCAAAGGATTATCTATTTTGTATTTTATGTTATAAATTATAATGTAAAGTTCATGTATGTAATCTATTTTCCAAGATTGAAAAACCTATCGGTCCTTAGGGACTTGATTACTTGTAATCCTGACAATTTATTAAAATAATGCACTGACTTTGGGTAACTAGGGTCGGGGCGTTACTGTTGGTATCAGAGGAAGTTTAGTAATTACCTTGGAAACTAGATTTAGAAAAACTCTGATTATAGAACATTACCTTCAGATAGAATTTGAGGATTAGTATAGAAGAACTCCCTAGAATTTTTCTAATGTGAAGATTTTGTGTATTTTCCAAGCAATAAATCCCTATATTGATACAAGCAGGTAGAGGCGGCTCTGGAACAGATGTACCTAGGAGTGAAAACTACGATAAGAAGTTTCGGGCTTAAACCGAGGTATCTTGGTACATGACAACATGCCTTACTGCACTCTTGGTTACGGCACTCCCGAGAGATATGATTAGGATAATTCACATTTTTCTTACAATCCATTATGAAGGATTTAGGAGTAAATACTTCCTCAATGAAAACATTTTTTTATGATTATATATTATATGCATAATCTTTTCAATTTAAATTAGGTATTTTACAAGTTTGGAAATATTCATTGCGATTCATAAACTAACCTATTGTGTGCCATTGTTTATAAATGACACCCAGTAGAAGGAATGAGAACTCCACCAATACGTATGATCCAAAGAGTAAGAAGGATAATATCTTTCATGGTATTAATCCAACATTTAGAAGGGAAATAGTCTCCCACGTATTCTCATCATATGAAGAAATAGTATCATGTGTTAATAAGATAAGTAAATAATTCTCCAAGTCCTATGGCTTTTAAGGGAAGCTAGAGAAGAAAAGGATGGTAGAGAGAAAGATGGATAAAGAGAAGATGGGAAAGAAGGATTTTCCCATATGTGATAACTGTGGAAAGAATCAACTTGGTAAATGCTTGAAGGGAATGAGAGTTTGTTATAAGTGTGGAGAAAAAGGACATCAATCACATGATTTCAAGGGTAAGAAAAAGGTTTAAAATGTACAATTCTTTATCTGCAAGGAGTTGAGATACTACGCAAATCAATGTCCAAATCATCAGAGTATGCCCTAAATGATGCTATTGGATAATAATCATGTTATGATACTAACACAGATGAAGAGGAATGACTATTGTTCTTATGTTGTTATTAAATAATTATTTAATTTGATTGTTGTATCAATGATGTACTGGCTATATGAATTATGGAAATAAATAAGGATTTTACTACAATACTATTTCATTAAGGATTTGAGATTGTATAGTACTAAGAAAAGTGACTCAATAGCAAGTTAATATTTTTGGGAAAATACATGGTTAAAGGAAATATAAACCTTAATATGGTCCTGATACTGAGGTAGTGATTTTGGAATAAGAGATGGTTGATTTGGATAAATTATATTGGATATTCCTTACTACCTTGGAACTGATTAATGATTTGTTTATTCCATCAATGTTGGAGTATTCAATTTTTTTTGGATATAAGCAATATATCTAGTATTATATAAGGAATAAGGGAGAATGAATATAATCAATAAGGTTTTATGGTAATTCATGGTTTTACCGTGTTTTAAGAGAATTCACGATGAAGGCACTCACATGTTATTATGTGGAAAAAATTGATCTTTATTATGTTATGTTGACCTTCCTTAAAAATTTTGGACTATGAGTTTGGATAAAAGTATTTTGGATAAGTCTAAATGTTGGAATGAATTATGTTGGACATTGGATACTATTCTTTAAGGTTAAAACATTTCTTAAGATTATTTTTGGATTGTTATAAAAAGAACAACCCAGAGGTTGGGCGACAACTTGTTGCGTCTGGCAAGGCCACGGGACTTGAACCCGCAACCGAAGGACGACAAGGTTACATCACCTACCACTGACCTACGTGATGTCCTAGTTTGTATTATGTATTTTTTTAAATGTTATGATAGATGAATTGTAATTTTTTTTGAAACCCTATACAATTAGGTTTAATAGAATATTTTTGATTTCTATTATCATTTGGATAGAAATATGAGTTTGTGGTGGAAATTAGTTAATGGATGGAACTATACTTGTCAAGTATTTTTTTCATATGATGAAATTAATTCTTAAACTTTATGGAAATGATCCTAACACCAAAAATGTGTTATCCTAATACCTTATGTTTTGTTGAACCGATGATATTTTAAATCATCATAGATTGATGGCTTTGAGGCCCTCAATTTTACACTTATTTGTTATTGATTACCTCAACCACTCCCTATAAATATTTAAAATTTTCTTCCAATTATGTGTCTCTAATTTCCACCAATTTTCTTCTAATCAAGATCATAATTTGGTGGTGACTTGTTCATTTCCCTTTCCCTCTTATTAAGACTAAATTTTTCTAACCCAATTTTTGATATGGGTCTTCCACAAAGGTATTTTTCTATTTTTAACCTTTTATTTTCGAAGAACAATATCAAATTGTGAGGAATCAATTTATTTAAGGATGGGATAATGTAACACCCTAAGATTTCATAGTACATTATCTCTTCAAAGTAATTCAATAACTTGCGCTACATGCAATACCGAGTTTGAGTGCACCACGACTTACCAAACTAGTCGTTCAAAAAGCGGTTATGAATAGTATTAACTGAATTTTGAATTTTATATACTCCATATAATTTTAGAATCCATATTATGTTTTTATTAGACATAATATAAGAACAATTTCATTTTTTTTCAGATAAAAGAAGTATTTTTCAAAAAATGCAATTTTACCGCCTTTTAATGGAGAACCCTTTTTAAAACCAATATTTGACACTTTTATATATTCAATTTAATGAAATTAAATTCTTCTTTAGAATTGGGACATGAAAAATTAGTTTTTATAAATTTTTGGAACTTTTCTAATAACTTTCATATTTTGATGAATAGTGAAAAATACTAAATTTTAATTGAAAACAACTTTTTTAATCGAAATAATTTATAGTGATAAATTATGAATTTTAATGGTTTGGAAGTATATTTATATTATATTTTTATCAATTAATACAATTTATGTCATTATAAGTAATTTCACATTCAAATTTGACATAAACACATGTTAATCTTTTGATAGTTTTTACTTTTTAAAGACCCGTCTTTTGGTTTTGACAATGGGAATTAATTTTAAATTAATTAATAAAACTTATATGTTTTTAATTTGGTAAAATAAAATTCATTTTTGAATTTTTAATATCAAAATTAGCTTAGGGTGATTTTTTTTGTGTTTTTCTGAAAACTTTCAATTTTTGATGAATAGTGAAAAACAATGCGTTATTGTTTAAAACTGACTTTTTATTTAAATAATTATTTATTTTATTTAATTTTTTTATGTAAAAATTGATATATAATACCTATATAAGTTCAATTTAATTCATTGGAGTCATTTTATAATAAAATTAGATGTATAAAATTTTATTGAACTTTTTAACTTCTTTTACCCACCTTCTAGGCACATTTGCAAATTTGCATAAAACATAATTTTATCGCTTATGTGAATTGAATTTAAAAAATCCGAGAGTCACAGTTGACATAAGTAAAATTTTATTAAATAAGATGAAAATAATTTTTTTCGAATAACAAATTTTGAATTTTATTTACCATTGTTAAAAGTAAATAGGGTAATTAAAGGTAAAAATGATATTATAATTACCCTAACACATGTAATAATTCTATTAGATAAGTGTATTTAGACCAAAACTAACTTTATGAATAAAATATGATCCTTTTGGTCCACTTGTATTAGATTAGGAAATTTATTATTATTTTATTTAAAAAAGAGTTAAAAGTGATAAATTAAAAGTTTAATAACTAAACCATTTTTAATATAGAGTTATACATAATATAAATTAGAATAAAAATATTCATTACAAATATAAAAAGATTTAATACATAATTTTATTTTATTTATAATTTCTATACATTAAATAATTAAATTTATTTATGACACAATGATGATGCATTAATTACCTTATTAATGAAAGATTAAAATAATTGATATTATAAATATCCAAATAAATGTAAATTGAGAATTTGGATGCATTACACTAATTTTATAGGTTAATATGACATGTTATGGTTTATTCAATGAATTTTTTCTAAGTAATCATGTTTTTATGACTTTCAAAAAAAAAATACCAAATAGTGTCTAAATTGACATAAATGAGTTTTTAAAACGAATACTATATTATTAAATTATATAATTGCCCTAAAAAACCAATTATCATCCAAAAGACTCTTATAATGATATATATGTCATTAATGAACCACTTGGGGTTATCTTGTCAATTTATAGTAAGTTAACCATGTAATATAAAAATACAAGAAGACATTATAAAAGTTAAACTATTTAACTAAGAGTTAAATCTAAAATATTAGGTTAAAATGGTAAAATAAACTTGTCTAAAACCTATTGGTTGAGAGTATTTCGACCCATAACCACATAATTCTCTAAATAGATTCATTTGGAGCCATTATAAACCTAAAATAATTTTATAATAAAATATTTTTTCAAGAATTTTCTAAAGTGACCCTCTCCTCTCTTATAAAAGGGTACTTCCCCTTATCTCAAAATAACACCTCCAAAATCCATTTGGCTCAGCCAAACCCAGTCCAAATATCCTAAAAACTTTCTCACTTTAACCTAGAGGCATTCCATTTATCAGAAATCCAATCTAAGGATCCCTTTTGTTCAAATCAGAAGGAAACACCCAAAGAAGAGGTAATTATTTTATCACCTCTTTCAAAGTTCTTTTCTTCTTCCACTTTCTCTTTATTTGTTATTTCCATACCAAAATAATAAATACTATGACTTATAAATACTATGATGTTATTATAAATATGGTAAAACCATATTCATTATTCTATCCATCCTATTAATGATAAAGTCACCATGCGTGCGTATGTACGACTTATCGTCTCCACACCGTGGTGTAATTTGTTATTCAACACTATGTTATTTGGATGCATATAATGATGATTAATATGTATATAAATAATGAAAATAACATGATAATTTTTTTTTATAATTAATATACCATCCAATTCCACACCTTTTAATCATTAAAGAAATTATATCATCGCTCGTGTGTACGTACGACTTACCGTCTCCACGACACGATGAGATTCATTTCCCCGTTCACCATTCAATGATGATTATAAAAATACTTATTATTAATAAGTATGTAATATATGACATAATAATTCTTTTTTAAATTTATATATATATATATATATATGTGTGTGTGTGTGTGTGTATTTACATTTATCTCATTCACTTACTTTCATTCAATATGATATGTAGACGGAAACAACGTTTATGTGTACGTACGACCTACCATCTCCATAAACGGTGGTTTAAATTTCATACATATATCAATTATACATATTTATATTCTGAATATATATGATATATAAATATTATTTTATATTCTTTAATCAATTAAATCATGATACAAGTGATACGATCAAGAATAACAAGTTAAAACACTTACGATAAAGAAAACAATTTTTACTAGAAATGTTACTTTAACATAAAAATAATTATTAAATAGGTAGTATAAAGTCATAAATGAATCTTTTATGATATCATAAATATTAATATGGTTATTTTATAATTTAATAACATACTATGGTCATTATACCAGAGGTTAAACGTACCCTCGACCAAAGGAAAGTACAAGGTAAGGGTTAATTCCTTAATCTCATTATTATCTGAGATAGTTTATGTGTAAGTATTTTTTGGGAAATATTTATTATCCACATCCATGTTTCATAAAATATATTTAAAAACTATTCTTTTAAGTTACCCTTTAACTAGAACATCATTTTAAATGTTTTAAATATTTATTTTTCTAAATTTTTCTCATTAATGTTCATGTTTTCAAAATGGTTTTAAGGATTTATTTATATGGACATGATTGTTTTAAAATTTTAATTCCTTTAAAAAGTTTTAAAGTGGTTTGGAACACTTTTATTAAAAAATATATTTTAAATGACTTCCTTTATTAATGTGTTACTTTTAAATGATTTCCCAAATAGGGATATTTCTCTCGAAATGTTTTACTAATCATTTTCAACTATGTCAACATCCTTTACTGGATATTATTATAGATTAAGGTTGATTTATTATAATACAATATTCCATATTGTATTGAATGAGTTATGATATTTTTTACTTTGTATGTGCTATTTTTATACCCTTCATGGTTTATGGTTGAGGTATTGACATTTTTTGCTTGTTTTAATATGAATGTTTATGTTATATTTCAACATTTTCATATGAGGAATGCAATGGACCTAATAAGTGATGAGTGGGGCCTTCTATATCCCCTAGATGCATCGATAGGTCTCATGAGACAAAATAGTGTCTTGGAGCAAGGCCTTGACAAAATTTATTTTTGTATTCTTGGAATGAGGCCTTTACTATATGGTAATGATGTCTGCCGTTAGGCATTCCCTCATTATAAAATTAATTATTACATGTGATTATTCAACTAGTATAATATCCATGTTCATGTTTATATGGTAGTATTTGATTTATTTTTTCCATATTATGTTCAAGTTTATGTTTAAAAATGTTGTTGTTTTTATTACACATCTTGCCTTACAAGTTTATAGCTTCCGCTAAATTATTTACACTTACTGAGCATCTGAGCTCACCCCTTTCTTATGTTTTATTTTCCTAGGATTCCAAGAAGTATACTATGATTTATAAGTAGGTTTAATCTAGAAGAATAATGGAATTCTCAAAATATTATCTTTTTTGTATTTTATGTTAGAAATTGTAATGTAAAGTTCATGTATGTAATCTATTTTCTAAGACTGCTAAACTGATCGATCCTTAAGGACTTGATTCCATGTAATCATACCAATATATTAAAATAATGCACCAACTCTGGGTAACTGGGGTCGGGGTGTTACAGACTATCTAAGGCTTTGAATTGAAAGAAACATCACTTTAAATGCCCTTGAATTGAAGGTGTTAAACCCTTTGAAGAGGAGGAGGATCTTGAGTCATGCCAAGAGATGCTATGAGTTAAATTAGGGGGAAATATAGTTAAAATCATATAAGGTTTGGGAATAATTTTTTTTAATTTTTCCACTTTTAATAAGGCACAGGGTTTGGATGCATGGTTTCCCAAATCATGCGACAACCTTATGAGACCCACTTTCTTAGAAAAATATCACTCACATGGTATCATGGTCCACCCACATAGTTTTACTTATTGTGTGGAATCCATTTGAACCCCACTATCTCAGAAACATATCACTCACATGACTAGGGCGTAAAGTTATCCCTAATTGTGCAATAACCATGCACCCTATGCTGTAAGGCCCATTTTTTTACATTTTCAGGTCCCAAACCCCTAAAACATCCCCAAGACCTTACCCACTCCTAGAAAATAATTCCAAAAACTATTTAAAATTATTTTTACCAAAAGTTAAATAAAAATGTACCATGATAAAGCTCTGGATCTTACAACCTTCACTAAATAAAACATCTCATTCTCAAGTTGCACTCCCATGTATCACTAAGCCTCCAAGGTAAGAAATTTGGACCACTAAGACCACATATCAACTTACCTCTCCCATGTTTTCTCCTAAACAAATCCATTATTCTATATAAATCATACCAAAGGCACGATCTTACCCTAAAGAGTTTTATCACTGTGATCCACAACATGAATAAAATGTTCCTAAATGGAAAAATATTCCTCAAGCTAAAAATAATCAATATAAATCACATGGTAAGGGTCCATGTGATATTTCCAATGTTTTGACACATGAGAAAAAATCACGCATAATACTATACTAGTTTGGAATACCCATTCGATGTGATACCAAATCGACCCTCTCTATAATCTCAAATGACTTGACATACCTAGGTGCAAACTTACCCTATTTTTGAATATTATGGTGACCCAATATTGATGACACATGAAGGAATACACAGTTACCCAATAAAAACTCTATAGTTCAATTAATTCTATTGGTATATGAATTTTTCTACTATAGGATGTATCCATACACTTATGGATCAAATAGTCATTCTTTGATGTCTCTTGTACAAGACTCAGCCCCAAAAAATATGATTCTCCCCCTTCTATCTCGTATAAAGAGGATCTACATAGCCTACTAGATAGTGATTTATATAGTTCCATCTGAATAGTCACCTAATAATTGTTTTTATAGGTGAACTCAATAAGTTCTAGGTATTTCTTTTATGTTCCACTAAAATATAGAATGCATGTTCCCAGTATAACCTTTAACACCTAGATAGTCTGTTATGTCTGCTCATCCATCTGTGGGCGGTAGGTTATGCTAAAAAAACCCTGAGTATTTAGAAAATTCTACAAGACTTTCTAGAAGCATGAGGTAAAATGAGGATCATAATCTAAAATGATACTCTAAGGAACCTATTAAAAATATATTATCTCTTGAATATATAAGTTACCCAACTCATTAATGCTAAAAGTCTCCCAAATTGATAAGAAATTGAATACCTTTGACAACTGGTCCATAATCACCCATATCGTGTCACTCGATCTTATGGGGATTGCTTGTAAAAACCACCACATAATCCATGGTAACATCATCACACTTCCATTCTGGAACAGGAAATGGATATAATAAACCAGAAGGCCACTAATTTATGACATTCACTATCTAACAGGTGTATCATCCTGTCACAAAACTTGTGATCTTATTCTTCATTACCGATCACCAATACTTTCTAAAAATATCACACTATATCTTGGTCAAACTAGGGTGTACCACCCATTTTGAAGAATGAAAATCATGCATAATATCCTCCAACATACTTTTAGGTATGTCAACATATCCATGAACATGGATAAACTCATTTCCATCAATGTTCCATTCAAGAGGTATCTCACCACCATCAAAGTTGTCCCTAAACACCAGGCACTTTTGATACTCAAACTGCATCCTCTTGATCTAACTCAGAAGAGAAGGTATATTGGATAAATACAGGAGGGTCAATTATTCCCACTCTTCTAGAACTCCTATATCTATCTCAGAAAATAAGGTCATCATCTTCTACACATAACTAGACTCTTGAACCACTTGAGTCTATGCCTTATAGATCAAGGAATCAACAACACCGTTTTATTTCCCTAGTATATATTCTATCTCAAAATAAAAGGATTTCATTTAATCAACACATATCTATTGTTGTAAATTTAAATCACACTGAGAAAATATATATTTAAGGCTCTTATGATCAGTATAAATAGTAAACTTCTCACCCAGTAGATACTGTCACCAACATTTTAAGGAGTGAACCACCATGACCGACACAATAGCATGCATAAGATAGTTTCATTTATGTGGAATTAATTTTCAAGGCCCATATACCATGAATAAATCCCTCTATATAAATAATTCCCTAATTTAAATCATGGATGCATCACTGTATATAGTATACTCCTTACTCATCTCAAGTAATATTAGAATCAATGTTGTGGTAAAATGCCACTTCAACTCCTAAAAACCATTATTGTATGCTTCTGACCACTAAAAATTAATGTACTTATTATTCAAGCCTAACAGTGGCACTTCTAGGATATAAATTTCCCTAATAAAAATTTATTAGTAACCCACTAAACCCAAAAATATTCAGATGTCCAAAGCATTCTTGGTTTCTCCCAAGAAACAACCTCTCATAAGTTCTCAAGGTCCACTAATAAAACTTATTCTAAGATTATGTGACCTCACAAATTCACATTTTCAATCCCAAAATGATACTTATATAGCTTGGAATATAGTTAATGATATCTTAGTGTACTAGGGATGATGTCAAGATTTTGGGAAAGATCATCTCTAGAATGTGAGTACATTAAGTTGTCATCAATAAATACCTTAACAAACCGACCTAAATATGTGTGAAAGATTCATTTAATCTAGTCCATGAACATAGTGGGAGTATTTTTCAGTCCAAATGCAATCATAATAAACTCATATAATCTAGACCTTATTATAAAAGAATTTTGTATTATATCAAATGGTTTCACCCTTAACTGATGGTACCCTGATCTTAGATCAATTTTGAAGAATACACAGGTACCCCTATATTGGTCAAAAATATCATCAATACATAAAAGAGTATACTAGTTATTAATGGTTATATGATTCAGCTTCTGGTGATCAATACATAAATGTAACACCCCATATTCCTTCTTGGAAAATAGAACTATAAAACCCCATGGTGGTGTAATTGGAATAATCAACCCTTTAGCCTCTAATTCCTCCTATTGAGTATTAAGAACTTAATGCTCCTCAAGTTCCATTTTATAAGGTGGAATGAAAATTGGCTCAGCCCTAGGAACCAGTTGTAATACCCCATAATTTTAATGTAATTGTAATTTTTATAAATAAATAAGTCTTATAAATTTAAAACAAGATAATGAACACTTTTATTCAAATAATACACTAAATACAATATGAAATCATGTTGCTTTTAGGGATCCTAGAATATTAAACTTGAAACAATCATAAAAAATATAAGAGGACAACATATGTGGAATATGATAACTCTAAAATGATATCATGTATCTGTAGGATCATCCATAAGTAGAAACACACCAAAGAAGATGATAGTAATGATACAAAGAACTGGAAAAATGAGAACCATACTAGAAAGAGAAAAGGCTTAAATGTGTTGAAATGTGGATTCTAAAAGAAATGGTTTCTAAGGCATTGGTATTTATAGGTTTTTCCCATTAATAATTAGTTATTGTGAACTTTTAAATAAAAGTGATATTTAGAATAATAAAATAGTCATTGTGACCTTTTTAAATAAAAAAGATAAAAGGATAAATATATATATATATATATAATTATTTTATAATGTAAATAATGTGTGGAACATGTAATCAAAGATACTAATTTGATAATAAGATGAATAAGAATAACAAAAATATGTATCTGGATTGAGAATTAAAAACATAATGAATATATATAATCCTTATTTAAGTCTGTAGTAATAATATTTTACTTTATGAAGAAATAAAATAATAAATTAATTTTTAATTATAATAAAAAATTGTATTTTTTAGAAGTAATACAAATAAGATTAAAATGTTATGTTAAAATTTTAATATAAAACATAATTAATTTAATAAAATTATTAATTGGATAGAATATATATATATATATATGTATAAAATATTACTTAGTTTGTTTTTTGTCTCTTAAGTAATTTAAAATTTTACTTAGTCGTATTAAAAAAAGGGGTAATCCATTAGGTTAGCCAAGGGACCACCTCAACTAGTCATTATGAGACCCTAAGGGTAAACCAAAAGTGGGAGGCAATCTACCCCAACTATCAAATAGTGGTAGGGAGAGAACTAAGAACCTCACAAGGAGGCATGAAAGGTTTATAGTGCCTGTATTGGCACACTCGGTCAAGTTCATGGGTCAAGTGAGCTGTGTTGCGGGTTTGAACTATAGTGAATCTAGGAGAAGACCACATTACTCAAATCTAATGAGTCAAAGGGAGTGCTTACCTTATATTCAAGAACTCAATACATTGAGAAAATTTATGTCGGATAATGGAAACAAGGAACCGTTCACCCATAAAAAGTCTCTCATTTAACCTTATCCACTTGATCAAATCCATGTTGAGTTTTTGATCATCCTGAGTATCATCATATTCCATGAGCCCAACTAAGAAAACTCTCAACATCTTCATATTATCTTCACCGACACTACTTCCATCTTTAATAAATTCATGGCTCAACTCGATGTTGATACTTAGAAAAAGGTGTTATCACATCCTTCAAAGTCAATTTAAAAAAGTAATATATATATATGTATGTATGTATGTATAATCAGTAATCATCGCATTTAAGTATCTTAATGGGTTGTGGCTAAACTAAATATTTTTTTCAATCATCTTTCACAATTTATACCAATATCTTCAAAAAGATACATAAATATATATATTATTTCCAACCTTGGATACATCAGTTGTGATAACAAGATTAAAAAAATATTTCTTCTATATCATTTTAATAGGGAAAACATTTTTTTTATTTCTTATATTTTGTTATTCCTTGACACTAGGATTGTTTTTTATATATATTTATATATATAAATATATGGTTCATGTCACCTGTGATTCAGTGAAGATCGAACTTGGATCCAATATTATATAATCAAACCACACACATACACACACACACACACACACACACACACATATATTCAAACCATATTACAAAACTAGACAAAAACATCTTAAAAACCAAATCATAAAAGATATATATATATATATATATATACATTGATATGAAAATTTACACACTAGATTCTTCTATTACTATTAAATATATTGACCTCACTGTCGTGAAAAGACAAATTGATTATGATTTTAAGGTTGATTTGTAGTCTATGTCAGACCCTAGGTCGTCTCTCAAGGAGTTTTCGTGGGTTTAGAGTGTGTGTTTTTAATAATAAGTACTAAAAGTGGGGTGGTTTTAAAACAATTCAAAAAAATAATTTGATTAAAAGATTTTCATAGTTGATAAATAAAAGTGGTGTTTTATAATTATGAGATAATGAGATCATTTAAAGTTCACAACACAACATGGTGAGTTCATCATTCTGAAAAATACACATGGTTTAATGGAATCCTTTGGTTGAGGGTTGCCGAGATATCAACTTCCCTCTTACCTCTTAAACGATGCTAAAAAAACCACCCCTTGACACAAAAATCATATTTTTAAGGTATGGGTATTAGGAATAGAGAATAAAGGCTACCAAATAATACTGAAATCTTATGTATGTGTAAGATAAATAGGACTCTTATCTTGTCCAATCAGAACAACCCAAGATTCCCACTTGAAATCTCAACCCAATCAGTGCTGAAATAAAAAGTGTTTCACTTAATTTTAAAATAGAAATGAAGTCAGAGGAGAATCATGTAAAGATAAGAAATAAGTGAAATATTTAGCACACAAATAAAAAAAAACCATTAGAATAACAAGTGCTGGAACTCCCTCCCAAGTGTGTGTAGCTCCCTCAAAATGACCGTCCATCGTTTAGCTCGACATTGGGAGTAGGAGGAAGCTCAGGTGGAACTTCACCTTCATCCTTGACCCCCCTATGTGGATAGAGGCCTCTAGAACTCCTTGGATGATGATAGGACTAATTTGGGTCTCCAAAATACCAGATCTTTTTTTCCTGGCCGAACTTACAAATCAGGATCCCAAGGTGCCATTTTATAGGAAAATGGGAAGGTGGTTTTGAGCACACAAGATTTATTAATACCACTTGTCACATGGGTTTCAACCTCTATAATTCCTTTTATAGCTTTGGAGAAAATAAAAAAGTTTTATCCCCACCTCTTTTCTATCTCCAAAAAATTTTAGGCACAAAGTGGAAAACTATAGCCCAAGATATGGACAGATCACAACACACCACTTTTGACTTCATGTAGATTCGGTTTTCTGGACAGATCAGGTCGGTTGGGCCAACAGATGGCCGAATGAGTCTTGGGTTTCTTCAGACGAAATGTATCCCAATAAATTTTGGATCATCCCACAAAATTTCAGCCCATTTGGATTCACGTTTAAGTATAAGTGTGCAGATGAGTGCACTGGTGTGCATGGATCCTACGCAGTTTGGCCCATTTTTCTTGGACATCATCATGGGCCCTCCAAACCACCTCCCCCTTCAATGAGATTATCAAAACAAGTATCATTTCCCTTTTTAAGAGTTATAAACACAAAATAAATGATTCAAAAATGAAATTAAATTCCTTAGTATTTTGATAATTTTCAATACAAAACTAGTTTAGCACAATGGTATAAGGGTGAAAATGAAACAATGAATCATAATGCGATCACACCCCCACACCTAAACATTTTCACTCCTGGGAAAATTCATAATTCCAAAAATTATGCATATAGATATTTCCAACTTAATAATGATTTCAAATTAAATGAAAATTTAATTCCTGATAAAAATGTGATCAAAGAAAAAATCACACTAATGAGTTATTCTCAATGATCATTGAAAAAGACGTCTCAAAAATTGTATCCAAATGAAATTCCAAGAGAAGCATGATACCAATAAAATAAAATAATTCAAAAGTTAATAATGTCACTAATTATCCATGTGTGTGTGTGATAACCATTTCATGCTATTATTTCCACTTTTTATCGAGTAAATATAAGTTATTTTAATAATTTTCTACTTATAAGATCCTTTCCATCAAACTTGTCCCACATCCTTTGCAATCAAATTTCAAGACCCACTCACTTAAGAATTACCAGAAGTCAAACCATAAGCTCCTAACCTAGATATCCCCATATGTTGTACATTTCTTTACTCCCCTCATTTATTAATATTTTAAAAGTTGCACTTGGAACAAATCTCTCACTCTTCTCCCAAGTCATATTTGATCTCCTCACAACACTAATTGTAATAGTAAGATCAAAGGTAGAGGAAGGGTAGATTTTGACCTTCCCAATATACAACCTTTTTTTTAATTTTTTTGAGGGTGTAAAACGGTTAGATAACAGGTACACACGCATAGGTAAATCTGGTACAATAATGAAATAGATCGGATAAGGAATGAACGTATGAAAAAATGATTTTTGGAAAGTAGAGAAAAATAAACCTAACTTATATTTAAATTCCATTAAGTAATAAATTTTCACATTTCATGGTTGGGTGTAAAAATATGTGGAGAGATTAAGTAACACAATTTTCCCTTAAAATATTCACAAAAAGGGAACCATTTTTCTCAAAGGTTTCAAAATGATACAACCATTTATATCATCGACAAAGAACTAAATTTGAAAATAAATTCACACCACAGTATTGAATTCTTACTGAAATGCACATTTTATCAAACAAAAATTTAATGTTAAAACAACATGAAATGCAGACATTTTACATGTATTTTCAATAACTTCCATGATTAAACAAGCATCATTTTTTCATGATAAATTGGGCATACAAAAAGAAATATTCCCACACAAAAGTGAGGGTGAGTGAAGGGGAGAAGTAAAAATACAATTCATCAATATAAAAAGAGAAAAAGAAGAAAGATGGTGAAAATTCCTAACTAACCCAGGAATATACCCACCCCCACACCTAAAGTGTGAAGTTTCCTCACTATAAGAAAAGAGAATGTAGAAAGGAAGGATAAAAAATGGTGAGTTTCATTCATAGATTTCTTCTTGAACATGGAGTTCCTCTCTTAGGGACTCCCGAATGGATTCATGGAAGTTCTTCAGCTACTGCCCATTAATAGTGAAGGTTTGCTTGGTTTCTTTATTTTGAACCTGGATGCAACTTCAGACTTGAATTATAGAGGAGGAAATTCTTCCCAATGCAGAACTGATGATGAAGGATGAGATGGTCGTGGGAAGCCTTAGTACGCTCCTTATAATTCCTGGAGTTCTCATATGCATCTCTTCTAATTTCTTCTAGCTCTTGAATCTGCAACTTCCTTTGAGCACCTGCACCAGAAAGATTATAATTTCATTGTTTAATGGCCTAGTAGGCCTGGTTCTCAATCTCAATAGAGAGGTGAAATTTTTTTCCAAACACAATCTGATAGGGTGACATTCTAATGGGAGTTTTGAAAGCAGTACGATAGGCCCATAATGAATCATCAAGTCAAAGACTTTAATATTTCCTATTGGGTTGAAACATTTTTTCCAGAATCTATTTTACTACTCTATTTGAAACCTTAGATTGACCATTGGTTTGTGGGTGATATGCAGTAGACACTCGATGCCTGACCCCATACTGACAAAAAAGTGATTGCATTGTTCGGTTGAAGAAATGAGAACCCTGGTCACTAATGATGAACCTAGGTAATCCAAACCTACAAAATATCTGATTTCTCAAAAATTCCACAACTGTTTTGGAATCATATGTCCCTGTGGCTCGAGCATCTACCCATTTTGACACATAATCGACCACTAGAAGAATGTACAAGTTGCTAAAGGAATTAGGAAATGGACCCATAAAGTCAATTCCCCAAATATAAAAAAATGTCATGAAAGAGAAATGGTCATTGTGGCATTTCATTTCTTTTAGATATATTCCACATTCTTTGAAAATGAGAACAAGATTTACAAAAATCATGGGCATCCCGAAAAAGTGATGTCCAAAAGAGACTAGAATCAAGGACCTTGCGAGAAGTCCATTGGGGACCAAAGTGGCTCCTATAAGCAAGAGTGTGGCAGAATTTAAGGACAAACTGAAACTCACTCTCGGGAACACAACACCTAAGGACTTGATCACTATAGGTGCACCAAAGGTAGGGGTCATCCCAAATGTACCAACATGACTCATTTTTTAGACGGTCAGACTAGGTTTTGTTGAAATCAATAGGAATGTAAGATGCTACCAAATAATTTACAATTTCAGTATACCAAGGAATAACATCTTGCACTCGGTACAGTTTCTCATCAAGAAACATTTCATTTATAAGAATACAGGGATATGATTCAATATTCAAGGATGGGTGTATCCTACTGATATGGTCAACCACCACATTCTCTGCTCCTTTTTTATCTCTAATTTCTAGATTGAATTCCTAAAGGAGAAGCATCCAGTGAATGAGGTGTGGTTTGGATTCTAGTTTCTTAAAGAGATACTGGAGGGATGCATGGTCAGAGAATACAATGACTTTGGACCCTAAAGGATATGACCTAAATTTATCCAAGTAAAAAACTATGGAAAGGAATTATTTTTCAGTTGTGGTGTTGTTTTCTTGGAAAGGGTCCAAAGTACGTGAGGCATAGGCAATGACATGTGGAGCTCGATCGACCCTTTGTGACAAGACTGCCCCAACTTCATAGTTAAAGGAATCAAACATGAGATCAAATGGTAAATCCCACCGAGGTGGTTGGATTACCAAGGGTGACATGAGACTCCATTTTAACTTATTAAAAGATTCCTTTCATTCTGTATCAAAAAAAATTATTTTTCTTTTTGGAGTAACCAGGAGAGTGGGAGTGAAATCTTACTAAAGTCATGAATAAAACAATGGTAAAATATAGCATGACCTAGCAAAGACCACACATCCCATACATTTTTGGGGAACGATAAGGAAGAAATGACATCCACTTTGTATTTATCTACTTGGATACCATCCCCAGAAATAACATGCCCCAAAACTATACCTTGTCGCACCATGAAATGGAATTTATAATAATTTAGTACAATATTTTTTTCAATACAGTGACATAGGACTAAACCAAGACTACTCAAACATTCATCAAAATAGGATCCATAAACAGTGAAATCATCCCTGAAAACTTCCATGCAATTCTACAGGTAATCCAAAAAAATACTAACCATACATCGCTGGAAAGTACTCGGAGCATTGCACAGATCAAATAGAATCCTCTTATATGAAAATGTGCCAAAGGGGCAAGTGAAGGTTATCTTTTTCTGATCCTCAGGGGAAATATGGATCCGAAAGTATCCAGAACACCCATAAAGAGAACAGTAGTGGGACTTACCCGCTAGCCTCTATAGCATTTGGTCAATGAATGGCAAAGGGAAATGGTCCTTCCTAGTGTGTTGGTTTAGTCGACGATAGTCTATGCAGACACGCCAACTATTCCGCACACGAGTTGGAACCAATTCATTGTTTTCATTTTTAATTATTGTAAGGACAATTTTTTAGGAACTACTTGAATGAGACTGACCCATTGACTGTCAGAGATGGGGTAAATGATTCTAGCAGCCAATAATTTTGTTACCTCCTTTTTCACAACTTCTAGGAGGTTTGGGTTTATTAAATGTTGTGCCTGACTCACAGGTTTAGCCTCATCATTTAATAAAATATTATGTGTGAAAATTGATGGGATAATACCAAGAATGTTAGCAAGTTTCCATCCCAAATATTGTTTATACTCCCTTAAAAGTTCAAGCAATCGCAATTCATGTTCAGGAGGGAGTGAACTAGCAATGATGACGGGTATCTTGTTTCTATTCTCAATATATGAATATTATAAATCTTAAGGTAGTTTTTCTAGTTTCAATTCATGTGTAATTTTGATTGATGAAAGTGTGTGTGAAAGTGAGAGGTCCCTAATCTCGTCTAACTACTCAATGGTATCATCATCAATAGAGGGATGAGATCTTACAAGCTTAGTAGTATCATCAATGGTCATTGGATCCTCAGTGTTCAAGAAATCATCAATCAATGAACATGCATGGCACTTTTCTAGACCACTACAATAATCAATGCATGATTCATTTCCTAGAATTTCTATCAATGAAGAAAACTCAGAAAGTGGATCAAGGGAATGAAATGAAGTTTTTTCAAGGGAAGGGAGTATATCTATAGAATTAACAGAGAGAGTGGAATGTTCTTCTGAGGGGTGCTTCATGGCATCAAGGATTTTGAAGTGTAAAATGTCACCACTAAACTCCATAGATAATATACCATTGTGAACATTAATTATGGTTTTGGAGGTTTTCAAGAAGGGTCTCCCCAATATAATTGGGGCATGTCCATTCATCCTATCATCCTCCATTTTAAGAACATAAAATTCAATAGGAAAAATTAAATTTTGAACCCTCACAAGAACATCATCTAACACACCAGAGGGGTTTGCGATACTTCTGTTATCCATTTGAACAATAATTCTAGTGGTATTCAGTTCCTCTACTTGCAATGTAGAGTAAATGGAGTGAGGCATCACATTTATAGAAGCACCTAAATCAAGCATAACATTAGAAAAAGAATAATCCCCTATGGTGCATAGAATTGAAAATGTTTCGGGATCATTTAACTTGGTGGAAAGTGATGGATCTATTAATTCTGAAACATTCCTCCCAAAGCTCACCTTTTTATCACCTCAAATTTTCCTTTGGTGTGTAGACATATACTTTAGAAACTTGTCATATCTTGAAATTTGTTTCACAACATCAATCAAGGGAATGTTTACCTGCACTTTTTAAGTCTCCAAAATTTCCTTATCAAGTTCAATTTCCTTTTTTTTCTAGGTTGGGGGGCCCTTTGTGGAAATGTAACAGGGATTGTTGGGATAAGTGACTCATCAATAAACACACTCTTTCCTTTGGAGAAGATTCTCTCAGGACAAGGTTCTACCTCATTTGAAGTATTTCTGGTAGTTGGGATGGTGGTTTCTTTAGGAAGGGATGACTCTAGTGGAGGGTTCATTTGCATTTTTAGTTTTGTTCCACTCCTAAGGGTGATATCACTGAAATTTCCTTTATCTCTAGGGTTAAATACTAGTTGAGAAGGTAGTTTACCCAACCAATGGCTCTGGATTTCTCCCACCGAGTTAGAAAGTTGGCCTAATTGGGTTTTTAGGTCTTGTATGGAAGCTTGGGTGGTTTGTTGGAATTGGATATTGTTGGCATTCATTTGTTTCATCATGTCTTCTAAGCTAGGCTTGGGTTTTGGAGGGGTTTATTGGAAAGACCCTTGTTGTGGTTGAGAATTTCTGGGTGGTAAAGGTTGACTAATCTACCCCAGTTGGTTCCATGGTTGTTGAGGTTGGTTTTAATAAACCCTTTCCTATAGGATTGGTTGTATTTCCACCCAGGATTGGATGGATAGTATGGTTCTTTCCTAAAGGGTTGGTTATAGGGGAATCCTAGAAATATTACCTCACAACTCTCAGAAGTTTCTCTTAGTTGGGGGCATTGATCAGAGTAGTGGGTGTCAGAAGAACATATACCACAATGGATGGTAGGAGGATATTTGGATTTCCCTTGGTAAAGAGAAAGTTTTTGAACAAGGGTACTTACCTTTTTGAACTTCGTGTCCACCTTCCTCTCAAATTCGGTACTTTGCACCTCATGGACACCTCGAATGGGTACATTGGACCTTGAACCGAATTGTTCAGTGTTATGTTCCATGTTCTCAATTAAGGTCCTTGCAGCGATTGGGATTTTATCAACTAGCACACCACCTGCAGCAGCATCAATCATATTTTGGTCAATAGGAATTAAACCTTCATAAAAATACTGAATTAAAAGTTTCTCACTTATTTGGTGGTGTAGACATCTTGAACATAAACTTTTAAATCATTCCCAATATTCATGTAATGTTTCCCCTTGATATTTCCTTATACAACATATTTCTTTCCTTATAGTTTCATTTTGAGAGGCTGGGAAATATATTTCAAGAAAAAGGCATTTCATGTCTGCCCAACCACTAATTAGTGAATTAACATAGTAAAGCCAGTCTTTTGCAGTGTCTTCCAATGAAAATGGGAATACTCTAAGATTTACTTATTCTTCTTCCACATTTGTAGGTTTTAATGTGGAACACATGGTATGAAATTATTTAAGATGGTTGTGTGTATATTCTCTAGCATGTCCATGTAATCTTGGTAATAAATGAATTAAACCAGATTTAAGTTCAAAATTGGATGCCTCGCCTTGAATTTGAATGTAAGTGGGTTGGATATCAACATATGATGTGGTTAATTATTTTAGTGTTCTATTGTTTTAATCCATATTAAACACATTAATTTTACGTTCTAATTTGGTTCTAGAAGAATATGGGTTTAGAAAAGTCTTGAGTTATGGTGTGTCCTCCTTTAAAGGGTTGTCTTGTGTATCTCGAGGTCGCTGACGTAAGATCCTCTCCGATTTGGGTTCAAAAGGTGATAAGTCTCCTGGAGTAGAACATGTCATGAATAAAACCAATAGAAAAAATAAATTATAACACAAACATATATAAAAAGTTAGAAGCTAAAACAAATCAATATTCACAAAAATTACAAAAATCTTATAAAACAACACGCACTAAAACCAAAGCGCTCTCGGAAAATGGTGTAAAAATTTGACCGCGCTGTCATGACACGTCAAATTGATTATGATTTTAAGGTTTATTTGTAGTCTAGGGAAGGCCCTATGTCATCTCTCAAGGAGCGTTCATGGGATTAGAGTGTGCGTTTTTAATAAGAAGTACTAAAAGAGGGGTGGTTTTAAAACAGTTTAAAGAAAATGACTTGATTTAAAAAGTTTAATAGTTTATAAATAAAAGTGATGTTTTAGAATTATGAGATAAGGATATCATTTCAAGTTCACTACACAACTTGGTGAGTTCATCATTCTGAAAAACACACATGGATTATTGGAATCCTTTGGTTGAGGGTTGTCAAGATATCAAGTTCCCTCTTTCCACTTAAACGATGCTCAAAGAACCACCCCTTGACACAACAATCATGTTGTCAAGGTTTGGGTATCAAGAATAGAGAATAAAGGCTTCCAAATCATACTGAAATCTTATGTATGTGTGAGATAAATAGGACTCTTGTCTTGTCCAATCGGAACAACCCAATATTCTCATTTGAAATATCAACCCAATTGGTGCTGAAATAAAAAGTGTTTTACTTAATTTTAACAATAGAAATGAAATCAGAAGAAGATAATGTCAAGATAAGAAATAAGTGAAATATTTAGCACAATAATTACACAAAACTAGTAGAAGAAAAAGTGCTGGAACTCCCCCCCAAGTGTGTGTAGCTCCCTCGAAATGACTGTCCACCGTTTAGCTTGACATTGGGAGGAGGAGGAAGCTCGTGTGGAACTTCGCCTTCATCCTTGACCCCCCTATGAGGATAGGGCCCTCCAGAACTCCTTAGATGATGAGAGGACTCATTTGGGTCTACAAAATACCAGATCTTTGCCTCCTGGCCGAACTTACAAATGGGGATTCCAAGGTTCCATTTTATAGTAAAATGGGAAGGTGGTTTTGAGCACACAGATTTATTAAAACCACTTGTCACATGTGTTTCGACCTCATACTTACTTATCTCACTTTGGAGAAAATAAAAAAGTTGTATCCCCACCTCTTGTTTGTCTCCACTGAAGTTTGGCATAAATTGGACAACTATAGCCCAAGATATGGACATATCGCAACACACCACTTTTGATTTCGTGCAGATTCAATTTATTGGATAGATCCGGTTGGTTGGGCCACCAAATGGTAGAATTAGTCTTGGGTTCTTTAAAATAATTGTAGAATAATAAATTTTTGACCATACCACAAAATTTCATACCATTTTGATGCACGGTTCTGTAGAAGTGTGCGGATGAGTCCACTAGTGTGCATGGATCCTGCACAGTTTGACCCATTTTTCTTGGACATCATCATGGGCCCTCCAAATCACCTCCACCTTCAATGAGATTATCAAAACATGTACCATTTCCCTTTTTAACAGTGATCAACACAAAATAAATTATTCAAAAATGAAATGAAATTCTTTATTATTTTTATAATTTTCAATATAAAAATAGTTTAGCACAATGGTGTAAGGGTGAAAGTGAAACAGTGAATCATAGTGCGATCATATATATACGTGTCACGAACCCTCTCAGAGGGGCCCATTTCGTGACTACCCCAATCCCACCTCCAATAGATCAGGGTATGGTGACTAGCATCGAGTAGACATATCCCATAAATGGGAGGCATTATCCTAAAGTACTTGTACACATGCGCACATCTCCAATAAAAAAAAACGCTGAAATTTAAAACAACTAAAATAATGCATGCATAAAAATAAGATCCCACAAACAGAGTATGACAGGAAGTAAAGGAAATTTAAATATGGACAAATACAAGCCCACCATAAAGATTCTGTAATATAAGTATAACTGAAACCGTATAAGTCCAACCTACTCCAAGGGAGAGAACTAAGTCAAAGGTATGCTCTTTGAAAACATCTCAGTCTGCCCATCTCTACCTATGCTCCACCCGATCCTAGTCCTCCTAGGACACTGTAAAAAGGGTCACCATATTCACAAGACATGACACATGTGGGCAAAAACCGTGCATGGGTGAGTATAACAATACTCAGAAGGATACCACAAAAACACTAAACACAAAGCACCATGTATAGTTAGATCAATACAAGATATGACAATCTATGTGTAACAGATCCCAAGATAGAAGAAAAACCCAGATATACTCAGGAGAGAAACCACGCCATCAAAAATTCATAACCAACTACCAGTCATAGGATTCTTCTCAAAGCACACTCATTTTGAGAGAAATCATTCCCCAATCCATAATATCATTGGAGACACTATAAGAATAGGTCTAGCTCATTTGGTCCCCACCCATAGAGAACTCATTGTTCAAAGAATATTATGATACATAAAGATGGGGTCACACCTATAACTACTGGAGGACACCAAGAACTCAATTTGGATCAACCCTCTATATAGTGGATTGCATGATAATGATTCTACAAACTCTAATGATGTGGTATAATAGATGGAGGATCAACTCCTTGCTCTGGCAGGTCATGCTGATTCCACAAACTCCAACTAAGGATGATAGAGGATCACACTCTAGTCTCACAGAGGGACACCAAAAATCCTTCAAAGACTTGACCTATAGAGGGGATCATAATCTAGTGATGTGGATGTAATTCCTCATTGTAACATCGAGGAAAGGACCAAGGGAACACAATCAACCTATACTAGTCCAAACTAGGAAAATGAAGAGCCTCAAGCACTCTTAATGTGAGTCAATGATGTGTACTAGGGGGTAAATGACATATTCAGCTTTCCCAAGTCTTGACCATGTGGAAAAAATCACACAACATGTATTCTTAATATACACGGTGTATAGTATGAGTACACATCATATAGAGACACATAGTTCCCTACCCGTGTTACTTGGCATTGTCCGTGTAATGGAGCCATGTCTGTGTACCAGTTTGTGTATGCCAAGACGTTTCTATGTGGGAGTACACAATGTGTCCATGACTATGTACCCAAACCATGTTCGTGTACTTCATAAGTACATGCCGAGTTATTTGGGGAGGGTCATACACCGTGTGACAGGGGTCACACATCGTGTGATCCTTAACTCCATCCAAACCCTAGCGCCACGGCCTGGGGGGCCCACACGACATGTAATTCAGAAATACACACCATATTGATTGAGAATTTCAAGATTTGTTAGGGATCTCCTCTGCATCAATATATGTGCCTTTAGAACCTCTAATCTGGCCAGAATCTATAGATCAGGGTTCTTCCATTCTTCTAATCGTGAGACCCGTGTGTTTTAGGTTTGGATCCTCTCAAAAATTGCCACCGCTTAGCTAAACATGTTATCCATCAAAAACTGGTTTTAATAGATACCAAAAATCTATTTGGATCTACATATAGTCCTCTATCTTCAACATCACACCCTGATCACATCACCAATCGTGAACCTCACCTGCGATGTTGATTTGTTGTACCGAAGAACAATCGTGCGATGGTCGATTACCAAGTATTAATCAAATCGTGGGACAAAAGGAAATAGACATGATAATCTTGTGAAGAACAAAAAGATAAATCTAAAAATCATAAAAGTGAGGAATTAACCTCATCTGTTTTTCATTTTCCCATGATTCATTATTATAGATGGATAAGCAAAGAGGAATAATAAAAAAACAAGAAATAATCAAAACTATCTAATTGAAATATACCAATGATGCGAGGATCAATTATTGTTCGTTAAATTTAACTATGTTCATATGAGATTAATAAAAGGATGAGATTCACAAAAAAACACCCTACCTATATTCAGTTTGATTTCTGATGAGGAACGATGCATCGTTGTATTCATTGACAAGATTCGTTGAATTCGAGGTTGCATTGATCGATCAATCCTCAATCTGTCATCATTTTCCTAAAAGTATTCTACAAGGCTCTATCCTAAAATATTCCAGGGGTTCTAGGGTTATGTGACTAACCCTATAATTCTGACAGAAGGATAAATTTAAATAAAATCAAGTTATTACATCAACACAAAAAATTAAAAGATTTTTTATCAAATTATTTTATTCATTTTATGCTCGTGAATTTTTTTTCAGAAACGACCCACCCTGACCAATGTTAGGTCGCACCTAGGGTAAATACGCTATTCTGAATTGAACAATGCATTTATATTTTTGATATGGGCACCCATTTAAAAGTTATTTCATATTTTCAAGAAAACTACAGGTGTGATATTAAATATTTTAATATTTTCAAACATTTATTCTAGGAACACCGGGCCTTGGAATCGCATTCCGTCTCAGTGATTGGTCTCAAAAAATAATCCATATAATATCTATAAAAATACATAGAAAATATGATATGTTATATTCTCCCCAACTTGGGGATTTACATCCCTAAAATAACAAAACAAGGGCTACTAAAAAATATGAGGGTACTGAGCATGAATCTAAGCATCCCGCTCCCATGTGTTATCCTAGAGATTCTTATGATACCACCAGACATGCACCAAATGAATTTATTTCCCATGAATGATCCTATAATACCAATCCTCAATATCCATTTGGTACTTAGAAAAAGTCTCTCCATCTTTGATGTCTATCTCACCCTAATCGTTGATGTGCGATAGGTAATGAATGTACCTCCTCAGCTATGACATGTGGAAGATGTCGCATACTTGATCAAACTATATAGGTAGATCCAAGCAGTACACCACCTCAACAACTCTACATAGTACATGTAAAGGGATGATAAATCTTAGAGATAGATTGTCACCCTGGCCAAATCTCCATAATCCCCTTTGAGGTGAAACTTGAAGGAACACATGGTCTCATTTCTTGAACTCTAAAGGCCTATATCACCTATCAACATAATACTTATGATGGATTTGTGCAGTCTTCATACACTCTTAGATGGTCTTAACCTTCTTTATAGTAGCTCACACCAACTTTGATCTTATGAGTGCTAACTCTTTGGGGTCAGTCCATCAAAGTGGTGACCTACAGGTTCACCCATAAAAATCCTTGAATGGTGCCATGAAAATGGTGGAATGGTAGTTGTTGTAGTATGAAAACTCCACCAGTAGTATTTGATCCACCCAACTATGGACAAAGTCTAACATGAAATCTCATAGCATGTCCTCTAGAACTTGAATGGTCTGCTCAGTTTGATTGTCCATTTATGCGTAAAATGTTATGATCAAGAATAACTGGGTCTCAAATGCCTCTTGTAATCCCTTCAAAAAACAAGATGTAAAGGGATCATCATGATCATAAAGGTAAAACCCCAAGATTTCATAGTGTGTTACTTCTTCAAAATAATTCAATAACTTGCACTACACACAACACCGAGTTCAAGCACACCATGACTTACCAAACAAGCCGTTCAAAAGAGGTTATGAATAGTATTAACTAAATTTTGAACTTTATATAATCCTTATAATTTTAGAATCCATATTATGAGTTTCTTAGACATAATGTAAGAACAAATTCATTTTTTTCAGATAAAAGAAGTATTTTTCAAAAATTCTCTTTTACCAACTTTTAATAGTGAACCCTTTTTAAAATCCAATATTTTAAACTCTGATATATTCAATTTGAATAAATAAATTTATTTTTTTAGAATGGGGAAATAAAAAATTTACAATGAAACACCCCAAGCTTCCACGGTATGGTTCTCTTTGAATAAAACAGTAGCGTGTGTGTTGTACGCAACTTCGAGTTCTAACACACACCACAACCAATCAAGCTAGCCGTTATGAATAGTAATACCTAATTTTTGAAATTTTATAAATTTTATCTCTCAAAATGGACTTCATTTTTGGATTCGGAATATTGAATTTAGCCTAGGGTGAAATTTTGGTACTTTTCGGATAACTTTTATATTTTGATGAATAGTGAAAATTACTAAATTTTAATTAAAAACAAATTTTTTAATCAAGACAATTAATAGTGATAAATTATGAATTTGAGTGGTTTTAAAGTATATTTAGAATATATTTTTACCATTTAATACAATTTTGGTCATTGGACATAATTTCACAATTAAACCGGGCATAAACAAGTGTCAATCTTTTGATAGTTATTATATCTTAAAAACACGCTTTTTGTTTTGACAGCGGGAATTAATTTTAAATTAATTTCTTCCACTTCTGTGTTTTGAATTTGGAAAAATGGATTCCATATTTGGAATTAGGATGTTCAAATTGTGTAAATAGGTAACTTTTATTTTTAGACATTTTGAATAATTACTTCGGTAAATATTTTATTTACCATGGTTAAAGGGTAAATCCGGTAAATAAGGGTTAAAAAGTAATATTATAATAATAATAAATTACCCAAAAACGTGTACTAACCTTATTGGTGGATACATGTATGACCATGGGCATCTTTGGGTCAATTTTTGGGACCCCATGGAGCCACTTGTAGGTGATAGGGACACTTTATTTTAATTAAGATAAAGTAAATACAAAAATGACATAAGCTTATATATTTTAGAAAAAATCTTTTTACATAGGGTTATGTATGCTATATTTTCTATTATAAATATTCATTAGAAATATAAAAAAATTTCCTACATAATTATATTTTATTTATAATTTTTATAAATTGAAAATGTAAAAATATATATGACACAATAATGATGCAGTATTTTCCTTATTAATGAAAGAATCAAATAATTGTTATTATAAATGTTAAAATAAACATAATTTGAAAGTTTTGATGACATACACGAATTTTATTGGTTAATATTACATGTTAGTATTGCTTAAATTAATTTGGTTTGAATTAACAAAGTTGTTAAGACTTTAACAAAAATCAATTATTGAGTAGTGTCAAAATTGAAATAAATGAGTTTTTAAAAAAAATATTATATTATTAATTTATATTCTATTCCTAAAAACCTAAGGTTCGGCCAAGGGACTTATATCATTATTGGTGTATCATTAATGGACTACTTTGGGGTCTCTTGGATGTATATAGTAATTTTATTAACTATATATTATAAAAATATAATGTGACATGGTAAGTGTTAAACTGATTAACCAAGAGTTAAAACTAAAAGATAAGGTTAATATAATGACCCAAACCTGTATAAAATCTATTGGTTAAAATTATTTCGACCCATACCCACCTTAGACTTTGAATAACCCACTTTGGAGCCATTAGAAACCGAATATTAATTTATTATGAATTAATACTTTAAGTTTTTCCTAAAGAGCCCCTCCCCCCCTTATAAAAGGACTCAACTTATAACCAATTCTTCACACCTTAAAAGCCTTTTTGTTCGGCCAACACCTGCCCAAATACTCTCTCAACTTCCCTCACTTCAACCTAGAGGCCTTAGTTTGACCAGAAAGCCAACCTAATGAGCCCTTTTGATTAAATCAAAAGGAAAAACCCGAAGAAGAGGTAATATTTTCACCACCCTCTTTCAAGTTCCTTTCTTCTTCAACTTATTATTTCTTTGTTATTTCTATTCTAAAATAATAAATCCAGTATATCCTATATACTGTGATGTTATTATAAATATGGTACAACCATATTCAGTATTCTATCCATCCTTTGAATGACATGTCACCATATGTGCGTACGTACGGCTTACCGTCTCCACGTCGTGGTGTAATTGTTATTCAATACATTATTATTTGGATGGGTATAATAATGATGTGTATTTGATGTAAATAATAAATATAACATTATAAAGATTCTTTATATATTATATAACATCCAATTATATATTATTTTAATATCAAAAGAATGATATTTTCGCTCCTGCATACGTACAGATTACCGTCTCCACGACGCGATGAGATTCATTTCAAAGTTCACCATTTATCGACGATTATAAAAATATATATTACTAATAAGTATGTAATATATGACATAATGATGATACTAGATATATATATATATATTTATATATATAAGTATTTATGTACTTACATATATCTTATTCACTTACTTCCGTTCAATACTATATGAAAACAGAAACAGCGTTTATGCGTACGTACGGACTACCGTCTCCATAAATGGTGTTTTTCATTTCATATATATGTCTATTATACATATTTATATTCAAAATATATATGATATATTTATAATGTTTTATATTCTAGAATTATTTAAATCATGGTCTAAGTGATACAATCAAGAGTAACAAGTTAAAACATGTACGATAAAGAAAGCGATTATTACCCGAAATGTTAATTAAACATGGAAATTATTATTAAATGGGTATTATGAAGTCATAAATGAATCATGAATGATATAATAAATATTAATATGGTTATGGTATAATTTAATAACAAACTATGATCTTCGTACAGGAGGTTAAACGTACCCTCGACTAAAGGAAAGTGCAAGGTAAGGGGTTTTCATCTCACTCCTTATTTCCGTGAGATTCATGTCATATTGCCAATATTAAATTTTGTGTGGTGTATGTACTGCACATAATTTTATTTCTTGTGTAATACACTTTAATATATGTGTATTTACATATTCATTTCATGATACTTCTTTGATGGGGTGTATGTTTCATATGTTACCAAATTGGTAAGGGTTAATTTCACAATCTCATTATTATCTGAGGTTGTTTTGCATAAGTATCTGCTGGGATATATTTATTATCCATGTTCAAGTTTTATGAAAGAGTTTTCAAAGGGATTATTTTAAGGGAATTTTTACTAAAACATCATTTCAAATGTTTTAAATATTTATTCTTATAAATATTCCTCATTAATGTCCATGTCTTCAAAATGGTTTTTAAGGATTTATTTATATGGACATGAATGTTTTTAAAATGTTAATTCCTTTAAAAAGTTTCAAAGTGGTATGGGACACTTCGACTCAAAATGTATTTAAATTAATTCTTTTCCAAATTGTGTGAATTTTAAATGTTTTCATGAAAAATAGATATTTCTCTCAAAAATATAAAAATCCAGTGCAAATGTATACGTATTTAATGAAAGATTAAAAATCTTTTTAGAAAACACAACTCTCGAGTGTGGTAGACAGGAAGGGATTGGGTGTGGATCAATCATGGCCTGTAATTAGTCGAGCAGTCTCATAATTAGTTATTTTGTTTTCAGAATCTTGCATAATGTTTTCAGAAAAACACTAGAGTATATTTGATCAATTTTAAACGTAAGTATCTTCTTAAAAAATTGCATCGGTAGGTATCATGAGACAAACTAGTGTCTTGGCACAATGCCTTGACAAAATCTTATTTGTAGTCTTGGCACGAGGCCTTGGATACGTGGTTATGATAGTCTGGCATTATGCATTCCATCATTATGAAAGTGGTTAGTGATATTGCATGTGATTATTCGACTAGAAGAATATCTATGTGAATAAGTAAATGGCATTATTTCATTTTATTTTTTCCATATTATGCTGAAGTTCAAGTTTCAAAGGCTTTTTTTAGTTATACATTGCCTTAAATGTTTATGTTTATTTATGAAAGTTTCTGCTATATTTCTTACTCTTACTGAGCATTTGAGATCACCCCTTTCTATGTTTTATTTTTCCCAGGATTCTAAGAAGTGTATTGTGATTGATATGCAGGGTTAAGCCAAGGGAATAATGGCATTCATAAATATTATTTATGTTGTTTTGTATGTCTTAAAGTGCAATGTAACATTCATGTATGTAATCTATTTTCCAAGACTGCTAAACTGATCGGTCCTTCGGGACTTGATTCCTTGTAATCATGCCAATGTATTAAAATAATGCACCGACTCTGGGTAACTGGGGTCGGGGAATTACAGTTGGTATTAGAGGAAGTTTAGAAATAACCTTGGAAACTAGATTTAGATAAACTCTGATTAGAGCACATAACCATAAGATAGACTTTGAGGATTAGTATAGAAGAACTTCCTAGAATTTTTTTATTGTAGAGATTTTGTGAGTTTTCTGAGAAATACATCCCTGTCTGGATATGAGCAGGTAGAGCCGGATCTGGCACAGATGTACCTAGGGGTAAAACCCGAAAACACCGCTTTGAGCTAGACTCGAACGGGAACTGGTGCACAAAAACGGGCCTTGCTGTACTCTTGGTTACGACACTCCTAGGGGATATTCTTAAGATAATTCTCATTTTCTTTACAAACCATTATGAAGGGCTCATGAGTATATACTTACTCAAAGAAAACATTTTTATGATTATGAATTATATCCATAAACTGTTCAATTTGCGTTAGGTATTTTACAAGTTTGGAATTATTCATTTCAATTCATAAACTGACCTAGTTTATGATATTGTATAGAAATGGCACCTAGTAAAAGGAATGTGAACTCCAATAATACGTATAATCCAAAGAGTAAGAAGGATCATATCTTTCATGGTCCTAAGCCAGAATTTAGAAGGGAAATAGTCTCCCATGTATTATCGTCATATGAATAAATAGTATCATGTGTTTATAAGATAAGTAAAGAATTCTCAGAGTCCTATGGATTTGAAGGGAATCCAGAGAAGAAAAGGATGGTAGTGAGAAGGACAGATAAAGGGAAGAAGGTAAAGAAGGGTTTTCCCATATGTGATAACTGTGGAAAGAATCAACTTGGAAAATTCTTGAAGGGAATGGGATTATGTTATAAGTGTGGAGAAAAATGATACCAAGTACGTGACTGCAAGTGTAAGAAAAAGGTTTCAAATGTACAATGCTTCATCTGCAAGGAGTTTAGACACTACGCGAACCAATGTCCCAGTCATCAGACTATGCTGCAAATGATGCTATTGGATAATAATCATGTTATGATACTACCACAGATGAAGATGAATGACTAGTGTTCTTATGTTGTTATTTCAGAATTATTTCATTTAAGTGTTGTATCAATGATGTTCTGGAAATAAATAAGGATTGTACTGTAGTACTATTTCATTAAGGATTTGAGATTTTATGGTATTAAGAAAAGTGACTCTACAACGAGTTAATTTTTTTGGAAATTTCATGGTTGAAGGAAAGATAAACCTTAATATGGTCCTAATATTGAGGTAGTGATTTTGGAATAAGAGATGGTTGATTTTGGTAGTTCAGGATGTTGTGGTGTTGTAAAATAATATACGAGGAAGGCATTCACATGTTATTACCTGGAAAAAAGGATCCTAATTATGTTTAACTTGTAAATTTTGGACTGTGAGTTTGGATAGTAGTATTTTGGATAAGTCTAATGGTTGGAATGGATTAAGTTTGAAAGGTTATTTTTGGATTTTTATAAAAGGAAAACCCGGAGGTCGGGCGGCAACCCGTCGTGTCCGGCAAGGCCGTGAGACTTGAACCCAAAACTGAAGGGAGACAAGGGTGTATCACCTACCACTGGCCCACGAGATGTCCTGGATTAAATAAAGTAGTTTATTTTAATAAGGTCTAGTAGATGAATTATAAATTCATTTTTTTACCCCAAACGAATAGGATAAATAGAATATTTTTTTTTAAGTTCTATTATCTTTTAGAGTGAAAGATGAGTTTGTGGTAGAAATTAGTTAAAGGATGGAAATCTAATTGTCAAATATATATTTATCTTATCCTATTATTCGATGAAGAAATTAATTAAAGGGATCTTAAAAC
Source organism: Viscum album (assembly GCA_963277665.1). NCBI lineage: Eukaryota > Viridiplantae > Streptophyta > Magnoliopsida > Santalales > Viscaceae > Viscum > Viscum album. Next base: position 1,946,117,320 of record OY728133.1, on the reverse strand, counting down.
CAAAAATGTGTTATCCTAATACCTTATGTTTTGTTGAACCGATGGTATTTTAAATCATCATAGATTGATGAATTTAAGGACCTCAATTTTAAACTTGTTTGTGATTGATGACCTCAATCACTACCTATAAATATTTATGTTTTTCATCAAAATACATGTCTCTAATTTCCACCAATGTTCTCCTAATCGAGATCATAATTTGGTGGTGACCCTTTCATTTCTCTTTTCCTCTTATTAAGACTAAATTTTATTAACCAAATTTCCGATGTGGGTTTTCCCACAAAGATATTTTCTATTTTCAACCTTTATTTTAGAAAAACAATATCAAATTGCAGGGACGCAATTTATTGAAGGAGGGAAGAATGTAACACCCCAAGATTTCATAGTGTGTTACTTCTTCAAAATAATTCAATAACTTACACTACATGCAACACCGAGTTCAAGCACACCATGACTTACCAAACAAGCCGTTCAAAAGAGGTTATGAATAGTATTAACTAAATTTTGAACTTTATATAATCCTTATAATTTTAGAATCCATATTATGAGTTTCTTAGACATAATTTAAGAACAAATTAATTTTTTTTTCAGATAAAAGAAGTATTTTTCAAAAATACACTTTTACCAACTTTTAATAGTGAACCCTTTTTAAAATAAAATATTTTAAACTTGTATATATTCAATTTGACTAAATAAATTTATTTTTTTAGAATGGGGAAATAAAAAATTTACAATGAAACACCCCAAGATTCCATGGTACGGTTCTCTTTGAATAAAACAGTAGCGTGTGTTGTACGCAACTTCGAGTTCTAACACACACCACAACCAATCAAACTAGCTGTTATGAATAGTAATACCTACTTTTTGAAATTTTATAAATTTTATCTCTCAAAATGGAATTTATTTTTGGATTTGGAATATTGAATTTATCCTAGGGTGAAATTTTGGTACTTTTCGGATAACTTTTATATTTTGATGAATAGTGAAAATTACTAAATGTTAATTAAAAAAAACTTTTTTAATCAAGACAATTAATAGTGATAAATTATTAATTTGAGTGGTTTTAAAGTATATTTAGAATATATTTTTACCATTTAATACAATGTTGGTAATTGGACATAATTTCACAATTAAACCGGGCATAAACAAGTGTCAATCTTTTGATAGTTATTATATCTTAAAAACACGCCTTTTGTTTTGACAGCAGGAATTAATTTTAAATTAATTCCTGCCACTTTTGTGTTTTGAATTTGGAAAAATGGATTCCATATTTGGAATCAGGATGTCTAAATTTTGTAAATAGGTAACTTTTATTTTTAGACATTTTGAATAATTACTTCGGTAAATATTTTATTTACCATGATTAAATGGTAAATCCGGTAAATAAGGGTAAAAAAATAATAATATAATAATAATAAATTACCCTAAAACATGTCCTAACTTTATTGGTGGATACATGTACGACCATGGGCTTATTTAAGTTGATTTTTGGGACCCCATGGAGCCACTTGTAGGTGATAGGGACACTTTATTTTAATTAAGATAAAGTAAATACAAAAATGACATAAGCTTATATCTTTTAGATTTTTTTACATAGGGTTATATATGTTATATTTTTTATTATAAATATCCATTAGAAAGATAGAAATATTTCCTACATAATTATATTTTATTTATAATTTTTAGACATTGAAAAAGTAAAACTATATATGACACAATAATGATGCAGTATTTTCCTTATTAATGAAAGAATCAAATAATAGGTATTATAAATGTTAAAATAAATATAATTTGAAAGTTTTGATGACATAAACAAATTTTATTGGTTAATATGATATGTTATTATTGCTTAAATTAATTTTTTTCGAATTAATAAAGTTTTTAAGACTTTAACAAAAATCAATTATTGAGTAGTGTCAAAATTGACATAAATGAGTTTTTAAAAAAAATATTATATTATTAATTTATATTCTATTCCTAAAAACATAAGGTTCGGCCAAAGGACTTATATCATTATTGGTGTATCATTAATGGACCACTTGGGGGTCTCTTGGATGTATATAGTAAGTTTATTAACTATATATTATTAAAATTTAATGTGACATGGTAAGTGTTAAACTAATTAACCAAGAGTTAAAACTAAAAGATAAGGTTAATATAATGACCCAAACCTATCTAAAATATATTTTTTGAAAGTATTTAGACCCATACCCACCTTATAATTTTAATAACCCACTTTGGAGCCATTAGAAACCGAATATGAATTTATTATAAATTAATACTCTAAGTTTTTCCTAAAGAGCCCCTCCTCCCTCTTATAAAAGGACTCAACTTCTAACCAATTATTCACACCTTCAAAGCCTTTTAGTTTAGCCAAACCCTGCCCAACTACTCTCTCAACTTCCCTCAATTCAACCTAGAGGACTTAGTTTGATCAGAAAGCCAACCTAAGGAGACCTTTTGATCAAAGCAAAAGGAAGAACCCGAAGAAGAGGTAATATTTTCACCACCCTCTTTCAAGTTCCTTTCTTCTTCAACTTCTTCTTTATTTGTTATTTCTATTCTAAAATAATAACTCCAGTATCTCCTATATACTGTGATGTTATTATAAATATGGTACAACCATATTCAGTATTATATCCATCCTTTGAATGACATGTCACCATACGTGCGTACGTACGGCTTACCGTCTCCACGTCGTGGTGTAATTGTTATTCAATACATTATTATTTGGATGGGTATAATAATGATGTGTATTTGATGTAAATAATAAATATAACATTATAAGGATTCTGTATACATGATATAACATCCAATTATATATTATTTTAATATCAAAATAATTATATTTTTGCTCGTGCGTACGTACAGATTACCGTCTCCACGACGCGATGAGACTCATTTCCAAGTTCACCATTCATCGACGATTATAAAAATATATATTACTAATAAGTATGTAATATATGTCATAATAATGCTACTGGAGATATATATATTTATATATATAAGTATTTATGTACTTACATATATCTTATTCACTTACTTCCATTCAATACTATATGAAAACAGAAACAACATTTATGCGTACGTACGGACTACCATCTCCATAAACGGTGTTTTCCATTTCATATATATGACTATTATACATATTTATATTCTAAATATATATGATATATTTATAATTTTTTATATTCTGGAAGTATTTAAATCATGATCTAAGTGATACAATCAAGAGTAACAAGTTAAAAAACGTACGATAAAGAAAGCGATTATTACCCGAATTGTTAATTTAACATGGAAATTATTATTAAATGGGTAGTATAAAGTCATAAATGAATCATGTATGATATAATAAATATTAATATGATTCTGGTATAATTTAATAACATACTATGATCTTCATACAGGAGTTTAAACATACCCTCGACTAAAGGAAAGTACAAGGTAAGGGGTTTTCATCTCACTCCTTATTTCCGTGAGATTCATGTCATATTGCCACTATTACCTTTTGTGTGGTGTATTTACGGCCCATAATTGTATTTATTGTGTAATTCACTTTAATATATGTGTATTTACATATTCATTATATTATACTTCTTTGATGGGGTGTATGTTTCGTATGTTACCAAATTGGTAAGGATTAATTTCACAATATCATTATTATCCGAGGTTGTTTTGCATAAGTATCTACTGGGACATATTTATTATCCATGTTCATGTTTTATGAAAGAGGTTTCAAAGGGATTATTTTAAGGTTCTTTTTACTAAAACATCATTTCAAATGTTTTAAATATTTATTCTTCTAAATATTTCTCATTAATGTCCATGTCTTCAAAATGGTTTTTATGGATTTATTTATATAGACATGAATGTTTTTAAAATGTTAATTCCTTTCAAAAGTTTCAAAGTGTTATGGGACACTTTGATTCAAAAATGTCTTTAAATTAATTCTTTTCCAAATTGTGTGACTTATAAATGTTTTCATGAAAAATAGATATTTCTCTCAAAAATATAAAAATCCAGTGCAAATGTATACGTATTTAATGCAAGCTTAAAAATGTTTTCCGAAAACCCGACTCTCGAGTGTGGTCGATAGGAAGGTTTCGGGCATGGACCCATCATGGCCTGTAATTAGTCGAGCAGTCTCAGAATTAGTTATTTTGTTTTCAGAAGCTTGCATAATGTTTTCAGAAAAACACTGGAGTATATTTGATCAATTTTAAAAGTAAGTATCTTCTAAAAAAATTGCATCGGTATGTCTCATGAGACAAACTAGTGTCTTGGCAAAAGGCCTTGACAAAATCTTATTTGTAGTCTTGGTACGAGGCCTTGGCTACATGGTTATGATAGTTTGACATTATGCATTCCATCATTATGAAAGTGGTTAGTGATATTGCATGTGATTATTCGACTAGAAGAATATCGATGTGAATAAGTAAATGGAATTATTTCATTTTATTTTTTCCATATTATTCTGAAGTTGAAGTTTCAAAGGCTTTTGTTTTAGTTATACATTGCCTTAAATGTTTATGCTTATTTATGAAAGTTTCCACTGTATTTCTTACCCTTACTGAGCGTTTGAGCTCACCCCTTTCTATGTTTTATTTTTCCCAGGATTCTAAGAAGTGTATTGTGATTGATATGCAGGGTTAAGCCAAGGGAATAATGGCATTCATAAAGATTATTTATGTTGTTTTGTATGTCTTAAAGTGCGATGTAACATTCATGTATGTAATCTACTTTCCAAGACTGCTAAACTGATCGGTCCTTCGGGACTTGATTCCTTGTAATCATGCCAATGTATTAAAATAATGCACCGACTATGGGTAACTAGGGTCGGGGTGTTACAGTAAATAATCATCAATGGAATTCCATGGAGTCGTATTATCTCTTGAATATAGAAGCATTCCAAGCTCTCTATTGAAATCTACTCTTGGATATCTAGGAAGTGGGATGACTTAGTGAGTTAGTCAATGATCACATAGATGTAATCGTGTCCCCTAGACATACATGGTAAACCCATCACAAATTATATTGATATCCCACCCCACTTTCATTTTTGTACTTCAATGGGTCGAGATAAACCCGCTGGAACCTGGTTCCCAACCATCACTTGCTAAAAAGTAAGGCATCAAGAAATAAACTTTACAACTCCTCTCTTCATCCTTGTACACCAAAACTGACATTAGAGGTCCTGGTACATCTTCAAAACACATGGATGTAATGCTGAAGTAGATGTATGAAAATCCCTCAAAACCTCCTCCTACATTGCTATTGGTACTATTGTACATCCTTTGAAAATAATGATGTGCTCCCCACCTTTAGAAAATCTATCAGGAGCATTTCCTATAGATATCTGAGAACCTAGGGTCCCACAATCGATATCCCCAAGTTTTTCTTCTCTGAATCTGACACATTCCTATCATGGGGTGTGGAAAAAACAATTATTTACTAAGTTAAAATATATTATAGTGGTTAACCTAGGTTGTCTCCCAATGAGGAGTGCACAACAATCATGTTTGTCACTTTGTATTTGAATTTGTTTGATTTTGAAAACAATGAAACAAAACTAAAGAAAGCAATAAAGTATAATATTTAAAACAAATTGAAAAGTAATGTGATTAAAAATAGTGATAATTATTGGGTGATCAGGTCGGGGTTGGTTTTCCAATTTCAATGTTATCATAGTTCTTATTTATTCATTCCTTTTTTATTAAATTGATTAAAATGAGATTTAACAATCGCTTCATCTCACTTATTTTTTTAATGATGTTGGGGAGATTAAACCTTACTAAAATATTAGTTTCGTCTAATATATATCCTTTTGTGAAAGATTTATAGAGAATACCCTCAATTGATTAAGGCAATTCCCAATCAGGTCTTGTTAATCCCAAACAATCTTGAATATTCAGTACAAATCTCACACGTATTGACGATTGCCAAGTACTTCACCACTATGTTTTGATCTATTCCATCATATATAGACTATAACCTAGTAAGGGATATAATTATCATTAAACAAATCAATAATAACAACAGAATATAAAATCAAATACAATCGCACAAGATAATATAAGCTGTTATTACAATTGAAACCAACTTCATAATAGAGAAAACATTTTATAACATTAAGCGCATGAACTCATACATTAAAAAATGAAAAACCTAACCTTACCCAATCACTCATAAGATTTACCTCACCATGGTAAGGTTAATTTAGTAGAATGAGGAAGATGAATACATTACGAAACTAAAAAGAACAAAAGAAAGAAAAGAAAGAACCAAAAGTTTCTCCTCCAGAATCTGTCCACCAGAAGTTCAGCTTCATTTATCCCACCATATGGTTGAATCGGGCCATGGTGCCTTCTTATAGTAGGTGAGGAATGGAGTTGGACATCCACGCACAAAGTTTTAATGAATTTGGAGCTGTGTGGAATTATTTTTGGCCGCCTAAATGGAAGAGACTTTTCCTGTCCGCCAAACACTATTCCACCAACCCTTCTTTGACCATTTAATTGGCGGCCTTAATGAATGAATTTATTTCTGATATTTTGATGTAACATGAAACTTCTAGTAAGATTTAGAACCCAGCTGTAACCACTACATTTGGAGGTTGGTTGGATGATATATGATTCTTTGAATATGTCATAGTCTATTCTGCCGTCCAGAATAACTTTTCACATTGACTGAATTCTTTTGGCTTGTTGGAGTTCGAATTGGCACTTGGTCCAGAAGAGTTATTTATATAAAACTAACCATGTCATCCTAAAAAAAGTAATCACATTAATTGGATCACAATTTTAGTATGTATGCTCGAAATACAGAGGCATCATAAAACTGTTAAATGTCCAGAATTAACCAATTTTCATACTTAAGCTCAAAACTCAAAAAAAGTCATAAAATAATGCAAATAAGATCAAATTGATTAATGGGAAGGGATTAAATCATTTAAAAACATATTTATAAATATGAAAATATGAGCTCTGTCAGAATCGTTGTAAGAGTGGAGGGGTGACAACCATCAACTGGAGGTAAGCTACTCCATACCCATCCATAATGGATAACTGCAGCGAGGCCAACTACTTCGATTCCTTGTCCAGTAATCATGAAATAGATCTCCTATTGAGAGAATCTTCCACCATTTTTTCCTTACTAGGAGTATAAACAATCTCAAAGTCATAGTCCTAGAATAACTCACCCATCAGGTAGTTTCACCACATCTTCAAAGAAAAAACTACCACTATTAACTCCAGATCATGGGTTGCATAATTCTGCTCATATAGTCTCAATTGGCACAAACCATAGGAAATCACTGCCTTCCTCTGCATCATGACTCGACCAAGATTGGTTCCTGATGCATTTTAGAATACCACATACTTTATACCTTCCTCTAGTAACGTCAATATGGGAGTGCTTTTCAACCCCTTCTTCAGCTCCTAAAAGCATTGCTAGCTCTTTTCCATCCACACGAAAGGCTTCCCCTTTCTTGTCAAATATTTTAGGGGTTATTACACTATGAAGAAGTCAGGTACAAACCAATAATATTTCCCTACCAATCCAAGGAAACTCCACACCTCTATAACACTCTTGGGTGGATCCCAGAAAGCACTGCCTTAACCTTCATTAATGCCACTTTAAATCCATCCTCTAAGATTATGTGTCCTAGAAAATAGACCTCTCGAATCAAAAATTGGAACTTCGAGATATTACTATAAATTTGGTTATCTTAGAGTGTGTCCAATACCATCCTCAAGTGTCTCTCATGCTCCTCCTCGGATACTGAATATACTTGGATGTCATCGATGAAGACTATTATGAACTGGTCTAATAATGGTTGAAAGATCTGGTTCATGAGTCCAATGAAAAGTATTAGGGAGTTCATCACTCTAAACATTATCACCAAGTACTCATAGTGACCGTAAAGATATATGAAGGTAATCTTTGTTATATCCTCATCTCATACTCACAACTGGTGATATCCTAATCTGAGGTCAATCTTTGAGAACCCTCGTGCCCCTTTCAACCGATCAAAGAGATCATCGATCATCGATACTGGATACTTGTTCTTTAGTGTCACATGGTTCAAGTGTCAAAAATCCACACATAACCTCAACCACTCATCTTCCTTCATTGAAAATAACACTAGGTCTGCCTAGGGTGAAACACTGGGTCTCATGAAGCCCTTCCTCTACAACCCCTCCAACTATAACCTTGTCTCATGAAGCTCTGTGGGAGCCATCTGATATGAAAGTATAGATATCAGATTCATCCCAGGGTGTAGATAAATATATAATTCTATCTCCCCATGGGGAGGTAAAACTTAAACATCTTCAGAAAAGACGTCCTCATACTCTGCCACTACTGTAAAAAACTGAGGACTCATAACATCTACTGCATCAAGGGTTAGACTATCCAACTAATGAGTAATCAGCTGCAACCTCCTAGGAGTGAGACCATTTTCCCCTTCTTAGATTTAATTTTCACCAACAATGTAAAACTTGTCCCCATCACTGAAGACACACCACACTCTTTATATAAAACAATCAATATGATCATGAACTCTGGATAAACAGTCCATACCAAGAATGATTTCGTAATAACTCAAAGACACTACCAAGAGATCCCAACCAAAACTCTTTCCTCCAATAGTTAGGTAACACTATTGGCACCAATGTGTGATTATCAAGTTTCATCTAGTAGAAGTCTCCAAGCATAAAGGTAAAGTCAATAGTTCAACCAGAATCTCTATGTCTCAAAAAAGATTCACGGTAATAAAAGAATGACTAACACCGGTGTTTATCAATACTACAACTAAGGTGGAAAAGAAATAGATCGTACTTTGTATCATCCCTAGAGCCTCGAGGTCATAGGCCTCCATATCCCATAGCTGGCCTTGTCCTTTCCCACTAGCTACCTGAGCCTAGCGTGGACCACCTGGGGGTGGTGGTGGTAATAGGTCGAACCTACAACCACATCCTACTACCCAACTATTCCCTCTTCAATGTACGACTCCCTACGAACCACCATGCTCCTTTCTCTGTCTCGGTGGTCCCTTGACTATCTCCCAATCAGCTATATGGTGGGTCAAGAAATCTCATTCCATATTTCCCTAACTATTTCAAGAGAAAAACCACCTTCCCAGTGGCTGATTTGATCCACCCTGAGAGATCTGCATTGCTGAACCTAGGCTTGGGATCGCCTCTTGAAGCACCTGACCCACTTGAATCCATGTGACTATTTCCAGCTACCTGCTTCTGTGGTCTCAGCTACCGGGTGCCCACTTCTAGCTCCCATGATTGTTGTCTTCTATGCTAGAAAAAATTCTACTAATAGGGATCACAAAAGTACTCCAACATAGGTAAAAATTATAAGGGATACCACTGATGCCCTAATGTCCCGATGCAAACCCTGCTCGATGGTCTGATCCCTGAAGAACTATTCTCGTACCATATCCAAATATTATCTTGATATATATATATAAACTTCACTGAATACTCTTCCATGGTCATAATTTCCAACTCTAAGTGCATTAACTTCTATATGTGTGTAGATCACAATGTGGCCATATCGAACTCCTCCCTGAAGAGATGCTCAAAGTATGCCTATGAGAGAGCTGTTTCATCAAGTGACTAAGTCACCATGATCCACCACCACCTCAAAGAGCCATAAAGAAGACTCATGGTAAGGAATTCCATCTAATTAGAAGACATCCTCACTAGGTTTAAAATTCGAGTGAATACCTCTAGCCAATCCTCAACCATCTAGGGATCTAGATCACCCTAAAACCTGGGAGTTCATTACCTCTGAAACTCATAAAATACACTCATCCGACATGTATTCTTAACTAGTAGTCCTAGTACTGGATGATGCTCAATGGGTGGTAGTATAGATGGTAAACCACCAGGAGGTTCTATCTCTGGTATATGCCCCTGTATTGATGCCTCGTCACTAGACATATCATCCTCATGATCACATGGTGGAATCCTAGATGAAGATCTATATAGTGGCATCCTGAAATAAAAAAAATATATTGTGGCCAATAGATTATATATGTGGAGTTGACTCAAGACGGACATGGAAAAAACAACCATTCCTATATTATTTATGTACCATTGTTTTTCTTTAGAACCAGTGTTCTCATGTACTGAGTTGAAAATTAGGTGATCAGAGTCCTAGTGTATGGATACGTCGGTCACCATACCATCACTGGAGTCCCTAGCCTGAAAGTCGAACTCAAAACACTTAACACTGCTTCCCCAAACCAACCTCACAGAATCTAGATCCTAATGTAGAACTGAACCCCTCTAATACTACTCCATCACAACCCATCCTGGAGGTGCATGTGTCATGACTACACCAAGCCCACCTCTAATAGGCCATGGGCTAGTGATTATCACCAAGTAGAAATATTGCACAAATGAGAGGTATTATCCTAAAGAACCTGTACACATGTACAAATCTACAATCCACACTATTTTGAAATGTAAAAAAATTGAAATAATGCATGAATACAACTAAAGATCCCAAAACTAGAGTACAATAGGAAGTAAAGGAAAAATAAATAGGGCTAAATACAGGCCCACCATAAAGAGTATGTAACACAAGTCTAACTAAAACTGTAGACATCTAACCTAATCCAAGGGAAAGGACTATGTCAAAGGTATAATCCTAGAAAAAACCTCGGTTTTCCCATCCCTAGTTATGCTCCGCCCACTCCTGGTCCTCTTAGGACACCGTAAAAAGAGCCTCTATGTGCAAAAGACATGAAACGTGTGGGAAAATCCTATACAGGGGTGAGTATAACAATACTCAATAGGGTACACCGAAAACACTAAACATGAAGCACCAAGTATATTCGGCTCAATACAAGATATAAAAATCTATGTATAATAGATCCCAAGAGAGAAGAAAAACCCAGATATACTCAATAGAGACACCATAACATTATGCAATCATAACCAACTACTAGCCACATGATTCTTCTCTAATCATGATCATTACAAGAGAACTCACTCCCTGATCCATGATATCATTGGAGACACTCGACGAATAGTTATAGCTCATTTGGTCCCTACCCAAAGAGAACACATCGGTCAAAGAATACTATGATACACAGAGAGGTGGTGACACCTAGAACCATTAGGGGACACCACGAACCTAATATGGATCATTCTGCTACATAGGGGATTGCATTACAATGATCCCCCAAACCCTACTGATGTGGAATTCTAGATAGAGGATCAACTACCTACTCATGGAGGTCATACTGATTCCACAAACTCTTACTAGGGATAGTAGAGGATCGCACTCCAATCTCATGGAGGGACACCCCAACTCTATATGAGACTTGACCTCTAGAGGGGATCACGATCTAGTTATGTGGATGTAATGTCACATTGTACCCTTAAGGAAATGACCAAGGGAACACACTCAATCTATACTATTCTAAACTAGTAAAAAAAGATCTTCAATCAATCTTGATGGGAGTACACAATGTATCTTAGGGGGTACCCAACATGTTCAACTATCCCAAGTCCATCTAGTGAGGAAAACCTCACACGAAATGTAGTCTCTATATACAAGGCTTGTAGTATGAGTACACAACATGTAGAGACACATTATTCCATACCTGTGTTGCCTATCTATGTCCATGTACTGAATTTGTGTATGTGTACCGGTCTGTGTATGCCAAGTCGTGTTCGTGTGAGAGTACATAGAGTGTCTGTGACTGTGTACTCTAACCCATGTCTGTGTACTTCCAAAGTACATGTCGAGTTATCTGGGGAGGTTCACACACCGTGTGATCCATAACTTTTTCCAAACCCTAGTGCCACATCCATGGGGCCCCACATGGGGTGTAATTCCAAAATACATGCCATGTTGCTTGGTAATTTTTAGATCCGTCAGGGATCACTTCTGAATTGATCCGTGCACCACTGACTGATCTATCTTGAATCTATAGATTAGGGTTCATCCATTCCTCTAATCTCCAGATTTATGGGTTTTAGGTTCACATCCACTTGGAAATTTCCACCGATGAGCCAAATGTGTTGTGCATCAAAAACCGGTTTGAATGGATTCCGAAAATCCATTCAGATCTACATCTGGTCAACCAAAGTCATCATCACATTTCAGTCACATCACCGACCATGATCCTCACCCATGGTGTCAATTCATTTCACCGAAGAATGATCACACAATGACCGATCACTAGGTATTCATCGAAACATGGTCCAAAAGGAAACACCCATAATGATAGTGTTAAGAATGGAGGGAGAAATCCAACAATCATAAAAGTGGGGAATGAACCCTGGTTGTTGTTCGTTTAGCCTTGATTCATTATTTTAGAAGGATAATATAAAAGGTATAATCAATGAACCAAAAATAATCAATTCTATCCAATTTAAATCTACCGATGATGCGTGGATCAATTCTTGTTCTTTAAATTCACCTTCATTTATCAAAGATTAATAAAAGGATGGAATTCACACAAAAAAACACCCTACATCTATTTGGTTTGATTGCTGATGAGGAACGATGCATCATTGCATTCGTTGGAAAGATCCGTCAAATCCGAGGTTGCGTCGATCAATCAATCCTCGATCCGTCATCATTCCCCTGAGAGGATTTTCCAAGGATCTCACCTAATATTATCTAGAGGTTCTAGGGTTATACGGCTAACCCTAGAATTATGACATAGGGTGAAATTTAAATAAAATCAAGTTGTTGTGTCAACACAAAAAATTAAAATAATTTTTATCATATTATTTTATTCATTTTACACCCATGAAATCTTTTTCATAAATGACCTACGACAACCAATGTTAGGTTGCTCTTAGGGTAAAGACTCTATTATGAATCCAATGGTGCCCTTAAATTTGTAATCCAAGCACCCTTTTAGGAGTTATTTCACTATTTTAGGAAAATTGTGTGTGTGCTATTAAATATTTTAATATTTTTCAAAAATTTATTCCAGGAACACCGGGCCTCAGAATCGCACATTTTCTTAGCGCTTAATCTCTAAAATAATCCTTATAATATCTAAAAATAATACAATGAAAATCCGAGACATTACAATATGAGTAGTAGGGATTCAGTTATATAAGGAGATTCCTACTATATGAATTCCATATTAGAAGCTGGTGTGGAAATGAGAGAGAGAGAGGTTCATATACCCAAATAAGAAGACATTTTTCGAATTAAGGCAGTGGAATTTATTTTTCAAAATTATAATTTATGTTTAAGGTTTATTTCAAATAAATATGTTTTAACTTTTCAAATTATTTTCAGAAAAACTCTCCTGTAAGAGAAAAAATGAATTTATTTATAAAGCCTATATTTTTCAACAATATTTTATGGGATTATTATTCAAAAAGATATATGATTTTATAGTTTAAAATTATATGTAAGGAATTAGTATTTATTTTAATTATTATTATGTTATGTATACAAGGAAATTTGGTATTTTTAAATCCTATTTTACAAATTATATTTTTATGTATTATACAAGGCCAATTTTCAACTAGTAAGGGAGTTATATTTTCAATTTTATATTTATTTAAGTGTAATTTGTAAAGTTATTATTTTTTTAAAACCCTTTTGGAAAAGTTATAATTTTATATATATTATAATTTTTTTTCAAAATTATATGTAAGGGGGTTATTACTATCTTTAATAACATCTTTATTTTCATATATAAAGATTAATTTTATTTTTAGGGGAATTTTATCATTTTATGTAGAAATTTTTATTTTATGTCATTCATAATAGTATTTATGGACATATACTATCATTATCATTTACATTTCATTCATATTAACCCAAGAATTTATTTAATTTTAATTCAAAAAGTGTGTATGTATACTACTTTTGAATTTATGGAATTATTCCAAAACTATGGGTTTCTCCTAACCTTTATAGTATTTATAAAAAATATATTTTTCTTAAGTTTTAAAGTATATAAAATTATTTTATTATTTGGAAATAATTTAGGTAATGTTTTGAAAGGTTTTATTGATTAAAAATAAGAAAGTCTTGCATGGAAAAAGTGTTTTCTTAAAATAAAACTTGGAACTTGGGTATCAAATGAGTTGATGTGGAATGGGGTGATACCATAGCCTAAAGGGGACGTTGTCCTAATTTTGATATTTTTAGTGACCTTGTGAATTTATTAAGGTTTTTCAAGTATCATTATAATTCATATAATGTTATTATTTTTCAAATGATTTTGAAGGATAAAACCAATTATTTTCAAGGGTTATTTTTTAAATTAAATGGGCTTTCAAAAATTATATGTATTTTCAAAAGATTTTGAACAATATTTCTAATTTATTTGAAAACCTTAGAATTATATTTTGAAAAGTATTTACTATATCTAATATCATCTATTTGATGTAAAATGTTTTTGGAGAATTTTTAAATAGCAATTAAAAATAATATTTTTTTATTGGTTTTAAAACCCCTTACTAGGAAATTTTATGCTCACTCCATGTTTTTAAGATGTTTTTCACAAAATTCATATAATTACCTAAGGTGTTGAGTTTTTTTTAGAAGACAGTGTGTATAAATCCAAATAGATTTTTTATTTATAAATTATATAAACTCTGATATATTGTAAGGGATTTTTATAATCCTCTAAAACCTGGACCAGAAAATATCCTTGGGTGTATAAAGTATTGTATATTTTTAGTTACTTTTATAAAAAATACAACATGTTTTTTCACCAGATCCAAATGTTTAGGTCTCATGTCCATACACCACCTCAAAAATAAACTCAATATCTCTCTATGGTGTAAACCTTGAAATATCCTCTGAAAGCACATCATAAAACCATTCCACTATAGGAGGGAAAAATCATGTAATTCTATCCAATAATCTAGAATAAGAATTGAAACCTAGGTTGTGATATCACCTTGATTTCAATGAACTGACCCTATATGAACTGCCTAGATATCCCATTATCTATGATGAACATAAACATGAACCTTAGAAGATATAAAAGCCACCCTCCCATGGTAATAGTCAAAGTGATCTTGATATCAGCATCAAGTAAAACACTAACATCTCATGCATAAATAAGTCCCAAAGAACATGATACCCACCACTCTTAAGGGAATAATCTTTAAAATGATGGATACCCTTTAATTGTACCCCTAACACCAGGTCAATTGATATAACCACATACAATAATTACACTAAAAAACACAAAACTTTTATAAATCAATTATATATAAAATAATTTTAATCTCTTATATCAAATAAAGCACAATAAAGTTTATAATACATGAGATCATTACCTCAAACAGTCAATGGACCAACCTTGTTTCTGAAAAAAGTACATTGAAATAGATGAATATAACCTATCCCTATATCCTCAACTCCCTCCCAAGTATCATGTTTTGCACCATTATACTAACATTATCATTCATTTTCTTAAGTACCATGTCCTCTACCCCAACAGATATGGATGAATGAACTCAAAGTGCAAGACTGATGTGGGGTAGTAGATCCCCTCTCGGTGCTCTATATCAGCCTAGATCTTTTTTCACCAGTCATCAATTGAGGGTTCCTTCATAACCTCTATATGAAACCCATCCTACCATAAGATCATCACTCCGCTAGTGGTTGAAGGAACTGACCTTTCATGTGACTAGGCTTTTTTCACCAATAACAGATCACTTGATCGTTGTCATGAGTGGCAGATCTACCCCTAGCTACTTTTCCCACCACCACCTTTTTAGAAGTTCTCAAAATGAAAATTTCTACTATTTAAAGACATGATACCAGATTGACGAGCTAAAACTAAATTCCCACTACTAGAGACCTCCCTCAGGTTCCCCACAAACATGAGAGCCTAATTCAACACCTCAAAAAACTTCTTAAAGTGGAAAATATTTACCTTCACCTTCATCTCCTATCTTAGTGTGTCCTGAAAATGTTTTACCCTAGTTACCTCATCAACAACATATGTTAGGGGAAAATGTTGTAAGTTGGTAAAGAATTCAACATAATTGAACATCAAAATATTTCCTTAAGTTAAATTCATAAACTTTATGGCTATTTTATATCTCATGGTCTCTAGGTAAACGTGTTCCAAGAACTTATCTTAGAAGTCCTTCAAAGTCATTACCTCTAAATACTTATCAGGAACCTGAATATCCCACTAGCACTTCACTGGTTCTTGCAACATGTAAACCAATAGCTTATCCCTCCTCTCTAAAAGAGTCTTTAAGTGGTCAAGGATCATCTAGATAGATTCAATCTAGAACTCAATAGCCTTAGGACCACCCTCTGGAAAATGTTGGAGGATGTTGTAGTTTGAACTACCTAGTCAGGTCAAACATACTCAAAACAACCCACACTGGATATATCTCGATAAACTATTTAAAGTGGTTGAAATTATCATGGAACTTCTATTCCACCTAATCACCCAAAACCAATATCTGCTTTAGTCCTACCACCTAAGCTATATTCTCAATAATTTCCTCATATCACACAATAGGAAAACATCATCATAGAGTAATACCTCTACAATTTCAAACACACATTTTGGGGAAACTAATAAAAAACTTATATAAATACAAAAAATAGGGTCACAATAATCCATTACCAATATAATCAGCATAAATTATCCTAGCGAACATAACTACAACACTTTCACCACCCCCAAACATCCCTATCCAGGGTCACTGGCTTACTCAAGGTAAAAACAATATTCCAAGGAACCATCTTTATGTTTAACACCATTTAAAAAAAATAAAATTTACATATTTCAATTTAAATATTTGAACCATTCTTATTAGGAACAATTTCTTTAAAACCCCAAAATAAACTTTGAAATCATTTTATTTCTCACAAGACAATTTTTTTCTATTTTAAGAAACTGGTCATAACATGATTTTCCATGTTTTCCTAATAGGATTCATGCCACATAAATCCCTAAATTCCTAAAATGATACATGTATACACAATCTCATTCCATACCATCCCATGAGTAAAATCTCATAAAACAATAACATCATACAACAAGTGAATCACCCAAGCTAAGATAACATTTCAACTGTAACAAGTGAACATCAAAAACCATAATCCCATACCTGACAACATGGGTTTCCCCTGCACATGGGTTGTCTACTCCCATGAGCGAGCTCATTACCAAGCCCCGACAACTCTTATTCTTTTATTTACAACTCATGAATAGTAAAATAACAAAAACTACCTAATTATTTGATACCACTTTTTAACATCCCAGGTTGGCTCACTCTGACTAATAAAAAAATGGTTTAATTATATGACCTCAGAAATGCCTCCCCATATTCCAAACTCTAATGACTAGAAGTGAGTGCCTAATGAAATGAATGTGTAGACTATACCTTCTTTATCAGAGTGAAAAAATAGTGTAAATAATAATAAATAATAACAATAAATAACCATACATCAATTTTTTTACCAAAACTAGGTAAGTGCCCACAAACCAGTGAAATAACAGGCCACGTCATGATAGTCATGGGTTCCATTAGAAACCCAAACGATGAAAATAAACTAGCGATCCCCAAAATGGTTCCTAATTACTAGCTGAGTGCCCTCATCCATGATCCATCCCATAATTTCCCAAAATAATCAATCTATCATCAGGCCTTTTCCCTTATCTAAACCTACAACCATGAAGTCTATTTAAGTACCAATGGTTTCCCGAGTAGAGTGTGAGTATTACTTAGTAGGCCAACATGAATGGTGTCTAATGAAATATCTAGTTTAAAAAATAATGTATGTGTATGTATAATGAATAATAGACAAGGTAATAAATGAAAACATGTTTTAAAAATAACTAGTATTTATTAATCTCTTTAGCCCTTGGGTTCTAGGGTGACAACCAAACCTTATTTGAACTAAGTAGATCATATGATACATGAAATATAGGTTTTTTATTACATCAAGTAAAATAAATGGGCTCTACGTCAATTTCAATTCTTGATACTTTATAGCATCATGCACAATATTTATAGCCCATAGATGTGAAGTGTCATGTCCACCTTTTCCAACTCATAGGTGTGGAATATCATGTCCACCATTTCAAAATCATAGATGTGGAGCATCATGTCCACCATTTTTATCTCATAAATATGGAGTGTCATGTACACCATTTCCAAATAAATTTTTTGGTACATTATGCCCACCTTTTCCAAACCATTCCATCATGTACCACTTTTCAAGGTGAAACATACTTGACCCTTTCAACACACTAAGACAAAAATGGTTCTCTATTTCAACATTTATTATTCAACAAATTCTAACATACTAAATAACTTTAAACCTAATTTCACAATTAAACCACTACCCCATTTATTCATATGGCTCAATTGTTAAATGTTTATTCAAAACCATTTAACAACTTAAACATGACCCTTTAACTATTTACCACTTCTTCCTTTTTTCATGTAATAAAAAATTTAATTACCAAGTTATCCAAATATCCCCCTTTTCTATATTAAAAATTCAAATTGGTTTATACTCATAAATCCCCTATTCCACCATTTACAACCCTGATTTACCATTTCCAAGGGATTGGAACACCCCATGAGTGGTTGTTGGTCCAGTCTCATAGTCATCAATAAACCCAATGGAATATGTAAAGGGTATAACACATCATTTAAAATACCAATATATTTTTATTAATCATGGAACTAATGTGCATCATGGTGGTGAAATATCACCTACCACATACACATGAACAAATATCAAGACTATGGGAAATATCTTATAGACCGCCTACCTTATGCTCATAGAAAACCACTCATCCAACCCTAACCTTTGATTTAAGATAAAATGGACACACACAAAAATAACACAACTCCCTATAAACAGGTAATATGATACATAAATTATTAGAGAAAAACAAGTAGTGAAAATTACAAAAAAATATAAGGAAAAATACTCATAGACTTACCTAGGGATTTGAATCACAAGAAAAAACACTTCAAACACCCTAGATTCAATGGATTTACGCACTTGGAAGAGGAGGAAGATCTTGGGTCATGCCTGGTTATATTGGGAGTGAAATGGGTGAGAAATATGGATTAAATCATATAAGGGTTATGAGGGAAAATTTGTAATTTTTTTAACTTTTAATAAGGTGCATGTCTGGCCAAAGGGTTTTCCAAACCGTATGCCAATTGTGAGAGACCCATTTTCGAAGCCAAACATCACTTTCATGGTCTCAAGGTACACCCACATGGTTAGAAAAACCATGTGGAAGCTATGTGAACCCCACTTTCTGATACACACTTCACTAAGTGGTTTGGGTAAACAATTACCACTAACCATACATCATGTGCAACAAGCCCCATTTTTCATATTTTAAAGGTTCAAACCCCCAAAATTCCCCTGAGACATTCCCTAATCCTGGGGAATCATTCCAAAAACTATTTAAAAATTCTTAAACAAAAATTTAAATAAAAAAATACCTAGAAAAATTTAGGATCTTATAAAGATATTGTCCATCCCCACCACCTGACACCAATAATTGATTTATAATGACTTTGTGCACGTGAGTTGTCTTCTACCATTACTCAGTATCGACCACTTTGATCATAATGTTATGATTTATGATGGTCCCAACTATGGTGGTGATCATTATAGTGGTCATGGTCAACCTAATTCTTATAAACATTTCATGAATTATGGAAAATTTTATCACATTATTGATACTTGTTGGAATCTGCAAGGTTATCCCATTGTCTCTCAAAATCCAAGTTTCTCTCATTATGCATAGGATTATATAACTTAATATGTAAATACATCTATAATTATCCATAATGTTGATCTATTTAATTATGAGTATCAGTATCTATACTCTCAATGTGATTATATATCATCAAGCACCATTATTTCTCAGATTGATTATCCTAGAGCTTGTATATCCCAATGATCCACATCATGGGTTCATGACTCAGACGCATTATAATGTATCACTTTGAATGAAGGTATTATTTATTCTTATGTCTCAACTTTTATAAGATGTAATATTACTATGGCTTATGTTAAGACAGTGAAAATTCTAGTTATGGGAGTTGTCTTATTACACCTAGCTTAACACTATCTGCATTTTCCTTATTCTAGGTTGTCCCTTTAATTAAAAATATATCAGTAAACTTATAGCTAACTTACAGTTCTAATCCACATTCTCAGCTACTTAGCTTATCTTTTTGGATCCTTTTATGAATCAAGTGCTTGGTAGTGGATTATTTAATGTTGGTGTGTATATTCATGAATCAACTCTATCTCTTTCCTATCTTGTCACTTCTGAACATGTCATGAAACCTCACTATCACCATTTCCATAAACTTTCACCCATTATTTAGATTATTTATTCAACTTTAGGTCATGTTTTTCCTTTTTACCATAAGTCCTTTCATTATTCCAAGCATCACCAGGTCACCTATGTTCCTTGAGAGATTACTTGTGTGTGTAGTCCTTTTCATTTGGTTCATTGTTGTATATGGGGACCCAATACTAGACTATATACAATGAGTTATCACTATTTTATCACCTTAGTTATTTTTCATTTATGAATAAGGTTTATTAGTTGAAAACTCATTTTAAAAATTTTACAATGTTTTTGCTCTTATTTTCATGAAATTGAAGGTATTGGGGAGCGTAGAGGAATCCAATGGGATGGGGATTTAAAAACTTTCATTACTAGGTGATGAAACTATGTAGACTTTGGTGATCTGATTCTCGGTAAAGGTATGAGGATCTCACATGAATTTATTAATCAAAAAATAAAAAACATAATGATTACCTCATTCAGATCAAAGCATTCTTGACAGAAGCTCATCAACATTGACCATTTATTATAATATTTGAGGTCAAACCCATATAGATCATCCAAACATGCTTCAAGGGTCTATTTGGATGTTGATAATAAAATTAAAGGTGCTATCTTGGAGCTATAATGATTCCTTTAACATTATAGTGATCACCGTGATCCCATCCCTTCTATCTATGAAGGTGTTCTTGGATCTATTTCTTGGATGGATCCTTTCTCTCTCTTGAATGTGGTAAGAATAGATATAAACTCTCAACAAATGAGTAATGAATAGTACTCATCATGAGATCCTTCTAATACTTTTATAACGAGTTTTCAAATACTCGGTTATGGCTCCTTGGACCCCTTGGATATGGATTACCCACTAAATAAATTATAAATGACTTCTTATGATTGACTTATTGAGTCATAAATTTTGTTCATATTTTTATCACTTGTAATATAATAAATATATTATTTGATAAAACAAATACATAAACTTGAATTTTCATTCCCATAAATAATAAACAAAACATGAATATTAAAATAATATTCAATTGTTAAATATTTTTCCCATGGATTTAATTTAATAATTGTAAATTTATTTAATAAATAAATTCAATATTAATTATTCTAAACTATAATAATATGAATTTATTTATTCCTTGGTGACCGTATATCCTTATACATATCCCAAACCCCATGGTGGGTCCCACCATTTCTTATTCTCCTATTCATTAGAATAAGGCACTTGAATATGCTATTATGTATAACCCTCTAGGTACTTACCTCAATAATAGTGAATACTATTCATAGACTAGGAGTGGAGTCTAGAAACCCATCAATACCCCTAAAGAGATAAAGAGTAGTCATAATAATGAAAACATTCCTACAAACACTTTGTTGTGTTATATAATCTTTTATTATCATGATATATCATAAAGAGGGATGCACACTTATGTCATTATCATTTCCTTGATTTATTATTCATTAACCTTACTGGATATATTTACCTTTTTCTACCATGGACATGGATTTTGTGAAGATACTACCATCCTAGTCAACTGGGCCTGAGATATCACTTCCTCAATTCGGAAGCGATAAATTTTATCTTGATCATTCAAACAATGCCATACAACCAACAATACACCCAATAAAAACTACCTCACCATGACTTCAATGTCATGTTTTTTTTATATTCATCAAAGTATGTGATCAAAATGATACACATTGATAATGATCTCAATTCAGGAGGTCAATACACATGTTCATAGATTAGAACAACTAATGGCACCTGAAACATTTGGTGTTTCTATTGGCGGTTCTATCTTCATGATCTCACCAAATAGAGATCACCAAGTGTAAAATTCATGAGAATAATTCTCAATGCTTATAATCCCACAACACCTGATATTCAAAAATTAACTATGTCTATTCAGTATGATTTATCTAGACTATAGTACATATGTTTAAGATTAATTTCATAGTATCTCAAGGTTCTCAATATAGCCTGGGTACTGTTATAAAAATTTTATATGAAAAATATTCTATAGAAATTACCATGTAAATAATGGCCGTGGAAAAATTAAACATTGTTATGGTAATATTATATCATGCATAACTCACTATATACGTGATATGGTAATCAAAAGTAATGTTTAAGTTGGATATAGGGAACCCACTATTACAACACTCCCCTTCAACATGATCCAACTTTCTAAAAAACCTTGTTAGCACTCACATGATAAGGTCATGCTTCTTTTGAGTTTATGGATTTAGTCATTGAACTTCTACATCTCTGTTGTGCAACTATTTTTCTCTATGTGACTTTACCTCCTGGAGTAAGACTCTTCAAGAGATGATATCCTTGAGTGTATTTCTTTTGTCAACTATCAAAACATGACATCCTGGATTATACGAGTAGTAGGATTATCATTATTTTTATTATGATAAAACTTTACTTACTAGGTTCTATTCCAAGAATGGGAAAAATCTTTCTGTATTATACATTGATTATTTATCTACCATATAAGTCGTAACACACTCGATATTTGTAGACATGGATACCACTAGATTAAATGAGATATTCCTACTCATTACCTCAGCCTTACTGTGATATTAGATCATATCAATCTAAAGGAATACTAGTATATGCCCCATTATAATTAGTATCCTTTCCTCTCAACATACCTGGTATGTATCCTTTATACTTCCTTAAGTACAATTGGATAGTTCTGACTATTTCAAATTTAGTTATTTTGGACATAGTTAATATTTTTCTACCATAAAGTATATGTTGGAAATATTATTTTTTGTACATATCATGGAATATGTGATTAAACTATCACAAAATAATATGTAATTCAACTTACCACATTAATCTCCTTTTATATCCCATACATTTCTTCTTAGTGAGATTTATTCCATGTGACATTGGTAACTATTCTCTCTAGAAATTTTCCAACTTGTATTTTTCAATACCTTATTAGTATATGTACCATTTACTAGGTCTAATAAACCATTAGATCTATCTCAGTAGATCATGTTCTCTAGAACTTAGGTTGCTACTTTAAGTCAATCTATAGAGAGTTACTTTAATCCTAGTCTTAAATAATTATAATACCAATAGTTGTTTTCCGTATGTTATCAATCATATTTTACTAGTAAAACATTGGTTCTCCTAATAACATCTTACAAACACATGGTAAAATTTATTACAAATGAATAATATATGATATTATCACTTACTTCAATCCAAAACTATATTTTAGTCACTTGTACCCATTATTAGATTTCTATGGTATCGCCAACCCTTTTTTTGTATTTTATAGATGTCTTCCAATATTGGTAGTCTTTACATATAATTCCCAATATAACAATCATAGAAAGTAGTTATGACAAGTAAAATTTTAATGGATTTATGCATGATAACTTGTTATTACCAGTAGAGACTTATCAGTACCACACATGTACCACCCATGTAAAGTCTCACTTGAATACCCACTACAGTATTAAAAATAATATTCCCATGTAAATACATGGAATCCATTATTGAATTTTAATTGATCATTACAATATTAGATTGTTTCCATTTACTTCTCACTTGTAGTATTCATTTTTTTCAATGAATAATGTATCACTATCCATGGTGAATATAAAACCATTACCATGGTTTTATCCTTCCTACATAGTATGTGTGTATAGAATAATATTTTTTTACATTCTCTTGTGGAACTTGTTCATATGTCAACTATTTTTTCATCTACAAAATTAATTAGATCTAAGTTAGTCTTGGTCCCACTAACTTGAATATAGATGTACACCCTTTTATAGAAATATATTTTATCACTTGGATATTAGTTTTTTCTATCTTAGTGTTCTCTGTAATATCTTAGAAATATTTTGTATAATTACTTTAGATTCACATAAATATTTTATTGATGCAATTTTGTTTATATCTTAACAAAATATTTTCATATAAACACATGTTCTTATGAAATAATGTATTTATATTATATTATAACTCACATGATTTCTATTATTCATTATAGTTGACACACATTTATGGGATAATGAAACTTTTTTAAAACCATGACTCAAAAATAATAGAAGTATCTTCAATGCTTATTTGTTTCAACATTGATTCTACTTTCACTTATATCGGGACTATGATGTGTATAAGAAAATGTGAATTTATCAACTACTCCATGCTACATTATATTGATAAATGTTAACATGTAAGACTCACCATCGACACTCTTTATTTTCATCAATGTATTTGATATGTATAAGGTTATGTGTGTTTTTGAATTACTCCACGCTACATTATAATGATCGATCAATGCTTGATCAATATATTCTTTGGATCATGGGCCCAAAGATGCTCATATCTTTTGACAATGATTATTACATAATTCAATTTTACATTCCTTAAAAATATTAAAGTAATATAATGAATTATATAAGGTTACCTCTAGCTTCCCTTGGAATAGTTCACATCCTCTATCTGAACAAATTCCAAAAGCTTTGTGGCCTACTTTTTTTATAAAGTTTTCTTTATCCAAAACAAAATAAGTATATAAGTGCGTAGATAATACCTAAGGTCTTTAACTCCAAAGTGTCTAAAATCATATTGTCCCTATCCTTTATAACTACCTAGTTTTGGTTGACAAAGTATCATCTTTCCACATCTGGGTATATAAGTCTTATATTTTATATTCATCACGTATTTCCAATGATTAAGACATTACTGAACTTATGGTTAAGTATTAAACATCATAAATAACATTCATTCCAAAACTAGAATAATGTATCATTGTGTCCAATGGACATGTGAAATTAATGTTTTGGTAATACTTACAAATTTCCAACTAGAACCATTTACTTGGAAATTAGAAGTTCTACGTTTCTCACTACTGACTTAGGAATCACCCTTTCTCAGCTGCTTGGAGAACACACATTACTTCTTATAATGTTTATTTTCTAAATTGGTTACTATATTTCAATATATATATGTTATATACATATTATATTCATTACCCAAGTAGTATAACATAAACATTATATTCAATTATGAATATACCTAAAGAAGGAGTTATTATTTTATTATTTAATTCAATTCATCAAATTTAAACTTATATATACTTATTATAATAAAATAACCTCATGTATGATAACCAAACTCTTTTCAATGGAGGGAAATTAAAAAGGTTCCTTTGGAATCATGCTTTACATTGGCCTTTTCCCATTGCCTTTCAACTTGTTCATCATAGGAACTAAGACTTTCTATAAGTTTTTATTTACTTGGTGAACCATACCTAAAATGTAATAAAGAATTTTATCCATATTTTTCTTTTGATATAAAAAAATAAACTAGATTAAATAGATGATAAAGATATAATAGTGATATATATTAAAAGATCATGACTGATATTTCATATTTACACATATCTAGTTTAATCATCTTTCCATTCATATATCTCATTACTTCCTCCTTACAAGATTCTTAGAGATGAGAAAACATGTGAAATCATCCATGTCCTTATGTAGTATCCACAAATTAAATCATATGCTGATGATAGGATTATTATGTAAACATAAAATGCATCATACATGAGTCTCCTATAAGAAATTTTCTTACACTCACTTCCTAAGGAGAATTAACAGGTACTGGAGACACCAACACATTGAATTTATTATATAAAAATAATTATATGAAGTGCTTATACTACTCTTGGAAATTCATAAAAGTTTGTGTTAAGTCAAATGTTTCTCTTATTACCTTTTTCATACATTTTTTTTTGAAATCACAGACATACTATTTCTTTTTTATCTTACTTAGAATAATATTTAAAGAGTTATGAAAATATACTTATTCATTATGCCTACCATAATAAGACTGGATATGATGTGTTTATGAAAATTATATTAAATATGATAATAATTATACTCAGCTTAATCGTACTCATCCTTATCAGATTGAAAATAAGACTTCTTGTTCTATCTTTTGTACTGAAAAAGTCTTATTATTTAGATTGATAAAGGATTAAATTAAAATCATACATAGACTCAAATAATTTATTGTAATAACCTTTTCAAAACTAGAAAATCTTATATCTAATATAATAAATATGTTTTTCACTGCACATGATGTATATTAAAATTATGTCAAGTATTCTTTTACAATATGACCATTTAAGTGTCAAGTGTCTAAGTCCTTGTGAAAATCTCAGAGAAAATATGACCATTAGAGGATAAAGATGATGGTTGGAAGTATGACTATAAATAAATAGTCATTTGAAGAGTTTTCAATTAGATGTAGACTCATGTAGAAAAACTCTGATGATTTTTTGTATGAGAGCCTTGAAGTTTTCTACAATGAACTTCTTGTTCCTTAAACTCGTAATCTTTTTATAGTTCATTTTTGAAAATTTATTTTTGGATTTATGATTGTGTGATTACAATCCGGGGATTTTGAGGATAGGAAGACATAAGATATTATCACCTTATTGATCAAGTTCTTATAGAGATATCAAGATAGAATATGATCATCGTATCGAGGCCTATCGAAGATAGACATATAGAGAAAAGATGATCATCGTATTGATAGCTTGTGGGGATAGTGAGATAGACCAATATTCATATCGATGGAATTACATAGTAAGGGAAAGACATAATTTCTTATAAGTATAGAAAAAGGGACCTTTATCCTAGGTTATTGGATACCCTTCTATTTGGGTTAAAATAATTGTATTCATTTACTTGTTTTATTAAACTTATTTTATTTCCGCTACAATTATAATAGAAAGTGAATCCCTTTATATCCGTCTTTCTATTTGTATCTTATTTATTATAATAGCTTTAATTATTATACAATTTTTTACTCTAAATTACATTTTGAATATGTAATTACTCTGAATATGTTTCTATATGATTTAAGTTACAATAAATAATTTTTCAATACTCAGATTCATCGTAACCACTGTGATTATGATTCTTGGTATATAATCTGATTAAATAATTTCTAATATAAATAAAATTAAACTCTTAATATGTTACCACTAATTACTAAATATGATTCTATATGAATATTAAGATAAAATCACATTATGACATGTGGAATATGTATCAGAATCTACTTGATTATGATACTTTGTTCATCAGGCGTGAGGGCTAAGTATGATTACCATTTAAATACCTAAGAGGTTTTGTGAATAAATTTAGTTTAACCTTATTAAACTATGTTTCCTTAAAGGTTAAAAGGAAAGTTTTTAAACTTAAAATTCACCTCCTATTATATTTATCCATGTTTATATACATTACGATCCAAAAATTAGTATCAAATCCAACTCTCTGTTATACTGATACTTACATTTGGTATTGAGGAGGTTTCCACTGATCATACTTTCTTCCTTTATATTCTTGAATTTTTCAAGTTTGTTTAAATTTTATAAACTCATTTTTTATAAATATTTTACACACTAACATGTATTGTGGAATATAATTTTTGTTTTTGTTTTAAATATAGAATAACTTAATGTTGGTTCAATGGATAACCTCAATAAAAAGAGACCACCTATTTTTGATGGATATGATTATGAGTATTGGAGAGATAGAATGAATACATTTGTTATAAATACTGGAGTTAATAATTTTTTCATGTTAACTATGGATTAAAAGATTTTTGACAAGGAAGTGACTGCTTTTATAAATTAGGAAAAATAAGAGTATCAATTTAATTAGAGTTAAAAACACTTTATTATGTTCTATGATTAGGATAATTTGTAGTCAGATTTATTCTTATGATGTTTCTAATAGTATTTGAAAAAATTTAGAGATTACTCATTTTTGAACTTCAAAAGTTGTTGAAACTAGAAGTGCAATGCTTAGAGCTGACTATCAAGCATTTGAATTTACTTTTAGAGAACCTATTACAAAGATACAATAAATGTTTATGATAATAGTCAATAGTCTAAAATCTATGGGAGAGAAAGGATTATAAGATTAAATCATTGTTGAAAATATTATTGATATCATGCCTAATGAGTGAGAATCTAAGATAATAACCATTGATGAATCAAGAAAGATAACAAATCTTACTCTTGATGATTTATTTGGAACACTTTTTCAATATGAAGGTAGATTAAAAATATATACAAATAAAGTTAAGAAAAAGAATAGTGGATTTGATTTTACTAATACTTCAAATCTGATAAATGATCAGACTCTTGATAAAATTGTCAAATCTACAAAGAAAAAGAAATCTATCATTCAATCTGATTCAAGTGATTTTTATCATTTTAAGAATTAGTTATCCAATCTTTCTTAAAGAATGAATTATATTATTGGTAAAAATGATTTTCAAAATTGTTATAAGAAAAGTAACAAAGAAAGGAATAAAAATAAATATTCTGAAGTTACTTGTTATTAGTGAAAAAGAGCTTGACATATTTGACCTGATTATCCCAAGTTGAAAAGAAAAGACATAAAGGATAGATATTCTGATAAAAAAATTAGAAGAAGTATTATAATTCAAAAGGTAATAAAGTTATTAAAGTTTCTAAAACCGGGAGTTCCAATAGAGGTGATTCTTTAGACAATTCCAAAGATAATGATAGTACATATCATAGGAATATTGTCTTCTTTCTAAAATACCTATTACAATTCAATGTTTTATGGACAAGGTACACACAATATATTCTTTAACCGATATGTCATTAAATTATAATTACTCTGATGAGAATAATTCTACATCTTTGGATGAAGAATCTTTCTTAGTTAGCAAGGATAATATTTTTACCTTATTTTTAAGAAGTTTCTCACATTGAAAAACTTTTAGAAATTGAAAATTGTAAAATGTGTAAAAAAATCGATAATGTTAATGAAAAACTTTCAAAAGATAATTCATGAATTGATAATCTAACAAATTAAATATAAGATCTTTCAAAATAATTTGATAAATCCAATTCTGAAAAATATACTATTTCTATTGATTCAGAAAATTTTATTTTTAAAAAGGATAACTTAAAAACTAGTTTGATAGATTCAATTCCAAAACTAATACAGATGCCGATAAGAATTTAGTTGTAAAACTAAAATCTAAACTTTCTTCACTGAAGAAAATTTTATCTAACTTTACTTCTTGTAAGTAAGGTTTTGATAAAACTTATAAACAAATTCATCCACATGGTACTAGTTTATGAATATGATATACTCATAAGAAACCTGTTTTTAGTATAAATAAAATTGTCCCTAAGAATTCCCCCTTTCGAACTAAATGTCAAAGTGGAGGAAATTGGGAAAATAATTTTTATTTAAATAAAACCTAATCTTAGGATTTCACAAATCCTGTTTTTCAAAAAAACGTGGATTCCTAAAATCTTATTTTCTAACATTTCCAGACCCAAGAAGTTTTGGGTTCTGAAAGTCTATTTATTTGGTTTTCAGGAAAACAAAGGTAGTACCAACAATAAGAATACATGGTACATGTATAGTGGGTGTTCCCAAAATATGGCTGGACACAAATATTTCATTGAAAATATTATCAAGATAAAAGGTGGGAAATTTACCTTCAGAGATAATGCTCAAGGAGATATTATCGGTATAGGTAATATTGTTCTTCTTAGTAAAGACATAATTTTAAATGTTTTGTTTTTTAAAGGTATTAAGAAAAACCTTATAATCATAATTCAATTATGTTATGAAGGTTATCTCGTAAATTTTCAGAATGATAAATGTATAGTACACAATTATAAGGATGAATTCATTCTTTCTTCCCATCGACATGAGAATGTATACAAACTAAAATTAGAAGACCTTAGGAGACAAGATCTATCTTGAATTAGTGCAATAAAAGATCAATATTGGTTATGGAATAGAAGGTTAGGATACTATAACCTTAGTAACTTATATAAATTGCCTAAGAAAAGACTTATTAAGGATCTACCAAAACATATATTTGGTTCTTCAAAAGTTTGTGACCCTTTTCAATATGGAAAGAAATATAAATCAAGATTTAAATCTATTAGTGAAGTCTCAACTCTTGATGATTTATAGGTAGTACACATGGATATTTTTATTCCTACAAAAACTATAAGTATTTTTGGAAAATACTATTTATTTATTTAATTTTATGACTACACTAGATATACATGGGTTTATTTTATAGAAAATAAATATGAATCCTTTTATTATTTTAAAACTTTTTTATCCAAAGTTAAAAATGATAAATACATTCCTTTTTTAACTATTAGTAATAATCATGGGGGAAAATTTGTAAATTCATATTTTGAAACTTTTTGTAGTAAGAAATGCAACACATAACTTTTCAGGTCCTAGAACTCCTCAACAAAATGGTGTTGTTGAAAGAAGAAATCGTATTCTTCAAGAAATAACATGAATCATGTTGAGTGAATACTCAACTGCTAAACATTTTTGGGATGAAGAATTTAGTACTTCTTTTTATACTATAAATCAAGTTTTAATTCAACCTATTATTAATAAAACATGTTAGGAGTAGTGGAAAATCCAAAAACCAAAAGTTTCTTATTTTAGAGTATTTGGATGTAAAGTATTTATCTTGAATACATAATATAATTTACACAAATTTTCACCCAAATTTAATAAAGGTATATCCTTATTTTATTCCACTACTTATAAGGAATATAGAGTATTTAATAAAAATTCTTATACTGTTGAATAAATAATGCATGTTAAATTTGATAAAACTGGTCCTTTTGTTTTTAAACAAACCCAATCAACATCCTTGGAGATGCTTTCCAAAACTGATTCTCAACCTTTGATAGAAGAATATTCTTATAAGAGAAACACTCAAGATATTATTTCTGAATTATTTATCCAAGAAGACTTTATACCTTATGTTGATGAACATGTCTTACAAAATCCAAGCCAGTTGTTTCTCAAGAATCATCCTAGTGATATTATCATTGATGATGTTAATCAACTAGTTATGACTAGAAGGTCTTTGAGAAATGAAATAGAAAATATTGAATTTATTTATCTATTTGAACCTAAAAATACTAAGGAGGATTTAGGTGATAAGGATTGGATAAAAGAAATGCAAGGTGAGATAAATTAGTTTGAATGGAATAAAGTCTGGACCTTGGTTTAAATATCTAAAGTAACTATAGAAATTAGGGTAAAATGGGTTTTTATAAAAAATGTGATGAATATGAAATAATCATTTTAAATAAATAAATAATTGTTACTAATGTTTA
Organism: Viscum album; assembly: GCA_963277665.1. NCBI lineage: Eukaryota > Viridiplantae > Streptophyta > Magnoliopsida > Santalales > Viscaceae > Viscum > Viscum album. The sequence continues at coordinate 1,946,085,778 of OY728133.1, read as the reverse complement.
TAATATATAATAAGGAATAGATTATAATGAAACCTATGCACCAATATCTAGAATTGAATCTATTCATATTCTATTAGCCTTTGCAACATTCTTTAATTTCAAAATTTTTTCAAATGGATGTAAAATGTTCTTTACTTAATGTATATGAATAAGAGGAATTTTTTTTGAATAACCCTTGGTTTTGAAGATAAAAAAAATCTTGAATACATTTTTAAACTTCCCAAAGAATTATATGGACTTAAACAACCCCCAAAGCTTGGTATGATATTTTAACATGGTTTTTGTTACAAAACAATTATGTTAAGGGAACTACTAATCAAAATATTTTTATAAATAAAGTAAACACAAACATTATGATTGTTCAAATATATGTTGATGAAATTATATTAAAATCAACTAAACAATCATTAATAGATTCCTTTGTGGATCTTATGAAATCTGTGTTTGAAATGAGTATGATGGATGAGTTAACATTTTTTCTTAGTTTTAAAATTTCTCAAAAAATAGAAGTTACATATATATATCAACATAAGTATATCAATTATCTTATTAAAAAGTATGGATATGAAAATAATAAATTATTTTTACTCTAATCGGTACCTCAAATACACTTGATCTTGATGAGGCTGGGTAACCAGTTGATCCAACAATTTTTAGAGGTATGATAGGAAACCTATTATACTTAATATCTAGTTGAAAAAAATTAATGTTTGTTATATGAGTATGTTAAATATATCAATACAATAAAAATGAATCCCATTTAAAATCAGTTAAATGAGTTTTTCATTATCTAAAGGGAACTATGGATCCAAGACTCTTCTATTCTTTTGGAAATTATTTTAAATTAAAATGTTTTTCAGATGTTGATTTTGGTGGTTGTGGAATAGATAGTAAAAGTAATTTTTTACTTGTAATTTATTAAGAGATTCATTAGTTTCTTGGTCTTTTATGAAACAAAACTTGGTGTCACTTTCCACTACCGAATCTGAATATGCGGCGACTGTAATTTTTTGTGCTCAAATGTTGTGGATACAACACACAGTCACTGATTATGTCATGAGTTTTACTAAAACCTAAATAATATGTAAAAACACTAGTACCATTACCTTAAGTAAAAAACATACGCATCAATCTCATGAAAAACACATAGATATTAGGTATCACTTTATTAGGGATCACACACAAAAGGGATATATCATTTTACAATTAATAGGAATGAAAGAACAACTTGTTGATATTTTTACAAAACCATTTCCCTATGATATTTTTGAATACATTAAACAGAATCTAGGTATGATCACCATAAATTAATCATTCATATATACTTCTTATTTAAACTATCTCATTATATTATGTTACTCCTTTTTATATGGGGAGTACATGTGATTGATTTTTTTTTTGTGTTTTAAATTTTAAATTTTTTCCTTTTTTTCAAAATTAAATTTGTATAATCAAAATATTTTTCATAATAAGATTTTGGATTCATGTTTCTCTTTAAAATTTATTCATAATCAAAACTAATGTATTTAACTATTTTATTTATTTAAAAAAAATTCAATAATCATAATCTGTTAAAACAAATAAGAACAATTTATCACATTGATGATTCCACTATGAAAGGTATTCTTATTTATTTTATATTTTAACACTATTCCATTATCATTAGTTTCATACTTTTTTGTTTTTATTATAGAATTTTTTATTTTTTACTTTTCAAAATCTTTTTAATTATATTCACCCAATATAATAAAAAATTGTTTTCCAATTTCATTGTATTCACCCGATACAATTTTTTTAGAAACATCAAGAGTTTATATTTTTTTTCTTTGTTTAAGAAATATCACAATAATTAGATCAAAGAAATCAAATATCTTCTATTATATCCTTATGGAAGTTCAACAATTTCCCTAAATTTCCTAAATAAATGGACCCCCTCATACCCCACATTAGATATTTAAAATTTCTGCCTCAAAACGCTGCCTCGTTTAAGTCCCTAAGTCTGATTTATTTCTTTTATGTCTAAATCCTCAGTTTATTCTCAAAATATTATGGATTCTATGAAGGATTATAAAAAATGGTTTTTTTTCATGAAAGGTTAGTAGAAATATATTTTTATAATAAGTACGAATCATATTTGTGAAGGGTGATATATTTTCAAGGTTAGAAATCATTATATTTGGAATAGTCATACCCTAATTATGATTTTTTATATCTAGATTTGGTAAAAGACTTTTAAGATTCTATAAAACTCTTCAAAGAAAATGGAAAGGAAATGTTCTTGTTTTTAATTTATAAGAAATGATACAAGATTACACCTAGGGTAGCAACATGTTTACTCGAAATCTCGAATGAAGGATATGTATTTTTTCTATCTCATAAATTACTGGATTCAAAGGGAAAGTTTTTCAAAGAAAGAGTGGAAACATATTTGTTTAAGAATGTTTCAGATAATGAACCTAGGAAGGTTGCACAACTAATTCCAAATCACAGAGTATTATCCCTTTGGATTCAAGGTTTTCTAATTCCTATAAAGGGAGACAGAGAGACGTTGAAGGTATCTGATGTTTTTATTATGGATTAATTGGTGAATATGAGGAAAATATATTTAGCTGGTTTTATTATTTTGAATATCAAGAGAAAAAAATATAGATCAATCAAGTCTCATATTTTAATGTCTCCAGCTTTGATAAGTAATATGATTGTATAAAGTATGAAATATTTCAATATTTAAATCAAGTCCAAACCTATGAGAGAAAAGATTATTTTTATCAGTGATGATAAGATAAAGCGTATGATTTTTTTTGATTCAGAATCAATTTTTTTGTTAGGAATACTCATGTTTCTGCTTCAGAATCCAAACCTTCTTTAAAAACAAATAAAAGTTAGAACATTGTTAAGAAAAGAAAATATAATCTTCTTCCCAAAAAAAATAAAAGAAAAAGAATAATGGATCTTATAATGTTGAAAAAGAATAGAGAATGAAATAGGCTAAATGAACAGCGGTATATCCTCAATTCAGTCTCAAACTTGCTAAAGGACTGGCCTTAAAAATTCAAGGTGTTGATGTTTTATAAAAGGAGGCAAAGGATAAGAAACAAAAGAAAAATAAATTGGAAGCATAGATGTGGGATAGATTTATGAAAGGTGTATAGGATACTTTTGAGAAATTTTTTTACCTCCTGACATCTATTTGGATTATCAAGAATTGGAAGGTTTCAATATCGATGTTGTCTCTACTATTGATAAGGGAAAACCTATTGTTGTAGAAAAAGAATTGGTTCCTGTTGGAAAATATTATTTAAGATTAGATTCATACCTTCATAAGTTATTAAAAGAAGATACCGGTGAAATTATTGAAGAAGATAATACATTAAAATAAATAGAAGAGTATCAAGAAGATAAATAAGAAGAAGAAGAGAATTAAAATCGAATTGTTGATAAGGATGAGATTCAATCTGATAAATTTTTATTGAGGACTTCTTAGGATTCATCGAAAAAATTATCATCTTTAGGAAATCATAACGAGAAGTTAGTTATTAAAGAAAAAAGAAGTCTCCATCTTTTTGAGAAGTTATATCTTCATCCAAGTGGGACGAACAATATTAAAATACAAAAATTAAAGGAAGTAAAAAGGTTGTTATTGATGCAATTGAAATATCTGATAAAAATAATGTCGATCAAAGAAAGGAGAAATGTATTTCAAAGAAAGAGAAAAGAAAGTCAGTCCAAGAAGAGATCAGAACCAGCAACAGAACCAATCAGTCAAAATCATAATCTTTGAATATGATCACTTCCTATGGTCTTGATTATATTTATCATACATTAAATATATTATAGAAAAAACTTTTTTATTTTTGAATGATGTAAATAAAGGTTTATTTGGTTATTAAGAATCAATATAAAGATTTGGGTTCAGTAAAATATTTGATAGACAGGTTGATACGATTGGAGGTAGATCTCAAGGTGTTTAAGGAAAGTGATGAATCTCACAAGAAGAGTTATAATAAGTTTGTCAAATGGTCTCATGGTATTGAGGAAGATATCAAGATTCATGATACCAATTTTGATAAGTTTAAAAATACATTTAATAAAACTGGTGTTGCTTTCAGTGATCTTGAAAAGGATATGACCATCAGGGATAAATATCTTGAACAATTCATTAGCACTTCTGAGAATCAAACTAAAGATATATCAGATTTACAAACAAGATTAAAGTTTATGCTTCATGAGATTTCATGATTCAAGCACTATAAAGATGATATTATTTATTTGAAAAATAAAAATTATGTTTTCTATAAAATGATCAAATCTTAGGAAGATCAAAATAAGATTTCGGAAAAAAATCTTCAGTCTCAAGAAGAAAAGGTTAAAGTGAAGGATAGTAGAATTAAGATTCTAGAGGAAAGGATTCAAGAGTTGGAAAACAAAAAAAATTATCAGGAAGAGTTTATAGAAAAGGTAGAAGAAGACATGAAATATTTTAAGAATCTTAAAATAATTTTCATATCTTTGGTGTCAAAGAGATATTAATTTCTTAAAACTCTTATTGTAAATTTTTATTTGAACTATTAATGAAATAATTTTTCATCTACACATAATTGGATTTAATTTCTTCTAATTATCTATTGGTTGAATGTTCTTTCATTTATTTAAGATAATAATGAACTCTTTTTTTCTATAGTAGTTTTCCTTATCTTTTTAGGCATTTCATGACTTTTCCCTATACCTTTATGAAAGTAACAAAGGGGGAGAATTTTAGACAAAGGGAGAGAATGTTTTAAATCTGGGAAGATACCTTAATTAAGGGGGATAAATACTTATAAAAGAATATAATATAATCATTAGGGAAGTTCTTATCCTAAGTGGGAGTTAGTCATATTTATCATTATATTCAAATGAGTAATAAACATAGGGGGAGATAAGTATAATTTTAATTTTTGAATACGATTCAATATTTTTTATTCTTTTTAGTCTTTTGGTTTGTGCTTTCCAAAAAGAGGGAAATTGTTGGGTCAAAAGTTTCTCTTATGAACTTTTTCATACTTTTGTTTTTGAAATCACAAACATCCGATTTCTTTTTATCTTAATTAGAATAATATTTAAAGAGTTACAAAAATATACTTATTCATTATGCCTATCATAATTAGACTGGATACAATATGGTTATCGTAATGAGACTGGATATGATAATAATCACACTAAGGTTCATCATACTTAGCCTTATCATATTGAATACATGACCTAATTTTTTTCCTTTAGTACTGACAAAATCTTATTATTTAGATTGATAAAGGTTTAAAATAAAATTGTACTCAGACTTAAAGAATTTATTGTAATGACATTCTCTTAACTGTAAAATCCTATCTCTAGTATAAGAAATATGTTTTTCACTACACTTGATGTATATTAAAATTATTTCATGCATCTTGTTACAATATGGCCATTGAAGTTCCAGGTGCCTAAGTCCTTGTGAAAATCTCAGTGTAAATATGATAGTTGGAGGATAAAGATGATCTTTGGAAGCTTGAATATAAATACTTTTTCATTTAAAGAGTTCTCAAGTAGACTCAGACTTATGTAGAGACACTCTGTTGATTTTACTGTGCAAGATCTCTAAATATTACAAGAGTGAACTATTTTTTCCTTGTACTTGCAATCTTTTTTGTGTTTGTTTTTGCAAATTGATTTGTGCATTTCTAATTGTGAGATTAAGATTGAGGGATTATGAGGATAGGAAGATAGAGGAGACAATAACCTTATTGATTGAGGGATTACAGAGATGGAAAGATTGAATCTGATCATTGTATTAAGGGATACCGTAGATATGCATACAGAGAAAGGTAGATCATCATATCGAGGGCTAGTGGGGATAGTGAGACTGATCGATATTAATTTACTTATTTTATTACAAAGAACATGAGCCTTAGCCCAGTTGGTGAGGTATCCTTAAGTGCATCCACAAGACCCAGGTTCAAAACCAGGTAGAGGCATATTTCCGGGTTACTATAGTAGGCACTGTAGTAGGCACTGTACACTGAGCGGGTACTGTAGCAGAACTGTACCATGTACAGGTACTGTAGCAGAACTGTACACTATGCGGGTACTGTAGTAGACATTGTAGTAGTTACTGTAGCAGGTACTATTCATTACTGTAGCATCTGGAACTATTCACCTTGGGCCACCGGTTTGGGCTTGGAGTCCTTAAGGCTTTCAGGCCACCCGGGCCTTCAGGTAAGTAGGAATTTTGGGCCACCTCAAGGCCTTCGGGCCACATGCAGTTGCCCCAGACACAATACAAAATGGAGTAGCCCCAGAAGAGGATTCTGAGTAGGTGCACTCACTAGAGCAGAGCCAAATGAATTGTCAGAATGAGAGGGTATGACTATGTCATCGGTACCAGCCCGTGCTTGTACAGGAAGCCTAGCCAGATGACCATGCAAAGATAGAGAGATACTATCATGATGCAGATGCTGGGGAGGGGTAGTTCCTTATAGATAGTCTGGTTGAATTCCCTAAGACCTTCAGGTCATGTAATATCCTAAGCCTACGAGCCTTGTAATCTCTGAGGCTACGGGCCTTGTAAGGGTTCTCCCCCATCCCTTGAAAGGGGGTTATCAAAAAATCAATAAAAATAAAGGCCTTTTGGCCATTCGAGAAAGTATTTTATTTCCACTAAATTTGTAATATAATGTGAATCCTTTTATATATATCTTTAAATTTGTATCTTTTTTATCATAATATCTTTAATTGTGATATAATTGTTTTAATCATAATTATGTTTTGAATAAATTTTTACTTTGAATACGATTATATATTCTTTAAGATATAATCAATACTTATTCATTAATCTATTTTATAATAACCATTTTGATTAGGATTCTTGTTATATAATATGATTAAATCATTTTTACTATGAATATGATTAAACTCTGAATACATTACCAATGATTAATAAATAAAATCTTATACATTGATTAGGATAGAATCCCATTACAACCTATGGAATACATATCAAAATCTACTTGATTATGATACTTTGTTCATCGAACCTAAGGGCCAAGTCAGATTACCATTTAAATACCTAATAGTTTTTGTGAATACATTTTAGTTTAACCTTGTTAAAAAATGTTTCCTTAAAGGTTAAAAATGAAAGTTTTTAAACTTACAATTCACCCCCTATTGTATTTAGCCATCTTCATATACATTTTGATCCAAAAGTTTGGATATGTTTTTTGTCTAATATTATAAATCTTATAATTTTTGTGGTATTACATTCCATTTTCTACAAAAAAAATCAAATAGATTAGTACTTCTATCTTGATTACTAATTAGACACTACCAATTAATTTAATCATCAAATGTCACCCACTATTTTATTGAACTCTAGTATCCCTCACAAATAGACTCAGAATACTCTATTTCTTGAGTATTATATAGTGGAAAGGATCCTTGAAACCTCTCCTCATACTCTAAAAGATTTTTCTATGCCACTACTTGGAGAGTTTCAAGGTATGCATTTGACTGGACAATCACATTAACTCATGACTCCTTGAGCTGTTGAGTGAAGTCTCGGATTCTAGAAACTTGATTTACTCAATGCTTTGCCTCTAAATATGAAACAATCATTATTTGTGTACTTTGTTGTAATTTTTAGTTAACTCATCACTCTCATAATAACTCCCCAGTAGTAGGAGCTTCCTTCAACTTTGCTTGATGAGCACCCTGTAGATCCAATTTTGTATAAATTTGAGTGATAGAAGGTTTTTAGAACTTAATATTTCTTTGAGGGGATTTTAATATTTTTGATGAATGTAATCCATTTCTATTACATATGTTAATGCTATATTTTCACACTCACAACTAAACATGCATTGATATAATACATTCATTGTATCTTTATGCATTTTTCTACTTATTATTTTATGTGTTTCCCATATACATGAAAATATATAAAATAATAAATGATGCATAAATGAAATAAATTACCAGACTGATCTTGATCATCTAATATTTGGTGATCCATTTAAACTTAATGGATCAACTGTGGCCTAGGGGGGTCATACCTATGTTAAGTTTTGACTCGTGATGCATCTCACCCCTAGACCAGTGTTTTCAATTCTCATCTAATATACCACCTCATCTTGGCATGATCTATATCTTATATCATCATCATCTATAGTAAAAATGTACTCACACACAGACAAGGGGTCTCAGGAAGCACAATGTACACACATAAATAAAACTGATGGATGCACAAACCCTTATACATATTAAACAAAAAAGTATGATGTGAATATCATATCAAAACTAATTAAATATTACAATAATCAAACGTAGTTGTAATAAATAATTAAATTAAATAAAACCATACGTGCAAGGTCAGTAACTACTCAAATACAGTCTAATGGTAAATTAAAAAATCTTGATAAAATTAAAATTCAATAAATTTAAGCATGATGGAATTTAAAAAATTAAATGAATTATTTTAAATTTAAATAATTCAGTTCATTTTGTCCCATAATCAATTTAATTTTTATTTAAAAAATTACATTAATCAACTAATTTAATTTTATACCAAAATTAATTAATTTTTTAAATAATAAAATCATTATTATTTTTAATCAAAAAATAAAAAAAATTAATTTTTGGTTATATTAAAAAAATTTCCCAAGCCAAAAATCACACCCATACTCATTTTAGGTCAGAAGAAATCCATTCTGACCCATTCAGAGCTGGGAAGAACTCAGCTAGGACAATTACGGGTTGAGAAGTCTCGTGCATGGATGTTTCGGGTCAGACAGACATGTCCTGACCCGTTTTTGGTTGAAATAACCCAATCTTGTCATGGGTTTCCCAATCTGGTTAAGGAAAAAATTTTCGGGAGAGTTCTCCATGGTGGAGGGGTTTTCCAATGCCCACAGTTGGGGGTGGCGATCACGACTTGGGTGGAAGAGGCTGAATCCAATAGGGTTCCAACATGGGGGGTTTTAGCAGTGGTTGATGACACATGGGTGGGGGTAGTAGTGGTGTCGATCTGTTTGACAAGGTGGATCTTGGGATACTCACTAGAAGATAGAGGTATGGGGGAGGAAATCAGGGATGGCAGTGGCACACAGGGTTAGACCAATGCGTGGGAGTATCACCAGAAGCTGAAGGCATGATAGAGGAAATTGGGGATGGAAATGGCACACATGGTTAGATCAACGAGCTAGGAGTGGTGACCAAACATATCAAAAGCATACAAGAATGGAGGAGGAGGTGCTGGTGGCCTCTGGTGGACCGATCGTGAGGTGGGGCGGTGGGGAAACCTTGATAAGGAGACGCGCTAAGGGTGTTTCTCCCCCATTATTTTTTTAGAATTTTGTTTTTGTTGCGAATAAACCTATCACCTCTCCTGATTAGATTTTAGGTCCCTTCTTGTTTTATTGACCTATCATTAAAGCCTATCCCAAAACCTATTTAAAAATATTTTTATGCTCTGAGAAATTCTGACCCATGACCCACCTCAAAAAAACATCAAGACTATATGTAGGCTTTATTATTATTTTTATATAATAAAATTCTACAAGAATGTGAAATAAAACACCTAGATTGAATTCACTATTCTGACCATCAAAATTCTATCCAATATTCAGGTTCATCATAAAATGCCACTACTGACTGGTTCAGGTAGAAATTGACATATATTTACATATGTGTGTATTCTTGGAAATTAATACATGCACCATTTATTTGAATCTGTATTAAATTTTTTAGAGAACCATAAATTAGCTGTCTGAAATTGAATTTATGTGCAGTCTATTTTGTTGGGACTAAATTAAATACCTCTGTTGAATCTAAGGAAAATCAATATTTTCTTGGATTAAAAAATTCATATAATCCCATTGATACCAACTAAAGGTACCGGGGTGTGAAGTTGAAGCTGAGTGGGCTAGGGATTTAAAATTTTTCTTCATTAGGCAATGAAACTAAGTTGAATCCAATGATATGAGCCCCGATAAAGGTTTGAGGATATCAAATGAATTTATTAAACACAAAATAAAAACAAAATTAATACCTTGTTCAAATTGAATCACACTAAAAAAATTTAGGCTGGAATAGTATAAAGATACATAAGAAGGTGTGAATTGGGCCTTTTTGATAACCTTGAAATATTATGTCTTTTAGCTTTCTTTTTTATTTATGTAGATATAAAATGTTATCTTCTATAAGAAATTTAAGAAGTAGATAAATAGTAAATAAGAATAAAAAAATTATAGTGGTTTTGGGTATAAAGATCCCCTAGTCCATTCCACCAACACTCTCTCTTCGAGCTTGGTGATTTTCACTATACAAGGTCCTCTTATCATAAGACCTTCAAAATTGAGTGGATGCAGTATAAATCTTTACAAGAATAATTTATAAATACTTATGGTTATTTTACAAGGAACTATAAATCCAGATACTTGTATAGGAATATCACTCTTTACCATGGCCAAGTATAAGCATTTGAAACTCTAATAAATCAAAAGAGTTTTATTCGATTGGGTAATGGGTTATATTTCACAATTATAGAAGAAGATGAAAAATACAGAACTTATTCTTCAAATATAAATGTCTTTAGAAAATAATATCTTTGAATAGATCCTGTTTGAAAATGATCTTCAATAAAAGTGGAAATGAACAAATAGAAACAACAATTTTCATAGCACAAGGTTGAAATATGTATAGCTTCACTGTTTAGATTCTTTAGAATAATAGGGTCATTCGATCTTTTGATCCCATAGAACAATTCTATATATAAAATATATAGAAACCACATAAAGATATATGTATATCTATGTATATATATATGAAAAAATATACTGTCCATATATATATAACACTTTTCTTACTTTCGGTTGAGGATATCCAAGGAGTGACGTCTCCCGGATTCCTCTCTCAGGCTAGGGTTTTCCCTCAATGGCGAATCGGAGTGGGGGAGGCCTCTGCGTGGCTCTACGACATTGTCTCCCCATATCACTCTATTTTTTCTTCTCCTTCTTCTTATTTAGTCTTCCGTGACAGCCTCTGAATTCACTCGGGTGATGGTCTTTAGATATTTCCATCATCTAGTTCTGTTCATCTGTCTCACTGACGGTGTCATCACTCGATGCCCTCGACTACTCCTTCCCTACTCTGGTCTCTCATTCTTCTGTGCCCCTCTAAGGTGGATTGGGATCGATGGTAATGGCGAGACTTTGGGATGTGCGGTGCGGAGGTCGTTGTCATGCCTCACGTGTCCCTTCATAGATGGTGCTTTTTCCATGTTTTTAGGGGTTTTGTTTCTACATAGGTGATTCACGGTGATTTAAGTATGGGTTTCTTTATGTTTGTGGTTCTTATGATGTTGTGTTGATGGCGCCGATGATGTGATGATGTCCAGATTATTTTCACTGGAGTTTCATCCTCTCCCGGTTTATTAGTTTCTCTACTCTGGTTCCGGGACTCCCCCAATCTCTCTATGGTAGAGCAGTGAAGTGGTCTTCATGGTTCTTTGGGTCATGAGATCGAGCGGCCAGTTCAAGGTAATCAATGGTGGTGGAATGTTTCGGCATCGAAGGTCTAGGAATCGTCGATTGTGAAGGCGGTCATTGTTGTTGAAGAGGCAGATGGTGACGAGGTGTGGAGGATGATGAATTTGGCGATTTGTTAATGCGAAGACAATAATGGGGTCTGGCTAGAGACGTGCTGATGGTGGTGAAGTCGCATATTGATCTGTCTTTTGTTCATGAGAACAACTACGATGTTCTTTGGTGGACTGGTGTGGCGTTTGAACTGCGACAATGATAGTGGAACTGGATCGAATCAGTGTGGATGACAGCGATAATGATAACTTGGAACTCCGTGAGATAATGATGAAGTTGAAGATGATGGTGATGAGGATTCCAGTGGCTCTCTCCGGTATAGTGATTATTGGGAGGTGAAAGGAAAGGATGTTCGATGCGATAAGTCTCTGACTCGAGGCGGACGCTTAACTCGATATTCACAAGAATTGAGATGATGATGATGTTTTTTGAATGTTGTAATTTTAATTGAATGCAGCATTGTGTTTGAAATGTTTGGTTTCCCACTTATCCTTAAAGTAACTTTTTGGAAATGAAAAAAAATCTATTTGGAAGAGGTTGAGGATATCCAAAAATATCACCTGATAGATAAAAAATATTCTAATTTAAATCTTTCAAGAGAGTCATTACTTTCCTTAGAAATAAAAACAATTTACACAGTTGAATATTATCCTTTAAAACAAAGAACCTTTGAATTAGTCAAAAAATAGCTTTGAATAGGTCTTTACTTCCATCTAAACCATTACAATAATTACAAAAAATAGATTTAAATTATAACTCCATCATTGAAAAGTAAAATGTAGGGTTTCGTCATGTGTCTACAAAAACTCCCAATGTAGGGTTGACAATGTACGGCTGATCACAAAAGTATGGTTGATATACCATACATCACTTTCATCAAGTGTAGGGTTACTTACAAACATATGGTTGTTTATCCATAATTTACCTTTTCTCAAACATAGGGTTCCATCTAAACATAGGGTTGATAAACAATACTTTTCCAACAATGCAGGGTTTCTGAACCATATGTTATGCTTACAAACTTAGGGTATAAAAAGTGTTTCCATAATACTTTTCAAACATGTTCAGAATAATTTAACAAATATTATAACCCATAAATAATGAAAACTTCTTAGGAAACATATTCTTGAAAAATACTTAAAGTAACATTATTAGTAAAACAAACAAGGGTATTTGTGAGCATTAAAATCAATAAGATTTATAAAGTATTATTGAGATAATACATGACCAAAAATATCCCCATTTTTGATGATCACAAAACTATAACTTATCTTTCAAAAAATATATGATTTGTAAACACAAATGGAATAATATATTAAAAAAGATACAAAGATTATAATTATTATAAACTTAATTTACTCAGCAAATTCATTTTATTTAATTGATAAAAGTAGATGATACATGATTATTATAATGTTGTGTATTCCCATTTTTATTCCCATTTTTATGATACAAAAAATTAAGTAGATGAAAATGGATTAAAATGCATTCAATTTGGCACATAACTTTAAATGAATGTTACATTGTGCTTAAGATAAAATGAGAGATGTGTTCTGGAAGTAGAAATGAATAGTAATAATGTTAAATAAAAATATAATAAAAATAATTTTCATTAAATTCATTGATAATTACAAGAAACATTTTAGTTGATAAATGGTTTAAAATTAAGGACTGGAGAAATTTCAAAGGACCGGTTCAGTAGAGGTGTCCGGTTTTATAGAAGCTCTAATAGCTTGTAGAACTTCCTTAAATTCAACCATCTATTATCTTAAAATCTCAATAAGTTGGTAATCTATTAGTTTTAAAAAGAAATTTAAGTCCCCATCCACTTTTAAACATTCAGATAGAATTAATTTCATAAATTCATGAAACTTTTTCTCAATTTAAAGAAACTTAAAAAGATTCTCACTGAACTGATTGAGAAGTAGTCCGATTCTAGGTTCACTTGTGGTTGACTTCTCAATGAGATGTCTCTGATTATCTAGGAACACTTTCATAGGTGAACTATTACACTAGAGTGAATGAATCCTATCATTCATATCAGACATCACAATAGTAATTTCTTAAAATCTACTGATTAAATTGGGTGATGTTTAAGAAGTATAGGGAGAGGCTATGAATTGACTAGAGATATTCCTCAATGATTCAAACTAATTTCCTAAATATTTACTTAAATCCCTAAAATATATATTTGATACTGATTATTCTCTCCATTTACCAATATGATCCAATATTTCTCTTTGAAATACATCAAAATATATTCTGGAAACTAAATATTCTCTGATAGTAAGCAGATGAGCCTGAATAGATTCAAAGTCTTCTCTAAAAACAATTGAATATCTCAATTATTCTAAAGTTTTTCTTATAGATTCTATATCTTAATGTAAAATATAATTCTCCTCATTTATTTAGTTAAACATGATGAATATATTTTCTATAAGATTATTCAGAGAATTAGATGTGTGTTCTTCTTCAAGTCTCAATTGAGGGGATCCTTCTACTATAACTAAGGATTTTCTTGTACTCTTCTCCCTTTAAGAGAAAGAAATTTTATTAATAACTTTTGTATTATCTATAGATATAGAAGTTTTTTTGTACAAGTGTTGGTAAATAATAGAGATAGTTTGATTCTCAACTATTTCAGTGGGTTCAGCTATTGAAATTTGGACTTTCTCATCCCCTTAAGATGTTTCTTGAACTTATTACTTTTCAGGAGATACATGTACATCTTGCAGATGACTATCTTCTTGTTATTCCTCATGAATTGTTGTGGCCCCTAAAAATAATTATGTATTAGCCTCTGTAGATGTAGTAGTTTCAACTTCAAGGTTCTTATTGGAAGGTTCTTCTCTGTTCCTAGGTTGCGTGACAAGAATTTCATTTTCTACTTCTTCAGGATCTTCTTCATCTTGATTTAATGTATCATACATGAATATCTATTTTGTTGGTTTAACAATATCTTCTACTATTGATTTTATAATTTCTTTATTTGAAATTCGAACTGATCCAACTGATTTCAAATTTCCTTGCTCCCCCTGAGAAATAGGATCAGATTCTTATTGGTCATCCACACCAAAAGGCAACAGTTTTCCTTTTTTTATACTCTAGAAGAAACCAAATTTTCTCAAAGTACCAAAATTAATAATTTTTCTATGATTAAAATTAGTGTGAACATCTAGATGTAAAATATTATTCTTTCTAAACAAAAAAATAGAAATAATTATACCATATAGATATAAAGGCATTTGTGACTCTGATTGACAATAGTGATTCAAATATCTAAGAATATACCTAGGAAGGTTTATCTTGATATCACTAATGAACAATAACATGAAATACATATCAAGATAAATAATTTTTTCTAATTATTCAATTCTAGGGAGTATAGCAGACTTGATGAACTTGACTAGTACCCTATGGTCAGCCTCAATATCCTTAACAAGCATTTTTTGAATCAAAGTCAAACAAAAAACAAATGTCAT
This sequence comes from Viscum album, assembly GCA_963277665.1. Lineage (NCBI taxonomy): Eukaryota > Viridiplantae > Streptophyta > Magnoliopsida > Santalales > Viscaceae > Viscum > Viscum album. The sequence continues at coordinate 1,946,070,690 of OY728133.1, read as the reverse complement.
TATATATTATAGCTTGTGTTACTGATTTAAAATTGATCTAATATCAAAATTAAATACTCCTTAATGAGTAAATTTTATGATATTTTCAATTTCTTTAGAGGAAATGGAAAATTCATTATCATCTACACTTGAAGTGATGATATATTCCGTTTCCCTAAAACTGAACTGAGCATTCTTGTAGAACTGCTTCTGTTCTAGCTTAAAAATAAAATCAATATTTTATTCATTAAAAATAAATTCCAAACCTTTAAAGGAAAGATCTTTCTACAACAAAATATTTTTCTCATAATGTTAGTCAAAATCAATAACTTTTCCTTGAAGGATTTTTCTGAAGGGGACGTGTTTTCATTTCGAGTCACTTGGTTCAACTTCATATTTCCTATTTGTCTTTGAAATCTCTACGAATATAAAGGAAAAAGGTTTATATTCTAGTGTTTTAAAGGAATACAAGAGATCTAGAAGGTGAGAGTTTTCAAAATATAATGTTAAGTGACAGAGAGAAAGAAGGAAGGGTTTTTTACAGTATTTTATGATGCGTTTCTAGTTTCTCAAGATAATTTAATCACTGTAATCATTATTACTTTTTATTTTTAAAATATTTACCTTTTCAAAACTAAACCAAGTTTTTATTTTCATTTAAATGACTTATAAGTAAATAAATAAACAACCGAAAAAAATAAAAATTATTAATTCAAATATTAATAAAATAAATTAATAAACATTTACTTGAAATTAAATATTCCTAACTCCCGCTTAAAAAAAATCAAAACATGCAGTGGTAAGTGGTTTAGTAAAAATATCAGCAAGTTAATATTCAATATTTATAAATTCTAAGGATATATCCTTTTTAGAAGCATGATCTCCTTGAAAATGATTTATTGTATCAATATGATTGGTTCATGAGTGACTTATAAGATTTTTTGGAATATTAATTGCACTTATATTATCACAAAAAGGGTATATTATTAAAATTAAATCCAAATTTCAATAAGGTGTGTTTCATCCACAACACTTGTGCATGAAAACTGCCACCAGATATATATTATGCCTCAGATGTTGATAGAGAAACTTAATGTTGTTTCTTACTCAATCATAAAACTAAATATTTTCCTAAAAAGTGACAAGTTCCTATAGTTATTTTTTTATATAATATAAATCCTACAAAATCTGAATTTGAGTATGAAATTAAATTAAAATTATAAGTTTTTTTTGGTAAAGTAGAGATAAAAAAACAAGTCCATTTAAATATCTAATTTTTTTTAACAACAGTAAGATGATATTCTGTTGGGTTTGAATGAAATATAGCACATAAACATATATAAAACATTATGTATTGTAAGTTAGTAGTAAGATATAATAAAATTACAATCATACTTATGTATAACTTGATTTTTATTAGTTTTCCAGCTTCATTCAAATCATGTTTTATATTAGTACACATGTGAGCTCTATTGCTCTTATTGTTTTCTAGTCTAAACTTTTTTAATAAATCAATAATGTATTTTCTTTGATTTAAAACATTTTAATTATATTTTTGATAAATTTTAAATACTAAAAAGATATTTAATTCTCCTATTATACTCATTTAAAATTATTTTTTCATAAAATTTGAAAAATTAGTACAAAGATTTTTATTTTTTGATCCAAAAATAACATCATCTACAAAAATTTATACTAATAAATTATTAGAACAAACGATTTTCTAAAAAATAGTAGGATTTTCTAACCCTACAGAAATTCCAATTTCTAATAAAAATGAGCTTAATCTTTTAAACCAATATCTAGGTGCTTGTTTAATTCCATAAAGAGATTTAGTAAGTTTATAAACTGAATTTTGTATATGGTGGTTTTCAAAACCTAGTGGTTGTTTAATATAAACTTCCTCCATTAAATATCTATTTTAAAAGACATATATTACATCCATATAATATAATTTAATATTCATATGAGATGTATAATCTATAATGATTCTAATATATTCTAATCGGGAAACAGGTGCAAAGGTTTCATCATAGTCTATCCCTTCTTCCTGGTTGTATCCTTTTGCTACTAATATATCTTTATTTCTAGTTATTTTTCCATCATCATCTTTTTTATTTCTAAAAACCCATTTGGTTCCTATTGCTAGATAATTGGTTAGTCTATCAACTAATTCCTAAAATTATTTCTACTAAATTGATTATGTTCTTCTTATATAGCCATTAAAACATTTCCGTTATCAAAATATTTTTATATAGTTTTTGGTTCTAATTGTGATGGAAAGGAATAAAATTCATCTAAGTTTCCAACATTTCTTCTAATTCTTACCCCAGTATCTAATTTCCTATAACAGTTTCTAAAGGATGATTTTTTAAGATTATAGATTGTCTAAGTAAGACACTTCCAGGTTCATTTATTTGATGTTTTTATAAACTAGACTGTTTTTTATTTATTTTATTTTCAAAATTATTTATAGGTGATTCAAGCCACATGTTGTCAAAAGAGTTCATAATTTCATCTGTTTGATCTTTCCTTTTACCAAAAGAATCACTTTCATCAAACTTCACATGAACCGATTCTTCAAAAATCCAGGAATTTTTATTATAAAATTTATAAGCTTTAGGGGTAGAAAAATATCCTAGAAATATTTATTCACTATACTTTGGATCGAATTTACCATGGTTTTCCTAAGTATTCATGATATACACCTTGCATCCAAATAATTAAAAGTACTTTACTTTAGGTTTTCTATTATTCCAAAGTTCATAGGGTGTATTTTTAATAATAGGACTTATTAATACTCTATTCATGATACAGTAAGCTGTGTTTACTGCTTATTCCCAAAAATAGGTTGGAAGCCTATATTCATTTAAAATTTTCATTTTCATATCTTGAATAATTATAATTATTCTTTAAACAATTCCATTTTTTGAGTTGTTCTTAGTGCATAAAAGTTGTGTTTTATACCTATGTTTGAGAAAATATAATTGAATCATTTATTCTAAAATTCTCCACCATGATCAATTATTAATAAATTTTTTGAAAATATTTTTCATTCTAAACAATTTTACAAATTATTTTAAAAATAGTGAACAATTCATTTTTAAGTTTTATAAAATAAACCCATGTAAATCGTAAAAATCCTCAACTAATACATAAAAATTTAATTTTTTATCCAAACTTGATACCCTTGATGGTCCAAACAAATCCATGTGGATAAGTTCTATTTATTTAGATGTAGTAAATCTATTAATTTATTTGAATAATGATTTATGGAATTTCTCAATTTGGAATGCATCATAGAATATATCATTATCAAATTTAAGACTAGAAAAATTAGAAACTAAATGTTTCTTAGAAAATTTATATAAACTAAATATATTTTAGTGTTCTAACCTTTTATTCTAGATCTAAGACTCTTTTGTCTCATCGGTTAAAAAATTCACTTTTTATTTACACAGGGAGTCAAGATCCAAGGTATAAACTTTTTCAGTTCTAGGTGATCTAAATTTAAGTAGTTTATCTTAGAAAATCTAGCAAGAATTGTTATAAAATCAACATAGAAACCATTATCATAGAGTTGAGAAATTTTTATCAGGTTGTTATTTACTCTTTGTATATATATTACTTTTTTGATTGAGATTTAATTTGGAACTATAATTATTTCAACTCTAACTATCTTCCCTTTAGAATTATCTCCAAAGGTAACTAGTCCTCCATCCAGTTTTTCCAATGTATGGAAATTTGAAGAGTCTCCACTCACGTGTCTTTAGTAGCCATTATCCATATACCATAAAAAATTTCTGCTCCTGTGGTATTTCACCTATAAATGTATTTAAACAAGAATTTTTTTTGTTACCCATATTTTATTGGGTCCAGCTGTGTTAGCAAATAAGGATATGAGAATCTAGAATTTCCTTATTTTACCAAAATTTATATTACTAGTTTCAGAAATACTTTTGGAAATAAAAAACCTTTTTTAATTCCAATTATATAAGTATTTATTAAATAATAGTTATTAGAATAATTTCCTTTCATTCCACAATAGAAATAGGTAGTATTTTTAGATCTAGGTACGAAATAATTTTTATATAACTTTTATTTTTCTCTTTTTCTTCCTATTACATAATTTTTTCTTTTTATTAACAGTTTTTCCAAGAATCTCATTCAAATATTTTTCTACATTGGTTAATATACTTGCATCAATTCTACCTCATCCTATAATTATTTTATTATATTTTTATGAATAATAAATTTTGAAGTATATTTACTAAAATTTTATTTTAATTCTTAATGTTGTTTCAACATTTCATCTTTTTCACTTAAAATGTAATTATGAATATTTTTCAGTGACTTATGATTTTTTACTATTGATTTGTATTTTTCTTCATGCATCGAGCAATAATCAACTAATTTTATACTTGAGAAGATATCAAAATCAAATGTAGAAGAATAATTAGATTGTACCTCATCTTCTTTCTTAGTCATAAAGAACATGTTTGCTTTTAGATTTTTGGTGCTATTTCTGAATCAGATTTAGAAGAGCTACTGGAGTCTTTAGACATGATCCATGTATCCTTCATAGCAATTTTCATTTTATGCTCATAATCAATTTTCTTCTATTTTTTATTTTCTATATTTCTTTTTTTAACTAAGTGAATTCAATTCTGATATGACCAATTTGATTGCATTCATAGCATCTTTCTTCTTTAGATCTTTTCTCGTATTTCTTGAAGGATTTTTTGAAGCCTCTATTTCTATTATAGAATTTACTAAATTTTATATCTAACTTACCTAATTACATTTCATAATTTGAGATATTTGAATCTTTTGATATTTTTACATATTATTTAAATTTATTTTCATGCTTTAGAGCTATAACTTTAAGGGAAATATCTTCCCTTTTTACTATCTTATAATCTTCAACTTCATCCTTCATCTCTTATTCATACATCATTAAGGTTCCAATAAATTCTTTCATTGTCAAATATTTGACCAGTGATGATTGTCTTATAGCAGTAGAAATTCCATTCCATTTTGAGGGTAGAAATCTGAGTACTTTCAATGCTTAATCTGGTTGATCAATTTTGGATCCTAAAGTAGCAACATCCATTAATATACCATTAATTTGGGTGATTATTTCACCATCATATTTTCTGAAGGTGAAAACTTCAGTTTTTTAGTAGTATACCTCAATTTTCTATCATTATTAGTTCATTCATATGCAGCACCAATTATCTACCACATTTTTTAAGCATTAAAAAAATTGAGATACTCAATTGAACTCATCTTGACCAAGTCCACAAATAATGGAATTCATTTCCTTTGAATTTATATCATATTTAGCTACTTTGGTAGCATCCTATGTATCTGGTTTTTCAATAATTTTATAAGGACTGGTAATCTTCATATATAATTTAAATCCAATATTTTTAGATAGATGATCATTCAATATTTTCAACATCCATAGTTATCACCATTGAAGTATAGAGAAGATATCATTGACATACCATCTCTAGGATCAACCATTTATATATGTATTTGTGTAGACCTTATACTTTTAGATTTCTAGATATTTATCTATTTTATCCAAAAATAACTACTTTGATACCAATTTTTAGGTAGGAATAATATAAAGATACACAAGAGGGGGTAAATTGTATCTTTTGGAAAGTCTTGATGGATTCTGGATTTTATCTTTTTATTTATTTATGAAGATATAAAATGTTCTCTTCTGTAAAATATTTATGTAATGAAAAAATAATAAATAGGAACACAATAATTTTTATAGTGGTTTGGGGAAAAAATATCCCCAAGTACACTCTACTAACACTCACCCTTTGAACTTGGTGATTTTCCCTAGATACGACCCTCTTATCAAAAGACCTTCACAACTAAGTACAGGTAGTTGAAAGCTTTACAACAAGACTTTACAAAGACTTATGGTTCTTTTATAGGGAACCATAAATACACATCTTAGTACAAGAAGCTAACACTTTACTATGAATGAGTACAATAAGTCAAAACTTCAATAAATCAAAAGAGTTTGATTTGATTAAGCAATAGGTTATACTTCACAATTACAACAGAAACCTAAATAATACACATTTTCTTCTTATAAGATAAATTTCATTAGGAAATAATAGATTAAAAGTGATCCTAGTTGAAAATTATCTTCAATAAAAGCATCAAATAACAAACAACAACAATAATATACATAGCACAATGTTTAAATATGTATAACTTCACTCTACAACTTCTTCAGAATAATAGAGTTATTCCATATTTTCTTCATTTGAATCAATTTTATATATCTAATATATAGGAACCACATGAATATATATGTATATCTATGTATATATATGATAAAAATAATATGTCCATATATATATATATCACTTTTCTTTCTTTTGGTTGAACAAATCTACAAATGTCACCTGACAGATCAAAAATATTCAAATTTAAATATTTTAAGGGAGTCATTACTTTCATTATAAATATGAACAATTTGATCTATTGAATATGAGACTTTAAAACAACCATAATGATATTTTTAATTGGTTATAAAATAAATTTGAACTGATCATTACTTCTATCGATACTATTATAGTAATTATAGAAATATCTATAAATTATAACTATGTCGTTGAATATTAAAATTTAGGGTTCCTTCATGTGGCATAAAAATTCTAAATTTAGGGTTTATAATGTACATTTAATCACAAAATTAGGGGTGATATACCATATGTTCATTTCCTCAAATATAGGGTTCCTTACAAATACAGGGTTTTTATCCATACTTCCCCTTTTCTCAAACTTAGGGTTCTATATGAACGTAGAGTTGATAAAAAATAATTTTCCAACAACATAGGGTTTCTGAACCATACACTACACTTAAAAACATAGGGTATAGACATTTTTTTCAAAATACTTTAAAAAAATTAGAAAACTTTAAAAAATATTTTAACTCATAAATAAGAAAAAATTCTCAAGAAATATATTCCTGAAAAATACTTAATGTGACTTCATTAGTAAAACAAACAAGGGTATTTATGAGCATCAAAATCAATAATATTTATAGATTATTATTAAAAAAATACATTCCCAACATACATCATCTCATCACCTATGACTGTTGCTCGAAGGATCTAAGGTCAAACCCCTCTAGATCTTCTACACATGCTTCAAGAGTTTGTGAGGATTTTGATCGTTTAATTATAATTTCTAGAATAGATCTCTAACAATTACTTTGACATCATGATGACCATCGTGATCTTGTACCTTTGATCTGAAAATGGTTTCTTGGATAAATTGCTTGGATGGGTTATTTCTCTCTCTATGATATGGGAAAAAGAGAGAGGGGCTCTCAATAAATAAGAAATGAATATTAATCATCATGAGATCCTCCTCATCATTTTATAAGGAGTTTCCAAACACTCAATTAAGGATTCACATCCCCCTTGGATATGGATTACCCACTAAATAAATTATAAATGACATCTTATGAGTGAATTAATGAGTCATTAATATCATTTATATTTTTATTACTTACTTTCAATATAATAAATATAATACATGATAAAACTGAGTCATGAAATCGACTCATCATTCCCATAAATATTAAATGAACATTAAATATTAAAATAATATTCATTCATTAAATATTTTTCCCATGTATTTAATAATTGTAAATAAATTTAATAAATAAATTCTATACTAATTATTCCAAACTCAAATAATCTGAATTTATTTTTTCATTAGTGATCATATATACTCAGAAATATCCCGAACCCCATAGAGGTCCCATCCATTTTTTATTCATCTATTCACCATAATAGAGATGAATATTGAATATGTTGTAGTGTGTGACCCTCCAAGACCTTACCTATATAGCATTGAATATTATTCATAAAATCAGAGTAGAGTATAGGAACCCATCAAGGTGCCTAATGATATTAGGAGTGATTATAGAAATGAAAAAATTCCTATGAACACTCACCATGTGATATAATATCTTTGTATCATAATGTCTCATAAAGTTGAATAAACACTTGTGTTATTATCCTTTCCTTAAGTTATTATTCATTGACCTTACCTGATAGACTTACCTTCTTCTACAATTTCCATGGATTTAATGAATATACTGCCATCATTATCAACTAGGCCTGAGATATCACTTTCTCAACTCAATAGTGAAAAATTCTATCTTGATCATTCAACAAATTCCATACCACCAATGATTCACCCAACACAAGATACCTTACCATGAATTTAATGTCATGGTATTTTCCTTTCATTAAAGTACATGATCAAAATGTCACCTGTTGATAATGATCTCAAGTCATGAGACCAATACACATGTTCATAGATTGGAACAACCAAGGACACCCAAAATATGCAGTGTTCCTATGGGAAGGTTTGTCCTCATGATCTCACCTACTAGAGATCACCAAGTGCGAACTTCAAGAGAATAAGTCTCAATACTTATGATCCCCTAGCACCTAATAATCATACATCAACTATGTACAGTTAGTATGATATATCTATACCACATGAAATTTGTTTAAGATTATTATCATATTATCTCAAGGTTATCATTATAGTCTTGGAACTACTATAACCTTTTGATATAAAAAATAATCTAGGGTCATTACCATGTAAATAGTGGATGTAGAAATATAAACTCTATAATGGTAATATTACATCATGCATAATTCATTGTATACCATATATGGTAATCAAAAGTACTATTTAAGCTGGGTCTAGGGCACCCATTGTTACAACATAAATCACTACATAGTTTTCTACTAAACTTTTCTATTTCAAATATCTAATTAGATGTGAGTATTTTTCTAGACCATTCTATTCTTTTCAAGATAATCGTGTCATTATCCATCAAACCTAATATGTGGATACACCTCAATAAAATGGTGTTTTTAATGTAAGAACCATCATCTATTAGAAGTTTTTCATACAGTTTTATTTCAAATGAAATTTGTGATCATTTTTTAGGGATATGTCATTCTTATAGCCACATATCTTATCAAAAGACTCTAACTACCTATTCTTTATGGGGATACACCATTCAATTATTTTTTTCCAATAAAAACATCTAATTTGATTCCCCTTCACATGTTTGGTTGTGTGTGTTATGGTCATAATACTCACCCCTAGATTTCAATGTTTGATTCATGCACTCTCAAATGAATCTTTTTAGGTTATTCCCAGACTTAACACGGATATCACTGCTTCTCTTCATATTTCTGTTCTTATGTTGTCTCAGATGATGTTTACTTTTTTGAATCCTCAATATTTTCTATTATTGATTTCCCCAATTTCCCATCATTCATGATTCTAATGTTACTTTGCTATATTATCTTGATGCAACATCACCACTATCACTTCCTAGTATTTTTTTTGGATTATGATTTAGCTAGATTTATACTCACTGATGCTGTATTTTTGCTACCCCAAATCCTAATGTTTTTACCATAATTGATGACTTAGCATCCTGAACCTCCATCATTAGAGTTACATATTTCCATTCACAAATTTTCACACTCATGTCAGCACCATCTCATTTCCTCTCATTCGTATAAAGGCTTTTATGTGGATACTTATTGGGTTATTGGGACTCTAGTTACTCACTTGACATTGTGCACTATCACTGAGTCAAAATATCATCTTGATTAGTTAAAGGATTTATATAATTAACTTCATACTCTGAACATCGACCATACTTGGGATCATATCCCTATCCCTTCAGGTAAATAATTTATTGATTATCAGTGAATCCACATAGTTCACTTTAACGTCGAGGGCGCTTTTAATCATATCAAATATTGAATTTTTTCCGAGGGTTATGCATGGATGTATTGATTTTTTTACACCTTTTATCCAATGTTTGTCTCTATTTATTCCACTTATCACTAGACACTTTATCAATTGGACATTTAGAATACTTATGTCATGGTTTTCTGGATGAATATGTTTACATGAATCAACCATTAGGGTTTGTTTATAAGGGGTATTCCTATGTGGTTTATCTCCCTTATCAGTCATTTTATAGACTCAAGTAGTCACCTCATGCTTGGTTTGGACTCTTATGAACAATTTTTCTTAGATTTGGAATGTGTAAAAGTATAAAGGATTCATTTATTTTATATCATAAATCTATTCTAGGAAACATTATTTTGGTAGTCGATATAGATGTCATTGTTATTATTTCCAGTGATAATGATGACATTGGTCTACTAAAATATTTCCTTCACCATAATTTTCTCACAAAATATTTAGGTCCACAACGTTATTTCTTATGAATTAAGGTTTCCATTTTCATTAAAGTAATTTTTCTATCTCGTAGAAAGTATTTTCTTGAACTACCACAGAAGACTAGAATGGATCAAGCTGACTTGGTTAACTTAACACTAGAACCTAAAGATTAGTCACTTTACACTAATAGTGAAATGTACTCTTTATTTTGAAATGTAAGGTTTCCCACTAACCCTGAAAGCGGCCTTTTGAAAATGGAAAAATTGATTTGGAGGGTGAAATGTACTCTTTAACTAAAAATATATATATGGATTATTGGGAAGCATAAAAATTTGATGATGAATTGAACTAACATTACTTTTTCAGTTTCCAAGGTGGTTCAATTAATGGAATCCCCAACAAAATGTAATGTGATTCTATTATTTAAATTAATAAATATCTGAAAAAGGAACATGGTTTAGGTATTATATATTCCAATTATAGGTATACAAAAATTTAGGTATTTTGTGTTGAAAATTATGTAGGATTCCCCTATTTTAGAAGATCTACATCTAGTTTTTCTGTGTTTATTTGATGAAATTTGATCTCATGGAAAAGAAAGAAGTAGACAGTTATCTTTCGATCAAGTATAGAATCAGAGTATCATACTATGACACATGTAACTGTAAAGATTATTATGTTTTAGAATATACTACATGATATTAGGTATAATATCATGAACCTGGAACATATTATGATGTTACTGACCCAATTCACTCAAAAGTAACCGAAATTGAGGGCCACATAGCCTCATGAATATATCCCCATACGTCAGAGGTTTTCGACAAGAAATGAGGGTATAATGGTAATACATTGGGGAGACTATACCCTCTAGATCAGTACTTAATACAATGAAAAATAAATTAAATGAACTTCAGGAAAATAATAAAAATGATAACTGCTAACATTGAAAGATTAAATAAGAACCAAAAATATAATAACATATGATTATACATATACAAGGAAATCAATACATGTAATAGGAGATTCACATACAATAGTTCTAGGAAAAAAATACATAAATAAAGTGGGAGAAACAAATTTTGTGGACAGTCCGGGTATATTCTTGTTTCATAACTCTAATGTCAGGTCTTATCCCAATACAAGTAATAGTAAAGAGTCACTAGCCAATGTCCTAAATTTAAGCCATGATATCTGATTAGGTTCTATGTAGTGGGCCCAATAGGGTGTGAGAAAAACACAATAGCATACCACTAATGGTGTCTAAGGCATTTCCAGTCCAGGAGTACAAAACATAATGGTGTGAAATATTTAAATAAGGAAGATGTAAAGTGGATATGGATCAAGGAATACCACCTATTTTAGACTAATCTAGTTGTATCTAATTACGTAACCCAATAAGGGGTCATAGGACCCAATGAATATATCATTGGCATCCAATAGTAATAAATAAAGGTAAATCTACAAAACAAGTTTGGACATTCCCACACAATAAAACCATGCGAATCCAAGGAAGACTCTAAGGTATTCTATATGTGGTACTAGAGATACAACCCATGGTGGTAAATCCATGGTGTATAGATATGGATAATAATATAAGGGATCAAACCTCAACATTCCACTTTCTAAAGTGGAATATAACTAAACCTAAGGAGAAAGTCCTTGGTAATTTTAATAAGGGTCTTGATTTGGATCCAAGGTGGTGATCCGATGCATTATTTGTCTAAGGACATCAAGTAAAATTAGGGAACTCATCCCATGCATTATAATTCTTTTAGAGTTTCCTGGTGAATCAATGATGTCGAGACAAGGAATTCATGAATATAATAAATTAAATGGATCCGAGTTATACTTTCCCCTAGCATTTTCATTAATGAATCATGTTTCTTACACTGGGTTAGTGCTTGAAAATTAACTCTATAATCCAAGTCTTACCCATGGAAGGACTCACTTTTAATCCATAAAAAAAATTCATTTTATTAACAAGGATCACATGTTAATAGTCCCTAAATAGGGTAAATGAATTTAATAATTTAAATCACAAATCATGGATTAGGGAAATTCTTTAAAATTATACTGAAGACTCCATTAATTATTAACCCATTAGATTTCATATTCTTATTTCAAAAAATATCCATTTAATTCAGGGTAACAAAAATCACCAACACTATTTAATTAATTTAATTCAAGGTATTAAAATAGATCAATATACCATTTTAACCTTATATTATAAACACTGGATTTTTAAAAGTTACCATTTTATTACTTAGCACCCAGTCACAACCTAAGTCCAAGGGACATGAGGTTATCAGGTCTATGTTTCGGGCTAGGTCATCCCAAGTCAATTTGGGTTCAATTAATATATCAAGTATCACATGGTTATCACTTTAATTTCATGTTATTCATACCCCATATTAAACTAAATAATTTATCAGTTAATTAATCAAAGGGATTCATGGTGTTGGAAATGACCTTGGTTCCTTCTAAGTTCATTATGGTACTTGTATGACAACCAATATATTTAATACACCTTAATTAATGATTTAATAAATAAAGATACTTAATAAAATCCAAAAAGATAGAAAGGAATAGTTTATTGGGGTAATTAGATACATAACACCATAACTTGAAGCATGGTTATGACAACATTATTTAAAAACTCCAAAATATGCCTTTAAATTCCATTGATCATCTAAAACTACACAAGATAACCCAAGGACATACATAAGAAAGGGGTGAGCCATAAATCATGGTAATGAAATAATAAAATTATAACATGATGAAAATTATACATTCTAGTCAAGAGTAATATCAAGGTGACATAAAAAGGTGATATTCATAAACATGAAAATTAAAGCATGAAATAAGATGATAACATCAAGCTAGCATAGGAACGTGGAAACAATATAAAATATGAAATCATAAGCATAAGTCAAGGATAACCATCAAGGAATAATAACATGGTTTTATAAGGATAACCTCCTATAAACCATACATGGTATATCATGAGATAAAAACATAAACCAATTCATTGGAGGGCTATATAATTCTGGGACCACCTGTTAAATTCATATCATGTATATGCATTTGTGTGCCATATATATCATACAACATAAAAACACCTTTAATAAATTTTAGTCCCATGATTAAGGAGTGTGGGTTATATATATGGAATTACAAAATAAATTAAGTATAGTTACATCTATGTAAATACCCTTGAGTGGAAATGGGGATAGGTATTCACTACACAAATGTTTGTAATGGAAAATCGTAGGATAATTTTGGCAGCATAACAGGTGTACCTGAAGATTCATGTAAGTGTTTAATGAGAGTTAAAGGTGGTATATAATTACTTGTAAATCATAAGAAAAGAAAAATGGATGTGTACATACACATTTTGGAATGAATAATTGTAAATCCAATGGAATAATATAAATAAAGTGCTTGAATAAAGAGGAGAGAATCCCTTACCTTGAGAGGGTGCTTCTAAAATCTTAGGATGAGATTATTAAGAGATTAGGAACACCTTGTGATGGATTTAGAGAGGTATAAGGAGAGTAAATTCATACTTAATGGGATTTTAGTAAACAGTATTGGTAGGTTGGGATGGTATTTATAGAAAAGGGAGGGGAATTTATTATTAATTTCTAAACATAGGTTTTGGACTTTATATGACAAAAATAATCAAAATCATAAACCTTACCATGGGTTTTACCATGTTTTTTTTTCAAATAAGTGTGGTTTTAAATATTTTATAAGGTCAAGAACCAAAAATATTAAAATAATACCATTGGTGATATGGAAGTGAGTGATGTTCACAAAGAATTGATTTTAAAACTTCACAATATAATATAGGTTTTTGATTATTCATTAAAAGTTTATAAAATTAATAAAATAACTTGAATAACATGTTATTTTAAAGGTTAAATATATATATTTGGTCATGTATTCATTTTAGGGCATTTATTACATCACTTTTGGGACATTATTATGTCATAATACAAATTGTATATTTATATTATATTTAATTTTTACCCAAAAATTTGGTTGTCTTGAAAAATTATGAAAATTTCACCACTAGTTAATTTTGATATGATAATTTAAAAAATAATATTTATTTTATAAAAAGAATTATATAAATATGAGAATTTACAATTTTAGATAAAAAACTTATTAATTGGAAAATACTTTTTTTACGACAGTAACAATTTTCTGACCCTTATAATGATTATATTGAACTTCATTGAATTAAATTATTATTTGTCTATAAATAAATATTATTTAATAATGTTATTATATTAAAGTAATATTTATTTTAAAATTCTTGAATTTATCCTAAAGAGTACTAAAACCATATATTTTTCAAAAATACAATTTTTGTTTCTTCATATCAAAATATAATTTTCATTAAATCATATATAATTGTATAAAAAAGTAATAATGAAAATAAATAATCATAATTATCTTTTTATTAAAAATAAAATATAAAAAATTCATACTACTAGATTCTAGATACATAACCCATAATTACACTTGTGTACGCCATAAGAGTAAGGTGTGTGAAGGTGGCACTTTCTTGGGGGGGTTCAGTTAACATAGTTTGGGTCATGATATTGATAATATTGAACTTATCCTATAAATGGTTTCATTTGTGTTTCAGTTATTTAATTTCATCCTGGTCTTGGTCAAAGTCGAATATCAATGACGTTATCTCCCTTGTAAGCTTTGATAATTGGGATTCATAGTGTACAATCCTACTGGTTTAGGTCATCGCTTCTTTCATCAGTGTTAATTAGACTTTATCATAACCCTTAATATATACTAATATTAAAGGTAATTATACAAAAAACTATATTATCAATGTTTAATATGGTTTATGGAATTTAAAATATGACTATCTATATTTTATAACGGTCCAAAATAACCAAAGTAGTGTATGTGTTTTGTATAACTATATAAGGCCTTTATACATTCAAAAATGGAATTTCATTTATAAAAGTTTAGGTCAATAAATTATTACCCCATTCATAAATTTCACTCTTGAAATTTCTTTTAATACACTAGAATAGATGTGGGTACTTATATTTCATCACCTTTTATAGTTCTCATGTTTCTTCCAAAAACTTGTGGTTCTGCCACACCACTTTGATCAGGTGAGTTGTCTTATTTAATAGAACTTTATCTCTATAATCCAAGATATTCATAGACAATTCATAATTTTAAATATCTTTCTCTAAGGGTACCACCTCTTTATTCAGTACATGAGAGGGGTTTGATATATAATTCCTTAATAGGGATACATGGAACACATCATGTACTTGGGATAAGTTGGGTGGGAGTGTTAATCGATAGGCCACAGCTCTAATGAGATCAAAGATCTAAAAAGGACCGATATATCTTGGACCAAGCTTTCTGTTATTCCCAAACCTCATGTCTTTATTATATGGTGATATATAAAGGAACACCTTATCTCTAACCTCAAACTCTATGTCCCATCAATGATTATCTACATATCTTTTCTATCAACTTTGTGAAAATTTCATATAAAATTGAATGGTTTGAACATTCTATATCTTCTCTTAGATAAGATTAGGTCTCATAATATTACTCTCTCTAACTTAATCCCAATATATTAGAGTTTGAAACCCCTTCCCATACCGATCCTTATAAGGTTCCATTTGAATTCCAGAATGGAAACTGTTGTTATGTGAGAACTACACTAGGGGAAGGTATTGATCGAAAAATCATTGAAATCTATTGAACATGATTTTATAATATCCTATAGAGTTTTAATGGTTCTATTAGATAAATCATATATATAGGGGTGATAAGCAATGTTGAAGCTCATCTCTGTATCTAATGCTTACTAAAGGTTTCTCTAGAACCTCTTGGAAAACCTTGGATCTCGATCAGATAAAATACAGAGTGGTACTCCATGAAGTATTACCACTTATCATATGTATATCTTGGAAAGTTGGTTAAGAGATAAATCTTCCTTAATAGAAATGAAATGTATTTAATTTGTAAGGTGTTCAACTTTCAACTAGATAGTAGTATTGCCTTTATATGTCCTGGGGAGTCCTTTGATGAAATCCATGGTTATGTTTTCCCATTTCCATATTTGTATGGGAAATGGTTTCATCATAATCTTAAACTTTTTTCATTTATACTTTAATTTTTATCATAACATGCATCAATATAAAAATTATGAAATTTTTTTATTCATGTTATCCCACCATAATTTTTATTCAGATCTCTATAAATCTTATTACTTCTTGGATGAATAGAGAATGATGAGCTATGTGCAACATCCAAAATTTCTCTCTTTAGTTATAGTTTTAGTAGTACATATATCTAGGTTCAAAACCTTATAACTCTATCTCTATAAAATTTTAACTCCAAAATATTCACTACCTTTAATTTTAGCACCTTATCATCTTTTTGGACCTCTTTGATCCTTTCAAGAATAGATGGTTGAGTAGTTATTTGAGCAAGTTGGGATAAATATCATTTTATTATTTCCATGTATATTATTTGAATTTCAAAAAATATTGGATCCCATTCAATCCTTATCATAGAAAGGGTTGCAGAATCATTTATACACAGAGAATCTACCACTTTGTTTTCTTTTCTGGGATGGTAATAGATTGAAAAATCATAATCCTTGATTAGCTCTAACCACCATCATTGGTGAATACTAACCTCCTTTTGTGGGAATATATACTTGAGGCTTTTATGATTTGTATATATTTCAAACTTATCCTAATAGGAAAATTTTCATCAAATCTTCAAAGAAAATATTGCTACATTGATTTCTAGATCATTCATTGGGTAGTTATGCTCATTGATATTTAATTGGTTGGAGTAAGAGGCTATCATTTTTCATCTTTAATTAGTATACAACCCAATTGATTTCTAGACACATCATTGTAGATCATAAATCCTCCCCTAATGGTTGGAAATGTGAGCACATGTGTAGTTATTATCCTCTTATTTAACTATTTAAATCCCTCCTTGCATTCGTCAATCTAGAAATACTTCACTCCCTTCTAATTTAGCTTTGTTAATGGGCTTGAAAATTCTGAGAAGTTTCTCACAAATCAATGTCAGTGCCCATATAATATAAGGAAACTGCGGATCTCCATCATAGATATTGTTATGGACCATCCTTCAATTTAATTTTTTTAAAGTATCCACATATATCCTTTTATTGGTGATAACATACCCCAAGAATATTACTTTCAATATCCAAAACTCAATTTTTTTTAACTTTTCATTCAACTTATCCTTTCACTAGTTCTTTATTATAGTATCCAAATTATTCCCATATTCCTCCTTTATTTTAGAGTAGATATGAATATCACCTATAAATACAACCTCATATTTTTCAAGGTAATACCCAAAGACTCTATTCATTAAGTCCATGACGATGGTTGGAACATTAATGAGTAAAAATGGAATCACTATTAACTTGTATCTCCCATAAATTGAATGAAAAAAAGTCTTGGGAATAACCTCCTTATTCACCTTTACTTGATAACATCCTGACCAAAGATCCACTTTAGATAAATATTAAGCTCCATGTAGTTGATTTAATAAGTCATCAATCCATGACATAGGATAATTTTTCTTTATTGTGATCTTTTTTATCTCATGATAATCAAGGCAAAGGTGCATTGATCCATCCTTCTTCTTGGTGAAGAGTATCAGTGCACCCCATGATGAAGCACTTGGGAATATAAACCCTTTATCCAAATTCTTCTATAGTTTCTTCTTCATCTCTTCTAGTTCAACATTGGTCATTCTATATAGAGTCTTGGATATTGAAAAATATTTGGGTATTATCTAGATTGAGAACTCAACCTCACATCTTGGAGGAAGACCATGAAATCCTTAGAGAAACACACTAGCATATTCCCTTATAATGGGAGTGTCATCAAGGATTATCTTTTCCTTTTTCTCAACCATTAGAGATAGATATTATTTCTCATAATTAAATTATAACCATACTTGATATGGTGATTCCAAAGGTGATTCATCATCCTCATTGCACTTGTATAGAATCGAAGGGTGATTTATGATATGATGGGTGATTTAACTCTCTTATAAATTTATATTTGATATATACAAGGAAATGAAATCCATACCTAGAATTGAATTTAATTTTATTAAAGGAAGTATCACAAGGTTTTATAGGAAGTTCATCCCACAAATATGGGAAGGGGATAAGTTATATACTTGGGATGCAATAATTACCCAATTTTTCATTTTGAATGATAAATCCAATTATATTTTTTTGAGGTGGTGTTTGAATATTTCTACAAAACGTTTGTGATATGTAAGAATATATAGAACCAAAATCAAATAGTATGTTTATTATCCTTGAATGAATAACTAGCATATCTGTGACTAATTCATTGTCAAGATCTGCCTCAACAGTTGTGATGAAATAAGCTCACCCTTGTTCTCTAGGCCTTGGAGTTTTTTTATCATCTGTTATCTTCAATAAACATTGGATTAGTTTATTGATTCAAATAGTGTCTCAGTTCCTTGCAGTCTAAACATTGGACAATGGGATGAGGTTTGAAAAGATAATTCCTTTATTCCATCATAGTGGTGGGTTTCTCCCATCTAAAATCTTTGGATAGGGACCCTTCCTTCCCACCCCTAAAACATTTCTATATCCCCTTCAATAAATTTCTGGGATGCATCTTAACATGATTTTGACAAGTCGGATGTTGGACTTTCTTTCCTCTATGAGATTTCTCAATCGGTTAGCCAAAATTGAAATCTATTCTTTGTTTCCTATCTCCTAACCCATGATAATATTTAGATGCACCAATCTTCATTTCAACTTTGATGGCATTCCATACAATTTATTTATGTCTATCAAAGTCTTGAATCAATAAATATTTTCATAGACACAGATTTAGGCCCCCAAAGAAAGGATCAAGTTTACTTTTGGGGTAAATGAAAAAGAAATAGGTGTACCATGAAAGTATTGTGAATTTCACCTCATACACCTCGATGGATTAATCATCCTTTTTCTTAGGACTAAGTAAACCCCTCTCCATTTTAAGTCAGAGAGTGCAAGGATAAATACACCATTGATCAGCTTGTAACTCTATAAGATAAACAGTTATTATAACCTTCTCTATATAATAACATTAAAGGATAAATAATATCTTTTAAATGGAGTTATTCTATTGTTTCAAGACTAAAGGGTCATAAGATCAACTGAAATTCGGAGGCCTCTATCATATAAAGACCTCTATTACAACTTTCTCTTTCTTTAGAGGTGTGTGTTTTATCCCTCTTTCAAGTTTCTATTCAAAACTTGAGTTAATTGAGAAAGTATTTTCATGAATTTTCTGACTCCTTCTCTCATAGAGTTGATCATTTAATTTGTTCATTCATTATGTTCCCCATCACAATGGTTTTTGACTTGGTTCCTCTTATTTCTAGTCATTGAATAAAATAAAGGGGAAATTGGTGATGGGAATTTTAAAAGTATTTATCATATATAATGGAATCTATGAAGATTAAAGGGATAACTCATAAATAATATACATTCCTTAACCTATGAATTTTTAGTTTTCAATATAAGGTATCCATGGTCTATTTCCTAACATAAATTTTTTTAAGAATTTTTATTCCCTTCATGATGGTTCATAAAGATATTATGAATTTACTCAATCATATCCCTCTGGAGAGTCAATATAGGTGTGCATCAAGCCCTCTTTTTCATGCACTTGGTGATGAATGAGTTAATACTCAATGCACCCTTTTGGGGTTATTACCTATATGTACAATTGTTACATAGCCACATCCACTTGTAGTATACAAATAATGATTTTGTTTCTTGGAAATCACTTAATCTATACTTTACTGAAATTTAGAGATGTTTTTTATGTTTAGTATTACCCCCTAAGTCCTTAACTAAGTATTTTTAATCCTAATCCCCAAAAATAACTATACCTTGATACCAACTATGACAACCCATATCTTTCATACACTTTAATTTGTGATTTAATTAATAAAGATACTTAATAAAATCCCAAAAATATTAAAAGGAATAATGTATTTGGGTAATTAGATACATAAATCCATAACTTGAAACATGGATATAAAAAACAATATTTAAAAAAATCCAATACATGACCTTAAATTTCATGGATCTTATAAGACTACACAAGATAACCTGGGGATGTACATAAGAAATGGGTGATCTATAAAACCAAGTATAGGAATAATAAAATCATAAAATGATGAAATTAATACATGTTAGTCAATAGGTATATCGAGGTGGCATAAAAATGACATAATCATAAACATGAACATTGAAGCATGATAGAATATGATAACATCAAGGCAAAATAGGAATGTGGAAAAACATTAAACATGTCATCATAAGAATAATTCAAAGATAACTGCAAAGAAATTGTAATATAGTTTTCTTAGAATAACCTCATGTACACAATACATGATATCTTATGAGATAAAAATATTACCCAATGAATTGGAGTGCTATATAATTTTGAGCTCCCCCATCACATTCATATCATGTACAAGAATTTTTGTGCCACATAGATCATAGAACATAATAATATCATTCATCACTTTTAATCCCATGATTAAGGAGTATGGGTTACATACATGGAATTCCCTAATTAATTAAGGATAGTTACATCTAGGTGAATACCCTTGAGTAGAAATGGGGATGGGTATTTACTACACACATGTTTAGCATGGAAAATAGCAGGATAATTTCGGCATCATAAAAGGTGTATGTAATGATTTTGGTATGGGTTTAATGAGAGTAAAAGGTGGTCTATAATTACTTGAAAATAATACGTATAGAAAAATGGGTCTGTAAAAGCATATTTCATCATGAAAAATTGTAAATATAATGGCATAATACAAAGAAAGTGCTGGAATAAAGAGGAGGAGAGAATCCCTTACCTTGAGAGGGTACTCATATAAGCTTGGGAGAATCTTATTAAGAAATTGGAAACAACTCAGCAGATTTAGATAGGTATAGGGAGAGTAAATTCATTATTAATGGGTTTTTAGTAAATAAGAGTGGGTGTTTAGGTGGGTATTTATAGCAAATGAGAGGGAATTTTTTTATTAATGTTTAAACTTAGGTTTTGGAATCTATATGATAAAATAAAAAAAAACAATCTTGTGGTTTCCCCATGTTTTCTACCAAATTTGAGTGTGATTAAATATTTGATATGTTTAACGAATGAACATATTAAAATAATGTCATTAGTGATGTGGAAGTGAGTCATGTTCATAAAGAATTGTTTTTAAAACTTTAAAATATAATATAAGTTTTGAAGGATTCATTAAAGGATTATAAAATTAATTAGATAACTTAAAAATCCATTATTTTAAAGAGGATATATATATCTATATTCTTGTATTCCTCTTATGGAATTTATTACATCAATTTTGGGTCATTATGATGACATAATACAAACTGTATATTGATACTATAATTAATTTTTACCAAAAAATTTGATAATATTATAAAATCATTAACAATTAATGAATGGATAATTTCAATGTTTTGATTTTAAAAATAATATCTATATTATCAAAATAATTCCATGAATATGAGAATTTACACTTTTAAATAAAATTCCTTATTTACTAGAAAATACCAATTTTTACAACGATAATTTTTTTTGACCCTTATAAAAATTTAATTGAAATCCATTAAATTAAATTATCATTTTTATATAAAAAATATTATTTAATAATATTATTATATTAAATTAATATTTATTTCAAAAATTTTGAATTTATTATAAAGATTGTTAAAAATATATATTTTCCAAAAATAAAATTTTGGTTTCTTCAAATCAAAATATAATTTTCATCAAATCGTATATAATTGTATAAATAAAGTAATAATGAAAAGGTATAATCACAATTATTATTTTATTATAAATAAAATATAAAAATTTACACTACTAGGGTCTATATTCATAACACCTTATTACACCAGTGTACGCCCAAAGGGTAAGGTGTGAGATGGCGATGCTTTCTTGGGGTGGTTGGAGAACATAGTTTGGATCTTGATCTTGAAAAGCTTTAACTTATCCCATAAATAGTTTCACTCGTGTTTCATTTATTGAATTTCAAGATGGACTTGATCAAAGGCAAAGCCAAGTGACACCATCTCCCTCTGAAGCTTTGATAACTGGGATTCATAGTTTATCATCCTACTCATTGAGGTCACCACTTATTTTGTCTGTATTAATTAGAATTTATTATAACCCTTACTATATAATAATATTAATGGTCACTATACAATAGATATATTATTAATGGTTATGATGTATAACAATATTTTCAATCTGAATGACTATATTTTACAATGCTACAAAATAACCAAAGTAGTTCATGCATTTTTCATAACCTCATAAGGCCTTTATTCATTCAAAAAAAAAATTCATTTATAAAATTTATTATCATTACAATTTATCAAATATTTATAACACCTAGATATGATACTTATTTTTGAAAGGTCTTACAGAAATTAAGGGTGCCACATGTGCAAATCATTTAATAGACCAAAACTCTTCCATGGACCTTTCATGGTCCATGGAATGAGTTGAATTAATATGTCACCTCACATAGCATGTAATTTTTTATTATGGGTCATAAACTAGGAAAAAAGATTTCTAGAATCATGGTTAGGCTGTAAATCCCCCATGGACCCTAAATTTTCCTTGGGACGGATTGATAATTAAAGAAACTACCAAATAATAATGAACTCAATTAAAGGATCTAAATTAAGACTAAAAGTTTTGATGTTAAAAAATAGATTGATGTCAATTTACTGAATTAATAATGAATATGATCTATAAAACAATAATAATTTTAGGGAAAGTTAACTATACCACCAAACACATGCTTAGGAAGCTTTACTCATCAAGTATCGATTACCAGTTCAGCTCAAATCGATAGAAAATGAGAAACCAAAAAAAACCCCTAAAAATAGTGCATATTAGCTAAAATAGAGGAAATATAACTTAATAGTGAAATAAAATAAGAAAAGTAGGAAGTGTATTAATAGAATCACCAAGGGATCTTTATCTTAAGCAAAAAAATTGACTTGTCCAAGAAATGGAGAAGATATACCTTATAGGATGGGAGAAATGAGTGGGTGTGCATGGGAGAGGCCTCTGCCCAAATGAGTAAGAAAAAATTGGTAAAAATTTTAAAGAGAAAAAGGGTAAAAATACTCACTTTTTCTCTTATAATGAGGCATGTGGTTTTGCTGCACGATTTGATAAATCATACCCCAACCGTGGAGACTCATTGTATGAAACACAACCCACCTCAGGTGGTTAGGACACACATTTTACAAATCATGCACCGACCATGGGAATACCTATGAACATGTATAGAAAATGACATGGTTTAGTTGATCCCCTAACATGGTTTAAACAAACCTTGTACCTAAACAAAATATATTTCATGGTTGGGGTGCATGATAAGCACTAATTGTGTGCTAATCATATGCCCTGGGATATAACTCTAAAAACCCTACCACCGTACCCAAATTACTCAAGGGTTATCTAATCACCTGAGACACCTCTAAAACATAAAATTATAACTAATAACATCCAATCAAGATTCTCCAACTATCTTAATTATATTTCAATGCTTAGTTATAAAAACAACCCATCAAACAGAATGAAAACTCAAAAATTCCTTTTGAAAACACAACTCGTATAGACATGAGATCTTAAAAACTCCCCAAATTAGAACTTCTCTTCCCCGAGAAGCCTTGATGGACACCAAACTACATAACTTGACCTGTATCGGTTATCCCTTTGGCATTAAAGGGCCATATTATACTCCTGAACACCCAACACACTATTGAAATGCAGTTCTAATGTAAGATATGAGTCTCCTCTATCACGATTCAACTCTCATATAGTCATCAAACATCAATACAATGTTTAAAGGAATCTATTAATCCTAATTCACCCACATGTAATTGTTTTGTTTAAAACATCAAGCTTATGGCACTTCTCACCAATTGACATAGTTGATATGGCTGATTTCAAACCTCGAAACCTCCATCCATCAAGATCCTCCTACCAAATCCCACTCTCAGTGGTTCACTGACCTAATTGATGTGATCTCCCACATACATCAACTCAACACATATGAGGGAGCCAGTCGACACTAGCACTAACTCTCATTTTTCAACTCTAAAGAGAAAATGGATGTACCTCTATCACCCAAGAACAATTTGAATACATTAGATCTTCCTTTAAAAACTTTAACAACCCCTGAATAAGGTCTACTAATTTTATAGGGATGATATTAGTGTATTTATGAACCCAATTCATTGAATCCCATGAAAAATAGGTGGTCAGACCTCCTTAATCCAATCTCATATAAGAAAAATTGTCTTCCTTTGTAGACACACTATTAAAACTCTTGACCATTATACCCTCATCTCTTGAGCTATCCCATGGTCATATTAAGTGCACATAATTATCTAACCCCAAACATCCCAAAGAGTACCAGTGTATATTAAAAACACATGTGCACTGGCATCCAGTGCCACCACTACTGTCCAAACACTAGTCCCACACACCAATGAACTTTTCATATAAGGGTCACATGCCCAAAACTACCATAAAGATCCCCACCTTAGGAGTTTTCTTTTCATCATTCCACTAGAAAAAACTCCCAATATTAATAACCAATATCCATCTATTACAAAATATAATGATCAAACATGGAGAATCTCACTCATACCCGAGTTCCATATCAACCATCAATGTTATCTACTCCTAACTCATGGAACGTGATTATTTATATTCACTGAATTTAATTTAAACAGAGGGACACTTCCTCCACAACTTATGGTGGCTTCCCACCATAAAACATTCCTTACACTATTCTTCAGCACTGGCCCCACTGGGTTCTATTGTTGGCACACTCTATCACTCCATCTGAGCTACACTGCTGACTCAACCCCATGACCCAAACCAAAATTTCCCCTATTAACCGAGAGTTAGACCCTTATACATTGGAACCTTATTCATATCTAACCACAATTACTGATCAAGTTCATTAGACCTCAGATCACACATGGAATCTTGCTGACCCCAAAACTCAGTAGGTTCTAAGTTCACCAGGACACACCGACCTAATTCATAGAGTTGAGAGTGGTGAAAAATCATGCACCAACTAGTCATATAACTTGACATAGGATCCCATGAGACATGTCAAATCCAATCTAGGCTCACATGCCTAAACCACTTACAATGATCACACATATGTAACCTTACACAACCACAAGTTTCCTCAGTACTCCTCATAATGACATTTTACTTATGGTAAGCTTAAACACACAACCACCCACAAGGCATAATTTTAAAACTATAATTGTCTCTCCTTGATCACACCAAGCTACTAGAATCGTACTTTGAGATGGACATGGATAGTTTCTCAAATATTCCTAATTTAAACCATGACTTTGATACCAAGCATCAGTACCTTGGGGGATTTCACATTTAACCATCCAAGTAATCATCATGACCACGACATACATTTGGTAACACATCACATGCATTAATTTAAGCTCTATCACCACTTCGGTATAATTCAGGTGATGGGTAATCAATCTCATACCACCTGATCTCATTGAGATATAAAGGCCACACTTCCATTTTGACCCAATTATAGAACTCATCTCATCCTCCTACAAGTTGAGTGTTACCAATCCTAGGATCACATGACTAACCAAGAATAGAGCCATGCTCTCAGCATGTCATTTACATTTACCATAGGATTCTAAGATTCCCTCTTACAACAGACCTAACCTCTTACACACATCAATGCCAAATATCTGACCACCTATCACCTTGGGTGTTATATTTAAAAGCTAAACCGCTCACCCACATGAGAGAAGTATGCCCAAAACATGTCTCCCACTTCAAGGGTCAGGAATCTAAATGATATAACCTTTAAAAACTAGAATAAACTCAATGTTCTAGCACTCAATGCACTCGACCACAACTGTTTCAAATTGGCAGTACCAAACATGTGACGACAGCAATGTCAGAAGCATCCACCTACCTCAAATCACTAGAGGGACTACACAATATTGAGTCCAACCCTCTAAAAGGATACCCTAGAGGGTCATAAGGCACTGAATAACTAACTTGGGTCTATTACAAGGGTCACTATATCTTACCACTCGGTCCCTAACCAACCCTAAATGACATATAAATAGTACTTTTAATGCTTAAAAATCCATGAAAGCATCCACTGATGATTCTTATATTCAAGGACATTACCAAAACTAGGATAAACCATCACTTAACATGAGGCATTAACTCTAAATCTAGGATCACACCTAAAAGGTCACTAGGCCCTCTCACCCAACCTATAAGTTCAACAGATATGGAAAACAACAGTTGAGACTCATGGGAAACATCCCTGTCCCCATCCTAAGAATCTTCTAAGGAAACTCTAAAACTAACCCCCATTCCAGGGTCTTTATAAAAACATACTTAGAAGGTGATATTTTATCCATTTCATTATTTCACATTTATTATAAGCATTAAATATAACTCTCAAGACACAATTCCAAACAACTTTTATTATATGATCAGGTTGGTACTAAGCTAATTATTTAGTCAATAATTATTTATTTATATATGTAGAGTGGAACAACTCTAGAAAATCCATCTCAAGTAAGTGAATTCATAATGTCTGGGTAAGTATAATGCCACCAAGAATATATATGATAAAACACTATTTAGATTGTTAATAATGCTTTAAACAACTGAATCCATTTATATAAATATACCCCTAATGGGTTTATCACTGAGGCATATAAAGATAATAAATACCTATAAGGGTCAAGTCAATAAAACATGAGTTTAGTTATATGGTTATTCATTCCCAAGTTATTGAGATAACACTCCACAAGTTTCAATTAACATCCTATTTAAGGGTAACCCATTAATAGTTAATTAATTAATTTATAAGGAGTTTCATTATATACCCTCAAGGGGTTTACTATATGCATATAATGTAAATATTGACCTACAAGGGTCGATTCAAGTACATAAGGATTCAGTTATATGGGTTAACATTATTGTGTTATAAAGGTACATGCCTTATAAGTTACAATAAGCACACTATTTAACTGAAATCCATAATTTATCACATATATTTATTCAAAATAAAATCCAATTCCTTTAACATTTTAAATATTTACATTATAGTTAATTCAGTATCTATTTTAAGATTTTTTTTCTTTTAATTAATCTATATCTGGTTAGATAGAATTTCATCATCAAGATCTATGGGTAAAATTCATTTAGGTTGATGTAGACACTTTATTTAAACAACCATATACCATACCTATAAAAAAGATAGATATTCACACCAGTAAGGAATAAGAGAAAAAAAGTATGTTAATCGTATGTGAATACTATATACATGAAATGATTTAAGAACATACACCCTCTTGTCGTACTAGTATATGGTTTTAAATCCCATAAATTAGTAACCATAATAATGATGAGAAATAACTCTAGGTGAAATAATAATCAACTATAATACCAAAATCCTGAACCACAATCCCATACATGGAAACTTAGTATTTCCCATGTGCATGGGTTGGCCATTCCCAGACACAAGCTATTCACTATGTTTTGAAACATTATTAGTCTTCTATCTACCAACCCAAAATAGTAAAAAAAAAGGAAAAAAGTGCTCTGATAGGTGTCCCAAACTTGGTTCACTCATAAGTAATTGAACAAGAGGGCCACATGACCTTAATCCTACCTCCTCGTATTCTAGAGTCTATCAATTAGTAATGAGGGTCTAATGGTGGAACAATGAGGAGATTATACCCTCGATATCAATACTAAATATAGTGGAAAATAAATGAAATGAACTTTAGGTTGATAATAATAATGATATAAGACAACATGTAAAGTGTCAATAAGAACCAACCATGCAATAATATATGATGCTACATATACAAGGCAATTAATACATACAACAAGTGATAAACATAGAGTAGGGATGAAAAAAATGCGTAAATAAAGAGGCCAAACCAACTCATAAGGGAAGTCTGAGTACATGCTTGGCCTACAACTCCCATGCTAGGTCTTAGCCCAAGATAATTAATAGTAAAGAGGCGTCATTCAAAGTCCTAACCTCCATCCATGATATCTTATTAGGTTCTAAGCAGTGGCCTAAACATAATCTGAGTAAAACTCAGTAGCCCACCATCAATAGTTTCTAATGCATTTTTAGTTTTTGAGTATAAAACACAATGGCGCGCAATATAAAAATAAAAAAGTAGTATTATAGGCATATGCCTTGGCTATGGTCATGGGGATGGAGTTATGCGAGCAAAGGCACATCTTCCTGAAGTTGGTGGAGACAGACTCATTGACCCTCTACAAAGCATTATAAGGAACAAAAAATTATCCTTGGAACATTGTCTATATTATTAGGAAATATAAATAGCTCGTGGGAACCCACATAGAGATCACTCACACTTGGTGGGAGGGGAACATGGTAGCTGATTTCTTGGCATCCACAGCTCCCACAAACCAAAGTATATCCTACTTCCTTAACATGAGTTCCTTTTCCAGTGAGGGAATAAAATTTATTGTTAATGATTCTTTGGGACTTCAATACTTTATACCCCCATGATGTATATTTTGAGGCCCATGTTTGAAAAAATCAAAAAAAATGTTAGTGTTCAGTCAGAATGTAGTAAAGTAGATATGTGTTAGTCCCAGTGGATAACTCAAGAGGGGGTACATTGAGTTTTCAATAAAGTTTCTATTTAAAAACAATTTAAAACTTAAATACCCCAATTTTATAAAAAAACCAATCAATCAAAATCTTTGAAATATATAATTTGATTTTTTAAATAGATTCTCAAAGTGGGATCGGTGTTCAGTTAAAATAATATTTGAAAACGGTTTAACTTTTGAAACTAAATTACTTTATTAGGAACTCTATATAGAACAAAAATTAAGATTAACTATCAAAGTAAATTTTTGATACATATTTTAAAAAATATATAGTTTTGAACTTTGAAATAAAGGAAACAAAATTGATAAAACACATAGTGGAATTTAAACAATGGGTTCGGTCTCAAGCTGAGAATTAATCCTCTGTACTTGTAAATCACCTGCTACCAAGTATTTTATTAAATAATAATCTTTATCCACAACCTGGATCAGGTTTTATAGACAACAAAACACAAGGATGTCTAGTCACAAATCATCTTCCACTGTTTTACATGGGATAAAAACAAGTACAGGTCACACACAATCTCTTTCATAGTTTTTGTGGGCATACAAATGAATAAATTTGAAATAGAGTGTCGATCACTTTCCAGTTAAGTACAAGAGACTATTTTTATAGATAAATAGAGTAAAAATAAACATATCTCAAATAAAAAGCATAAAAAGATAGAGAAATTAATTAAATATGGGAAATGGTGATGATGCTTGATCTGAATAACTTTATATTTTTAGTGTTCCTTGAATCTATCTTTGTAAGAAGCTCAAATAGGTTCCAAAAAATTTACAATAAAATAGAGTGTCATGAAGTTCTGGAAAATCCTTATGCTTTCAGTTTATAGATGTCCATATTTCTTTCACACATAGGTGTATTAAATATTATTATTGGTTCAGCATATGAAGGTTAGAGTTCTCTATGCATGTGTCACTACATCGAGCATGAGGGAGTTCTTATAAATTGATATCGTTATAGGCCCAATTATCCATTATATATTAATGATAATATAATCTGAATCCTCATACTGATAAAAAATCAGGAAATAATGAATTTTTATTTAATTCATCCATATAGTGGTTTAAGAGTAATGATTCTTAAATTCACATGTGACTAAATGTATTTATTTCCATAAACTAGCTATTGGTGAGATTTAATTTTCAAAAAAAATATGGACAACAAAGATAGCTCTCTGGCTATACAAAATCTGAAAGTTAGCAGTGCTCTGATGATAGAAGTAGCACATCCTGGTGATATCTCATCTTGGCGGTAACATCACTGAATGGTACCACAAACTAGAAATAGATCATCCCATTGGTAGATTTGTCTGGTGGTAGCATTGTCCAGTGGTCAATCTATCTGGCAGTAGGTGTGTCTAGCATTAGATCTATTCTATAGGTAGATGTTTCCAATGGTAGATCTGTTCAAGCGGTAGATCCATTGAACTGATGGTATATCAGTGCTTAGCCAAATTTGTTCACAATTTTACTATAAAATGATTCACTATAATAAAATATCAAACATGTTAGAAACATAACAAACATGATTTTTGATCACTAGAATAAGAAGGTCCTAAAAATATCTCTCTTTTTAATGATCATAAATCTGATCATTTGTAACCATGTATATAAACATACATATAGAGATAAGTATAGATGAATATGAAGAATGTCCTGCTTAACATTTCAAATCATTGATGTGATAATTACCTTCTTAAATGTCATTAAAGTATACTCCCCCTTTTGTGATTATGAAAAAGAAAAAGAAATAAAATAAAAGATATAAAGATGAATAAAGAACATTTGGCATTAGATATAAATTTCAAATGTTACATCCCAAAAAACATTAATAAAAGTAAAATACAATCCTTATCAAAAACTAATTTTAATCTGAACTACTTTGTACTCGATGTGAAGAATGAACCACTAGATCCTTACCTTTTTTGGTAACTGGAGGTACATAGGTGGAAGTAGGGGTGTAGGTGTAGGTGGAGGAGGTTAATTTATCATGACATGACTAATATATAGAACTGCCTCAACTAGAGTCATGCCAAAAGGTTGAAAAGTTGTAGGAAGGGGTGTTGAAGAGGGTGTAGAAGTGATGGTAGAGAAGGGTATAGCCTGAGGATCCACTACTACAGTACTAGGAGAATGATGAAATGGTCTAAAAAATTGAACTAAATTGTTGATAATGTTTCTATTATGCTCCATTACTTTGAATAAATGTTTCTTCTCTTCCATGAAAATCTTGAGCAGAGGGTCTAAAACCTTTAGTTGGTTCACTTTATCCTTGAATTCTCTGGTCACAAGAGGTATTCTTAGATTCATAGTAAGAAAATTAAAGTGAGAATTTAGCTCATGATTTTTATAAATCCTTTAATGTTAATATTTAATAGCTTTAGTGACAGTCTCTCTATCACTTCTAGCCTCATTAAAGCATTCTATAACCATATTATAAATATGCTCACCAAGTTCCTTTATCTGAAAAAGTTTCTCCTAGTGAGAGGTAAAAATATCACCCATGATAGCATGCATTCCCTCTATAACAATGGATTGAATCATATCTGCATTAATTGACAGAGGAGTAGTATGTGGAGTACTAGAAGTGGAAGCACTGGCTATAGTAAAAGACTCCAATATCTCCAAAAGAGATAACTGGATTTCAACAAAGCTTCCTCTCATCTCATGCACGGTGGATATAAATTCTTTAATTTGATCATCCAATCAATTTTTCCAATTTCTATTTCTTTCATTTTCATATTCATATTAGGTTGGATATGAGAGATGACTAATTCAAAATATCCATATGGTATTAGTCTTATTGATTTTGGCCTCTTAGAGAGGTATGGATATGAGAATTACACTTATATTTGATAATAGGATTTCTCTAAAGGTATCCAAGTCCTGTTTATTCGCATAACCATAAGGAATATAATGATAAGTAGGATGATATGGAATCATAATTTGGATAGGAAGGTCAGTCTACACATGTCCAGACTCAGCTGCAAGAACACCAAAAGGAAAAGTTTCTAACTGTCTTACCTCATCAATATATTCAACTAGATATCCCTTAGGATCATTTTCAGCAACATAGATGGAAATTACACCATGATTAGTTGGAATTCCATGGTCATCATCATCATCATCATCTGAATATGAATATTTAATCCCTAATTGAGAAGATCCCAGTGGTTGATCACCCATATAAGGTTATCTCTCCTCATATTTATCAAAGACACTATACCCATATTTACTTTTAGAATCCTAAACCTCATCGCCATTTCTATCCTTGGAATAAGAAGAAAATTAAACAACATCCATTTCGCACTTATAAGAAGATCTATTAGACAATTTTCCATACGAGTCTTTAGTTTCCATGGAATATTCACCTTCACTTAGTAATATTTCTCCAGTATGAAGTGGAAGAGATGGACTAGGAGGTTAATAAGAAACATTAGGTCTTCGGACCACATCAAAGTTAATTCCTTTCTCTACTGAAATAGAAACTAATTCTTCTTATATATCTCTAGCTTCATCTTCTTCAACATCAACCTTAACTTCATCATCAAAGGAATATACCACAAATTCGCCCCGCTTCAAGACAGGATCAACTAGGTCTCTAGGTCTGGAAGGGTGTTTTATACGATTAAAATTTCCATAAACCTTATCATTATCATCCACCCATTTCCTTAGATAAGGTTTCCTATTAACCTTTATTCTCTTGTAGGTAAACTGAATTAGACATAATCTTCCACATCTGATTACAGTTTATTCATCTTTAGGCACTAAAATTTTGGAATCCAACATAGCTAAAATGAACTTAGGGTAGATAAAAGAATTAGATATAGATGAATTCTTTATGATTTACATCATATGGACCATCAAGTATTTGTAAAAGTTCATATTATCTCCTCTTTTAATTAAAAAAAGAAAAATACATCATGTTGCCTTATAGTGATAAATCCCCCTTCCTCAGACAAATCATATGTTGGATAGATTTAAACTAAATTCTATATTACCAATAAAAACTTATAACTATAGGCCTTTACCCAACATCATTTCTATTTAACTCCAGTAAGGCATCATCATACATGAATAAATCACTATTTCTGGGAATGGATACCTAAAAATCATCAGATATAACTTTATGAGGCACATTGAGGCATCTAGACCACTATTTCAATGAAAATATAACATATTTTATATCAATAATAATCCTAATAACATATTTATTTTCATAAAAAAATAGTCTCTAAACTAATAAAACTGGTGAACCAACCTAGGATAGAATGGTTGGACATTCCTAAAAAACAATTCAATCTATCCTTGATTCTAGATCACATTCAACACTAGCGAATTACTTAAAACTTACCATTAAAAATCTATTCCCTTTTCAACAATAGTAACTTTGGATGATAGTTGGGGGTTCTTTAGTTTAACAAAAACATGCCAAAATGATTTACCTTGTGATTTATTTGAGAGACTCAATTCTTCAGGAGATGAAACAGCAGCGTGTTTGACTCTAACCATCTTTACACTTGTTTAACGGAAGAAGAGAAAATTCAAGTAGGGTTGAAAGTCGAGAGAGAAAGGAAAAGGGAAGGTTTGAAGGAGGTGTGAGAGAGAGGGTTATAAAATTTTTATTTTAATCTGATTTTATCATTTAGGGATTTATAATTGAGACATATAATAAAATATAAATAAATAAATCTAATAAAAATTGAATCAAAAAAATAATTAGGAGCAATAACATTCAATCGAAAGAACTTGAACGGTAGAAAACCAATGGTGGATCAAAAACATTGGATCACCCATGGTGGATCACTAATGGTGGACCACCCATAGTGGATCACCAATGGAATATCACCAATGATTGAATTTTTCTAAAATGTAAATATGAAGATAAAGAACTAATCAGAGTTTATCATTCCGAATTTATGTCTAATATAGCTTAATCTATCAAAATTCAAAGGATTTGAAAATATATCAGTAATATAATGTTCGGTTCCAATTAATTCAAGAGTTATATAAAATTTTTACAAATATTCTCTCATATAGGGATTTCTTATATCAATATTTTTTGTTCTAGAATGATATATGGGATTCATGGAGGTATTTATCACACTCATATTATCACAATTTATAGGTACATAAAACATTGATATCCATATTCTAATAAAATGTATTTTATATATATTTGTTGTTCACAATAACTTCATGTAGCTATGTACTTATCCCTACAATAAAACGGTGTAAAAAATTTCTTTTTACCACACCATGAAACTAGTGATTTTCCCAAAAGATGACATATTTCATAGGTGATTTTTTATCTAACTTAAAACCATAAAAAATCATCTAAATAACTTACTAGATAAACTTCTTGTCCTATAGGATAAAACAATCCTAAGTTGGTTGGATAATTGAGGTACATAAAAATATTTGACAGTAAGTAAATGTGATTCTTTAAAATTTTCTTGAAAATGGGAACACATACAAACACTAAACATAATATTTGGTCATCTAGCGATTACATATAGCAAGTATCCAATAATATCTCTATAAATAGTTTGATCAACTAATTTTCCAATTTCATCAAGATCTAGTTTACAGGTTGTACTCATGAGAGTATCACTACTCTTTATTCTACCCATACCAAAATATTTTAAAAGGTATTTGGTGTATTTACTTTTATTTTAAATAATTCTATCTTTTTTTGAAAATTTTGAAAACTGAGTAAGAATTTTAACTCATCCATTATACTCATTTCAAATTCACTTTGCATAATTTTGGAAAAATTAGAACACAAAGAATTTATGTAAGATCTAAAAATTATATCATCAACATAAATTGGTACTACTAAAACATATTTTGAAATTATTTTTATAAATATAGTAGGATCAACCAATCCTTTAATAAAACCTTTATAAATAAAAAAATGAGTTGATACTAGCATACCAAGTTCTAGGATCATGTTTTAAACCATATAAATCTTTTTTAATTTAAAACATGATTTGGAAAATGCGGAATTTTTAATCTAGGTGGATTTTCGACAAAAAAAATCCTTCACTATATAACAATTAAGGAATACACTCTTAATATCCATATGATATAGTTTGAAATAAAAATGTGTTGCATAGACAATAAGTATTATAATGGATTCAAGTCTATATACTGATGCAAAGGTTTCCTCATAGTCAATACCAACTTATTGACTATATCATTATGCAACCAATCTAGCTTTGTTTCAAACTATTGTGTCTAACTCATCAACCTTGTCTCTAAACACCCATTTAGTGTCAATGGTTAGAATGCATTTAGGTCTATCCACTAGTTCCCAAGATTTATTTATTTTTTAAATTTATTGAGTTATTATTGCATTTCCACTATCCATAATTCATCATTAATTACTTCATTGATGTTCTTAGGTTCAAGTTATGATAAGAAAACATGATGTTCTACCTGATTTCTAATTGAATATCTAGTTTATGTTATTCTATCTAGGTATCTAACTAAAACATCCAAGGGATAATATTTATGAGTCCTAATGGTTCTAGGAAAATAAGTGTTGGGTATTTCATTATCCTCTGTAGGTTCAGGTTCATATTGTTTATCAGAACTGGAACATTTTTATGGATGTTTTACAGAACTAAAATAAGTTTTAACATTTATATTTAGATTAGATAGATAATATTTATGGTTTTATAAATGATTATTAGACTTTTTTGGAACTGTTTCATAAAACTTGACATGTACAAATCCTTCTACAATCTTAGTCCTTTTATTAAATACCTTGTATGACCTACTTGTTAAAGAATATACAAAGAAAATTCCATTATCACTCTAAGATGAAAATTTGTGAAAATTATCCTTTTTATTAATAATAAATACTTTGAAACCAAAAACTATAAATTAATTAACCCTTGGTTTTCTTAAATTCTATAATTCATATGGGGTTTTCTTTAAAATTGGTCTTAAAAGAACTATATTGATTATGTATCAGGCTATATTCAGAGCTTCAGCCCAAAAATAAATAGGTAAATCATACTCATTGAGTGTGGTTTGATAAATTTATTTAAGGGTTTTATTTCTCATTTTTACTACACCATATTTTTTTGTGTTTATAAGAGTAGAAAAGTTACAATTATAGCCATGTTGTGAGCATAATGATTCAAAATCTTGATTTTCAAACCCACGACCTTGATCAATTCTTAAGGTCTTAATTATAAGTCCACTATGATTTTCTATAGATTTTTCATACTTAAAAAAAAATTAACATTCTTAAATTTTGTGAGAAATAAAGAATACCCAAGCGTATCTAGAAAAGTCATCCACTAGAATATATACATAGTGGTTCCCATTTAAACTAAAAACTCTAGAGGGTCCAAAAAAATCAATTTGAGCCAAACATAGGGATTGATAAGTTGAAACATCTTTCTTTGGTTTGAAATGGATTTTTTGTTTTTTACCTTTTTGAAATGGGTTACAGACTTTTTATTTTGGAATTCTAGTTTAGGTTGATCCTTGACTAACCCTTTCACAGTTAACTTTCTACATTAATGAATGTTGCAGTATCCTAGTTTCCTATTCCATAGATAAGAAACTTTGTGAAAGGCACTTAAATGGGAAATGTTTTAAGGAAATAAGAATTATAAATTAACAATATATACATTATCATTTCTAAAAGTAATTAAAACTAAAGTATTTTTTGAATTAAAAACTTAGTAGGAATTATTTTTGAATGTAACATGGAAACCATCATTAAAAAACTATGAGATGCTAAGAACTGGTTGGAAATTAACTTTTTATTATTCAAATGACTTTTAAGTAAAAAGTGGGAAACCGTTCCAGTTAAAGAAAGGCAATCAACCAACACCAAAATAAATTATTGAATTATTAAAATCAAATTTTATTCTATTAAAAAACTTACCTGTGTAATGAATCCATTGAAGATCCAGGTCCTCTGTGTATAAGTAATACATGATGGGATATTCAAAATTATTGCTCATATTATCCCATGCTTGGATAAAATCTTCCATGCCAATATTCCTCTCATTGAAACCATGTGCCAAAATGAGATTTTTCATATCAATCCAAACACACTATTCCATGTTGAGGTTTACTCGAATCGTTCTCTCAATCATCCTTTCGTAGTCATCATTTTTGGACTTGAGCTCAAATTCCTCATCTAAAATCTCTTCATTAGAATGAATGATGATCTAACATGCTTCCCTTTCTTCTCATACCTCATCATTTATTTCTATGGCTATAGCCTTAGCTCCTACATGATCTAGTATAAGATCATACGTATTATCATTACCCTTTTTTGGTTCCTTGACTTCACCACACTCCATAATATTTTTATCATTATAAGAAATTAACCTATCTTTTCCTACTTGAACATGGGCCATGAGTTCATTGTCCACTGCCTTATTCATTTTGGTAGGCTGAGTTTCCATCATCTTTTGTAAATGAGAGTAGTCCTTAAAACCTTTAGACTTATTTCTCTTTAAAACAATGCAAATACGTACATCCCTTTTTTTCTTTCCTCTCTTTCTTAATCTTAGGACTATGAAGATATCTTATGTTACCTTCATCTACAATTTCCACTGAGAGTTGGATAGAAATATTATCCTCTGATCTAGTCCCATAGAAGTTGTGATCATCCAACAGTTTCTGCATTGGAATTGTGGTTTGGATATTTGCTTGTATCACATCCCCTTGATCATGTGTTGAACCTTTGATATTTAGGTTTCCAAACCGATTGTTATCCTTAATGTTCAATTTGGTCCCTCTCGAACTCACCCTACTCATAACCTTCATCCATTCCCTGCTTCTTCCTCTAAAAACACTGATAATTACCTCTCCCTTAATTTCTTCCCGAGACACCATCATGTCCTTAGCACCATCGTTAGCTTCCACTACCTCTTCACTGAGAGCTTTTGGAGCTTCATTCGTTTGAGTATCCACTAGCCCTATTACAAACACAACCTTCAAGTCATGGTTCAATATTCCAAATATGTTGACAGAATTTGGATCCAGAGGCAACCAATATACCTTAGTCTGGATGATGTCATCCATTCCTACTCTATTGTAAATCAACTGTTGAGATAAATTCCCCATGGGCAAGTCAATCCCCACAAACTCCCCTTCTATGAGTAATCCAACTCGAACAGCCTCTAAATTCCTGATTCGGTCACATGAATCATGAGTTTGAACCTTCTCCTTCAAACCTGCACCAGTAATAGACACCCCTCTTTCTAGTCCCTCATCTAGATTATGAAAAACATTCATACCCCTATGCCAACACACTATCATCGCATGCCCCATTTTCTCGCATGAAGAATAGAAAACCACCCACAATTCAAAGAAAACTGGTTGCTTGTACCAAAACTCTCCTCCAACAGTAATCTAAAAAAACAGTCATCACTCTAGAAATATCAATTTTAACACAGATTCATGGAGAAATAGGATGACTAATAGAATGGGTTCTACTATCAAAGCACGTATATTTGCTAATAAGGTTCCCTAACATACAAATAATTGAGGGGTTTTGAAAAGGGAATTAAAGTTTAGGAAATTTAACCCAGATAGCTATGGTTGGGGAATCATGATTCATATGAAAATCATAACTCCACATGAATAGGAAAAATATAGATCCATTACAGATGCGATTAGTATTGAACCATGCCTAAATCTTATCTTCCTTTGATGTGAAGTGAATTATGATGGGCCTATTTTCGAGAATACCAACTATTGGTTGATACTGTAACCCCCCAAATCCAAAAATATACATGTCGAATGAATACACCAATGAGTGATGATGTTTTAACCATGAAATCAGTGTCAAGTTTAGATGATATGATGTTATGTGATGCTAAGAAGATTCTACTTTAATCTGTTTACAAATAAAACTTTGGAAATTAATGAAGTATTAGAGTTTCTAATTTAACCAATACCAATTGTTTTTTCATTATAAATTTCACTACATGTGAAATTTCCACCATCAAATTTGATTAGGTTCTTAAATATTGAATAATTATATGTCATGTGTCTGGAGTAGTGTAACGACCTAGAATTTATCAATAGAATTTCCCTCCTTATAATTATGTCATAAAACACATACATCACATAGAAAACCCAATAAAAATTATTCTCATAAATTAAAAATGATACATTAGTTAGAAAATAAAATAATAAGATTTCCAAATATTACATCAGGACAATAAATATAAAATAAGATAACATGAATGGGAAAATTTTGATCTACTTGATCCACTAGAATAACTGCACTCACAAACAAAGATGTAGAAATAAAACAAAATTTTAATAATAAAACTTTCATTTTTAAGATCAAAGCACACAACCCTGATATAAAATAGAATAATTGATGAAATAATAGGAATTATAGAAATTAAGGATCCTTTTCCATTGGAATACTAACCTGACTTTTGGAATAGTAATTTGACCATTTGGAAAAGAAATATGGTCATTAAAATAGTAAAATCACATATGAAAGTATAATTAAAATATATATATTTTATAAATTAAAATATTATATAATTATATCATGGTATAAGTAAATAATTGTTTTAAAAATGATAAATTAAGTGTTGTTATTTTTTGTAAAACGTAAATGTTAATTTACAAATTTATATTTAATATATTGATTTAAAAAAATTATTTTCATAAAATAGATTCTTAAATTAATATTATGTTGTATTAGAATTATAATATAATTTTATGAGACCTTAATTAACTATTAAAAGGGTCTTAAAATCAATTATAATATTAAAATCTGTATTTTTTGAAGAAATAATGGCTTTATTTAAAAATTAAATTTCTCATATTTAGAAAATTATTTTCATAAAATGGATTTTATTTTTGAATTATACACATTGAGAAATGGTTAGGGTGATTTATTTGGTATTTTTCTAAAATAGTTGAATTTTTAGTGAATAATGAAATACGATAATTTAC
This sequence comes from Viscum album, assembly GCA_963277665.1. Taxonomy (NCBI): domain Eukaryota; kingdom Viridiplantae; phylum Streptophyta; class Magnoliopsida; order Santalales; family Viscaceae; genus Viscum; species Viscum album. Next base: position 1,946,030,644 of record OY728133.1, on the reverse strand, counting down.
AGTATAAGCTAAATACATGAATTTTTTAGTCATGGTTGATATATGGAAGTTGTAAAAACTCATTATCTAGAACTATACTACAATATTTAATATATTGAGTCATGTGAATCAATGATATTGAGAGAATTGATCCAAAATAATAAACTAATGAAAATAATAATTTAAAACACCCTCTCCTCCCCTTATATATACCACCTCTCACTGCCTCTTCTCCTCACACCTTATATGATTTAGAGATTAAAAATATTCTACCAAATTCCCTTTCCAAGACTCTTCCCCATGTTCTGGTATTTTTGGTCTCACCAAAAGACCAAACCCGAGTGTCTTAAAGAGGTTCTCAAGGAGACAATATTCAAGAGGTAAAATCCTCAAGCCTTCCCTTTTTATTTCTTTTATTTTATTATTATCTCCTCACCTACCCTATAAAAAGTGTAATGATAACTATATTATCATATATATATAATTTAATTATATTTTTCTTATTGATTATTCATCATAAAATCTCTTATATTATACTTTTATTCTAAAAATGAAAGCATTGTTTGTGATATGTCAATTCACTGCCTTCATGGATGATGAGTTTTCATTTTCCATTATCACCTTCAAGACTAGTAATAAAACTATTATTATGGTCAAAAAATATTTTAATATGTATATTATAACTTGTTTCATGTTATGAAACTAAAATATATACATACTATTAAATAAAACAAAACAACTTCTTGATAATCAAAAAAACGCCAAAATAAACTAAACATTTTTCATTAACGTTTTATCAAATGAATCATCCTCATAACAGAAAAAATGATATATGAGAAAATTAAAAATTATATAAGTGCATTAATACCATATAATTTCACTTCTATATAATTATTCTCAATTTAAAATAACTTCCATAATTTTACAAAAGTGAGCCGACCATGAAGTCATGAAATGAATGCTCCTAGAATGATGAAATTGAACTCTATAACTCATCAAAATGGGTATAAATGAAATTAATAAAATTATAATAAATAAAATACATGTATAATAGAATCTGAATTAAGTAATTAATGAATATAAACTTTTTATCCAGGACATTAAGTGCAAGTGTAGAACGCATTCGAACATAAGGTAAGGGATCTCTCTGAACCTCCATATTTCATTTGGGTAAAGCTTTATCTCTTTTTTCCTCAAGTTATATCTTTATTATTTTTATTATATATTTTTATATATGTTATATATATATATATAAATATCAATTAATCTTTATTTTATGGGGAAATATATATTTTTAATGGTTCCATTTACAATTCTTCTCGATAAGCAAGCCCGATTAAAGGGAACTTCTCTATTTCATACCAATTTTAAATACACTCCATAATACGTTTTAAGACACCATTATTTTTATAAAATAAATATTTTTATCATTAAAATCTTTTTTAGTTCATTTATATTTTTATTTAAACAAATATTTATTTATCCTCTTTAAATACCTTTTCTTCTTTTTCCTAAAACCATGTTAAAGTATCACATTTCAAAAGTTACCTGAACACTCTTTTTTCATGTTTTAACATCAGTTAAGCATAATTTATCATGATATATTCTTATTTTAACTTATAAATTTTCAATTATTATTTAAATCCATTCATTCATGGATACCATTATGATCCATCTGTTGGTTATGTCTTATGACATGATTACGATACTCATTTCTTTCTATGGGAAACCCTTATGTTTGATTCTTCATGTCGAACACATATGCATGAAGATGTTATGATGGGTGATCCCAGATAGAACTATGATTCATTGGGTAATGTTTTGTCTCATGATATGTCATGTATGGGATTAGGGAGTAAACCAAATCCATTATGGGACTTTGTTAACCATGTGATATAGCCTTGGCAGTTATCCTTGACTCATGTTTATGTCATGTTATATGTTGTCACCACATTATAATATTTTTATAATCATATGATTCTATGTTCTACATGTTATGATTACATATATTTATTCTTGATCCATTCATTTTATGTTATCATGTTATTTCTTCTAACTCGTGTGTTATGCTTTATTCCCATGTTTATTACCTTACAAGGCTTTTTAGCTCATCCTTTTTATATATGTATTCACCAGGTTATCCTAAGAAGCTGTAAAATCTCAAAGAATATTAGGATCTCATTTTTGAGATTAACTAAATAATTTTTTATTCCAGTTTCACATTTTCTAATTATGTACCTAGTCCTCTCAAGACACTAGATTTTTAGCTCATTTGTTTGTATTTCATGGATGATTATTCTTAAAATCAAGAAATAATATGCATAAAATGATAGGGTATCTATAATTATACACTATTCAAATACCATAAGTGATTAATGAAACTTTCCAAGGAAGTTTCATAAAAAAATTAAACAAAAAATGATTTTGGTACCCATATCTTTATGGGTCCAAAGATGTTAGTAATAATAGATTTAGGAATCCACAATTATTTAATAGGTTTTTTAGGAAGAAATGAGACTATTAGAGATAAAAACATTATTAGGTCTATAAGAATAAGGAGTATTCACAGTACTAGTAGAAATGAAACTAGAAATAAAATTAGTCTTATTGATCTTTCTTTGTCCAGGTTGGTATCCAATTCTTGTGGTGTACTTAGGTGTAGTTTTCTTTATAAGAATCTGGGTAAAAGTATTTCTTCCATTTATGAATATATCTAGATCCTTTTATAATTATTCATTGAATAATTGTAGCTTATTATTTTCTTTTATCAATTGAACATTTTTATCCTTTTATATACTAAAATATGTTTTAAGGTGAGAAGATAAGGCATGGTTCTTATTTAAAATTTTGTATTTATCATTATGTTCATTGATTTTTTCCTCCAACATATTACAAATTTTAAACATTTCTTCACTGGATATGTTTTCTTTAGTGTTTTTATTGTGAGAAAGGTTTTAATTATGAACAGAAGATGCAAAAAAACATATTATATACCTCATATGTTTTTTTATAAAACACGTATCGACTCTATCGTGATTATCATATCTGCATGAGTCCGAATCACTTGAACTGTCTTCTGTATCATTCTAACTTACTTTCATGGACTTATTATATCCTCATACTTTTTATGAGAATTTAACATAGGAAATTATTCTTTGATATGAAATTTTCTCTTGTATTTATAACATTTTATTTCATTTATAGAATCATCTTTTTTCCATTCTTTTCTCAAGTTCTGTCTAGTATCATGCTTACCATTGTAGTTTGACTTCTTGAAGAATTTATTACTTTTGTAAAATTTCTTGAATCATCTTAGTGATCCATTTATTCATCACAGTCAGAAGATGATTCTTCATAGCATGAGTTATCATCTTTTATCTTCCCATTATTACTTGGATTTATAAGTCTTCAAAGCTACCAACTTCATCTTTAGTTTATAATCTTATTCTGTTCACTTTAAGTTCCTCTTTATAAATCATAATCTTTCCTATTATCTTTTTAACATGAAACATACTTATATCACTAGTATTGGAACCTGAGGTACCGATAGTTCTTGATGAAGAAGTATGAGGGATGTTTTATGATAAATTTTATTGGTTTATGCAGTTAATAGTAAGAGAAACGAGGTGGGTTGTGAAGAGAATGTCAGACTTGACGTAAGAGTTTCAGTTGAATCAACCTATAAATTTCATTGGAGAGTGTGGAACTGAGGTAGGTAAGTTCTGGATTGATTCAATCTAGACTATTCTTGACCACTTGAAGACTCCTTCTGAGAAAGGGTTCAAAATTGATGCTTATATGTTATGCAGTCAGGAGAAGCTTTGATGGGATATCTAGATTCGGGATGAACACCTGGATAGTATGGAGTGGAAGGAATTTCAGAACAAGTTCTTGGAACACTTTTACATTGAGATGCTTGGGTAGGAGAGAGAAACTGAGTTTATGAGGTTGAATCAAGGGAGTATGTCTATTATAAGCTATATTCGATGCTTTAAATATTTTTAATGAATTGCTTCAGCATTGGAAAGAGATGAATCTATGGAAGAGAAATGATTTTAGGATGCGCTTAAATGTGAAATTAAGTCCTATGTGAATATCCTTTGGTTAAAAAAGTTTTCAGAGGTGGTGAATCAGCCTCTCATTTATGAGGGAAACCTATGGGGGGATTCTGATGGAGGAAAGGTGGTTTATGCTCGGTGGTACTTAGGTATGAATTTTTATAGAAAGAAGTATATTTAAAAGAATGTTGACAAAAGTAGTGGAAACTATAGTGGTCGGGGGGAGGATCAGATGCACAATACCTTAACTAGGTGACCTATCACTAACGTGGTAGGTTAGGTCACTTTCATAGACATTTTCCCCAAAAACTGATAGAGTGTTGATCCTATGGCAGGATGGGACATATACAAAGGTTCTATAGGAACCAAAGACATATGGGTAGTGATGGAGTGCCTAGACAGAACCAAATTGTGGGAAGGGGAGTTTATACCCCATTTAATTCGGGCCGATGGAGTTCTGCTGGCCGTGGTGGTAGAGGAAGTGGACGTGGTGCTTCTAAGAAAGAACACCTATGTCACCATTGTGGCGTAGTTCAAGGGGCTCAGACTACATCACAAGGAAGAGGAGTATGATAGTTGCATGCAGTTCAGCCTATATTGGTGGATAGTGAGGCTAAATCATAGAAGGTTATGGGTATTATTCTTGTAGTTTCTATGCTAGCTAGTGACTTATTTGATACTGGTGCCTTTCATTCTTTTATATCTGTATAAATTGTGAATGGGTTAAGTCTGGTAGTGGATTTTATGAGTGGGGTGATAATGATAGATACACCATTGGGATTAATGTTGAGAGACATCTGTTTGTGCAAGAGATGTTCTCTTGAGGTTGGGGAGTATCATTTTCTATGGGATATTTATATAATTGACATATAAGGATTTGACATAATTATGTGTATGGATTTTTCAGTAGCATAATGATCTTACATTTATTGTTATCCTAGGAGTGACTTTTATGTCTCCTGAGGGTGGAAAATATATTCACCCTGGAGAATGGGATATCAAGGCAGGTTGTGCAGGACCAGTTCATTAGCAACTAGGGGAGCTCACTGGCCAGGTTTCTAGTTTGTTGTTAGATGATAGGGGTGAAAATAAGAGTGTATTTCCACCCGCAGTGGACATGTTTTAGGATGTGTTTCCTAAAGACTTCTCGGGGATTCCACCTGGGAGAGATGTGAAATTTACAATTGAGTTCATGTCTAGGGTTGATCTGGTTTCTATTCCACTATATAGAAAGGAACCAACAGAACTTCAAAAGTTACCTAGGAATACCTAGGAATGATTTTAGAATAAGGTATGGCCTATATGATTTCATCATGATGCCATTTGTTTTGACGAACACACTGGCAGTGTTCATGGCTTGGATGAATAGAATTTTCCACCACTACCTAGATCAATTTTTGGTTGTGTTTGTGGACGATATCTTGGTGTACTCCAAGACTCATGACAATCATGCCCAACATCTTGACATTATCCTAAGTACACTGAGAGAGAATCACCTATACACTAAGCTATCTAAGTGTCAATTCTGGATTGATCATGTATATTTCTTAGGTTACATCATCTAAGAGGAAGGTGTGTTAGTGAACCTAGAGATGGTGTAAGAAGTTGTTTCTTGGGAGTATCCCAATAATTTTTTTGACATCTACGACTTTCTGGGGTTAATGGGCTATTATTGGAGGTTCATACATGACTTTTACCATTTTGTAGCACCTCTTTTAGGCTTGACCAAGAAGGGGATAAAGTGTGAATGGTCTAAAGAATGTGAAAATTCCTTCCATGAGTTGAATAAGCTCTTTAAAATGGTACCAATCTTGATCTTAACCAAGTCTGGTGAGGAATATACAGAGTTTTTTTATACTTCTCAGATATGGATTTGATTAGTGTTGATGTAGGGAGATCGATTTGTGGTGTGTGGGTCATGGAAGTTTAGTCCACATGAATGGAATTACACTACACAAGACCTCATGTTGGAAGCAATGTTTTATACTTTGAAGTTTTTATAACATTATCTGATGGGTAAGAAATTTATTGTGTATACTGACCATAAGAGATTAAACTATATCTTCTCGTGATGATACTTTAATCGTTGGAAGTGGATATTGTTTGAGTATATGTAGTCATTAGAATTTGATCTAGCATATATGACCAGGAAGGGAAACTGTGTTATTGATGCTTTGATCAAGAAAACTCATACTCGAATTGTTCCAGAGTCTATTGTTGATAGAAAAATGATGAATTTACTAGATGAGATGTATGTTGTAGTTTAGGAGGGTCAATAGAAGATGGATATCATATCAATTTCATTAGAGTATACACTTTTAAGTTGGATCAGGGAAAGATAGTATCAAGATCTGGAATGTCTTTCATTGAGGGAAATCCTTGAAGGCGAGGGGTCACCTTCATATTGGACCATAAATGAGGACGAGATCATCTATGTCATGAATTAGGTTGTTGTGCCTATGAGCATTTTGACTTTCATGCGTTAAAGTGGGTGGTGCATCCAAGTGTGACCAAGATGTATTGAGACCTACAATGGAAGTATTCGTGGTTGGGCATGAAAAAGAAGATAGTAGGGTTAGTGACATGATGCTAGACCTCTCAATAGGTGAAGGCTATGCATCAATTACTTGGTGATTTTTTGCAGCCTTTTACCATTCTGAAATGGAAGTGGGACAATGTTACCATGGAAATTTTTGTGGGTCTCCCGAGGAAACCTCATAAGAATGAAGCTATTTTGGTGACTGTGGACCAACTAACAAAAGTAACACATTTCATGCATGTATGGGATACTTTATTAGTATATTAGTTGAAAAAATTCTATGTTTGGGAGATAGTCCATCTGCATGGGGTGCAATATAGTATTATTTCATACAATGAATGATGCTTTAATTCACTTCTGGAAGGGATTACAGAATTAACATGGTACATAGGTTTTACTAAGTATGTATTTCAACCCATATATAGATGTGAAACCAGAGCTTAATATATAGGTTCTTGAGGATATGTTCTAAGCACATGTTCTTGACTTTAGTGGGTATTGGGAGAATCACTTAGTTCTCGTTGAGTTCTCCTATACCAACAGTTATCATACAACTCTATAAATGACACCATATGAGGCTCTTTATGGTAGACCATGAAGATCATCTCTATATTGGATAGAGGTAGGTGAGTGAGGGTTGTTGGGGCCGAGTCTCATGTTGGAGACGTCAGAGTAGGTGAGACTAATTCAGAAGAATGTGACTATGGATTAGAGTATATAGAAGTCGTATTCTAATAGACGTCGACAACCCCTAGAGTTTATAAAGGGTTATCATGTGTTCTTTAGGGTTTTTCCAAGATTGGTTCACCGTAGGATTCAGAGGTAGGGAAAACTCATGCCCAGGTTTTTTGGAGCATTTGAGGTTGTGCATATAATTGAGTTGGTGGGGTATTAATTGTCTCTACTATAGAAGTACACTTCTATGCATGATGTATTTCATGTGTCACAACTTCAATAATATCTCCCAACTCTTATCATGTGATTGATGTGGATGATTTTGAGCTTGAGACCGATGTGACCTTTGAGGATCATCTAATATGTTTGTTTGATCACAATGATAAAGTGTTGTGGGGAAAGACTATGCTGATAGTTCATATATTGTGGCATCATGGTTGTGTTTAAGAGAAAACTTGGGGAAGATAAGTAGATATGCATGATCAGTGGCCCAATCTTTTTGACTTGGAATCTTAGAGATTCTTGGGAGTATTGTTCGATGATGAGTTGTTATAAGGTGGAGAGATTATAAGATCCTATTCTATTTTGGGGGTGAATCAAGCTCATTAAAGGTTCTATTTTACATTTTTTGAGTTTTTTTTATTTTATCTTGGGTGATTTTGGGTGAGGATTGGATGTTTTTGGAAGGGTTTTGGGTAGTTCATGGTTAGCGGACGATTTTCCCAAACCGTGTGCCCTGCCCTAGAAAAATGTGGAACCCCAGAAAGAGGGGGATTTCATGGTTGGTGTATAGTTTTTTAAATTGTGCACCTTATTAAGAGTAACCATACACCCCTTAGGAGAGGCGCATGGTTAGGCACTCGGTGTGGAAAACCATGCATCCCTGCCTAGGAAACTGTATACGTGGATTTTTAGACCGTTGAAAATTTGATTAAAATTTCCCTAACCCCCTAGACTTCACACTAACTCGACCCAGTATGACCCTAAATGATTTATATCATTTTTTGAGGATATCAGACAAATTAAAAGGTATCATAACCTCCATTATTACTGAATCATAGTCTAGATTGAAGATCTATACCTCTCCCAGTAAGAGATTCCCATCATGATTGGTTCCCTCCCTCTTTCTTATTGTTCCCTCATGTTTTTAAGGGATGTTTTCTTTCATTGGTGATGGATCCAGATATAGGTTTTGATAGATCTGATCGATTTGATCTTGGATCTAGGTTTCATATCTAGATATCGTTCATCATTATGATCCTGGTTGTTATGCTTCAATTGGGGATTTTTGTTGGAGAGTGTTCATCATCAATTTTAAGGTAGGTGGTCCAAATTAAAAATCCCATAGTCTTGATTTAATTATGTGTATGTAATTGTGAAATTTTAATTTCCACGATTGCGAAATTTCATTGACTACTGAATTGATTTAATTAAATTTCCATGTGATAATGATTTGGGTTAAATTAGGGCTATTGAAATTGGTGGATTTAGATTAATTAATTGGTTAATTAATTAATGGAACATTGTGATTTAAAAATTGATGGGACTTTTGAATTGCATAATCAGTCATTTAATGTGATTATGAAATAATTAACAATGAGAATTATGACGTTGTTGGATTAACCCAAATGGTTTAATAGTGATTCGGTTATATTTTTCCATGTGATTAAATTGAAGAATCATGTTTATTGTGATAAATTAGGATGACACCATGATGTTAAATTTTGGTCAAAGTATTAATGTTAATTGATCTTGATTGATATGATATATGTGATATATGTGATATATATAATATATGTGACATATGTGTGTTTGATTGATATATGAGTGTGGGACACAAACTGATGCTTCAATAGACCATATGTGATTGACTGATATATGTGTGTGGGGGTATGGACTGATGCTTCAAAATCCCATAGTGATAAAAAAGTTTTCGGAAATAGCTGACATTACCATTATACATTGTGTTGGAATGAGGTTAGAGAGTCATCAATTACTGGGCTGAAGCTAGTGCAAAGCAAGACAGAGATGGTTCATTTAATTCATGATAGGATGAAAGCAGTACAAGATCAATAGAAATCAAATGATGATCATAGGAGGAGACCTTTAGAATTTGACGTTGGAGATAATGTGTTCCTGAAGGTGACTCCTCCTTATGGGAATTGAAAGTTTGTTCATGGGATTAAGATTTATATCCATTTGGGAATTTTTAGGTGTTATATCATGTTGGATTTGTGGAGTATCAGAGAACAATTCCCCCATAGATGAGTCAGATACATAATGTCATTCATATGTCACAACTTCACTTTTATCTTCATGAAGACTCTCACATCATAAATTGGGGTGTGATTGACATTGACGATGATGCAACAAACTTTGAGGTGTGACCTATGGAGATATAGGAATGCTAAGAGAAGGTGTTGTGTGGGCATACTATTCCCCTTGGTTCATGTCTTATGGTGGTATAATGGAATGGAGGAGATTACTCGGGGGCATGAGTCATAGATGCCACTAATTTTTTTTTTATTAAACCAACAGAAATTTAGTAACAGACAATATATTTGTGTGTATTAATAAGAAATTCCAATAGATATTAAATTTTATTGGTATTAAATTCAAGTACCAACATTTACTTTTACCAACACACACACACGCACACACACACATATATATATTGTTATTAATTATTTAATACCAACATATGCTTTACTAAAAATTAAATTTGTTGCTTTATCTTGTTAATACTTACAATTTTTTTCCAACAAAAGTATCTATCGTTATTAATTATTATCACCAATAGTTTTTCTCCAAACATATAATTTTTTTACTAATATTTATTCACTACAAAAAAATAATTTAAAAATATTTTTTTTATCACTTTCATTTAACTTTTTACTAAAAAATTATATTAATATTAACAAAAATATTTTTGATAAATATTAGAAATATAGAACACTATTTGAAAAAAAATAAAAAATAAAAAATAAATATAATTTATTTGAAATAAATTATTATAGGGGATTTTAAAAACAATTCAAAAAACATAAAATAAAAATGATGATTCACATTTAACAATAACTCATTTTAAAAAAATTAATAAAAAAATAAAAAAAATTAAAATAGGTTTCAGCCTCCTTATAGGCTTTCTCCCCATGTCTTCCCTCTTCCTCGATAACCTCCCAATCTTTGTAGCTTGAAAAATGGAGATCTTAACCTGTGTTGAAACTCCTATTTCATCATTGTTGACCACACCCACATCCTCACCATTGATTATCTATCATTGCTCACACCTCCATCTACTGATGATTGATTGTATTTTTCCGCTTTCAACTATAAAAACGAGGTGTAGGGAGGGGCATGGACAAAAACCAATTTCACATTCAATTGGTTGATGTTTGGGCCTCTTATCTGGTATTCACTTATACTACTGAAGTTTTAAGCACCTAAAATCATGTGTATCTAGTGCTATATTGAATTCAATTTAGGTTTTTAGAGAATTTCTGATTAAACAAGCCTTCTTATTCTTGTTCTTTTTTTAGTGATTTAGAATTTTAATTACATACTTATCTATGGAAAATAATTTGATCCCAACAATGAATTATGTTCTTGTAGATGAGATTCATCCACCTTCCAAGGACATTTATAGAATTATGGTTCCTTAGAAAATTCCTAGGATAAATCCTGGAAGAGTTGTTTTTGTTGGTCCAAGCCATCATAGAAAGGTATGAAAGTTGATACTTGTAAGTTTAAAGAAGGGGAAACTATTATATTACCTAATTATGGAGGAACTAAAGTTAATCTGGACAATGATAATTTACACCATTTTTATAGTTACATAATATACCTGGAACTCTTCATGATTGATCGAAAAAGCAGTAAAGGTATGCCTTATGGTTATTTTTTGGGTTGTGATATCAAATGAACTTTTATATAGTTGTATGGGAATAATTCACCCCTAATATTGTTAACATGGAACTTCATTCTAAATCAAAATTTTCACTTATCCTGATGAAGCAAGTGAAAGATTAAAATTTGTGCGAATAAATTAGAAGTAGAAAAATGTAAAATTTCTATCATGAGTTTCCAATTTTAGAATATGAATGTTGAGAAAATGCCTCTATTATAAATTTACTCATTCATAGATAAAAACACAATTATAGTCATCATAAAAGTGATGAACCTCTTCTAAATAGTAGTTTTAATGAAAATATATTGGTCACTTTGAAAAGATCATAACTTTTTACACATTAAAATTACTTGTTGCACAAAGTCTTTGTTATTAAATTGGGGAAACAGCCTCGTGAAGATGAATGAGTGCTTTATTGAAATAAAAATTGACTTGGATACATTATAAGTCTTATTCCAGGTAATAATTCATTTTAAATTAAATGAAATGTTTTCATTCTACAAATTTTAATAAAACATACAACCAAATTGAAAACTTACACCTTTATTCATTGGAGATTAAATGTACAACACATGAATACACCGTAAATCACCTAATTTTTAGGGGATTAATTCATTATTTTGTGAATAATGTTTCTACATTTTGTATCTAATTATAATTAATTTATTGATTTGGTGTGTGGAATACCACAATGTTGTATCATTTCTTGATTAAGGAATGATTCCCATTTTCTGTGTTGTAAAAATACATTTTTTTCATTTTGTTACATTAATTATTTAGTATACTATTGAATTTGGCATTGAGTCTATAATTATCATATTTTTCACAATGCATGCCTCAAGTTCAAAGATTAAATAGTTGAACCTTGGATAACAATTGATATCTAAATTGAATTTCATTTATATTTTGAACATCATAATGATATATTTATGTGATTATAAACTTGTATTGTTTCAAGTTAATGAATCCTAATTTGTTTTAGTATTTAAAATATAATAATTTATGTAATTTTAAAGTTAGATTCTTTGTTATTATACATTTATAACTTTTTTATTTGTTGAACAATCAAATTTCATTAACTTCTCATTTATTACACTAAAAAAATGATTTTTACCAACAATAATTTTATAACAGATGATATATCTATTGGTAAAAATGAATAATTTCAACATATATTAAATTGTGTCAGTATTAATTTTATGGTCTGGCATTTTTACCAAAAAATATATCTATTTATATTAACCGTTGAATACTATAAAATAATTTACAAATAGTTAAATTTGCCTCTAATTTATATTGACACTGAAAATTTTATCATCAACGCATGAAACAGTTATTAATATTTACTATCACTAATAAAATTTTTATCTTAAGAAATGATATAAAAACTTATCCATAACTAATAATTATTTTTTTATTAACAATTTAATATAAATGTATTAATCATTTATCACCATCACATTATTTTTCAAAAAAATATGATTTTATTTAGAATTTAGATATTAATATTTTAATAATATTAAAATGTACTGTTTTGGAGAAAGTGGGTCGGTTGAAACCTAGTCACCTTCAGCAGTATTATATATTTCCCACCTTCCTCCCACTATGAAAACATAGCCTCCTCTCCGAGAATCCCCACCAATGATGCATGCCTCCCTCTCCCATATCTCTCTCTCTACCATCAGGCCTCTTCAACTCCCCATCACGCTTTCCCACTAATGAGGTTCCCTCCTCCTCCCCGATTCCCTGTCTTCTCCTCCTCATTACCTCCCCTTCTTCCTGACATTTCCAGAGCCTCATCCTCATCACTACTACTGGTGCCTCACCACTACCCCAATTTGGCACCTTCAGGATTTGACAAAAATTATCAAGTGTATGTAGTCCTTGTGAATTGGATTCAATTTCTTCTTCTAATTATAATACCAACTATTATACTACATAGATTAATCATAAAGATGTTCAAAAAGACATGTTTAGTAAATTTATGCAGTAAACACTGTCTAATTTCTTGTTAGTATCAATAGTATTAGTGGCCTCTAATAATGGATTGAAAACTTCAATTCATGATGTAAGGGTGAGTATAATTTTTTTGAATGTTCCTGTATTAATATTTGTTTCATTACATTTTTTAAGTATTCTCTTGCAATTATGATATTGAATATCATATCAGGAATTAATCTATAATAAAATTGGATTGATGTTGGGCATATAATGAATCAATTATAGTTTTCATATTTATCAATTCCTCTATCCTTGTTTCATAATTCTTTGAGGTAGAGGAGGATACATTCTACACATATTAGATTACTAGAAAAAAATATACATTTAAAATAAAACTTATCCCAATCTTTTTTTAACTGAACCCAAAAAATATTATAAAATACTAAAAGATTTCTCTAAAAAAGGTTCCCTGATTTATACATTTTTCTAAAGGTGAAGCTTCATTCTCATAAAGGTTTTTTCTTAGTAGTACATGCACACTATTATCCCAAGAATATTTTTCCAATGCTTGGGGTTGATGGTTTTACATATAATTTTTCCAAGAAACCATTGGATCACATCATTTATTTTAGTTAATTAATTTTCCTCCATATAAAATAAATGTCAACATAGAGTTATTGAGTTGATATATAGAGGCTTTTATGGATGCCCATAATAATCATTTAATTATTTCTATATAATATCATGTATGTTTTTTTAATTCTAAGTCAGGTTATTTTGAAATAATGTTTTATTTTTAGAAATATAATTCAAGTTTTGTAAACAAGTTTCACATTCTAATATTTTTATTTCATGTGTTAAAATTTCAGTTAATTAATTAGTCCTAATTCTATAAAATGATAAAAGGTGATCCAGATTTTTAAGATTTCTATATTTTTAGATTTTGTTCATTTATCATAGTTTTCAAGTATTCTTAATTTCACTGTGAACCATCCTAAATTTTCTCGAGAGTATACATCACATTAGGAAATTTTTAATTATCATTATTAAATGGTTTATATGTTATCAATGAAGACTTATATTGAACTAGATTCATCACATCAAGAAACTTTTTATCATCAGTGTTAGATGGTATAGAAGGTCTAAATGAAGCTTTAGATTAAACTGGATTCATTACAGAAACTTTATCTAAAGAAATTTACAGTGGATACTAGGATATTAACACATACCTTCTATATTAATAATTAGCATCTTTAATGGATCTCTCATGAAAATATTTAATTTTACCGAATATATTATGTTATTGAGCTCTAGAAATGGGTAGCTTATTTTTTGGAATTGTACCATGGATCTACTTTCTTTTAAGTGCATACAATTCTTTTCAAATATGTGAAGTATTGAAATGATTTAAAATTTATTGCACTCAAGAAATAACTCATATACTTGCCTTAGAATGTGACCATATTCATTTTACATTTTATTCATATCATCTCTACAAATAGAATTAGAAAAAAACTGGTCAATTTTTTATTCCCATTTGGTTGAGATTTTCTTTGATAGCTCATCCCAATGTTTCTAAGTATATAAAAACATTATGTGGATAACAATAAATACATTATTTTTATTTTTCATGTTGTTATTACTTTCCTCCATCAACTTATAAGAACTTTTAACATATTCTACCATATTTTTCAACATTTCCAAAATTATTTCTGAAATCACATCAGTCTGGGAAGGTGTATCAATGTATACAATGTTTAATATTTGTAAACCATAGTCTCCTTTAATTTAACATCTTCATTCTCATTTTTTAATGTCTCAAATGAAGTTTCCTCTAGATCCTTGAAATAATTTTGAATATTTTTAATAATATTACACTCCATACAAAACATCATGATAGTTAAGTGACAAATCATAGACAGCATAACACTATTTATTAATACCCTCATTATTTGTAGCCATATTTTGAACATATCCATCATTAAATAATTCTTTTTTACATACTACATCGTGTTATAGTTTTGTTAAATTTTAACTAACATCTTTTAAATCACTTTCATACTGATCAATTTTATTATTGACATCATACTATAAATTCATAAAATCTACAATACATTCCAAAATATATATAAAATTATCATTATTGAGTTCCTAAGTCTTGAATTTTATTGATTCAACAATAAATTCCTTTTTTAAATCTTAAAATTTATGAAAGGATGAGGCATTAAATTGTAATTTAGGTATTCTTTCATTTGATATTAATAGAACTATATTTTAATTTAAAGTAGCTAACTAATTCGTAATTAAATTTATGTACACCATAATATATTCAGAAAAACCAATCATAAATGGTTATTTTTCATTTAGTAAATCTGATTATGCTTTTAGAATATCTTTAAGCTCATTTTTAAATGCTTCATTCATATATGTACCATATGTTTAGAACCTTTTAGAAAGTTAGATTCAACTATCATAAATTGTTTCGACTCATCAAAGTCTGACTTTGAATCCATTGATGATTTCAAATCTTTGATGTCTTATTTGGAAACTACAGTTTCCTTCCACTTATCCAACTCTTCATTTAAATCATTCAAACTGCCTTTAATGTCTGTGATTGGTCTTTATAAATGCTGGAAGGAAGAAAATATTATTGTAGAAAACTATTTTAAATTTTTATGAAAATCTTAATCATAATTTTTAGTAGTTGTTGATGAGATTTCATTATCTATTACCACTTTTTTCTCTATATATAGTTGTAACATTTACATTTTCAGCACCCACATCATCCTACAAGTCTTCATTCTGATCATACTTATCATTATTTTATTAAATTTATTATTCCACTTGAATATGTGTTTATTCAATATTCTTATTCATATTTTGTTTATTTATTTAGAATTTTTCTCTACTAATCCAATTTCTGCATTATCAACCACTGAAATTTTCTCATTTCCCTTAACAAACTTTTCTACATCTTTTCCAGTATCCACTGATTCTTTAATGTCCATCACCATACTAGTATTCAATTCTTCATTATCATATTTAGTCATGTAACCATTAACAGTTTTAGTTTCAACATTCAAAATAATCTCTTCGTTTTATTATCCAACTACATCTTATTATTCTTTTTCTTCCTCGACAAAAATTCCTCAACATCTGTAAGAAAAAAAATTAGTAGATTTGTACTCATGGTAATCTCATATAATTACTTAATCTTAAATAAATACTCCTATATTATCCCCCTTATTTTTAGCAAGAATATCTAATTTAGTCCCTTTATCTTTCAAAAACTATTCCTTAAAATAAATTTGTTTAATCAGGGATTCACTCCATATATACCCAATCACCCTAAAAACACCATATATCATTAAATTATGATGATAAAACTTCACATATTTAGACAACCATTATTAATAGTTTTAATATTTATAATGTATACTCATAAAATAGAATAATAATGACCACATTTCTCTTTGTTTTTTACATTCTAGGGAGTCGATAGGGGTTCAAACATGGTTGAATAGGTTTGGTTCTTATTGAGCTTACTCAAACCATCAGGTTGTCACTCCCCTCTTATTGTCTCTCATTTTTAGGCTATTCCCAATAGGGTTTGTGTTTAATAAATTCATTATAATTATTTGATTTCTATTTTAGGTGTGTATATTTACTTATTTTAGGCCTTATTTCTTATTTGTTAATTTTTATTTATCATCATATTTTCATAAGAAAAAATTTATTCTCGCAGTTTCTAGATTTTTATAAATATTCACACTTATGACTTCATATTTAGAAAATTATTTTCATAAAATGGATTCCATTTTTGAAATATACATGTCAATAAATGGTTAGGGTGATTTTTTGGGAGTTTTATAAAATAGTTGATTTTTTGGTGAATAATGAAATATGACAATTTATAGTATAAGCTAAATACATGAATTTTTGAGTCATGGTTGATGTATGGATAATTTAAGAACCAATTATCTCAAACTATACTAAAATATTTACTTTATTTTCTCATATTAATCAACTCTATTGATAATCTTGATCCAAAATAATAAACTGATGAAAGTAAAAAATAAAAAAATCCCCTCTCCTCCCTCTATAAATACCACCCCTCACCACTTCTTCTACTCACACCTTCTAAGATTTAGAGCTTGAAAATATTATACCCAATTATTTTTGATATACCTTTTCCACACATACTGGTCTTACTGGTCTCACTAAAATACTAAACCCAAGTTCCTTAAGGATGCTATAGTGGAGACAACATTCAAGAGGTAAAATCCTCAATCCTTATCTTTTTATTTCTTTTCTTTTATTATCCTCTCCTCACCTCCCCTATCCAAAGAATAATGACAAATATATTATCATGTATATATATGTACTATAATTTTGTTATGTTAATGGAATATCTATCATCAAATATCTTTTATTATACTTTTATTCTAAAAATTAAAACATTGTTTGTGATATGTTGATCTACCACCTTCATGGATGACGAGTTTTCATTTTCTATTACTGCCTTCAAGACTGGTCATAAAACTATTAATATGGTCAAAAAAAATTAATATTTATATTATAACTTTTTTCATGTTCCAAAACTAATATATATACATAATCTTAAATAAAACAAAACTAGTTCGTGATAATCGAAAACCCGCCAAAATAAACTAAACATTTATCATTAATGTTTTATCAAATGAATCATCATCATACCGGAAAAAAATGATATATGAGGCCATTTAAACTTATTTAATTGCATAATATAATATAATTTCACTTATATACAATTATTCCCATTTTAAAAGAACTTCCATAATTTTACACAAGCGAACTTACCATGAAACCATGAAATGAATGCTCCCAGAATGAATAAATTGAACTCTATAACTCCTAAAAATGGCTATAAATAAATTTAATAAAATTATAATAAATAAAATAAATTTATAATAGGTTATTAATTAATTAATTAATGAATCTAATTTTATTATCTATTAAATTAAATGGAAGTTCATAACACATTCAGACATAAGGTAAGGGATCTCTCTAAATCTCCATATTTCATTTGGGTAAAGATTTATCCCTCATTTCCTCAAATTATTTATTCATTATTATTATTATATATATTTTATATATGTTCCAAATATATATATATATATATCAATCTAAATTCATCTTTCTTTGATGGTAAAATCCATATTTTAAAATGTTCCCTTCACAATTCTTCCCAATAAGCAAGCCCAATTAAATGGAACTTCTCTATTTCTTACCCATTTTCAAGTACACTCTATAATCTATTTTAAAGCGCAATTATTTTTCTAAAATCAATATTTTTATCATGAAAAATTATTTTAGTTAATTTCTATTTTTATTCAAACAATTATTATTTTATCCTCTTTAAATACATTTTATTCTTTTCCCCAAAACTGTGTTAAAGCAACACATTTCCAAAGTTACCTAACCACTCTTTTTACATGTTTTCACTTCAGTTAGATATAACTTATCAAGATCTATGATTATTTTCCCTTATGAATTTCCAATTATGATTTCAATCCATTCTTTCATGGATACCATTATGATACATCCTTTGGTTATGTCTTATAATATGATTACCATACCCATTTCTTTCCATGGGAAACCCTTATATTTGATTCTCCATGTGGAACACATATGCATGAAGATTTTATGATGGGTGATTTCAGATAGCACTATGATTTGTTGGGTAATTTTTAGTCTCATGATACATCATGTATGGGATTAGGGAGAAAACCTAATCCATTAAGGAAAATTGTCCACCATGTGATATAGCATTGGAATTTAGCCTTGACTCATGTTTATGTCATGTTATATGTTGCTGCCACATTCCAATATTTTCATGATCATATGATTCCATTTTCTACATGTTATTATTCTATATATTTATTCACGATCCATTACTTTTATGTTATCATGTTATGCCTTCTAACTCATGAGTTATGCTTTATTTCTATGTTTATTCCCTTATTGGTCTTTTTAGCTCATCCCTTTTTTCTATGTATTACCCATGTTATCCTATATAGATATAGGAGATAAAAGGATGTTAGGATCTAATTGTATAGATTAATAAAAAAATATTCTTGTTTCCTGTTTTCTAATTACATACCTAGTCCTCTAAAGACACTAGACTTTTCAATCCTTGGTTTGTATTTCAGGGATGATTATGCTTAAAATAAAGAAATAATATGTGTAAAAGGATAGGGTATCTATAATCATCCATTTTTGGATACCATAAGTTCTTAAATAAAATTTTCAAGCAAGTTTTTAAAAAAAAATTAAACAATAAATGATTTCAGTAACCATATCTTTATGGATCCAAATATGTTAGTAATAAGAGCTTTAGGAATCCACACCGCTGGAAATCCCACCTATACCAATGACCCTATACCAATAGTTTGATAAAACCATTGGGATAGGGCTGTTTACATTAGGTTTTTCCAATAGTTTTTTTGAAACCATTATAATAGGGTGAATTTTAGATAGGGTTTCCAAAAGGTTATAAAAAACCATTGGGATAGATCATCCCCAAATATCCAATGGTATACCTCCTTATTCCAGAATCGTGTGGCCTACATTTTTCCCTAGTCAAGAGATCTCATCTTCATCCCAACCTTAAAATGTTCCTCCCAATAGATTATCCATCATATTTGAAGTCATTTTTTTCTTTCAATTCAAATCAGTAAGTTTTAATTGAGTTATATCTTCTACCTTGATTTATTTTGTCTTTTTTCATTCGGATTATGATGCGATCTCCTCGATTTATATCTTCAATTCTATTGTGTTTGTTTTAGACATTGTGTATTATGATCTCCTTATGTGATTTATTGTTTGAACTCACCATTCATAAAAGGTTATACACATAAACATACTATTTGTGTGTGAATCTAGAAATTTTGGGAAAATAACGATGAAAGAGATGAGGAAATTTTGTGAAATACCCATTTAAATTTAAATTGTGGTAATTAGGGTTCTTGGAATATATTTCTATACATTCTAGTGTGTGTTCTATTTTTACATTTTTATTTTTCAGATCTTGTTGGGAAATTATGGTGTTGGTGATTACTATTTCTGATGTAGATTATGTTGAATAAGCGAGGTTGTGGTTAGATTGGCATGGTATGTGTTGAGGGATGGTTAGTGGTGAATGGAGGATGGTTGTTATTGTGTGATGGTTATGCTGTGGTGATGAATTAGTGGTGGGATGTGATAGTGGTCATTAAAATCTTGATGTGTTTTTGTGTGGTGGTGTCTTTGTAGTTTCCTAGTGTCTACAAAATATGATTAGTAATAATAAAATGGGAATGACATCAACTAAAATTAAATAAGTGTGGGATGTAATACAATATGTGTCCATTGATTAAAAAATTAAATGTTGATAAATGGGAATAAATGTGGGTGATGAAAAAATGTGGTTTTCAACAAATATGGAATTAAATGGATATTAAATGGTTTTGGGTTGATAAATTGTAAAATAGAGAAAATGGTTGAATCTGTAAATGAAAGATAGGAATTATGGGTTGTGTGTGGTTGTTCTATGTAGTGAGTTTCATTTTGTGGAGTGATGCAGTAATGATCGGCAAAGTATTTAATTATATATATATATGATATATTATTATTGAATAAATATTTAATTTTTTTTATCTATAATAATTGATAAATCCTAATAATATTAATTTTTATTCATGTTATTATAGTTTAGGTTTTATTGTGAAATGATTGAGAGAAAATATAGTGCTAATAGGGGATGTTTCATAACTAGGATATACAGAAATCATCCACCAATATGGTATTTGTACAATGATTTTCTATCAAATCCACTATGTTTCACATAATATCCCAATTTATTACTTATTATGATGACCCACTAAATAATATAAATTGAAATGAATTGATCATACCCTAAGAATACTAAATTGTACCAAATCGACCAAACTAGTCTTGAAAATAAATGAATTGAACCTATCAACCCTTTAAACATTGAAACTGAACCAAACTAACAAATCCTATCTATATCATAACTGAATTTACATGAAGAAACCAATTTAATTGAATTGAAATGACTTGATTTGACCCAAGTAGACTTCAGAAGATCTGAACAACACAAAACTACATCAAACCAAACTAAAATAAAAAGAAGTGAACTAAATTGAACCTAACTAAAAGTAATTATATAGTAATGATAAAAAAATGACTAAGTTGAACAATATTTAATAAAAATCATAGTTATTAATGGAACATTCCATGGAGCTCTATTGCACCATGGATAGTGTGGAAGACCATTACATGTTGCGATGCCTACGCAATAGCCCAGTTGGGATGGAGCGCCGTGGCGTGCGCCATGTTGCGCCAGGGGTGAAGTGTTTCATTTTGTTCCTTTTGTGCAATATAAGTTAACATTACCACATGTTGTGTGTCATGTGATGTGTGTTTTCACCAAGGACCCATGTCGTCATTGTGCACCATGCACCGTAAATTACAATGATAAAACACTAATAGGCATGCACCGACCCAATCCAAATAAAATAACCAAACCCAACCAATATCATGTTATTATATTTATAATAGAATTCAATATCATGGTTTTATATTTATTTTATTTTGTTTTATTTATACTATTTTATTATATATATATAGTATTTTCTTGTCTTTTATATTGTGATTCTCATATAGAGTAGTGTGTTAGCTATGGTTTCATATAAAAGGAACGATTCTAATTTACTTAAATATATTTTTGACTAAACTTCAATATTGTTGAATTGCTTTTATGAAATGACTTATTATAAATTTTTACATAATTGATAGATGTTGGATGTATGAAACTAATTGAATCTCAAGTGATTTTCAAAACAATTTGGATATCTTTTTAGATTTTTCATTCGATAATGCTTCAGATAGTTGTCACATACACTTCCCATGTTATAATCATGTTAGAAGACCTTAGTTGAGTTAGGAAGAAGTTATATACCATATAACCAAATGTGGTTTAAAAAAACTGCTATGTGTGGTATCACAATGGTTAGAAAATGGAATCTCAAAATGTCG
The DNA here is from genome assembly GCA_963277665.1 of Viscum album. NCBI lineage: Eukaryota > Viridiplantae > Streptophyta > Magnoliopsida > Santalales > Viscaceae > Viscum > Viscum album. The sequence goes on along the minus strand of OY728133.1, from coordinate 1,946,008,467 downwards.
ATGATACAAATGATAGGACTAGATTGGAGAATTTGTTATATGATCAGTTTTTGTTTATTTTTCATCATGAGAAGGAAATTATTTCAACCCAATAAGACTTCTATACCTGTAAATATGATGCGTCTAATGAAAATTATGATGTTGATAGGGTGAAAAAATTGAATGATGCTTCCACAACTCTAGTATATTAACAACGTGGTATAATGAATAATCTAAAATTTTTAATCCGATTGTTTCATGGGAAAACCATGTATGGGATTTCTAATATTTCCATCAATTATATTCTTACCTTCTTGAAGGAATTACTTCCAGATTATACATATATTCCCTCAAGACACTGTATGGCATGGAAGTTAGTTGAGGAACTTGGATTTTCAAAATACAAAATTCATGCTTGCCTGAAAGATTATAGCATATTCTGGGAGGAAACTGCTAAACGAAATGATTGTATAAAATGTGGTACATCTTGATAGAAGCCAAAATCTCATGAAAAACCATCCCTTGTGCCATATAAAGTAATGTGGCACTTTCCATTGATCCCAGGAATCTAGAATCTTATAAAATATGATGAAATATCAATAAAAATGTGATGGTATAATATTGAGAGAAAGAAGAGTAATGATGAGTTAGTTTACCCTACAGATGGATTCTCATGGTATCGATTTTATGCTTGATATCCTGATTTTGTGACTGATGTGAATAATGTGAATCTAGGTCTTTCATGTGATGTTTTTAATATGTTTGGATAGATACTTACTTCACGCAACACATGGTCAGTTTTATACACATTTATAACCTTCCCCCATGGTTGTGTATGGAAAAAACTTTTCACTTTCATGATAATATTCATATATTTACCTTTTAATCCTAGAAAAGATATATACATATACATTCAATCTTTAATAAAATATTTGAAACTTCATTGGGATGTGGGTGTGTGCACATATGATGCATGTTTGAAAGACATATTTTATATACGTGTCATGATTATGTGGATGGTCAATGATTTTACTACTTATTTAATGATGTATAGATAGAGAATAAAGAGAAAACTATCATGTTCTATTTTTATAAAGAATAAATGATCCAGAAGACTGAAATATCATCATAGTTTCGGTTTTATGGGACATAAATGATTCTTTCCAATGGAACTTCCATATAGAAATAATTTTCAAAGATTTGACAATACCATGGAGTCCAATGATCCACCTCAGAATATGTTTATAAATGATGCGATTAATGAATTGCAAGATTTTAGTTTTTTATTTGGGAAGGTTCAAATGAAATATTAAAATAGGAATAATGTTTCCACTGAAACTTGTTACAATTGGAGGAAGAGGAATATCATCTTCGAGTTTCCTTATTGGTCAATCAATTTGTTACATTATTTCTTAGATGTAATGTACATTGAAAAGAATATATGTGAAATTTTTCTTTTGATTATTCTAAATATCAAGGGAAAGACAAAAGATGATTTATGATCTCAACGTGACTTGGTGGATTAGAGCATCAAACTAGAATTGAATCTTATGTGTATCAGTGAAAATAAATGGAATATTCCATGTGCTTATATGTGATGATGCCTATGGGAAAAAAAATTTATAGAAGTACTAGAGACTATTAAAGTTCCTGATGGATATTCATAAATATATCAAAACATTTCAACAAAATAATGTTGAAGTTGAAATCTTTAAAGACTCATGATTATCACATATTTATGATTGAGTTAATTCCAATAGCAATCCATCATTTTTGTCTAATATTGAATGGGAATAAGTTATTAAATTGTTCCATTTGTTTAGAGATATTTTTTATAAGAATTTGTCGAAGTATTTCTTGCAAAAAATGATGGGAGAGGCTCTTTTAATTTTGTGTGAGTTAGATAAAATATTTCCTCCATCATTTTTCACATGCATACTTCATATGACTGTCCATCTTCCGACTAAAATACTTCTTAGAGGACTTGTTTCTTTTTTTTGTATGTATCGAACTGAAATAAATGTGTTCAAATTGAAGTATTATGTTTGGAATAGGAATCATCCCAAATGTTCTATCATGAACTGTTAGTTGGCTCTAGAATGTTTGGATTTCTCCTCAATATATTTGTTTGATCTTACTAGAAGAATGAACAGACCAATGAGAAATGAAGAATAAAAGTATGAGAAAATTGAACCTAGTTTTCCATCACTTCCTCAAATAGGATGAATTCCTAGATCATATACATTGATGACAATAAGCCTTGATGAGTAGGAGAAGACACATCACACAGTTTTGTTCAACTATGATTTGTTCGATGACTACATTAAGCGAGTAATTTGAACATGTATATCTTATCTCATATTATGTAATTTTATATATATGTTAAAATATTTCTATTTGTATCTACATGGAATATAATGAAACAACAAATAGAAATCATTGTTATTTGTCTTTAATAAGGAGAGAGACTTTTCATAGTAAAGAATTTTCTGCTTGGTTGAAATTGAAGGTATAAATATTACTGTAATAAATTAATAAAATAAAATTTAATTGAGTTTAATATTCATTTATATTTTAGGTATTTATTTTTTATACTAAATCTATCTTTGAGGAAATAAGAGCTTTGTCTTTTGGTTCTAATACTGTGATTCATGACTATAAATAAATTGTGATCAATGGGTACAGATTTATTATCACTGAATGAGAAAAGAACATGAGAATACAATATAATGGTGTTATACTAATTACTACAACAGATTTTTATTCCAGTGCATCAAATAGTAGACCTTTATTTGAAAATGTAGCTTATTATGGATTCATTGACAAAATAATTATATTGGATTATTACTCTCATGGTCGAGTAGCTATGATGAAATGTCAGTGGTTTGATTTGATGATGAGGTAGAGAATATTTATTTATGATTATGGATTTAGAGTTATTTATATTACTCACACTCTTTATACTGATGAATCATATGTATTAGAATCAATGGAAAAACAAGTTTTTTTATGTCAAAGATCATCTTCAACCTAAATTTTGTGTCATTATTGAAGTAATTCCAAGACATGTTTTTGATGATGGTGATGATGGAGTTGACACCATCCCTACTACCATTGGACCTTATCCATTTATTTCTTATGATGACTCTAATAGATCAATTTTTAGATTTGATTGTGAACCTGAAGTTGTGGTGGGAAATATATTTAATCATTCAACCATGTTCTTAGTTCTTTTGGTTTATCTCAACTTGGGTTGTAAATATTGGTATTATTCAAATTAATTTACTATTTATTACAAATATTGTGTATCCGACTTGACATTAATGTGAATTTTAAATATTTATTAGTTTCATATTTCTTTGAGTTTTATTTTATAATATAGAATTGAACTTTATTAAAACATATGAAACCAAAAATAGATGAAAAAATTAAATTATAACAAAAAAAACAAGAGGAATTGAATTGGACATATTAAACTTGTAGATATGAAAATTAGAAAAACTGAAAATAATGACCTTACAAAAAAATGAAAAAATTACCTAACCCAAAATATGAACCAAATGAACTAAGACAGATAAAAATGAACAAATGAACTAATAAATTAACAAAATTAAACCAAATTACCAAAAAGAAATAAAAAAAGACCTAATCAATTGAAAAAAATGGACAAACTGACATTAAAATAAAAATGGACAAATTAGCTAACCAAAATTTAATTAGATCAAATTGAAAATAGAAGAAAACTATATCATGCATATTCTAAACATGTGAATTTGAACTTATTTTTTATTTTATGACATGTGTTCAATTTTGATACTCTTCCTACTGAATTTAAAATTGTTTTTTTTATATCACTAAGTATCGGGTATTTGGTTTGACAAGTGATATTCCTTAATTAAGTCACGTCTCATATTTTTTGTTGTTTAAGTTATAAATTAGTTATTAATTTCTAATTAATTCCATATTTTTTTTTCAAATATGGGAAATAAAACCTATTGAGAAGATGTGAAGAAAAAGGATGATGGACAACAATCATCGAATGAATGAGATGGGTGTTCCTCCATTAGTGCCTTTTGTGAGTATTTTATTTATAATATATATATCAATAACATATAATGTCATGTGATTAATTTTGTTTTAAACTTTTATACAGGATCCACCACTTAGGTGTCAATTATTTGATGAGTATCCTAGTGGTCCCAGTACTCAGGCCGACGATACGAGGGGGGTGGGACTAGAGCTAGGATCTCTAGTCGGCGTACCTGATTAGACCATGTCCCTCCCACTAATGTACCATATACCACACATTCTGATCCCACAGTGTCATTAAGGGAACCTAGGATATTAAATCCACCTTTTTTTCACCAGTATTTACATTTGATCCCTCTCACCCATATTTCTTGTATCCGATAATGATTCCTACTCCTCATCCATATCATGAATTTGGCCAGCCATCCATGCCATCTTGTTTTCATTCTACTTCTCTCTGATCTTATATATTCCTTCTTCTTAGAATCCTTCTCTGAAACATTCTAAGCATGTGGAGCATACACTGGGACCCACTCTATCTATAAAAGGTGGCAATCCTTCAGTGCCTATAGATCTAGTGGTGCCCATTGACTAGACTGCCACAGGTATATTTTTAGAACCCTAATAAATTTTTTTACCATATTTTATGTTCATTATAAGATGTATTGATATAATATTTTTTCCTTCTATAATAGCTAGATCTATTGATAGGTAGTATGGGAATACACGCATGTGTGCGGTGTAGAACCACTGCATTCAATTAATGGTGGACTACAACAAAGAAACCCAAATAATCGAAAAAATATGGTGGGAATGTATGGGTCTTTTTATGAAACTTTCCAAATACCCCGACATCATTCCCATTAGTCCACTCTCCTAGAGACACCTACCAAACGAATTCGAAGATAATTATTGGGTAAAAATATGGGTAAAAAATATATTAGGTTTAATGTTATATTATTATTTTATTTATATGAATTAATATTTTTGTGTCATCTTCATTTTAATTTTCTCAATGGCGAGGGTGTGAGGAAAACATGACTAATGGAATTAGGTGAGGTGGAGGGCCTATAAGATTGATTTGTATTTGGCTGGTGTTCTAGAGTTGGCATGGATTTAGAGGCCATAACTTTCATAGATGATTGTCTGATAGAACATTATCGGCAAATCATTACTTATTGTACGGGTACCATGGTCAAGGTATTAATCAAATTTGAGGCATTTAAATGAAAATATTTCAGTTTTTCATTAATAATTTCTTTTGTATTAATAATTTTTTTAGGAATCATCAGTAAAAAATTAAAAAAACATTGATTCTAAGAAATACCTACACACTTTAGGGTGGAATATGATGTTGGACCATGAGAGGAAGCAGGTATGACAGTCCTCTATAATTTTTCTTTAAGAATTGCACTTTCTATTATTTCCTCTATAATTAATTTTATTTCTAATGTTTTGGTAGAGCAGTGGAGCTTGATTATCAACCTAAACTACACTAAAATGAGATAAAATAAACTAAACAGAATCTAATCAAACCTAACTAAATCAAATAGATTTGAAAAAAATTTATCTGAAATTACTTGACATAAACACAACTAAATGACACCTAAAGAAATAAAATCAAGTCAACTATAACTAAATAATACTAAATTAAATCCAACCGAATCAAATAGAACTGAATTAAACTAAACTAGCCTAAGAATACCTAAACATAATTGAACCAAAGAAAACATGTATAAACTAATTCAAGTAGAGGTAAACCAAATGAAATTAATTATAAAGGAATATATTTGTATTAAAAATACTAAAACCAACCTAATCCCAAAACAATCCACAGAGAAAAAAATTATAGAGAATTTAATCAAACTATTCAAAAATAAATAAATAAAATTTGGATTGCATAGAATACAATTGAAAAAACTGAAATATTACCAAATAAATATGAAGTAATTGAATCAAATCGAACTAACATGGAATAAACAGAATCAACTAGATCTAGACCAAATTGAAAAATCTTAAACTAAACTAAATTAAAAAATATTAAAGAAAACCAATCCTAACAAAACCAAATTGTATTGGCCAACATGAATTCATCTACCATATGTTTTTCTTTTTAGCTTTATTTAAAATTAATAACCATTTGATTTTAGTTGTTAAATTCATTATTATTAACTTATTTTCAATAATGGTTTTCTACATTAAATTTCATTACATAGGTAGGTATTGAATATTGAAGGATGTGTTCCTCGAGGAAAACTATTTTTCTCAAGTAAAAAGAAAAAAAATTAAATTTTGTTTAACGAACCGAATCAACAATAGATTTTAAGTTTTAATTTCTTGATTAAAATTTTTAATATCTATTTTGTAACTTAATAATCTATTTATATTTGTAACATGCTACTTTGGAGGCTTGAGATGCCTAGGAACCTGGAAATTTTGGGCCAAATGATCACTTACATAAAGTTTTGGGAGATGAGCACCATGAAATAGTACGTTGCCTACCTGGGAAGAGTATAGTCCCAATAAGGTATTTTCCCACTTTAGGTACTAGTTGTAGCACAACTAAGTTGGAAAAGTCTAATATATGGGCAGAACGGACTGAGGCTAAGGTAGAAACGACTGAAAAATCATCACATAGGTGGAAGAGGGGGGCAGAAATGGAAAAAACTGAATTTTTTAAACTTATTAAAGTTTTAGGTCCATAACTTCCACCAATAAAAATGTGATTTGTGATGAAAATATTTCATCAATATGTTCATTATATAGTTCCCTGGGTGGTAGTCCTGGTGGTGGTTGAGATGATGTCTTTCCTGGCGATGTTGATGGTGAGGATGATGGTGAGAAAGAGGTTGAGGATAAGGCTGAGGCTAAGAATGTTTCCAAGGATGAGGATGAGGATGAGGATGAGGCTAAGGCTAAGGAGAAGGATGAGGGTGAAGATAAGGACAAGGAAAAGGATAGGGATGAGGATGAGGATGAGGATGGAGCTGGGGATGAGGACGAGGATGAGGATGAGGATGATGGTGACAATAGTGATGGTGATGAGGGAGAAATTGATCCATTACATTTTGATTGATATTTATGACATTTGATGTTTGATGATTTGGTGTGACGGAATATATGTTTCATATTTTTTATGCTTGTTATCATTGTTTAAATAAATCAATTGTGATTTTTATGTTATCAATTATTGATGACGTTCTTATGTTTTCATTAAATGGTGTTTTTATTTTATTTAAAGGTGAATTATGTTTTTATGTTTTGATTATTGGTGAATTGCATTTAATGTTTTGATTGAAGGTTTATTACATTGTAGGTAGTTTTTTAGTCCTATTTTTCAAGTGTTATTTTTTTAGTTTTATTTTGTAGGTGTAGGTCTATTTTGTAGGTGTAGGTGCATTACAAGTAGTTCTGTAGGTATTTTAATTGCAGGTGCATTGAATTACAGTTGTAGGTCTATTTTGTAGGTGCATGTGTAGGTCTGTTTAGTTTTTTTGTAGGTATTGGGTTTTTGTAGGTCTGTTTTAAAGGTGGTTTGTTTTAGGTTCCATGAAAGAGGAGCATTGAAGGTGTTGGGTTTTTGTGGGGTTGGTGGGGGTCTATACCAATAGTTTTACAACCATTGGTATACATATATCCCAACAATTCAATATAAACTATTGGAAAAATTTAATTTTGCACACCCTATACCAATGGTTCTCTGGAAACTGTTGGTATAGGGATATACCAACACCTCCCATGCCAACAGTTCTGGGGGTTATCCCAACAATTTTGAACTATTGGGATAGGTTAAGTTTTTATTAGTTCCATAATTGTTTGACAGGTTTATTTTAGGCAGATATGAGACTTTTAGAAATAAAAAAATTATTAGGTTTGAAAGAATAAATATTATTCCTAGTTCTGGTAGAATTTAAACTATAGATTAATTTAGTCTTATTGATATTTCTTTATCAAGGTTAATTTCCAATTCCTATGAAATATTTAGGTATATTTTTCTTTCTAATCAGCTAGGTTAAATTATTTCTTCCATTTTTGAATCTCTCCAAATCCTTTTTTAATTGTTCAATCAGAAAATTTTATCATTTTTTTTATCAATTTAACATTTTCATCATTTTATTTACTAAGATATCTTTTAAGGTGACCAGACAAGGAAATATGCTTCTTTAAACTTTTGTATTTATCTTTAAGTTCATTGAATGTTTCCTCCAATATATTACAAATTTCAAAAATTTCTTCACTAGATATGTTTTCCTCAATATTTTCATTTTTAGAAATGTTGGAATTATGAACAAGAGATGAAAAATATATTAGATACCTCAGATGTGTTTTTCATAACACACATATAGACTCTATCATGATTATCCTCTCTACATGAGTCTAAATCACTTAAACTATCAAATAAAGCACTCTGAGTTACCTTCATGGACTAGTTCTATCCTCATAATTTTTCTTATACCTTAACTTATTACAGTCTTGTTTGATATGAAATTTTCTCATTCATCTATAACATGTTACTTCATTTATAAAATCATCTTTTTTCCTTTCCTTTCTCCAGTTCCCTCTACTATTATGCTTACCTTTGTAGTTTAACTTCTTAAAGAATTTATTCCTTTAGTAAAATTTATTAAATCATCTAGATAATTGATCCATTTATTAATCACTATCATAAGATGATTCTCCATCACATGAGTTATCGTCTTTAATATTCCAATTTTTACTTTGAGTCAGAAGTCTGGAAATCCACCGACTTCCTCTTTGGTTCATCATCTTCTTCATTGTTCACTTTAAGTTCCTCTTTGTACATCATTATCTTTCCTATTATCTCTTTAATAGTCAAATTACTTATATCACATGACTCTCTAATTGATACTAAAGTTCCTCTCCATTTTTCTGGTAAACATATTAGCAAGTGCATGACTTGATCTTTGTCAGCAATTGGTTTCCTAAGTGAGTGAATCATGTTCAAAATATCATTGAACCTGAGATACATATCAGAGATTAGTTCATCGGGTTTCATCTTAAATGTATCATATTTAATATTATAAGTATTTAAATTAATTTCTTTGACATTTGAAGTTTCATTATGAGAAAAATAAAAGGTATACCAAATATCGAATGTAGTGGTGTAGGTAGATATTCTATTAAATCATCATCTGATAAGAAATAATATAAAGCATTCATAGATTTAAAATCACTATTATAAGATTATTTATTAGGATCCATCAATACATCTTTAGGTGTTCTCGATAATTCTTATTTATCCTCAACGAGAGACTAAATTTTAAATCTCATACTTAAAATATGCATTTTCATTTTAATCTTCCATTGAGAACAATTAGTACCATTAAAATAAGATGTATGATTAATAGCAGTTTCCTCTAGTCTATTATTACCCAAAAAAAATATAAATTTAGAATAAAAAAAAATTAAGACCTTTAATTTGAAAACATATCACAGTAAACAGATATTTTGAAACTACTCTAATACTAATTGTTGGTCCCAATGGACAAATAAATAGGGGCTGAAATGATTTTCAAATAAAATTTCTATTTGTAAACAATTTAAAACTTAAATCCCCCAATTGGATGAAAACATCCAATCAATAAAAACACTATAAATATATAATTTTATTTTTCAAATAGCTTCTCAAAGCGGGATCAATGATCAGTTAAAAATAAAATTTGAAATCCCTTTAACTATCAAAACTAAATTACTTGATAAAACACTATATATTGAAAACAAATTAATATTAGTTTTTAGATTAATGTTTTGATATCGATTTTAAAACAAATAAAATTTTTAACCTTGAAATACACAAAACAAAACTAATAAAACACATATCGTTATTTAAACAAGAGGTTTAGTCTCAAGCCGAGTCTTAATATGCTCTACTTGGAAATCACATGTTGCCAAGTAGTTTATTAAAAGATAAATCTAATCCACAACCTGGATAGGGTTTTACAGATAATGAAACACAAGGATATATAGTAAAAATCCATTTACATAGTTAGACATGGGATAAAAACAAGTGTAGTCCACACACAACCTCTTCTATAGTTTTTGGGGGTATATAAATGAAGAAATTTGACAGTGACTATCAAACACTCCCCAATTAAGAATATGAGAAATAATTTTATAGATAAATAGATTAAAACTAAACACAACTCATATATAAAGCATAAAAAAATAGAAAGTGAATTGAGATGGGTAATGTGATATTGGTCGATCCAAATAGCTTAATATGTTCAATATTCCTCAAATCTATCTTTGTAAGATGCTCAAAATGGTTCCAAAAATTTAAAGAAAAATAGAGTGTTGTGAAGGTCTAGAAAATCCTTATGTTTCTAGTCTATAGATGTCTAAAGTCCTCCCATACATAAGTGTATTAAATATTCTTATTGATTTGACATATAAAGTTTAGTATTCTCGATTCATGTATCACTAAATCACACATGATAGATTTCTTTTAAATTTATATCACTTTAGGTCTAATTATCCATTGAAGAATAATGATAATATAACATGAATCCCCATACTGAGAAAAAAATATAAAATGATTGAATTTTTATTTAATTAATCTATGTAGTGGTTTAAGAATAATGATTATTAAATCCACATGTGGATGACTATATTTAATTCCTTAAACTAGCTGTTGGAGAGAATAAATTTTGAAAAGAAAATACAGATAACAATGATAACACTATGGAGGTAGCAACGCTGAATGGTAGCAGTGTTGTGATCATAGTGGTATCATAGTCTATTGGTACCTCATCCAAGAAGTAGCATCACTAAACAGTAGAACAAACTGACAATAGATCACCCTAGTGATATATTATTCTGATGGTAGCACTATCTAGTGGTGGATCTATTTTGGATGTAGATATGTCTAGCGATAGATCTGTTCTGGTGGTAGATGTTTCTAATGGTAGATCTGTTCTAGCGGTTGATCCATTGAACTAACGATTGATCGACACATAGCCAATTTTTTTCACAATTTTACTAGAAAATGATTTATTATCATAAAACATTAAACTTGTTAGAAACATAACAAACATGATCTATGATCATTAAAAAAGGAGGTTCTAATAAGATGGATCAAGTAATACCACCCACTTCATCCAAATTCAGATGCCTCTGATCATGTGAACCAATAAGGGGTTATAAGACCCATTTCATATATCCCAGGCATCCAAGAGTAAGCAACAAAGGTGAATACATGAAATGGGTTTAGGAAGTTCAATGCAGCAAAACTATTAAAATCCAAGGAAGACATTGGTCCTTAAATGTGTGGAACTAGAAAGCTAACCCATGGTGATCAATCCATGGTGTATGGATCTAGAGAAAAATCTGAGTGATGAACCCTCATTATTCCACTTCTTAAAGGGGTCTCTAGCTGAAATCAAGGAGAAAGGCCTTAATAATTTTAGGAATGGGATTGATTTGGATCCAGGGAGGTGATACAAGGGATTCTGTGTCTCAGGATGTTAAGATAAATCTAAGAGCTCATCCCAGACATTCTAATATTTTCATAATTTCTTGGTGAATCTACAATTCTAGGCCTAGGCATTCATGAATATCAGACATTGTTTAGATCCAAAGTCAAACATACCCCTGGAATTCAGATCAATGAATCATGTGGAATATGTTAGGTTGGTTCTTGGAATTACACTCTAGAATCCAAGGCCTACCCATGGCAGGCCATAATTTTAATCCATAATTACTTTCATTCTTTTAACAAGGCTTGCAAAGCAATATTTCCTTAAGAGGGAAACTTAATTTAATAGAGGAAAGCATGCTTTAGGAATCAATGCCATTATTTTAAAGTGAAATAAAGACTCCATTAATTATTAACCAATTATATTGAATATTCTTATATCACAAATTATGCATTTAATTAAGTTTAACATAACTCACCAACACCATTTCCTTAATTTACTTCAAGGTATCAAAACAGATCAACATCCCTTTATTAACCTTATAACTTAAATGTAGGTTTTTTATAAGTTATAATTTTATTACCTAGTATCTGGTCACACCCTAAGTCTAAGGGAAATAAGGTTATTTGTTCCATGTTTTGAGTAAAGACATCCCGATTAAATCTAGGTTCAATTAATAGATCATGTACCACATGGTTATCCCTTTAATTTTATGTTATTCATACCCTTGGTTCAACTAAATCATTTATTAGTTAATTAATAAAATGGATTAAAAGTATTAGAAACATCCTTGGTTTCTTCTAGGATCATTGGGGAAGTTCCCTAGGTCCTAACACACCTAGATACACTACCTATTTTAGCAAGATCTTATAAAAATTAAGGGCACCTCATGGGAGACTCGTTTAATAGACCAAAAGTCTTCAATGGGCCTTACTTAGTCCATCGAATGAGTTTAATTAATACATCACCCCACCTAACATATAATTATTTATTAAGGGTTATAAACTAGGACAAAATATTTATAGAATTGTAGTTAGGTCGTAAATCCTCCATAGACCCTACACAATCCTTGGCCTGGATTGATATTTAAAGATATTTCCTAGAAAGCATGAATTTAACTAAAGAATAGAAATTAAGACAAAGGCATTTAAAGGTAAAAACTAGTTCAACATCGGGTCATCGATGTGTCGCACAACAAATATGATTTATAAAATGAAAAAAATTAAGGGAAAGGAATCTAAACCACCAGCCTCATGCTTAGGAATCTTCACTCGTTGAGTATCAGCCACTAGTGTGGATCGAATCGAGATAAAATAAGAAATCATAGGTAAACCCTAAAAATAGGAAATATCAACTAAAATAGAGAAAATACAACTTGAAAATGAAATAAAATAAGAAAATAAGGAATATGATTTTTAGACTCACCAAGGTCTTTTGATCGAAAGCGACAACATAAGACTCGACTAAGAAATAGAGAAGATATCCCATGCAGGGAAGTAGAAAAAGGAGGGTGAATGTGGGATAAGACTATAAATTAATGAGAGAGTAAAGGGGGATAAAACCCTTTAAAGGGTAGAGGGTAAATATCATTAGTTTTCTTCTTTTAATGAGGCACACATTTTGACCACATGGATTGTCAAACGTGTGCCAACCGTGCAGACTCACTATCAGAAACACACCCCACCTCACACAGTTTACCAATCGTGCATAAAACATATAGACCACTCATCATTTCTGCAAAAAAATTTCATAGATTTTTTATCCCCTCGTATGGTTTAAACAAATCATGTGCCTAAACAAATCAGGTCACACGGATGGGGTGCATGGTTATCAATAACCGTGCACTAACTGTGCATCGTAGGATGAAACTCCAAAACCCCAGACTCTATGACCAAATTTCCTAAGTTTTATCTAATCACCCAATACACCTCTCATGTATCAAACCATAATGAAGAAAATCCCCTCAAGATACTCCAAATCTCATAATTCTATTCCGTTTCTTTGTTTTAAAAACGACCTATCAACCATATCAAAAACTCAAAAATTCCTTTGAAAAACACAACCCATGCAAACCTGAGATCTTGCAAATATCATATGTACCAATAAATTTGAAATCAATATCACCAAAAATCTAGTCTTTCATTTTCTGAAAAATCATATTGATGTTTATTGTCACTTTGTTTGAGTGAATTATGAGAGAAATGGGATCACCTTCATCCATGTTTGCACATCTGATCAACTTGCAGATATTATCATAAAAGGGGTTTCTGGAATGTGTATCCAATTTTTATATATCAATTTGGGTATGATAAATATATATGTCCCAACTTTAGGTGGGGGTTTTATATTATTATATATTTAAATATGGGTCAATCCTATTGGTTATGATTAGTGGGACATAAATTTGTTACCCTTTAATTATTTGACACCTGCCTTGATGGTGGTTGCTTGGTGTACTCTATTTAATTTATAAATAAAGAATCCTAGATCTTTATGATGTATGATATTTTATCCCAATATATATCAACTATGAAAAGTGATTTATTTCCAACCGTTATTGTTTTCGTTTCATGGGGTCTCTTTGGGTGCGCTTATTGAAAACTGTATATTATAACACTCATCATTTATGATATGAGAAGCAACTATAATTTATTTCAAAATAAAACCTATTATAGAGAAGGTGGTCCTAGAATATATTAGGATATTTAACCATTTTGTATCCACAAAAGTATTGAACTGATGACATGGATGTAAAATGAGTTGATTAACAATCATCTTCCAGTTGGTTAGTGTCATATTTTATATTTTTCATTGTAGTTTATGTACTGATTCAACATACTATTTGGTTAATTTTGGTCTATCCTATATGAAAAAAATATAATTCTTTAATGATGAGTTTGGTGGTGTTCAAAAACCATTCAATGAGGGACTGTTGTGTTGAGTTTGGTTAGATATTACGACAACATGTTTGGTAAATTTCTAGGTTTACAGGTTAGTCACAGTGATGAAACATGTTACTTGATGGGGTTGTACGAGCAATGTATTGAAATTTAAACATAAATTCATTTTTTATTTATTTTTTCCCATTCTATTCAATTATTTAATTTTTTCATAGAATCATTTTTTCTTCAATTTTCATATATATTTCTACATTTTTAATTTAAAATTATATAGTAGATTCAATTCAAATTTTACATAAATATTTTTTTGATATCTATTATATATACTATAGTATCTTCCTACTGCTCCATGTTTCATCTTCCCCTCACCCCTCATGTACGTGTATGAATCTTTGATAATTACCCTCTCCCTCTCAACTGAATTCCTCCTTAACCTCTGCCCCTCAACCATGACTCCCCCCACCATTGACTCTCCTCATCTAAAACCCATCTCAACTTTGCCTCCTTGATATTGTATCCCTTCATATCCTCCACCTTTATCTCCTACCCCTTTATCTTCGACTCTACCTCGATATCCACCTCTTCCTTCTCCACTACCACGGTATCTATTGTTACCTCATCCTCCACCTCAATCTCACTCTTCCTTCCCGTGATACCCCCACCTCTGCCTCCTCCGCCGCCTCGGTATCTGCCGCTGCCTCCTCCTCCACCTCAATCCCACTCTCCCTTCCCATGATTCCCTTCCTCTCTATGGTACCCTTTCTCCTCTCTCCAGATTCAACCTCCCTCTCCCTATGCGGTGAACATTTATCCTTGCAAAAACCTACAATTATTACAGGAATTCCTTCTTCACCTTTGCATTTTATTGCATCATATCCATCCATCCTCCCAAAATCCTTGCAATCGTTCATCCTTCATCCAGATCTATCACCATATACATCATCATATTACCATTGGTATGTATATTTTTTAGTCAATACTACTTTTTATATTTTATTTTGTTCAAATAGCTTGATCTCTTCCATATTATAGATTCTTCCTCCATTTAGATCTGTTCCATTTGGCATCCATGTAATACCATCCCTATGGAAAAACATTGAGTGGTTTTGTTGATTATCCAATTGGAGAAAACTAAAATTCAATGTCTTTAATTTTTTTACTATTCTTTGTATTGTAATTTTTCTAAATATAGAATTTATGTGTGTTTCATTCTTCTTATTTAAATGGTTTCTAAATCTGTATTCTATCAAATTTCACTTATGTGTTTGTTCACTTCAATTTTGTTGTTATCATATTTAATATCTCTAAGTTGATGTTGAAATATTTAATCATGTCTGTACCTATATGTATATGTTTTGTATATTCATATCATGAATACAAAATTTTTCACATAATTTCTATTTATATAAAATATTTTAATATTATCATTATTCTTATTCAATTCTAGGATTTCCTTTTCCACCGGAAAGACTATCCATCCACTGGAAGTGATTCCTTTTATGATTGATGCATGTGAGTACATATCCTATTACACCATCTTATTTCTTGATGTGGTCCTACTAAACTTGCATAAAGTTTTACACATATCAATAGATTACATTTTTACAGTTTTATTTCACTATATTATGATATGAGTTATTGTATATTAACTAGAAGTTCTACTCTACAACAATTTAGGATGATGAGTTCCTCTCTACAAGAATTTCCTCCACACTCTGTCTCGATTTCTTCACATAGACCACAAGTAGGGATTCATTGATGATAAATCAAATTCACACTTTATATTCATATTAAAATTTGTATGATATTATTTCTATATTGTTTATTCATCATTCCAAAACTACGTATTGTATTTCTAGTAGAAACTAAATATTGTACATATCATTATACTCACATTGAGATAGTCTTTCATCTGGTATAATTTTGTGAAACCAATTTAAATACATGGGATGCGGAATTTAGTATACACAATCCATATTATAAATATGTTTCAATTTTTTTATTTAATAATATGTTATATATTCACATTAAATATCATAATTGTGTTGTACTACATATCAATCATTACAAATATGTCAAACACATTACACATAAGATAGATTTCATGGATGACAGACAAAGTTTCACAATAATACTACTGATCATATAAATTTTTGACCGTGCATATGAGACACATTACACACCACAAAATTCTCCTAGCTTGATTTATTTTAGGTAGCTAACATCTTAAGATCCGTATCATTCATTTTGTTTACTATTTATGGATTTTGGTTTTTTGATGCCCAATTAACTTCTAATTATTTATGAACTCTTATGTGTTTCAAATACTTGTATTGTTTCTATGAAATGTGTATTTTTCTTCTAATAGAAGTAGTCCTAAGTTATTTAAATCATGGAACTTCCAACATCTAAGAAGATTAAAAATATTTAAAGATATGATTGTTTTTCATTCTATTCATTAAATATTATATACTCTTCTATTTTTTCTCTTCCTATATCACACATATCTATATGTATTATTAGTTAAATCTATGTTTTCATTGATTTACTCACTATCTAGTCCAGTTAAACTGCATGGGGTGGCATACTAGTGATTATAATCATTCATTTTTTGAAATCAAATTCTATATATTTAAATACCAAATTACGAGATTTCAAAAAAATTAAATTATGCACACACACTTACTCATTCCATGCGAACGTGTTTGGGTGAAATATTTTCTAATGATGCGTGTTTATAAGGATTCAGGAGAATGTTATGCTATCTGTGGAAACCATACTTCCGTAGCCACTATTTTTTTGTGAACCTTATCTAACTTAAAATTGAACCCTACTTATTTCCAAGGTCATCGCTCTCCCATCTATCTGTGAACATCGTGTGCGCCATCCCACTCAGTACTCTATAATTGTATTCGCCACCTCTCTATTTATGTACACATATTGTGTGTGGTGTGTTTGGTTTTGTTGCATTTTAAGAGTAGTCATCTAACGGCGGTGATGGTGTTCCCTATATGGCTTAGTTTGAAGGCACACATCGATTACCAATGAGGGATTCTGGAGGGTACATTCCTTTTTCTCTATTATATTTCCCCCAAGAAGCCTCTCACAATGATACCCCATCATTTATTCTAGTTTTGAAAAACAAAACAAAACAAAATGTAAGTCCAATCCTTGTCGTGATTATGAGGATGGTAGTGTGTAGTGAATTCCCCTTGAATAATTGGATGGTTGGGGTGTATTGTCATGCTCTTCGGTTTATATGGGGGAAAACATCAAAGGCGGTAGGGATGGTAGTTTACCCCATTAAATCCTGAACCACCATGGTTTCAATTATTAAGGAACTTTCTAATCCCAAGATTTCTTCCCTTTGACCCCTCGGGATATTCTTCCTGATTATGTTCTTTCCTACCATATATCATCTTTTATGTTTGGGTTATGATTATTATGTTTTTCCTATTTATTACTGTGCACTTATTTTAAATTTTTATAACGTGAATATTTAAAACCAAATCCAAACTGTTTAACATATTAATTTATAATATACGTCATCAAAATTTAAATACTCCTCTTGAACACATTAAGGTCGCTCAAAATCAAAAATATCTTGATGAAAGATAAGTTTAGTTGCTGTTTACCTACCAAAAATAGATTCACTATCTTCTAATTATATGTTCCTTTGTTATTAATCATTTTCTAGTCATTAACACATGACATCACATATTCCAATGTATTTTCCCTTAATAGGGTCATTATTCTTTTTGATAATTAAGTATTCCATGCAAGTATGTCTAAAAAATGTTTCAACCATTCATGAGGTCATTTGGCTTTCTCACTCTAGATCATTATTAAAGATTAACCCATACGATTTTGGAGATTTTAAGAACCATCATCTAGATTTGATGTATAATATGCATGAAGACTAATGTTATTCTAGATGTGATTCTCAAGATAGGGGCTACAGTAATTCATATCATAGTCAAATCCCTTTCAATTACTATAATGGGTTATGAACCCTTGATAAATGGGTTAGAATTAACTAGGTTAAAAGAAAATTGAAAAAATTGAAGGTATTTTAATAATTTTGATTTTTTTATCATGTAATTTAATTTTTTTATATGGTTAATTCAACATAATCCTTTGGTTTAAACTATGATATTAAAAACTAAAAAAAACCAATTTTATTGATAAAATTTAAAAAAAACAAATTTATCTCATTAAACTTACTGTGCTCTTAGATGAGAGTTAGTTAGGCCACAGTGAATTCATCAAAAGTTGATAAAGGATAAGTGTAGTAAAATTTCTCACCATGCAAGAAATGGTGTGGTTCATACCATAATTTTGAATATTATTTTTGGTTGGCTCGTGACTTAAACTAGCATTGGATCAACTTTAGACCTCAATTCACAATCTCTTTTGAGGTTTTCTTACATGTTTATAGGAAAACATGGTTAAGCCCATGCATGAGGTCGGTGGTTTTTCATCCTCATAAGGTTCTGTTTCTTATATATTGTGCTGATGATGATGAGGTTATTCAGGATAGGGACTGATATGGGACCTGGGAATTAGGCTGTGGAGATTACATTGTGACTCTCCTGCACACATTATTTAATTCACACAGGCTGTGGTTTGATTAGATTTTTTTATCCAAAACTACACTTGCTACAATAACGAAGTATAGTGATAGCGTAGGGTTGAATCCATGGGGAATGTTTTACAGACAAGGAAATAGGAGTTCGAACCATTTATGCCAGATTCCTCACTAAATGGAATGAGTTTGGGATTTAACTAATTCTATTGAGTTTGGTTTGAAATTCATAAAAAAGGTAGGGATCATGGTAAATTTCAGGTTTGGGTAAAATGGATATTCTTGGTCCTAACTTGGAATAGTCCTAGATTTTAGGATGTAGAGTCATGCGTGGAGAAGTAGTTGATCATTTTCAAACCAACTAGATCTTTCTAAGATACCATTGTTGCTTGGTCTGGATATAGCTGACAGCCTAGATGCATTAAGCCTAGATTCTATGGAAGAAAGTGTCGTAGAATAATAGTCATAGCCTACTCAACTCCAATCAAGTTAGGTTCATTCATTAAAACTTCCCATGGATAGGGTTACATAAAACAATTAATTAAATAATTGTCATGTGATCTGATTACTAGCCTTAGGTTTACCAAGTTAAAATTTATAGATTCATTAAGCTAAGAACACTCCTACTCTCAACCCTTACCCTAAGAGGTTTAACTTCTTATGACAGTAATAATTAAGATCAAAGAAACAATTTCATACATGCTTGGGAGATTGATAAAATAGTTGAAATATGACAGTTTGCAATCAAGGATTCAATAATAAAGAAGTTCTCAATCAAAAAAAGATATAAATAAATCAAACACTTATTTCAAATAGTAAATAATGAAGAATGTGGGGTGAAGCCGATGTCGAATGGGAACAAGAATGGTAGATGAATGGCGGAATGGTAATCAACAATGAACGAAATTAAGATTGTGTGTATAATAATCAATAACACTTGTTTTTAATCAAAATGGTAAAAACAATTGTTTAGAATTGATTTGGGAGAGAAAATAAAAAATAAAAATGAGGGAGAGAGAGAGAGAAAGAAAATTGAAGAACCCAAAATTTATGCACTACTGTGTGCACCCAAGAAATTAAATAGTTAAGAAATTACACTACATGTAAAATTATCTACATATTTTAGATTTGGCACAAATATTAACCTGAATCTTTGATGTTTTGAAAGTTTACTCTTCTCATGATGTGTACTTGTAACTCATGACATGTTTCTTCAGACATCTTGAACTTTAATATATAAATAGTCTTTGATGTGTATTTAAGGTTCATTTTGTGTAATATTTTCATGAATTGTAATTTTTTCAAGACTTTCTTCACAACTTATGACACGCTATTAATGATTCTTACACATCATGTAATGTTTCCCTTTGGCCAATTTTTACAACTTTTCTTTTGGAATCTTGGAAAACTACTATCTGTAATAATTAACACACATCTAGTGAATTATCATGTAAAACAAGAATAATCCTCAATTAAATGACTTCGAAATGTAGATACAATTTCAGCTTATCACACTGGCCAAGTTTTTGTCATTCACAAGTTTTAGGAGGATCAGTATCATATGAGATGATTCCTAGTTACTCTATGCATCTGGGGTTAAGTGTCATGATGTTCTGGTTAACATATGATGACCTAACATGATTACTTGCATACTTTCATAATGTTTTCATTTATCTACTTATTATTTGGTCTCATGAAACAGTACGTGTCGGGTACTAGTTATTATAATCATGTATTTTAGATAGAAAATTCTATATATTTAAATAAAAAAATTATTTTCTTTAAAAAAAATCAAATAATGTGCATATGCTTACTCATCCCATGTGAACGCATTTGGGTGAAATATTTTCTAATGATGTGTGTTTATATGGATGTAGGAGAATGTTATGTTATACCATGGAAACCCTACTTCTACAACCACTATTTTTCTAATGATTCATGTTTATAAGGTTATATGAGAATGTTATGCGATTTATAGAAACCCTACTCCCACAACCTCCATTTTTCTGTGAACATTATCCACCTCCAAATTTAACCCTACTTATTTCTGAGTCCATCACTCCCCCGTCTCTCTATAGACATCGCGTACACCGGCCCTCTCTGTACTTTGTAAGTACATTTGTTGCCTCTCTATTTATGTACATGCATTGTGTGTGGTGTTTGTGGGTTTGTTTCCTGTTAAGAGTATTCATTTAGAGGTGATGTTGTGGTTCCCCATCATTTTTTCTATTTTTGAAAAAAAAAGGGAAGTCCAATCCTTGTTGTGATTATGAGGATGGTAGGAAAATATTGAAGGTGGTAGGGATGGGAGTTTCCCCCTTAAATCCCAAATCCCCATTGTGTCATTTATGAAGTAACTTTCTAACCCCAAGATTCCTTCCATTTGAACCCTTGGGATATTCTTATCGATTTTGTTCTTTCTAACAATATTTCATCTTTTAAGGTTGTGTTATAATCATTAAGTTTTTTCTATTTATTATTATATACCTATTTTCAATTATTATCAGGTGAACCTTTAAAGACAAATCCACACTATTAAATCTCTTAATTTATAATCCAAGTCATCACAATTTAAAGCCTCCTTTGGACCCCTTTAATTTATCTCACAATCAAAATGATCTTGATGAAATATGAGTTTAACTGCAACTTCTCAACCAAAACTAGATGCACTATCCTCTCATTAGATGTTCCTTTGTTATTAATCATTTTCTAGTCATCAACACATGACATCACATATTCCGATTTATTTTCCCTTATAAGGGTCATTATTCTTTTTGATAATGAAGTATTCTACCCAAGTATGTCTAAACAAATGTTCCAACCTTTCATGAGGTCATTTGGCTTCCTCACTCTAGATCATTGTTAAAGATTAACCCATACTCTTTTGTAGGTTTTAAAAATCATCATCTAGAGTTATATATAATATGCCTATAGACAAATTATATTCTAGGTGTACTTCCCATGATATGGGATAAACTAATTCATATCATAGTCAAATCTATATTCAACTTCGTTTCAATTATTATAATGAGTTAAGATTCCTTGATACATGGCTGAGCGTTAACTAGGTTAAAAGAAAATTGAAAGAATTGAATGCATTTTAATAATTTTGTTCTAGTCAAATCTATATTCAAATCCATTTCAATTACTATAATGAGTTAATATTCCTTGATACATGGATTCAATTGTGATATTAAAAACTAAAAAACCCAATTTTAATGATAAAATTCAAATAAAAGAGAAACTTCCCTCATCGAACTCACTTTGATCTTATATGAGAGTTAGTTAGGCCACACTGAATTCATCAAAACTTCATAAAGTATTTGTGTAGAAATATTTATCAACATGTAAGAAATGGTGAGGCTCATACCATAATTTTCAATATTATTTGTGGTCAGATCATGACTTAAATGGGTGTTGGATCAACTTTAGACCTTAATCCACATTTTCTTTTGATGTTTTTTTACATATTTATAGAAAAAAATGGTTAATACCATGTTTGAGGTTAGTGGTGTTTTCTACACCCTAGGTTTTATTTATTATATGTTACACTAATGATGATGAGGTGATTTGGGATAGGGATTGATATGGTTCCTGATAATTAGGATGTGGAGATAACAGTGTGAATCTCCTACACGTTTCGTTTAGTTTTCCTTGGCTGTGGTCATATTATAATTTATTTTTATCCAAAAATACACTTTCTACAATGACATATTATAGTGATAGTGTGGGGTTGAACCCATAAGGAACATTTGAAAGACAATGAACCAGGACTTTTAACCCTTTATGTAGGACCCCTCATTAAATGGATTGATTTTGGGGTTTAACTAATTCTATTGAGTTTGGATTGAAATTCAAGAAAAATGTGGGGATAATTGTCAATTTCAGGTTAGATTCATTCATTTTAACTTCCCATGGTTAGAGTTTCCTAAAATAATTGAATAAATAGGTTTTATGTGACCTGATTACTAGCCTTAGGGTTACCAAGTTATGATTTAGAGATTTATTAAGTTAATAACACCTCAACTCTCGACCCTTACCCTAAGCGATTTATCCACTTATGATGGTAATAATTAATATCTAATAAACAATTGCAGACATACTTAACATATAGATAAAATAGTTGAAATATGATAGTTTGTAATCAATAATTCAAGAATCAATAATTTTGTAATCAAAACAAGTAATAAATCAATCAAACACTTACTTGAAATAGTAAACAAGATAGAATGTGGGGTGGAGATGATGTTGAATGAGAAAAACAATGGTATATGTACATTAGAATACTAAACAATGATTAATGGAATGAAGAACATGTATAGAATGATCAAAGACACTTGGATTTAATCAAAATGGTAACAAAAGTTGTTTATAAGTGAGTTCAGAGAGAAAAGAAGGAAGAAAAATGAGAGGACAAGAGAAAATTGAAGCACCCAAAAGTTATGTGCTACTACGCGCACACTAAAAAGTAAATAGTTGGGAAATTACATGACCTGTAAAATTATCTAGGTATTTTTGATCTGGCCTGAATCTTGGCCTGAATCTTTGAGATTTGTAAATTTTACTGATCTCATGATGTGTACTTGTAACTCATGGAATGATTCTTCGCACGTCTTGAAATTTTAGTGGGAAATGATCTTTGAATATTGCACAATGTGTATTTAAGATTTACACTATGTAATATTTTCAGGACTTGTAATTTCTTCACAACTTATGAAGTGATGTGAATGAAGGCATACACATCGTGTAAGTGATTTCATGACGTGTAATGTTCCCTTTTGTCCAATTTTTATATCTTTTCTTTTGGAATATTGGAAACCTATTCTCTACAATAATAAACACATAACTGATGAATTATCGAGTAAAACATGAATAATCCTTAATTAAATGAATTTAAAATATAGATACAATTTCATCTTATCACACTACCCAAGTGTTTATCAGTCCCAAGTGTTGCGAGGATCAACATCGTATGAGGAGGATCCCTAGTTACTCTATGCGTCTGGGGTTAAGTGTCATGATGGTGTGGTTAGCATATGATGACCTAACATGATTACTTGATTTTATGATGCTTGTTTTATTTTTTGTGCATTCATTATATATGATTCCATATAAAAGGGACATTGTGTTTACCTATTGAGTTATGCTTACACCATGCATGAGAATCATTATGCGTGTGCATATCTTTTGTTTGGATTTCAAGTGATTGGTTGTAAGGGGAATTGTAGTAGTTGGGTAGATTTTGAGGTGAATATATCTTGTTACAATGGTTGGTTAATTGGGTCGGAGAATTACATTATATATGGTGATTGTAGCTAGATTATGAACACATTTCTATGCATCTTTCCTATTTCAAATTGAAATTCACTAAAATATTTCTGAACCACAGAACATAATAACACTAGTCGCAACCAATCCAACTTCTGCTTTAGATTGTGCTATTGTATCATACTTATTGCAACAACCTAAGAACACATGTGAACAGAACATAAAATAATAGCCTAAAGTAATTTTCATATCAATAATTGAGTCTCATAGATCAGTGATAGAATAGCCTTGCAGAACTCAATCTTGATTTTCCTTAAAACTTAATTCCATAATTTTGTGTCTTCCACATATCTAAGAACTGATGTGATGTGATTCAATTGTGCCATTCATAAATCTATATAATATACTTAAAAAGTGTATGAAATTGGGTTTTTTATATGTTAAATAAATCAATCACTCATCTAGACTTATGTAGAAGGTTTTATCAATTTTATCAACTTCATCTTCTTTTCTCAGTTTCTACTTTTGATAAATTGATCTCACTTTTTGACAAATAAACACTTTCTAATTCTTCTAATTTTATTTCCATTCCAAGAAAACAAACCATGTCCTACAAATCAATCATCTTGAATGTTTTATTTATATCTTCTCAAAACATTCTCACAACGTCTTCATTGTTTTCTTAACATGAAAATCAGCCATAAATAATAGAAAATCAAGATTGATTTCATTACCATTTACATAGTGAGTTGCTCTAGTTTTCTAAATGTGAATCTTCTAAAAGATATGGATTATGGATTTTGATTTTTATATCAATTTGATAGATTTTAAAACCCTTTTGTGAAATTATTACAAGAAACAATCATATTTTATCTAGACTGGAAGTAGGAACAAGTGTTAAGAAAATGAACTCCAAAATTGATGAACATACTATTTTACAACAAGCCAAAATTTATGTTATTTTATTGATCCATCAGATTTAACTTGGTTCTAAATAACCACTTCACTAAAATCACATTTTCTATCTTCCCTCCTATCAAGTTTCCAATTTTTATTTTCTTAGATAATATTGATCTCTTCTTTTACTGCATTAATCTGTTTCGGATTCCTCTCACCTTTCCAGAAATCTTTTGGTTCATATATGACCACATTGGATCTATGATAAGTATTTAAAGTTTATCTTGTTTCTTTAATGGGAATGACATAAACCAATTATTCTTCTTTTTCTTCCAATCCCACTCATCATTCCCTATGAAATTTTTATCTTTACTTATCAAAAAAATTAGTGTTGAATTTCTGCAAGCTTCTAAGATTAAACTGTAGCCAATAAAGATCCCTACTTCTACCTTTATTTATGATTTATGTGATTTGATATGAGAAATATAAACAAATCACATGCATCAAAGTACTTTTGAAAATTTTAAAAGATGGTTTCAAACCATATCAGGCTTCATATAATGTTTTTTTTATTCCAATAAATTTTATAGGAAGTCTATTGAGAAAAGACTGGAGCATGTTCCACTTATGCCCAACATTCCCCAAATTCTTATCGAATATTAAACATCTATCCATTTCTATAATGGTATGATTCCTTTTCTCCATATATTTTTGTGGAGTGTATGAGGTATTGAGTTGATGTTCAATCTCTGCCTCTTCATAATAAAAAATTTATCTATTAGATCCATAATTCATTAAGAATTCCTTCAAATATAATCTTCCTTTTGAAATATAATTAGATGTTGTTGTTTCGAAATCACCTGGTGGAAATAGATTATAGAAGGAACTCTACCAAATTAATGTTTCAGTAGTTGGTAAAAACAAAGTTAACTGAATTAATCACACTAAATTGAACCTCACTTCAGCCTTGTTCACTCCAAAAGACATAACATTCATGCAATGTAAATTAAATGCAATCAAGTAAATAAGATCTTTGGTTTTACATGATTCTAACTTATAGTTCTAGATTTATGGGAGAAACACCATAACATTTCATTTCTCTAGATGAAAGATTACAACTTAGTAATCAACTATAAAAAAGTAATAACTTTTGTGTTCAGTACATAGTTCAACTCAAGTGCCCCCCCATAGAGTCACCTGACTATTCAGTTGCACTAACCTATAAAAAATAACAGCATCCATTCAATACACTGTTCTAACTACCGATGTCTTGTAAAAATATTAAAAGCGATAGTACCTTCCTGTAAAATAGATATTCTATAACAAGACACTAGTTTAATTTTGAAGTCATCTCACTATGTTGTACCATACTTGAGCCTTGTTCACTTCCAATTAAATGAAATCAAGTAAAAACACTTTGGTTTTACATTTTTTGAACTGGTGGTTCTACATCTATGGGATTAATCTATCGTAGAAACACTACAACATTTAATTTTTTGAGGTGAAAGATTTAAACTTATTAATCACTATAAAATAAGTTATCACTTTTATGTTTAATACACAATTTCAACTCAAGTGGCCCCCCATAGAGTCACCCGACCATCCAGTTTCATTAACCTCTAAAAAATGTGGGCGTCCATCCATTCCAATAACCAATCTCTTGGGAAAATATTCAAAGTAATTTCCCCTTATGGGGAACCAAAATTTCCATATCAAGACTGAAACACTCATTGACTTTTGAAAGTACAAGCTGAAACTTCTTGAACTAGACCGCCTGAACTTGAGCGCATCGGGAGAACCCATTCTGAAACATCCTTTTTATAAACCTCATTTCATAACGTTGAAAGGAAGAAACACTATCCATACCTTAACTTAAATTAATGCAAGAACTTCAAATCCACTCTTTTTAGTTGTCTCCTCTCAATCAATTGAAGTATAATTCACATTCCCAACAATCTCCCACTTGAATATTGCTTCAGAGAAAATCTCAAATTCACCTTCAACTTCTGAAACACACCTTATGATTATATTGCACATAATGTTCTTCCACCTCCTTTCATTCACCCAAGTCCTACTATGGATTTATGTTTCCTTAGTAATTATAGACCCAGACTCTTGGTAAACATATCAGTTGGATTTTGTTTTTCAGCTACCTTTCTGAATTCTAACTCACTATACTCTATCTTTCGAATATATTGGTACTTCATATCAATGTGTTTAGTTCTTGAATGAAACACATGATTCTTAGCCAAATGAATTGAACCTTATCACAATAAAACAATAATTTCTCCTAACTATTACCCAGTTCCTCAACCAAACATCTTAATCATACCATCTCCTTGTTTTCTTATATTATATAAAGTTCTCTCATCTGTTGTAACATGGAAATACAACATACTATTGTTCCTTAAAAAGTATAAACATATCCAGTTGCGCTATTCTGATAATTAGAATCACCCCTAAAGTCTACTTCAACAAACCCTAGAAGCAAATCATCATGTTCGAAATAAAGTGATGTTTCTTCCATATCAAATAATCAATTTAACATCTTCCCAATAAAACTTTCTCAGATTTTCCATAAACCGACTAACCACTCTCACTGCATGAGCTATACGTGGGCATGTACTCACCACCATAACATACATGTACTTCCTCTCTTCTTCCATTTGTGGTTCTTGTTGCTTCAATAGTTTGAAGTGACAAGTGAGAGGATTTGAAATTGAATTTCATCCGCTCATTCTTTCAATAATCTTCTAGATGTAATCCTTTTGTGATAAAACCAAAATTTTGGTTTTTATATCATGCTCCATCCTCATTCCTAATATCATATTTGGTTTAATAAGATCTTTCATTTAAAACTTTTAGGATAAATCACCCTTTAACTATTGAAATAGCAGAATTTATAGACATACCAATATCACATCATCCATGTACAAAAGTAATATTATTAAGTCATTTTTGATAAAATCCTTTAGATAACAACTATGATTGGAATTACTCCATAAGAAACCTAATTTTTTTCATAAGTGAATCAAACTTCTGGTACCAAAATCTCGATTCTTGCTTCAAACCATAGAGACTTCTTTGTTTTTACACTAAGTCCTGATTACGATTGTTCATCAAACCAACAGGTTTCTTCATATAAATTTCTTCCTCCAAATCACTATGATGAAAATACTTATTCACATCAATTTGTTTAAGGTAAAAATTTATATAAGTAACCAAAATTAACATCGTTTGGATGATAGTATGTTTTACTACCAGTGAGTATCTCTTAGAATTAGATTCCCTCCCACTGAAATCCTTTCACAACCAAGTGAAATTTATATATTTTCCTTCCACCAGCTTAATTAAAACAAAATACACCTTTTTTATTAAGTGATTTCTTTTTAGTGGTAATTATGTTATCTCTAAGGTGTTATTCAATCAAAGTGAATCCAAGTTTTGTATTTTTAACTCTCACCTTCTGGAATCTCCTTAAGTAGTCATAATTTGTGGAATTTGGTTTTCCTACATCCTAATAAACTCAAATAAATACTATACCTATACACCAATAAACTAATCCTCGATGATCATCATGAAATAAACTTTGAATCTTCTTCTTCTGGAACTAAAAATTATAGAACATATTCTTTTGGAACTCTTTGTTATGGAACTTCTCATATAAATCTTGCGTGAGCTTCCCCAGTTCTCTAGCTTTCTGATATATATTCCACCAGCTGCCCTTTCGAACTTTAAGAACTTTCCTCTAAACTTCATTCTAGAATATATGTCCTTCCATTGGATTTAGAGACATCTGAACATTATGGAACATTTTATTCTTTGGAACCACCATTCAGATCAACTTGAGCTGAAGTTGTATCTTCATTCGTAGTTTTCCTTCCCTTTATGTTCTAATCTTTCCACAATATCTCCTCATTAAAGGACACATTTATACTTCTAAAACATTCTTCTTTTCATCATCCCAAATCTGAAAACCAAAATCTTCATCCCCATATCCTAATGATAAACATGATCTGAATTTTGATTGCATCTTATGTTAATCTTTGTCATCAATATTCATGTAAGCTAAACTTATGAAAAATATGAGGTGTGATACTTCCAAAACTTTTCCTAAAAAAAGTTCTCTTAGTAATTTATATCCAAATTTTGTTGAATAATTATGTTGATTAATTAAGTTGTATTTCCTATTGCTTCTTCCCAAAAATCCTTATAAATTTCAGAATGTAGTAGAATACTTCATGTTATTTCCAGAAATGTCTGATTCATTCTCTATGCTATATCATTTTATTGAAGTGTACATATAATAGTATTCTCATATCAATTACTCTTATCTTGTAGTAGTTTTAGAAACTCCTTCTGATAAACTCACCACTATTGTCTGACATCATGCACTTCAACTTGATTTTGGTTTCTCTTTCCACTATAAACTTTCATTGAACAAAGATTCCAAAACACTTCAATTTTGTGTTTCAGAAAGTAAACTTATACTTTTCTTATTGAATCATCAATGATGGTAAATATTTGTATGAAGCAATTCTAGGTTTCATAATTTCAGTGTTCTTTGGGAAAAATAGAAGGACACCTTCTGTTGTTTTCTACGTATACAACTCTTACACATTCTGAAGTACGATTGATCCAACCCTTACACCCTAGGTCTTGTAGAATCTTCATACTCTTCTCATTGCGTAACATCCCAGTTCCGGAAGCCACCCATAGGCGCAGGTTGGTCACATGGCCTCAATCGCATTTCCCCGAATTCCAGAGGCTACGAACTAGCAGTGAGGGCCTTGGGTGTGATAGTGGGGAAAATATGACCTCATTGGTAGAGTGCACAACATATGAGAAACAATATACAATGGCGGAAGCAGTAAAAATCCATACACAAGTGAACAATGTAAGACTAGAGATAATAAACAACTAGAGCAATGCATAATAAATGATGCATGATACATACGTCTAGGAAAAAAGACAAACAAGTCACAATTCTGAATAAAACTATACTGAACCAAAGTAAAAAAGAAAAGATAAATATCTCCTCATCATCACAAGCCAAAGCTTAGTCCCATGCTCTCCATCTCCACATCAAGTCAAGTACCTGAAGTAGAATGGCTCTTTCTATTATATATACCGGCTGCAATATGATCTGTTTGGGACCAAAAGCATGGACCAAATAGGGTGTGAGACTAAATCTCAATAGGCAACCACCCGAAGATTTGTTCCTAACAGTCAATGAATATATGACAGGTAAAAGTATAGAATGTAGTAAATAGGAAAATACTCAGCAGTAATCAAT
The DNA here is from genome assembly GCA_963277665.1 of Viscum album. Classification (NCBI taxonomy): domain Eukaryota; kingdom Viridiplantae; phylum Streptophyta; class Magnoliopsida; order Santalales; family Viscaceae; genus Viscum; species Viscum album. The sequence continues at coordinate 1,945,978,077 of OY728133.1, read as the reverse complement.
CCATAGTTCCAATATCAAGAAGCAGATAATAATAAGCTAAACAAAAATAGGTAAACCTCTAGGAAGTAATCACAACCATCCCCCCTAATCTTACATACCAAGTACCAACTACCTTCTGGGCAGCACACTCAGCCTAACCCCTCTGGTTTGGTCATACGAAAATTATAAGACTCTTTGAGGAAGATAACTTGGTCAATACCCATTATAGTCTAAGGTAGTCAGGGACTCTCTGAGGAAGATCACATAGTCAATTCCCATTATAGCCCCAAGGTCAAGTGACTCTCTGAGGAATCTCACTCAGTCAATTCCTCTTATAGCCCCAGGTTGTTCACAGACTCTCTGAGGAAGCTCACCCTATCAATTCCTCTTATAGCCTGGAGTGGTTTAAGGTAATTCAAGTAAAACAAAGACTCTATGAGGAAGCTCACATGGTCTATCCCCTTATAGTATATAAATCTCAAAGACTATCTAAGAAATCTCACTCGGTTTATCCCCCTATAGTCTATAATGTCCAAAGACTCTCTGAGGAAGCTCGCTCTGTCTATCCTCTTTTAGTCTATAACACCAGGTTCTCACAGCCCCATGTAAGTCAATGCATAGTAATGCTATATGGCCAAAGTAAACCTACATAACTACTTGGCTAACCAGTCTACAACATCTCAAGTATGTTAGAAAACAACACTACATCCTACGACCACAAGGCATGGAAAACAGGCAAACAACCAATAGGCTAAATTAGACCAAAAGGTCATAAACAGAACAAATCATGAGCAGAACATCCAAGACATAGAAATCAACCCAAAAAATATCCAATTTACCTCTACACAGGCATACAATTATTGAAGGAAAAAAACAGGGGTAAAACGGTAAACACGCAATACCCCGTTCAAGGGTATTTGTGGAATTTGCATATAATACTCAAAGACTTCGAATGGAAAGGCACAAACCACCAACCTTGGGGTTAGGAGATCAAAATAATTGAACCAAGAAACCTGAATCTTTTTGGAATGTCGTAGATCTAAGAAAACCTCCAAAACGTTCAACCCACGATAACATGGAAAAGAAGAGGAATTGGAAAGCAAGTCTCTAGTAGAAGAGATAACTCACCGATGTGATTCCAAAATAATCAACGGTGCTCGAATCAGAGTACGGATGGAGGATTGGGGGCTCATCAAAGATCCACAGATGCTTGGTGCTCTCAGACGAATGAAACCTAAAAGGAGTGGTTTCTGTCCGTCAGACGTGACCTCGGTGCGTTTAATGAAAAAATAAAGTACACGACATGTACTTTTGGAGTACACGGCGTGTACTCACCTTTTCCGTACTTTGCTTTATGCGGCCTCCAGTCACTCCCACATGACCCTGTATGCGGTTACTACATGGCTAGCGCACAGCCTGCTGTGGCATCTGAGTACACGGTGTGTACTTAGAAAATTTCTAGAAATTCCTCTTTTCTAAAAAAACAACCATAAAGGAAAAAAACCTGAAAATAAGGTCCATGTTCTTATACACTTCCCCCCTTAAATAAATTCATCCCCGAATTTCCCTAGCGCAGTGTAGAAGAAGAACCCTCGAACAGTTATGACCACTATACCCATACATCGGCCTCCCCCTTCCAAGTGTCATCCTTTAATCACCCGTGCTACCACAACCCTCATACCAAGGGGACATATCGACCATGAAGAACCTTTGTACTATGGTCCACAATCCAGATAGGATGCTCCTCGAATGATGCATCAACTTCGAGCTCAACCTCCTCAAGTTGAAAGACATAAGACGAGTCTGAAAAGTAACATCGGAGCTGAGAGACGTGAAAAACATCGTGCATAGATCGGTACCTTTGATGTAACTGCAACCGATAGGCAACTGGTCCAACTCTATCCAACACCAAAAATGGTCTGATGTACCTTGGTGAAAGCATACCCTGTCTCCTAATCCTCTTGTGTCCCAACCTCGGTGTGACATGCAGGATAACCTGATCTCCGACCTCAAACTCCAGAGGTCATCTCCATTGATCAGCATAAGACTTTTATCAAGACTGTGCAGTATCCATCCTCCTCAGAATCAACTTTATCTACTATGTGGTAAGCTGAACATGACGAGGTCCCAACAAATCTGCCTCTCCTGCCTCCAGCCAATATAAAGGTGATCAGCAAGGACTACCGTATAAAGCCTCATAATGTTTCATCTAAATAGTTACTTAAAAACTATTGTTGTAGGAAAACTCCACAAGAGGTATATGCTTCTCCCAAGAACCTCTGAAATCTAGAATGCATGCTCGGAGCATGTCCTCAAGAACCTAAATCATACGCTTGGACTGGCCATCTGTATGAGGATGGTAAGTTGTACTCAAAAGTACTTGTGTACCCAAAGCCTTCTGAAGCCCCTTCCAGAACCAAGAAGTAAAACGTGCATCCCTATCAGAAACAATGGAGTGTGGAACTCCATGAAGATGCACAATCTCACAGATGTACAACTGTCCCAGCTCATCAACACTGAAGGTCTCCTTGATCGGAAAGAAGTGAGAAACCTTTGTGAGTATGTCAATGACAACCCAAACTACATCATTCCCTCAAGGAGACCTCGGAAAACTTGTCACGAAGTCCACCGTGACATCATTCCATTTTCACTCAGAAATGGGTAACTGCTGTAAAAGCCCTGCTGGTCGTTGATGTTCCGCCTTCACCTGCTGACAAGTAGAACACCTCATGAAGAAACCAGCAACGTCACTCTTCATACTTGGACACCAATACTGATGGTGTAGATCATGATACATCTTGGTGACGCCAGGATAAATTGGACAAACTAAGGAATGAAAATCACGCATCATCTCCTCGCGTATGTCTGCTGACACCCATACACATCCCTGTAAACGCAAGATCTCATCCTCACCTACAGTGCACCCAGGAATAGGGTCCTCTCCTGACATGATTTCCTGTAGTACTAGGCCTTTATAATCTGATATCTGCCTCATTAGAACTAGATCCAGAAGAGTAGAGTTAAAAGATACAGAAGAAAGAAAAGTTTGCCTCTGTCTATCGTGCACCTCTAAATGCATCTCAGAGAGCAGGGCCATAAGCTTCCACTCACTGCTGGCCTCCCGAACTACCTGTATTTGAGTCCTCCTGCTCAACGTATCAACCACTACATTGCCTTTCCCAGGCGTATAGGAAAGCTCAAAGTCAATGTACTGTAGGTACTCAAACCACCTATGTTGCCTCAAATTCATATCACGCTGAGTGAAGATGTACTTGAGACTTTTGTGGTCGGTGAAAACCACAAAGTGCTCTACCAGAAGATAATGTCTCCAAAAATGTAGGGCATGAACAATAGATTCCAACTCCTGATCATGCGTTAGGTAATTCCTCTCTTGTGGCATCAACTGCTGAGACCCGTACACCATGACTCCATCACCCTGCATAAGCATAGCTCCCAGCCTGATACATGATGCATCACAGTAAACAATATAAATCTTGCCTCGCACTGGCAAGACTAGTATCGATGCTGATGTTAACCTCCCTTTCAGCTCCTGAAAGGCTGACTCATAAGAATCTGACCACAAGAACTTCACACCCTTCTTAGTCAGACCTGTTAGCGGTGCTGCTAAGCATGAAAAATCATGGATAAAGCATCTGTAGTATCCAGCGAGCCCTAGAAAACTCCGCACCTCAAAGACATTCTTCTACTGCTCCCAGGAAACTACTTCCCTCACTTTCTATGGGTCTACTGATACTCTTGTCTCTGAGATAACATGACCCAAGAAGTGAATTTGATCCATAAAAAAGTGGCACTTCGAGAGCTTAGCATATAACTGATGCTCCCTTAGTGTACTCAAAGTGATCTCAAGATGGGTAGCATGGTTGTGTTGAGTGTGAGAGTACACCAAGATATCATCCACAAAAACCACCATGAAGGTATCCAAGTATCGATGGAACACTCGGTTCATCAGTTCCATGAAAACTATAGGCGTTCTCATGAGACTGAACGACATAACCATATACTCGTATAGACCATACCAGCTTTGGAAGGTTGTGAGAGGTATATCAGATGGTCTAACGCACAACTAATGATAACTGGACCTCAAGTCAATATTTTTGAACACCTGGGCTCCTCGAAGATGATCAAAGAAGTCATCAATCCTAGGAAAGGGATATTGGTTCTTAACCGTTAACTGGTTCAACATCTGATAGTCCACACAAAGCCTGAGGTACTGTTTGCCTTCTTCGTGAACAGGACAGGTGAACTTCAAGGATAAGTACTGGGTCAGATGAATCCCTTGGCCTGTAACTCCTCCAACCGTTTCTTGAGCTCATGAAACTCTGGTGTAGCCATCCTATAAAAAGTAATGGACACTGGTGCCGCCCCTGGAACAAGCTCAATAGAGAAGTCTACCTCACGCTCTGGAGACAAACATGAAAATTCCTCTGGAAAGACGTCCTTGAAACGATCCACCACCGGAGGAAAGTCCAATTGTGAAGTCCCCTGGTCATCCAGATATAGAATGAAAATCTAGACTATAACTCCTCCTAACCCAAGATACTTTGTACCCGATCTACTCACCTGGACATCCCACTCTCCCTTATGAAGAAAAGATTCACCCTCTAGTGATTTTAAACTCACCCTACAATGATGCCAATCAAAAACTTCCTGGAAGGGAACTAACCAGTCCATCCCAAGAATGACATCATAACATGTCATATCTAGGATGTACAAGTCCCATAGAAAGTGACACCCACAAACCTCTAGAGGGAACTCCTTGCACTGATGTACACTAGCTGTCCTAGTTCCCGACGGTGTGTCTAGTGTCAAGATGTTGGTAGAAGAAAAGATGCAGAGACCGAGACTCTCCAAAATAGTGAAAAATATAAATCTATGGGAAGTACCTATATCAAAAAGAGTTAAAGATAAACTGAGACTACTAAGATTGTAACTCATACTGTAGAGGGGCCAGGATCTTGCTCCTGATGGGTCTGCTCCACTACAAAGTTCTGGCCTGCTCCACGGCCCTGTGACCCTGCCTGACCACTCTGAGCTGATCCACTCTGCTGTCTCTAGTAGCTTGGTGACTGACCACCACGACCGAGACCTCCACCTTAGCCCGAACGGCCAGAAAAACTCTAGTTCTCAGACTGGTGAGAAACTGGTGATGCTTCTCCTGAACGCGTGGTCATAGAAGAACCCCTACCACCAGCTGTAGGTGAGAAGATCTGATAGAAATGCTGAATATGGCTCATCTTTCCGCAAGATCGGCACTCTATTGGGTCTCTCTGACACTGAGGACTAGTATGTCCGCTCCTTCCACACTGGTATCACACCACCTGGCTGTCCGAAGATACACCCTACCTACTCTGATCTCCTCGAGTAGAATCCCTGCGGTGCTTCCTACTATCATTAGGAGGAACACTAACTCTGGATGTCGATCCACCCTATCTCACTGCTCCAGAATCCATCATATTGCGCTCAGTAATTAGAGCATGTTTGACGATAGAGGATATCAAATTCAACCTGAAGATGTTCACCTATGATCAGATGTCGTGCCTCAGACCATCCTCGAACTTCCGCATAAGGAACAGCTCATCGCCTCTTGGAATATGTGTGAAATGCTGTAGCTCAGTAAATCAAGATGAGTAATCCATAACAGATACAGTTCCCTGCTTCAGACTCATAAACTCCTGGGCTCAATCGGTCCTCAAGGTCTTCAGGTAGAAGTAATCGTAGAAGATGCATCGAAACTCATCCTAAGTTATACTCTGCTGGTGTCCTGACCGTGAGATCACCTCCCACCACCTCTTGGTGGAGTCTCAGAGCATATAGGTAGCGATCTTTACCCTCTTCTCTTGAGGTATCTCCAAGTTCTTGATGATCATCAGTGTGGCATCTAGCCATGATTCTGCAGCCTAGGGTCCTCCATCCCCTGAGAAAGTAGGAGGATGCTGCTGCTAAAAAACCCACATCAATTCCACCATCGATGGGGCAGGAGATGATGCTCCCGGAAAATCTTGCATAATCCTCAGAAAGGCTTCCCTGAACTGTTCATCAGAACCTGTTCCAGGTATAATGGCTGGTGTCAAGGCTGGCACAATAGGAGGATCTACTGGAAGTCCCTGATCATCCATATTCGGTGTCTGATCACCATCTAGAAACTGGCGTACAACCGAAGGACGTCTCAGTGAAATAATTTTGATAGGTCAAATGAAAACCTTAGATCAGGATTATCAAATATTGAAAACAAGAAGTGTAAGAAGGTGACAGGAAAAAAAGCACTCAAGTTTTACAAAACATGACTACATGGCGTGTACTTTTACTACACGGTGTGTTCCATGAAGTCATTTACATGGGTGTGTACTCCTGCTCAGACTGGTCATGTAACACCCCAGACACATAGCATGTTGTCTCCACACACGACATATACTTGTGTCCCCTTTCCCTGCCCATGTCCTTCTTCACGGTTAATCCACACGGCTCTCTCCTAAGGCAAGATTACACAACGTGTACAATTCCTACATGGCGTGTACTACACAAGCTTCACCTGGCCCGTGTTATTAGTGACATGGATTGACACACGGATCACACTACGCGGCGTGTTCCAGATAGACACGGCATGTATGAGAGAGGATAACACCAGCCCATGTTGTTCGTGACACGGTCGGGTACCTAGGTCAGACTACACGGCATGTTCAGACGGCACACAACGTGTATTAGACACGACTCGTCCAACCTGTGTTGTTAGTGACACGGGTAAGCATGGGTTAGACACTACACAACATGTATGGACAATACACGATGTGTTCACTCAAGGTTTTTCTCATCCCGTGTTTCTTCCCAAACGGCCTATGACACCGTTTAGAGATTACACGACGTGTATGTAAAGTACATGACGTGTACTTAATAAAAACTGTTTCTTCCTGACCAGAATAACACACGGCGTGTAATTAACATTACACAGCGTGTATTCTGGGCTTTTCCAGACAGTAAGCCTCAGAAACTACTCCATAACCCAGAAAACACTAAAAAATCATTGAAAGTGCCAAATTTCAATCCATGAGGGCCCATACTCCCCGCAAATAAAGGTTTGGTATCTTATACATATTATTACATGAAAAAAAAGCAATGACCCACCAAATTCCGGTCCATGAGGGCCCATAACACCTCAAGAACCAAATTTTGGCTTTCATTCTAGAAAACCTCTACACAAACAATACTCTATCAAACAACAGTTATTTCTATCAAGGCAACTATCAAAACAACATGAATATTTTACACATCATCTACCACAATAACATGCAATCACTAATTCATACTAGATGGCATTGCAAGAATGAATGACATGTGATTTCTAGTAGGTGTCTATATGATGAATGAGATGGCATACCCTCATCTCATCGGGTTGCAATGGAAATAGAACCTCATTTACATCAACAATAACAACACAAATCATGTGAGTCACTCAAGGTGAAATAAAATCAACTGTAACAATTTCAAAACTAGAACAATTGAAATTAAACGAGGTAGATTGGCTTTTCCCTATACACGAGTTAGCTACTCCCGGGCACAGCTTAACACCAAGTACCAATTCCTTCATATCCCTGGCTATAGGCTTCAAACAGTAAGTCAAGAGAAAAGAAAACCCTCTAATACCACTTTGTAACATCCCAGTTCCAGAATCCACCCACAGGCGCCCCATACCCGGTTGGTCACATCGCCTCAAGCACATTTCCCCGAATGACAGAGGCTGCCGACTAGCAGCGAGGGCCTTGGGTGTGATAGTTGGGAAACTATTCCCTCATTGACAGAGTACAAAGTGGATGATAAACAATATAAAATGGAAGAAGCAGTAATAATCCATACTCAAGTGAAAAACGAAAGACTAGAGATAATAAAAAATTGGAGAAATTCATAATAAAGGATGCACGATACATACGTCTAGAAAAATAGAAAAACAATTCACAATGCTGAATACAAAAATACTGAACCAAACTAGAAAAGAAAAGATAAACAGCTCCTCAGCATCACAAGCCAAAGCATGGTCCCATGCTCTCCAGATCCACAACAAGTCAAGTACCTGAAGTAGAAGGGTGCTTTCCCTTATCTATACCTGTAGCAATATTATCTGTTTGGGACCAAAAGCATGGCCCAAATAGGGTGTGAGAATAAATCCCAGTAGGCAACCACCCGAAGATATGTACCTAATAGTTAGTGAATATATGGCAGGTAAAAGTACCGAAGGCAGTAAATAGGAAAATACTTCGCACTAATCAATCTACAGTTCCAATATCAAGCAGTAGCTAACAAGAAGCTAAACACAAATAGGTAACCCTCTGGGAAGTACTCATAGCCATCCCCCTGGTCCTACCTAACAAGTACCAAAAACCCTCTCGGCAGTACAATCAGCCTAACCCCTCTAGTTTGGTCATACGAAAATTATAAGACTCTCCGAGGAAGCTCACTCGGTCAATTCCCCTTATAGTCTAAGGTAGTCAGGGACTCTCTAAGGAAGATCACATAGTCAATTCCCCTTATGGCCCCAAGGTCCAGAGACTCTATGAGGAAGCTCACTCAGTCAATTCCTTTTATAGCCCTAGGTCTTTCACAAACTCTCTGAGGAAGCCCACTCAGTCAATTCCTCTTATAGCCTGGAGTGGTTCAAGTTAATTCAAGTAAAACAAAGACTCCATAAGGAAGATCACTCAGTCTGTCCCCTTATAGTCTATAAATCTCAAATACTCTCTAAGGAAGCTCACTCGGTCTATCCCCCTATAGTCTATAATGTCCAAATACTCTCTGAGGAATCTAGCTCGGTCTATACTCTTTTAGTCTATAACACCAGGTTCTCATGGCCCCGTGTAAGTCAACGAATAGTAATGCTATATGGCCAAAGTAAACCTACAGAACTACTTTTCTAACCAGTCTACAACATCTCAAGCATGTTAGAAAACAACACTCCATCCTACGACCACAAGGCATGGAAAACAGGTAAACAACCAATAGGCTAAACAGGACCAAATGGTCGTAAATAGAACAAATCATGAGCAGAACATCCAAGACATAGCAATCAACCCAAAACATATCCAATTTACCTCTACACAGGCATACATGCATAATAGGAAAATAATAGGGGTAAAACAGTAAACACGTAATACCCCGTTCAATGGTATTGGTGGAATTTTCACATAATACTCAAATACTTCGAATGGAAAGGCACAAAACACCTAACTCAGGGTTAGGAGATCAAAATACTTGAACCACGAATCTTGAGTCTCTTTGGAACATTGTAGATATAAGAAAACATCCAAAAAATTCAACCCATGATAACTTGGAAAAGAAGAGGAATTGGAAAACAAGGCTCGGGCAGAATAAATAACTCACCGATGCGATTCCAATGCAATCAATGGTTCTTGAATCGGAGGGTGGACGTAGGATCAGGGGCTTGTTGAAGATCCGCCAATGCTCGATGCTCTCGGATGAATGAAACCTAAAAGGAGTGGTTTCTGTCTATCAGACGCAACCCCGACGCATTTAATGAAAAACAAATAAAGTACATGACATGTACTTTTGGAGTACACAGCATGTAATCGCCTTTTCCATACACCACATTAAGAAGCCTCTAGTCACTCCCACATGGTCGTGTATGCAGTTACTACACAGCTAGCGCATGGCCTGCTGTGGAATCTGAGTACACAGTGTGTACTCATAAAGTACACAACGTGTACATGGAAAATTTCCATAAATTCCTCTTTTCTCCAAAAACAACCAGAAAGGAAAACCATACCTAAAAAGAAGGTCTAGGTTCTTACACATTGAGGTTACCATAACAACTATGCTAAAAGCCGTAAACATCCATAATATGTGACCCATCTCTTATACCTCTTTCTATGACAAGGTAACCCTGAGTTATCTTCCAAACTCCTTCCTCAAAGCTTATTCTGAAACCTACTTCATCCAACTGATCCATTGAAATCAGGTTCTTTCAAAGTATTAGAACATGTCAAAATTACTCTAGTATAAGAAAAATTTCATTTTTCAATTGAACATTCACTTCAACCTTTCCCATAATATCAAGAGCTTCATTGTCAATAAGATGTACTTTAAAAAATTTTCTCAAAGCATGATCTGATAAAAACCACTTTCTTGTGGAATGGAATAAAAATCCAAAATCTATAATCCAAGATTCCATATATGTATAAACATTTGAAATTATATTTACACTACCTTATATTTCCACTCTAAGCTCTCTATAAGGATTCATTTCATATGTTTTTTTTCCTATCACGACAATATTTCTTAAGGCGATATCATTTAGCAGTGCTAACATACAATACCACTTTCGAAATACTTCCATATGCTTCTCTTCCTTGATTCCTCTTTATCTCATTTAATTTTTTATAAGATAAGTGAAATATTCCTTCTATATTCAATAATTCATTGGAATATGTTGCACTCTTTCCTTCGGAGATCCTCATTAAGAATCAAGTTTTGAATATCAATGAACGCTAAATCATTATTTCCTCTTGAACTGCTCACAATTGATACCATGGATTCCCATGACTCTGGTAAATATGGTAACAAAATTGCCTAAAAATAATATGTAAATGTTACTTTAATTGTCTTCAGTTGGCTCAAAATTAAGTTGAAATCATTCAATAGATCAGATACAGATCTTCCTTCTGATAGCCTCATGTTGGATAACCTCTGCATAAAGAAAAATTTGTTCATTACTGTAGGTTTATCGTACATATATTTCAAGACTTCCATCAAATATTTTGTGTTTTTCCTCTCTTGAATGTTCCAAACCATGTTTTGGGTAAAGAAATTCATATTTAATTGAGTTCTTTATATTCATCTTTTTAAATTCACCTTTTCCCATTGCTTTTGATTTAACACCCTTCAATAGAATCTCTAGATCTTTTAGAATGATATAGTATTCTATTTTAATTTTCCAGAAACTAAAATACATTCAATTTAATTTGTTAATCTAAAACATACCTTCTTATGATTTCATCCTCCCAAAAAATAATGACTCCCACTAAAATTAAAAAAATGTCTGATTAAAATAATATTACACGAACTGAGAAAATCTCAGAGCCTCCTAAGAACCTTTCTTTTGATACGACTTGTTGACAATTCCTTCAAACTTAACCCGCCTTTTTAAAGATAATAAAAAAATTCATTCTAGAATCATCTGATAGAAATCGATTCTATAAGGTACTCTCATAGATTAATGTTCTATAAGTAGGTGGAAACAAAGTTCTCCTAATCCAACACACAAATTTGAACATAATTTCAACCCAACTCACTGAAACAAAAATAACATTCATGCCATGTAAATTAAATACAATCAAGTAAAGAAACTATTTGGTTTTACATGGTTTAGACTGACCCTCCTTTGTCCAAGAGAGAAACACTGCACCATTTAATTTCTTTGGAAGAAATATTACAACTTAGAAATCACTAAAAAACAAGTAATCAATTTTGTGTTCAATAAACAGTTTTTACTCAAGTGCCCCCACCCCCATTTTATAGTCACCTTGTCATCCAGTTTCACTAATATCTAAAAAATGCAAGTGTCAATAAATTTCACTATTCCAACTGCTGATATCCTGTAATAATCTTCAAAGTGACTGATCCTTCAAGTAAAACATCAATTCCACAACAAGATTGAAACACTCACAAACTTCTGGAAGTAAAAAACTTAAACCTCTAGAACCAGACTGATAAAACTTGAGCACATAGGAATAATCCCTTCTAAAACACCCCCTTTCCAAAAACATCATTCCAAAATGTCTTAAGGAAGAACCATTATTGCTTCCTAAACATAAAAAAATACAATATCTTCTAGAACCACTCTTTCAATTATCTCTTTTTGATCAAATGAAGTAGACTTTACATTCCCAACATACTCTTACATTATCATGTCTAATTTACAATGCTCTGGGGAGGAGGAATAAATACAAGAAAATCCTACACTACCAACATGGATGTACTTGAGACTCAAACTCGAGATCTCTTTGAAACCTAATAGGTCTTCTATCACTGAGTTTCACCCTAGGGGATCTTCCATTATTAGATATAAATTCTTTAATTTTTTGACCATTGTGTTTCAATCAATTTCTTGAATTGATAATAATTTTTGGCTTGAATATTAGAAAGTAGATCCAACACATCGTTGATGGAAATCACAAAATACTTCTAATGGGAAATGGGGTTTTGTGATGTTCAACAACATTGGTGTAAAATTTTTAACTTTTTTGATATGATATATTGTAAACTATACTAAAATGTGATATTTAACACTCATAAGAATCTAAAAACATAGGTGTAAGAGTTATCTTGGTAAGATTCAAAATTTTGATCGCGTAAGTCGTAAGGATGTAAAAATAATTAATTTATGAACTGAGATTAAATCAATGAAATATAACTATGTTGTATCAAGGAGTTTCATGGTTATGTTTGCACAAAATTTATAGAAGATAGATCTTCTAGTCAATTTATTGTATTTTAAACTAAAAATCTATAAGTTGATAACATGAATGGATTTCTCAACTACTTTCTTTATTTCTAACTCTACAATATGGACTAAGTGATTTTAGGAAATGGTGACCTGGAACCAATTCATTGATTTTCAAATTAAACACATATGGATGACTATATTTTCCAAGCCTCTTGTGCAAAACTTATACATGAGTTTTTGTTGTAGAGAATGTTTCTTTCCAATGGATCAATGAAAATATCTTACCTTTCATTTTTTTACTATAAATACAGTATTTCCATTTGAATCATTGATTAAAAACTTGTTTTGAAGATAAATTTGAAACTTTTTTGATCAATTGGCCAAGAATTATCTTATTTCGACTAATGTTTGGTATAAAAAATACATATTTGATAAGATCTTTACCTGAAATGGATTCAACTGCCACTTTGTCTTTTCCCTTGATAACAATGTATTTTCCATTGCCAATCTTAAATTTTCGAACCTATTGAAGTGTCCAATTCAAAGGTCAAATGGTTGGTCATTGTCAATGATCCATTTCTCACTTGAATAACATATTGCAAAGAAATAATCCACAAATAGTTTCTTGGAATCTTCCTCATTAGAATATCTCACAATATTCTCTTTTTGGAAGTTTCTATTACAAATTTTCTCCTAATGCGCCATTTTTTTGGCACTTTCACATCTAGCATCAGGTCATATCAAACACTTGATGACCCTTTTTCCAATATTTTCCAGTAGGAAAGTTAATTTTATTTCATCCATTTTCTATGGTAGAGTTTGATCCTACAACATATTCTTGTTCAACTTCTTTTTTCCTTTCCATATTTGATTTTTTTGTAACTTGGGTGATGATTTCCCTTTTATTGGATTGGTGTAACCTAATCATTGGATGAAGATGGGAAAATAACTAGTGGTACTTACTATACATCAGGTCACAACCTCCGTGGTGAGGTCGCTGAGGGTTGCAGGGGGTAGTGCACCCCTAACTGGTGACGCTGACGGAAAACTCTAACAATGTAGATTTATTTTAGCAGCATGCGACGAGACAATATAAATGTGTGGTGGACTTCAACATGACACTAACAGTATGTGACTGGTGACACTGACAATCATTGTAGCTCTACATACTTTCTTCCATCAATTACCATAGCACAATAGACTTACTATGTGGTTGGTGACATAGTTTCATTGTCTTATTTATGATCTTATTTCGAGATAGGGTTTCATACTCTGAGATTTGTACCTTGTAATTATACTCTTTCAAAATAGTGAAATGTTTTGCGTCTCTATGGATGTAGGATTTTTTTCTGAACCAGGTAAATTTCTGTGGACCATGGACATATTCTTCTTGTTCTTTCTTTTCTTCATCTGCAAAACTTTTTTTCTATGCGACTCTCAGTGTTTACACAATAACTAGTATCAAAGGTTGAGTTCAGAATATTGTGATCATATTTCTTAATTTGAGCGATGGATATGGAAAAACTCAAGGTGAATATTGATCGCTTAGATGAAAACAAACTTTAGTTACTAGAGGATTCACATCAAACACTATCTTTACTAGAAAAAGATGCACTTTCTGTTTCTGGGTGAAAAACCAATGAAGATGGAAAAGATGGAGTGAGAGATACTGGATTAATAGAATATATGATTCTTGTGCCTATGTTGGAAAAAAATGACATGTTTAGAATCAAAGAGAAGAAGACGATGACTGGGTTGATGAAGCTCATGAATATGTATGAGAAACCTGTTTCAAATAAAGTGTATTTGATATGATGATTGTTCAATATAAAACTGATTTTTCAATCTAAAAATGATTGTTCAATCTGAGAATTATTGAAGGGAAGATTTTTGTTGATCATGTCAATAAATTCAACACCATCACAAGTCTGTTGTCATTAGTGAGAATTATTCTTGATGATGAAATATTCACACTAGTTTTACCATCTTCATTACCTAATAGATATGAAGTGACTACAATAGTCTTGAGTAGTTCTTCGAGGAATAAAAAGATGGTTTTGAAGGATGTACAAGATCTGATCTTTGGTGGGGATATTTAGAGAAGAGAATTTGATAGATTCTTTGGTTTTTCATTGAATGTTGAAGGAAGATACATATACATGCATCAAGATAATCATATAGGATGAATAAAATAAAGAGGAAATATATGATAAAATATAAAAAAGTCTGTTCATACCTGTTAGATTTGTGGGAAGAAAGGAAATTCCAAGAAGTGAAAGGAAAAACAAAAGGCACTTGAAACCAATACAAAAAACACAATGACTGAAGGAGGTGATGGTGTATTGATGTAGCATGGATAACCCTATAAAGTATTATATTTTTGACTCAGGGGAATATTTCTATTTTGCATTAGATAAGGGTTTCCTAAAAAATTATATTTCTGAAAATTTTGACAAGGTATATCTTTCTGATGATGAACTCTTGAAGATTGTGGGGATGGATATATTCATGAATTAAAACTAATAATGAGAGTTTTTTGGTTCTAGAGGATATAAGGTATATCCCTATACTGAGAAGAAATATTATTTTTTTGGGAAGTTTGATGATGCATATTTTAGTATCATACTCACTGGTGGTGCATGAAAGATTACCAAATTAGTTATGATCATAGCTTGTGGAGATAAGTATGGAACCCTATACAACATGACATAAACTTTCATGAACATGCTTGCATCAATAAATTCTGTCCAGATTTCACAATAGTGGGACTACTAGCTAGGCAACATGAGTGAGAATGAGATGAAGGTGCTGAAAACATTAGGAATGCTACTAGAATGGAATTTAGTGGATTTTACCTTGTGTGAATATTGTATCTTTGGAAAGGAAAATAAGACATCCTTTTCAAGAAGAGGTAGAACATCGAAGGTCAGGAGGTTAGAGTTGGCACACATTGATGTTTGGGGGCCCACATTAGTACATTCCTTTAAAGGGTCACAATATTATGAGACATTTATCGATGACTCGATAAGGAAGGTATGGGTTTACTTGCTAAAAAAATTCGATGCAAAGTTGAAGAACATTGTGGATAATTATTCATGATCAAATTTGTGATGTTTAAGGTCTTTCAATGGGGGAGAGTATGAAATTCAGTAGTTCAGATAATTCTATTCTAATCATGGAATTCAGTGGGAGAAGACCCTTCTAGGTACATCGCAACAAAACGATGTAGGTGAAATGATGAATAATACACTAAATGAATCTTCCATGAGCATGAGGTTGAACTCGGTATATACATATAAGCACTCAATTTTTAGTAATTTTATTCTTTAGAAAAACATGTTTTTGTCAAAAAAATGATATTTTGTGAGAAAATATTATATTTAATTTACAAAGCTTTTAGTAGACATATTTTATGAAACGAAATTTATTTTTTAGTGAATTTTGAGGATTTTTCTGAAAAAGTTTCTTTTTCATTAAATAATGAAAATACTGATTTTTATTAGAAATGGTATTTTCTTTCAAGTATTTGTATAGTCAAATTTTATTTTGGATTATTTTTTAAATGTAATTAGTTCCCTATTGATTAAAAATAATTCAATATGTTCTTTGTAATGAATTTTATACTTGAATTTGGTATAAAGATATTTATTTTGAAAAATCATTTTTCATTGTGTTTTGTGTTTTTATCATAAATTAATTTTTTCCACTTCTATAAATTAAATCTTGAAAATGTATTGTATATTTGGAATTAAGAAGTTAAAATTTGGTAAATAGACCCCTTTTATTCTTGTTCATTAGAAATAGTAACCATAGTAAATAATTGTCATCATGGTAAGGGTAAATCAGTTAATTAATATTAAAAATAAAATGATAAGGATTAAAAAATGACCAAAAAAATTCATTTATTCTATTGGGTGAATTTAGTTCACCCATGTCTATCTAAGTTTAGAAAATATTTCAATTTGGTGCTATGTCTTTGATTTTTACCTTTATGATATTTAAGTAAATGGTAAAGGCAAAAATGTTATTTTCATAATTTTAATTTATATATTATTTTGTGACATAGATAAATATGACTTATGTTTGATTATAAATAATTATTTTAAAGATAAATTATTTTTTAATTTTTAGGGATTAAATAATTATCTTAAATGATTATGAAATGCTGACACAATATGTATTCAATTAATAGAAATAAAAAATAAATGATTTTTAAAATTTTTAAATTCATATTATTTTAATTAATAATTTTTTTCCACAAATTTTATAGATTAAAAAACATATTAGTGAATTTTTAATGAATTTGATTAGAATTCCATAGTTAACATGTTATTTTTAAAGTCAAATTAAATTAATAGTTTAAAATAATTACATTATTGTTATTTTATAATAAACAATTTTTTTATTAAATGATTTAAATTTTTTAAAAATCTAGTTTTTAACCTAGTGATTGATATATGTTTGAAAATATCAACTATCATCCATTTATTTACAAAATCTCTTTTTATAGTAACTATATTGACCCCTAAAGGGTTTTTTTGTTACTGCGGTAATTGTTAAAAAAGGTTTACACATGTTAAAATAAATAGATGAGGGTAATATAGATATATATTAAATTTTATTAGATGATATAATCTATAAAAATCCTCATAAAATCTTCAAACTATATTATTTTTGAGACTTATCCATGAAAATTAATTTATCTTAATTTAATATTTTAAGTAATTCCAAGAGTGCTCCTCACTCCACATATACAAGTACAGATCCTCCTATTTTTTCACACTTAAAAATCCTTTGATTTCTACTAAACCACTAACAAATAAATTTATAACATAACTTTCCACATTTAATAGATCTTAGTTTAGACATAATATCAAGTTTAGTGGGTTGAGGCGCGAAACAAAGGAATTTGTTTGAAAAAGATGTATAATATTTACCCGAATGTTTTAGTTTTATTTCTTCTTATAGATTAAAATATTCTTCAAACATGATGAAATAATAACATCAATATCTTACATATACTAAGTTGTTATTATGTTAATGACATCACCTACATCCATCCCCTCTTTCCATCAAATGAGAAATGAAATTGTCATTCGTGTGTACGATGAACTACCACCTCATGAACCAATTTAATTTTTTTACATAACTATATCTCAAAGATTATTATAATGATGTTCTTAATAAATATATTTTATTTATTATATTATTATTATTTTTAAAATGTGAATTATTATTTAAATTTATTTCATTCCATCCATTGAAATTGAAAGCAATGTTCATGCGTACGTACGACCTATCGTCTCCATGAACAATGCAATTCATTTTTTTTCTAACTCTTATGGATTAATATATATAATGAATATATATGATATTTATTTTATCACTAAAATTATGGATATTATTAACCCATGATCAATGTATAATGATTGAGAACACTAAACCAAAACATGCATGGAAATTGTAGCAGTTATCATTTGAAACAGTTATTTTAATATAGAATTATTAATAAACAGGTGGTAAAATGTCATAAGAAAATTATATATGGTATTATATATATGATAATGGTTCTAAAATACATTTATAATAAATTTATATTTATTATACAGGAGTTTATAACGCTTAATATGAAATACGATACCTAAGGTTAAAGATCTCTCTGAACCACACTTTTTCTTCTAGTTATGACAATTATCTCTCTAATTCAATATCTCTCTCCCTTTGATGTTATGGATTGGTTTTAAATTATTTATATATTTCCCTTATATATATACCTAGATCATTCCATTTTTATTTTAATGGGCGATTAATGAAATAAATTCTTTTCTCAAATTCATTTTTTAAAATCAAACCAGATTATAGAAACTTTTAGATCCCTTTATCCTTTTATGTGAAACTCATTTAGAGATTTTATTATCAAATGAAAACATTATTATGAGAACTATGATTATATACTTATATATTAACTTCAATAATATTCAATTCCTTTTTTTATTTTAAATATTTATGAAATTTCCTTTGATTATGATATTTGAGAAGATTATGTATTCTATTTATTTCCATGAGTAATTCTTATGATTATGTCTTATGATTGATTTACTTTTTTGGAACACATAATAATGAAAATGTTATGGTAGTTGTGACTATATAGATCTCCAATAAATTTCATAATTTTTTTGTCTCATGTGATGTTGTGTATGAGTAAGGGAGTAAACCTAATCCACAATGAGACTTCCCAACATGCGATGTTGTCTTGACCGTTATACTTGAATTATGCTCATGTAATGTTTTGTGTTGGTGAAAAATTTCACATGTTTACATGATATTATGATTCAATATTCGTTATGTTATTCTCTCATGTGATTAATCATGAAGATTATTTTTTATGATATTATGTTATACCTTTCACTCAAACGTTATGCTTACTTATTTTCAAATTGATGTTTTATGTACCTAGTCTTCCGAAGACACTAGGAATTTCGATCATTGTTTTGTTTTTAATGGATATTTATGTTAAAAATAATGTAATAATATGTTTAAAAAGTCTTGATTCACTATGTTTGGTATCATTGGAAAATATCCAGAAATTTTGGTGAACCATATAGAAAGTTGTTTTCAAACAATTACATCTATTTCTAGATACTAAAAGTGGATGTGCCTCTGATGTAGTTTTTGTACCTATGGGTAATAGATTTGAAAATTTTTCATTGAATATTAACTCGATATTCATATGATTCACAATAAAGGATTTGTTGCACACTTGATTTGACACTCGAGAGATATGATCTGACAAATTCACAATCTTTACAAACCATTATGAAGAACTTGAATAGATTTTTAGGTTAGAAAACTTAATAAGAAACTTACCATGGATAAACTAGATTGAAATAGACTCATAAGTTAGGATATAATTATCTTTTGTATGTTATTTATTCTAATTTCATAAGTTTCCTTCTTTATTCTTATTAGTTAAATCATTCTTATCTTGTTTTTCTTTTTTAGTTAATGATGGGAAATAGGAGAAAAATCGTGCTAACAACCAATGTGATAGACATTGTGATGATTTCCCTAATGATATTCCTAACCTTATGGGAGTGATATTTAGGGACTTCATGGAAGTACTAGCTCAGATGACTCATGCTATGAATAGTAACTTGATTCATGCGAAACACGTTCCACCTAAGAAAGATCAAGTTATGGTTGAGGATTTTTTGCAACAAATGTCTCCTAAATTTAATGGATCTTCTGATACCCTCATCACAGAATAATATATTAACTCTATTAAGAAGATGTTCTCTATCCTTAAATGCTCTAAACAATAGAAAGTTGTGTTGGTCGTTTATCACATGGAGGGGGAGCTGATTAGTGGTGGATGATGCTAAAAAACATGAGTCCAAATAGGATATTGATTTCATGGAATGAGAATAATTCAAGAAAATATTTTTCATTTAATATTTTTCCCGAACTCCCCATATTAAAATGGATATGGAGTTCCTTAGATGGAAGTAAATGGAGGATGATTCTATCATGGTGTATGAGGAAAACTTGACAAGGCTCACACGACACACCTCTGACTTCATCATCAATACTGAATGTAAGCTGGACCACTTCTTCAATGGATTAAGTTTAATTATATGGAAATATTTGGTGACTCAAGACTTTAAAAGCTATGAAGATATTGTTTGTTATTCCCTTGAGGTTGAAATGGACATTAAAGACTCTTGGTGTTCTCATGGTCCTGAAGATAAAAAGGGTAAAACAAAGGTTTCTTTCAAAGGATCAATAGATAAATCGCATGGAATAATGAAAACCCAACATCCCATGTGTCAAAAGTGTTAGAATAAGCATCTCAGAAACTATCGGATGAGAACTGGGAGATGCTTCAAGTGTGGAAAAGAAAGGCATCAGACTAATAAATGTCAAAGATAGATAAATAAATCCACACAAGTAAAAAATGATATTTTGTGTTGATTTTGGTTTTTAACATTGGTAACTATAAGAAATTATTTCATGAGATGTTTTAAATAATTTTTTAACATTGGGTAATAAAAATTAATGTTATAAATACTTTCGCATGGAAGTTTTTCACGCCAATTTTTTAAAAAACTGACTTGGAAAAAACATTATCACGTTGGTTGAAATAATCGACATCCAAGGCCTATCATATTTGATTTTTCACATCATTTATATGAAAATAGATATGAAAATGAATATTTTCAGGGTTTAATATGTTGATTATATAAAAACCAATGTGAAAATTCTTTTTTACCATGTTGGTTTTTAAGAAAACTAAAGTGAAAAATCTTGTTTTACATTTTTGAGGTCGGTTATAAAATAACCAATGTGATATATATATATATATATTAAATGAAATATTATTAATTCATCCCCTCTCAATAGTTCAACATATCAACAACAGAAAAATAGTAAAATACTAAAAAAAATAGCAGCAACACAAACATTTAAAATTTGAACTTTTAATTTTACAATGTATATTAAAAATAAACTAAAACCCAATCAGCCCTCTGAAATGATTTGTCCATTAAAATTTTAAGTGTATTAAATCTTTTCTAGTATTAAAATAATTCTTATAAACAAATTTAAAATTAAAAATAAATCATTTAACATGTATTCCAGATAAAACGAATGAAAAATTAAAGGAAAGGTTTATAAAAAAAATCAAATCTTCTGAAACTTTTTGACCGTATCGATTGAAATTATTTCAAACATAAATATTAAAACATAATATCCACATTACCTTACTATTTATTTATGACACTTATATTTAAAAGGATTTTTCAATTCAAAAATAACATTTTAAGTACTTACATCCAAAATGTAGTTATTGTAAATGAAGCCGCCTTTGGTTTTATATATCTGATATTTGCGCTCTTATTATTTGTTCTCTATATAGAAATTTGATGCCATGTTTGAAAATAATATGTATAAAATAAATTTATATTTCATTATAATATATTCAAGTATTAAAATATTCAAACTTACATGTTCAATGAAATCATAAAATTTTCTCTCACTTCATCATGGATAGAGCATAGCCATTAATTTTTTTTATCTCTTGGATAAAAAACACCCAACATCCAATGAATATTTATATATAAGAAAATATAAAATGATTGGTTATTATGTTAAGTGATATATAATACTTTATATGATATGTGTTTCATACACTTGAATATAAGGAAACATCGAACCCTGAATAATTGCATTTTTTAAAGTCTTTCAGCAATATGAGTTGTTCATTCTACATCAATCATTATTCTCACTATAGCTGAAATAAATTGTGGGTTTATATACCCATATACAATAATATTTTCATGTTTCTTACATATTTTATAAATATAATTAATACAAAACAAACATAAGTATAGATTTTCAATAAATTAAAATTATGGTATGATTTATCTCAATTGAATTCCATGAAAAAACATGCATTGTGTTGATTCCCTAATCTTCTCCACTTACAAGCTCTATGATATCTTTTTTTTAAAGTATCTCAATTATTTTACTTCTATGAATTTCATATTCCATTGGAATCTCATAAATGTTCAACAAAAAATTTTAATATGTTGACAACCTACCAGGACAAGTAGAAGTTGTATCTGAAGTCATAACATTTTGTATTTGTTTTCTATACAATATTTCTTTACCTTTAAAGAATTACTATATAATAAATAGATAAATATATAAAATTTAACATGTCAAAAAAAATTTAAAATTAAAATGAAATAAAGGATATAATATACCTAGACATCTACAGTAATTTTTCAAACAAGTTTAGATGGCCAAACTAAAAAATGGACATTACTTTGTCCAACTATGCTGACTTTATCTGTAGGAAATATTCTCATTGATCAATCTATAATATCTTTTTCAATGTTTATATGATTCTGTATCTCTATCCATTGATGATGAATGATATCTTAAATATAATATATCATTCCATATGTAAAAATATGATATAGGGATCATCAACATATAACTCATAGTAAATGTAAAGATGTGGACGTGGTGTAGGAGTAGGATAAGTAGGAGGAGTGAGATCTGTAGGTGTAGGAGCAGGATAAGTAGGAGGAGTGAGATCTGTAGGCAGAGAAGGAGGAGTGAGATCAGCATCATGTATTTTCTTGTATGTAAACATTGATTTCACTGAACCTCTGATCTCCTTATCCATCATCTCACAAATATCATGAACTACCACTTCAAAAGAGTCTATTTTTTTTAATAAACATCCTCAATTGAAGAATCTTCAGAACCTAAAAAACTATTTTTACTGATGCACCTATCGGGTATCCTCATACATGACCCTAGGGTGTTCGGGTTTTTCCAATGTTGTAGCTAAAATATCCTTCCTACCATTAACTTTGACGACCCCATGTGTGTTCTACTCCTCCAGATATTTTTGCATAGAATATTGGAAAAAATTCATAGTGAATCACAATATATAAATAATTCATCTAATTTAAATAAATAAATAAAGTAAACATCTTACAATCCACTCAGCTATAACCCAAGACTATTCCATAAGATATTATCCTTTTTTTCTCATTCATGTCTTCCATTTTTCATGTTTCTCTAGAGGGGAATGACGATCAACCTTTACGAAGCTTGAAGACTCAAATATCAGTTTTTGAAAAATTCCAGCAATAATTTGTTCTTCCAATAATGTATACCCTCCATGAGATAAAGAATAAAGATATAAATTATTGGAAAAACAAATGATAGCAAAAAATTTTCAAAAATGAGAAGTGAGTCTTCAAGATTTGCAGAGGTTAATCCTTATTCCCCTCCAGTGAGACATGAAAAATGGAAGAGGACTCAAATGAGAAAAAGCAGACAATATCTTACAGAAGAGTCAAGGGTTATAGCTGAAATTATTGTAAAAATGTTTATTTATTTATTTAAGTTAAATAAATTCTTTATATATTGTAATCCATTATAGATTTGTTCAAATATTCTATCCATAAATCTTTTGATGAGGAGAGCACATGAAGGGTCTTCATTACTAAGGGTATGAAGGATATTTTAGTTATAACATTAGGAAAACTCGAACACCCGGGCCGTGTATGAGGATACCCAGTAGCTGTATTGATAAAAAAGTGTTTCCAAATTATGAAACTTTTTCAATAGAGGATGTTGATAAAAAAATATAATTTTTGGAAGCTAAAATTTAGGATATTCATGAGATGATGGAGGATAGGATTAGAGCTTCACTACATTCAATGTTTAAAAATATGCAAAGATAGTTTTAGGATGCTGATCTCACTCCTACTTATCACACTCCTACAACTTTTTTTTAGATCCCACTCTTTTCACTTATCCCACTTCTACACATCTTCCTCCACAACTTCATATTTCTTATAAGTTATATGTTGATGATATTCAGCATCATATTATTGCATATAAGATGATATATTATATTGGTGATACCATTCATCATCAATAGATAAAGATAGTGAATCATAAGGTTACTGTATAAGACATTTCAGATCAACAAGAATATCATTTTCTATATATGAGGTCAGTACAATTGGACAAAGTATCTATCATTTTTTAGTTTGACAATTTAGACTTGTTTTAAAAATTACTATTGAGGTATGTGTATATTATAATTTTTTTATTTTATTGTTAAATTTGTTTTAACAGTTTAAAGTATATATATTTATCTATTTTTTATAGAAATAATTTAAAAGTAAAAAAATATTGTATAGACAACAATAAATTCAAACTTTTATGACTTTAGATACAACTTCTTGTAGTCTTAATAGATTATTAAATATATTTAAATTTTTTGTTGGATGTTTATGAGATTCTAGTGGAAGCTGACATTTGTGGGTTTGTAATGATTGTGAATCTTTTAAAAAAATATATCATGAAGCTTGTAATTGGAAATGAGTTGGGAATCAACACGATGTAAGTTTTTTTCCATGTAATCCAATTAACATAAATCTTTGTGTTATTCTAATTTATTGAAAATTAATACTTATGTTTGTTTTGTATTAGGTATCTTTATACAATGTTTATGCATCATGAAAAAACTACAGTATATGGATTTATGGACCCATAATTTATTTCACCTATAGCAAGACCAATGTCTGATGCAGAAAGAACTATTTATATTGCTGAGAGTCCTCAAAATTATTCAATTATTCAATGTTGGATGCTTCCTTATATTTAAGATTATGAAACATATATCTCATAAAGTTTTATATATCTTTTTAAAAAATCACAACTCACATTATATTTTCTTATATATTAGTGATCATTGGATGATGAATGTTTTTTTTTCAGGAGAGATGATACTTTATTAACCATTCTCCATCTATAGTGAAGTGCAAGAAAATTTTATGATTATATGAACACATAAGTTTTAATACTTTAATACTTGTATATATTATAATGAAATTTAATTTAATTTTATATATATTATTTTCAAACAGAGCATGAAATTTTTTTAGATAAACAACAAGAAAGAAGACTACAAAGATTAGATATGTAAAAATAATGGTAACGTTTCATTTATATTTACAACATTTTGGGTTTAAGTAGTTAGAATTTTTTTTTGAATTGAAAAAATATTTTAAATAACAATGTTATAAAAAGGGTAAAGGAATGTGGATACTAAGCTTTAAGATTTATTTTTGAAATAATTTCAACTGAAGCAGTAACAATGTTCCAGAAGACTAGATTTTATTATATACCATTATTTTAATTTACATGATAAGCGCTTCCTTTTTAATATATAGCTTTTTTATAACCCTCATCCTTATATTTAACAAGAGCTAAGACACTTAAAAATTGAATGGGTGAATCATTTCATAAGTATGATGGGTTTTTAGTGTATCTTTAATATACATTGTAAACTAGAAAGTTCAAATTTTAATGTTTGTGTTGCTGCTGTTTTTATGGCATGCTATTGTTTTTCTACTGCGAATCTATTGTACTATGGAGTGGGGATGAATTAATAGAACTTTATTTTAAAAAATATTTTTCACATTGATAATTTTATAACAAATGACTATAAATATAAAATAATATTTTTTAGGTTTGTTTAAAAAAAACATGGTCAAAGTTTTTTCACGTCAGTTTTATATAACCGATGTAGTAAACCTTTAATATATTTCTTTTCATGTCTATTTTCATATAACTAACATAAAATATCAAATATTATGGACCATTAACATGTGGTAAACTATTTTTCATGTCATTCATTTTATAACCGATGTAAAAAAATTCCACCAGAATGAATTTATAATGTCCATTTTTATTACCCAACATTAAAAACTTATTTATAAAGTTGACTGCAATAACCTCATGTAGAAACTGATGTTAAAAACAAAAAAAACTGATTTGAAAAAGCCATTTTTTCACTAGTGTAGCTGACAACACGAGACCCCCTGGAGGGGGGACTCAGGTAGTCAATATCCCCTCTCTCATTGTTGGCCTGAGAGGGGTACCCTTTGGGGAGGAGGTTGTGACATAGTGGTATTAAAGGTTCAATTTGAGAGATATGATGAAGTTTGAGTTAGTCAAATTTGAGACTGCGTGGGTCAATAGGGAAATGGTGTTACCTAAGTTTAATAAGTGACACAAACATGAAATACTGGCTGAGACATAAGTATTTACCCCCTCCCCACCTTATGATCTGATGTACAACCTTTTATCGATCCTACCAAATAAAGTGATATTGAGTATAAGGTAAAGACCAAATAAAGGACCATGCATTATTCTTCTTTACGTATGTGTTTGAAATGATTAGAACTTGAGATCAATTAAAGCTTAAAAAATAAATAATTTATTAGTTTTAATATTCTTTATTTCTAGTTTAGGAGTCTCTAACTGTTTTTTCTTCTGGAAGACATAGATCTAGGTCGATAACTCATTAGGTTTGTATTGAAAATGTTTACCAGAATATGCTAGAAAATTGCCATGGAGTAGAGTTCAACCACCACAAAACTTAGAGGAGAACACTTCAAGAGTTTCAATGCCTGAGTCTATAGAAATATGAGTGCTTCATTTCAGATTCAATTATAGAATACTGGTTGGAGGAGATTTAAATACCTTTTAGTTTGATTCATGCTCGGAAAGAGTAATAAGTT
This sequence comes from Viscum album, assembly GCA_963277665.1. NCBI lineage: Eukaryota > Viridiplantae > Streptophyta > Magnoliopsida > Santalales > Viscaceae > Viscum > Viscum album. Next base: position 1,945,951,512 of record OY728133.1, on the reverse strand, counting down.
TCGTTGTCCATGATGTTGCTGCATGGAATAGTGAGGCTAAGGTGGATGTTATTCCTTAGGGATTGTGAGGAGTCATGTAGGATCTTGACCTTTTCTGGGAGAGTCTTGATCTTGTTACAATTACTCATTTTTCTTGTTTTGAGTGTATTTTATTCTAGTTTTATCTTGGGTGTGTTTGAGTGAGGATTGAATGTTTTTTGGAAGGGTTTTGGGTAGTGCATGGTTGGTGCATGATTTTCTCAAATTGTGAAACCCTAGATAGAGGTGAATTTCATGAATAACGTATGAATTTTAAAACTGTTCTAAGGATACCATGTGTGCAGATTTTTAAACCCCTGAAAATTAGATTAAAAATTCTTGAACCCATCATACTTCACCCTAACTCAGCCCAATTTGACTCTAAATGATTTCTATCATTTTTTGAGGTTTCTAGATGAATTACAAGGCATTACAACCTTAGTTCATAGATAATCATAGCCTAGATTGAAGATCTTTATCTCTATTGGTAATAGATTATCATCCGAATTGGTTTCCTCCATGTTTCTTGTCTTTCCCTCATCTTTTGAAGGGATGTTTTTCTCTGTTGGTGATGGATATAGTTCTAGGTTTGATAGATCTAATCGGGTTGATCTTATATCTTGGGTTCAAATCTAGATTTAGTTCTTCATTATGATCTTGGGTGTTCTTCTTCAATTTGGGATTTTTGTTGGCAAGTGTTCATCATCAATTTTAAGGTAGGTGGTCTAAATTAAAAATCCCATAGTCTTGATTTAATTACGTGTATATAATTGTGAAATTTCAATTTCCATGATTAAATTGATTTAATTAAATTTCCATGTTATAATTATTTGGGTTAAATTGGGGATATTGAAATTGGTGGATTAAGATTAATTATTTGGTTAATTAATTAATGGAACATTTTGATTATGAAATTGATGAGATATTGAAATTGTGTAATCCATCAATTAATGTGATCATGAATTAATTGAAAATGATAATTATGAGGTTGTTGGCTTAACCTAAATGGTTTAATGGTGATTCTGTTATATTATTCCATGTGATTAAATTGGAGAACCATGTTTTTCGTGATAAATTTTGATGGTATCATGATGTGAAATATTGGTAAAAGGATTAAGGTTAATTAATCTTGATTAATGTGATATATGTGATGTATGTGTGTATGTTTGATTGATATATGAGTGTTGGAAACATAATGATGCTTAAAAATCCCATAAGTGATTGAATGATATATGTGTGTGGGTCAAGGACTGATACTTCAAAAGCCTATAGTAATTAATGAGTTGTGGGATACAGACTGATGCTTCAAATACCCTTGTGATGCTAGACATGTTGTTATAGGCACAAAATGTTGGCATTGGACTATGATTCCAATTGGGAATAATATTAATTGAAATGAAATGATAATTGATAACCATCATATTGTGATATGTGATATCCCTTGGGGATAGTTCAGACTCCGGCATGGGTTGAAGCAGGTATTGATGGATTGAGTGTCCCCGATAACCCATGAGATTATGTGGTTAATTAATGAATAATTGAAGATGAGATATTTTTTTACTTATGAATTGTACTTTATTATTTATATAACTAAATACACTATTATTGATGGAATATTGTTTTAGATGTCATTGGCATAACCTACTGATTTGTACTCACACCCTACTCGGGCTGCCTGATCGGTACCCAAATAGACTTCATTTTGCAAGACATGATAATGGTAAGAGCCCTATGTTAGATGGATGAGTTGGGATGGATCATGGATGTGGGAACCATACTTGGTGTAGGGACCTTCTTGAGAGTTGTTAGTGTCTTAAATTTGGTTTTGTATTTTTCACTTGACAAGTAGTTTGACATGAAATATCTGTTGTTTTAGTTTCTTATATTGTATTTGTCTTATGGCCATCATGTGATACTGGAATTATTTTGGTTGTGGTTATATCATTTGGATATTGTTTATTTATTCCACTGTTGTGTTACTTTGATTTAGAGAGTATATTCTCCTCACGATCTATATTAGATCTTCACTTTTAATCGGAAGCCTCTAGCGTATAGGGAGGCACACCTGAGGTCATGTGACCGACTAACTTGGGACACTGGTATGTGGCACTCAGGTCGGAATGTCACAAATTGGTATCAGATGAGTTTTCTTTTTTTTTTCTTTTGTCTTATTATTTGAGAAATATAGATAGGATAATAGGATGAGATTGTCCTGGGTTAGGAGCTTGTTCATGGGGGTAGCTAACCCATGTACTAGGGAAAAAGATGAGTGACCAGGGTGGGATTTTTGACCCCATGGAGCACAGTTCAGTGGTTACATCCTTGCTGTACCTATGGCGGTGAGTTGAGGAGGTCCGGATTTTGAAACTTTGTGTCAAAAACTTTATTTCCTTTTACCCACATCCTTGGACCTACCATTTATTACATTTTAATGGTATTTCATCTCAAGTGATGCACTTTTTGTGTGATATGATCATTGTTTTTGTTATTTTCCAAGATTTGAATCATGGCCGGGTATTGCATGAGATTTTTGTGTGCATGAATCATTATAGACATTCATGATTTATTGTGACATGTATCATAACACCTCGATTTTTACCGTGTGGTGAAATTTGTGGGACTTAATTTTGATGGCTTAATGTGAATTACTCTTGTTAAATGTGTTAATGTTGTGTTATGTGTCTTGAGATGTGTGTTTGACATTGTAGAGTTGTGCCTCTATGATGAGCTTGTTAGGAGGACAACATGAGGTTATTGCTTGAAATGATCCACCAGTAGTGGAACCTGAGACACCAATAATTCCATATGAAGAAGTTGTAGGGAAATTTGAGATAAATTTTCTCATTTTATATAGTTTATAGTAAGATTCCTAGGGTGGGTTGTGAAGAGCATGTCAGACTTGATGTGAGAGTTTCAGTTGCAACACCCTGCAACTTTCACTCGAGAGAGTGGACCTGAGGAAATTGACTTCTGTATTGACTCTTTCTAGACTATTCTTGACCACTTGAAGACTCCTGTGGAGAAAAAGGTCAAACTTTATACTTATATGTTACATGGTAAGGAAAAAGGTTGGTGGGATATCCAAACTCCGGATAAACACCTAGACAATTTGGAGTGGAATGACTTTTAGGAAAAGTTTTTAAGCTCCTTTACCCTGAGATGCTCGGGAAAGAGATAGAGATTGAGTTTATGATGTTGACTTAGGGGAGTATGTCTGTTATGAGCTATGTAGGATTTTTTAAAAATCTACAACGCTTTTCTTTGACATTTACAGGAGATGAATCCATGGTGACAAATGATTTTTGGGTGTTCTCAAATTAGAAATTAAGTCCCTAGTGAATATCTTTCAGTTGAAAATGTTTTTTGAGTTGGTAAATCCAACTCTCAATTCTGAGGGGAACCTGAAGGAGGATTTTTATGGAGGATAGATGGTTTCTATTCGATGGTCCGGAGGTATGGATTTCGAGAGCAGGAAGAATCATTATGAAAATGTTGACCAGAGTAGTGGAAAGTAGAGTGGTCGGGGGAGGATTGGTTACACATGATCTTACCCAGATGCTTTCACCAGTGTGGTAGGGTGGGTCAATTTCTTAGAAAATTACCTGGAACACTAGTAGAGTGATGAGCCTACGGTAGGATGATAAATCTACAGAGGTTATATAAGAACCCATGATAGATGGGTAGTGATGAAGCTACTAGATAGAAATATAATGTGGGAAAGAGATCTTCTACACAGTTTCAGTATGAAGTTAGAGATTTACAAGCCATGGTAGTAGAGGTAGTGGGTGTAGTGATTCTGGGAAAGAACACACGTATCATCATATTGGTTTAGTTCAGGGGACTCAGACTACATCACAAGGAAGAGGGGAAATGCAGTTGCATGCAGTTCAGCCTACACTGGTGGATAGTGATGCTGAACCGTCAATGATTAGAGGTACTATTCCTATAGATTATACACTAGCTAGTTACTTATTTGATACTGGAGTCTCTCATTATTTTATATCTTTACAAATTATGAGTAGGTTGAATTTGGTAGTAGAGTTTATGAGTGGGGTGATGACGATAGATACACCTTTGGGAGTAAGGTCAAGAGACATCTGTTTGTGCAAGAGATGTTCTCTCGAGTTTGGGGAGTATCATTTTCTATGAGATATTTATATCCTTGACATGTTACGCTTTCACCTAATTATGAATATGGGTTGGTTAGTAGCATTACAAGCCCACATTGATTGTTACCACATAAGTGGCTTTTACGTCTCCTACTGGTGGAAAATATATTCACCATGGAGAATGAGATATCAATGCGAACTGTGTAGGACTAGTTCATCAGTAATAAAGGGAACTCACCACCCAGGTTGCTAGTTTGTTGTTGGATGATGGGGGTGAAAATTATGATGTATTTCCACCCATAGTGAACATGTTTCATGATGTGTTTCCAAAAAACTTCTTAGGTATACCACCTGATAGAGATGTGAAATTTACAATTGAGATCATGTCTGGGGTTGAGGCAGTTTATATTCCACCATACAGAGTGACACCAACAGAACTTCAACAGTTAAAGACTAAACTAGAAGAGTTGATGGATAAGATGTTTATCCATCAATGTACGTCACCATGTTGTTTCCATGTTTTGTTTGATAAAAAGTGTGGTGCGACTCTAAGATTATGTGTTGATTACCAGAAGTTCAACCAGATGACAATGAAGAACCAGTATATTATTTCATGTATTGATGATATATTTGATTAGTTTAGGGGAGCTTGTGTTTTCTCCAATATCGACCTGATATCAGGGTATCATCAGTTGAGAGTTATAACTTCTGATATACTGAGTAATGCTTTCAGAAATATTTATGGCCTATATGAGTTTGTCGTGATGCCATTCGGTCTGATGAACACACTAGCAGTGTTCATGATATTGATGAATAGAATATTCCACCCATACCTGGACTTGTTTGTGGATGTATTTGTGGATGATATCTTGGTCTACTTCAAGATTCATAACTATCATGTCCAACATATTGACACCATCCTGAGTACTCCAAGACTAATGATGATCATGCCCAACATCTTGACATCATTCCGAGTACACTAAGAGAGTATCGACTATACACCAAGATATCTAAGTGTCAATTATATATTGATCTGGTGCATTTCTTAGTTTATATAATCTCAGAGGAAGGTGTGTTAGTGGACCCAGAGAAGTTGAAGACAATTGTTTCTTTGGAGCATCCCAAGAATTTTTTCAATATCTGTAGATTTTTGGGGTTGGGGGTTATTATTAGAGGTTAATCTAGGACTTCACCCATTTGGAAACACCTCTTTTGGGATTGACCAATAATGGGATAAAGTTTTAATGGTATGTAGCATGTAATAATGCCTTCTAGAAGTTGAATAAGTTCTTGAAAATGGTACCAATCTTGAATCTACCCGAGCCGAGGGAGGAATATACAGTGTTTTGTGACACTTATGGGATCTTTCTTGTAGTATTGTTGATGTAGGGAGTTCAAGTTGTGGTGTGTGGGTCATGAAATTTGAGACCACATGGATGGAATTACACTACACATGACCTCAAGTTGACACTAGTGGTTTATAATTTGATGTGTTGATGACATTATCTGTTGGGTGAGAAATTTACTATGTATACCAACCACAAGAGGTTAAAGTATATCTTCTCACTTTGAGACTTGAATATCTAGTAGCAGATTTGGGTTGAGTTTATACAGTCGTTTGACTTTGATCTAGCACATATGCCTAGGAAGAGAAATTGTGTTTCTGAAACTTTGAGCATGAAAACTCAGACTCAAGAAGTTCAAGAGTCTAGAGTTGGGTGAAAAATGATGACTTTACTGGCTAAGATGTATGTTGTGGTTCCGGAGGTTCAAGAGCAGATGAATCACATATCAGTTTTAGTAGAGTATACACTTTTAAGTTGGATCAAGGAAAGAAAATATCAGGATCTGAAATGTTTGTCCTTGAGGGAAATCCTTGAAGGTGATGAGGCACCTTTAGATTGGACCATAGATGAGGACATGATCATCTATGTCAGGAATCAGGTTGTTGATCCTAAGAACATCGTGAATTTCATTCCTTGAAGTGAGTAGTTCATCTAGGTGTGACCAAGATGTATAATGCCCTACAATGATAATATTGGTGACCAAACATGAAAAAGGAGATAATAGAGTTCATGACAAGATGCTACACTAGTCAACAGGTGTAGATCGAGCATTAACGACCCAATGGTTTTATGTATCCTTTTACCGTTTTAGAATAGAATAGAGACAATGTTACAATGAAACTTGTGGTGGGTCTCCTGAGGATGCCTCAAAAGAATGATGTTATTTGGGTGATTGTGGACCAACTGACAAAAGCAGCATATTTTTTTTCCTATACAGGAGACTTTTCCTATGGATCAGTTGGGAAACTTGTACATTAGGAAGATAGTTTGTCTGCACGGGGTGCCATGGAGTATTATTTCAGACCATGAATCATGATTTACTTCACTTATGGAAGATATTATATGTGGAACATGGTATATAGGTTTTTCTGAGTATGGATTTCCACCTATAGAAAGATGGGTAGTCAGAGCATACTATACAAGTGCTTGAGGATATGATGCGAGCGTGTGTTCTTGACTTTGGTGGGTCTTAATGTAATCAATTAGTGCTCATTGAGTTCTTCTATAACAATAATTATTAGAAAACTATAAAAATGATATTATATGAGTCTCTTTATGGTAGACCATGTAGATCACCTCTATGTTGGATGGAAGCATATGAGTCAAAGTTATTGGGGCTGAGTCTCATGAAGGAGATGTCGAAGTAGGTGAAACTGATTAGGAAGTGTATGACTATGGCTCAGAGTAGAAATAATTCATATGCTGATATAATTTGAAAACCCCTAGAGTTTATGGAGGGTGATCAGGTGTTTTTATTTGGGTGTCGCCTAGATTGGGTCCCCATAGGATTCAGAGGCAGGGCAAGCTACCACTCAGGTTTGTTGGGTCATTTGAGGTTGTGGAGAGAATTAGGCCGATGATGTAATGATTGTTTCTTCTATAGAGGTACAATGTTATGCATGATGTATTTCATGTGTCACAACTTCAATGGTATCACCCCAACCCATCTTATCTAATCTATGTGTATGATTTTGATCTTGAGACTGATGTGACCATTGAGGAGAATCTAATAAGTGTGTTAGATCACAGTGAGAGAGTGTTGTGGGGAAATATTGTGTTGATAGTTAGTATATTGTGGAATAGTGGTCATGTTCAGGAGGAAACTTCTGGAAGATAAGCAGATATGTGGGCTCAGGGACCCAATATTTTTTACTCGGTATCTTAGAGATGATTTGGAGTACTACTCGATCATGAGTTGTTGTAAGGTGAGAAGATTTTAAGATATCAAATTTTTTTGGGGGTATGTATCAAGATTATTATAGGAACTCTTTTTCCTTGTTTTGAGTGTACTTTGTTTGAGTTTTACATTGGGTGAGTTCGGTTGAATATTCACTATTTTTGGAAGGGTTTTGGCCAGTGCACGATAGGCGCACAGTTTTCCCAAATCATGCACCCTATCCCAGCAAAATTGTGCAACCCTAGATAGAGGGGGATTGAATAGTTAATGTGTGATTTTCAGGTTTTTCACCCTATTATGAGCAACTGTGCATCCCCTTAGGAGAGGCGCATAGTTAGGGAACAAGTTTCGGCAAATTGTGTGCCCATGCTCCGGAAACCATGTGCACTGATTTTTAAACCCCCAAAATGAGATTAAAAATCCATGAACCCCTCGAACTTCACCCTAGCTTGACCCAGTTTGAACCTAAATGATTTATCTCGTTTTTTAGGCTACTAGTCAAATTATAAGGCATTCCAACCCCTTTTATTGGTGAATCAAAGCTCATATTGAAGATCTACACCTCTCCCGGTAAGAGATTCTCATCTCGATTGGTTTCCTCCCTCTCTCCCATATTTCCCTAATATTTTGAAGGGATGTTTTACTCTATTGGTGATGCATCTAGATCTAGGTTTTGATATATCTAATTAGTTTGATCTTGGGTCTAGGTTTTCGATCTAGATATTGTTCTTCTTCATGATCTTGGTTGTTCTTCTTCAATTGGGGATTTATGTTAGCGAGTGTTCATCATCAATTTTAAGGTATCTATTCTAAATTACAAATATGATAGTCTTGATTTAATTAAATGTATTTAACTGTGAAATTTTAATTTCTATGATTGATAAATCCAATTAAATATTGAATTTATTTAATTAAATTGGGGCTATTGAAATTGGTGGATTGGAATTAATTAATTTTTTAATTAATTAATGGAACATTGTGATTACCAAATCGATGAGATATTGGAATTGTGTAATCGGTTGATTAAGATGATTATGAATTAATTGAAAATGAGAATTATGAGGTTGTTGACTTAACCTAAATGGTTTAATGGTGATCCAATTATATTAGTCCATGTGATTAAATTGAAGAATCATGTTTTTTGTGATGAATTGTGATGGTACCATGATGTGAAATGTTGGTAAAAGGATTAATGTAAATTAATATTTATTTATGTGATATATGTGGATATATGTGACGTATGTGTGTTTGATTGATATACGAGTGTAAGTCACATACTGATGCTTCAAAATTCCATATGTGATTGAATGATATACATGTGTGGGACATGGATTGATTCTTTAAAATCCCATAATGATAAACGTGTTGTGGGACGACCAACCTTGTCATTCTCCATTGTGTCAGACTGAGGTTGTAGAGTCAGCAATTCTCAGGATATAGCTAGTGTAGAGTATGAAATATATGGTTCAGTTAATTCACAAGAGGATAAAAGCAACAAAATATCATTATAAGTTCAATGTCGATCATAGGAGGAGACCTCTAGAATTTGATGTTTGAGATCATGTGTTCTCAAAGGCGACTCCTCATCATGGGAAGTAAAAGTTTGGTCATGGGAGTAAGCTTTACCCCTATTTGGGCCTTTTGAGGTGTTGTCTCATGTTGAAGTCATGGAGTATCAAAGAACACTTCCCCCCCCCAGATGAGCTGGATATATCATGCATTTTATGTGTCGCGACTACACTGTTATCTTCATGAAGAATCTCATGTCATCTATTGGGGTGAGATTGATGTTGATGATGATGAAAAATTTGAGAAGAAACCTATGGAGATCCCAGACCACAAAGATAAGGTGTTTCATGGGTGTGTTATTCCCCTTGGTTCATGTCTTGTGGTGAAAAAATGACATGGTGGAGAGTACTCAAGAATGTGAGTCATTGATACCACTAAAAAATATTTGAATTGTAGCAACAAAAATCTAGTAAATAATAATATATCTTTTGGTTTTAACAAGATATTATAATATATATTAAATTTTATTGGTATTAAATTCAAGTACCAACATTTATATATATTATTATTAATTGTTTAATACCAACATATGCTTTACTAACAATTAAAATTATTTCTTCATCATGTTAATTTCAAATCAATTTGCTATCAAAAAATGTATCTATAATTATTAATTATTATCACCAATATTTTTTTTCAACATATTCATTTTTTACTAATATTTTTTCACTACAAATAAATCATTTAAAAAAATTCTTATCACTGTCATTTAACTATTTACAAAAAAAAATTATTTTGACATTAACAAAAATATTTTGATAAATATTAGGAATATGAAATATTATTTGAAACAAAATAAAAATTTCATTTTAAATATTTTTTATTTGAAATAAATTATTTTATGTGATTTTAAAAACCATTCAAAAGATCTTAAAATAAACACGATAATTCACATCTAACAACCAGTCATTTAAAAAAAATGTAAAAATAAAATAAAATAAAAAATAGAAATAGGTCCCAGCCTCCTTATTGGATTTATCCTCACATCTACCCTATTCCCCAGTCACCTCTCGATCTTCGTATCTCACAAAGTGGTGATATCCACTTTCGCTGACACTCTTGGTTCATCACCGTGGATTGCACCCACATTCGCACCCCTGATTATCTACCATTGCTCACACCTTCATCTACTGATGTTCGATTTTATTTTTCCTCTTTCAACTATATAGATAAGGTGTATGGAGGGGCATGGGAAAAAACAATTTCACATTCAATTGGTCAATGTTTGGGCATATTATCAGGTATCCACTTCTTATTCTTGATCTTGTTTTTTTGTATGATTTTTTAGAATTATAATTAAATAATTCTATTTGGAAAATAATTTGATCTCAACATTGAATCAAATTATTGTGGATGAGATTCATCCACCTTTCAAGGCCCTTTCCAGAATTATGATCCCTTAGAAAATTCCTTGGATGAATCTTGGAAGATTTGTTTTTATTAGTCCTAGCAATCATGGAAAGGTGGGAAAGTTGATCTATGTTGGTTGAATGAAGGGGAAACTGTTATACTGACTAATTATGGAGGAACTAAAGTTGATATAGACAATGATAATGTGAACCATCTTTATGGTGACATTATATTACTATAACTCTTCACGATTGATCGAAAAAAAAAGTGAAGTTAAACCTTCTGGTTAATTTTTGGGTTGTGCCCTCAAATGAACTTTTCTATGGTTGGATGGGAATAATTCCCCCATGAGTTTGTTAACATGAAACATCATGCTCAATCAAAATTTTCACTTATCCTGATGAATCAAGTGAAAGTGTGAAATTTTTGTGAACATATTGGAAAAGGAAAAATGTAAATTTTCTATCATGATTTCCAAATTTGGGAGTGTGAATGTTGAGTTAATGCCTCTATTATACATTTTCCCACTTGTAGATAAAAACACAATTCTAGTCATCATAAAAGTGATGAATCCATTCTAAATGGAAGTTTTAATTCTAATATATTTGTCACTTTGAAAAGAACACAACTTTTTACATATTAAATTTACTTGTTGCACAAAGCCTTTGACATTAAATTGGGGCAAGGACCCCATGACGGTGAATGAGTGATTTATTGAAATCTAAATTGACCTGGCTCTATTATAACTCTTATTCTAGGTATGAATGTATTTTTAATGAACTCAAATGTTTTCATTATATAAATTTTAGTAAAATATACAATCCAAATTGAAATTTTACACCTTTATTCAATGGAGATTGAATGTCTAACACAAGAACACACCCTAAATCATCTTATTTGAAGGGGATTCATTGATTCTTTAATGAATAATGTTTCTCCATTTTGTATCTGATTATAATTAATTTATTTATTTGGTGTGTGTAATGCCACAATTTTGTATCATTTCTTGATTAATGTGTGATTCCCATTTTGTGTGATGTGCAAATTCATTATATTCATTTTGTTACATTTATTTTTTAGTATACTATTGAATTTGATATTGATTCTATAATTATAATATTTTTCACAATGCATGACTCATATTAAAAGATTAAATAGTTGAACCTTGGATAACAATTGATATCTATATTGAATTTCATTTATATTTTGAACATCATAATGATATATTTATGTGATTATAAACTAGAAGTGTTTCAAGTTAATGAATCATAGATTATTTTATTTTTTAAAATCTATTAGTCTATGTTATTTGAAAGTTAGCTTATTTTTTATAATATAGTTGTGATTTATTAATTGTTGAACAATATTATGTTATCAACTTTTCATTGATTACACAACAAAAAATTATTTGTACAAACATATGATATATTTGTTGGTAAAAATGAATAATTTCAACATATATTAGATGTGTTGGTATTAATTTTGTGCTCTAACATTAGTTTTTACCAAAAAAATATACATGCTGATATTAATCATTTAATACTAAAAAATAATTTAAAAATAGTTAAAGTTACCTCCAATTTATATTAACACTAAAAAATTTATCAACGTGTGAAATTTTTATTGATATTTACTATCAAAAATAAAACATTTATCATAAGAAATGTTATAGAAAATTACCCATAACTAATAAATATTTATTTATTAACAATTTAATATAAATGTATTAATTTTTTATCACCAACACATTATTTTTCAATAAAATTATATAATTTTTTTTTAGAATTGGGATATTGATATTTTAATAATATTAAAATGTACTATTTTTGGAATGTGGGCTGGTTGAACCCTAGTCACCATTAACAATATTCTCTCATTCGCACCTTCCTCCCACTACGCCAACACCACCTCCTCTCTAAGTATCCCCACTAAAGGTTCCTTCCTCCCTCTCCCTTATCTCCTTCTCCTCCATCGCACCTCTTAGACTCCCCATCACACTTTTCTACCAATGATACTTCCTCCTCCTCCCTGACTCCCTGTATTTTCTTCATCACATCCCCTTCTTTCTGATGTTTCTAGACCATCATCCTCATCGCTACTATTGGGGCCTCACAACTACCCCACTTTATCACCTACAAGCTAGGAAAAAAATTATCAAATGTACGTAGTCCTTGTTGATTTGATTTAGGTTCTTCTTCTAATTATGATACCCATTATTATACTACATAGCAGAATCAAAAAGATGGTTGGATAGATAAGTTTGTTAAATTTATGCTATAGACACTATCTAATTTCCCATTAGTAGAGATAGGATTAGTGGCCTATAGTAATGGATTTAAAAATTCAATTCATGATGTAAGGGTGAGTCTAATTTTAGGAATGTTTATGTATTAAAATATTTTTTAGTTTCATTTTTTAGTATTCTCTTGTAGTTGTGAGATTTATTATCATATCAGGAATTAACCTACAATAAAATGGGATGGAGGTTGGTCATAGAATGAATCAATTATAGTTTTCATAGTTATTAATTCCTCTATTCCTATTTCAAAGACATAGGAGGATACATTCTTCACATATTAGATTCCTAGAAAATAAATTTATACATTGAAAATGTAACTTATTCCAATCATTTTTTTTCAACTAAAATCAAAAAATATTATACAATGATAAGAGTTCTCTAAAATTTTTCCATGAGTTTTACATTTTTCTAATGGTGAAGCTTCATTCTCATCAAGGTTTTGCCTTAGCACTACATGCACACTATTTACCCGAGACTATTGTCCAATACTTGTGGTTGATGGTTTTATATATAATTTTTTAAAGAAACCATTGGATAACATAATTTATTTTAGTTACTTATTTTTTTAAATATAAAATAAATGTTAACTTGAATTTATTGAGCTGATATATGGAAGATTTTATGGATACCTGGAATAATCATTTTATTATTTAATATAATATCATCCCCACTTTTTTAATTATAAAACATGTTATTTTAGAATAATTTTTTATTTTTGGAAACATAATTTAGGTCATTTCAACATGTTTCATGTTCCAATATTTTTATTTCTTGTGTTCAAATTTTAGATAATCAATTAGGCCTAATTCTGTAAAATAATCAAAGGTTACCCATATTTTTTAAGAGTTCCATATTTTCAGATTTGGTTCCTTTATCATATTTTTCAAGTATTCTTAATTTCACAGTGAACCATCCAACATTTTCTATAGAGTATAAATCCCATCAGGAAACATTTTATTATCCTTGTTACATGGTTTAGAGGGTCTCAATGAAGCTTTAGATTGAACTGGATTCATCACATCATGAAACATTTTATTATCAATGTTATATGGTTTAGAGGGTCTCAATGAAGCTTTATATTGAACTGGATTCATTATAAGAAATTTATTTAAATAAGTTTATGGTAGCTACTTTGATATTGACACATACCTTCGCTGTTGATAATTAGCATCTTGCGTGGATCTCTAGAAATGGGAAGCTTATTTGGTGGAACTGTACCAAGGATCTACTTTCCTTTTAGCACATACAATTCTTGAAAAATAGGTGCAATATTGAAATGAGTTCATATTTATTGTACTCAGAAAATACCTCATATCCTTGCCTCAAAATGAAACTATATTCTTTTTTCATTTTATTCATATCATCTCTACAAATATAATTAACCTAAAACCAATCAATTTTCTATTCCCATTTGGTTGATATTTTCTTTAATATATTATCCCAATGTTTCTCGGTTTATGAAATCATTATGTTGATAATACTAAATACACTATTTTTAATTTTCAAGTTTTTATTACATTCCTCTGCCAACTTATAAGATCTTTCAAAATCCTCCACCTTCTTTTTCAACATTTCTAAAAAAATTTCTAAAATTACATTAGACTGGGTAGGTGCATTTATGTAGACATAGTTTTATATTTTTAAAACATAGTATCCTTTCATTTAACATCTTCATTCTCATTTTTTAGTGTATCCTATGAAGTTTCCTCTTGCTATTTGAATTAATTTTGAATATTTTTAAGAATATTACACTCCATGTAAAACATCGTGATAGTGAAGTAAAAATCTCAGGGATGACATAACACTATTTCTTAATACCTTTAATATCTGAATCCATATTTTGGACATTTACATAGTTATATAATTCTTTTTTAGATACTACAACTTGTTGTATTTTTATTAAATTTTAACTAACATCTTTTAAATCAATTGAATGCTGATCATGTTTCTTATTGACATCATACTACAACTTTATAAAATCTACAATATATTCCACAATATATATAAAATTTTTAGAATGGAGTTCCTAAGTCTTGAATTTTATGGATTCATAAATCAATTCCTTTTTTCACTCTTGAAATTTATGAAAGGTTGTGGTATTGGATTTTAATTTTGATATTCTTTCATTTATTATTGATAAAACTTGATTTGAATTTAAAACATAAAACTAATTCATAATTGAATTCATCAACACTATAACATATTCAATAACACTAATCATAACTAGTTATTTTTCTTTCACTAAATCTGATTGAGCTTTTAGAATATCTTTAAGCTCATTTTTAAATGCTTCATTTGTACCTCTATCATATTTTTAAACCTTTTATAATTTCATCTTCAACTTTTATCAATTGTTTCAACTCATCAAAGTGTGACTTTGAATACATTGATGATTTAAACTCTTTAATTTCTTATTTAGAAACTACACTTTCCTTCCACTTATTAATATATATTTAAATCATTCAAACTGCCTTTCATGTTTTAGATTACTTTTTGTAATTTCTGGAAAGAAAATATTGTTATAGAAAACTATTTAATATTTTCATTCAAATCTTGATCTTCATGTTCAGTAGTTTGTGATGGTATTTCATTATCAATTACCACTTTTATCTCTCTATATAGTTGTTACCTCTATATTTTCATCACCAACATCATCCTCTAAGTCTTCATTATAATCACCCTTATCATTCTCTTATTAAATTCTTTCTTCCACTTTTATATGTGTTTATTCAATAGTTGCATTCATCTCTTGTTTATTTTTTTAGTAGTTTTATCCAATAATTCATCCTCTACATTATCATACACTAAAATTTTCTCATTTCCCTCAATAACCTTTTCAACATCATTTCTAGCCTCTACTGCTTCTTTAATGTCAATTTCCACGCCCGTATTCACTTCTTCATTATCATATTTATTCATATTATCATTAACAGTTATAGTTTCAATATTCAAAATGATCTCTTCATTTTATTATCTAACTAAATCTTCTTGATCTCTTTTTTCCTCAAAAAAAAATCATCAATAATTGTAAGAAAAAAATTAGAAGATTTATGCTAGGGACAAGATCATATAATTACTTCATCTTCAATAAATACTCTTGTAGGATCCCCTTATTTGTATCAAGTATATCTACTTTAGTCCCTTTATCTTTCAAAAAATATCCCTTAAAAGCAATTATTTTAATCAAGGATGCACTCCATATATACCCAATCAGCCTCAAAAAATCATCTATCATAGAATTATGGTGATAAAACTTCACATATTTAGACAACCATTCTTAATTGTTTTAAAATTTTTAATGTCTAATCATAATCTAGAATAATAATGAGCACATATTTATTTGTTTTGTTCATTTTGTTGAGTATAGGGGGGTCCATACAAGGATGAACTGGTTTGGTGATTATTGAGCTTACTCAAACCATCAGTTTGGTACTCTCCTCTTATTGTCTCCCATTTTTAGGCTATTCCTGGAATGGGTTGCATTCAAGAAATTCATTCCAATTATTTTATTTCCAATTTAGGTGTGTAGATTTACTCATTTTTAGGCATGATTTCTTATTTGTGTATTTTTATTTATCATCATATTTTTTAAGAAAAAATTTATCCTCTTAGTTTTTGGATTTTTCTAAATATTCACACAATCTAGTTTCTTTGCAGATATGGATCTATTTATTCATGTTATAGGATCATTTTAATTAATAAAGAAGTGAAATGTGATAGAATCTACCATACACACCATGGTGTGGAAATGATTACAATTTTTTATTATGTTGTACCCCACCTGAAATGTTATAGTACTTTTTCCCCTTAGAGTAATGGATGAATTTATTTTATTGGTTATTCTTTTTTTGAGTTTCTAGATAATAAAAATTGATTTGTGTAATGATACAAGTCATGCACTAAATGAAAAATATTCTCATAGAAAAACATTGGTGGTAAAATCCTCCATCTATAGAAGCTGGTGACATTTTTCCCAAAGTTGGATAATGTTTCATTTTAGATTATATATATATTTTTATATTACATTTCACATAAGTTTAGGGAATCCAGTGTTGTACATGTAGCATATAACCTATTTTTTATTATTTCCCTTGCATTAAATATTTATCAATTTTCATGAAATTATATATATATATATATTGATGTTGTATATAATGGAATTAAATTTTTTTGTTGTTGTAGTTTTCGAGGCTACTGTCTTTTTAGGGGCGACTGTGTGGCTGCGACATGGAACAGGCGGTCACAACATAGTTGTTTCGGGTGCTTATTCCTTTTTATTGGTAACTAAGACATGGTTCTTAAGGTTGCGCCATAGCCCCATATCCCTTTTTTTAGGATCTAACCATAGATCTCATAAACACAGGTTTGGCCAGGTGGTTGCAACGTGGTTTGAGAGGTTTCATTGTGGTCCTCCTATTAGTTTTCCTATAAATACTGCAAGATCCTCAAACCCAATTTTATCCCACTTCTTTCTCTCAAACCATAAGCACTCAAGAGTAATTTTTTTCAAAGTCTTTAAAGCCCCTTTCAATAGGGATCATTCTACGGCTTCCTATGAGCGATCCAATGTGATCCAAGGTAAGATCCACCTCCCTTTTCTTGTGTTTTTACTTGGATCGATCTTATTTATTTATGTTTGTTCTTTCCATGTTATGAAGGTTTCTCTTAATCATTTTAATCGAGTTTTTTTGGTTGTTTGTTGGCACGGTTTTAGTGAGACATCCTTGGTGGGATGTAGTTTATTGTGAGAGAGGTGAAGTGAGATCTGTGATGTTGATATGTTCTAATGTGAAGAATGTTGATGCTTTTGAGGTATTTGATTCATTGCTTCTACTTTATTTACACACAATATTAATGTTAGTAAACTTAGCTTATTTTGATGATGTTAAAATTAACCTAATAAATATTAAACAACGCTAATAAAATTGGATCACGTTTAGTGATGACATATTATTTCTTTCCAGCATGATAATAGTTTGCCTCTTTATTTACTAGATAGTGTGCTATCTATGTTATTTTATGTGTAACATGACATTATTCTTGGTTTAGTATTTTTGATTAATTAGGTAAATAACATAAATCCAATTAATTTTTTGAATGACTAAAGAACTTAGAGGCATTTTTAATGGATCATTGTTTCTTATAATTTGATGGTAATAAAAATGATGCAAGTATTCATGTTTAATGGAATATTTAATTCCATGTGTTGTAGGAAAAATTTAAAGAATGTGAATCTATGATGCTTGAAAAGAATAAAAAGGCATATTAATTGAGAATTGTTCTTCTCAGTTTGATGAAACTGGTTTTATGCTAGAGAGTGTGTTTTGGTAATTTTTGATAGCTTGTTATAAATGATGCCTTAGGTTAACCATAGTTGGAACTTGTGATAATGAATCAATTAAATTAATTTTAAATAAAACTTGTTGTTTGATAAAGATATTTATTGGGGTCTAGATGTCTTGTTGTTTATAAAGGTTGGATGCTTTGTGTTGGGCTCTGTGAGAGCTTGTTTTCATGGGAAGTCTAAATGCCTAATTTTTAGGGACTAGATTGACATGTTGACTATGATTGTTTGTTTTATGGCTTCTATATTCTTTGGATATAAGCCTTGCGATGTGTTTTGAGCATGATATGGAAGATGAGATATGGGTGGGGAGGATTGAGGTTGTGGAGACAGTTGACGTGTGTGCTGACGATATGCATGGGGATATGAATATTCATGTCAAGGATGGTATCAAGATGGTTGTAATGTGTTGAATCGAAACTTACCTATTGATTGTTGAAAGCTGAGATGCTTTCCCGTGAATGAATCTTTTTATGGCCAGATGACCAGGTTGCTTATTTATTTGATTTCATTTCCACACTACTTGAGGTAGTTAGATGTGATTGATTGCATTTCTCTCTTTGATGGTATCTTAGAATTTTTTCCTAGAGAATATGGAATTATGGAACGTTAATAATGTTTAATAAATGTTTTAAACCATGGGGCTGGTGCTTGATGAAATGAAAATGAGATGACCTTGAGAAACTATGGACTTGGTTTGGATTATGTGTGGAGGGAATGAAATTCACTTGGATGGTTAATGAAATGTAATCAGGGTAATGTTAATTAATGGTTATTAAATTAATTGACATTAAGTAAAATTTTAAAATAAAATAATGATCTTAATGTATTTCCTTAAATGATTGTGTGATTATAGGATATCTAGTCCCTAGCAGTGGTAGTTGGCTGTTTGAGTAACGATAGCTTCGGTTGATACCAGAAATAGGTTATTCCCATAGCGTGGTGAGCTAAATTATATCTTATATGTTTTTTGATTTCAAAAGATACCTCACCCATTTCGGTTAGGGTGACTAACACACGGTGGTATTTGGGAGGGTGTGTTCCCCAACATCTTGGTTTGTGAGGATGGATGAATGATTACCCCGTTTGGCCCCACTCTCTTCTCTTGGTAGTATTATGTGTCAATATTCATGGTGATTAGTTTCACCGTATATATGTTTGGAGGGTTTTAATAACTTATGGATAATTCACACACATGTATCTTCAGATATAATATCCAAAGGATTATTTTAGGTATGACGTGTATAGGTGTGATGTCTTGTGGTACCTTACTCAGTGTATGGTCCCTGATGACTTGAGGTATAATACTTGATGTATTATGCATGTTATACGATCTATGGTGGCTCCCAAAAACCACTTGGTTACTGTATTGAGATGTGATTTGGGATGATGTGATGCACGAGGTGCATGTTGTGATACTTAGCCAAGTTTTTTTCGAGCTAAATTACTTTTGGAGAGAGATGAATATGCATGCATGACATTGATATAGAGTGAAAAACCAGTGGGGAAGTGGTAACAAGGTACCCTTTTTATTTATTATTATAATATATGATCTCTTGTATGTGATACTTGGTGAGAGATAACCATGACGAGTTTTAGTACTTAATATATATGTTTAAGTGATGAGTTAGTTTCATTGTTGTTCATGTTGTAAAAGTGGGCTTCATAGACCCAACATTATTAGTACTTTTGATTACCATATCATGGATATAGTGATTACTCATGATGTTTACTTACCATTTTTGTGAATTCATTTCTCCGTCCACTATCAAATGATAATTTCCATAGATTAATTATCATATCAAATGTTTATAGCAGATCCCAGGATATAATGACAACCTCAAGATACTATGAAATTAATATTAAATATATGTCTTATGATCTAGTTACATCATATAGATAGAACATAATGGATGTCTAAATATCAGGTTTTGGGGACTCATTGATACTTCTTCTCATGAAGTTCACACTTGGTGATCTATAATAGTTGATATCATGATGATAGACCCACCAATAGGAACACCACATGTTTTAGGTATTATTGTTATTTATAATCTATAGACATTGGTATTAGTCTGCCTACTTGAGATCATTATCAATTTGTTTCATTAGATCACATACTTTGATGCAAGAAAAAACGCATGATAATAAAATCGTAGTGAGGTAGCTTTTTTTGGGTACGTCATTGGTGGTATGACAATGGCTGATGATCAAGATAGAATTGGTTGCTTTTGGGTTAAGTATGTAATATCTCCATCCAACTTGATTATGATGATAGTACCTTTATAAATCCATGACCATGGTAGTTGAAGGTAAATTCATCCAAATTGATTAAAAAATAATAAAACAAGAAAGAATGATAATATAAGTGTGTGTTCTACTTTCCAAAGGTGAAGATATTATATTTCATAGTGCATGTTCATAGGTTGGTTGTTCTTACTATGACTACTCATTATATTTTTAAGGGTCATTATGGTTTGCTAGATTCCACCCTCGGTTTGTGAATAATATCCATTACTATTGAGATAAGGACCTAAAGGGTCACACATAAGAGTGTATTCATGAATATTCCATATCCCAGTGAATAGGTATGTAGGACATTATGGGCGCCACCACTGGGGTTTGGGATATGTCTGGGGATATACGATCACCAAATAAATAAATAAATTCATATTATTCAAGTTAAGAATAATTTAAATTGAATTTAATTATTAAATTTATTTATAATTATTAAAGTTAATACACGGGAAAATATTATTTGAATAAATATTATTTTCATATTCATAGTTCATTTAATATTTGCGGGAATGACAAGTCGAGTTAAAGACTCGGGTTTTATCATGTAATATATTTATTATATTAAAAGTGATAAAAATATTAATGATATTTTTGACTCATTACAATAGTCATAATATATCTTTTATAGTTTATATAGTGGGTAAAAATATTCTAGTGTCGGAGATCCTTTTCAAGGTAATTTCATAACACACTATACATTGTAGGAGAGAGACTCACATGTGTTCTATTCACTATGAGATATTTAGATCTTCTATCTCCTCTCCCACTTCCTAGAGATAAAATCTCTCGATCTAGGTTATTGAATCGAATTCTCCCTTATAATTCCCAAGGATGACGATGTGGTGATCATTGGAATTTTGAAGGCCTCATTGGATCTATGTGTGATCACTCTAAATTCAATGATCAATGATCCTAAAAATTATTGAAGTGAATTTAGATGATCTAGAGGAATTTACTTCTGATTATTTGAGCAATGATTACTGGCGATGAATAGATGAAGAACTCACAACTTCAGGTTTTACAAGTTATTTTTAGTTTATTTTTTTGCTTAAATTTCTTTATGTGCGATTCTTGGGATTAAATTGGGGCAGTGCATCACTGGTGATGATGTAGTTACATCGACCTCCAGTGAAAAAATTTTAAATCTCCAGCCCACCAGAATCTACTTCATGCCCTGGTACCTTTATTTGGTATTAGAGAGAGGTGTGAAAATTTTAAGCCATTAAAATTTTTAAATTACATTAAATTTAGAAGTGGACATCATTTCAGTCCCAAATTTGTAGACAACATTCCAATCCAATAATGGATAATCGATCTACATTCATCTAATGTTATTATCTTTTCTGTGGGTTTAATTTTATGAAAATATATGTAATTTTTACTTGAAACCATCTCTGGGAGCGAATTACGGTTGGCTGTTGCATTCCGGTCGGTCAACTTGTGGTCAAAATAGTCACCAAAAAACTTCAATCAATTATATTTAAAAAAGTTTTATTATATTTTATTATTTTACCAGAAGCCTAATTGATGGGGTAAATAAAATAATAAGAAGAAGAAGAAGAAAGTAGGTACTTTGATTTTGGGGTGGTCTTGGAAATATTAGAACAAAAAAGGGGGAAGGAAGAACCATGGGCATTCTTCTCCACCGATCATGAGCATCTTGTCAGCCATCGTATGGACCCAAACGAGGATGAAACTCCCTTCTAGTTATTGATTCTGTGACACCACCCCTCCTCTCCTAAGGCACGACACTACCTAAGCTGCATGGAACTAGGTTCTCCTCCTGTAGCATCCCAACACAAACCACCGAGTTCGAGTTGGAATACCACATAACCTCATGTGCGCCTACCCGTATGCAAGAGGCTGCCAACTTGTAGTGAGGGTTTATGTCCCATAATGGAGAGACTATACCCTCAATATCATGTCATCGACCGGGATAAAAAATAATAATAATAATAGAAAGAATAAAATAATCATAGTAAAAGAGGAAGCTAAAGATAACATACAAGGTATATAAATGAGACCTCCCAAAGTGGAAAGGTGACAAGAGTAATGAAAAGAAGATGAAAAATAAAACAACTGTAGGGTTCTCCAGTGTCTTCCCTGGTTTTCCCTAGCTCTATGCTTCACTTGCTCAGCTGTGCACCACATGGCCCTTTCCCTTCACCGGTTCTCTCATGAAATTTATAAGAGCATAAAAATTCCCAAGTAGGGTGTGAGTCTAAGACTTAGTAGGAAACCACCAATGCGTCATTGACCTAATGTTCTCAAGTATACAAGTGTATTCCATGATAATAATATATACAAGAAGCACATAAAAATACAATCCAAAAATGAGAAGTGGTGAGCTATTGAAGCTTCCACAACCCTCAACCATACCTACTTAGGGTTCATGACAGAATATAACT
Source organism: Viscum album (assembly GCA_963277665.1). Lineage (NCBI taxonomy): Eukaryota > Viridiplantae > Streptophyta > Magnoliopsida > Santalales > Viscaceae > Viscum > Viscum album. The sequence goes on along the minus strand of OY728133.1, from coordinate 1,945,928,874 downwards.
GAATGAGTTGGAAGAAACAAACCATCCCTTGTATGGTGTTCTCACAGTGTCATAAAGGCGATACCCAGCGTCATATATCCCTCAAGTGGACCATGTCACCCAGATCCTCTAGATGATAATAACTCACATCAATTAGGCTATCTCATGGTGAATGACACTTAACATTAAGGCATCCTCGAGCACACCCTTAACACGATGCCATGCAATCCTTGTACCTCCATCCCATGCTCAATTCCCTCGTCACTATGGTTGCATTCAAGAATTCACCCCCACTAGGGAATAAATAAGCCACGATAGTCCACCTATATCAAGTACCACTAGCAACCAACAAAACATGGTAATTTATATACAGGGTGAACACATAAGTAGGCCTAGTATATCAACATGAATATATAACATCAAACACAACAACATCTGATCATAATAAAAAATGTATAAATGCAACACTTATATCACTGATGGAGTCAAACAGTTTTTTATGGATACACACACACTCACATGCAATCACAATAAAGCACATTCAATTTAAATACCAAAAAATATAATCATCAAGCAAAAAGTGTAAACGTGATCCCAAGAAGGTAAGGAACTTCCTGCCTAGAAAGTTGGTAAGACCTCTTCGCGTTTTAATTATTGTCAAAGGTGACAGGTCAAAGTTTCGAGTTGTCGGCACATCGATGATTAAGGTATATCAAGGATTTCCTAGAACCAAAACATCTATTTTATTTCAAGAAGAAATAAATTATCATATGTGATTATTCTCTCTCTCTTTTGGATAATTTTTAAATTATTACTTAAATTATCACGTGCAATGATAATTTATCTCTTTAGGATAATTTTCAAATTATTACTTAAATTATCACATGCGGTGATAATTTATCTCTCCAGAATAATTTTAAATTATCATTGAAATAAAACAACACATGTGTTTGAAATTATCCTTCAATAGATCATGCAATTACACATTGATAGTTTTATATTTAATAAAATTATACTTAACTTATGAAGTGATTATCAAAAACATATATCTAACCATAAATATTTATACACACATGTATATATATACATGTGTGTGTGTGTGTATCTCATTTGATAATTAAAATAAATAACATTAGCTAATCTTAATAAATTATCCCAAGTGTGTTTATCGATATATATATATATATATATCTTTTAACAGTTCATTATCTTTTGAAAATATAAATAATTATTATTTGATAATTTTAAACAATTATCGATTCAATAATTTTATGAAATTATCATTTGTTAAATCATCATAGTTATTGTTTTACAATTTCACATAATTATTCATTGCTTTATAGTTATTTTTGATTATCCTTTATTTTAACAAGATTATATTCTCAAAATAAATTAATGATGTAATTACCATCAGATAATTATTTTCAATTATCCATTTTAATTATATCAAATAATTATTTACATATCTCCCAACAATTTTGAGAAATAAAAACCTGATAATTATCATTGGATATGTCACATAAATATTCATTAATAATTTGGGTTTAATCATATTATTATTCAACAATTTTTTACATTGTTGAGAAGGTAGAACAAATAAATGGGAGAAAAAAATAATTAAAATAAATAAAAGAATCACAAACTTGGGTGACACACATAGTACCCACACCTGAAGGGGTTGCTGCCACCGGAGGAGAAGACCACGAAAGATGGTCAGAACATCACCACTCACAAGCATGAGGAAATAGAGGTCCTTGGATTTGAACGATTCAACCAAGAACAAAAACCTACGGGTTCGACTATTTAGAAACCAATCTCCATACTTTCCATTCACCCAAGAAATTAAAACCCTATTTTAATCCATTGTTTAAACTTAAAATATATGGTGGAGGGATTTAATTTACTCCATTAATGAGTTGGTAAGTGAAATGGTCATGAGTGATTGAAAATTGGAGGTTTTGAAATGTATCATTCATAAATAATGGTGTCATTTCAATTGAAGAAGATGAACCCATATAAAAAACGAATTTTCAATTATTTTAATTAATATAATCAGTAAATTATTTAACATAAATATTAAATAACATCAAACGTCCTCTGAACATAGATTTTACATCCCACTTATGGTAAACACCCTGTTACGGACCTAACGGTGGTCTCAAATTTTCCATCTGATGCACTGTTTGAGCGATATTAATGATTTATTATTTAAAAAACTAAATAAATAATTAATTAAAAATAAAAATGTTTTTATCACGAGTGACCCATTCGAAAGTCCGATGCTTACAAATGTTATACCTAGTCTAGGGTAAACACCGCATCCCAAACCTAACTATGGTCTCAGATCTCCCATACGATATACCATTTTAGAGATATTAAATTATTTTCAAAAATAATATAATAAAAATTATTAAATAAATTAACTTTACAAGTGATGCATCCCAATGTCTAAGGCTTACAAATTTTATACCCCACCAAGGGTAAACATTGCATCATGGACATATCGGTAGTCTCATATTTATCATTCGATGTCCTGTTTTGGATTTATTCAATTATTTTAAATAAATTAAACTTGTTTAATATAATAAATTTAATAATTTTATTCCATCTTCTTCGAGGCTTTATGGGCCTTATAATCTCACAACAACGTAGCGTCTGGCTCTAAAATATTCGATTTAATATTCTAAAGTGTTAACCGGGTTTTAAGGCCTTTGACACATTTATTAAGTTATTTCATTGATAAATCATTTTCCCCACTTATGATATTAATAATTTATCACAAGAGGGTTTAAATTATTATTATAAAAAAACATGATTCCACAAATGGTCCCTACTGACAACATAGACACTCTGCCTTAACATGGTTATCGGGTCCTGATCCACCAGGTACCACCAACTACCCCACAGACACGTGGTCCCCACCCTGAGGCCCACCCTCATGTCTAAATGGGTCATCTGACTTAGGACCTTCCCCATAGGGAAACACAAGTTCTTTAAAGTGTGTTTTGTCCTCACTCGCACACACCCTGATAAACTTCCCAGAAGGCCACCCATCTTGATCAACACTCCAGGCCAATCCCACTTAACTATGGAGTTCTAACTATAAAGGCTCTTGAAAATAAAGGTGAACCTTATTAACATGATTTATATCATTTAGTCATTTAACCCTTTATCATTCTATGATGTTACATTCACCCTCCTTTAGAGCACAACGTATTCATCGTAGACCCAACATCTCAACCCAATCAGTGCATTGCACTAAAGTTTGGGTTCTTACTTTGATACCAAATGTAACAACTAAGCCTTTTTGACAGAACATACACCCTGCCTTAACATGATCATTGGGTCCGGGCCTACTAGGTATAACTAGTTGCCTCATATACACCCCTGCTGATAGCACAAACACCTCGTCTTAACATGGTCATTGGGTCCTGGCCCTCTAGGTACCACCAATTTCCCCACAGACACATGGTCCCCAGCCTGAGGCCCACCCACATGCCTGAACGGGTCATTAGACTTAAGACTGCCCCAACAGGCCAACACATGTTTTTTCCAGTTTGTTTTTTCCTCACTCACACACACCCTGGGAAACTTCCCAGAAGGTCACCCATCCTGATCACTACTTCAAGCCAAACATGATTAACTATGGAGTTGTAACCAGACATGCTTTTAAAAAGAAAGGTGAACCTTGTTGACATGAGTCATATAATTTAGTCATTTAACCCTTTATAATTATGTGTTGTTACTCCTACCTTCTCTTCCTCCACATCCAAGGTCGTCGTACTAAAAATCACATTAAGGATTGTTTCTCCCAATGTATCCAACAGCCGGTGACCCCCCCCCCCCCAGATCAGGCCATCTCCACGTCCTGGACACCTCGATCGCCACTGGATACCTCATTTATAGATCCCAACCAAACCACTCAAGATCCACACTTTAGGGTGGAATATGATGTTAAACCATGAGAGTAAGTGGGTACGATAGTCATTTATAATTTTTCTTTAGGACTTTCACTTTTTATTATTTCTTCCATAATTCATTCAATTTTTAAAATTTTGGTAGAGTAGTGGAGATTGAATATCTACCTAAACCACACTAAACTGATATAAACTATATTAAATAGAATCAAATCAAACCTAACAAAATAAAATATATTTGAACCAAATTTATTTGAAATTACCTGACATAAATACAACTGAATGACACCTAGAGGAATAAAACCAAATCAACTATACCTGAATAATATTGAATTAAATCAAATTGAATCAAATAGAACTAAACTAAACTAAATTATCCTAGGAATACCTAAACATAAGTGAACCAATAAAATAGTTATACACTAATTCAAGTAGATTTAATCCAAATGAAATTGATTATAAGGGAATATATTTGTATTAAAAATACTAAAACCAACCTAAACCCAATAGAACCAAATATTATCGAAATATGCCATACTTAACAGAATTATATATAATTAAATCAAACTATTTAAAAAAAATTGGATTGCATAGAATACAATTGAAACAACTTAAATATAACCAAATAAATATGAATTAAATTTAATCAAATTGAACTGACTTGGACTAAACAGACTCAACCAGATCTGGACCAAATTGAAAAATCTTAAACTAAACTAAATTAAACAACAATATAGAAAACCAATAACAAAAAACCAAATTTTATTGGACCAACATGAATTCATATACCATATGTTTTTCTTTTCAACTTCATTTAAAATTAATATCCATTTGATTTTAGTTTTGAAATTCATTATTAGTAACATATTTTAAATTATGGTTTTCTACATTCAATGTCATTGTAGAGGGAGGTATTGGATATTGAAGGATGTGTACCTTGAGAAAAACTATTCTTCTCAAGCAGAAATAAAAAAGATGGAAGTGTGGTTAATGAACCAACACAACATCCGATTGTAAGTTTTAATTTTTTGATTTAAAATTTTAATATCTATTTTGTAACTTAATAATCTATATATATTTGTAGTAGGCTACTTTGGAGGCCCTTGATGCCTAGGAACCTAGCAATTTTGGGACAAATGATCACTTACATCGCGTTTTGGGAGATGAGAACCATGGTAGAGTACGCTGCCAACCTGGGAAGAGTATATTCCGGATAAGGTATTGGCCCACTTTAGGTACCCTTTGTAGTACCACTGAGTTAGAAAAGGTTAATGCATGAGCAGCATAGACTTAGGCTAAGGTAGAAAAGGCTGAAAAAAGGGTCACACAGGTGGAAGAATAAGTTGAAAGGGAAAATGTTGAATTTATGAAATAGATGAAAGTGTTATGTCCATCACTTTCACCAAGACCACCGCATCTTATGATGAATATATGTCATTAAAGCGTTCGTTATATAGTGCACCAGGAGGTATACCTAGTGGTGGTTAAAACGATGTTGTTCTTGGCAATAATGATAGCAAGGATGATGGTGAGGAAGCGGTCATGGATGAGGATGAGGTCGAGACCAAGGTGGAGGATGAGCATAAGGATGAGGATGAGGCCGAGACCGGGGTGAAGGACGAGGGTGAGGATGAGGCCGCGGAAAAGGATAGGGATGATGATGAGGATGGGGATGGGGATGAGGATGAGGATGAGGATGAGGATGATGATGATGATGATGATGATAGTGATGATAGTGATGGTGATGATGTATGGATTGATCTGTTACATTTTTTACTAATATTTATGACATTATATGTTTGATGATTTGGTGTGACTAAATATATGTGTGATATTTTGTATGTTTGTTATCATTAGTTAAATGCATCAATTGTGATTTTTTTATATCAATTATTTTGTATGTTATTATGTTTTCATTAAATGGTGTTATGATATTATTTAAAGGTGGGTTCTGTTTTTATGTTTTGATTGTAGATGCATTGAATTTGATGTTTTGATTGCAGGTTCATTTAATTACAAGTAGTTTTGTAGTCTTATTTTGCAGGTGTTAGTTTTGTGGTTATTTTTTGTAGGTGTAGGTTTGTTTCGAAGGTGTAGGTGCATTGTAGGCAGTATTATAGGTCTTTTGATTGCAAGTGCATTACATTGTAGGTGTAGGTCTATTTTGCAGGTGTAGGTGCAGGTGTGGGTCTGTTTTTTTGTTTTGTAGGTACTGGTTTGTTTTAGGTCTATTTTAAAGGTGGGTTGTTTTAGGTACATTGAAGGAGGAGAATTTTAGGTGTTTGGTTTTTGTGGAGTTTGGGAAGGGGGTCTATACCAATGGTTTTACAACCATTGGTATAAATCTATCCCAACAATTCAATATAAAACATTGGGAAAATGTAATTTAACACACCCTATACCAATGGTTCTTTGGAAATTGTTAGTATAGGTCTATCCTAACACCTCCCATGCCAACAGTTCTAGGGGTTATCCCAATGGTTTTGAACCATTGGGGTAGGTAAAGTTTTCAACAGTGCCATAATTTTTTAAATGGTTTCTTATAGGAAGATATGAGACTTTTAGAAATAAAAACTTTATAAGGTTTATATGAATAAAGATTATTCACAGTACCGGTAGAATTGAAACTAGAAATAAATTTAGTCTTATTGATCTTTCTTTTTCCAGGTTGATATCCAATTACTATGGTATACTTAGGTGAAGTTTTCTTTCTAATCATCTGGGTTAAAGTATTTCCTCCATTTTTTAATCTCTCCATATCCTTCTTTAATTATTTATTGGATAATTTTAGCTCGTTATTTTATTTTATCAATAGAAAATTTTTATCCTTTTCTATACTAAGATCTGTTTTAAGGTGAGCATACCAGGCATGTTGCTTCTTTAAACTTTTTTATTTATCTTTAAGTTCATTGAATTTTTCCTCCAACATATTACAAATTTCAAAAATTTCTTCACTTGATATGTTTTATTTAATATTTTCATTTTTAGAAAGGTCGGAATTATGAAAAAGATATGAGAAAAATATTATATACCACAGATGTGTTTTCATATAACACATATTGACTCTATCATGATTATCCTCTCTGCATTATTTTGAATCACTTGTACAATCTTCTAAATCACTGAAATTTAGTTGCATGGCCTTATTCTATCCTCATACTTTTTCTTATAATTTAACTTAGTACAGTCTGCTTTGATATGTCCTTTTATCTTTCATTTATAATATGTTATTTCATTTTTAGAATCATGCTTTTCCATTATTTTCTCTATTTCCATCTACTTTCATTCTTAACTTTGTAGTTTGACTTCTTGAAGCATTTATTCCTTTGGTAAAATTTCTTAAATCATAGAACTAAGTGATCCATTTATTCATCAATGTAGGAAGATGATTCTCCATCACATGAGTTATTATCTTTAATATTCCCATTTTTACTTTGAGTCATAAGTCCTGAAAGCTACTGACTTCCTCTTTGGTTCATCATCTTCTTCTTTTTTAACTTTAATTTCATATTTATACATCATTATCTTTCCTATTATCTCTTTAATAGTCAACTTAGTTATATCACATGACTCTCTAATTGAAACTGAAGCTCCTATCCATTTGTCTAGTAAACATACTAGCAAGTGAATCCCTTGATCTTTGTCCGCAATTGGTTTCCTAAGTGAATTCATCTTGTTCAAAACCTCATTGAACCTAAGATATATATCAAAAATTGGTTCATCAGGTTTCATCTTAAAGGTATCATATTTAATAATATAATTATTTAAATTCATTTCTTTAACATTTGAAGTTTCTTTATGAGAAAAATCTAAGGTATCCCAAATCTCGAATGTAGTAGTATATGTAGATATTCTATTAAATCATCATATCATAAGGAATAATATAAAGCATTCATAGCTTTAAAAATACTATTATAATCCATTTTAGTAGGATCCCTCAATATAGATTTTGTTTCTCTGGATAATTCATATTTATCCTCAATGAAAGTATAAATTTAAAATATCATACTATAAATATGCATTCTCATTTTAATCTTCCATTGAGCATAATTAGTACCATTTTAATAAGGAGTTTGATTATTAGCAATTTCCTCTTGTCTATTATTATCCACAAAAGATATAAATTTAGAATAAACAAAAATTTAAGAACTTTAATTTCGAAATAGAACACATTAAAAAGATATTTTGAAACTACTATAATACCAAATGTTTGTCTTGGTGGAAAAATCAATAGGGGGTGAATTTAGTTCTTAATAAAAATTCTATTTGAAAACAATTTAAAACTTAAATCCCCCAATTTAATAAAAATGTCCAATCAATCAAAACTCTAGAAATATATAATTTTCTTTTTCAAATAGATTCTCAAATAAGGATCAATGATCAGTTAAAATAATATTTGAAATCACTTAAACTTTTGAAACTAAATTACTTGATAAAAAACTCTATATTGAACACAAATTAAGATTAGCTATCAGAGTGATTTTTGATATTGATTTTAAAACAAATACTGTTTTGAACCTTGAAATACATAAAAAACTAATAAAACACATATCGTAATTTAAACAAGAGGTTTAGTCTCAAGCTGATACTTAATCCACTCCACTTATAAATCACCTGCTAGAAAGAAGTTTATTAAACCATTAACTTAATCCACAACCTAGATCGGGTTTTACAGACAATGACACACAAGGATATACATGGAAAAAATCCTTTTCCATAGTTAGACATGGGATAAAAACAAGTACAGGTCACACACAACCTCTTCCATAGTTGTCGTGGGTATATAAATGATGAAATCTAAGAGTGACTATCAATCACTCCCCAATTCAGTATAGGAGAAATTATTTTATAGATAAACAAATTAAAACTAAACACAAATCATATATAAAGTATAAATAAAAAGGGAAAGTGAATAGAGATGGGTAAAGTGATGTTGGTCAATCTGAATAGCTTTAGATGTTCAATAGTCCTCAAATCTATATTTATAAGAAGCTAGAATGGGTTCTACAAAATGTACAACAAAAGAGTGTTGTGATGGTCTGAAAAATCCTTATGCTTTTAGTCTATAGATGTCCAAAGTCCTTCCACACACAAGTGTATTAAATATTCTTCTTGATTCAACATATTAAGGTTAGTATACTCTATTCTTGTTTCACTACATCGCACACAAGGGCGTTCTTCTGAATTTATATCACTCAGGTCTAATTATATGTTGAAGAATAATGATAATATAACATGAATCCCTATACTGAGTACAAAATCTTACAAGATTGAATTTTTATTTAATGAATCTATGGAGTGGTTTAAGAATAATGATTCTTAAATCCACATGTGGATGACTACATTTAATTCCTTAAACGAGCTATTGGAGAGATTAAATTTTTAAAAGAAAATTTGGATAACAATGATAGAACTTTGGCGGTAGAAAAGTTGAATGGTAGAAATGATTTGATGGTAGTGGTAGCATAGTCTATTGGTACCTTATCCTGGTAGTAGAATAACTGAATAGTAGAACATACTGGTATTAGATCACCCCAATGATATATCGACTTGGCGGTAGCACTGTATAGTGGTGGATCTGTTTTGGCGGTAGATGTGTTCAACAATAGATCTATTCTAGTGGTAGATGTGTCTAACAATAGATCTATTCTGGTGGTAGATCCATTAAATTAATGATAGATCAGCACTTATCCAATTTTTTTTACAATTTAACTAGAAAATGATTTATTATCATAAAACATTAAACTTGTTAGAAACATAACAACTATGATCTGTGATCATTAAAATAAGGAGGTTCTAACAAGATGGATCAAGTAATACCACCCAATTGAGCCTAATTTAGATTACTCTGATCATGTGACCCAATAAGGGGTTATAAGACCCATTTCATATATCACAGGCATCCAAGAGTAAGTAATAAAGGTGAATTCATGGAATGAGTATAGGAATTTCCATGCAGAGAATCTATATGGATCCAAGGAAGACTTCAAGGCATAAAATGTACGGAACTGGAAAGATAACCCATGGTTATCAATCCATGGTGTATGGATCTAGAGAAAAATTTGAGTGATTAACTATCATCATTCCACATTCTAAAGGGGGATCTAACTGAAATCAAGAAGAAAGTCCTTAGTAATTTTAGGAATGGGATTGATTTGGATACAGGGAGGTGATACAAAGAATTATTTGTCTGAGGATGTTAAGATAAATCCAAGAGCTCATCCCAGGTATTCTAATATTTTCATAATTGTCATGTGAATATACGATTCTAGGCCAAGGCATTCATGAATATAAGACATTATTCAGATCCAAATCAGACTTTACCTTAGAATTTAGATCAATGAATCATGTGGCATCTATTGGGTTGGTTCTTGTAATTCTAGACTAGAATACAAGGCTTAGCCATGGTAAGACTCACTTTTAATCCATAAATAGTTTCATTCTATTAACAAGGCTCACAAAGAAATTGTCCCTTAAGAGGGAAAATGAATTTAATAGAGGCAAGCATGCATCACGACTCAAGTGCATTCTTTTAAAGTACACTCAAGACTCCATTAATTATTAACCCATTAGATTGAATAATCTTTCTTGAAAAATTATTCATTTAATCATGGTTAACACAACTCACCAACACCATTTCCTTAATTTACTTCAATGTATCAAAAACAATCAACATCCCTTTGTTAACCTTATAACTTAAACGTAGGTTTTTTAGATGTTATAATTTTATTTCCTAGAGTCTGGTCACATCCTAATTCTAAGGGAAATAAGGTTATTGGTTCCATTTTTTGAGTTAAGACATCCCAAGTCAATCTAGGTTCAATTAATAGATCAAGTATCACATGGTTACCCCTTTACTTGCACATTATTCATAACCATAGTTCAACTAAATCATTTATCAGTTAATTAATAAAAGGGAGTCATGGTATTGGAAACATCCTTGGTTTCTTCAAGGTTTATTGGGGTATTTCCCTAGGTCATAACACACCTAGATACACTACCTATTTCAGTAAGATCTTATGGAAATTAAGGGCACCTCATGGGTGACTCATTTAATATACCAAAACTCTTCCATGGGACTTACTTAGTCCATGGAATGAGTTTAATTAATACATCTTCACCTAACATGTAATTATTTATTAAGGGTTATAAACAAATAAAAGAGATTTATAGAATCATAGTTAGGTTGTAAATCTCCCATGGACCCTACACAGTCCTTGGGTTGGATTAATATTTAAAGATATTACCTAAGAAGCATGAATTCAATTAAAGGCTCTAAATTAAGACAAAGGCATTTAAAGTTCAAAACTATGTCGAAATTGGGTCATCGACATGACACACAAGAAATATTATTTATAAAATGAAAATAATTTAAGGGAAAGGAAACTAAAACACCAACCTCATTCTTAGGAAGCTTCACTCATTGAGTATCAGCCGCTAGTGCGGCTCGAATTGAGAGAAAACAAGAAACCATACATAACCCCTAAAAATAGGGCATATCAACTAAAACAGAGAAAAAACAACTTGGAAATGAAAGAAAATATGAAAATTAGGAAGATGAGTTGTATACTCACCAAGGCCTTTTGATCGCAAGTGATAACACTTGATTTGAATAAGAAACATAGAAGATCTCCCATGCATGAAAATAGAAAGGGGAGGGTGCATTCGGGAGAGGCCTATGGATTAATGAGGGAGAAAAGGGGATAAAACCCTTTAAAGGGTAGAGGGTAAATATCACCATTTTTCTCTTTTAATGGGATGCATGGTTTGACCTCATGGATTGTCAAACCGTGCATCAACCATGCAAACACACTTTCAGAAACACACCCCACCTTTCATGGTTATAGTGAACGATTTACAAATCATGCGTCAACCATGTAGATAACTCATCAATTCTATAGAAAACTGAACAATTTTCTAGATCCCCTCGCATGGTTTAAACAAATAATGTGTCTAAACAAAGAAGGTCACATGGTTGGGGTGTATGGTTATCACTAACTGTGCACTAACTCTACATCCTAGGGTGCAACTCCAAAACCCCTGACTCCATTCCCAAATCTCTTGAGGTTTATCTAATAACCCAAGAAACCTCTCAAGTCTCAAAACATAATGAAGAACATCTCCTCAAGATGATCAGACTCTCATAATTCTATTCTGTTTCATTGTTTTAAAAACAACCCATCCACCATATCAAAAACTCAAAAATTATTTTGAAAAATACATCCTATAAGAACATGAGATCTTGAGAATATATTGTGTGGCAATCAAGATATGATCAATATCACCACAAATCTGCTCTTTCATGTTCTGACAAAGTATATTGAAGTTGACTATCACTTTGTTCGAGTGAATTATGAGAAAAATGGGATCACCTTCAGCCACGTTTGCACCTCTGATCAACTTACAAATTTTCTCATAAAAGGGGTTTCTAGAATGTGTATAAAATTTTTATATAAAAATATGGGTATGATAAATATATATGTCCTAGCTTTATTTGGGGTGTAAGAGTATTAGATATTTAGATATCGGTCAATCCTATTGGTTAGGACTGTTAGGACAATATTTTATTACCCTTTAATTATTTGATACCTGCATTGGTGGAGGCTACCTGGTTTACTCTATTTAATTTATAAATAAAGAATCCACGACCTTTATGAGGTATGATATTTTATCACAATATATCTCAATTATGAAATTTTATTTATTTCCAACCATTGTTGTTTTTGTGTCATGGGGTCTCTTTGGGCGCGCTTATTGAAAACTACATATTATAAAAGTCATAAAAAATGACATGATAAGCAACTAACCTTAAATTTAAAAAGAGAACCACTTATAGAGAAGGTTTTCCTAGCATATGTTAGGATATTTAACCATTTTATATCAACAAAATTATTTAATTGATTACATGAATGTAAAATTATTTGATTAACGATCATCTTCCAATTGGTTAGTGTCATATTTTGTCTTTTTCATTGTAGTTTATGTACTAATTCAAAATACTACGTGGTTAATTTTGGTATATCTTGTATGAAAAATTTATAATTAATTGATGAAGAATTTGGTGAGGTTCAACAATCGTTCCACAAGGGATTGTTGCATTGAGTTTGGTCAGGTACTATGACAATAGGTTCGAAAAAGTTCTATGTTGATAGGTTGGACATGGTGATGAAACATGTTACTTGATGGGGTGGTACGAGCAATGTATTGAAATTTAAATGTCAATTAATTTTTTCTATCTTTTTCCCCATTATTTTCCATCCATCCAAATCATATTTTTATTCAAAGGAAAACAAACAATACAAAGAGACATCAAGGAAACCCCAATATCAAGGAGGTCTAAAATAATGCAAACCAAGGGCATCCCCTCTAATCAAATTAACACCCTCTAGTTTCAAGATATTGGTAGAGAGGAGACTAGTGTTATTGGAGCCTTGAATTTCCAAATAAGCCATATGATCTGAGACCTTATTACCCTCTCACCACATATGGATCACTTGGATATTATTTCTAAGAAAGGCTTTGCATTTCCGAACAATATAAGAAATGGACCACGAAGTATAAACATTACCAAGAAGGGAGTCATGGAGAATCAAAGAGTCAGTCTCCGCCTGAGTAATACCAACCTCATCCTGGGAGCAGAGGGTGAGCCTGGTGAGCATGGCCTTAACCTCATCAAAAATGGATGTCCCATTTCCAAAGAAGGACGTAAAAGCCAGCACCACCTCCCCCTAGAGCCACGAACAACTCCTCCTCCTATCAATTCAAATTTTACATAAATATTTTTTTCATATCTATTATATTTAATATAGTATCTTCTTACTGCTCCATGTTTCATCTCCACAAAACTTCTCACGTACGTGTCTGGCTCTAAAAATTCACCTCTCTCTCCCCACTGAATTCCTCTCCAACCTCAGCCCCTCAACCACAACTCCCCCACCCTTGACTCTCCTCCTCCCAAACCCATCTTGGCTTGCCCTCCTTGATACCATATATCTCCATATCCTCCTCCTTCATCTCCTCCCCATTCATCTCCTCCTCAGCCTCGGTATCCGCCTTTGCCTACACTGTTGCCACGATATCTGTCACTGCCACCTCCTCCACCTCACCCCCGCTCTCCCTTCTCGCGATACCCCTGCCTCTGCCTGCTCTTCCGCCTTGGTACCCACCATTGTCTTCTCCTCCACATCAATCCCACTCTCCCTTCCCATGATACCCTTTCTCCCTATGATACCATTTCCCCCCTCTTCCAATTCAACATCCCTCTCCCTACACAGAGAACATTTATCCTCTCAAAAACCTACCACAATTACACACATCCCTACTTCACTTTCGCATTTTATTCCATCGTATCCATCCATCCTCCCGAATATCAGCGTCTACATTGCAAAATCCTTGCAAGATTTCATCCTTCGTCTAGATTTTCCACCATATACATCATCATATTACCCTCGGTATGTATATTTTGTAGTCCATATTACTTTTGATATTTTCTTTCATTCAAATGGGCATATTTGTTCTATATTATAGATTCATCCTCCATTCAGATCTATTCCATTCAGCGGACATGTAATACCATACCTATGGACAAACATTGAGTGGTTGTGTTGATTAGCCTATTGCGCCAAACTAAAATTCATTGTCTTTAATTTTTTTACTATTCCTTGTATTGTAATTTTTCTAAATATGGAATTTGTGCGTGTTTCATTCATCTTCTTTAAATAGTCTCTAAATTTTCATTCTATCACATTTCACATATATATTTGTTCACTTAATTTTTTTTGTTATTGTATTGAATCTCTCTAAGTTGATGTTGAAATATTTAATCAAGTCTGTACCTATATGTATATGTATTGTATATACATATCTTGTATAAAATAAATTCATAGAATCTCCCTTTATATCAAACATTTTAATAATATAATTATTCTTCATCAATGCTAGGATCATCATTGTAATTGGAAAGACTATCCATCCCATGGAAGTGATTACTTCTATGACTGATATAGGTGATTCCAGATCCTATTACACCATCTTATTTCTTGATGTGGTCATATTTGACATGCATAAAGTAATACACATATCAGAAAATTCCAGTTTTATAGTTTGATTTCACTATATTATGCTATGATTTTTTTTATATTAACTACAAGTTCCACTATACAACAATTTAGGATGACAAGTTCCTCTCTGCAACAATTTCCACCACACTCTGTCTTGATTTCTTCACACAGACCACAAGTAGGGATTCATCGATGACAAATCAACTTCACACTATATATTCATATTAAAATTTTAATAATATTATTTCTACATTTTTTTATTCATCCTGTCAAAACTGCATATTGTACATATGGTTTAAACTGCTTATTGTGCATAACATTATACTCATGTTGAGATAGTCTTTCACCTAGGGCAGTTTTGTGAAACCAATTTAAATACAAGGGATGATGACTTTAGTATTCATAATCCATATTATAAATATTTTTCAAATTTTTTATTTCATAATATGTTATATATTCACATTTAATATCACAATTGTGTTGTACTCTTTATCAATCATTATAAATATGTAAGACACATTACACACAAGCGATATTTCACAGATGACAGACAAGGTTGCACAATATGATTTCCGATCATATAAGTTTTTGACTATGCATATCAGACACATCACACACCACAACATTCTCCTAGCCTGATTTATTTCAGGTAGCTAACATCTTAAGATCCGTCTCTTTCATTTTGTTTACTATTTATGGATTTTGGTTTTCTGATGCCCAATTAACTTCTAATTATTTCTAAACTCTTATGTGTTACAAATACATGTATTTTTTCTATCAAATGTTTCTTTCTCTTCTAAGAGAAGTAGTCATAAGTGATTTCAATCATGGAACATCCAGCATCTAAGAAGATTCAAAATATTTAAAGATATGATTGTGTTTCATTCTATGCATTAAATATTATATACACATTTATTTTTTCTTCCTATATTGCACATATCTATAGGTATTATTAGTTAAATCTATGTTTTTATTAATTTACTCACTATTTGGTCTAGTGAAACTACATGAGGTAGGGTACTAGTTATTATAATCACACATTTTTAGAAATCAAATTATATATATTTATATACCAAATTATGCACTTAAAAAAACAAATTATGCGCACATGCTTACTCATCCCGTGTGAATGCATTTGGGTGAAATATTTTCCGATGATGCGTGTTTATAAGGCTGCAGAAAAATTTGCTAAAAGGGTTTTATTTTTATTTTTACTTTAAGGTATTGAGGTATTTTTTACATAAGGAAATGGGTTTGTTGAGCGCCAAATGAATTGGCGCTTTGACAAACACTCTACATCGCCAATTCATTTGGCGCTCAAGTTTTTTTCCTAAATCCCCACACCACACCACCCCCCAACCTCCCTTATATATATATATCTTATATATATAATTATAATTATAATAAATATATTTATAATAAATATAATAAATTTATCTTTATATTTATTATATTTATAACAATTATATAATTATACTACATATATAATAATAAAAAATATAATTATTATAATTATAATAATAATATAATTATAATAATAATATAAATAGAAAAAATATATAATTACAAAAATATATAATTATAAATATAATAAATATATAATTATAATAATTGTATATTTATAATAAATATAAAATTATAAATATAATAAAGATATAATTATAATAAATATATAATTATAAATATAATAATTATATAATTATAATAAATATACAATTATAATTCAATAATTATATAATTATAAATATAAAAAATATATAATTATAACAATTATATAATTATAATAAAAATATAATTATAAATATAGTAATTATATAATTATATTAAATATACAATTACAATAAATATATAAATATAATAATTATATAATTATAATTATAATTATAATAAATATACAATTATAAATATAATAAATATGTAATTATAAATAAAATGATGTATAATTATAATAAATGTTATATATTAGGTTCTTGGGGGTATAATTACATTAAATACAACACACCGCACACAGACGGTCTGAAAGGAAAGTCATAGTCCCCCTAAGGGATAACCCACCCAACCAACTGCTTTATTACATAATATATTTTTTTGACCCAAAGGCTCAGTGGGCATGAATCCCATTACATGGCCCGTAGGCCCGAAATTTTGGCCCAAGACCCATTTTGTGAAAAGCAACTCGGTTGCTAAAGTACCGCTACAGTATTCGCCTGCTGCTGCTACAGTGTCACCATTCAACAATCCCACCACTACTACAGTTCTGCTACAATACTGCTACAAATACTACTATAGTACCTATGACTGATAGGTTATGAACCCCCATTTTTGATGAAGTATTACGAGGTTCTTACCACTAAGCCAAGCCCCAACTTCATAAATATATAATTATAAAAAATATTTGATTACAAATATAATAAATATGTAATTATAAATATAATAATATATATTTATTAATATAATAAATATATAATTATAATAAATATATAATTATAATAAATATATAATTTTAATAATTGTATAATTATACATTTATTATAATTATAATTATATATTTATTATAATTATAATTATATATTTATTATAATTATAATTATATATTTATTATAATTGTACATTTTTTATAATTGTATATTTATTACAATTATAATTATATAATTATTATAATTATATATTTGTTGTAATTGTATATATATTATAATTATATAATTATTATACTTATAATTATATATTTATTATAATTATATAATTTTTATATTTATATATTTATTATATTTATAATTATATAATTATTGTAATTATAATTGTATATTATAATTTTATAATTATTATATTTATAATTATATATTGATTATAATTATATATTTATTATAATTATACATTTATTATAATTATAAATTTATTATATTTATAAATATATAATTTTTCTAATTATATATTTATTATTATTATATAATAAGTTTAATTATAAATTTACTACATATTTTAGTAGTTATATTTATTATAATAAATATATTTATTATAAATATATTTATTATATTTATAATCATAATTATTTAAATATATATATATATATATATATATATAAGTTGGGTTGGGGTGTGGTGTGGTGTAGGAATTTAAAATATAAGAAACCCAAAGCATCAAATCAATTGGCGCTATGAGGTTTTTGTCAAAGCGCCAATTGATTTTGCGCTTTATAAACCCATATATCCAAATAAAAAAAATAACCTCTTAAATTTTTTAAAAAAAAACCTTGTAGCCAATTTTTTCTAATGCTACAAGAGAACGTTATGCTATCCATGGAAACCCTACTTCGGTAGAAGTCATTTTGTTGTGAACCTTCTCCACCTCCAAATTGAACCCTACTTATTTCTGAGGATGCCACTCCCCTGTCTCTCTGTGGACATCACGTGCGCCAGCCCACTCAATACTCTATAAGTGTTTTTTTCACCTCTCTATTTATGTACATGTGTTATGTGTGGTGTTTTTGGTTTTGTTTCCCGTTAATAGTATTCATGAAGGTAGAAATGTGGTTCCCCAGATGGCTTAGTTTGCAGGCACACATTGATTACCAGTGATGGCCTATTGAGGGGACACACCTTTTTCTCTATCATCTTTCCCCTAAGCAGCCTCACACAACAATTCCCCATCATTTATTCTAGTTTTGAAGAAAAAACATAATGCAAAACAAAAAAATTGAAGTCCAATCCTTGCTATGATTATGTGGATGGTAGTGCGTAGTGAATGCCCTTTGAATAACTGGATGGTTGGGGGATATTGTCAAGCTCTTTGGTTAAGATGGGGGCAGACATCGAAGGTGGCGGGGATGGGAGTTTCCCCCCTTAAATCTCGAAGCCCCATGGTGTTAGTTATGAAGGAACTTTCTAATCCCAAGATTCCTTCCCTGAGACCCCTTGGGATATTCTTCTCGATTATGTTCTTTCCTACCATATTTCATCTTTTATGTTTGGGTTATGATAATTATGTTTTGCCTATTTATTACTGTGCACCTATTTTCAATTTTTATGATGTGAAACTCTAAATCCAAATCCACACTATTCAACCACTTAATGTCTGATCTAAGTCATAATAATTTAAATCCTCCTCTTGACCCCTTTAAAGTAGATCACAATCCAAAATATCTTGAAGAAAGATAAGTTTAACTGATGATTCTCAACTAAAATTAGATGCACTATCCTCTCATTACATGTTCCTTTGTTATTAATCATTCTATTGTCATTAACACATGACATCACATATTACAATGTATTTTCTCTTTATAGTTAATTTGGATTCCTTACTCTAGCGCATTGTTAAAGATTAATCCTTACTCTTTTAAAAGTTTTAAGAACCATCATCTAGAGTTGATATATAATATACATGTAGACCAATGCTATTCAAGGTGTGATTACCATGATATGGGATAACCTAATTCATATCATAGTCAAATCTATGGTCAACTCTTTTACAATTACTATAATGGGTTAAGACCCCTTGATACATGGGTGGGCATTAACTAGATTAAAAGAAAGTTGAAAAAATTGAATGCATTTTGATAATTATGTTTTTGTTTATCATGTAATTTACTTTTTTTGTTTTTTATATGGTTAAGTAAACTTAATCCTTTGGTTTCAATTATGATATTAAAAACTAAAAAAATTCAAATTTTATTAATAAAATTAAAAAAAGGTAAACTTCTCTCATCAAACTCACTGTGCTCTGAAATGAGAGCTTCTTAGGACACGATGAATTCATCAAAATTTGATAAAGTATTAGTGTGGTAAAATGTCTCACCATGTCATAAATAGTGTGTCTCATACCATAATTTTTAATACTATTTTTGGGTGGTTCATGACTTAAAAAGGGTGTTGGATTAGTGCATAAGTCATGTATGACATAAAAAATCACATTTATAATATGTTATGATTTGATTATGATAATTTTTTATACCGAATTTTGTTGTCATGCTTATTTATCATTTAATTTTGAAACAAATCGATTTAAACCTTTATATTTAAACTGTTGTTTATGTTTTTTTGACTTTAAAATATATTTAATTTTATTAATTAAAATTTTGAAAATATTGAATCTTTTTGACATCATACAATTTTCAGTATTAGGCCTCAATTACCATTCTCTCTTTTAGTTGTTTATATGAAAACATGGTTAATAAGACCATGCAGGTGGTTAGTGGTGTTTCTTCCTCCCCAGTTTCTACTTCTTATATGTTGTGTTGATGATGATGAGGTGATTTGGAATAGATATTTTTCTGGGACCTAGGAATTAGGGTGTGGAGATAACACTTCCCAAGTGTTCTTTAGTCCTGAGTTCTAGGGGGATCAATGTCATATGAAAGGATCCCTAGTTATTCTTTACATTCGGGGTTAAGTGTCGTGATGGTCTGGTTAGCATATAATGACTTAACGTGATTACTTGCATGCGTTTATGTTACCTATTTTATTTTCTATGCATTCATTTTATACGTATGAAAGGGACATATTGTTTCCCTATTGAGTTATTCTTACACATGAGCATCATGATGCGTGTGCATATCCTATGTTTGGAATTCAGGTGATTGGTTGTACGGGGAATTTAGAGTAGTTGGGTAGAGTTTGAGGTCTCTCAGTCTCATTCTGATGCTTGATTAACTGGGTCAGAGCGTTACATTAGATATGGTGATTGCATCTTGATTATGAACACTCTTTTGTGTATCTTTCCCTTTCAAATTAAAATTCACTAAAACATTTATTAAGAACAAAACATGATTTATAGCAATATTAGTTGCAACCAATTCAGCTTCTGCTTTCTATTGTTCTACTATATCCTACTTCTTGCAACACCCTAAAATTCACTTGAACCAAAAATAAAATAATAACCTGGAGTACTTTTCATATCATGAAGTGAGGCTCCTCAATCAATGATGGAATATCCTTTCATAACTCAATCTTGATTTTCCTTTAAACTTAATTTCATAATTTAGTGTCTTTCACATTTCTAACAACTCTTAGAATTTATGTGATGTGCTTCATTTGGAAAATTCATAAATCTAGATAATAGAATTACAAAGTGTAAACCATTGGGTTTTTTAGATGTTAGATACACCCGACACCCAACTAGATATTTTTATAAGGTTTCATCAACTTTCTCAACATTATCTTCTTTACTCAAATTCTTCTTTAGATAAATTGATGTAACCTTTTAATAAATAAACAGTTTCCAATTCTTCTCATTTTATCTCCATTCTAAGAAAACAAGACATCTCTTCCGAATCTATCATATCGAAGATTTTTTATATCTTCTCTAAACTTTCCATAATGTTTTCATTGTTTCCTTTAACCTGAAAATCATCCACATATAATGTAACTTCGATATTGATTTAATTGACTTTTATATAGCGAGTATCTCCAGGGTTCTCAATGTAAATATTGGCCAAGATATGAATTATGGATTTTGATTTTTATATCAAGTTGATAGATTTTGTAACCCTTTTGTGGAATTATTTCAAGAAACAATCTGGTTGTATCTATTCTGGAAGCAATAGCAATTGTCATGAAAATGAACTCCCAAATTCATGAGCATACTCTTTTCTAATAAGCTAAACTTTATGTTTTTTGATTGATCCATCATATTTAACTTGGTTCTAGATAACATCTTCAATCTAATAACTTTTCTTTCTGCGCTCCTCTCAAATTTCCAATTTTTATTTTCTTCAATAACCTTGATCTTTTCTTTCACTGCATTAATTGGTTTTGGATTTTCTCACCATTCTAGAAATTTGTTGGTTCACATATGACTACATTGGATCTCTTATAAATATCATAAGTTTATCTTGTTCCTTTAACAAGAATGTCATCAACCAATTCTTCTTCCTTTTTTTCCAATACCAAGAAATGTTTATCTTTACTTATAAAAAAATCAGATTTAAAATTCTTCAAGTTTATGAAATTATACTCTAGCCATTATTTTTCCTTTATTTCTAGCTTATCTGATTTGATTTGAGGAATATAAGGAAATCACATGCATCCAAGCACTTTTGAGAAATTTTGATGACGGATTCAAACCATTTCATGCTGCATATGAAGTTATTTTTTATTTTTACAACTTTTATTGGAAGTCTATTGAGAAAAGGCAGTAGCATGTGCTTGTGATGCCCAATAATCCCTAAATTCTTCTCGAACATTAAACATCTGTCCATTTTTATTATGGTATGATTATTTTTCTCCCTATTTTGTTGTGGAGTGTATGAGGCATTG
This sequence comes from Viscum album, assembly GCA_963277665.1. NCBI lineage: Eukaryota > Viridiplantae > Streptophyta > Magnoliopsida > Santalales > Viscaceae > Viscum > Viscum album. Next base: position 1,945,906,668 of record OY728133.1, on the reverse strand, counting down.
AGTTGATGTTCAATATCTATCTCTTCATAATAAAAAATAAATTAATTGGAGTTATACTCTAGAGAATTCCTTCAACCGCTGTCCTTTTGAAATTAAATTAGATGTATTCGTTTTGGAATCGCATTGTGAAAATTTATTTCGGAAGGGACTGTTCCAACTTAATGTTTTAGAAGTTTTTAGAAACAAAGTTCACTAAAGTAATCATACTAAGTTTAACTTCACTTCACACTTGTTCACTACAAGAGACATAATATTCATGCAATGTAAATTTAATTCAAAGTAAAGAAACACTTTTTTTATATGGTTCAAACTGATAGTTCTACATCTATGGGAGAAACATTGAAACATTTTATTTATTTGGACAAAAGATTACAACTTATTTATCACTATAAAACAAGTAATCACTTTTGTGTTCAATACATAGTTCAACTCAAGTGCCCCCCTCCCATAGAAATTCACCCGACCATCCAGTTTCAACAACCTCTAAAAAATGAGAGAATCCATCTGTTCCATAGTTCTAAAAATATTCAAAGTGATATACCCTTTTAGTAAACTAGTAATTCCATAACAATACTAACACTCATTTACTTATGAAGCAATCACACTAAGTTTAACCTCACTTCATCCTTGTTCACTCCAACACCAACATACATAACATTCATGCAATGTAAATTAAATGCAATCAAGTAAAAAAAACACATCAGTTTTACATTATTTGAACTAGAGGTTCTTCATTTTATGGGATAAACAATGTAATTCAATAACAATACTAAAACTCTCATCAACTTTAGAAAGTATAAGGTCAAACTTCTCAAACTAGAATGCTTGAACTTGAGTACATCATAAGAACTGCTTCGAAAACATCATTTTATAAACTTAATTTCAGAACGTTTGAAGTAAGAACCACTGTCACTGCCTTAACTTCAACTAATGGAAGAACTTTCAGAACCACTCCTTTCAGTTGTCTCCTCCTGATCAACTGATGTAGACTTAATATTTCCCAACAATCTCCCAATTAAATATTTATTTATAGAAAATATCGACATCACTTTAAACTTCTAAAACACAACTTCCGATTCTGTTGCACATAATGTTCCTCCACCTCCTTCCATTCACCTAATTCATACTAATGCTTTCTTTCCTCAGTGCTTCCTAACCCAAACTCTTGGTAAAATGTCAGCTGGATTTTGTTTTTTAGCTACCTTTTGTAATTCTAACTCACTATACTCCATAATCTTTTGAATATATTGGTACTTTAGAGCAATGTGTTTGGTTCTTGAGTGAAACACATGATTCTTATCCAAAATAATTGAGCTCTATCATAGTAAAACTATCATTTCACCTAAATATTACTCAGTTCCTCAACCAAATGACTTAACCATACCATCTCCTTGTTTGCTTCTGTTATAGAAAGTGATATCACCAGTTGTAATCTAGACAACCAACATACCATAGTTCATTAGAAAGTGTAAACATATCTGGTTTTACTATTCTAAGAATCATGATCACCCCCAAAGTATGCATCAACAAACCCTATCCACAAATCATCATCTTCTAAACAAAGGGTTGTTCCTTCCATATCAAATAATCAATTTAACCACTTCCTAATGAACTCTTATCGTATTTTCTATAAACAGACTAGCCACTCTCACTGCGTGAGCTATATCTGGGCATGTACTCACTACCATGACATATATCAAGCTTCTAAATATTGAGGCATAAGAAACATTTAACATGTACTTCTCTTATTTCGTTCGTGGTACTTGTTGCTTCAGTAGTATGAAGTGACCACTGAGAGGATTTGAAATCAACTTTTATCTGCTCATTCTTTCAATGATCTTCCATGTGTAATCCTTTTTCCATAAAACCAGACTTTTGTTTTTTCTATTACAATCCATAATCATTCCCAAGATCTTATTTGATTCACTACGATCCTACATTTCCAAATTTTATGATAACTCACCCATTAACTTATAAAATAGTTTAATATTCATACATACCAACATCACATCATCCATGTACACAAGTAAGACTATTAAGTAATTTTTGATGAACTCCTTCTGATAAAAACTCTGATTTGAATTATCTCTATGGTTTTATTCATTAATAGTGAATCCAACTCCTACATTGTTAACTCTCACCTTCCAAAATCTCCCAAAGTAGTCATTTTTTACAGACTCTGGTTTTCCTCCATCTTAAGAAACTCATATCAATCCCATACTTGCGCACTAATCATCCAATACTTGAATATCATCAAAAAATAAATTGTTAATCAATATATTTTGGAAATAAAACTTCTATAACTTCTTCTTTTGGAACTACAACTTATGGAAATTCTTTTGGAACTCTTTGTTATGGAACTTCTCCTCTTATAAATCTTGCCTGAGCTTCCCCGGTTCCGAGCTTTCTAATATATCTTCTGTTTTCCGCCCTTCTAAACTTTATGAATTTTCCTCTAAACATCCTCCCAAAATATCTATCCTTTTGTCAGATTTAGATACCTCTTAACATTCCATAACATGTGATTCTTTGAAACCACCATTCAGATCAATTTGAGCTGAAGTTGTATCTTCATTCAGAACTTTCCTTCCCTTCATGTTCAAATATTTCCACAAGATCTCCTCATTAAAGAACATATTTATACTTTTGAAAATTTTCTTCTTTTCCTCATCCCAAACCCAAAAACCAAAATCTTCATCCCCATATCCTAAGAAGAAACATGCTCGAGATTTTGTTTTCAACTTATCCTTGTCTTTTTCATCAATATACATGTAGGCTAAACTTCTAAAAACTATGGGGTGTGCTACTTACAGAACTTTTCCTGACCAATGTTCTTTCAGTAATTTCTGTCCAACTAGTGCTGGAAGGATTATGTTGATGAAGTAAGTTGTAGTACCTATCTCTTCTGATTCATTCTCTATTCTATACCATTTTATTTAGGTGTACAAAGAAGAGTCTCATGTCGATTCCTCTTATCTTATAGCATTTTCAAAAACTATTTTTGATAAACTCACCATGGTTTTTTGACATCTTTCACTTCAACTTACTTTTGGTGTCTATTTCCACCATAACCTTCCATTGAACAAATATTCCAAACACTTCACTTTTGTTTTTAAAAAAGTAAACTTATACTTTTCTTGTTGAATCATAAATGGAGGTAAACATATATATGAACCAAGTATAGATTTTAGAATTATGGTGTCATTTTGGAAATATTTTAGGACAACTTTTATTACTTTCTGAGTATACAACTTTTACACCTTCTGAAGTATGATTTATCCAACTCTTACACCCACTTTCTACTAGAATCTTTGTACTCTTATCATTGAGGTGCCCAAAATAGTTATGTAAAAGCCGTGAGAATCTGGAATATGATGTTCCAATGTGTATATCTCCCACTTCCCTTTCAGTCAAATACAAAACCCCATCTTTTATACCTCTTCATATGATTAGGGAACCCTGAGTTATCTTCCAAACCCCTTCCACAAAGCTTCTTCTGAAACCTGCTTCATCCAATTGTGCCATTTCAATCAGATTCTTTCTAAATCTTGGAACATGTCATACTTCCTTTAGTATAATAAAACTTTCATTTTTCAATTGAACATTAACTTATACCTTTCCCATAATATCAATACCTTCATCATCTACAAGATAGACTTTAATAAATTTTATCAAAACATGATATGATAAACACCACTTTCTTATGGAATGGAATGAAACTCCGAAATATATAATCCGAGACTCCATAAATTTAGAAACATTTGCAAGTAGATTTACACAACCTTCCACTACCACACTCAAGCTCTTCAGAATGAGTCCTTTCCAAATTTTTCTTCTTATCACAACAATCCTTTTTAAGGTGACCTCTTTTCGTAGTGCTAACATACAAGACCACTTTCAAAATACTTCCATATTCTTCACTCTATTGATTTTATCTATTTGATTTCGTTTTTTTAGTGTTGTAGGTTTCTTGTACATATATTCCAAGACTGCCACCAACTCTACTTTGGTTTTCTTATCTCAAATGTTCCAAACTACGTTTTGGGCTAAAGACATTCGTATTTAGCTGAGTGCATTTTTTATCTTTTTTCCATTCACCTTATTCCATTACTTTAAATATGACAACCTTAAATAGAATGTCCACATCTTTATGAATTAGATAGTATTCTATATTAAGTTTCTAGAAACTAAAATATGTTCCATTGAATTTGTCAATATGAACCTCTTCTTCTGATGCCATCCTCCCAAAAAAAATAACACCCACTGAAATTCAAAAAACACCAAAGTAAAATAATATTGCATGAACTGAGAAAACCACTAAGTCTCTTGAGAACCTTTATTTTGATACCACTTGTTGATAATTCCTTCAACCTTAACCCTCATTATTAAAGACAATAAAAAACTATCATTCTAGAATCTTCTGATAGAAACTGATTCCATAAGGAAATCTCAAGATTAATGTTCAAGAATTTGGTAGAAACAAAGTTCACCTAAGTCACCAGACTAAGTTAAACCTTGTTTCAACCTTATTCACTCAAACAAATATAACATTCATGCGATTTAAATTAAATGCAATCATGTAAAGAAACACTTTGTTTTTACATGGTTTGGACTGATCTTCCTATGTCCATGAGATAAACATTGCAACATTTCATTTTTTTGGAATAAAGATTATGACTTAGTGATCTATATAATATAAGTAATCACTTTTTTGTTCCATACAATGTTTCAACTTAAGTGGACCCACCCCTTGTTATAGTCACATGGTCATCCAATTTCACTGATCTTCAAAAAATGTGGGCATCCATCAATTCCACTGTTCCAACTACTGATCTCCTGTAACAATCTTTAAAGTGACCACCCATTCCAGTAAACCATCAATTCCACATGATGACTGTAACAATCAAAAAATTTCAGATGTACAACCTGAAACTTTCAAAACCATACTATCAAAACATGAGTGCATCAAAAGTATTCCTTTTGAAACATCCTTTTTATAGAAACCTCATTCTGAAATATATTAAGGAAGGACCATTACCACTACCTAAACATTAACAAACACAAGAACTTTTTGAACCACTCCTTTTGGTTGTCTCCTTCTGATCAACTAAAGTAGACTTCACATTTCCAACATACTCTTGTATTATTAGATCTAATTTACAACGGTTTGGAGAGGGGGAATAAATACAAGAAAATATTACATGACCATTGTGTTTTAATCCATTGTTTAAATTTCTAATAATTTTTTACTTGAATATTATAAAATAGATCCAACACATTCTGGAATAGTCATTGATGCGGATCACAATTTACTTCCAATAGAAGATGGGGTTTTGAAATGTCTAACAATATTAGCATAACAATTGCGACTTTTCGATACGAGATATTTCAAAATATACTAAAATGTGATATTTAACACTCATAAGAAGCTAAAAACATAGATGCAAGAGTGATATTGGTAAGATTCCAAATTTTGATTGTGTAGTTCATAAGGAGGAAAATAATTAATTTATGAACTGAGATTAAAGAAAAGAAATAGAAAGATGTTTTCTCAAGGAGTTTCATGATTATGTTTGCACAAAATTTATGTAGGATAGATATACTAGTCAATTTTTTGTATTTTAAACTAAAAATTTGTATGTTTATAACTTGATGTCTCGACTGCTTTCCTTGTTTCTGACTCTACAATATGGAATATGTAATTCTAGGCAAGGGAGACCTGGAACAAATTCCTTTCTTTTCTAATGAACCACATATGCATGACTATATTGTCCAAGCCTCTTATGCCAAACTTTTTCATGAGATTTTGTTATTGATAACATTGATGCTCCTCTAAAGGATCAATACAAAGATCCTCTCTTTCATTTTTTACATTGAATACATTTTTTCCATTTTCATATTTGATTAACAACTTGTTTCAAAGATAAATTTGAAACTTTTTTGATCAATTATCCAAGAATTATCTTATTTTGACTAATGTTTGGTACATACAACAAATATTTGATAGGATTTGTACCTGAAATAGATTCAACTACCACTTTTCCTTTTCCCTTGAAAACAATGTACATTCCATTTCCAATCTTTACTTTTTAAACCTATTAAAGTGTCCAATTAATTAAATAGATCACCACCAAAGGTCATATGGTTGTTCATTGTCAATGATCCATTTCTCACTTGAATGGAATATTAAAAATCAAGAAGCCACAAAGTTTCTTGGAATCTTCCTCGTTAGAAACTCTAGAAAATTTATTTTGTTGGATGTTTCTATTACAATTTTTCTCTTGATTCCCCATTTTTTAGAACTTTTACATCTATAATCAGGTCATATTCAACATTTGATGACCTTTTTTCCAATATTTTCAAGTGGGAAAGTAAATTTTATTTTATCTATTTTCTATGGTAGAATTTGATCCAACAATATATTCTTGTTCAACTTATTTCTTCCTTTTCATCCTTGATTTGTTTGTAACTTTAGTGTCAATGTCCCTTTTGTTGGATTGGTGTAACCTAATCATTAGGTGATGTTGGGAAAACTTCTGGTGGTCCATTCTGTACATCAAGTTGAAACCTCAACGGTGAGGTTACTAAGGGTTTCAGGGGTAGCACACCCCTGACTGGAGACACTAGATGGACACTGTAACAATATAGAGTTATTGTAGTAGCATGTGATGAGATACTATAGCTATGTGGTGGACTTTAACATGACGCTATAATAGTATGTGACTGTCGACACCGAAAAGTCATTGTAGCTCCACAGACTTTCTTCCATCAATTATTGTAGAACAACGGACTTACTGTGCAGTTGGTAACATAGTTGAATCATCTTCTTTATGAGCTTATTTTGAGTTAGGGTTTCATACTCTGAGGTTTGTACCCTATAATTATTCTCTTTAAAATAGTGACTTTTTCCACCTCTCTATGGGTGTAGATATTTTTTCTGAACCACAAAAATTTCTATGGCCCATAGTCATCTTCTTCTTGTTCTTTATTTTCTTAATCTGCAAACCTTTCTGTCGATTTGACTCTAGGAGTCTCCGCAATAACATGTATCAAAGGTTAAGTTCAAAATATTATGGTTATATTTCTCAATTTTATCAATTATTATAGAAGAACACAAGGTGAAGATCAATATCTTCAATGAAACTAACTTTAGTTACTAGAGGATTCACATAGAACATTGTCTTTACCAGAAAAAGTTGCACTTTCCATTTCTAGGTGAAAAACCAATGAAGATCAAGGAGATGGAGTGAGAGAATCTGGATTAATAGAATATGGGATTTTTTTGCCTAAATTGTTAAAAAAAGTGGTGTTTAACAATAGAGAGGAGAATACGGTGACCCAACTGATGAAGGATCTCACGAATGTGTACAAGAAACTACGTTGAATAAAGTTTATTTGATATTATGATTGTTCAATTTGAAAATTATTTAAGGGAATATTTTTTTGATCATATCAATAAATTCAAAACCATCATAAGTTAGTTTTAATTAGTGAGAATTACACTTGTCGATGAGGTATGTGCACTGCTTTTACTATCTTCATTACCTGATATTTGAGAAGTTTCTGTAATAGTCGTGAGTAGTTATTCTTAGAATACAATGCTGGTTCTAAAGGATGTGTGAGATCTGATACTCAGTGGGGATATTTGGAGTATAATTTTACATATTCATTGGTTCTACTTTGAACGTGGAAGGAAAATGAAAATACATTCCTTGATATAATCATAGAGGATGATCAAAATCAAGAGGAAAGAGATGAGATGGGACAAAGAGGGTATGTTCATACCTACTGTATTTGTAGGAATAAAGAACATGTCAAGAAGTGTAAGAAAAAATAGAAGGTGGTTGAAACTAATAAAAAAACATGATGGATGAAGGAACCGATAGTGTGTCGTTATTTCATGGATAGCCCTAAGAAGACTTGGATTTTAGACTCAGTGGAATATTTCTATTCCACATCATATGGTTTTCTGAAAAATTATTTTTTTGGAGATATTGCTAATGATGAACTCTTGTAGACTGTGGGGAAGAAGAGATGCATGAATTAAAACCTATAGTGATAGTTTTTCTGGTTTTGGAGAATGTATGGTATATCCCTGGACTGAGAAGAAATCTTATTTCAGTTGGGTGGATTGATGATGTAGGTTTTAGTACCTTGCTCATAGGTGGTGCATGGAAGATTACCAAGTTAGTTATGATCGTAACTCATGTAGATAATAATGGTACCATGTATAACATGACATAAAATAGCATGAACATGATTTCATCAATAAATCATGTCGAGGTTTCACGACTATGGAACTACAGGCTAGAAGACATGAGTGATAATGAGATGAAGGTGTTGACAACATTAGGAATGCTACTGGAACTAAAGTCAGTGGATGTTACCTTGTGTGAAGATTGTATATTTGGAAAGTAAAATAAGACATCCTTTACAAAAGGAGGTAGAACATTGAAGGTCAGTAAGTTGGATTTGGAACACATTGACGTTTGGGGTCCCTCACCAGTACGTTCCCTTAGAGGGTTACAATATTATTTGACATTTATCATTGAATCAACAAGGAAGGTATGATTTTACTTTCTGATAAGAAAATTCTATGTGAAGTTGAAGACCATGGTGGAGATCGAGTCATGATCAAAGCTGAAATGTTTGAGGTCTATCAATGGGGGAGAGTATAACAGTCAGTAGTTCAAGGAATTTTATGCTAATAATGGAATTCAGTTAGAGAAGACCCTTCCAAGTACATCACAGCAAAATAGTGTAGCTGAAAGGGTAAATAAGACACTAAATGAATGTGCCGGGAGCATGAGAGTACACTCTGGTCTAAAAAGGTTCTAATACTCCCATTTATGAGATTTTAAAAGAATAATATGTTTGATAACATATACATTATACAACACAAAGATTAATCGATCCATGAAATATTATTATAGTTATAACCCAACTGTTAAATTAACAAGCATGAATAATATTAACAACATTATGATATATATATATATATATATTTATATATCATACTCAATAAAAATTTATTGATTAATTCTTAGTAAATATGTACTTAATTTTTAGTCATTTTATTATAAAAAATATGTCTTCATTAAAAATTTATTCTTATTGTTTTTTATGAGAAAATATTATAATTAAATTATGAAACTTTTAGAAGATGTATTTGATGAAATGAACTTTATTTTTGAGTGAATTTTTGGAATTTTTCTGAAAAGGTTGTATTCAATAAATAATGAAAATACTGATTTTTATTGGAAACTATATAGTACTTGTATAGTCAAATTTTATTTTGGATTATTCTATTGGGTGAATGTAGTTCAACCATGTCTGTCTATGTTTAGAAAATATTGAAATTTGGTGATATGTCTTTGATTTTGACCTTTATGATATTTAAATAAATGATAGAAAAAATTTCCATTTTCGTATTTTTTATTTCTATATGATTTTGTGACATTGATAAAGATAACTTATGTTTGATTATAAATAAAATTTAAAGATAAAATATTTTTTATCATGATAATTTATTTTTAATTTTTAGGGATGAAATAATTATTTTAAATGTTTATGAAATTCTGACACAATATTTATTCAAATAATATAAAAATAAAATAAATGTTTTTTAAAATGTTTAAATTAATATATAAAAAATGGGTACAACTGCAAAAGCAGCACACACACAAGGAAGAAAATACATTTAAATCAATAGCCTGAGGACTTTACCCTACGACCTCACCCCAATCCCCTCCCCACCCATACCACCCCAACTGAGCGTGAGGGAAATGCTAAAATTAATAAAATTTAAATGAATTATTATGTTCCACTAATTTTGTAGATAGAATGAATTAGATTATAATTCCATAGTTTGACATGTTTTTTTTAAAATACAACTTAAATTAATAGTTTTAAAAATGATATTAATGTTATTTTATAATAAATAATATTTTATTAAAACATTTAAAATTCTTAAAAACCCAATATTTGGCCAAGTGATTCATATATGTTTGAAAATATCAACTATCATCCATTTATGCAAAACATCTTTTTTATAGTAACTATATTGACCTCCAAAAAGTAATTTTTTTTGTTATCACGATAATTGTTAAAAAGGGTTAATGCATGTTAAAAAAAATAGATGAGGACAAAAACATAATCTAAACTTATTCAAATTTTATTGGATGATATGATTTCTACCAATACTCATCACATTTTAAAATTATATTAGTTTGAAGATTTATCTAGGAAAATTAATTTATATTAATATAATATTTTAATTAATTTCAAGAGTGATCCTCACTCCACTTATAAAAATACACATCCTCCTATGTTTTCACACTTCAAAACCCATTTATTTCAACCAAACCATGTCAAAATCCCTTTATAACATCACTTCCTACGTTCTGTAGGTCTTATTCTAGACAAAATATCAACTTTAGTGGGTTAAGGTACAAAGCAAATGAAGTTGTTTGAAAAAGAGGTGGTTTTTAATCGAATGTTTTACTTTTATTTCTTTTTCTACCTCAAAATATTCTTCAATCATAATGAAATAACATGAGTATCCTCTATATAATGAGATTATATTATTTAAATGACATCACCAACATCCATCCCCTCTTTCCATCAAATGAGAAATGAAATCGTCATTTGTGTGTACAATAAACTACCGCTTCACGAACTGATTAATTTTTTTTCTTCAACGTCTCTCACACCTTATTTTAATGACGTATTTAATAAATATATACAATTTTTAGGATATTATTAAGATTTTTAAAATTGGAATTATTATTTTACATGTCTTTTGTTCCGTTCATCGAAAATGAAAGCAACATACATGCATACGTACATCATATCATCTTCATTAATGGTGTCATTAATTTTTTTATCTTAACTTTTATGGGTGACTATATATATGTATAATGAATATATATTATATTAATATCATGAATAAAATTATGTATAGGATGGAACCATTTTCAATATAAATATTGAGACGACTGAACTAAAACATGCATGAAAATTGAAGCAGTTATCACCTGAAACAGTGATAAGATCTCTCTCAATTACACTTGTTCTTATGGTTATGACCATTCTCTCTCTTATTCACTATATATCTCCCTTTGATGCCAATGATCATGTAACCATGTGTTAGAGCCTCCTTCTTGGTATCCAAAAGACCCTGGATCAAATCCAGGCAGGGGAGGAATTCTTGAGTACTGTAGTAGGGCACTGTAGCAGTATTATAGCTAAAACGAATGTAGAAGTGGTGACACTATAGTGGTGGAAGATACTATAGTAGGAACTATAGAAGATGTAGTACTGTAGTAGGTACTATAGAAGATCAGGTATAGTTTCAGTACTGTTCACCGATGGGACATTTGGCCAAAAAATGGGCTTTCGAGCCTTGTAATTAGGCAACTTGGCTTTGTGCTTTTGGTCTATGTAATGGGTCTTCCTCTACCTAGTTAGAAAGAGTCCTTTGATTTAATAATAAAAATTATGATTTGGACCCAACCTTTAGAAAAATATCCCTTTTGTTATGGAGTACTTTTAAATTCTTTATATATGTCATATATATACCTAGCTCATTCCCATTTTCTTTTGACGGGGTGATACATGATAAAAATTCTTTCCTAAAACTATTTCTTTAAAATAAAACCCGATTAAGGAAACTTTTAGATACCTTATTAATTTTATATTACACCCATTTAATGTTTTTATTCTCAAATGAACACATTATTTTGAGACCTATTATTATATACCTAGATATGAACTTCAATAATATTTAATTACTTATCTTTTGAATATTTATGAAATTTTATTTGATTATGATATGTGATAAGATTATGTAATCCTTTTTTTTCCATGAATAATTCTTTTGATTATGTATTATTATTGATTTATTTTTTTTGCACACATAATCATGAACATTTTATGATGGGTGTGCCTATATATCACTCTAATGCATTGAGTAAAGTTTTTGTCTCATATGATGTTGTCTATGAGTTAGGGAGTAAACCTAATTGATGAGACTGCCTACCATGCAATGATGTTTTGACAGTTAAACTTGAATTCCAATCATTTCATGTTTTTTTGGTGCCACATTTCATATGTTTCCATGATTTTATGATACCATATTCTTTATGTTATTCTCCCATGTGATAACTCATGAAGATTCTCTTTTATGATATTATGTTGTACCTTTCACTCACACTTTATTCTTCTTTATCATGTTAATTACCTTATTAATCTTTTTGACTTATTTTTATTTATATATTTCCTAGGTTATCCTATTAGGATCTCATTATGGAGATTAAAATAAAGAAGTTTCATTTTCATTTTTATATTTTATGTACCTAGTCTTATAAAGTCATTAGAAATTTCGATCATTACTTTGTATTTAATGGATATTTATTTTAAAAATAATGTAATAATATGTGTAAAAGGCTTGAGTATCTATAGTTGGTATTAGGGGAAAATATCCTGAAATTTTGGTGAAGCATATAGTCAGTTGTTTCCAAGAAATTAAACAGATTCAAAAGTGGATATATATTTCATGGAATGAGAAGAATTATGAAAATATTTTTCAATAAATATTTTTTCCAAACTCCCCGTTTTAAAATAGAGAGGTAGTTTCTCTGACTATAGTAAAAAATAAGATGATTCTATCATAGAGTTTGAGGTAAACTTTACAACGTTTGTACTATACACCTATGACTTCCTCATCAACGTTGAATGTAAGGTAGAACACTTCTTCAATGGATTAAATATAAGTATATGGAAATTTTTGGTGATTTGGGACTTTTAAAGCTATGAATAGATTTTCCTTTCTGACCTTGAGGTCGAGATGGAGATTAAAAACTCTTAGTGTTATCATGGGCCTGAAGCTAAAAAGAGTAAAAAAAAGTTTTCTTTCAGAGGATCAACAAATAAATATCATGAAGGAAAGAAAACTCAACATCCCATGTGTTAAAAGTGTGAGAGGAATCATCTCAGAAACTTTCTTATGGGAACTAAGAGATGATTCAATCATGGAAAATAAGAGCATTAGGCTAATCAATGCTGAAGATAGATAAAGAAATCCACACTAGTGAAAAAAAGGTTTTTTGTTGTCATTTTTTTGGTTTTTAACATCGGTTATTACATGAAGTTATTATAGGTAATGTTGTAAATAAGTTTTTAACGTTGGGTAATAAAAATTAATGTTATAAATAATTTCTTGTTGAATCTTTTCATGTTGGTTTTTTAAAATAACCAACTTGGAAAAAACATTATCAGGTCAGTTATTTCATAATTGATGTGAAAGACCTATCATATTTGGTTTTTTTAATCAGTTATAGTAAAATTGATGTGAAAAAAGAATATATTCAGGGTTTACTATATCAGTTATATAAAAAATGGTGTGAAATAGCTTTTTACCATGTCGGGTTTTTAAAAAAATGAAGAGAAAAATATTGTTTTACATTTTTCACGTCAGTTTTAAAATAGATAATGTGAAAAATATAGATATTTTAAATAAAATTATATTAATTCATCTCCTTTTAATAGTACAACATTTCAACAAAACAAAAACATACTAGAAAAATAGAAGCAACACAAACATTTACAATTTGAACTTTCAAGTTTACAATGTATATTAAAATAAAATAAAACCCCATCAGTCATGTGAAATGATTTTTCCATTCAATTTGTAAGTTTCTTAGATCTTGTTAAGTATTATTTTTAAGGTTACAAAAAAATTCAAATTAAAAAGAAATTATTTAATGTGTATTCTGAATAAAATGAATGAAAAATTAAAGGAAAGGTTTATAACAAAATATAATCTTCTGGAATTTTGTAACTATCCCAATTGAAATTATTTCAAACATAAATATTAAAACATAATACCTGCATTCCATTACTCTTTTTTATGAAACTATTGTTTAGATATATTTTTCAATTCAAATTAACGTTTTAAGTACTCACAACCAAAATATAGTTATTGTAAATGAAGTCATATTTGCTTTTATATATATATTCTTTGTGCTCTTATTTTTTTTGTCCTCTCTAAAAAAATTCAATGCCTTTTTTGAATAAAATATGTATAAAATAAATTTAAATGTCATTATAATATATACAAGTATTAAAATATTCAAACTTACATATACCATCCATGAGATAAACTATGAGGGTATACGTTATTGAAAGAACAAATGATAGCTGAAAATTTTCAAAAACTGAGAGCTGAATCTTCAGGCTCTCTCTAAAGGTTTACCCTCCTTCCCCTATTTCTAGATATTAAAAATGTAAGAGGACTTAGATGAGGAAAAATGGATGATATCTTACTAAAAAGTTGAGGGTTTTATCTGAAAGGATTGTAAAATGTTTAATTTGTTTATTTAAGTTAAATTAATTATTTATATATTGTGATTAACTATAGATTTTTTCAAATATTTTATCCAATAATATATTGAGGAATATATCATAGGTCTTCGTAGCTTAAGGTTTGAAGGATATTGTATTTACAAAATTTGGAAAACCCAAACACTCGGGTTGCATACAAGGATACCAGACAGGTGTATCAATAAAAAAAGTGTTTCCACGATTTGAATCTTGTTTAATGGAGGATGTTTATAAAAAAATAGAATGTTTGGAAGCTACATTTTATAATATGTGTGATATGATGTAGGAAATGATCATAGTTTCATTATAGTCGATATTTTAAAACATAAAAAGGTAGTTTCAGGATGCTGATCCCACTCCACCTCCACCTGCGGATCCCACTCCTAGTTATCTTACTCCCACACCTTCGTCTACATATCCCACTCTTCCCACTTATCCTACTCCCACATCTTCTATTACACAACTTCCCCTTTATTTTGAGTTATATGTTGATGATCTCCAACATCATATTATTGTATATGAGATTATATATTATATTGAAAATACCATTCATCATCAACAAATAGAGATAGTGAATCATAAGGTCACTGCACAAGATATTAAAAATAGACCAAGAAGAATATCATTTCCTATAGACAAGGTCAGTACATTTGGAAAAAGTATCAATCATTTTTATGTTTGACCATTTAGACTTGTTCGAAAAATTACTATTCAGGTATGTGTATATTATAACGATTTTCATTTTGCTTTTAAATTTGGTTTAAAATTTTAAAGTTTATATATTTTTCTATTTTTACAGGCTTACTATAAAGGTAAAAGAATACTGTATATACAACAACAAATACAAACTATTATGACTTTTGATACATTTTTTACTAGTTTTGATAGATTTTCAATATATTCAAATTTGTTATTAGATGTTTATGAGATTCCAATGGAAATGACATTTATGGGTGTGCAATGGCTGTGACACATTAAAAAAAGATATCATGAATATTGTAACTGGTGATGAGTTGGGAATCAACAAGATGTAATGTTTTTTAACATCAACTGATTAACAAAAATATTTTTGTTATTTTAATTTATTGAAAATTAATAATTATTTTTATATATTTATACAATTTGTATGTAACATGACATAAAAATAGTATATGGATTTATAGACCCATAATTTATTTCACCTATACCGAGAACAATGACTGATGTAGAATAAAAAATTTATATTACTGAAAGTCCTCAAAATATGCAATTATTCGATGTTGAATGCTTCATTGTCTTCAAGAGTATGAAACATATATCTCATAAAGTGTTATATATATCTTTACATAATTTTCAATCACATTATATTTTCTTATATATCAGTGACAATTGGATGTTGAGTGTTTTTTGTCGAATGGAGAAAATACTTTACTCGCTATGCTCCATCCATGGTGAAGTGTGAGAAAATTTTAGGATTATATGAACAAATAAATTTTAATATTTTAGTACTTATATATATTATAGTGATATTTAAATTTATTTTATACATATTATTTTCAAAAAATTCATGAAATTTATTTAGATAGAAAATAATAAAGAAGAGAACAAATATCAAATATGTAAAAATAAAGGCAACTTTTCATTTATATTTACTAAATTTTGGGTGTAAGTACTTAAAATTTTATTTGAAATTAGAAAATTCTTTAAAACATCAATGTAATACAATAAGTAAAGGAGTGTGGATATTATGTTTTAAAATTAATTTTTGAAATAATTTCATCCGGGGCAGTAATAAAGTTCCAGAAGATTAGATTTTATTGTAAACCATTCTTTTATTTTTTTCATTTGTTTTATTAAGAATATATGTTAAATTATTCCTTATACTAACCAAGATCTAAGACACTGTAACGACAAAAACTTTTATCAATGAAAATTCCTCTTGGTCTAATTAAATGCCTTATTATGTGAAATGGTTATATTACATATGCACTTCTTAGGTTTTATTATATTGGATTTTGAAAATCCCATTAAGAATTCTAATTTTTGCTAATATAGTCTTTATACAGTGATAACATGATTAGTATAAATATAGGGCTTTAACAAATCCAATTTACTCAGACAAAGGAAGTAATAGCCTAATCTAGTAGTCTTTCCCCATAAGAATCCTATTTGTCAAAGCTTAGAAAGGATGTGGCATCACTGGGCTTCGCTCTTGACTAAGACCAAGCCAAGCTTAAATATGTTAAGCTTGAGCAGAACCGCCTATGAGAGAAGTGGAAGTTGATAGAGATTACCACTTGAGCGATGTTATCTAAACCACCCCAAGAGTCTTTCACCATCACACACCTTACTTTTTTGTCTTATGCGGATATTATAAGGGGTTATATAACAAGACCTTAGCACTATGATTATGTGCATTATTTTTTTGAATAGAAAAAAGAGTATGCATTCATAGTTTTTAAAGCACAAATAATATTTTTAGTTAATATTCAATTAAAAAATCTATTTTGATGAATTAATTTATTTTTTGAATTAAATAATATTTTAATAAAATATTACTACTAAATTAATTTTTATTAAATATAAATGATCTTCAAATTTTTATGAATAAAATTGTAATTTTTATTAAAGTTTGAAAGTTGTTTTTGTCCAAACCCATGAATTTTCGATAAATATTGGTTTCTATTTTAAAAGTAAAAATTCACATATTTATAAAATTATTTATATAAAATTAATATTATTTTTGGAATCAGGACATCGAAATTATCCAACAGTGATTTTTTCATAATTTTCTGAGACATTTGAGTTTTTGGGTAAAAATTAAATACCATTTAAATATATAATGTGTTTTATGGTATCCTAATGACCCAATAGTGATGTAATAAAATACTATAAACATTATTTTAGTCTAATATATGTTTTACCATTAAAATTAGGTGATTCTAGGTTTTATTTATTTATTTTACAAAGCCTTAATGGACCCTTCAATACTTATAAAACATTTTAGCTTTTTAAATTGATTTCCTTGAGTGTGTAACTCACCTCAACATAAGCAACCCTATTATTTTAATAAGTTCAGACACTGGCCTTAAAAAATATTTTTTTCCACTCCCCTTTGGAAAAAACCATGTGCGGGTTTTTGGTTATGATTAGTTTAATGTGTCGTGCCCCAAACCTAAATAATAAATAATTTTCTCTCTTTTCCTATATAAACCCACCCAAGATCCCACTTCCTCTTTCACTCAAAGCTTTTGGAGTTCGTCCAACCTATACCCTCCTCTCTCTAGAATCCTTTCAAGGTGCCCCAATCTCCCAAGAATCCTCTATCAAGCCTCTCCCAATCCTTTGGGATCACACTTCCAAGTAAAGGATTCCTTCCTTTCTCATTTTATCCAAGTTTATTAATATTGTTATGCCATTTTATTTTCAATTATAAATGTTGGGGAATGATTTTGAACCTCCCCTATATTGTCCTATTTATGTTTGAATTATGAGATACCCCTTTCTCTCTCATCGATTCATTCCATTTATACTCGTTACCATGCCAAAATTTCATTAGAGATTTATCTCTCCTCATTTACATTCAATAAATTATTTTGTATTGTAAATCTAAATTCCATTACATATGTTAGGAAATTTATCTATATGACCCACTTATGGTTCATTTCATGTACATATGATGAGACACCCCTTTCCCTCTCATCAACCATTTTTATGAATTCTTATGTCATGCTATTACGCTGCCGAAATTGCGCCAATTTTCCAAGCCAATGTCATTGTGTAGTGAATACCATGCCCATTTCTCTATCAAGGGTATTCAAATTTATGCACATTTACTTATTGATAACAAAGATTCATGTATGTATTCCACATTACTTTATCATGCAATAAATTATGATGAATTATTTCATGTTGTTTGATTTATGTGTCACACTTGTGCCTGAAATGAAATGTTTATTAGGGTGTGTCCTGATAGCACTACAGTGAATTGGGTAAAGATTAGTATCATGATATTTCAAGTGAAATGAGTATTTACTCATTATAATTAAAGTGCATTGAGGAGTTACTCATGTTAATTCAAGTTCAATGAGAGTTTACTCATGATCCATGTGCAATAAGCCTTGGCTCATGCTAATTCCATGTTAAGTGTTGTTGCCACATTTACATGTTATGATAATCATGCTATATCACACCTTTATGTTTATGTTCTTTTATGCTCCCTTGATATACCTATTCTTAACATGTATTGTATTATTCATGTTATGCCTTGTTTACTTCCTTACTGGGCTTTATAGCTCACCTTTTTCACATGTATGTCCTCAGGTTATCCCATGCAATGCTAAGTAAGAGGGAATGTCATGGTTATGTAAAGGAAGTTTTCAATAAAGATATTGTGTGTTTTATGTTTTAATTTGTTATGTAATGTTCCTAAGCCCCAAATACACTAGACCTCTCAATCGCCCATGTTGTATCAAGTGAAGAGTTTTTGTAATAAATCATGATTAAGTGTGTAATAAAAACCAGAGTTGTTATAGTTGGTATTAGAGGATAGGTTTAGTTATTTTTGGGATTAGGATTAGAAAACCCTAGTTAAAGACTTAGGGATAAGACAAAGTATAATAAAAACATCCCTAAGTTTTTGTGAGTATTCAGTAAGTGGTTTATCAAGAAAATATATCCATGTCTGGATATGAGCAAGTAGAGGTAGCTCTTGCATAGATGAACCTAGGAGTGAAAACTCCAAAAAAGAGTTTCAGTCTTGACCTAGGGTATCCTAGTACACGACAACAGGCTTTGATACACTCTTGGTTATGACACTCCTCGGGGATATTATTTGGTAAATTCACAATATTAGTATTAACCATTTTTAAGGGAATAAAAAATGCCCCTAAGAATAAATGTTTGGAAGTAGATCATGGATAACATAGATTAAAGTCTTAAATTCATTTATTAAGAAAATAAAAGTAATTTATAAGTTATCCCTTTTTGTCTTTGTATTCCCCTTTATGAGTCTAATAGTTTAATAATATCTTCCCTAAGCCTATTTTGGATGATGTAAATGAGAACCATAATAAAAAAGTTAAAGGTTGGATTATCGTTCATAGTTATACACATTATTTTATATCTTGAAAGTTAAGTAGAACAATCCCAACACCACCAAAATTCATGGAATTAATGATGTCAGTGAGTATGAAAAATTAGGAAATCATTTAATTCCATGAATATAACTCCTCCCATGTCATAATTAGTGGATTGAACTTTTTATTGAACCTAATCATAGCCCCTTTGGAATAATTTGATGTAATTCTTGACACAGATTGGCTTTCCTTATATAGAGATAACATAAATTTTCGTGAGAGGGAAATCACTCTCTATATGGTGAATTGACCCCCAATTATATACAAGTTCAAGGAGGAAGATGAATATTCTTTATCACTATCATCTCAAGTATTAATATTACTAACCTATGAGAACATGAATCTGGCTCAGATGATTGAGTATAAGGAAGCGACTATCCTTGAAGACATGACTATTGTGAGGGAATTCACAGAAGTGTTTCCCAAGGAATTTCATGGTCTTCCTCCTAGAAGATATGTTAAATTCCCAATTGACCTTATACCTGGGGCATTGCCAATATCCAAGATTCTATATAGAATGGCTATTTCAGAGCTTGAGGAGATGAAGAAACAACTACAAGAGAATCTGGATAAAGGGTTTATATTCCCAAGTGCTTCACCATGGTGTGCACCAGTCCTCTTCTTCAAGAAGAAGTATGGGTCAATGTGAATTTGTATTAATTATCGTGAGCTCAAAAAAATCACGATATAGAACAAGTATCCTATTCCCCTAATTGATGACTTATTTGATCAACTATGTGGAGCACAATACTTCTCCAAGGTAGATCTTTGGTCGAGATATTATCAAGTAAGGGTGAAGAAGGAGGATATCCCCAAGGCTAATTTTTGTACAAGATACGGGCACTATGAATTCATAGTAATTCCTTTCGAACTCACTAATTCTCCAGTAATATTCATGGAATTGATGAATAGAGTCTTTAGATATTACCTCAACAAATTTGTGGTAGTCTTTATAGATGATATTCTAATATACTCTAAAACCAAGGAGGAGCTTGAGGAGCATCTAAGAACTGTACTAGAGACCTCGTGAAAGGAGAAGCTCTATGAAAAGTAAAACAAGTGTGAGTTATGTTTGAATAAAGTCTCATTCTTGGGTCATATAATCACATGAAATAGGATATCTATGGATCCCTCCAAGATAGCTACAATTGAGGTATGGTTGAGGCCAACATCAGTAAAGGATATTCGAAGCTTCTTGGGGTTAGCTGGATATTATGACCGATTTGTGAGAAATTTATCACAATTTTCCAACCCTCTTACCAAGATAACTCGGAAGGGAGTAAAGTTTTTTTAGAGTGATGAATATGAAGATATCCTCAAGGAGTTAAAAATGAGCCTTATCACTATGCCCATGCTCACATTACCCACGAGTGGAGAACTTTTTTTGGTCTTCAGTGATGCTTCAATGAAGTTCCTGGGTTGTGTGTTGATGCAGAATGATAAAGTGATATCCTACACCTTAAGGAAGCTGAAAATCTATGATAAAAACTATCCCACACATGATCTGGAGTTGGAGGTTGTGATCTTTGCGTTGAAAATCGGGTGGAATTATCTC
Source organism: Viscum album (assembly GCA_963277665.1). NCBI lineage: Eukaryota > Viridiplantae > Streptophyta > Magnoliopsida > Santalales > Viscaceae > Viscum > Viscum album. The sequence continues at coordinate 1,945,885,614 of OY728133.1, read as the reverse complement.
TATGGGGAGAAGTGTGAGATATATACTGATCACAAGAGCCTCAAATATATATTAAAAAAAAGGAATAATATGCACCAATGAAGATAGATAGAACTCATCAAGGATTATGACTTCTCAATCCACTACCATCCAAGTAAGGAAAAAAAGGTGACAGATTCTCTAAGTATAAAGGATCCTACATATTTATCAATGATGATAATTGAAAAGGATCCAATATTCTTAGATTTGCAGAGGATGGACATGTGAATCATTAAGGGAGGACCACTATCAATCCTTTCTCAAATGATTTCTCAAGCATCCCTCTTGGAGAAAATAAAGGATGCTCAAAGAAATGATATGGAAATTCTGAAATGGGTGGAAGCTATCAGAAATGGGAAATCCTCAGATTTCGTGGTTGATAAGGATGTAATTGTGATATTTGGGTCACGATTATGTGTACCATCCAATCCAGAGATAAATAAGGAGCTTTTGGATGAATCAAATAGCTCAACCTTCTCTATTCACCCAGGGATCACAAAGATGTATCGAGATCTCCAAGAAAATTTTTGGTGGGACAATATGAAAATGGAGATTGCTGAATATACATAAAGTGCCTGGTATGTCAGCAAGTGAAGGATGATAGGAAAAAGTCTATGGGGATGATGCAACCACTACCCATACCAACACGGAAGTGGGACAACATTACCATGGATTTTGTCACTGGACTTCCAAGTAAATCCAAAGGAAACAAGGCTATATGGGTCATTGGGGATCTTCTTATGAAGACAAATCACTTTATCGTGATTTGATAGGACTTATCATTGGATCAACTTACAAGGATTTAAATCAAAGAAGTGGTAAGTCTTTATGAAGTAACACTATCTATTGTATCTAATCGTGATCCGAGATTCACCTCGAAGTTCTGGAAAAGTCTCCAACATGATCTAAGCACTGAAATGAACTTCAGTACGGCCTATCATCCTCAAACTAATGTCCAATATAAGAAAACTATTCACACACTGGAAGATATATTAATATCATGTTCAATGGAATTCAAAGGAGTATGGGAACAATATCTTCCACTGGTTAAATTATCCTACAATAACAGTTTCCACTCGAGCATCTGAATGGAACCATATGATGCCCTTTATGGGAAAAGGTGCATAACACTGGTGTGTTGGGATGAAGTCGGTGAGTGTAAGCAGCTAGGACCTGAAATGTTCAAAGAAATGGTGGAGAAGGTGAAAAACATTCAACAACATATCAAGGTAGCCCAAAGTCGACAAAAGAGTTATACATATAACCGTCGATGATACCTTGAGTTCAAAGTTGGAGACATGGTATTTCTATGCATATCTCTGTGGAATAAGGTCATGAGGTTTGGAAAGAAAAGGAAGTTAAGTCCTAAGTACATCAGCCCCTTCAAGATTCTTGATCCTGTAAGGGTTTTGGCCTATCGACTAGCACTTCCACCCACCATGGCCAAAGTACATGATGCCTTTCATGTATCCCTCTTAAGTAAGTACATATTAGACCTTTCACATGTACTCTCCTTAGAGGTAGTATAGTTATAGGATGATCTTTCTTACAAGGACCAACCAGTGAAGATATTAGATTATAGAGAAAACATACTATGAAATAAGACAATTCACCTTGTCAAGGTGTTGTGGAGAAACCACAAGTTTGAAGAGGCAACATGGGAACCATAGGAAGTGATGAATCAGAGTTACCCACATCTGTTTTAGTGTGGGAAAAGAAAATTTTGAGGGTGGAATTTCTTAAGGGGGGAAGATTGTAACGACCCAAACTTCTATCAATGAAAATTCTTCTTGGTCTAATTAAATGTCTTATTATGTGAAATGGTTACATAACATATGCACTTCTTTGATTTTATGATTTTTTATTTTTAAAATACCATTAAGAATTCTGACCTTTGCTAATATAGTCGTTGAATAGTGATCACATGATTAGTATAAATATAGGTTTTCAACAAATACAATTTACTCATAAAAAGGAAGCGATGGCCTCATCCAATAGAATTTCCCCATACGAATCCCATTTGTCAGAGCTCGAAAAGGAGGTGGCATCATTGGGCTTATCTCTTGACCAATCCCAAGTCGAGCTTGAATATATTATGCTTGAGCTGAACCGCCTATGAGAGAAGTGGAAGTTGATAGAGATTACCACTCATGAAACGTTATCCGAGCCACCCCAAGAGTCTGTCACATCACACACCTTACCCTTCAGTCTTATGTGGGTGTTATAAGGGATTATGTAACAATACCTTATCACTATGATTATGTTTATTATTTTTTTATAGAATAAAGAGTATACATTCATAGTTTTTAAAGAACAAATAGTATTTTTAGTTAATATTCAATTAAGAAACCTATTTTGATGAATTAATGGATTTTTTGAATTAAATAATATTTTAATAAAATATTACTAATAAATAACTTTTTATTAAATATAAATGATCATGTAATTTTTATGAATATAGTTGTAATTTTTATTAAGGCCTGAAAGCTGTTTTTGTCCAAACCCATGAATTTTTGACAAATGTCGGTTTTTATTTTAAAAATAAAAATTCAAATATTTAGAAAATTATTTAGATAAAATTAATATTATATTTCGAATTAGGACATCAAAATTATCCAACAGTGAATTTTTCATAATTTTCCTAGACAGCCGAATTTTTTCGTAAATATTAAATACCATTTAAATATATAATGTGTTTTATGACATCATAATGGCCCAATAGTGATGTAATAAAATATTATAAACATTATGTTCAGCCAATATATGTTTTACCATTAAAATTATGAGATTATATGTTTTTTTATTTCTTTTACAAATCCTTAATGGACCCTCCAATACTTATAAAACATTTTAGCTTTTTAAATTGATTTCCTTAAGAGTGTGACTCACCTCCACATAAGAAACCCTATTATTTTAAGAAGTTCGGAAATTTTACTTATAAAATATTGTTTCCCACTCCCCTTTGTAAAAAAAATGGGAAAACCATGGGATGGTTTGTGGTTTTGACTAGTTTAATGTGCAGTGTCCCAAACCTATATAATAAAGAATTCCCTCTCCATTCCTATATAAACTCACCCAAGATCCCACTTCCTCTTAACTCAAAGCATTTTGAATTCGTCCAACCTCTTCCATCATCTCTCTAGAATCCTCCAAAGACACCCCAAGATCACAATAATCCTCTATCAAGCCTCTCTCAATCCTTTGGGATCACACTTCCAAGTAAGGGATTCCTTCCTTTCTCATTTTATCCATGTTTCTTAATATTGTTATGCCCTTTTATTTTAAATTATAAATATTGGGGTATGATATTGGACCTCCCTTATACTGTCCTATTTATTTTTGAATTATAATATACCCCTTTCTCTCTCATTGATTCCTTCAATGTATACTCGTTACCATGCCGAAATTCTGTAAGGGATTCCTTTCTCCTCGTTTACATTCAAGCAATTATTTTGTATTATTAATCTAAATTCCATTACATATGTTGGGAAATGTATATATATGACCCTTTATTTTACATTTCATGTAAATATTATGAGTCATCCATTTATCTCTCATCAACCATTTTTATGAATTCTTATGTCACGTCGTTACGCTGTCGAAATTGCACCTATTTTATAAGCCAATGTCATTGTGTAGTGAATACCATGCCCATTTCTCTATCAGGGTATTCAACTTTATGCACATTTACTTATTGATCATAAAGATTAATGTATATATTCCACATAATTTTATCATGGAATAAATGATGATGAATGATTCCATGTTGTTTGATTCATGTGGCACACTTATGCATGAAATGAAATGTTTAATAAGGGTGCACCATGATAGTGCTCCAATGCATTCGGTAATGATTTGTATCATGATAAGTCAAGTGCTAGGAGGATTTAATTATGCTAATTCAAGTGCAATGATGATTTACTCATGCTAATTCAAGTGAAATGATGGTTTACTCATGCTCCATGTGCAATGATCCTTGGATCATGCTAATTCCATGTTAAGTGTTGTTGCCACGTTTCCATGTTATGATAATCATGATATATCATAACTTTATGTTCATTTTATTTTATTCTCCACTAATTTTCCTATTTCCTAACATGTATTTTATTCTTCATGTTATGTTTTTTACTCTCTTACTGGGCTTTATAGCTCACCCTTTTCACATGTACGTCCTCAAGTTATCCCATGCAATGCTAGGTACGAGGAAATGTCGTGGTTATGTAAAGGATGTTTTCAATACATATGTTGTGTGTTTTATGTTTTAAGTTGTTATGTAATGTTCCTAATCCCCAAAGACACTAGATCTATTGATCTTCCATATTTTATCAAGTGAATGGTTTATGTAATAAATCATGATTAAGTGTGTAAAAAAAAGCATGGTTGTTATAGACACTTACAGATTGAATGGGCAAATCATTTCACAAGTTTGATTGTTTTTTAGTGTATTTTTAATATACATTATAAACTTGAAAGTTCAAATTTTAAATGCTTTTGTTGTTATGTTTTTTATGGTATGCTACTGTTTTTCTGCTGTTGATCTGCTATACTCTTTGGAGGGGATGAATTTATAGAATTTTTCTTTAAAAAAATATTTCTCACCTCGATTATTTTATAATCAACATGAAAATGTAAAATAAAAATTTTCAGGTTAGTTAAAAAATGACGTGGTAAAAGTTTTTTCAAATCAATTTTTATATATCCGACGTAGTAAACCCTGAATATATATTTTTTTCACGTCGATTGTCATATAAATGACATGAAATATGAAATATGATAGACCTTTCACACATGGAAAAATATTTTTCATGTTAGTTATTTCATAACCGATGTGAAAAACGTTCACGAGAATGTATTGATAATGTTCATTTTTATTACCTGAAATTAAAAAATTATTTACAATGTTGCATGTAATAACATTGCATAGTAACTGACATTAAAAACAAAAAAACGACATTAAAAAGACTTTTTTCACTAGTTTAACCACCAACACAAGGTATATTAGATGTGAGACTAGTGTAGTCATTGTCCTTTCTCATTATCGGCCTGGGAGGGGTACCCTTTGGGGGAGGGGGTTGTGACATTGTGGTATAAAAGGTTCAGTTTGAGACATATGATGAATTTAGAGTTAGTCACATGTGAGAATACATGGGTTGGTAGGAAAATGGTGTCACCTAAGTTTAGTACATTACACAAACATGAGAGACCACTTGAGACACAATTATTTAGGGCCCCTGTGATCTGATGTATGAACCTTTTTAAGTTTTCTGAGCCTACCAAATGAAGTGGTACTGGTTGCGGGTTAGAGACCTAAGAAATGACCATGAATTATTCTTCTTTTCACCTTTGTTTGAAATTAGTAGACCTTAGGATAAGTTAAACCTTAAAATAATAAATAAAATTAATAGTTTATTAGTGTTAAATATTCCATATTTCTGGTTTAGGAGTCTCTATCTATTTTTTCTTCTTGTTGTCATGTCTCCAGGTTGACCAACTCATTTGGTTTGCGCCGAAAATGTTTAGCAGGATGTGCTTGTAGATCACCAAAGAGTAGAGTTCAACGACCAAAAAACATGGAGGAGTATACTTTGAGAGTTTCAATGCTTGAGTCTAAAAAAATATGAGAGTTCCATTTCAGATTCAGTCATAGACGACTGGTTGGAGGAGGTTGAAATAACATTCAGTTTGATTTGTTCTTAGAAATTGTAATGAGTTTTGTTGGTTGTGACGATGCTACATGGAACATTTAGACTATGGTGGATCTTATTCCTCAGGGATTATGAGGATCCATGTAAGATCCTGGCCTTTTCTAGGAGTGTCTCGTGCTCTTTAAAAGTACTCTTTTCTTTTTTTGAGTGTATTTTGTTTGAGTTTTATCTTGGGTGCATTTGGGTGAGGATTGAATGTTTTTGGAAGGGTTTTGGACAATTTACGGTTGGCGCAAAATTTGAAAAACCGTGTTACCCGTCCTAGGAAACTGTGCGTGTGAATTTTTAAACCCATGAAAATTAGATTAAAAATTCCCAAACCCAGCAGACTTCACCCTAACTCAACCCAATTATACCCTAAACCTATCTCGTTTTTTGAGGCTCTTGGATGAATTCCAAGGCATTCCAAACTCCATTCTTGGAAAATAATATCCTGGATTGAAGATCTCTACCTCTCTTGGTAATAGATTCTCATCTTGATTGGTTTCCTCCCTCTTTCCCATCCTTCCCTCATATTTTGAAGGGATTTTTTTCTCGTGATGGATCTAGATTTAGGATTGATAGATATAATTGGTTTGATCTTGGATCTAGTTTTTAGATCTAGATATAATTATTTAACATGATATTGTTTGTTTCACTTAAATTAGGGATTTTTATTGGCGAGTGTTCATCATCAATTTGAAGGTAGGTGGTCTAAATTAAAAATATCATGGTCTTGATTTAATTATGTGTAGGTAATTGTGAAATTTCAATTTCCATGATTGACGAATTGCATTAACAATTGAATTTATTTATTGAAAATTTTATGTGATAATGATTCGGGTTAAATTGGGACTATTGAAATTGGTGGATTTGGATTAGTTAATTGTTTAATTAATTAATGGAACATTGTGATTGCGAAATCGATGAGATGTTGAAATTGTGTAATTGGTCAATTAATGTGATTATGAATTAATTTAAAATGAGAATTATGATGTTGTTGGATTATCCTAAATGGTTTAATGGTGATTCATTTATGTTATTATTATGATTAAATTGATGAACTGTGTTTGTTATGATAAATTATAATGGTATCATGATGTGAAATGTTGGTAAAAGGACTAATATTAATATTGATTAATGTGATATATGTGACATATGTTTGTTTGATTGATATACGAGTGTGAGAAAAAAACTAATGCTTCAAAATCCCATATGTGGTTGATTGATATATGTGTATTGGACATGGACTGATGCGCCAAACCCAATAGTGATAAGAGAGTTGTGGGATAAAAACTAATGGTTCAAAAAACTATGGGGTGCTTAACATGATGTTCTAGGCCCAAAATGTTGGCATTGGACTATTGGTTCCAATTGGATTTCATATGAATTGAAATGAAATGATAATTGATAACCATGGTATTGTGATATGTGATATCTCTTCGGGATAGTTCAGGCTCCGATATAGGACGAATCAGGTATTGATGGACTAGGTGTCCCCAAGAACCTGTGAGATTATATAGTTAATTAAAGAATAATTAAAAATGTGATAAATATTTACTTATGAATTGTTATTTTTTCTTTATATAACTGCATACACAATTATTCATTGTATAATGTTTTAGATGTCATTGATGGTGGCATACTGAGTTCTACTCACATCCTACTCGGACTGTCTGATCAGTACCCGAATAGACTTCATTTTGTAGGAAAAGATAAGGGCAATAACCCTATATTAGATTCCTGAGTTAAAATGAAGCATGGATGAGGTAACTAGACATGGTGTCAAGAACCAATTGGGACCTATCGGCATCTTTAATTTGGTTTTGTATTTGGCACTTGACACGTAGTTTGGCATGTCATATCTACTACTTTAGTTTTGGACATTGTATTCCTAGTTTGGTCATCATGTGATACTGTAATTATTCTGGTTATGGTTATATTGTTTGCATATTGTTTATTTATTCCACTATTATGGTGGTTTGATAGAGGGTATAGTCTCTTCATGATTGATATTAAACCCTCACTGCTAGTCGATGGCCTTTGGCGTATGGGGGGGGGGGGGCTGAGGTCATGTGACTAACCCACTCGGGGCACCAATATGTGGCACCCAGGTCGGGATGTCACAAAGTGGTATCATAGGAGGAGTTTTGTTTAATTTTATTTTATTTTGTCTTATTATTTGGGAAAGGTATATAGGAGAATAGGATGAGAAAGACCGTGGTTAAGAGATTGTGCTTGGGGGTAGCTAACCCATGTACGAGGGTAAAAGCCAGGTGACCAGGGTGGGATTGTTGGCCCTATGGTTTATGGTTCAATGGTTATGTCATTTTTGTACCCAGGGAGGTGAGTTGAGGAGGTCCATATTTTGAAGCTCCACATCTGCATCATTATTTTCTTTATACCCCTCCACTGGACCTACCATGTATTACAATTGCATGTTATTTCACCTCGAGTGATGCACTTGTTGTGTGATGTGATCGTTGTTTCTGATATTTTCTGAGATTTGACTCCTGACTCAGTATTTCATGAGAGTTGTGTGTGCATGCATCATTCTATGCACTCAGGATTTATTGTGACATGCATCATTTTAGGCACACACGAGAAAAATGGTTTTGGGTAGGTTGTTGGTTTTTAAATGTTTTTCCATGTTTGTGTAATTGAAATCAAAAGGTGCCTAATATGAATTTGAGAAATTTGAAATGAAGTAAAATGTGGAAAATTAGTGTCTAATGAGAAACTTAAATAATGGTAATGAGTTTACCCTTTTTAACCATGACCTTGATGTAGGATGGTTAACGGTAGTGATAGCGCCTCAATTTTGACCGTGTGATGAAGTTTGGGGAATTAACTTGTTATGGCTTAATGTGAACCCCTGTTATTAAATGTGTTAATTTTTTGTTATGTGTATTGATATGTGTGTTTGACATTATAAATTTATGCCTCCATTATGATGCTTTTTAAGAGGAAGACAAGAGGTTATAGATAGAAATGATCCACCAACAGTGGAACCTGAGACACCAATAGTTCCAGATGAAGAATTCGGAGGGCAGTTTCATGAGAAATTTTCTTAGTTTATGCAGTTTATAGTAAGATACCCATGGTGGGTTGTGAAGAGCATTCCAGAATTAATGCGGGAGTTTCAGTTGCAGCACCATCCGACTTTCATCTTAGAGGGTGGACTTGAGGTAGATGAGTTCTGAATCGAGTATATCCAGACTATTCTTGACCACTTAGAAACTCTTGTGGAGAAAAGGGCCAAGATTGATGCTTATATTTTACATGGTCAGGTGAAGCATTGGTAGGATATCTAGACTCGAGATGAATACTTGGATAATATGAAGTGGAATGACTTTTAAGAGAAGTTCTTGGAGTACTATAACCCTAATATGCTCAGGCAGGTGAGAAACTGTGTTTATGAGGTTGAATCAGGGGAGTATGTCTGTTATGAGATATGATGGATGCTTTAGAGATCTGCAACACTTTTCTTTATCATTGGAAGGAGATGAATCTATGATGGAAAAATGATTTCAGGATGTGCTTAAATGTGAAATTATGTTCCAGGTGAATATCTTTTAGATGAAAAAGTTTTATGAGGTGTTGAATTTGACTCTCATTTTTTAGAGGAACCTAGAAGAGGCTTCTGATGGCAGATAGATGGTTTCTGCTCGATGGTCAAGAGGTACGAATTTCAAGAGATGGAAGCATCTTTATGAGAATATTGACCAGAGTAGTGGAAAGTATAGTGGTCAGGGGGAAGGATTAATTACACATGGCCTTACCCAGGTGACTTGTCACTAGTTTGGTAGGTTGGGTCACTTTCGTAGATATTTCCCCTAAACATTGGTAGAGTGTTGATCCTATGGTAGGATGAGACATCTATAGAGGTTCTTTAGGAACCCACAGAAGATGGTTCGTGATGAAGAAGCTATATAGAACCAAAGTGTGGGAAGGGGATCTTATACATCATTTCATTCATGTAGTTAGAGTTCCACTAGATATGGCAGTAGAGGTAGTGGATGTGGTGATTCGGGGAAATAACACCCATATCAACAGAGTGTTGTAGTTTAGGGGACTTAGACTGCATCATAGGGAATAGGGGCCACACAGTTTCATGCAGTTCATCCTACACTGGTGGATAGCGAGGCAAGACTTTCAATGGTTATAGGTACTATTATTTTAGATTCTATGATGGATAATGCTTTATTTGATATTGGTGACTCTCATTATTTGATATCTGCACAACTTTTTAATGAGTTGAGTATAGTAGTGGAGTTTGTGAGTGAGGTGATGACAATAGATAAACCTTTTGGAGTAAGGTCGAGAGACATCTGTTTGTGTAAGGGATGTTCTCTTGAGGTTGGGGAGTATCATTTTCTATGGGATATTTATATCATTGACATTTGAGGATTTGACCTAATTATGGGTATGAATTGTTTAGTATCATGCCAACCCCACATTAATTTTTTTACATAGGAGAGTTACTTTTATGTATTTTGAGTGTGGAAAATATATTCACTATGGATAATGGGATATCAATGTGGGACGTGCAGTAACTGGGGGAGCTCACCACCCAGGTTGTAATTTTGTTTCTGGATGATGGGGGTGAAATTTGCACCCATACTGGATAGGTGTTAGGATGTGTTTCCTAAAAATTTCTCAGGGCTCCCACCTGAGAGAGATGTGAAATTTACAATTGAATGTCTGGGGCTGATCCAGTTTCTGTTGTACCGTACAAAACATCACCAACATAACATCAAAAGTTATAGACTGAATTGGAAGAGTTGATGGATAAGAGGTTTATCCATCCGTGTATGTCGCCTTGGGGTTCCCCGGTTTTTTTGTTAAGAAGGATGATGAGACTTTATGCTTATGTGTTGATTACTAAAAGTTAAACCATATGAAAATGAAGAATCGATATCCTTTTCTTCTTATCAATGATCTATTTGACTAGTTAATTGGAGTTTTTGATTTCTCTAAGATCAACTTGAGATTAGGGTATCATCAGTTGAGAGTTCAACCTTCTGATATACCTAGGAATGCTTTAAGAATCAGGTATGACATATATGAGGTCATCGTGATGCCATTCAATCTGATGAACACATTGGTAGTGTTCATTACCTTGATGAATAGAATCCTCCACCCATACCTAGATTAGTTTTTGGTTTTTTTATGGATGATATGTTTGTGTACTCCAAGAATCTTGATGATCATGCCCATCATTTTGACATTGTCATGAGTACACTGAGATAGAATCAGCTATACGCCAATCTATCTAAGTGTCAATTCTGGATTGATTAGGTACATTTTATAGGTTACATCATCTTGGAGGAAGGTGTGCTAGTGGACCTAGAGAAGGTGAAGACAGTTGTTTCTTGGGAGTATCCAAATAATGTTTTTGATATCCATAGCTTTCTCGAGTTAGTGGGTTATTATTGGAGGTTCATACCTATTTGGAAAAACCTCTTTCATGATTGAACAAGAATAGGATAAATTTTGAATGGTATGGAGCATGTGATAATTCCTTCCCGGAGTTGAGGAAGCACTTGAAAATGACACCAATCTTGATCCTACATGAGTCAGGTGAGGAATATATGTTGTTTCATGAAGCTTCTAGGATTGGTCTTGGAGCAGTTTTGGTGTAGGGAGATCGAGTTATGTCATATGAGTCTTGACAGTTGATTCCATATGAACGAAATTACATAACACATGCCCTCAAGTTGGCAACATTGATTTATACTTTGAAGTGTTGATGACATTAGAAGTTTGGCAAGAAATTTATTGTGTATACTTACCACAAGAGATAAAAGTATTTCTTCTCAAAAAGAGACTTGAATCTATAATAATAGAGTTGGGTTGAGTATATTTCAGTCATTCAACTTTGATCTAGCATATACGCTTAGGAAGGGAAATTGTATTTCTAATGCTTTTAGCAGTAAAACTCAGACTTAGGTAGTTCATGAGTCTAGTGATAAGTGGAAAATGATGAATTTTCTTGATGAGATGCATGTTGTGGTTCAGTAGAGTCAATATCAGATGACTCTTGTATCGATTTCATTAGAGTCTTCAAACATGAAGTTTATTTAGGTACCGATTACGAAGCCCGTGTAGGGTGTGATTGAAACCCAGTACGCCACCACCAATGGCCTCTAAAACAATATACAATCTATAATAGTGTATGTAGTTGTAATAATAATAACATAATTATAAAGTAAACGTTTTCACATATAATTATTTTTTATTTAACCATATAAATCCTAGGTTCACAATAACATCCCAACCATCAATACCTACTTCGATCCATGCCAGAGTCTAAACCATCCCCAAAGGGATATTAAATTTCATTACATCATGGTGTTCAATTAATCAATTCAATTCAAATTAAATTTCACTACTTTTGGCACTGAAATACATGCCCCGGGATAAGTTGAGGGAAATCACAACCATTTGGGATTAAATCTAGGCTCAAACGGCATAAAACTTATCCAAAGGGTTTGCCTCATGAAGCTCATTTGTGGAGACACCCCTCCACCATGAATTTGTGAGGTGATAACAGAACTCTCGTGAGTCTCATTCCCTCAAAAACCATTCAAACTTCATTTAAGGATGACTCCTTGAGTCTAATGGAGTTGCGCCCCTTAGCGATGTCATTTTTTTCTTTGCGGAGATACCCCTCTATCGTGAAGAAAAAAAATGGCATCGCTAAGGGGCATATCTATGATCCTCCATCAGTGGTGTCTAGATTAGCCTTTATAGTTTGAAATCCTCCCTTTATGGGACACAACACACCGGGTCTGTTCTCATAGGGTGTCATGACCCAACCATCTAGTAAATCTTGGTGCCTCCCTTCTAGGGACGTACCCCTTCACGGTGTGACATCTTCCCTTTATAGGACACACCTCCTAGATCTACCTCCATAGGGTGTCCTGATCTACCCATTAGTAAACATTCTAGGTGTTCTCTCCTAGGGGTGAACCATCTTGGATCCACTACCATAGGTTTCATAATCAGTCCACTTCATCTCCACAAGATGTTAAACTTGCGACCTCTACTCTGTCACTACAAGACATTAAACTTGCGATCTGTTACCGCTACCTCATGTTAAACATGGGATGCTTGAGGAAAACCTCAAAAGACATGCCTTTGGTATAATATATCACATGATCAATGTGGGATGCCTTAGGTTTTGTACCCTTGAGAATCCCTCTTGTGAGAAAGAATACAGGTGACCAATGTTCCAACGTCACGACATACAAGTGATACCCAACATGACTACTTCCATGACTGAAGGTTTCTACACTATTAAGACCCATTGGAATTTCCTAACAGAAGTAGCGTAATTAATCGGAATCCAAAAAGAGATGGAACCGAGAATGAGTTTCACGAACAATTTCTTAATCTATGAGGGAGTCCCGGACTAGGCGACAAATTCCGAGGAGTAATCCACGGAAGGAGGGACTGAAATCTCATCACCTCGTTTCGATCAAAAAGAATACATTGATAATAAAGTGATGAAATCCGATCACCTTTTGAAAGTAGGAATGCATAGTATAATGCAACAATAGTAGACGATAACACATGACGCGACACGCCCTGATGAAAGCATAAAAATAGAAATGGTGAACCTAATGTGAAACTCTTCTCCTCAACATGGGGACTAGCATCATTCGAGACATAAGTAGATAATAATGTCACCGGATCCAGATATCTGGTGCTAGGTCCCACCAAGAAAATATTTGGACTATCATGGAACTCACAAGTGATTGAGGCAGTTAATCGTTGTCTATTCCAGTCTTTGACATCCTCAGCATGAATCCCACTCTCCAACCATGGAAGATTGGAAGACACTGGGTCATTTGGAATTTCTTTCCTAATATCTATACTAATAGACTAATCTTCCCACTTTTCAAGACCCAAGCTGTACAAAACCAATCGCCTCCCGACCGTAGACATAGGGGAAGAAGATAATTTATTGTGACAATCCCGCATTACTCCACCGCTGCCATGACTTCATCCACAACTATGGATACTAGGCACCCACGCCCTATGTTAACCTCAGAGATCATGTAGAGGAGGGTGATAAATGCACTCATACAATGATATGAGTAGGAGGGGTTCATTCCCAGAAAGAACATGACCCCCCAGGACCTAGAGTCTTCTACGCCTTCTATCACTGCCACCACTAAGAGCAGTGTAGGGAGCCACTGCTCCCCACTCCGACATCCAAACACTTCGAGAGCCTCTCCCCAAAACGTTTCTATGACTCACTCCCCTACACCGATGAGGTAGGGGATTTACGAATCATCCCAGCTATGACTACCACCCTGGATTTTCCAAGGAGGGTTCCCACCATGTTTCCTCAACGCCACCAAAGGACAGGCTCTCAGGAGAAAGAACATGTGTTCTACACCCCTTCTCTGCTGGCCCCGATGCTAATCACTCGATGCCAATGTCGAGCACAATCTTGGGATAATGCCCATCAGGGGGAATCATCTTCCACGTCTTCAATGTCCCATGAAACCATGAGTGCATTCCACTGGACCCCTACCACAACAGAGTATAGACTCATCATCTCCCAGTTGGGATCAAGACCCCAGCCACCATGCAGGTAGGCTGGATTGACTCTTTCAACCACTAACGCATCCAACTATTGTTACGGTCCAACCTATGATGATGAGATCTAGTACGGAGGCCCTCCCCATATGATTTATAGCCATAATAGAGGTCCTCCCCACTATCAAAGTCAACATGGAGGTCTAACCCATGTTCTTAGTATCATTCAAGTGAAGGCCCTCCCCGTTTTGTTGTCATCCATCACATATGTCCTTCCCGTGTCTATGGTTCTCGATACGGAGGTCTTCCTGGTGTCACAAAACATAAACTTGAAATTCCTCCACGCATCATCATTATCTCCATCAAAGGTTCTCCCCACTCTAGTACCCATCAATTAAATGTCCTCTCTACTTTATCGATAGTCAACACAGAGGTCCGCCCCTTGTCCAGTTTGATTAATACAATGGTCCTCCTCATGCTACCCCTACTAAATAACATAGAGGTCCTCCCCATGCCCCAAAATCAGAGTGGAGGTCCTCTCCACTCCTTCACCATCCAACATGGAGGTCCTCCCCATGTTTCCATCAGCTATGTGGAGGCCCTCTCCACTCTAGTACTCATCACCATGGAGGTCCTCCCCATGCATCCAGTAACTAGTACAAAGGTCCTCTCCATACTTAGGATTCTCAATAGAGTGGTTCTCCACATGTCCTATTTGATATATGTGAGGGCGCTCATCGCACCTCATCTCACCAAATCGAAGGTCCAACCTACTCTCATGACCCACATGGAGGTCCTCCCCATGTTTTCAATGACTCAAGTTGAGGTCCTCCCTACTACATTAGTACTCATTATAGAGGTCCTCTGTACTCACACAATAGTACAAACAGAGGTCCTCCCCACTCTGATGACAACATATAGGAAGGCCCTCCCCGTATAGTAGCCCTCCCAAGCGTAGGTCCTCCATGCTCCAGAACTAACCCGCACCAAGGTCCTCCCCATGCCAAAGGATTACCTTGACTTAACGAGACATCCTGGGGTATAAGGGCTAACCATCACAGCTGGAGTCAAAACTCTAAGAAGCGACAAGTTGTTATCAATCCAGGACACTTATCAGATTCTAAAGTGGAATACGACTCAATGATAGAACCTTCACCCTAATCCTTTGCATCAAAGTCTAGGGTAGAAGCTCAGTGGGTGAGATTCATCATCTTGGAAGGTGATATCCACTAGATTCCTAAATCCATTCGTAGGTACATTTAGGCCGAGGAAGATTTGGATCCCTTCCTTAGTCTAGCGGTGTAGTCATCTCTTTCATCACCAGTTTCATTCTCTACCTCTACATAAGATCATAGAGATTTTTCATGGAGTTGGATATATGACGAGAACCATACAAACTAACCACCAATAGTTTTTTCCCTCATACATGAGGTAGTGGTATATACCTAGTCTTGTAGGGACATGATGCGGTTGGTACCACCTTTGAGAGATGACCCAATAAGCAGTGATTAGTCAGTTTGCACAAAAAAATTTCTATTGTACAGTCCACCACCATAACGATCCACATCAGTGTCATTGGAAGTTCCTCAGCCAACCCCGATCAAAGCACAGGACAACCAAGAGTGAGATCCCACTTTTGAGTAGGGAAGTTTGTGTGACACTCTACCTACAGACCCATTGTTCGAGATGTTTTGGTCGATTGAAACTCCCAACATTGACATTTTAGAGTCCGCAACCCAAGATGAGGTCATGTGTTTTCATCAGACTTTATGGTTAACACATTTTTGCCTCTGGAACTGTCAATTGGTCTACCCAAAGAGTCAGGAGCATTATGACAACATCAATCAGCAGTTCCACATGGTTGAGTTGGTATCACATCCAATGGCCCAACAAATTTCATCACCTGATTATTACTAGATCCTTTAGAAAAGATTCATTCAGATCATCATAGTGCTCCACATAATTATTGAAGAGGCATCCTCACATGTGCAGATCTGAGTACATGGGAAGTATGCTGCTCTTCAATTCAGTCTCATCCTTCACCAACCAGACCTACCCAGTGACATTTAGGATATGCCTATGGGAATAGTCATGGTGAATATGGCTAAGCTCAACGTACTCAAGGAGAAAGACACCAAAGTAGGTTATGGCAAAGAAGACCCACCCCCTGGGGCAATGCAACATCAGGTGGATGCTCGTATGTGCATCATCACTCACCAGCAAAGGTAGGTATGTGGCCTTGGAGACCCCTCTGCATCATTGGCTGTCGGTAAGAACACCAATAAGGGTAAATGATATATCAGAACCTATAAGACCTTCGACCCATTTGACTCCATGCAAGAGATAGGGGTTGATCCCACTATAGTTGCCTTGCTCTAGCAGCATGCAGATCAGAGGAGGCTCATTGACAAGATCCTTGCTGAGTTCCTTGAAGAACAACGACCAAATTATGGTGATACTTGAAACATTCCTGTCCCTCCACTAGGGTAGTAGGGGTTGTGGGGGCAGCCACAGGTTCTTCTCGGATAGCTCCCCCCAATCGATCTTGAAAATCTCATGCATCCTGATAGGGTTGAGATTGGGGTTTATGGTAAACAATCGTAGTACGTGTTGCTGAATCCACCCAAGTGTCATGATGACCTTTCTTGGGATACTGATAGAGCAACTCCATAGGCCGTCCCTCCAGAAGCTCCACGGGCCACCCCTACAGTCACTCCACGAGTCGTTGTTCCTGTTTATCATGTTGAAGAGTTTGTTAATGAATTTGTGGTCAAGAATACTTTTCAAGATAGGAACCATATTCAAGATGATTTGATATCCGCTCTCACTAATCACCTCTAAGTTCTAGGGACATGATAAGTGGTGATCCCCCCAGATGGAAAGTTGTATCCAGCATGGGTGGAAACTATGTAGACATACCCAGATTTCATTAATCCGACTTTCTCCCATTTAAATGGGATGAGAAACGCACAATAGCATCTAACCTACTTCATCTCAAGTTGCGGACCCATGTTAGGGACTCTAGAGCAGTAGAATGTAGCCAAAATCTAATGATTTGTGTAGACATTGGAAGGGTCTATGTTCATCTGCTATAACCAATTACCCATTGGGTCTATTACTAGTCAAGAAAACCTTCACATATAGTTTCTCTATCAGTTCAGTTCTACAACCCGCAAGACAAGTATCACCGACATCTTCAAGTGAAAACAATGTCTAGTTGAGTGCATCACATACTTTATATCTTGGTGGAAGGGCCTCACATATTCACTCAATGTTCCATTGACCCAAGATTAGATGCTGGAAATGTGTGTGGGAAACACCAAGATTGAATTGGTCCCCTCCTTCATCACTTATAATTTCCTAAGTGGATTCCAAGATTTCTATGATAATATTCTTAGATGAATCCTTGCAGCAAGCCAAGAAAGCACGACTATTTCCTCCTTCATCTCATGCAAGAAGAGATACCATGACAGATATTGTTGTTGTCACACAGGTAGAGGCCCCATGCTGATAGAGTTGTCACTAGAAAGTCCTCACCCACAACCTTTCCAAGGGAAAAAACCTCAGACTCAGCCCTAGACTTAGAATCTCCCAATGAAAAATTGGCTGGTACCACCCTATCAAAAAGCATAGCCACCTAGCTGAATGAATCAAACTCCATCCCCTTGTTAGGTTCCAACCCCTCATCATGTTCATGCTCCTAGAGATCCCTTTTGAGAAAGGAGAAACCGAACCTACTCATTAAATGAGTCTCAGATCCTTAGTTATTTCCATAGTGTCTAGAAGCAAGGTGTTCTAAAGCAAGCAAAATGTAAGAAACCTTAGGAGGATGAGTTCATTGATCGCACCGAATACTTCCCCTACCATAAGTTCCTTAGGCACACCCTCAAGAAATTCTATGTGTTCAATATCTTGCTCTAGGACCAGGTAGATAACAGTGTAGTAAAATTGGGTCCTACCTCAACCTAGGTGGAATGTATCTCTACAAAGATTGACAACCAGAATGAGAGTGAATGACAACAAGTTTTCAGTCATGGGACTCTGAGGCACGACGATTGGTTAACTCTCAGAGCAGTATCTTGTGCTCATGGTGTCATATGTGCCAATTTGAATCGACCTGAACCTCCTAAGGTTGCCAAACCCTCTCTAGTTTCTGCTTATACATCCACATTACAACCTTCTACTTCCCAGAAGAGTAGGTTCTGACGATGCAAAGGAAAAAAGTCCCCCACCGATGTCAAATCCAACTCTCACCTTCAGAAATTTCATACCTCCAGAGATAAGAATTGCACCTAGAGTCCACCCAACCTTGGAATATTTCTCTAATGATGGCCAAAAGTAAACCTCTGTGAATATCATTGAGCTAGTGGATCCCTATATGGTTCCCAATAATGAAGAGTATCAGGTGAGCCCTACTAATGTCTCCAGTTAACACCATCATTGAGGGGGCTATGGATATGCGATTATCTAGAATTCCCAACCCAATACTTCAAGCCAAGCCATTCTGAGACAAAATAGTGGTTTCTATGTAGAGATCAATAGACACAGTACTATCAGACTATCTTGTCAGATTCACTGCCACTACTGATCGTGATACTCGATGAGGCAGAGCAACTGTGACCACATCATGATCAGCCACATCCAACTGTTACCAGGAATCAGCTAACTGATAGTCGGCCAGTAGCGACATTACATGATTCAACTGATGAGTAGTATGACATTACTATCACCAGTTATAATCCACTACTTTTACTTTAAATTCCCATCATATCTCCTCCAAAATAGAAAACTCTTATTTGTAGAAACATGTGTTTAACATGAAAGTATTATTTCTTCAAGAAGCACACCAATATTTCTACAAATATCTCGATTCTCAAGTCCCTCTTCCTATCAAGAGAGATGTAAAAAGCCCTTTCCAAGGCCTTGAAGATTCCCTTCTAGTTTGAGATAGAAGAAATGGTCAAAAAATCCTTCCATGCTGAGGAAATTGAGTGAACAGAAAGCCAATCCATCAACTCATTCTCAGGAGAAGATGAATTCTCTTTCGTATAAGGGCACATTCATCCTCTATACATCACTTTCTAGTTCAATGGTGTGGAAATTTGCCATATTCTAGTCGACATAGGTTCTGATATCAATCTCATTCCAACCCAGACACTCCACAAGGTAGGAAAAACTGAAGAAGATCTGAGTCCCTCTCACATAAAGATAAAGGGTTAGATAGGACAGAGCAGAGGTCATGTGGAAGAATCTGCTTGAAGTCTCAGTTCGGTGTCCTGATTACAAGAACTGAATTTATTGTTGTCTCTTAGGATAACACCTAAAATGCATTGATGGGTAGACCCTAACTCCATTGGCATGTAGCGGTTCCCTCCTCGTATCAACAGTGCCTCAAGTACTACCTCAATGGTTGAGTGGGAATGCTCTAAGATGATGCATCTCCCTTTGCCTCTTATGAAGTCCCCTATCTAGATATTGAATATTAAAAGGGCAAGGAAAAACAAGTTTGGACCAATAATGTTGATCACAATACCGCTGTGACTGACCCATGGATGGACTTGGATGATGCTTTCATCCTCCCGATTCACTGGTTGGATGCCACAATGATAGGCTTAAGACACTAATGTGTCATTTATAAGAATAAGGGAAAAAATTTCTAGGTACAAGGAACATTGGAGGATTACCTCATACTCCTATTTAGGTCAAGATTGAGTGATACTAGAACCCCTTACCCCTGTAAGATATTCGGATGTTTGCCCCCAGAATTAGTCGGTCCATGCGAGCGGTCTCCTCCCACTGATTCCCCTACCTTAGATGATGAAGAGGATTTAGAATATAGTCCTCCCACATTTGAAGAGGTAATATCCCCCACTGTAGATGAGTTGGTATATGTGAATCTTGGCACTAATGCATATCTAAGGCCAACACTGATTAGTGTATCCATGCTTGAAAAGTAACAACAACAATATGCGGACATCCTAAAGTAGCTTCATGATATGTTTTCTTGGAGTTAAAATGATATGCTAGGACTATACCCTCAAGTCATCATCCACTGTCTTGGTCTCCTGGTGATCCATCGTGGGTTCAAGAAGCCTCCTAGAAAGATTCACCCCACTCATGGTTCCATGGTCAAGGACGAAGTTGATAAGACCATCAAAGCCAAATTCTTCGAGGAATTTCAGTACCCCAGATGGATGACCAACATCATACTCGTTTAGAATAAGAAAAGACAAATAAGAGTCTGTATCAACTTCCAGGATCTCACCCACCATTGTTCGAAGGATGATTTTACCCTTTTTGTGACGTAGTTGTTAATCAATTCTACCACTAGGTTCTATGATCTCTCCTTCATGAATGGGTATTCCGAATACAATCAAGTATGAATGGACTCTAAGGATGAGGAGTTTATTGCATGTAGGGAACCATAAGGGACTTTCCACAATCAAGTAATTCCTTTTGGCTTGAAAAATGCAGGAACCTCTTATCAATGTGCTAGGAACCACATCTTTAAAATGATCCTCGACATGCTAGTGGAATTCTATGTGGATGACTTGGTCATCAAATCTCACCAAGGTTAGGACCATATTATAGATCTTGAGAAATTGTTCAGCTTTCTTTGCTCCCAACATCTAATAATGAACCCCTTGAAGTATTCCTTTGGGGTCACCTATGGGAATTTTCTCAGTTTCATAGTCAGATACATAAGAATTGAGATCAACACAATGAATATCAAGACTATCAATCAGATGCATCCTTTGAGAAACCTTTGGGAGCTACGAGGTCTACAAGGACACTTAGCCTATATATGCTGATTCATCACAAATATGGATGACAAGTGTAATAATTTTTCCAAGATTATGAATAAAGACTTCATCTAATAATGATTGGATGAAGAGTTCCAAATCACATTTGAGGAGTTCAAGAAGTATCTTCTACAGACTCTGGTTCTAATGCCACCAATTTTTAGGAAGCCATTGATCCTCTATGTGACTACCTTGGAATGATCCCTCAGTTCCCTACTTGCTTAGAAGAAAAATGGGGGGACAGATAATAGTTTATACTATCTCAGTATCATGATACTCAACATGGAGGTTAGATAGTCTTCTATCAAGAAGAGATGACTCACATTGGTTTTTGTTGTGATAAAGTTGCAGCACTATCTACAACATTACATGATATATCCAGTGTCTCATGTGGAGCTACAAAAGTATATCCTGAATCAAGCAGTATTGATAGGTAATTTAGAATGCTGGGCATTTATCCTTCAGTAGTTCGACATCAAGTTTGTCCTGTAGAAGACCATCAATGGTCAGGTGCTGGAAGAATTTATGGCCTCTCATCAGACCCTTGCAGAGTAGTCCCTAGATCTTGATTTTCCAGATGAGACCATACTCTTAGTGGACCAGGCTATGGTCTGCTGAAATTTTCATGTCCATGGTGCCTCCAAAATCCCAACCAGCATAAGGCTCAATGATTTCAGGCTCAATAGAGTAGGCCGATGGATTTTCTTCATCACACCCACACAAGATATTCTGTCGTATTCATTCTTTCTATCAGAAGGCTGCACTAATAATGAGGAAGAGTGTCAGGATCTCATTACTAGCCTCATGATGGATCTCTATATTGATGTTCCCCACCTTCATGTGAAGGGGGAATCCAGGTTAGTCATCAATCAAATTAATGGCAATTACGTTTTCATGAATCCAGAACTCGTTCCCTTGATCGAGCGCACACATTGGTTAAAGGCCCAATTCCCTTCTCGGACAGAGGTTACTCATGTTCCCCAGTTGAAAAATGTTCAATCTGATTCCCAGAACAATGTATTTGTATCCCTTCTAGAGCCTAACCAGGACGATCTATTTATCCATGTGACGTATCGAAGGGTAATTTCCCCCGTCACTTTGAATGATGATGACAGCCAATAGGTAAACCACCTGACCGTCTATGCCTCCACATTGGGTCCTCAAGATCTCCTTTTATCTGAATATACCTCTAATTAGACACCCCCTTTCATTGAGTATCTCCAACATGACAATCTTCTATCAGATAGATCCGAACACAAGAGAATTTTTAGGTGCTCGATGCAGTTCACCCTCCAGAGCGGTCCCATCCTCAAGAAAATTTTATACAAATATAGGTTCGATGAAATTATTATCTATTTATTTCAAGAAAATAATATCCCCCATGTTATTTAAGAAGTTATTTCTAGTTCCTGTAGATCCCATCAAGCAGGGCTGAAGCTCTCCCACCAAATTCGCAGGCTGAGCTACTTCTAGCCTAACATGGTCCATGACTATATTGAGTTCTCCAAGAGGTTCCACATGTGTCAGGTGAATTAAAACTTCATGTATCGACTGTAATTGTCTCTCAACACTACCAAGTACTCTTGGATCTTTTCGGTCTAGGGACTCGATGTTGTAGAGCTATATCCACTAGAAACAACTTACCAACATAAGTTCATTCTATCTAAGACATATTTATTTTCCAAGTGGGAAAAAGTGATTCAACTCAAAGAAGTCAAGGCCTGATCTATTGTTGAGTTCATGATCTCCAACATCATCCATCGATTCAGAGTCCCTCATACTGTTCTCACTAATAATGACACCAACTTCTGGGTAGCTGAGAAGAAGAAGTTATAACCCAAGTACAACATTCATCCCAACCATACTTCTTACTACCATGCATAAGAAAATATATATATTGAGGTGTTCAATAAGATCATCTCCCATATTTTTCAGAAGATGGTGGGCCAAAATAAGGAGATTTAGCTAGACAAACTCCCCAACATTCTATGGGATTATTAGATGACTAACCTCAATTCCACCCATTTGACTCCATATTTATTAGTGTATGGAATAGAGGCAGTCATGCTCATTGAGATCCAGTTTCCATTGCTATGAACAACTATCTATGATCACCAGACATCAAACAAGATAGTTGAGGTCTATCCTGATGAACTAGAATCCCTCAATGAAAATAGGCTCTAAGGCTTGAACAATCTAGAGAGGCATCAAGACAAGATAGCCAGAGCTTTAAACAATAAAGTTCGTTTCCTATCATTCTTTCAAGGTGATATAATACTGGCTCTCAGAACATCGATGATACCGGACATGAAGTCACCAAAGTTGGGGTACAAGTATGAAGGTCTATACATCATTTATAAGGTTTACCCTAATAGTGCATACTCTTGGATAGAACACATCACTCTTTAGAAAAATGTTAAGTTCCTCAAATAGTACTTCACATAAGGAGTCAACGTCCTTGAAACATGATGTTTAATTGTGTCGCAACATCATAGTCACATGAAAATAAACTACATTATAGTCGTCGTCCTAGTTGCATGACGATAAGAGGCATAGAACCAATGTCCTTAACACATGATGTTAAACTGCATGAGTTTTCCAAAACTATGTATGGATTGATTCCTATCTTTATGGGATACATAGAGACACCCATACATTTTGTCTTTGGTCCCAACTATGGGCCATCCTTGGGAGAATATGGTGCTACGTGGACCTCCTTGGTCCTCATTCATGTCAGGTTTTAATGACTGTGTCATACATATTCCTAGTCGCATGATGATAAACCGTGTTATATTCAATGTTCTTGCAACATGATGTTAAACTGTGCTATGTCATTATAGTTTCACAATGATAAACTGTGTAACATTCCACATCCTAGGAACACAACGACATGGCCTTAGAAGTCAAGTGCTATTCTGGACTTTAAGACCTTAAACTGAAAGTCTAAGTCTAGACATCATGACTTTAAACTATGCACATGATTTCATTGGGAGCATATGGAACAACATGGACCTCTTGTTTTTCATTCATGTTGAGTCTTAACTGACTGCATCATGCATATTCCCATCAAGATACCCCTCCTCATCATCCTAGTTGCTTCATCAAAGAATCACCTCAGGACCACTATCCTTGAGAAGGGATTTGAATCCCTCTATCTTATATGTCCCATTGACATTATCAAATGTTTTCTGGTGTAGAACATAGAGTGTTGGATTATGTATAGACATTTTCTCATTTCATCTCCATGCTTCATGTGTAACTTTATTTGGATCTTCTTCATCTTCCACGTCTGAAGGGACTCCCTAATGACATGGTGCTTGGCCATAATGGCTCACTTACCATCCTGGGCCAATTCCCCGGAATAATTTGGATGACATTTTGAGAAAAATATCGTCTTTTGAACATGGTCATTGGTCAAACCTCATTTGTTTTTCCCATTCCCGTTGTGTTTCGAACAAGGTCATTAGTTATCTTCCATCATTACACCACCCTCATTGTGTTCCGAATATCAGGCTTCGTTATTCATATTTTCCACCTCCTTATGTTTTAGTGGAACTCCAACAACTTTGATGTTACCCCTCCATGCACCCATGCACATTGAGTAAGTAGGTTAGTGTCGTTGGGACATCCTCAACCCGACTTCTCCATTCCCCTTCCGTGCACTTCCATATGTTGGGAAAATCATCTCCAATCCTTGTTTCTCACATCGAACATGACTCATGTGGGACTAAAAGTTTTGGTAGGGTTTGTAACCACATAGAAGGGCTGCACAATATCAAAGTTCCGAACTACATGACCTTAAACTATGAGTTTATGTCTAAGGAACATGACGTTAAACTAGGTGTTAGAGTCCAAAAATCAAAAATTTAAACTATGTGTGGGTCCAAAAAAAAATTTCTTGTGGAGTAGACCTCTAGGTCCTCATTCATATCGATTATAGTTTCCACATTGTACACATTCCTCTCAGAACACCTCTCTTCATCTGTCTCCTCAACATTATGTTAAACTATGTTGTATCATCCTAGTCACATGATGATAAATTGTGTTACATTGAACATCCCTACAACATGATGATAAACTGTGATGATATAGTCCAAAAAACTTGAATATAAATTGTAGGCATTCTCCCTTAGGAATATATGGTGTGGTGAGGGACTTCGGGTTCATCACATCACCATGCTATGTATATCCTATTGAGAAGCACACCCAATGGTCCAAATTCTATGACCTTAAACTAATATCCAATAAATACAAGCTTTATGACTTTAAACTGCACAACCCCACCATGACATTCTCACTTGAGTGGATATTTCCCATGACATTGTTCATCCACCATTCCATATTTAAGAACTACATATGGCTTGATTCCCATCATTATAGGGTACATAGGAATTCCCAAACATTTCATCCATGGGCCCAACCATATATTCAACCTTCCAGTCTCTTTGCCTGATCTTTTCCTCAGGAGTGTGTGTTGTGGTGTGGGATTTTGTGATCCTCATTCAAATTGGGTTACATTTACATGACATGCACACCCCCTCTGGGATATCTCTCCCCCCAATGTCCTCACTGCACAATAATAAAAGGAAAAAAACCATCATCCTTACCAAATGATGTTAAACTGCAAGGACCGGTCCCATCACACGAGCTTAAATTGTGGCATCATCATCCTGACCGCACGATGAAAAATGACACAACATTGTGGTGTTTTCACTTGAGAGAACATCACCTTTGGTTCTGGTCACCCACCATTCCATCTATCAAGAATGACATATGGCTTGATTCCCATCCTTATGGGATACATAGTGACACCTTGATCTTCTATCTTGGTCCATCCACTAAAAAAATTGGAAAGAAAATCAACAAAAAATAGATATATTCCACCTCTTTATGTATGGATCAAACCTAGGTAGGGAGATTTAATTCTCTTAAAAACTACATATGACTTGATTCCTATCCTTATGGGATATGTAGTGATGGCCACACACTTTGAATTTGAGGCCAACCATTACATTTTGTCTTTTCCACATCGGTTCACTCGTCCTTATCGCACGATGTTAAACTACATGAGATTTAAAGAACTATGAGTGGATTGATTCCAATCATCATGAGATACATAGAGATTCTCATATTATTTGTCTTTGGGCCCAACTATAAGGTTATCAGATTTTTTGGCCTCTTTGGCTTCAACGTAGTCTATGAAACATAACTTTAAACTGTATGCAAGATTCTTTCGGAATACATATGTGGGGTGTGGGACTCCTCGGTCCTCATTCAAATTTGGTTTGGTATGCCACTTTATTACGAATATTCCTCTTGTAGTTATTACCCCATGGTCCAAGATCTATAAACTTAACCTAATAGTTAACATCCTCAATGCACGACATTAAACTGCAATTCTACCCTTAACAAGTTCAAGATGCCCCATGATAATTGTGGGATGCTTCAGCTTCCACGCCAGAGAGGATTTCCCTCACTAGTGTTGGACTCTCACCACACTGTGTTTTAGAACTATGTATTACTTTATTATAATCCTTATAGGATATGTAGCGATGCCTAGAAATTTTTTCTTTAGGCCCAGCCACAGGTTTATTAACCTTTTTGGCCCTTTGGCCTCAGTTACGGTCTAAGAATTGTGACCTTAAACATCAAAAAGTTCATCTTAAGGTGTCTTTATGAAACATGATCATCCTTGGTCCTCCTCAATGTCAGATTTTATCTCATATTCCCCACACATATCCTAATATTGAACATCATATACATAGTCCCGACAGCATGACTCTAAACGATTAGCCATGGTCCATGGAATATGATATCAGTCCATACTTTGAGTCCTGGGTTTGGGTTTTCCATCATCCTTCAAATCCTGATGTACCCCCTAATGGTGATGTCCTCATGCATCCTTGGATCACCTCCCATACTGGGCCAATGCCCTAATGGATCTTCAGCAGAAAATGGAAGATCCTATGTTTCTAACTTGGTCAACATTTGATCCTGATTTTGCTCACCCCGCTCTTGTTTGTGTATGGTTATGGTCCCCATGTTTCAAACATGGTCAATAGTCAGCCCTTACTTACCAAACTCCCCATTATCCAGACCTTGGATGTATCGATTTACCTCTTTTCCATGTTCTTGTATTATGGCGGGATTCCACTCTTTGTGTCACCCCTAATGTGCACTCCCACATGTCAAGTAAACTCCTGAACTATTAATTGTTTTACACTCTGAGCATATCTCATGTGGGATTAATAGTTTTTGGTAGCGTGGATATAGATTTGGTTGGTCCAATCTCCCTGAATTTAAACTTGGATCCCTATTGGGAAAGTGTGGTGTGGCCTAGAGCCCCTTCTAGATTCATTCACATTGGGTTTGTCACTCCACTACACCATGTAGGATTTTCTTGGGAATCCCTATTCCCATCCATTTCTAGGTACTTTTGTGGTACACAATCATTTTTGGACTCATTCACATCGGTTTTCTTTCCTCTATACCACACAATTACTTTAGGAATGGAAATCTTCACAGTCCATGCCCCATGACTTTAAACTATTTTTCAGGGTCCCAAAATTATGTCTTTAAACCGTGTGCGTCATCCCAATCATATGATGTTAAACTATGAAATATATCCTGATCACACAATGTTAAATTGTACCATGAATCATCCTTACCGTATGATGTTAAACTGTGTATTTATCATCCTCATTTTGATGATGGAAAACTACAAGGCATCCTAGGCTCTCACCTGAGAGGTCCTCTCCTTTGATGTTGGTCATCTACCACATCATTCACGTCTTCTATTGTCACCCAGCATCTAAGATGACACTTCCCTAGAAGATGGGTTTGATATTTTTTTAGACTAATATTCTTACACCAAGGCATTTTAATCCACAATGGTGTAATTTTGAGAGCGTTGGAAGCCATTCAAACATTCCATCACTCCAGTACCATGCTTTGATGCCCCTCATTTGGATCCTCGTCCTCCTTCATGTTTGAAGGGACCCTCTAATGGCCCAGTCTTATGCATCCTTGGCTCACCGACCATCCTGGGCCAATGATCCTGAATACTGTAGATGATAATTTGAGACAAGTCTTGTGTTTCAAACATGGTCAGTGGTTGACCCTTGTTTGTTTTCCCCCACTTTAGGATAAGAAATATGGATAATGTGTTTCAAACATGGTAAATATTTTTCCTATATCGTGATTCCACTCTTATTGTGTTTCAAATTTTTTGTATCGTGACTCACACTTCTCATTCCCCTTTGTTTGGATAGATTCCAACACCCCTAGTGTTATCCCATTCGTGCATTAGTGCATGTTCAGAGAAACAAGTTGGTTGTTCTGAGATATTTGTCATCCAATCATAGCCTCTCCCAGACTAAACTATCTAGGTGGTCCGACAATAATAACATACCCCAATTCTTTGAAGGATATTTGACATTCTCATACAAAGTGAACAGTTATGCGTTCATCCCTTGTTTCTCACACAGGGCATGACCAACATGATCTTAGTGATTGGTCATTAGTTATTTCACAAATATTATTGAAGTGTGATAATTAAAATAGGTAAATAATGTGTCCATTCACACATAATTTTTAAATAAATCAATGTATTTGGTAGTAGAATGTACATCCACATGTTGGAGACTGTCATGGGTCCTGGTGGGATCACCCCATGAATCATCCCCTTCAATAGAGTGATTCAGCTCTACCACCTTTGGAGCATGGCATCTAGGATCTTCTAGCATAGCTTGAGCTCCCTCTCTTCATCATTGACCATAGGATGGAACTCATCACCCCTGATATTCACTCGGTCCTGCTCATTCCAGAGATCAACAACTTGAAGAGACACACGTCTCAGCCACTCTTGGGATTCTGCTAGCTGGACCCTAAATTGTATGACAAGTTCTAATCGATTGGTAATGAAAGAGTAATTCCCATTCATCTGTTATTCCATATGATAGATCTCATGTTCAGGCTCTTGAAAATTCTGGATGTTTTCATATTTCTCCTAGCACCAGATGACATCCAAGTGTTGACTAATTTTCCATATTTTCTCAACAAGGTAGTCACGGATCAACACATTTAAACCATGATTGTCCACCCCTCCAGAATATATACTTCATAGCCAGTGGAGAAGTGACCCCATTCGTCTCACCCATTGTGTTTCTAGGGTCTCAATGAAACACTTGATACACTTCTATGCCCAACACTGGATGATACGACTCTCCTCAACCACGTAAGAATTAGAGTTTTCCAACTCTTCAGGATCTACGGGTTCGTACTCTAGAAATGCAGACAAGATTTCAGTAGTAGTATCCTCATATGACCTTATATCAAATGGGTTGGGATCCATGTCATGAGGTAGGTCATCTTTACTTGACCCCACCTCGATAAGTTTGTCCCTATCAGCCTTGAGTATCTCCCTTCCAGAAGCATCGCCAACAACCACAACCAACCGATCACCAGAGGCCATTTCCTGGTCAGCTCGAGTGACTGAATCCATGTGGACTAGCACCCCTATTGGAAAAGGGATCTCGAATCAGACCATGTCCCACATTAGAGAACCCACTACTCTCAGCATTGTTTAGATAGGAAATGTGTCATTCAACCTAATCAAGAAACGAAATATGTGGCTCTGTAAGACAAGAAAATTATACAAGTTGAGTAGTGGCATATCATCCACTCATGTTTTCACCATTTGGGTACCAGGACTTGACCCCCCATATATGAATAAGGGATCTAGAGATTCCAAGGTATCCTCCCTACCCTCTTCAACTTTTATTGGCTCTACAACCGCTTCTGTCCTAGACACAGATCTCGGGGCTTTCTCCTCTACATTTATGGTTTCATTTCCATCCCCTCCAATAGGGGTCCCTTGCACAATATCCTCTTATACAAAAATATGTTAGTTGATGAATCTATATAAGGTGTGGGTAAAGGTTCAACACTGAATAATGAGTGAAATCTTACTTTGAGAGCATCAAGAAATCTATCTAAGGAAGTTTCCTCTGAGGTTGTGACCTCGCCATCCTCCAAAGAGGCTTCCTATGAAGCTACAACCTCACCATTCCCATGGGTGGTGGGGGTCCCTTAATTGGAATATCCCCCCTATGATACATATGTCTCATCAGTAAAGGTATAATGCTCTTCCAGATCATCAACCGACAGTAGTGGAGGAGAGGTCATATCTAGTAGTACTTTCACCCGATTCATCATCAGATGTGCAGTGCCCTGAGAATGCACTAGGTCCTCCAACTCTACCACATACCATTCCTCCTCTTATTGGGACATGTGGAAATTGGAATTGGCATAATTGATCCCAACCAGTTACATTCCGCACCTGTTGAGCTCATCTCACAAGCTGCCAACATCGAGGAACTGCTTGTTGACGTCCCAGGTTTCCGAAGCCTTAGGATAGATGGAATCTTCTGGAATATTTACTTGGTGTAACTACTTCCCAAGAGGTCAAACATACATTCTATGAAATCCTCTTAATGAGTCCCCTTTCTCCTGAGTTTGTCTGACTAGGAGCACTGGACCTGGTGCTGCTGCTCTTCTTCCTTCATATTTGGCCAGTGCAGGCCCCCGGACCATCGGGTCAACCACTACAGCTCTATCACCATGGTGTCCATCATCCTTTACACCAAGAAATTCTCTCACCACTTTTCATCCTTGTCCTCGAGGTGGAGGTACCACTCCTTCATCATCCAATATGGTCTGCTACTTCTACATTTCTCCCAGGTAAGCAGCTTCCCAGCTCTACGCGTATGCATAGACCAGCTCATATACAGAAGTAGATGAAGAAAACTCATTCCACATCTTTTCATATTCACACGCGAACATGATATATAGGTTCCTCATTACACAGGGATGGTTTTCATGATGTATTACCATGTATACCTTCAGTGTCAATCTCTGCAGACACCTGAACTTCCTCACAAATTGATGTGGGTTGTACAGTTTGTATATTGGCTCATAGTACACCCTCACAATAATCACTACACCTTGAAAATCTTGGAGATATGACCACTTCTCTATAATCCTTGTGCCATCGTCAGTTATTACCCCTGTTAGTAGAGGGAATGGGTGGAAGTGAATTGATTTTCTCACCTGACTTTGACCAGCACTGCTGTCAGACCCAACATGAACAAAAAACTCCCGACTATGTTTAGAATCACTGGCCAGAAGTTCATCTTGGGAGGGACAATGTGATTTAGATATTCATAGCCTCCCATTTTCCCAACCACCTAGCCATATAGGAAGTGGAGTGGTATGCACATGCACAATATTTTCTTCCCCTCGCTGATATGCCATAGCACCTTATACAACTTCTCCAACAATAGGATCCCAAGGTTTATGTGATGACATATTGCTAGAATCGCCACCATGATGAATGTGCATGGCTACATTTCTTTATGAACATCTCTCACTGGTAGCATCCATCTGCATATAAGTTCCAATATGAATCCATCCAACTTGACTATCGGTAGAGGCTTAGTCTTGATGATGTACCCCCATAATTGTTATTGGATATCCTCCAAGATTCACTAGAAAGAGCTGTTTTTTCATCATTGGGGTCCTCTCAGATAGGTGTGGGGAGTTTTTGGCATTTTCTTGGCTCTCCCCATACCCTCAGCAGTCTCCTCTATCATAAAATTCATAGTGGATGAACCACTACTTGAAGTGCACATCCCTCATCACCTGCTTATCTTTATCTGAGTCTGGAACCAGGTCCAACAACATCTTTTCTACATGCGGAATATGCTCTTTATCCTCCCAAGAATTCTCCGCATGGAGAAATTCATCATACATAGCCCCTAGAATATGGATTCCATAGATGTGATGGTGGTCCTATAGGCTAATGTTGAAATCCCCGTGATGTAGATGGAAAGTGTTGTTCTTTGACAACCATATGCTAAGTAGTTCGGGCATAATCTTCTTCTGTTGGTAGACGTAGAATTGGGGGGCCCACACCGCTTCATACAAGCCTATAACCTTAGCCCTTCCTCGAACTTTGCACAGGATGCACATACCCAGTAGTCCCAGACCCATTTTCCTGTGAAGTTTCCACCCTGGCACAAATCCCAATTATTGGTCCACCCCTTCTCTGGGTTTTCTAGACCTACCTTGATAATTGTCTTGTATTGTGGTGGAGATGCCTCATCCACCAGCACCTTCTCATCAATTTAATTGGTGTGATTGTAGATAAAATCTTCTATAATAGAGGATTGGTCCTTCTTGATATGGCCCTCGGTAGATCTAGACCATTGGTACTGTCTCAATGTGCCTATGAACCAGTAAGTCGGTTCATTCATACTGGATGGAGGGATGAAGACGTCATATCTCAGACCGAAGCCATACAATAGTAACCTCCTGTATAGGGGTACTCCTTTTGGACTTACATCATCATTTCAATCAATGATTCATGGTCAGAGTGGCTCTTAACATACTTCCTGGTCATGATGTTGTTTTTGATTTTTTCCCTTTAGGCAGTATCTACAAGGAACACCGGAGCAACTTGTTGAGTGGCTATCAGATCCAAGACTTAGAGAATTTTATGGTTATGTTCATGAAGGTCACTCACAAAGATCATTTGTGAAGCTCTAGATCATGGCTCTTGGTTGTACTCTGCACAGATCGTGAAGTAGCAGTGGATCACAATGCCTTAGTTTGCTAAAAACCATTTGCAGAGCAATGGTCTGAGGAACCTGATTCTCAAAGTTAAGTTTGTGGGGAAAATGGTTCTTTGAAAAATAGATATTAGGTAGGCTTTTCATAGTGATCTATTAAATATAGGGGTCCCTCCTATGCTATATATTGGAACGTGATATTCGCGGCGGTCGACCATGCTTCGCGGTGACCGTCGAGCCCACACACACCATGGGGCCTTCATCGCACACCATATTCGTGACTAACCATCTTTTCAGCGATTCACCCTCAAAATCTGACCCTCATTTTCCCGTCATATCCCATTCTGAGGGGGGGAATTATTGTCACTAAAATATGTGCTCTGGGATAAGTTAAGGGAGGCCACAACCATTCAGGATGAAATCTAGGCTCAAATGACATAAAATTGAACCAAATGGTCAGCCTCATGAATCTCCTTCACAGAGATCCACCTCTATCAAAAATTCACAAGATGATGATAGAACTCTCATGAGTCTGACGCCATCCATGATTGTTAAAACTTCCTTGATGGACGGCTCTACGAGTCTGATGGAGTCACACCCCTTCATGATTCCCTTTTTTACTTTGTGATGCACTTCCGAGCATTGTGAGCCCTTGAGCCTATAAATACCTGACTCATCCTACCTCAAAGGTACGACTACCCCAACCTTTCAACCTTTGGTCTCCCATTTCATGAATCTCCCAACCACCACAAACCCAATCGAAAAAATGGATCATCCAAGGTAGTAGAGCATCTCAATTTACTATTTCCCTTGTTCCTAAATTCCCCTACCTATGGTATGGATTCCTTTAACTAAGACCCATGACCTTTGCAGAGGAAGGAGACCCTTCTGGGTACTTGAGTCTTCATGAAGAATTCACCATTTGCAAAACAATCTTTCACTGATTCGGGACTCCATGATCTCTATACTCCATGAATCCCATTCCTTCATGAAGATCTTGTTCTCTGTGAATAATTTAAGCTTTGTGAACCACCTCTCCTCAAGTCCCTCTATTTCACGAAGCTCTTATCATTGGAATTTTCATGTTGCATTTATTTTTTCTAACACCTCTTCAAAAAGGTTTAGTTCCCTCATCCTGAGTGCATATCTAGGATTGGCCCAATTTCACTTCAAGTCATTATATTCTATACATTGTCCTTTCTTGTGTCCCACTCTGCAAGTCTGGACCAAGAAACCTGTTTACCTCATGCTTTTCAACATAATTATGCTAATGGATTTTAATTTTCACCATATCTACGATAACGTGGAACCTGTGACTATCCATTTTTCACATTGTTGCATCCTGACATTGTTAATGTCTTCTCTTCCCTAAGGGTTGGTGAGCATCGATTATGTAATCCCAAGGGGTAAGGAGTGAGCCCCCCACATAAGAGCTATCAGACGTAAAAATTCCTACCACAAACGTCCTCAAAACATGATGTTAAATTGTGATCTATGCATGCGTGGAAAGCCCAGGATATCACCATGTATGAGTGACACAAAATGAGATCCTCTTTACATGGAGTAGAAACCTCCGTATAGGGCCAAATAGGGGATGGACATGAGAGTCCTCCCATCTCTCTCTCTCTCTCTCTACCTTTGGGACTTGTTTCCATGTGTGCCTCAATAATTTTCCACACCCACTCGTGTTTATGAGAGTGTGATACTCCTCACATGAGATGAGATCCTCCCCATGAAAGTTCTATCAGTAAGCCCCACACCATCCCTCTTTGATTATTCATTCACAACACGAGTGTCAGGTCTACTGATTTCTCTTGTTTCTCACACTGAGCATGACTCACATGAGTTTAGAGGTTAGTATTGACCAAGAAATTCACTCCCCTTTCCCAAATACATGATTTTTGATCCCTATCTTCTAAACATGGTACGTAGGATGCCTCCTTGAGGTTCAATCCCAACTAATGGTAAACCTTGGTGCCCCCCTCCTAGGGGTGCACCTCCCTGATCCACCCCCAGTGGTGTCTAGATCATCCTTCACATGGGTTTCCTTCTTGGGGTAAGCCCCGATCTCTATCTTTATATGGGAATCTCACATGTGTAATCCCTAATTCCCCTCTCAAGAACTATGTGGACTTTGATTCCCAACTAACTGGGATACGTAGGAAACATCCCCGAGGTTCAATCCCAATACCCTTAACAACCCATCCACTCCATCCATTCCACCCCATCACTTCATCCATATCCATCGCCCCACTCTTATCCAAGTGAGATCATTCCATCCATTTGGGCTATTTCTACACGTAAGCCCTATCCACATCATCATTGTTCCTATCAGCACTAGGGAAGATAACCATGCATAATCCCCACATTACTCATCATCCAACCAAGAGAGATCCTCTTTTGAAGGGTAGATAACTATGTATAAGCCCCAAGCCATACCCTTATGAACTACATGAGTTTTTATCCCTATCATCTAAACAGGGTACTTAGGAAGCCTCCCCGTGGTTCAATCCCAACCAATGGTAAACCCTGGTTCCCCTTCCTAGGGGTGAATCTCTCAGATCCACCCTTAGTGATGTCCATATCATCATTCATGGTGTGAATTCCTCCCTTTATGGGACACAACACCTTGGGTACACTCTGATAGGTCATACTGATCCATGCATATGGTAAACCTTGGTGCCTCCCTTCGAGGTAAACACCCCTTCACGGTGTGGAATATTTCCTTTATGGGACACACCTTATAGATCCGCCTTCACAGGGCATCCTAATGCACCCATGGATAAAATTTCTAGGTGCTCTTTCTTAGGGGTGAAACCTCTCTAATCCACCTCTATAGGTGTCCTGATTGGTCCACACTATTTCCGTAAGATGATAAACTTATGACCTCCACTCCATCTTCACAAAATGTTAAACTTTAAATCTATTATCGCTGCCTCGTGTTATACATAGAATTCCTAAGGAAAACCTTGGAATACAAGCCTCTGGCACAAGATACCTCATGATCAACGTGGGATGCCTTGGGTTCCACACCCTTGAAAATCCATCTTATGAGGAAGAATACAGGTGACCAATTTTCCAATGTCAAGACATGTTAGCGATTCCCAATGTGACTAATTCCCCAACTAATGTTTGTTTCCCTGTCAAGACCCCTTGGAATGTGTAAACAGAAGCAACATAATTAACCATCATTCACAAAGAGATGAATCCAAGAATGAGTTTCATGAATAATTTCTTAATCAATAGGGGAACCAGACTAGGTGATGAATTCTGAGGAGGAATCCATGGAAGAAGGGATTGGCATCCCATTATCCCATTTCGATCGAGGAGCATACATCACTGAGAAAGTGATGAAATCCACCTGCCTTTGGAAAGTGGGAATACGAGGTACAATTCACCCTATGTGTATTTAGATAATAATTCCCTATCACACACCTCATGGGTATTTGAATCATCAATCCTTATCCCATACATTAATTTTCACATGCCAGTATTAGGGGCCTAGAGAATTAGTCTGACGCCTCGTGGTTATTTGAAGCATTAGTCCTTATCCCACACCTCATTTATCAATCAATCACATATATCACATACAACACATTTATCAAGGTTAATCATAATTAACCCTATTATTAATTATTCACATCATGGTTCCCCATTGCAAATTTATCAAACTATCATGGTTCAACACTTTAATCACAAATAATAATACGAACATTTCACCATTAATCCATTTATAAACATTTAATCATAATATAAATAACCATTCAAGGTTAATCCAAACAAATATTTAATTAAAATTATCAATCAATTCCATAATCCCATTAATCAACCAATTTCAAAATCTCATTAATCAACCAATTTCATATTCCTAATTCTCTACCAATTTCATAATCCCAATATTCCATCAATTTCATAATCCCATTAATTAATTGACCAATTAATTAATTCAATTAAAAAGTTATTTCCAAATGTGGAAATCACAGTTTCAAAATTACATAATCACAATAATAATCAAGAATATGAGAATTTATAATCATACCACCCACCTCAAGGTGGCTGATTGACGATCTCCAAACTGAAATCCCCAAATTGAAGCGGAAAGATAAGAATCACAATGGCGTAAAAGATCTAGTACCAAAACCTAGGATCAAGATCAAAAAGAACACAACCATAAAAACCTTAATATAAAACCAACTCTAATAGGGAATAAATCATTCCTCTTCATTTAGAAAGAGATATGGGAGAGAGGGAGGGAGAGAACCATTTAGGGAAGAAATCCCATACCGGAGAAGGGACGATTCTTCAATTAGATATTCGATTCGTTTAGAACGATATTCGAGGAGACATGGAATCCTATCAGAGACCTCAAAAAATGTTGCATGAAGAGTTGGTATGAGTGGTGTAGAATAGGGGTTAATAATAGGGGGTTTGAGATTTTAAAATAAATTTTTTAAAGAAATAAAACCTGCATGCCTGGTTTCCTGGGTTGGGGTGCATAGTTTTTCAAACTGTACACCACACCATAGGGTCACATGGTTTCTACTACATGGTTCATAGTTTGAAAAACCATGTTTCAATGATGAAAAACTTCTTTGTTTGAGGGTGCATGGTTTATTGGTGCTAGGCACACGGTTTGGGAAAACCGTGCATCAATCGTGTACTACTCAAAATCTCTAAAAAACTTCCAAAATTCTCCTGAACACACCCAAGACACGCGTATACCAAAGAATGATAAAAAATAAGGTGAAATAATGAGTGAGAATGAGTATGAGACATATCTAGAAAGGTCATGATCTTATAATATCCCCACATTATAACAGTTCATCCTTGATCCATACTCCCAAGAATCTTTAATATTTCAAGGTATAAAGATTAGGACACTGAGCTTGCATAACTGCTTATCTCTCCCATGTTTCCCCCTGAACATATATATGTTGCCAGAATACTTAAACCATTGACATGGTATTTCCCCAAAACACTTTCTCACTACAATCCATAACACGAATCAGATGTCCCTCTAAGGAAGCATCGATATCAAGCTCAACATCATCAACATCAATCGAATGAGAAGAGTTGGGGTGATACTGTTTAAGCTGTGACACATGAAACTCACCATGTATAACACTACATCTATATGGAAGAGCTAATTGATACACCACCAACCTTATTCTCTCTAGAAACTCAAAAGGTCCAACACACGTAGGCGTCAACTTGTCCTATCTCCAAGAACTATAGTGATTTAATCTAGGTGTCATCTGAAGGATCACATGATCACCCACTATAAACTCAAGGGGTTTTTGATGTCTATATGAATAAGACTTATACCTACTCTAAGATGTATTCATATGTTTCTGAATCAAATGGACATACTTCGATGTCTCTACATGAGACTCAATCCGAATAACTCCGACTCACCAGCCTCCATCAACATAGAGGTGATGTGCATGACCTACCATAAAGAGCCTCATATGATGACATATATATAGTCTCTTGATAATTATTGTTATAGGTAAACTCAATGAGTTCTAAGTGGTTTTCCCAAGATCCACAAAAGTCAAGAATGTATTCCCATAGAATATCCTCCATAACCTAAGTAGTACATTCCAATTTCCCACCTCTCCATGGGTGGAAAGTCGTACTCAGAAATACATGTGTACCAATTGCCTTATGCAAGCCCTTCCATAAGTGTGAAGTGAATCAAGAGTCACAAACTAAAACTATACTCTGTGAAACCCTATAATGATGGACTATCTCCCAAACATACCTATCCCCCAATAGATTCGTTGATAGAGTCTCCCTGATAGGAAAAAATGTTCTACTTTCATCAATCGGTCCACAATTACCCAAATAACATCATTTTTGAGTTATCATCCAGAGAACCACCATATAGTCCATAGTAATGTCATCCCACTTCCACTATGGAATAGAGAACAGCTGTAGTAAACCACTGGTTCGTTGATGCTTGATCTTCACCTGTTGACAGGTGTAACATTGTGTTACGAACCCTCTGATATCTTTTTTCATGACTGGCCACCAATACTATCGACTTAGGTCACGGTATATTTTTTTCAAACCAAGATGTACCACCCACTTTGAGGCATGAAATTCATGCATCATCTCCTCTAACATAGTCATAGGCACAACAACATAGTTTTTTACATAGATGATCTCATCCTCATTTATAGTCTAATCGGAAGGCGACTCCCCACCTTCAAGGCTTTCCATCAAGGCCAAACACTTTGGATTCTCATACTATATCTCCCTAATCTAGTTTAAAAGTATGGACTCAATTGATAATGATTTGAGGGTTATATTCTCCTAGACCTCCTGAACCACAACATACATTTCAAATAGATAGATCATCATCTTCAACTCAGAACTAGACTCTTGAACTGCCTGAGTCATCGTATTCGTACTCAATGTGTCAGCAACACTATTTTCCTTATCGGGTGTATATGAAAGCTAAAAATAAAATGATTACTTATACTCAACCCCCCTCCACTTTCAATGATTCAAACCTCACTATGAAAAGATATACTTTATGCTTTTTTGGTTGGTATACATAGTAAAATTTTCACCCAACATATAATTCCCCCAACACTTCAAGGTACAAACCACCACAGCTAACTTGAGATCATGAATAGGGTAAATCATTTCATGTGTCCTCAAATTCTGTGAACTATATGATACAACTTGATCTACCTACATCAACACTACTTAAATTCTGATCTCAAATGCATCAAAAAACATTATATACTCTTCCCTTGGATCTAGTAGGATTAAGATCAAAGGAGTTGTCAAAAAATTCTTCAACTCTTGGAAAGAATTATCACATGCTCCAGACTATTGAAACTTTACCCCCTTCTTGGTTAATCTTGAAAGAGGTGCTACTAAGTGGGAAAAGTCTTGGATGAACCTATGAGAATTACCCACCAAACCTAGAAAGCTACAGATATCAAAAATATTATTAGGATGCTCTCAAGAAACCACTACCTGCACCTTATCTGGGTTCATCGACACACCTTCCTCTAAGATTATGTGACCCAAGAAATGTACCCTATCGATCCAGAATTGACACTTAGATAGCTCTGTGTATATTCAATGCTCTCTCAATGTACTTTGGACGATATATATTGGGCATGATCATCATGGGTCATGAAGTACACCAGGATGTCATCAAAAAACACAACCACAAACTGATCCAAGTATGAGTGAAATTTTTGGTTCAACAAGGCCATTAACATATCAAGACCATTCATCATCCCAAACAGCATCACGAAGAACACATAGAGGCCACACCTACTTCAGAAAGTAGTTCATGATATATCAGATGTTCGAACTCTCAATTGATGATACCCTGATCTCTATCTTGGAGAAAACAAAATCTCATCTCAACTAGTCAAAGAGGTTTTCTATACAAAAAAGAGGATAACGGTTATTTATTGTCATACATTTAAACTTCTGGTAATCAACACATAAGCACAACGTTATATCCATCTTCTTTGTAAACAAGAATAGTAAACCGCATGACGACATACTCAGATTGATAAATACCTTATCCATCAAATCTTCTAGACGATTCTTGAGTTGTTGAATCTGTTTTGGTTCCATTATATATGGTAGAATATAAATTGGCTTAGCTCTAGACATGAGATAAATAGTAAAATCAACATCTCTCTTAGGTGGAATCCCTAAGAAGTCATCAGGAATGACGCCCTTGAACCAGTCCACTATGGGTGGAAATATATCCTGGGTCATACCCTCATCATCCAACAACAAAATTGAAATGTGGATGTTGATCTCCCCTAGTTTCTAATGATCTAGACCTACATGGCCTGTCTGAATATCCCACTCTCAAAGATGAATATAATTTTCACCCTCAAAATATGTGAAAGTCATTCTCCTATGGTAACAATATACGTGGAATTGAAATGATACCAACCATTCCATACTCAAAATCACATCAAATAATTACATGTCAATGATGTAAAGATTCCGTATAAAACAATACTCCCCAAACTTGAGGTAACACCCCTTGAACAAATAGATGTCTCTCAATCATACCCCAAAGGTTTTTTGATTGTTATAATCCCACTTGTGAACTCCACTTCCAAACTCAAACCATTCAAAATTTGTGAAGATATAAAAGAATGAGAACCTACTATATCAAATAAGGTGCTAGAAAGTGTAGAAGTTACCAGAATAGTACCTCTAACCGTCGATGGTCTAGCCTCACTACCCACAAGTGTAGGCTAAATTGCATGCAACTGTCTTATCCCTCTTCCCTGTGCTACAGTCTGATTCCCCTGATCTACACCACTTTTCTAAAATATGGGCGCTATTTCCTAGATGTACCACAGCCATTACCTCAGCCTCCATGGCCATAAGAACTCAAACTTCCAAACATATATGGTGTAGAAGACCCCCTTCCGACACTCTGATTATGCATGGATCCTCCATCATTACCCATATGTTGTGAGTTCCTACAGAACCATTTTAGATGTCACATCCTACCGTATGTTATACACTCAATCATTGGTCATGGGCACTATCTATGAAATTTATTTGGCCAACAACATTAGTGGAAGATCACTTGAGTAATTTCCTAAGTAACAGATCCTTCCCCTTAGCCACTCTACTTTCCACTTTTCTGGTTAATATTCTCATAGTGATGCTTCCTACACTCAGAATACATACCTCTTGGCCATCTAGTATAAAACAACTTCATTCCACTAGATGCCTTCTTTAGGGTCCCATTAGAAATGAGAGCGTAATTAACCACTTCAGAAAACATTTTCAACCGAAAGATATAAAATCGGGACTTAATCTCATATTTAAGCCCATCCTAAAAATGCTTCGCTATAGTAGCCTCATCTCCTACCAACGTTGGGACAAAGAACTACAAATCAGTAAATCTTCAGGCATAGTCCATCACCGACATGCCCCCCTATATCAACTGAATGAACTCAACTGCACTCTCTCGAATGAGAATCTCAAGGTAAAAGTGCTCCAAGAACTTCTCTTTAAATCCCTTTCACTTCATATTCTCTAGCTATCCATATCAAGTTTGGATGTCCCACCAACACTTCCCTTGACCATGTAACATATAAGAAATAATTTTGACTCTCTTCACCAAACGAGTCTCCAAGTGGTCAAGGATCATCTAGATAAAATCATTCTAGAACTCAGGTACATTAGGTCCACCCTCTCCAGTGAATGATGGAGGGTGCTGCAACTAGAACTCCAGTGTGAATTCAAACATGTTCCACAAAACCCTCCTTGAGTATCTTTCCTTAAACTATATAAAATGAAAAAAAATATAAATACACTCATGCTTCTTCACCCAGAACTATCGGAGCCTCTGGTTCCACTACCAAAGGCACATCTACCCATGTCCTCTTGTCTTCCTACCAACAAGTGTCGTCGTGGAGGCTTATCTCTATAATTCCAAACATACGTCTTAGGACACATAACACATTTTTACCACATTTATGAAATATGGTTTCACATAAGGCCATAACAATTTATCCCCTATTTCCCACCACACGTTCATAATCGAGGCACTATCACTACCCTCAACTACTCCTCTTCTAAGTCATGGCTAATATAGGGTAAACCATTTTTAAAATTCAAGTTTCTCAATAGACACCCATTTTATCCATCTTGTTTACCATATTTATCATTGTTTAAAATCATCAATTTCCTATTAGGAACATTTTTCATTTAATTTAAAATTTAAGAAATACACTTTCATTTTAAAGACTCACCCTAGAACCCGCTTTTCCATATATGCCTAAAATAATGCATGTCACAATAAATATTGAGTGCCTAACATGATGCATGAATATAAATCTCTCCTACCATATTGGTCCATGAAGAAGATATCATAAAAATAATAACATCACACAAGTACATCACCAAAGGTGAAATAATATCCAATTGTAACAACAAACATTAATAATAACAATCTAACTATGGGTACTTGGGTTTTCCCATGCACATGGGTTAGTTACTCACATGCATGAGCTCATGAAAAAGACCCAACTCATCTCAATCTTCTATCTATCTTTCCAAAATATTAATGAAAAATAAAGAAAAGAAAACCCCTTTAATACCATTTTGTGATGTCCCAAACCGAGTACCACATATCGGTACTCCGAGCCGATGGGTCACATGACCTCAAGCACTACCGACTAGTAGTGATTGTATAATATGGATATTGTGGGGAGACTATACCCACTTTATCAAAGTAGCACAATGAAAATAAATACTCAATACCCAATTGATGGTAAACAATAACAAGAATAATACCATAAACAATGAAAATCAATATCACATGATAAACCAAAATAGAAAATCAGTATCCAAACCAAATCAACAAATATTTAATTCCATATACATGTCAAATGTCAAATGAAAAATCCAAAATAAAGACACTGAGAACTCCAATGAAGGTCCTGACATCATGCTTGTTTCACTCATCCATGATCCATCCCAACTCGATCATCTAACATAGTGCTCTTACCCATATCTTATCCTACAAACATGAAGTCTATTCGGGTACTAATCAGGCAGCCCGAGTAGGGTGTGAGTAAAATTTAACAAGCCACCACCAATGATGACTAAAACAATATACAGTCTATAATAGTGTATGAAGTTGTAATAAGAATAAAATGAAATAATAAATTAAAAGGTTTCACATTTAATTATTCTTTATTTAAGCACATAAATCCTAGGCTCACAATGAAACCCCACCCATGTTAGAGTTTGAACTCTCCCCAAAGGGATATCACATTTCATTATAGCATAGGTTTCCATTAATCAATTCAATTCAAATATCATATCATGACCACTTGGAACCTTAGTCCAAAGCCAATATCATAGGCCTAGAGGGTCATGTCTCGCACCCTGTGGGTATTTAGAGCATCAGTCCCTATCCAACACCTCATGGTTATTTGGAACATCAATCAGTATCCTATATATTAATATTTATAATGCATGCATTAGGGACCTAGAGCATCAGTCTGGAACCCAGTGGGTATTTGAAGCACTAGTCCTTATCGCACACCTCATTTATCAATCAATCACATATATAACATATAATACTTTTATCAAGGTTAATCATCATTAAACCTATTATCAATTATTCACATCACAGTGCCCCAATTTAATTTATCAAATAATCATGGTTCAACAATTTAATCATATAGATTAATATAAACATTTCACCATTAACCCATTTATCAATATTTAATCATAATATCCATTAACCATTCAAGGTTAAGCCAACTAACTCTTTAATTCCAATTATCAATAAATTCCATAATCTCATAAATTAACCAATTTCATAATCTCATTAATCAACCAATTTAATAATCCTATTATTACACTAATTCCATAATCCCAATATTCCATCAATTTCATAATCCCATTAATTAATTGAGCAATTAATTAATTCAATTCAAGATGCGATTTTCAATCAAGAAAATTGAAATTTCAAAGTTAAATATGCACAATAACAATCAAGACTATGGAAATTGTTAATCAAACCACCTACCATATGGTCATTTATGGATGTTCACTAAACGAAAATCACCAAATTGAAGCGGAAAGATACGAACCAAAATGGCATAAAAAATATAGGAACAAAACCTAATATCAAGATCCAATGAAAAATAAATGTCAAGACCTAGATCTAAACCTAATTCCAATAGGTAATAAACCATTCCCCTTCATTTGAAAAGATAGATAAGAGAGAGAGAACCATTCGGGGAAGAAATCATATACCGAAGAAGCGACAATTCTTCAATAGGATATTTGATTCGTCAAGAATGGTGTTTGACGAGCCTCATAATCCTCTCTAAGACCTCCAAAAAGGATGGATAACAATTTAGTCTAAGTGGGGGTGAATAGTGGTTAATACTGGGTGGTTTGGGATTTTAAAATAAAATTTTCAGAGAAATAAAACCTGTGTGCACAGTTTCTTGTGCTGGGGCGCACAATTTGTCAATTCATGAACCTTAATAATTCAACTCACCTTGGGGGTTAAACAGTTTAAAAACTCTATGTGAACCATTCAAACCCCCTTTTTTGAGGGTGCATGGTTTATTGGGTCTAGGTGCGGGGTTTGGGAAAACCATGCACCAACCGTGCACTACGCAAAATCACTAAAAAACTTTAAAAATTCTTCTAAATTAATCAAAGACATGCATAAACC
This sequence comes from Viscum album, assembly GCA_963277665.1. Taxonomy (NCBI): domain Eukaryota; kingdom Viridiplantae; phylum Streptophyta; class Magnoliopsida; order Santalales; family Viscaceae; genus Viscum; species Viscum album. Next base: position 1,945,840,709 of record OY728133.1, on the reverse strand, counting down.
AAATTAGGATAAAAAATAGGGTAAAATAATACCTAAAAATGAGTATGAGGCATCATTATAATGTTTGGGATCTTATATAAGTGTCTATACGATGCAATGAGAAATGGATAGTGACATCAAAGACTGTCAATAAGAGTGCAAGTTAATAAGATCCAATTTAAGATTGAAATAAGCATCAAATATCATTAAAAATTCATTTTAAATGAATCTTTTCCATGAGTCTACTAGAGGTTAGTGTGAGTTCCATTGTTTTACAAATAAAATATGTTTGGTAGCATATGGAAAACAATTATTGGTATTATAGCTAGCTAAGAGTAGAATGAAAGTAAATCTCTATATATTGACTTAAAGTAACAAGCTATGTTCTAGGGAACATGATCAACTGAGGTAGATCTAAAATTTTCTTAGGCCTAGTCAGTCATACATATATTAACAAGGTATTGAAATATACAAGTTGAATCAATTCAAGAGAGAATTGTTACTAATGTCACTTGACATAATTATCTATAAATATGACATGTACAGGACATGGGAGGTGATTAATGTGGTGAGTTGAATTCCATATGCTTCAGTGATGGATCAATCACATTAACCCATGATATGTACAAGATTTGATATTCCCAATATATTCTTTATGATAGGAAAATATCAGTTATATCCTAGATAACATCAAGGAGAGTAGTCAGAACTATCCATTTGTACTCAAGAAAGTATAAATGATATGTAATTGTTATGTGGAGTGGAAAGTATACTAGTTTTTAGGGGACACAAACTAGTCTTTCTTGGATAAATGTGATCTAATATCATAGTCAGGCTAAGGTAACAATCAAGATAATCTTATTCAAGTCAGTGGTAGCCATGTCTAAAAATACTGAGTACATTGAAGCTTTTGGGGTAGCTAAGAAGTAGTGTATTAAATGCAACAATTTGTTCTGGTTCTTGGAATCCCACTTAGTATGTAAAGTTTTATGATGATGATAATTATATTATTGGTACTAGCCAATATGTCAAGTTTAGACAATGGATAAAGTGATATACTCAAGGTTTACATATTCTGAGAAGTTTTACTCAAGGAGATGAGGTTGCACATAATAGAATATCCACAGAAGAGATGTGGTAGACCAAACAACTGATGTCATGACTCAGTAAAAACATGATTTTAATCAAATGAGAGCTAGCAAGGATGGTTATCAAGTTGGAACTAGTGCAAGTGAGAGTGTTGTAAAAGTGGGTGCCCTAAACCCAATTTTATTAGTACTTTTGATTACAATATCTTGGATACAATGAGTTATGCATGATGTTTACTTACCATTTTAGTGTTGAAATTTCTAAATAAACTATTAAATGGTAATTTACATAGATTAATTGTCATATTAAAAGGTTATTACAAATCTTGGGATATAATGAGAACCTCGAGATACTATAACATTAATCTTAGATATATGCTCTATGGTCTAGATACATCATACTGACAGAACATAGTTTATGTATGACTATCAGGTGATGGAGGATCATAATCATTGATAATTATTCACATGAATTTATCACATGGTGATCTCTACTAATTGAGATCATGAGGACATACCCTCCAATAAGAACACCACATGTTTTGAGTGTCCCTGGTAGTTCCTATCTATAGACATACGTATTGGTCTCCTAACCTGAGATCATTATCATTGTATGCCATTTGATCGCATACTTTGAAGAAATTCAAAAACCATGATAATGAAATTGTGGTGTGGTATCTTATGTTGGTTATGTCATTGGTAGTATGACATTGGTTGAATGATCAAGACAGAATTCATCACTTCCAAGTTAAAGAAGTAATATCTCCTTTTAGGTTGATCAGTATGATAGTATCTTCATAAATCCATTACCATGGTAGTCAGAGTTAAATTCCTCTAGATATATCAAAAAATAATAAAGCAATAAAGGAAGATAACACAAGTATTTATCTTGATTTATGATATATCTAAAGACAAATAAATTATATTACAAAGTGCATGTTTGTAGTTTGATTGTCATTGCTATGACTACTCCTTATATATTTAGGGGTTATGATGGGTTGCTATAGTCTACTCTTGATCTAAGAATTGTATTCTATGCTATTGAAATAAAGACCTAGAGGGTCACACACAATAGAGTATTCAAGAATCTACAATATTATGGTAAACAGGTATATTGTACATGGTGATCCCTATTACCGGGGTCTAGGAAATGTTCAAGGATATATGATCATGAAATGAATAAATAAATTCATATTATTTGAGTAAAGAATAATTGACATTAAATTTATTTAATAAATTTATTTCCAAGTATTAAATTAAATACATGGAGAATATTATTTGTACAAATATTATTTTCATATTCATGGTTCATTTAATATTTGTGGGAATGATGGGTCAAGTTAAAGGTTCGGTTTTTATCACGAAAGATATTTATTATATTACAAAAAATTAATAAAAATATAAATTATATTTATGACTAAGTACAATAGTCATAATATATTTTTTATAGTTTATATAACGTGTAAAAATATCTAGGGTTCAGGGAATCCTTTTCGAGTAATTTCATAACACACTGTATATAATAGGAGAGAGACTCTCACACGTATACTATTCACTATGAGCTCTTGGGAGATTTTCTCTCCTCTCCAACCTCCTAGAGAGAGAATATCTCGATCCAAGTGATTGGATTGAGTTCCCCCTTACATATCACAAGGACTATGATTTGATTATTGTTGGAACATTGAAGGCATCATCAGATCTCTACACCAGCACCCAGAATTTGACGACTGATGCTCTTGTAGATTATTGAGTCACATATGAATGATCGAGATAAATTTGATCTCAGTTTCTTCAAGCAGTGATTTCTAGGGATGAATGAATGATGTGTGCATGATTTTAGATTAAACATGGTATTTTTGGTTTATTTTTTTACTTAAATTGTTTCACTTGAAATCCTCAGGCTTAAACTAGGGCAGTACGTCGCCGACAATAATGTAGTTACATTAGTCATCAGTGGAAAAAAATTAAATACCTGGCCCACCGGATTCCACTACGTACCCTGGTACCATCATTTTAGTAGTTTTTAGAATGATTTTTTTACCTTTTGTATGAGAGTCTTAGAGGAGGACCCTTCTGAGTATATTTTTATACTCACCCCACATTTATAAAAACTGTTTTTCAGGTTATCAAGAGTATGTTGAATATTAGGATGGATTTTACTAGTTTGTGGTTTTATAGGAGTTGTTTGGGCTTCATGATCATTTTCGAGTTCACTTTTTTTCGGTACTTGTAGTTTCCTTTCCAGTTATTTTAGTCTTATATGAAATTACATGTATGCGCTTGAAAATATTTTATCTTTATAAGTAGGAGTTGAATCATGTATATGTATTATATTTATCTTCTTCATGTCTCTCTTTGAGGGTAATGTCACCCATTTGTATCCACGATACACCCTCAGTGTTAATCACTAACCCGAAACCTACTGGAGGAGGAACTTAGGTGGTAACTATCTTCCTTCTCTCATTATTGGCCCGGGAGGGGTACCCTTTGGGGGGAGGGGGTTATGACACATTTTGAAAGACAATTCCCTAAGCCAAGGGTTGTCAAATACAATCAACTACAACAACCTCCAAGGCCTGGAGAGAAAGGAAGGGAATATGATATCACCAATTATGAGATAGAACCTGAAAATAATGTGGTGATAGGTACCCTAGTTATTCATTCAAGAATAGAGAACTTACTTTTTGATTTTGGTTTTACACATTATTTCATATTCTGTAAGATTGGTAGAGCTATTTAAGCACCCCCTTAAAACATAGTGGTTGTACTATCTGTAAGAATATAAAATAGAGAAACTGTTTCATCCAAAGTATATAAATCCTCCCCAGTAAATGTTTTTAGACTGAATATTTCTGTAAATCCCATTTTACTTCCTTTAGTAGAGATTGATTCTATATTGGGATTGAATTGATTGTCATTATATAAAACCAACATCAACTATAGGAAGATGTTGATCGCTATTCACATCCCAATTCATCCTTTGATTATGTATAAGTGTAAGGAGGAGGATGAATATACTTTGGAATGTTCTTATCAAGCGTGAATTTTATTGCCTTATGAGAAAGTATATCTAACTCAAATGATTGAGAAAAATTAAATAATCACACTTGAAGACATTCCTATCATGAAAGATTATATTGATGTATTCCCTATAGAGTTTTTTGGTCTTCCTCCTGATCGAGAGGATAAGTTCTGAATTAGACTTATACCTAGATCTTTGACTATATCCAAGACTCCTTACAAAATGACCACTGTTGGGTTGGAAGAACTGAAAAATCAGCTAAATTGAATTAGGAAAAGGGTTTTATACACTCAAGTACTTCACCATGGGGTGTGTCGGCCTATTATTCAAGAATAATGATGAGTTAATTCTTATATATATTTATTATCATGAAATCAACAAAACCACAATAAAGAAAAAGTATCCCCTAAAATAGATAAACTAATTGTTTGATCAACTATGTGGGGAACAATATTTCCCTTAGATGGATCTTAGGTTGGGATATCACTAATTAATGGTGAATAAGGAAGGTATTTCCAAAACCACCTTTCAAACAAGATATGGACACTATGGGTTCATAGCAATGCCCTTCAGAATCACTAATAATCCAATAATCTTTATAGACTTAATGAATAATGTCTTTAGGGATTATCTAAAATTTTTTCTTGTAGTATTTATATATGGTATTATGATATACTATAAAAGCAAGGAGCGGCGTGAGAAACATTTCAATACTATGATAAATACTTTATAAAAGGATAATATATATGTAAAGTATATTAAATGTGAATTATGGATGAAGGAAGTATCATTATTAGGGTATGTTATCACCAGCTAATAGATATTTGTGGACCCTCCTCAGATAGAGGCAATTGAGGACTAACATAGAAAAACATCTGTAACAGAGATCTATAGTTTCCCTGGACTGGCTAGGTATTACTGATGATTTTTGAGAAACTTCTCATGAATTTAAAACCCACTAACCAAGCTAACTCATAAGGGAGTAAAGTTTTTCTAGATTAGGTAATGTGAAGATATTTTTAAGGAATTGAAAATTAGGCTCATCACTATGCCGGTCCTCATGATTCCCCCAAGTGGAGAACTTTTTTTGTGGAATATAGCAATGCTTCAATGAAGGGTTCAGGCTGTGTACTAATGAAAAATGGAAAATTGATATCCAATGCCTCAAAGAAGTTGAAAATTCATGAGAATAACTATCCAATACATGATCTAGAGTTGGATACACTGATATTTGCATTGAAAATATATTGGTATTATCTTTATGGGGAGAAGTGCCAAATATATATGGATTATAATAGCCTGAAGTATATATTCACACATAAGAAGCCTAATATGTGCAATGAATATGGTTAGAGATGATCAAGGTCTATGACTACTCAATATTTTTACCTTCATGAGAAAACAAAGTGGCAGATGATCTAAGTATAAAGTATCTGACATTTTTTATCAATGATGATAATTGAGAAGGATCCAATCTATTTAGACTTGAAAAGGATGGAAATGGGAATCATAAAGGTAGGAACATAATTATTCCATTCCCAAATTATTATTCAACCATACCGTCTAGATAAGATAATGTATTTTTAAAGAGATGATATGGAAATTTAGAAGAAGGTGTATGCTGTAAGATAAGGGAAATCTCCAGAGTTCAAAATTGATGGAGTTGTAAGATTTGGTCATGACCATATGTACCATCAAATCCTAAGATAAATAATTTCTTAATGATGTAGATATCTTGATCTTATACATATATAAAGGGAGCATGAAGATGTATTGAGATCTCTAAGATTACTATTGGTGTGATAATATGAAGAAGAAGATCATGTAATAAAGATCAAAGTATCTAGTATGTTAGTGAGTGAAGGCTGAAAGGAAAAAGTCTAAGGGGATGATTCAACCATTACCCATACCAAAATGTAAATGAGAATACATCACCATAGAATTTATCAGTAGTCTTTCAAATACATCAAGAGGAAATAATTCAATATGATTTTTGGTGGTTCATCTTATAAATATGTCTCAAATCATTGGAATTTGAGAGGACTTATCACTTAATAAATTTGTAAGGATATACATTAGAGAGGTGGTTAGATTTCATGGAACACCACTATCAATTGTATCTTACAACGATCTGAGATTTATCTCAATGTTCTATAAGAGTCTCTAACATGATCTAAATACTAAGTTGAACTCCAGTATGAATTATCACCTCCAAAATGATGATCCATATGAGAGTAATATCCAGAGACTAAAATACATATTGACAGTAGGATTGATGGACATCAAAGGAGGATGATATCAAAATATTCTTCTATTTGAATTACCATACAGTGACATATTTCACTCAAGAATCCAAATGAATCTGAATAAATCCTTTTATAGGAAGGGATGTAGAACACTTGTGTGTTAGGATGAAGTTGATGAACACAAGTTTTTGAGACCGGAAATGGTTGAGGAAATATTAGAAAAGGTCAATACCATTAAACAACACGTCTCGACTACTCAGAGTCAATAGAAGATCTATGATGACAACTATTGATGAGACCTAAAGTTTTATTTCAGAGATAAAGTGTTTCTCCACATATCTTTGTGGAAGATATTCATGATATTTAAGAATAAGGATAAGCTAAGTCCAATGTGCATCGACCCCTTTGATATTCTCAGCCTCATTGGAGCTATAGCCTATTGAATAACACTCCCACTAAACCTGTCTCAAGTACACAACATATTCCAAATATCCCTCTTAAGTAAGTAAATACCAGATCCCTCATATTTACTAAATTAAAAGGTGGTATATCTAGAAAATTATATCTCTTATGATGAGTAGTTGGTGAAGATCTTAGACCATAGAGATAAAGTTCTGTTCAACAAGACAACCCACCTAGTCAAAGTACTATGATGAAACTATAAATATGAGGAGGAAACATGAGAATCGTAGGAATCCTTGAATTAGAAGTACCCTCACCAATTTTCACCTTAGTATGTAATACAAAATTTCTAGGGTTAATTTTTTTAATGGGGGAATAATGTAACACCCTGATATTTTAAAAGAACATTATGTTTGTGTAAAGAACCCGACTATAGTATCCCAGATATGGTGGTTAATTTATTATATTTTCACTTGATACAATCTATCATATCCAAATTGATCGAATAGTTTAGTAGTCTTAGTTAATTAGATAAATCCCATTTAAATTTGAAATCTTAAAATAAAACATAGTATTTTCTTCAAGAATATCATTGTCCCCTTTAGTATATCCCCATGTATTAATCATAAAAGACTTCCTAGTATCCAAGGAAAATAAACAAAAGAAATGGGTGAGCTAATATTATCTATAAGGGTATGCATATAATGAAAGCTAAATAAGAAATCTATAAATATATTAATGATACAATATATAAAAGGTTCAGTATATACACCACATAAAAGAAATAAGTGGTGAATATGATATATGCCTCATATAAGTAAAAGTGATATGAGAAACCCTTACCTCAAGTCTGATTTATTTTGTACGTGTTTGAATCTATTGTATAATAAATATAAATTTATTATAAATATATTGAAGAACCATACTAATATATATCATTCCATATATTATTTACCTATAACCTTTTATCACACATTTATTTATAATTCTTTATTAAAATCATTGTTTCGGGTGATAACTGCATTATTTTTTATGTATGCTTTGATTTGGTAGTTTTGGTCCTTATTCTTTGATCATAGTTATATCATCTTAAAAAGTATAATCATGATATAATTATAATTTAAATACATATTCAAGTTCATCTGTAAAAGTTATAGTAGAAAAATGAATTACACCGTTCACGGAGATGGTAGACCGTATATACGTATGAACACTATTTTCATTTTTGGATGGATGGAATGAAATAATGGTAAATAATAATTCCCATTTTCAGAATAATTATTATATCATATATATAATATATATTCATCAAATACATCCTTATTACTATCCATGAAAAGAAAAAATGAAAAATAGATCACATTTCTTCATGGAGGTGGTCGTCCACATGTACGCACGTGCAACGTTATCGTTTTCTAATATATTGGAAGGTACAAATGTATATGTGATATTTTAATTTGAAAAGAATATTTATTTCATAAATATACTATTTATTAATTATTTCCTTCTTTATAACCATCCAATTGAAATGGTGATTAAAAAAGAATTACATCGCTATGTGGAGATAGTAAGTCGTACATACGCACGAGAGATGTTTTCTCTTTTTGTAGGCTGAAACATAGATTAAATATGGTTGTCCCATAATACTAATAACATCTTGGTATATTTATGATATTAGAGTTATTATATTAGGATTTTTATAACACTTTAAGAGGAATTAGAATAATAAATAAACTTAATGGACTCGGTAAATATGATCACCTCTTCTTTGGTAGACTTCATTTACATCTCCTCTTAAGGGACTTAGAGTAGGTATTTTGGAATAAAAATAACCTCTATAGCTTGGATAAGGATGTAACATCTTGACCTATATGTAACTAAATAGGTGATTAGATATAATTCTCTACAATGCATCAAGCGCACCTCTTCATACTCCTTAGGTTTTCGACTAGCAAAGAGGTCCTAGGGTGTATCTCTGGGGAGACTATTCCCTCATATCAGAGTAAAAACAATGGAAATAACTAGATAACATGAAAAAAGTAATAAACTGTGTGCTGAATAAATAAATAAACTGAAATAAAACATGCTGTAATAATAAATGAAATTCTATAAAAGCCCGAACAAATATTTCATACATACAACATCGGCCACCCACTGGGTAAAACATACATACAAGAGTACATAAAAGAAACTAAAATAAAAGCACATGGATCTACTGCATACACCGATCCATACCACATAACCAATCCCCACACACATATTCGATCCATCTAGCTATCCCGAGCCTCGACCTTTCATATTCCTACATCCAAGTGAACATCTGCTCGGGTACCCCAATGAAATGACTTTGACATCCTTCCATTTTATTACATAAATTTTCATTACAAGGTACAAATAGAGGATCTTTTAATGTTTAGTTTCTTGAAAATAAGGTACATGATATATTTAAACTTAAAAAATTATTCTAAATCCACTTAGAAACATATTTATGGGTTCATCCTAATTACATTTACTACATCTCATATACTAAGGACATATATTAAAGGAAATGAGTGCTCATGATTCATAGTAAGGGAATAAGAAAGGGAAACGGTTTATTTGTGATCATGAGGAATATTAATAAGAACATGAGGAATATAATTATAGAATGAGAAATAGAACATGAGTCATAAAATAACAAAAAGAACATGAATAATAACATGGAAATGTGGATACAACATTTAAATGATATAATCATAAGAATATCACAAAGGTTTGTCACTAAGGTATCATAAATGAAAATTACCAAAGTTATTCACCAAGGTATCATAAAACATGTCATCTCTAGAGATTAAATTCTTTACCCAATGAATTAAAGTGATATCAGGACACACCTTTCATATTTCTTAATTAATGTGATCCACATAGATCTTAATCAAATATTTCATTAATAACCTATGGAGAATAAAGAATGAGTTTCTAATCAAAATCATGGAATTTCAAAAGTGTTTAAAGACATGATCACCACGTTATTTTTAGACTAAGAAAAGGGAATGTGAGTTTCTTATGTGTAAATCACCAAATCAAATAAATAATTTTTACATCTAGGTGAATACCCCAACAAAATAAAGAGGGTTGAGTATTCACAAAAGAAAATAAAAGATAATTTCTTAAGTAGAGAGAGAAATTTGAGGAGTAAATTTAGCATCATGATGGGTATAGAACATGGTTTTGGAAAAGAGTAAAATGAGATGGGAAAAGGGTCTCCCATTGATAAAACATAATTTATCAATACATGTGTGATCAAAAGGGTAATAAAATAGAGTAACCATAACATTTAGAAGACATATAAAAAGTGGTTCTTGAATTGAAGAGAAAGGAAGGATAATTCCCTTACCTTGAAGAGTTATTCCTAAATTTTGGTGAATGGAACCTTAGAGGCTTGATGATACCTTGGGGGGAATACTTGAGAGGAAAACCAAAATAAATTCATGGGGGATGGATTGAGAGTGAAAGGAAATGAAAAAATGGATGGATATTTATAGCAAAAGTAGAGGATTTTTTAACGATTTTCAAATATAGACCTTAGAAATCTAGTTTGTGGAAAATTAAAAACCACTGTATTACCCATGGTTTTTTCCAATGGATTTTAAAATTTGGGACAATTTTTATGTTATTTTTATCCACTAGAATTGAACATCATTTTTCATTACTTCCTTTGACATGTAAAAGTAATTTTTCTAAAAAGTAATGTTTTTAAAATCAAAGTTTCCATTTTAGACTTTGGAAAGTCATTTATAGGCCTGGTAATTGATTAAAGTATATTAAAATACTTGATATTAATAAAATAAAATATTATACATTTTTTATTTTGGTTATTTAATTATTACATTATTATGACATAATTATAAAGTCATTAAACATACTGAAAATCCCAAACTGTATTTTTACTATTCAAAAAATATATTTTACAAAATTCTCATAAATTCACCCTAACCTAATTTATATGTTATAATTTCTAAAATGATATTTATTTTATCAGAATAAATTTCTAAATATGATAATTTTAACTTTTAAATAGAAAAATCCTTATTTATTGAAAAAATTGTGGGTCATAAGGAATAGTTAAATTTCTGACACTTAAAAACTTCCTAGAGCATAATAAAATTATTTTATCATTTATATTTAAATACAAGTATTTTTAACACAATATTTCATTAAAATAAATATTATTCATAATACCATAGTTTCTTATAATCAATTTATATCTTTTCTAAAAAATATAATTCGTTTCTGAAAAATAAATTTATCAAACTCTTCTAAAGTAAACATATATTTTATTTATAAAAAATATTATCATGGTTCATGGAATAAAAAATTATTTATAGAATGTAATTACATTTTAAATAACTAAGGCCTAGACATGTAACCCCTTATAAAACCCACGTACGACCTAAGGGTATGGTGTGTGATGGTGATAGATTCTTGGGATGGCTTAGATAACATCAAGAGGGTGGTAATTTTCACTAACTTGATCTTCTCCCACAGGTGATTTCATTATAGCTTCACTTGTTGAATCTTAGCTAGGTATTGGTTAAGGGAGAACCTCAGTGATCCTACTTCCCTCTCAAGTTCTGAAAAATGGGATTCATACAACATGACTCTACTGGTTGATGTTATCACTTCTCCTTTCTGCATTAATTGTACTTTTCATTACTACTTATAGACACTAATTATAACATTAAAATTATTTCCAATGGGTATAGTTCCAAATGGTACAATTTTCCAACAGTTATATTGACCAACGATCATATTTTACCAATAGTCCTAATGTGGTTAAATCCTGACGGTCACATTTCCCTTTATATTTTATAAATACAACTTCATTATTTCTTTCAATATTCAATACAATTCCTTCCAAAGTAATATATATATTTTTTCTAATATTATGATTGGTTTACTAATATTTTATTATATTTTTGTAGTTTTGTCCATGAAATTTATGATTCTAACAGATTGTAGCATTCATATTTTCCCATTTTGGCTTTTCTATTTTAGGTTTTTTATCTAGTTGTAATATTTGGAATTTTAATTGGTTTTTTAGATGACTAACATATTGATCATTATTAAAGAGATATGTTTTTTTGTGTGATATATATATATATAACACATTTTCCTAGGAAACAAATATCATTTAAAAAAAATTTGGGTCGTTACAATGGCTTCCCAAGCAGGGTGTGGGTACAAAACTCAGTGGGGCACTACCAACACAATCCCATACATATCCATAAATATACAGTGAATGTAAATTTGATCTACTAATTAAGATAAATTTTTTTAACATCTAGAAATAACTAAAATAAAAGTCATTCAAGACATGCTCAAAGAAGGTGCTCAACCTAGATAAGAAAACACTTGAAAATATATATAAAATAAATTTGAAACCACAGTTGATCTATGGGTTTGTGATCTCGGTCAACTGAGAAAATTTTGTTCATGTATATACATATTTATATGTGTGTGTGTATATATATCCTCCTAACTATATATATATACATAAATATTTGTATACATTAGTAAGAAGATAGATAACATAAACAAAATTAGTTGATCCTTGAGTCTATAATCCAGATCATATGGACATCCTGTAAAAAGGACATTGAGCTGGATGTCATACCACTCAAGCCGTGTATAATTAAGTTAGTATTTGGGTCCATAATCCCAATCTATAATAAATTCTTTTACCAGTATTGGAAATGTCTCCGAGCAAGCTATGTCACCATAGGGGGATACATGTCTTAGCCCTAAGTTCACATGTACTCACATCCAATCACCATAATGAAGCATATCATATACTGACTAACAATCTTATAAGTGGTCAATATGATGGAAATCATGCCACTCATGCCATGTAAATCTAGTTCAATGTCTAATCCCTAGATCTCGGTCTATAGGCGGTCATGACATTGCGACTCAGATAATCCATAAGGGTTTGACCCATATGTGATGTATAAGGAGAGATCATTGGGGAGACGTCATGCCCACCCCTCGAGATCTCTGATGCAGAACATCATGAACAATATCAATCATGGGTTTGGAATTTCATGTCCAACCATTGTGATAAAATAGGTCTTATAAGATTGATCACATGAAAAATGTCTGGAGATACCCATCATAAGTTACATCGAGGAGAGCATAATCATCCTCTATATACTACATGTCAAGGAGAGTGGAATCATCCTCATTATAAAACATATTGATAAGAGAATAATCATATTCATTATATAATAATTCAAGGAGAGTGTAATAATCCTCAACATATGAAAATTATAAGAGAGCGGATTCATCCCCATCATGTATCTCAAAAAAGACGTGAAGGACATCCAAACATATAAGGATCAAAAGATGGATCCTTGTAAGAACATATGGGTATCCCAATAAATAAAATAAGGGGGATTAGAAGCTGAATCCTAGGAAATATGTCTTGGCATCTCAATAATGAAAGTCGCATCACGTCCAACCCATCTTCCAAAACCCAGGTAGCACCTCTTGTAATCATCACTATATCCTCCGTAAACAAGTGAAATTATAAAAAAACGAGTAAGGGAGGATGAATGATGAAACCCATCACCGCTAACACATACTCATTACTTACACATTCAATATAGTTTATAAGGTGACAACCACTACCATCGCTACCTAAACTCCGAATGCACAAGCTTAGGGACAATCAAACGTCAGGGTACCCGTTGGGTCCCTTAAGTCAAGACACAGAAAAAACATCATACTTTGGATCCTCAAGGTCCATTGGTAAAAAGAAGAATCCCTATTAGGTTCCACTAAGTTAGTATATAAATAGAGAATCCCTATTGGGATCCTAAAATAGGAAGAAATAGATGAATCCCATAGGGGATCCTTGATTATAGTCAAAACCTCAAGTTGTGGAATGAAGCTAGAACACTGTGGTTGATAGTGACCCTAGGCATTCATCCAGTACCATCTACCCATTTAATTTAATTAAACTACTAATTAGAATGAAATTAAATGGGGCGCATATCCCTCATGGGAAATCCCAATCATCCACAACATACCACATACATGCCTAAATACTAAATGGGTAGGTACGATAGACCACCTACCTATAAAAATCTCTCCATTTATTTTTCAAAAGCTGACAACAGCTGCAAAGGATTTTCAAAGTTCATCCAAGTAATGTAGGGTCCTATCTTACAACCAAAACCTCATAAATTATTTAATTATAATTACACTATAATTAATTTATTATGTTAATCAAGATAAACTATTAAAAATGATTTAATTTATAAGGGCATAATACCCAAAATCTCACCGGCTGATCTCGTCGCACTAGAACCATGAACAAACTCTCACCAACAACACATGACACATCCAAAACCCTAAATAGGCTATAATACCTTAGAAATTACATAAAAAACCCAAAAAAATTATTTAAAGCATTAAAGCTTTATAAAATCACCACGATGACATACCTTGATGAAGCAGAATGTGGCGAAGTGCAGACGACCTCTCGGGACAACCTCTTCCTAGGTAGAGAAAAATACCCTATTGAAATGGTCTATTCCACCATGATTTGGAAGAATCCAAAGAATAAACCTAAACAAAAAAAATCCTAAATCATAATATAAATAATAATAATAACACTTATGGAACGCAGAGGAAGATCTTACCCACTGACGATGTTGAAATGCACCCAAAAAACACTTGATTCTTAAAGAATGGAGGGAGAAGAGAGGGGCGCAACAGAGGGATCCCCATGTGTCTCCTATGTCTGAAGAAGGCACCCCCTACTTACCATTTTTAAAAATCCTTTACCATAAGATATAGAGTGTGTAACTTTTTCAAGATGTGTAACAGATACACATATTGTATTCCTTAGGGTACACCCCTAAGCATGCACGTCATGAATCTACCAGGTCGCACCCCATGAAACCAATACATGTTGTGTACCATGTACACCTCCTGTATTCCTCTGGTTCAACCCCAAACTTTCACATTGTGGATCTTTTGGACTGCACCCCAAGAAACCATTACAAATCCTATAAATAATACATGATGTATAAAACTTGCGACAACTATTTTTAGTAGCCCAGGTGCCCATTCTTCATCCAATGATTTCCTGAACCCCCGAGGCTTCCACCAAATCATATCCCACATATAAAAACAACATTTATGGACATTGAAACACTCAAAAAATCATTTGGATTTCTGGTTCAAAAACAACTCATCCACCAACGAAGAAAAATTAAAATTCTCTCACAAAATCAACTCAGTCCAAAACTTGGGACGTTACAACCCCCCCACCTTAAAATTTATCATCCCCATGAAGCCTTGGTGGACAATGAAAACATAACCCAACCTACCTAGGTCATGAATTTCCACTCAAATAGGTGCGTTGATTTTTTGAACGCCCAATGTGCTTCTAAGCGCTACTAGAACATGCAACACATGAGCCGCTAGAACTCGAGCCAACCTCATAACTAGGAACAAAAACCATGATGGTTCTTACTTAAGCCTATATAATTTGAGAAATGAACACACTATTGTCTCTTTCATCAACTCACCTATGACACATCCCTATCTAGGTTCCTACTTTCAATAGAAAATTCCAAACCATGGTACTTCCACTGTTGGAATTTCCTATAAAAGCATGTTTATATATTTTTAATGACACATTTTGAACATTTATCAACTCAAAGAATTAGATCACACACGAGGACATTGATCTCAGTCTCATTGGATCATCATAATCTATCCTAGGATAAGTCCCACACTTGAACTCTACCCAAGTCCATATTCAAACCTACACCAAATTTTTCACAAGAAATTTAGGTGTACTTGGTTATATTTATCCATCGGTGTAAAAAATCCAAACGACCGGTCTCACCCCACTCCCTACCTTAGGAAAATTCATATCTCCATACGAGAAAAACAATTTCCAAACATGATAGCCCATGCCATATACATCCCTAAACATATCAATAGGCATGGATAAAGTTCCCTCATACTCGATCGTCAATGAAAATGTCACCCATTTCTCATTCTTGATCCACAGAAATAGTACCCACGGAGAATGCCAAATTTTTAAAACACAACAAGGGTCACCACCATTAAATGGAAAATGGTGTACAATGCACCATATGAATTTACCTATACTGATCCTTGAGCAAAACCTCAACAGGTTTCATCACTACACAATAAAAGGACATTTAAAAATCTCGGTGTAGAGCTTACACTCTCCCAGCATACTCAAGATGATGTCAAGATAGAGGATGATTATCCCTAACTAAAAGTAAAATAAGATTCCATCAAAATGTGTGTATAACTCTACTGATCCATGCTCACATTGAACATGCTAACTTTCCTTTACCAAACTCTTGACACCACGTCTTTTAATAATGCATGTCCAGGTCTAGCCATAGGTCATCCATCTCATGAAACCTGATTTATTCTCGGTGTCACCTCTACCATGGAGTAAAATTTCTCCTTTATAACAACTTGCAGGCAACTAATCCCACAACAAGTCCTTGAAATCATCAGTCCTTGGCTTTCACAAGACCACTCACTGATTTATGATTTAAATGGTACCACATGCAACTGGCATGTACCTTTATCATTCGACTCACAATCCCACGAATCTTCCATCACAGGGATAATCTAACCATGCTACATAGAACATCTACCACATTAATTCAGAATATGCCTTTGAAATTCTCTTCAAAATCGAGCACCTTACAAATTTCATGATTTATTCTACAACCACCCATCACCCAACATTGTTCATGTCACAAGAATCTACCCGCACTCTGAATACATTAGAAGCAGTGGAAAAAATGGTCAATGGGTCCAGGAACCCAAAAAATCTTACCTACTAAATCCAATATAAAAAAACTCACCCTGGGGATTTCATCAAAATCCAAAGGCATCTTGCCGTGCCCATATCTCAAAAAAAATGAGCGCCTACTATGCATCAGTCTCAAATGAGAAAAAAACCAAGATCACCGCCTAAAAAGGAATCCCTAAACTTGGGAAATCCCTACTCATAGTTTTCCCTTGATTTGAACAAAAAATCAACCTACAAGGGTCTGAGTCAAAACTAAGGGACTCTAGGTCTTCCACCTAGCCCTACCGATCAAGTCTTATAAAAGGATTACTAGGTCTAACCACCTAGCATAAAAAAAATCTCTATGTAAGGTAAATATAAAGACCTGTGAGGGTAAAAACTATCATGAATCAAACTACTTGGTCCCTAATCATCACTAAAAATCCTCATAAGGAACTTATCCCTAAAGTCCATGATACCAACATAAAAGAGAATGATGAACTATCACTCATAGGGAATCTGTATACGGTAATACACCATCGAGGTCTAGTTCACAAGAAACTCCATGGTACCTATCGATATATTTCTCAGCGATTTGACTAGATAACTAGAAATGAAGGCCAGTTGAATATAATTTCATGCCAATCTATGCAGGAAAACATTGTATAGATTGGTAATGAAACTTTAAATAACTGAACCTGAGAAACAACCCCATACAAGGGGTCCAACATGTGGGAATCATGTGACTTATCGATATACTAGGTTCATCGAGCCTCCTATGCATGAGGAGGAAATATATATGCAAGTTGGATAAATTGAGTAGAATGACACCAAAAAATGATTCAGGAAAACACCAGATAGGTTTTTGTTGATAGTTTAAACAATTGGCCTCTCTCATCAGTAATAATCACACACTAGCAGACCTATAAGATATGGATACTTTGTGACAAATATGATTCATGAGACACCTCCTATATTTATTTTCCAAGAGTTAAAATCAATCACCAGCCTCTTTCCAATGAGAAAATAGTCAAAAATATATCAATGGACTCCCACCAATGGGCTGAGATCCATGAATCCATAATAAATCATAACATCTGCACAACATGTGCATCACTCAAATAAAAAATCATATACAACTGTAACACCAAAAATCATAACAACAATCCCATATCCCTAGAAACCCAGACTTATTATTGAAACATGTTTTCTTGACACACTAGTCTGATATCCATCACAGGTTCTGACACATTCCTAACACTCTGGTCTACCATATCCAAAATATTAAAATAATAGGAAAATAAATGCACTTATACCACTTTGTTACATCTCGACCTGGATTCCACTAAATAGGTGCTCCTAACTGATTCGCCACAAGGCCTCAAGCATTCCTCTCTATACACCAAAGGTTTAAAACTTGTAGAGAGGGCCTAGGGTGTGTCTGTTGTGAGACTATGTAACCATATCAGAGTAAAAAATGTAAATAATTATATAATATCCAAAGAAGTATTAAATAGAGTGTGGAAGTAGTAAATAAACTAAAATAGAACATGTTTTAATAATAATTGAAATGATAATAAATATCCAATAACCATGTCAAACACACAACACTAGTCACCCACTAGGTCAACCATACAATCATGAGTATATAAAGAAAATTGAAATAAAATTACAAGGCTCTAATATATACACCGAGCCACACCACATACCCAATTTAAAAATACATATCTTAGCTATCAAGATCGATCAATCCTGGGCCTCATCCAATCTTAAGCCTACAACCAAGTGAGCGTTTTCTTAGGCACTCTAGTGCAATGGTAGCTCGAGCAGGGTGTTAGTAAAAAACTGAGCAGGGAACCACCAAAGCAATCTCGTACATCACTAGTAATATGTAGTGTTTTTAAATGTGAGATACTCATCAGGATAAAAATAATAAAATAATAACTATTGGAAAAACTAAAAGACAATTTTTACAAGACTTTCTCAGGGAATGTGCTCAACCAAACCAAGAAACAATTGGAAAAAATAAATAAAATAAATAATGTGAAACCACAGTAGATCCTTGGGTCTGTGATACCATTAGAATGGGAAAATTTCCATAATATATAAATATATATCCCCATAAAAATATATATACATAAATATTCATATATATGTGTAAGGTGATAAACAACATAAACAAAAGCAATCGATCCTTGGGTCTGTAATCCTGATTGTATGTACGTCTTGTAAAAATGGCATTGAGCAGGATGTCATACCACTCAATCTATGTATAATTAAGTCAATCTTTGGGTTTGTAATCCCAACTGACAATACCTAATTCAGCCAGTGTCAGAAATTTCTTTGAGCAAGAAACATCACCATAGGGGGATACATGTCCTAGCCCTGGGTTCACCCATACTCGCATCTAATCACCACAATGAATGATACCATATACCGATGTAAAATCCTTGAAATGGTCACTAAGTTGGATGTCATACTTATCATGCAATGTAAATCCAGTCTAAAGCCCAAGCCCTAGATCTCAATTCATAGGCAGTAATGACATTTCCACTTAGATAATCCCCAAGGGTCTAACCCTTAGGTGATGTATAAGGAGATATAATTGGTGAGACATTATTCCCACCCCTCAAGATCTCTGATTTGAAACCTCATGACCAAAATCAATCATGGTTGTGAAATGTCATGGATGACCACCTTGATAAAATAGGTCTCATAAGCCAGATCCTAATAAAAATGTATGGAGATCCCCGTCATAAGGCACATCAAGGAGAGAATAATCATCCTCTCTATTCCAAAAGTTAAGGAGAGCAGAATCATCCTCATTATAAAATAGATCAAGGATAGCAGGATCATCCTCATCATATAAAAATTCAAGGAGAGAGTAATTATTCTCAGCATATAACAATTTGAGGAGAGAGGAATCATCCTTATTATTATCTCAAAATGGATGTGAAGTACATCCAAACATATAAGGCACGAAATTTGGATCCCAGGAAGAATGTATGGGTATCCAAATAAATAAAAGAAGGGGGTTCAGAAGCTAGATCCTAGAAAATATGTCGGGGCATCCCAGTAAAGAAATCCACATCGTGTTAGGATCATCTTCCGCAACCTAGAAATAACCTCTGTTTATCATCTCTACATATTCCTTAAACAAGTGAAAGTATAAACAAATGACTGAGGGTGGATGAATACCTAAACCCAACACTACTACCATAACCTCACAGATTACACACTCAGTATGGGTTCTAAGGTGACACCTGCTGCCAACTCTTCCTGAAACTCCAACTCATTAGATTAGGGTTAGTCAAATGTTGAGGTATCCATTGGGTTCCTTAAGTCAAGACACACAAAAAACATCCTACCCAGGATCCTGAAGGTCCACTGGTAAACAAAGGCATCCCTCTTGGGGTCCTATAAGTCAGTATATAAGTTGGGAATCCCTCTTGAGGTCCTAAAATAATAAAAAGTAGAGGAATCCCACAAGGGATCTTTGGTTATGGTCATAGACTCATGTCTTGGGATGAAGTTAGCACACTGGGGTTGTTAGTGACCCTGAACATTG
The DNA here is from genome assembly GCA_963277665.1 of Viscum album. Lineage (NCBI taxonomy): Eukaryota > Viridiplantae > Streptophyta > Magnoliopsida > Santalales > Viscaceae > Viscum > Viscum album. The sequence goes on along the minus strand of OY728133.1, from coordinate 1,945,820,566 downwards.
ATCTAGTACCATCTACCCATTTCATTTAATTAAAAAACTCATTATAATGAAATTAAACAAGGGTCGTCGCCCTCAATGGTGATCCTAAGAAACCATAACATACCATAGACTTTCATAAATACTAAAGGGCCAGATGTGACAAACCAACTTCCTTAGAAAGCATTCCATTTATTTTTCGAAGGCCGAAATCAGCTCCCAAATCCTATCGAATATCAACCTAGTCATGTAGGGTCATGTCTCACAACCATAAACTCAGAAATTAATTAATTATAATTACATTATAATTAATTAATTAACCTCATCAAGATAAACTATTAAAACGATTTAATTTATTAGGGAATAATACAAAAAATATCACTGCTTGATCTCGTCACACCAGAACCATGACCAAATGCTTGCTAAAAAACATGACACATCTGAAACCTTTCATTGGGCATAATACTTAATAAACTGAATAAAAAAACACCCAAAAAATTTATTCAAAGAATTAAATCTTTATAAAATCAGCATAGTGACATAACTTGATGAAAAAACACATGAAAAAGTGAAGATTTCTTCTTAGGAAGACCTCTTACTAGGTAGAGAAAAAAACCCAATCCAAACAGTCAATTCCACCATTCTCTAGTGGAATTCGTCAAAGAACCCTTCATGAAAAACCCAAAAATCAGAACCAACAAAAAAATACCATAGAAGAAATTCGAAGGAAGATCTTACCCACTAACGCTGTGGAAATTCACCCAAAACCTTCTTGATCTATGAAGAATAGAGGGAGAAGAGAGGGGGGTAGCTGAGAGCTCCCCATGCACCTCTTGTGTCCGAAGAATCAAATGGTAGAGGAGCTCCATACCTACCTTTTTTAAAAATCCTATCACGTATGTTACATGACGTGTAACTGTTAGAGATCATATAACAATTTCATGACTTATAACTGATACACATCATGTAATCCTTAGGGCAATCCCCCAAACTTGTGTTGTAATAGTGGGTTCCCTGGACCCAACTTGAATAGTACTTTTAGTTATTATGTCATGTATACAGTTGGTTATACATGATGTATTTTTACCATTATAGTGTATAATTTTCTACATCCACTATTGAAATGGTAATGTCCATAGATTAATTATTTTATCAAAAATTTATAGCAGATACTAGGATATAATGAGAACCTTGAGACACTATGACATTAATCTTAAACATATGTCCTATTGTCTAGATACATCATACTGACATGACATAGATGATGTTTGACTATCAAGTGATGGGGGATCATAAGCATCGTGACTTCTTCTCATGAAGTTCACACTTGGTGATCTCTAGTAGTTGGTATCATGAGGATAGAACCACCCATAAGAATACCACATGTTTTGGGAATCATTGGTTGTTCCTATCTAAGAACATGTGTATTGGTCTCCTAACTTGAGATAATTACCACTGTGTGGAATTTGATCGCATAATTTAATGCATGGAAACAACCATGATAATGAAATCATGGCGAGATAGCTTGTGTTGGATTCATCATTGGTGGTATGACATTGGTTGGATGGTCAAGAAAAGATTTGTCGCTTCCAGGTTAATGAAGTAATATATCTCAGGACTTGTTGATCAAAATGGAAGTACCTTCATAAGAACTTGTCCAAGGCAGTCAAGGGTAAATCTATCAAGTTATATAAATAAATAATAAAGAAACAAAATAGAGATTCCACAAGTGTGTGTCATGCTTTATGAGATATCTAAACACAAAGAGATTATATTGCATGGTGTGTGTTCGTATGTTGGTTGTCATTGCTATGACTATCATTATCTCTTTAGGGGACTTGATGGGATGTTAGACTCTTCTCATGGTCTGTGAATATTATTCATTGTTATTGAGATAAGGTCTTAGAGGGCCACACAAAATAATGCATTTAATAATCTTCCCTATTCAGTTGAACATGTAAATTGGACATGGCGGGACCCACCACGGGGTCTGAGTGTTTTCCAAGTCATTGATCACCGATGAATAAATAAATTCATTATTATTCATTTAAATAACAATTAGGTTCAATTTATTTATTAAAAGTATTTTCAAGTTATGTAAATACGAGGAATAATATTAATCGAACAAATATTATTTTAACATTCCAGGTTCATTTAATATTAATCAGGAATTTTGAGTCGAGTTAATGAATCAGTTTTGTCACATAATATTTTTAATATTTAAATTATAAGTATGTGATAAAATATAAATAATATTTATGATGAAGTTTAGTTCATCAAAATTTATTTATTTCTTCTTTAGTGGATGTTAAATATAAGAGGGCGGGGGATCCCAATCCGATTATTTAGATATTCCACTATAAATAGAAGGTGAGACGCTCATTCCATACACTGTTCATTCATTTGGAATGAGAGCCTCTCTCTCCAATCAATTTATAGAGAGAGTGTGTCTCTCTTTGGGAAATAGATCCAAGGTGCCTTCATCGGATCTAAGGTAAGGGATCGAGGTGATCGTCATGTCTCCAAAGGATTCATTGAATCTCCATGCTAGCACCCATATTATGATGAACAGAGAGAATTTTGATTTTTTATAGCATGTGTGGATGATCTAGAGGGGTTCGGTTTTAGATCCTTCAAGAAATGGTCACCAACGACATGTTGGTGTAGAGTGTGCTCCGATTCGGAATGAGGTATACATTTCATTTTTTTTGTGCTTTGTTTAATTTACACGAGATCCTCAGATCGTACCAGGGCTCGGATCATCAGAGATGACAACTCTCATCATCCCAATGATGAAATTGTTTAAAATCCCTATCCCATCAGCTTCTGCTGCACCTCAATACCTTTAATTGGTATCAGAGGGAGCACATAATTATTATGAGCTTATAAAAACTATTTTGCTTTAAATTTAAGTAAAGGGTATTATTTCGGTCCCAACAGAACAAATTGTGTATTGATATGATTTTGAATGACCAAGTTATTACCATTTAGAACAAATTTTATGGATATTTTGTGGTTTTTTTTTGAATATTAACATTTCAGATATTAAAATTATGTACAACATATGAGTTTATATTTGTTGTTTTTACTCAGATTTGGTGGCCTGAAAATGGATATCGGACAATGTGTTAATTACACTGGAAATGTGTTTTTTATAAAATATCATTATTTATTTTATTATAATAATAATTATAATTATCGAGCCCCTTCTTTATCACCTAGGAACAGACTAGAGTCGGCGCTCCTCATCACTTGGTCTGTGGTTCCTTGCCGTCTTAGCAGGATCCTTCATTGCATCATCGACACGAACCAATGACACAATTAGATGCCACTCCTCCTTCGATTGTGATGACCCATGACACCGCATCACACCGCCCATGTGAGTCCTCCATTGTCCGCCACATCTTTAATGGCTGTCGTAGTCCCCTAGCTACTCGACATTACCCATCACCCTAGTTTTGGGCCGATCGGGATCCCGAGCAGCGCACCCTGGCTGTAGGAACACAGATCAAGCTATCTCATGGCCCATTTTAACGGGACCACTAGCCTCCCTCCCACTAAAATTCCATACCGAACCTCATTTTAGTGACCTGTAGGCAACCCCTTCCCTCATCCACCCAACAGAAGCTCAGTGGGTCCAATTTGACCTGACACGTCTTACAACAGGCTGAGGCCGGTCTTCCCAACTCGGTACGGGTCTGGATAGATATTCCTTTCCTAGCTCAGAACTGCCATGGGTGTGCTTTGCGTGACCATAAATGGGCCAATGTTAGTTTTCCCTGACCCACACAGACCCATCACGGGGTTTCGGGGCCAGGTTAAATTAAAAAAAATAAAAAATTAATTAATTTAATTTTAGTTTTAAATTGAATTAATTAAAACTATTTTTTTGGTTTAAAAAATATATAAATTTTAATATCGAAAAATTAATTTAATTTTGGGATTAAATTAAACTAATTAGTTAATTTAATTTTTGGAATTAAAATTAAATTAACATTGGACCAAATAGAATATAATTATTTTAATTTAATTATTTCATCAAATGTAATTAAGATACCCTTGTACTTAAATTATTGCAATTTAATTTTACTTGTTGACTGGTCTTGAGAAATTGACCTACCTGTGTATGCCAAATTTTATTTCATTTAATTATTTAGTAACTTCATGTGATGACTGTAAATAATTAATTATTTTTTATGGTTTGTGCATCATCTTATTTTCAGTCAAATTTTATAAGTGTCTATGTGTACAATTTATTTGATGTACATTACACACCTTGTCCCCCTCGATTGCGTGCATGTACACTTGTACCTTCGAAAAAGATGATGTATAACATGGACCCCACCAAGATGAGGTGAAATTACATGACATGGATGATGTAAGGTACAGACAACACCAAGTCGAGGTGAAATCCAGAGGAGCAGTGGACACACTGAATAGGGGACAAGCTGCATTGTGAGTCAAGCTACAACTCAGGTATGATACCTCCTAGGTCATGGTTGGTCTATTGAGTTAAATGGATCAACTAGTTTTCAATTCTCAATACCAGCCAGCTAGTTTCTTCCCTTTATACATTTATTAAATATTTTATGCATTTTATAATAGTGGGAAAATACATAAAATAATAAATAAGAAAAATTCATAAAGAAGCGATGAATCTTTTTTTCTATAAATGTTCAGTTGTGAGCACAACAACATATAATGAACCAAATTAATATAAATAGATTACATTCATCAAGATAAATAAAATAACTCTCATATAAATATTAATTCACAAATTCATTCCATTGTTTGAATTTGAACAAAATCGGGTGTTCGAGGTGCTCGTCTGCCAAAGTTGAGGGTACCTTTTACTATTGGAGAGTTCGTATAAGAGTGTTGGGTTGACTTAACTAATGTTATAGTAAAGAAGTATCCAATGATATCTTGTTGTGACTTTAGAGGAAAACATTGAAAAAAGCACTTTTATAATTTTAGAAGCCGAGACTTCACTCAACAGATCAAGAAACCATGAGTTAATGTGGTTGGTTATCCAAACACCTACCTTGAACTATCCTAGTAGTGATATAGCCAAAGGTTGTAGACTATGAAGAGAGGATCAAGGATCCTTGCTACTGGGATAGTCAAATGATATGGTATTCTAATTTTAGTACAGAGGGTTCCTAGAATTTGATAAGATAGTGGGAGACATTTAATGATTTAATTAATTAATTAATAATGTCTGAATCACTAATCAATATAAAAGTACTAATCATATAGAATTTATTTTTATAGAAAACTACAAGTAAATACCACAAATAATACACAACGATAATATTAGAAAAAGTAAATGTCCAAACTAGCACGAATTACCATGTGTAGTACACAAACTTTCACACACTACTAAGATATAAGAAATTCAAGGTGCTGGTATCCCAAATACATGTAAAATTACCTCAGGAAGTGAGGGTGTAAAAATGATTACAGGAGACTCATGTATGTAGCATATGATGGTTATTTCATAATGCTATCATCAATGTTCGATGTTAGTTGTGCTTACAGCATCGGGACATGGATGATTACACATGTTGTCTTATCTCTAAGAAGATGAGGAGGAGAAAGTGAAGAGAGATATGAATGGATGATAAATTACATTGGCTTACATGTAAATATGAAATATAGATCATGATCTTTTAAGAAATCCCACTCTTGCACCCGATTACTCAAGTTTTTTTAAGGGTAAAAAATGAACATGATGGAGTAAATACTTCATTACATTTTAGGTAAGGTTCTCCAAGTAATAAGAATATTTAAGACAGGTTAATCATTAGTTATTATAGCAAACAAGTTGATAAAAAAGGAAAAATATCCAATGGTAGGAGCAATGCGAAAGGAACATTCATAACATCCTTCAAATAAATAGGTATTAAAAGGGAGGATATTTTATTTTCATATTATGAAATAAATTCTATTGAAGATAAATACAATAAATTGAATCGTAGAAGAAAGTATCCGCTTATTTATTTTATATTCATCAATTGATGTTTCTAACATGATTCTAGGGTATAAAATACAATATGCCAATCACATATGTTTATTTGAATACAGTAACCAAGAAAGTATAGAAACATTACAATAAATAAGGTTTATTCTACATGTGGCTAAGAAAGAGTGATTTCTAAGTCAGTGGTGTGAAACACAAAACTTTTAACTGCCAAGATAATGATTTAAGTCAAACTATTATTGAATATAACAAAAAAATTTATCTCATGTGTCCATTATACATAAGGATACATTATTCCAAGTTTAGGAATGAATGTTGTTTGTGGTGAATCATACTCAACAAATAGTTCAGAGATACTTGAATCAAAGACAATACATGATGAATTTAAAATGTTAGCCTTTTACCCAGTTGTGGCATGTAATGTCCCAGACCTCTTTGGTCCATTACTTTCTAAAAATATGGTGCTGGAGGTGTTCCGGTAAGTCAAGGTGACTTGGGGGTGCGTTTGGGTGGACTTTTGAGGAAAGTTAAATGGTAATAGCTTTCGCACGGTTGGCGCACGATTTGCCTAAACCATGCGGCCAAACCTTGAAAGGCTGGTCTTGAGGGTAGTGGCTAACGCACAGTTAGCGCATGGTTTTCCTAACCATGCAGACTAACCGTGCAAGGAGGGGTTGTCTAGGTAGAAGATAACGCACTATTAGTGCACGGTTTGTTAAACCGTGTGGACTAACCTTGCAGGCACTTAAAGTTAGATCCTAAAATTGTGGATCTAACTCGTTTTGCCTTTAATCACCTCGTTTAAGCCCTTAATCAGCCATAACTCAGGATTACCCTTCCTTGGAGGTGGAAGAACCTCTCCCAAGCGTTTTAGAGGTGATCCAGAGGCTTCTCTTCACAATCAAATCCGGTTTCTCGAGGTAAGTGATCCTTTTTGTTTAGTTTCTTAGATATACCTATATATACTTCTTCTTTTCTCTCTGGATCTTATATCTATGCCCGTTATGGGTAGATCTAAGTATGTGGATGAAGTTTGTGATGAGCTTTGGTCTTGGTTGTGTTAGTAGAAGAGATCTAAGGGGGATTTATGGAGAATCGACCCGGTTTCTTAGGCGTTCATCGACCGTTGTGGTTTTCCTCAAAAACCCTTGAGGTAGGGGATTTGTGGATTCCCTAATTGTTTACGTGAAATCGTTGAGTTAGAATGATTTAGTCCTTTGGATCACAATGGAATTGACATAATTAAATACTTGAACCAGATTAAAAGAATTGGTGATCACATGTTGTGGCTTTGTACCGTGATAACGGTTTGCCTCTTGATTTTCTAGATAGTGTGATCTATATGACTTTCTTGTTAGCATGTTATTCTTGATGGAAATTTATAAAGAACTTAAATCCGGAATTAATTTATAATTAATTGGCTAAAGATAAAGAGGCATGTAAATGAATCTGGTTGTTTCCGTTGTTGTAGTTGTTCTAATTTGATGTTGATCAAATTTGGCATAGTAAGCATGCTTAATCTTCAGTGATAGCTTACTGAATTGGTTCATGATGTTGGAACCAACGAATTGAAATTGTTAATTCAAGATGGATTAAATAACTTAATTGAGTTCCATGAAGGGTTCAAAGTTACCCTCTTATTGTGAATTAGGGATAAAAGCCCATTTTATGTGATTGTTGGTGTTTGTTGTCTGAAGGCCGGATGCCTTGTTAAAGGGCCAAGATCCCATTTGTTGTAATGATTATTTTCCTGCTGCTTGTGTTGTGATATGACCCTGGAAGGGGTGCTGTGATATCTTATGTTGTGATGAGACCCTGGAGGGGTCTTTCGATATGTGGAGGCAGGGAGGCCTTGTGGTTGTGGCAGCGGATGACGCCTAGAGTGGCGAGATGCATCGGTTTATGCATGTGGGTTCCAGGGAGGACACTGGGGATGATGGAATGGGATGGTTGTGATTGTTGGATGTTGTTGATCCTTGGTTGTTTATCTACTTTACTTTTCCCCACTTCTCAAGGTATCTGGTCTTTCTTACCCTTCTCTAAGGAGGTGAAGACATGTGGGGTATGCTAGGTTCTTTCCGTGTTTAGCCTCTCAAGGGAGAATGGGTCTACGCTCTTGCTATAGGTGGAAAAGACTCGACAGGTAGTACGTCTACTCACCGTGTTGATCCCCCTTATGTTTAGTAGAATAGGTTGCTTTTCTAGAATGCCTGTGAATATGGGAAAGTAATTATGTAATGAATGTTTGAATTAATGATGTTAACCCATGGGGTTGGAGTTTGTTGGAACTTAATGATGAGATTGAGAACTTTTGAAGGGACAATGGTTTTTGAATGTGATACCAAGAAAGTTAATGTGGGTTGTTCATGGTTAATTAGAGATAGAAGAATTAATTAACATACAGTGGAATTGGTAAAAAGAGAATGAAGTAATCTAATAAATCCCTCTAATTGGTTGTGTGCTTATAGGATACCTAGTCTTAGAAGTGGCAGCCTGGAGTCCGAGAGACGTTAGCCGCAGTTGTGTCTAAGACTAGGTTATGCCCATAGTGTGGTTGTGAGTTATAATATATTCTATACTTTTTGTGTTTCTATATGTTACTCCACCCTATCAGTAAGGGAAACTGACACTCTGGAGATTCTGATCCCTGGGGGGGTGTTTTCCCCAACATTCTAGTGGGAGGATGAATGGATGACTACCCCCTTTGACCCCTCTCTCTTCTCTTGGTAGTTACTACTTCCATGAGGCACAACGGTTAGTTTTCCCCATATATGTGTGTAGAGGGCTGTAATGGCTTGTGGATTTTTCTCACACATATATTTTGGATATAGTATCTTATGGAATACTATAGGTGTAACATGTATAAGTTGTGATGTCTTGAGGATCCTTACTTGGTGTATGGGCTCTAATGGCTTGAGGTACAATACCCGATGTATGATACACGTTATATGGGATGTGGTGGCTCCCAGAACCTACCTGGGTACTTTTGACTGTGAGGATGGTGTGGAGCATATCCCAGGAGTCTACTGGAAACCCTTTGTGGTGCACGAGGTGCAGATTGTGGAGCTTAGCCCAAGTTTATACGTGAAAGCCTTTAGAGAGAGATGTACATGACGTATGTCGTTGGGGAAAAGAGGCAAACCAGTGGGGAAGTAGTAGCGGGGTACCCTTGATATCCTTTTCTATATGATATATTCCTGTATGCATTACTTAGTGAGAGTAGCCATGGTGAGGTTGGGAACATAGTATACCTATTAGGTGATGAGTTAGTTTCACTGTTGTTCACTGTGCTTTAGCATGATTTCTTTTTTGCATGAGAGGCTTCGGGGAGGATCCTACTGAGTATACTGTTATACTCACCCTACGTATATATAAACTGTTTTTCAGGTCACTTGGAGAAAGTTGGAGATCAATCTGGTTTCTACTAGCTTGGGGTTGCAGGAGCTGTTCGGGCTTGTGGTTGCGGTTGTTTTTACTTTATTTTGGGTACTTGTAGTTCCCCTTTCAATTGTTTTACTTTTAGAAATACATTACATATATGAAATTGGCTTTTCTTTTACATTTCAGTTCTGATTTGGAGTTGGTTGGTGTCTGTCTTATCTCTCTCTTCTGCATGTGTTCTCTTAGAGGGTAATGCCTCCCATTTGTTTTTTTACTATACCCTCGGTGCTAGTCGCCAACCTGGGGCCTACTGGAGGCGGGAATCAGGGGTCATTATCTCCATTATCACATTGTTAGACCAAGAGGGGTACACTTTGTGGGGAGGGGGTCATGACAGAGTGGTATCAGAGGTCTGGTTGAGGGATATGATGGAGTTTGGAGTTAGGAACAAGTGAGGTTTCATGGGTTGGTAGGGAAACAGTGTCATTCATGTTTAGCAAGTGAGGTAAACACTGGAGACCGGCTGAGACATAGGTGTTTAGGGCCCCCTATGATCTAATGTACGAACCTTTAAGTTTACAATGTCTACTAAACAGTGTGATACTAGTTGTAGGGTAGAGAACTAGGAAAGGATCATGCATCATTCTTCTTTGTGCCTGTTTTTGAATGGGTAGATCTTGGGATAGGTTAACCTAAAATGAATAAAAGAAAATAATTAATTAATTAATGTTGAGTCTTCTATATTCCAGGCTTAGGAGCACTAATGGTTTGTTATTTTACAAGTATGGCTCTAGGTCGGCGTCCTCGTCAGGTTTGCGTAGAAGATGTCCAGCAGGCTGTCCCAGCAGATCGCCACAGGGTGTAGGTCGACGACGACGACACTTGGAGGAAGAAACACCAAGAGTTTCAGCTCTAGAGTCTGCAGAAGTATGAGAGATCCGTTTCAGATGTAGTCACAGAAGACTAGTTAGAGGAGGTCAAGATAGGCTTCAGTTCGATCCGTTCTCGGAAGGAACACTGGGTGTCTTTGGTTGTGACGATGCTGCGTGGATCATTGAGGCAGTGGTGGCTCTTGTTCCTCGGGGATCGTGAGGAGTCAGTGATCTCATGGGAGGAGTTCTAAGACAAGTTTAGAGTTGAGTTCCTTTCTTTGACTGTGAAGGCATCCAATCGTCAGGAGCTTCTTACCCTTTGGTAGGGGAGCTCCAGTGTTCGAGAGTTTGGAATCCATTTCAGGAACCTTCTACGATATGCTTCGGACTTGTTACCCGATGAGGAGACCAGAGAAAGGCATTTCGAGGAGGCTTTTTGTCCAGAGATCCAGTGCCAGGTCACCCCATTTATGCTGATGAAATATCTTGAGGTGCTAGCGAGGGAGGAGGTTGTTGAGAGGACATTGGCCAGGACCAGATTTTCATGAGAGGGGAATCAGCACGATTCCTCACGGAGCAGAGCTATGGTCCGGGGTTCCCAGTTTCTAGGGAAGAAGAGTTTTTGTTCACCTAGGGGTAGGTCCTGACCCTTTCCATCTCGTTTCTCCGGAGGCAGAAACTCTCAGTCCTATTCCAAGGGATGATGCACTTGTTTTTCTTGTGGTGGTCATGTTCATCAGCTGTGGGAGTGCCCGACCTTTCAGAGCAGTCATCGTGCACTGGGCGCTCCGCTCCAGGTTCCTCTATTCAGGCAGTTCCAGTCGAGGCAGCAGCAGCCAGTTTCACTAGATTTCGATCAGCAGAGGGTAGATGGGGAAGGCAGAGGATATCCCCATGACGCTCCTTGTCCTTAGAGAGTAGAGCATGGCCATGGTGGTGGTCGTCATCGGGGTCAGAGAGGCCATGGAGGAGGTCATGGCCAGCTTCATGCTATGGCGTTGCTAGCACCAAACGAGCCAGATGTCGTTCGAGGTACCCTTTTATTTTTTTTTCTACCTTGGTTTTTGCCTTGTTTGATTCAGGAGTGACACACTCCTTCATATCACCTACCCTTTTCCATGCTTTGTTACTTGAGGTAGAGAGGCTTCCAGTGCCCTTGGCTTTGACTACGCTAGTTGGAGGTCAAGCTAGCTTGTTTGAAGTATGTAGAGACTGTGAGCTAGTGTTGGGGCAACACCACTCATGGGGAGAATTCCTATGTTTATGAACACAACCATATGATTTCATCCTCATCATGGATTGGTTGTATTCAATGCAGGATATCGTGGATTGCTTCATGAAGAAGGTCATCTTCATCGGTGCAGATGGAGAGCAGGTGGTGTTTGTTGGTGAGAGAGATCCTCAAATGGGTCATAGGCGTGTGCCATCCTTATCAACCATGGTAGGTGAGATGATGCTGAGTTCTTTAGAGGATCGACAGTTGGCGTTTCCTAGGGTCATAGAGGAGTACCCTGATGTTTTTCCATAAGAGGTTTTAGCCTTACTCCCTCGACGATAGATCGAGTTTGGGATCAATCTATAGCCATAAGCATCTCCTATATCTATGTCTCCGTATAGGATGGCCCCTTACGAGTTACGAGAGATACATATACATCTTGATGGTATGTTGTAGTGCGGTTTTGTTCGACCTAGTGTGTCACCATGGGGTGCACCAGTTCTGTTTGTGAAGAAGGTCGATGACAGTTTGTAGTTGTGTGTCGATTATCATCGCTTAAAAAAAGTGACAATAAAGAATTTTTATCCTCTTCCATGGATCGATGAATTATTCGATCAAATGAAGGGTGCAAGTTGGGTCTCAAAGATCGACTTGCGGTCAGGATATCATCAGATGCGTGTGAAGGATGAAGATATCCCAAAGACTGCTTTCTATTGTCATCATGGGCATTATGAGTTCGTTGTAATGCCATTTGGTGTGACGAATGCTCCAGCTGTATTCACGAGATTGATGAATGCTATGTTTTGTGAGTTCCTGGACAAGTTCATTGTAGTTTTAATCGATGACATCCTTTTGTACTTCACATCTGAAGAGGAGCATGCAGAGCATATGCGAGCCGTCTTGGGAGTTCTTCGTCGACATCAGCTGTTTAGGAAGTTGTCGAAGTGTGAGTTTTGGGCTCGAGAAGTCCATTTCTTGGGGCATGTTGTGTCCCTACATGGAGTATCTATGGATCCATCAAAGATAGAAGTAGTGGTGTCTTGGTCAGCCCCCAAGACAGTGTCAGAGGTGCGAATTTTCCTTGGTCTTGCAGGCTACTATAGGAGGATCATAGTCAATTTCTCATGGGTTGCGACTCCTCTAAAAACTCTAATGAGGAAGGATCAGGCCTTTGAATGGACTAATCAGTTCCAGGTAGCCTTCGAGTATCTAAAAGAGAAGTTAGTAAGTTCTCCAGTCCTTTTTCTTCTAGCTGAGGGAGTTCAGTTTGATGTTTTCTACGATGCTTCACATCTGGGGTTAGGTTGTGTCCTCATGCAGAAGATTTCAGTTGTTTCTTATGGGTCTTGGCAGTTGCGTCCCCATGAATGCAACTATTCCACCCATGATCTTTATTTTCCAACCATGGTGTTTTCTCTAAAGTTGTGGAGACAATACCTCATTGGTTAACACTTTGTGGTTTTCACTGATCATAAGAGTTTCAGGTATGTTTTCTCCCAGCATGACTTGAACTTGCGGCAGCGTCGGTGGATGGATTTACTACAGGAATACGACTTTTAAATATCATATACACCTGGAAAGGGGAATGTTGTAGCTGATGCACTGAGCCAAAAGTCACGTAGTGATGCTGTGCGTGATTCTGGTGATTCCTAGAGAATAATGGAGGAACTGTTAAATTTTCATATTGACATGGGAGAAGTTGGGGGTAGAGGTTTTCTTTTTTAGATGACAGTATAATCATCCCTGATGCAGAGGGTGGAAGAGTCCCAGTTGGGGGATCTTGAGGTGGAGGTCTGGAGAGACCGAGTTGTTTGTGGTGAGGCCCCTGATGGTTGGTCTGAGGATGAACAACATAGAGTGTTATATCAAGGAAGGCTTTTTGTTCCCTTGACGATGTGCGAGATGGTTCTCAGAGAGTTACATAGTTCTCCTCTAGCAGTATATCCTGGCATGACAAAGATGTACCGATCTTTGAGGTGTCAGTTTTGGTGGCCTGGGCTGAAGCGCGCAGTTTCAGAGTTTGTGTCTCAATGTTTAGTCTTCCCGAAGGTGAAGGCTGAACACCGTGTTCTTAGTGGTCTTCTCCACCAATTAGAGATTCCTCAGTGGAAGTGGGAGGATATCTCAATGGACTTTGTTACTGGTTTACCTCGATCTCCAGGAGGACATGATTCTATTTGGGTGGTAGTGGATCATTTAACGAAATCATCCCACTTTATAGCAATCAAGGAGTCAAACTCAGTGGAAGTTTTGTCGAGGCAGTATCTGGAGGAGGTGGTGAGAATTCATGGAGTCCCTAAGATGATCATATCTGATCGAGATCCTTGTTTTACCTCCAGGGTGTGGAGGGGTCTCCAACATGACTTTGGTTCTCAACTATGCCTTAACACTGCTTTTCATCCTCAAACGGATGGTCAGACAGAGTGAACCATCCAGAATCTTGAAGACATGTTGCGCTCTTGTGTTCTTGATTATGGAGGTTCATGGATGAGGCACTTACCCTTGGTGGAATTCGCTTACAATAATAGTTTTCACTCCACCATTGGTATGGAGCCGTTTGAATCCTTGTATGGCCGGCCTTTCCGTTTTCCATTGTGCTGGGCTGGGGTCAGAGAGTCTGCAATTCTCAGACCGGAACTAGTGCAGAATACAACAGAGATGGTTCAAGTGATTCGTGAGAGGATGAAGGCAGCGCAAGATCGTCAAAAATCATATGCCGATCAAATAAGGATACCCTTAGAGGTTAATGTTGGGGATCATGTGTTTCTAAAGGTAACTCCCCATCGTGGGCAGTGAAGGATTGGTCATGGGAGTAAGCTTTCTCCCCATTTTTTAGGACTTTCAATGTGTTAGCTCATGTTGGAGTTGTGGTGTACCGAGTGGAACTTCCCCATCAGATGAGTCAGATACATGATGTTTTCCATGTATCGCAGCTATGTAATTATCTTCATGATGACTCTCTCATCGATTGGGGGAAGATCGATGTTGATGATGATGCCACCTTTGAGGAGAGACCTGTGGAGATCCAAGACCGCAAGGAGAAAGTGTTGCATGGACGTTCCATCCCCTTAGTTCGTGTCTTGTGGTGACACGGTGGCATGGAGGAGAGTACTTGGGAATGTGAGTCACAGATACGTGCTCAGTACCCAGAGTTGTTTAATGTTTAACTCTTTTCATGTATCATTGTACCATTTGTGGTTATGAAACTTTCATGTTTATGAGATGGCATCCTTTGTTGCTCTGGTGGCTTGCTCTCTTTTGAGAGGTATCTCGAGGGGTGGTTGTTCATACCCTGTTTCGTTTTTCTCTTTAGGTGGGTTTTGGATTATCGAGGACGAGAATGTTTTGAGAGTTATTTGATGTAATGGTCTAGACCTCTCTGGTCTATTCATTTGAGAAAATGTGGTGCTGGAGGTGTTTTAGGGAGTCAAGGTGACTTGGGGGTGTGTTTGGGTGGAATTTTGAGGAAATTTAAAGGGTAATAGCTATCGCACGGTTTGCACACAGTTTGGCTAAACCGTGTGGCCAAACCGTGAAAGGATGGTCTTGAGGGAAGTGGCTAACGCACGGTTAGCACACAGTTTTCCTAACCTTGTGGACTAACCGTGCAAGGAGGTGTTGTTGAGGCAGAAGCTAACATACAGTTAGAGCACAGTTTGTTATACCGTGCAGACTAACCATGCAGGCACTTAAAGTTAGATCCTAAAATTTTGGATCTAACTCATTTTTCATTTAATCACCTCGTTTAAGCCCCTAATCGGCCATAAGTCGGGATTACCCTTCCTTGGAGGTGGAATAACCTCTCCCAAGCATTTAGGAGGCGATCAGGAGGCTTCTCTTTGTGAATAGAAGCTGGTTTCTCGAGGTAAGTGATCCTTTTTGTTTGGTTTCTTAGATCTACCTAGATCTACTTCTCCTTTTCTCTCGGGATCTTAGATCTACAGCCGTTATGGGTAGATCTAAGTGTGTGGATGACATTTGGGATGAGATTTGTCCTTGGTTGTGTTATGGGAGGATATCTAAGGGAGATTCTTGGAGAATCGACCCGGTTTCTTGGGCGTTCATCGACCGTTGTGGTTTTCCTCAAAAACCCTTGAGGTAGGGGATTCATGGCTTCTATAATTGTTTATGTACAATCGTAGAGTTAGAATGATTTAGTCCTTTGGATCACAATGGAATTGACCTAATTAAATACTTGAACGAAATTAAAATAATTGGTGATCGCATGTTGTTTCTTTGTACTGTGATAACGGTTTGCCACTTGATTTACTAGATAGTGTGATATATTTTCCTTGCTTGTTAGCATGTTGTTCTTGATAGAAATTGATAAGGAACGTAAAGTCGGAATTAATTGATAATGAATTGGCTAAAGATAAAGAGGCATGTAAATTAATCTGGTTGTTTTCATTGTTGTAGTTGTTCTAATTTGATGTTGATAAAATTTGGCATAGTAAGCATGTTTAATATTCGATGATAGATTACTGAATTGGTTTATGATGTTGGAACCAAATAATTGAAATTGATAATTCAAGATGGATTAAATAAATTAATTGAGTTCCATGAAGGGTTCGGAGTTACCTTCTTGTTGTGAATTAGGGATAAAAGCCCATTTGATGTGATTGTTGGTGTTTGTTTTTTGAAGGCCAAATGCCTTGTCAAACGGCCAAGATCCCATTTGTTGTAATGATTGTTTTCCTACTGCTTGTGCTGTGTTGTGACCCTGGAAAAGGTGATGTGATATCTTGTGTTGTGATGTGACCCTGGAGGGGTCTTGTGATACGTGGAGGCAGGGAGGCCTTGTGGTTGTGGCAATGGATGATGCCTATAGTGGCAAGATGCATTGGTTTATGCATGCGGGTGTCAGGGAGGACACCGGGGAATATGGAATGGGATGGTTGTGATTGTTGGATGTTGTTGATCCTTGGTTTTTTATCTGCTTTACTTTTCCCCACTGCTCAAGGCAGCTGGTCTTTCTTACCCTTCTTCTGAAGGAGGCGAAGACATGCGGGGTATGCCACGTGCTTTCCGTGTTTAGCTTCTCAAGGGAGAATGAGTCTATGCTCTTGCTATAGGCAGAAAAGAGTTAACGAGTAGTACGTCTACTCACCGTGTTGAGCCCCCTTGTGTTTAGTAGCATAGGTTGCTTTTATTGAATGCCTAGGAATATGGGAAAGTAATTCTATAATGAATTTTTGAATAAATGATGTTAACCCATTGGGTTGGAGTTTGTTGGAACTTAATGATGAGATTGAGAACTTTTGAAGGGACAATGGTTTTTGAATGTGATGCCAAGAAAGTTAATGTGGGTTGTTCATGGTTAATTAGTGATGTAAGAATTAGTTAATGTACAATGGAATTGATAAAAAAGGGAAGGATGTAATCTAATAAATCCCTTTAATTGGTCATGTGCTTATAGGATACCTAGTGTTAGAAGTGGAAGCCCGGAGTCCGAGAGACGTTAGATGGAGTTGTGTCTAAGACTAGGTTATGCCCATAGTGTGGTTATGAGTTATAATATATTCTATACTTTTTTCATTTATATACGCTACTCCACCCTATCAGTAAGGGAAACTGACACCCCGGGGATTCTGAGCCCTGGGGGGTGTTTTCTCCAACATTCCGGTGCGAGGATGAATGGAAGACTACCCCCTTTGACCCCACTCTCTTCTCTTGGTAGTTACTAGTGCTATGAGGAACAATGGTTAGTTATCCCCATATATGTGTATAGAGGGCTATAATGGCTTGTGGATTTTTCACACACATATATTCTGGATATAGTATCTTATGGACTACTGTAGGTGTAACATGTATAGGTTATGAGGGCTTGAGGATCCTTACTCGATGTATGGGCTGTAATGGATTGAGGTACAATACCCGACGTATGATACACATTATGCGGGCTGTGGTGGCTCCCAAAACCTACCTGGTTACTTTTGGTTGTGAGGATGGTGTGGAGATTAGCCCAGGTGTCTGCGAGCAAGGAGGGGCCTACTGGAGGCGCGACTCGGGGGGTCATTATCTCCCTTCTCACATTGCCGGACCAGGAGGGGTACACATTGTGGGGAGGGGGTCGTGACATGGCAAGACAATTCTTTTTCATGAAAAAATAAATGTGGTCATCAAGGATATACCTAGTATGGTATTTATACATTTTAGAGATAATCACCTTTGGTATTGTCAACAAGTTTAATTTAGAAAAATAAGCCTTTATAAATAATGGTATGCCACAAATCTTTCGGAAGTAGTTCAGAAAGAGAGCGTGAACTTTTCCAAGGGTAAGTTAGTGATAAATATACTTCATATGATTACTTTATGTATTTTAAGGAATTATAAATTGAAGTATGATATATGCATGGTTAGAATATATGAGTTTCTTCAGGCCGACATGCTCAAACATATCTTGACCATGAAATCATCGATAAATTTAATGTAGCACGGAGTAATTCCTAAAATCACATTACCTTTTCAACATCACAACAATGATGTTTATAAGGAGGATCAATGATGAGTATTACATGTTAACATTGATCAATAAAATATAGTGTGGATCAATTCCTAAACACACATTTTATACATTAGAGTTATGATGTAAGTAGTATCAATGTTGCAACTTGTAGAAACTTCCATTATATTTCAAGACGTTCTTTGAAAATAATGGAGATATCCCTTAACCATATGCCAAGTATAGTGACAAATGGATATCATATGATTCATAGTATGATGGAAATCCGTTATGTAATAAGACATGTGTTTAGGTGTAAAGAGTTTGTTAGGATATAAAAAAAGTTGCATCAAGCTAAACACATGATGCATCTAAGTAATTATCCTAACAATTGGTTAGGATATTACATAAATACATAAGATAGAGAACATGATGTTAAGTGATAGTCTACATTTCTATATAAGGGTTCACATATGTATTTGAGATAGTGGGATCCAGATTAAATGGTTTTATTCAATACTAAATATGCTCAAATGGTTGTCATTTGAATAATTTCCACAAGTCCATGTGGAATAGGAATGTTTCAGAGACACTTATTATGCAGGAAGGTTAAAACCATAGTGACGGTTTTATATTCACAACAGTCGGTGATAAATTATTCATTGTTAATAATATTTCCTATAAGTAGGTAGTATGTAGAAATAAAATAATATTGAAAAGTTAAATTAAAATTCAATAATGGATTCCATGTATCAAATTGAAAAGGGGCTTATTATTTTTAATACTTCGGTGGGTAATGAAGTGAGATGATACATGGATTTTACAAGTGTCGTAATAATAAGGCTCGATTGGTTATACCAAGTTATTTCACCAAAATCCATTGTAATTTTACTTGTCAGAGATAATTTCAATGATCATTTAATTGGAATTTGGATGTCAAAACCGAATTTTTTGGAAGGTGTCTATATGACACAATTAGAAAGTGATGGTGACATCACATAATTCTAATAAGGGTGAAAGTTACTAAAATCTATTTTAGGATTAAAGTAAGCATCTCAATTATATAATATTAATTTAGAATGAATCTTTTCCGTGTGTCTAAGAGAGATTTGTGGGAGTGCCATAGTTTTCCAAGTAAGATATGTTTGGTAACATATAGAAAACACTTATTGGTCTTACAGTTAGTTATGAATAGAATCAAAGAATCTCTCTAGAGATTGACTTAAATTAGAAACCCTTGTTTTTTTGGAATAGGATATATTGAGTTAGATCTAATGGTTGTTTGGACCTAGTCAATCATACATATACTTACATAGTATTGAAAAATACAAGCTGAAAAAATTAAAGATAGAATTGTTAACAATGTCATAAGACATCAATACCTCCAAGTAGACATGAAATTTCATAGGAGGAGATTAAGTAGTGAGTTATCTTCCATATTATTCAATGATGTATCAATCACGTATTCCAAGATATTTATAAGAAATGATATTTTCAACATATACTTTATATTAGGACAAAATCATTTATTTCTAGGAGAACTACAAGTAAGGCAATTAATACTATGGGATTGTACTTGGGAAAGTAAAAAAGATATGTACCTTATATATGGAGAGGAAATGATACTAGTTTTTAGGGGGACACAAACTAGTATTCCTTAGATCAATGTGATATAATATCATAGTTAGTATAAGGTGATGAGCGAGACAAGATCATATAATCTAGTGGTAGCTATATCTACAAATATAAAGTATGTTGCATCTTCTAAGGCATCTTAGACGTAGTTATTAAATGAAATTATTTTTTCCGGTTCTTGGGATCACACCTAGTGAGTAATGTTTTATCATTATGATAATTCTATTATCAGTACTATCCAAGATGTCATGTTTTGATAGTGGAAAAAGGGATATACTCAAGGATACCATCTCTTGAGAAGTTTTACTCAAAGATATGATCTCATATATAGTATAATATCCACATAGTAGAAACAAGGAAGACCCAATAGCTAAATTTGTGACTTAGTAGAAACATGATCTTAATCATGTGAGAGATAACAAGTTTGTTAGAAAGTTGAATCTAGTAAAAGTGGGAGTGTTGTAATAGTGAGTTCCCAAGACCCGACTTGAAAAATACTTGGGGTTACCATATAATGTATACAGTTAGATATAAATGATGTATTCTTACCATTATAGTGTAGAATTTTCTATGTAAACTGTTGAAATGGTCATTCCCATAGATTAATTTTCGTATCAAATGGTTATAGAAGATCCCAGGCTATATTGAGAACCTTAGGATACTATGAAATTAATCTTAAACATATTTCCTATGGTCTTGATACATCATACTGACAAGACATAGATGATGTATAAATATCAGGTACTGGGGGATTATAAGCATTGATACTTCTTCTCATGAAGTTCATACATGGTGATCTCTAGTAGTTGAGATCATGAGGACATACCTGCTAATAGGAACACCACATGTTTTGGGTGACCTTAGTTGTTCTTATCTACAGACATGTGTATTGGTCTCCTAACTTGAGATCATTACTAGTTTTTACATTTGATCATGTACTTTGATGCATGGAAGAAACCATGATAATGAAATCGTGGTGAGGTAGATAGTTTTGGGTGATTCATTGGTGGTATAACATTGTTTGAATGGTCAAGAAAGGATTTTTTTTCTTTTAGGATGAGGAAGTGATATATCTCGATCCTTGATGATGAGGATGTTAGTAACTTCATAAGTCCTTGGTCATGAAAGTTGAGTGTAAATCTATCTAGTTATATCAATAAATAATAAATCAAGAAAAGGGTTATGACACAAGAGTGAATCATGCTTTATGAGATATCTAAATACAAGGAGATTATATTACACAGTGTGTGTTTATAGGTTGGTTGTCATTACTATGACTATCCTTATTTCATTTGGGACCTTGATGGGTTTCTAGACTCCTCTCTGGGTCTATAAATATTTTTCACTGTTATTGAGATAAATTCTTATAGGTTCACACACAACAAAAGATTCAAGAATCTTTCTTATTCGATTTAATAGGTAAATTGGACATGGTGGGCCCCACCATGGGGTCCGAGTGTTGTCCAATTCATCGATCATCTATGAATAAATAAATTCATTATCATTCAAGTAAATAATAACTTGGTTGAATTTAAATATTAAATGTATTTACATGTTAAGTAAATACGAGGAATAATATTAATCGAACAAATATTATTTTAATATTCTAGATTCATTTAATATTAATTAGGAATTTTTAGTTGTGTTAATGACTTATTTTTATCATGTAATATATTATTATATATATTATAGTTATGTGATAAAATGTAAATAATATTTATGATGTAGTTTAGTTCATCATAACTTTATTTATTTCTTCTTTAGTGGATGTTAAATATATGGGGGTTGGGGAACCCAATTAGGTTATTTAGATCTTCCACTATAAAAAGTACGTGAGAGGCTCATTTCATGTACTATTCATGCATTTGGAATGAGATTTTATCTATCATCACTTTTTATAGAGATAATGTGTCTCTCTCTAGGAAATAGATCCAAGGTGCCTTCATTGGATCAAAGGCAAGGGATCGAGGTGATCATCACGCCGTCGAAGGATTTGTCGGATATTCATGATAACACCAAAATTATGATGAATTATGAGTGCATAGATTCTTGGAGAATATGTGGCTGATCTAGAGGGTTCAGGTTCAGATCCTTCAAGCAATAATCACCAATGAAAATCTACTGTCGAGCGCACTCCAATTCAGATTGATATACACGTTTCATTTTTGTTTTGTGATCTATTTAATTTACCTGAGATCCTCAGCCCATACCGAGGATCAGATCATCAAAGATGACAATTCTAATCATCCTAATCCCTTATTCTATACACTGTTATAGATTACAATACCTTCTTCACTACAATGTAGTCTATGAATATGTGAACTGACTAACCTTCTCTTCAGTTCCTTGAAGTTTTCCTCACATTCATCTATCCAAAGGAACTTGGTTTCCTTCTAAGTTAACTTGGTGAGTTAATTGTAAATATGTAAGAAATTATTCACAATGCATTGATAATAACCATCCAAAATACAAAAACTATGAATCTTAGTCACCATGGTTGGTCTGGGCCAATGTTTAATAACTCTTGTCTTTGATAGATCCATAGGCATACCCTTGCTTGAGATTATGTGACCAAAAAATGAAGCCTTTTGTAGCTTAAATTTACACATGGTAAATTTTTCCTATAACTTTTATTTCCTTAGGATTTTCAGTACAATAATCAAGTGATCTTCATGCTATTACATTCTCTTTGAATATATATAAATATCGTCTATAAATACTACCAAAAAATGATCAAGGTAATATCTAAAGACTATTTTCATTAAATACATGAATATAATGGGGGAATTAACATGGCTAAATGAAATCACTAAAATTTATAGTGTCCATACCTTGTATGTAATACTGTCTTGGGTATATCTTCCATATTAGCCTTCAATTGATGATATCCAAAACAAAGGTCAATCTTGGAGAAGTATTGAGATCTGTGCAGTTGATCAAACAAGTCATCAATATAGGGTAGATGATAATTTTTCTTGATAGTGATATTTTTAAGTTCTTAATAATCAGTTCATAGATCCATTGATCTATCTTTATTCTTAACAAAAAATAAGTGGTTCACACCAAGGATACATAATTGGATGAATGAATCCCTAGTCAATATTTTCCTGGAGTTCCTTCTTCAATTCCTATAACTCAATTGGATCCATTCATATGGAGTATTTGAAATAGGTGTAGTACTAGGTATGAGTTCTATTGAAAAATCAACCTCACGATTTAGTGGAAGGTCAGACAAAACTTCTAAAAATACCTAAAAAAACTCTTGAAAAATAGGTATATCATTGATATTGAGTTTTTTCATTACCGTATGAGATCAACATTATCAAGACCCCATACTCACAAAGTATACACCTCCTCAGATAGTAATGAGAGAAGGGAGATGGTGATTGCCTGAGTCTCACCTCCAGTAGGCCATTCACTGGTGACTAGAACTGATGGTATAATAAGAATACATATGGGAGGAATTTCTCTCTATGAAAACATGAAGAAGAGATAAATAATATAGATACACCAATCAACACCTGTTTAGAAATATAAATATAAATAAATTCCAAGTGAAAACATGTGATATCATACAATACTAAAAAAATGAAAAAGAAACTACAAGAACTAAAAGGTAAAGATGACAGTGACCACATAGCCCAAACAACTCATGAAAAACCATGAGCTAGTAATATCCTTCCAAATCTCCAACCATCTCTAGATGACCTGAAAAATTTTTATATATACATGGGGTTAACATAATAGTATACTTAGTAGAATCCTCCTAAAATCTTCTCATGCAAAAGATAAAGAAATCATGCTAATGAATAGTGATAAAAAATGAAACTAACTAATCACCTAAACAAGTTTACTAACTTCCTATTCACCAAAGATAATTATCACTAATTTTCACATACATGAGAGCATATAATATAAAAATGAAACATCAAGGGCACCTTACTCCCACTTCTCCACTGGTTTGCCGCTCTAGAACAATGTCACACGTCCGGAGCCATCTCCCTCTAAAATAAGCTAGCCTGCAAATACCTGGGCTAAGTATCATAACATGCACCTCCTACATCACATCATCACATCATAACATAATCAAATATCACATCATTATATAGTAAGAAGGTAGTTTATGGGATCCACAACATCCCATATAATGTGTATTATACATTGGGTATTATACCTGAAGCCATCACAACCCATACACTAATTAAGGTACCTCAAGCCATCATAACCTATACACATCATACCTATAATATTCTTTGGATACTATATTGGGAGATACATGTGTGTAAAATAACCACAATACCTCACAAACATCTACACACATGTATGGGAAAACTAACTATTGTGCGTACCAGTACAAGTAACTACCAAGAGAAGAGGGTGGGGATATAGGGGATAGTTGTCCATCCATCCTCCCACCATAATGTTGGTTAAAACACCCTACTAGATTCCATTGGGTGTTAAGTGACATAATCAACATGGGTGGGTAGTGTATGAAATCATTGAATATAAAGAATATAGTATATCTCACAACTACACTATGGGAATAACCTAGTCCAAAGATCAATTGTAGCTATCATCACTTAGACACCCGACTACCACTACAAGGGACTAGATATATTATAAGAACACAGACATTCAAAGAGATAAATTAATTACTTCTTTTATTTTATTATCATTTCTTTATGTTAATTAATTAATTAACTATTGATTATGAACATTAAGTCACTTGCATTATTAGCCACCATGACAAGTCCATGATCTCTTGGCATAATCCAAACCGAGTCCATAGTTTCTCAAGATTAACATCTTTTCAGCATTTACATTTCATCATGACCAACCCCATGTGTTAAGTCATTTATTAAACATTATTAAAATCATTCAATAATCTAGGTACTCTAGGAAAACCATCCTCAGATACCATCAAGTGGAAACATGCATCCAAGCACATCCAGCTTCCATAAGCAGTGAGGAGAGGAATATAGATAAAACAAGCAACCCATACATCAATAATTTAATATATTCATTTCAAGAAAGAATTTAGCTTTATCACATCAACGAGTAAGCCCAACTTCAACCCATTACATCATATTCAGTACCTTCCCCAACACCCACATGCATATTCTGGTGCATCTTTCAATCACAGGTGTCAACTAATGCCACATCGTTCAGGCTTCCTTTCTCTATATCACATCCACCATCCTAGGATTATCCATCACAAACTCATATCATACTAGCCATCCCATACTAAACCATCCATACTCATATCACATTGAAAACTCACATCCATAGTACATCATAAGGAAATAAGAAAACAAGCACATACAATAGGGAAATCTAGAGCAAGACATTCATCCTTCACACACAAATGAGCTCTCATGACTCCAACACAAGGCTCTTGACCTCCTCAAGTAGATGAAAAAATTATTTTTATCAATCAATCAATTTTTTATTCCTTTTTGAATTATTTGATTCATTATTCATAGGTTCAAACTATGAGAAACCTATGACATCAATCTATAACAAGCTACTAAGTTAATTAAATATTTAATTTAAACACGCTTCCCATCATATATTCTAGTTTCAACAAACTTGTGAAATTACAATTTCTTAACATGCCTTTAAATCCTTTCATCAATAAGAATCAACATTATTCACATTATTTATGAAATTACATCAATACATTAAATTATATATTCCATTAAACATGCATACCTACATCAATATGATCATTATCAAATTACAACAACCAACTAATTCATTGAACATGACATTTTTTTCTCCAGCTAATTAATTATAAACTAATTCTAAATTTTAATTATTTACCATGTACCATCAAGAAAAACATGATAAAATGAGAATAATTGCATTCTATATAAGCATAGAATAGATCACTCACTATCCATAAAATCAAGAGGCAATCCTTTATTAGGATAGAAAGAAACAACAGGTGATCAAAATTCAATTATTCATTAATCTGGTTCAATATTCATTAGGTTAATTACATTTCCACCCAATGGGATAAACCATGCTAACTTTATGATTCCATGTAAAATGAGAAGAAAAAAATACCTTATATGGAAGAAAGAGTCCTCACATGACTTGTTACACTAAAAATAGGGGGCACGCACAAGATGTAATCACCACTAGAGGAAACACGAGTCAATAAAAAAAGGATTCCATGACTATAAGGGAAGAATTTGAAACCTCCAATATCAATATAAGGAAAATAGGAAGGAATGAAGAGAAATACCTTCGTTTTTGAGTCGATAGATAGAGGGTGATCAAAAATTTTAGATTGAAAAATATTTAATTCCAACTATTGCAGATCTTATTAAAATCCATGTAGAGAGACTTGTTTAAAACCTTGACCATATCCAAAAATCAAGGATATAATAATCCTTAGAGAATTGGTATTTAAAGGCCCTTGATTTATACCACCAAAAGACCCACATAGCCATTTTCATGAAACTAGTGGAAATATCTAGGTGGTTGATTCCACATCTTTAAATTCCCCACATAGCCAAAAGCCCCACATAGCCATTTTCACATATCTATTTCACATAGTTAATCCACGTGGCCATTTCACATTACAGATTTCTCACATATATGATCACTCATGTATCCAATCTATCCTCATAGTCGATTCATGCAACCGATCCTTCCACATAGGCAATTCAACAATGTAGTCTATTCATCCACATAGTCGACCCATCCACATAGTCGATACAACCAATTACCCCATTTCACATAGCCGATAACTCTATGTAGCCTATGTATCTACATATCTGTTTTCACTATCCATGAATCGGGTTCTCACCCAAGACATGAATCACACATTCAAAACGTGAAAATTAAATATTGTGAATCCTTCATGCTTCTAGATTCTAGTAGCGAAACACCTCTAGACTTGATCTGGGCCTCCTTTGAGAACCATGATATTTGGAAACACGTAAAGATTTATACTAGACAAATCCAGACCCTTGAATCAGATACCTCTCAAACAATTATTATCCTTGATAATACAAACTAAACATAAAGAGAAAATAAAAAAGTGGTCATATGGATAACCACATTGTGTGATACCACTCAAGGATCTCTCTGTCATAGGATATCAACCAACTCATTAGAGGAAACAATCATAAAACCGCACAACAACAAAAACCATATTCTAAACACTCCCCTGAGGGAGATACCTATCAAATGAGAGTAATTCCACAACAATAAATAAGAGTTAATCATATCATAAACCAGAAAGGTCAAAATCCACAAGAGAACAACATTAAAAGAGGAGATAAACATCAAATATCTAAAGTGTGCATCAATGACTCACATTCCCAGGTACTCTCCTCCACACCACTGTGCCTCCACAAGAAACAAACCAAGTGAACAACATGACCATACAACACCTTCTATTGGTTGTCATAGATCTCCACAGTCCTCTCCATAAAGGTCTCATCATCATCATCATTATCGATATTTCCCTAATTGATGGCATGAGTCATCATGAAGATAATAACAAAGTTGTGACGCATAAAAACATCTTTATCTGATTCATCTATGGGGGAAGTGATATCTGATACACAATGACTCCAACACGATCCAACAAATCAAAAGGCCTAACAACCTGGGGACAAATCTTACTCCTACAACCAAACCTTAACTTCTCATGATGATGAGTCGCCTTCGAAAACATGTAATATTTAGGTTCAAACTCTAGAGGTCTCATCCTATGATCAATTTCTAATGATCTTTCACTTCTTTCATCCTTTAATGAATTACCTAAA
The DNA here is from genome assembly GCA_963277665.1 of Viscum album. Classification (NCBI taxonomy): domain Eukaryota; kingdom Viridiplantae; phylum Streptophyta; class Magnoliopsida; order Santalales; family Viscaceae; genus Viscum; species Viscum album. Next base: position 1,945,793,277 of record OY728133.1, on the reverse strand, counting down.
CCATCTCAATCATATTCTATACCAGTTTTTTCCCAAGAATTACTGCCACTCTGACCCGAGTCCATCACAATAGGGAACAGTAAGGCTGGACATACAAAGCTTTAAATAGCACCATACCAATGGTGGAGTGGAAACTATTATTGTATGAAAACTCAAACAAAGTTATGTGAGCTATCCATGACCCTCCAAAATTGAGGACACAATAACACAACATGTCTTCAAGAGTTTGGATGGTCCGCTCTTTTGATTGTCCTACTGTGGATGAAAAACAGTTATAAGGAATAACTGAGATCCAAAAACACGATGAATACCTCTCCACACCCTAGAGGTAAAAAGAGGATCATGATTAGAGATAATAATCCTTGGAACTATATGGATCCCCACCACTTCCTCTAGATACTACCTTGACAAAATTTCCACTGATCTTGATTCCCTGATCACTATAAAGTGGGGTGATTTCATCAAATGATCCACTATCACCAACATATAATCATAGCCACACTAAAACCGAGGTAAACTGATAAAAAAGTACATCAATATGCACCCCACTTCCACTAGAGAACATATAATGACTAGAAAAAACTACCATGAACATAGTTCTTAACCTTTACCTTCTAGGAGACCAAACATTGAGAAACAGACTCTACAACAGCACGATTCAACCCAGGACACCAAAAATGGCCTCTCAAGGATCGATACATCTTTGTTGTATCGATATGTACAACCAAAGGTGAGATATGGAACTCACATAGATCCATCACATGCATCACTTAAGGGATGAAAATCCTTTTCTGAAATAACAGCCGGTGTTGTCAATCCTCATACCAACCATCAGGTGTATTTCCAAAAACAACTCTGTCTCTCTGGACCTCAAACTCAAAATCTCTCATCAGGGATCCTCCTCCTGATGCACCAAAGAAGACTAAAGAGTAATCTGTAAAAGATAACCTCTACCTCCATCCTCTCCCTACAACCTCTCCCTCCAACCTCTCTTATATCTAGATGCATTGTTGATAGGTCTTCCATCACTTTCCAGGAATCCCTAGATCCATTCATGACATCACTATGAGACTTCTTTCTCATCATATCGAATAAAATATTTCCCTTTATCAGTGTATATGAAATCTTGAAGTCAAAATCCTAAAATAATTTATTCACTAATGCTTGAATAAATTTAAGTCATGCTGATATAAGACATACCTTAGGCTCTTATGGTTAGTAAAAACCACAAAATGCTTACTAATGAGGTAATGTCACCACAAATTCAAGGAAAACATAATTAAAACCAACTCAAGATCATGGGTGGAATAATTACACTCTTGGGGATATAATTTCTGAGACCCATAAGAGACAACTGATCTTTGATATATCATAACACAAAACAAAAAGGGAAAAACGCATCACAGAAAACTTCAAACTAAACTCCCTTCACGAGAAAACAAAGGGATGGGGCACTGATCAACATCTCTTTCGGTTACTCGAAAGTCACCTGACACTAGTCATTACATTAGAATACCTGATCCTTTCTGGTCAAGGCTGTTAGAAGAGTCTCAAACCAATATAAATCTGGTACGAACCTCTTGTAATAGTTTTCAAGACCATGGAAACTTTGCACCTCTGCCATTATCTTGGGGGACGGTCAAGAAAAAAATACCAATATCTTTGAAGGGTCCACAACTACTCCCTAGTGGGACATGAAATTACCCAATAAATTTAATCAATGAGCCCAAATATCACACTTATAAAAGTTCCTGAATAAATTCTCATGATGAAGAACTCATAAAATGGAACGCAGATGCTCTTCAGGTTTCTCCTCAGATGTGGAGTACACAAGGATGTAGTTGATGAAAACCACCATAATATTATTTAGGAACTCTCTAAATACTGCATACATTAACCCCATGAAAACATCTATAGAATTAATCACATTTATCTAAATCATAATGAACTTATAATGCCCATGAAGACAATAGAAAATGGCCTCTGGTGTATACTCATCCTTCACACGCATATAATGATAACCTGGCCGCAAATTGATTTTGGATAAGCAACTTGATCCCTTTAGACAATTAAATAAATCATCAATCCATGGAATATGATACTAGTTCTTCACTATCACTTGGTTCAAGAGATGATAATCAAAACAAAGACACAAATTGATATCATCCTTCTTCACGAGAAAAACCTGTGCACCTTAAGGTGACACACTCGGCCAAAAAAACCTCACTATAAGAGATCATAGAGATACACTCAGAACTTTTAAAACTTGTAAGGCGCCATCCAATACAGATAAATAGTTATAAGAGACACACCCAGTTCTAGATCTATCCCAATATTGATCTCCCATTGAGGGGGTAATGATATAAACTCTTCTAGAAAAACATCAGGGTAATCTTCTAAAACCTTCGGAAACACTAACTATTGATCCTACGATGAGATCAACCTCAACTCTTCCATCAAATATTATAAGGGCAGAACAAGCCTCTAACCCACCCGAGTGTCTCACTCACCAACAAACATCATTGGATCTCCATCAGCATCATAAAACACAACATCCATCCTGAAGTAATCTATGATACCCTTCACTAAATAAAATCAATCCATATCGAGGATGATGTCTTATAGCTATATTCAGAAACATAAGAAGTATCCCCAAGATCTGTGCTTCCCTAACACTATCTCACAGTCTCTACATACTTCATACAAGTCTATTAGACCTCCAAATGACATAGTCAAGGACAGGAACACTGGAAGCCTATCTACCTAAACTCCCAAATCATGGACAAGGAAAAATGATATAAAGGAGTGTTTCACTCTTGAATAAAAAAAACATGCACCCATGTAGAAAAAAATTAAAGGGTACCTGGATGATGTCTGGATCACCCGATACTGGAAATGATAAAGCATGAAGCTGACCACGACCCATTTTATGACCTCTCTAACCCTAACGATGACCTCCTCTATGGCCACACTATGCTATTTAAGGACGAGGAGCATCTCGAGCCTATACTCTACCTTCAAAATCTTCTCTCTACGGATCCCAAACTTCAACACCCTACTAATACTACCTCAATGGAGGATCCTAAAGAGGAATATCCAGTGCACTATGACTACTTATAAAGGCCGAGAACTCTCACCACAAATGAAATTAACCTTCATTAGAAAAACGTGCATCTCATCCCTTTGAATTGGTCTGAGATCCGCCCCCATAAAATTAGATGATGAGGGATGAGACCTACCCCTGGTTGAACAAAAGCTCTTCTATCCAATAAAATGGGAGCCCTGGACCACATATCTACTTTGCAAGGAATTTCAATGACTTCCCTATCATGATTATACAGTTTGGGACAACATCATCTCAATAACTTCTTCTCACCCCATCACATCATGAGATGTATTACACATAAATGGGGGTGGCTTGATGTTGTATATATAGTTGTAAAGCCTCCTAAATATGCCTCACTTTTTCCTATTCATCTAGAAATAGGTCTAAAGCATATTACATAAGGGTCCTAAAATGGATCCCAAACTCTTGCACAATGGAACTCCTCTATCAAAGGGTAAATAGTTTCTGGCTACCGACCACCTTTGTGATTGAAGAAAAAAACTATTCTTGAAACTTATTTGATGAGACTACAAAATCCTCACAATCCCGGATGAACAATAACCATCACTACGTCGTTGATCCATGTAACATCGTCATAGATAATGAAACCTAATGATCCTCCTAAGCACATATCAGACTAAAATCTATCTCAACCTTCTCTATCCAGTCTTCCTTGTTTGAGTTTGAAATGGATCCCTCGTACTTCTGCAAACTATGAAACTTAAACTCTCTAAGTGTCCTACTCTAAGTTTCATCATTATCGAACTCTACTCTATGGTGATTTTATGGCACATCCTATTAAACATCATTGACATGAACCTAACCAGGAAATAAACCTAGATCCATGCCTAAAAAAGAAAAAACCATTAAAATAATAACCCTAAAATATAGAATACTTAATAATTAATTAATTAATTAATTTTTATCTTGTAAGGGTTTTAACCTATCCCATGTTTTACCCATTTAAAACAAAGGCACAAAGAAGAATGATGCATGATACCTTTTAGGTCTCTATCCTACAACCATTATCACTTCATTTTGTAGGTTCAGTAAAATTAATGTTATGAGCATCATATAATAAGGGGCCCTAAATAACCGTGTCTCAGATGGTATCTCATGTTTACATCACTTTATAAACTTTGTTGAAATTGTTTCCCTACCAACCCATATAACCTCACCTGTGTTAAACTCTAAAAACCATCCTATCCCCAACCTAAACCTTTGATACCACTCTGATAGGACCTCCCCCCACAAAAGTGTACTTATCTTAAGATGAAAATGAGACAAGGGAGGTGGTGACTTCATGAGTCCCACCTCTAGTAGGCCTCAGGTTAGATACTAGCACCGAGGGTATAATAATAATACATATGGGAGGCATTAAACTTTAAAAGAACACGTGGAAGATAGAAATAAGTAATATACACCAAAAAAACCCTTCTTATACATATACATAAAAAGAAATACCAAGTGAAAACATGTAATGTCATACAGTACTGAAGCAACTAAAAAAGAAACTACAGGAACCAAAAGGTAAAGATAATAGCAACCACGAAGCCCAAAAATCTCATAAAAAACCATGAGCTAGTAATATCCAGACCAATCTCTAAACTTCTCCAGATGAAAAAAATGGTTTATATATACATGGGGTGAGAATAATTGTATACTAAATAATATCCTCCCTGAATCCTCTCGTGTAAAAGATAAATAAAGCATGCTTAAACATAGTGGGAAACAATAAAAATAACTTTTCACCTAAACATGTATACTTGGATACCAACCTCACTATGGATAACTCTCACCAAGTATCACATACAATGGAGTATATAATATAATAATGAAACATCAAGGGTACCCCACTCCCGCTTCTAAACCGGTTTATTGTTATGTCCCAACGCCACACGTCCTGAACCATCACTCTCCAAAATAAGCTAGCTCTTAAAATGCTTAGTTAGGGTTAATAACACCCAATGGACTCTAGAAGATTATTTTCTCTAATATTATGGTGGGAGGATGGATGGATGACTACCCCCTCTAACCACACTCTCTTATCTTAGTAGTTACTTATGCTGGTATGCATGGTGGTTAGTTTTCCCATATATGTGTGTAGAATTTTTTAATGGATTTTGGTTATTTCACACACATGTATCTCTGAATATAGTATCCAAAAGATTATTATAGTTATAATGTGTATAGGTTTTCATGGCTTGAGGTACCTTACTTAGCGTATGGGTTGTGATGGATTAATTCATAATACCTGGTGTATGATACACATCATACAGGCTCCTGTGGATCCCGAAAAATACCTGGTCACTATATGATGATGTGATATGGGATGATGTGATGATGTGTTGATGTGATGCACGAGGTTTATGTTGTGATACTTAGCCTAGGTGTCTACGAGCTAGCTTATTTTGGAGAGAGATGGTTCAGGATGTGTGGCATTGGGACATAATAATAAACCAGTTTAGAAGTGGGAGTGGGGCACCCGTGATGTTTTATTATTATATTATATACACCCGACAACCATTGTTAGGGACAAGATATCCTATAAGCACACATGCATTTTAAGAGCTAAATTAATTAATTATTTTTATTTTTATTATTTCCTTTCATTAATTAATTAATTAACCATTAATTAACCACATTAATTCACTTAAATATTTAACCATCATTCCAAGTCTATGCCCTATAGGCATAATCCAAACTGAGTCCAAAGTTTCTCAAGATTAACATATTTTCATCATTTTCATTTCATAATTACTAGACCTATGCATTAAGTCATTTATTAAATGTTATCAACATAATTTCATAATCCATGTACTCTAGGAAAATTATCCTAATCTACCAACAAGAGGAAACATGCAACTAAGCACATCCAGCTACCTCAAATAGTGGGTAATGAAATGGAGATAAAACAAGAAACCTGACCATTAGACATTAAAAAAATTCATTTCAAGAAATAATTCAGATTTATCACATCAATAGGTAAGCCCATATTGAACCCATTCCATCATCTTTAGTTCCATCCTCAATAACCACATGCATATCCCAATGCATCTCGCCATCACAAGCCTTAACTGTTGTCACTTCATTCGGCCCTCCCCACCCCATGTCACATCAGCCACCCTAGGCTCAGCAATCCCATGATCATATCACATTGGCCATCATAGTCTCAATCATTCCAAACTCACATCACTTTTCAATATACATTCCAAAGAAGATCAAAAGGAAGTAAGAAAACAAGAACAATCAACAGGGTAATCTAGGCCCTAAAGTATGGAATCCAACCTTCACATATAAATGAGCTCTCACAAATCCAACATAAGGCTCTTGGCTTCTTAAAATAGAAGAGAAACTCATGACCTAGAAATTATATTTATCAAATAATAGATTTTTTATTCCTTCTTGAATTAACGGATTCATTATTCATAGGTTCCAACTAAGGGAAACATAAGGCATCAAGATATAACAATCTACTGAATTAATTGAACAATTAATTTAAACAAGATTTCCAACATACATTCTAGTTTAAACAAACTTGTGGAATTACAATTTATTAACATGAATTTAACTATTTTCTTCAATAATTATTAACATGATTCACATTATTTATCAAATTACATCAACACATAAAATTACATATACAATTAAACATGCATACCCACATCAATTTGATCATTATCAAATTACAATAACCACCAGATTCATTAAACACTCCTATTTATTTTCCAGAAAATTCATTATTAATTAATTCAGACTTTACATTATTTAACATGTTACATCAAGAATAGCATGCTAAAACAAGAATCACAACATGCTACATAATCATAACCTCGATCACACACTATCTAAAAAATCAAAAGGAAAATTGTTATCGTGGTAGAAAAAAACAATAGATGTCCACAATACAATTATTTATTAATCTGGTTTGATCTACATTATATTAATTAAATTTCAAACCAAGGGGATAAACCATGATAAATTTATGATTACATGTAAAATGAGACGCAATGAATCTCCTATCTAGAAGAAAGAATCCTCAAACGACTCACTACACCAAAAACAAGGGGTGCACACAAGATGAATCATCACTAGAGGTAACACGAGACAATGAAGTAGGAATCCATGACTCCAAGGGAAGGATTCAGAACCTCCAATCTTGAGATTAAGAAACCAGGAAGGAATGAAGGGAAAGACCTTTGTTTTTGACATGAAGGATGAGGGATGATCATAATTTTTATATTGTAAGAGATTTAATTCCAAATCCATACAAAGAGACTTATTTATAGCCTCATCCATATTAAAAAAAATCAAGGATATAATTATCCTTGATGAATCAGTCTTTGAAGGCCCATGATTCGCATTGCCAAAAGACTCACATGGCCATTTTCACAAAACTGTAGGAAATATCTAGGTGGTTGATTCCACGTAGCTAAATTTTCCATTTAGCCAAAAGCCCCACGTAGCTGATTCAAATAGCCATTTCATGTATCCATTTTACATAACCAATTCACATAGCCATTTTATACAGCTGATCGATCACATAGTTGATCGCTCATGTAGTTGATCTATCTATGTAGCTGATTCACGTAGCCCATCCATCCACGTAGTCAATTCATTCACATAGCTGATCCAAACATGTATCCAATCCATCCACATACCCAAATTCACATAGCCGATGTATCTACATAGTTGATGGATCCAAGTAGGCGATGGATCCATGTAGTTGATCTGACTAACCATGAACCGATCTCTTACCCAAGCCATGAACCACACATTCCAGATGAGAAACTTTCACATCATGAATCCTACTTAATTCCAATTTTTCATAGCCAAACACCTTCCGACCTACTGTAGGCCTCCTCTAAGCACCACATACATTAGAAACATGAAAAGGGTCAAAAGAGATGGATCCAAACCCTTCTAAACACCTCTTTTGAAAAGTAATCAAGACCCATATAATGGATTTTATTTCCATTAGAAGTTAATATTTACCATCACATTGATAGATTATCATATATTGGTTCCGAATATCAAATGTGATTTCCCTTTCTTGGAAATTGATGTGGGATTTATGCAGGGAAAGAAAATCCATTCCTAATAGGTAGAATAACAAGATTTTTAGGAAATAAATTCCCACACACTTCAACCATAGAATAACTATAGACTTTCAATGAAACCATCGTACCATTTGGATTTTTCACTACTAACTCAATATCTAATCATTGTGGTAGTGATGAGACACCCTTAGAAAATTCTTCAGTTATAAAATAGCTAGTAGAACCAGAATCAAATAATTTTTTTCTAGTTATGTAGTGAATGATAAGTGTACCTTTCATGACATCCTTAGGAACTTCCATGCTGGCTATAGTAATTTCATAAGCTTAGACTTACCCTATTGGATTATTTTGTGGTAATTTTGATTTATGATTGGGGAATTTGTTTGAATAGTACCCTATATCATTATAATTAAATAACTTTACTTTGATAGCTTCTCCCTTACCCTTGCATTCATGAGCATGATGACATTTTTTCTCCAAAATTGAAGAAAAATCCTTTTCCTTTTAAGAACGTACCAGGGTGTTTTTTACACAAGTATCACATGTTGAAGAATTACTCTATCTTCTTACCCTTATCCATTTTCTCTCTATCATCATCTTCTTCTACTGATTTCCTTTAAAGCCATAATATTTAGAGAATTATTTATCTATCTTGATAGCACATTATAATATATCCTCAAATAATGAGAATGTTTGGGAGAATAAAAAAAATCAAAATATTAGACTAATCCCATCACAGAAATGGTTAATATTTCTCTTTGTACTATGTAAGTAGTCTGAAACATGCATTTACATATTTTTAAAGTTAGCCTCATACATAGAAATATTTTCCTCTTCATTTTGTCCCAGACTCATAAATTGTCTTTCCATGTCCTCTCATTGTTCATGAGGAAAATACTTTTCCAAGAAAATTTCCTTAAAATCCTCCCATTCCATGATCACTATTTCCTCGTCATCCTTAGTTTTTTGGATCAATGACCACTATTAATCTGTATTTCTTGAGAGATGATAAACTATCATGAAAACCGTCTCCCTTTAATTACTTCCCAAAACAAGAAATATATTATCTAAGGATTTTATCCAATTCAAAACTACAAATGTATTTTTATTTTCATTGAATAATGAAGTTTTTAATGTATGAAATGAACTAATATTGTTACACCACATTGTGGATATGTATGAATATCCACATGAGAATGGTTATTGTTCATAACCCGAGTCAGGTACCCCAAAATTGTTTTAATTTTTTCATCAATATTTGTAACTCTAACTCCAAATTTATTATCTTTCCTACGAGGGAATCCCTACATGGATTACATTCATTGATAAAGTTCATATTCCATTCACTAAGCATCGTTTCTAAATAATGATATACACAAGATTATATCATAACATTATGAAACATAATGTATAATTTGAAAACTAATGAAACACATGACATAAATTTAAAAATCTATGCATAGCTAATATCATAATCATAAACATGGTTTCTTTGGGAATATTTTAAAGTTAGTCATATGGTTATGTTCTATAATATATGTACTAATATTTCTATAATACCAATTTTAAAGACTATAACCCTAGTATCCCAGAGCCACTGATTACTTTATTACATTGGCACTGGGTATAATAAATCACATCCCAAAGGAACGAATAGTTTAATAGTCATGGTGAAATAGGTACATACTTGAATTTGACATTTACATATGAAAACTTAAAATAAAACATAATATTTTCTTCAAGAACATCATTGTCCCCATTAGAACACCCCTATATATTAATAATAAAACATTTATTGGTGTCCTAGGGAAAGTAAACAAATGAAAGGGGTGAGATTTTTTTCTCATTAAGGTTATTCATACAATGGAAGCTAAATAGGGAATGAATAATATGACATGAAATAAATGATAATCAAATAATGCCACATAAATAATCACATGAGCTAAAACTTATCCCTGGATATAACAAATATTCAAATAATCACAAGTAAATCAATAAATGAGTTCATAATGATGGATTTCATAATTCTAGAAATATGAAAATTACTGTTGAGGCCTCATATAAAGGCATATTAAACACACTATAAAAGCCTATAGAAAGTCCTCGACCACCTAGGGTTCTAGCTTTCCCCAAAACCTGGGAGGTCACTGCTTTTGAAACTTATGCAATGAACTCATCCTACGTGTATCCTCAGTATATAATTCTGATTATAACTACTGCTCAATGGGTTTTGGTGTATCTGGTAAACCACCAGGAGGTATTATATTTGATATAAGAACTTGTACTGAAGTCGTCACTCGGCAGATCATCCTCATGATCACACAGAGGAATCCTGGATGGATGTATTCATAGAGGCATCTTGAAATAAACAAGTTGTACAATATTTAAAGAGTATATATGGGCAGATAACTCAATAAGGACATGGAAACCAAAACCCATTCCTATATGATGCATGTACCTATGTTTTTCCTACAACCGATGTTTAAATGTACCGATTTAAAATACAAGTAATTGGAGTCCTGGTGTATGGATACGTTGACCATCGAACCAACACCGGAGTCCCAATCCTGAAATCCAAACTCAAAACACTTAACACCATTTCTATAAAACCCAAACCAATATCAAAGAATCTGGTCCTCAGGTATAATCAAATCCTCTAATTCCACTTTGTCACAACCTAGCCAAATGATGCCTGAACTGCGACTACCCCAAGCTCATCTTCAATAGGCCAGGGGCCGGTGAACATTCCTAAGTAAGCATATCACAAACATGTGAGGAATTATCCTAATATACTAGCACACACACACACACACACATCTTCAAGTCCATACAATGGTGCAATGTAAAATAATTGAAATCAATGAATGAATACATTTATATTCCCAAAATCATAGTATGATAATAAAGTACTGAAAGTGATAGAGGGGAAATACACACCTAACCAAAAACTATAGAGAGTCCAACCTATTCTGATGTTGAAAACTACTATCAAATTCAATCACACAAAAAACACCTCAGTCTATCTAGCTCAAGCTATGCTCCATCAGCTCCCTATCCTCCCAAGACACTGTCAAATGGGTCATTTTATACATAAGAAACAACATGCGTGGGAAGATCCCATACAAGGGTGAGTATAATAATACCTAACAGGACACCCTGAAAACACTAAACACAAATCATTAATAATATTTAACTCATAACAGGGATATATAAATCGATGAAAAACTCACTTATACTCAAGAAGTATATTGGGCCTCTAGGTGGTCTCAACCAAACTTTCAGCCATAAGATTTCTCTCAAATCAATGTTTGTTCTGGTAGAACCCCCTCCACGAGGCATGCTATCACCAGATACATTCATCCAAGAGGTCATGATCATTGGTCCCAACCAAAGAAAAATCACTAGTATCTCTATTAAATATTATTTGGTTTTTTGATACTTCACAATGAAACCCTAATTGATTTCCTAAGTCCTCTTGAATCCACATGTTTCATGATTTTCATTTTTCCCTGAAACCCTAGGTGAGTTTCCAGCTATGATCAAAGCTATATAATTTTTCATTTCCTAGAATCACATTTTTTATTTCAATTATCTATCCATTCCTTTAGGATTACCAACCAATAAAATCCCTCTTTTTTTCACTGATACTATGATCCTATTGTGAAATATTATTCTCATCTGTATTTCTCCCAAGTCCAAGAACTTCTATAAATCATCTTACACATCTCATTTTTATTATCTTTAGTTTATTTTATTTTATTTTTCCATAATAATTTCATATGAAATGACTACTTATTTATTAAAATTTCTTAGTTCCCTCATATATAGAAAATTAATTTATTTCCATTCAAATTATCCAATATATATACTATCAATTATGGATTAGTTTTAAATACTTTAAAGTCCTCTGACCAGGTATTATTTGTAATAAAATTATAGCTATTTTCATCACTAATTGTATAAGGCTCATGAAATTTATTATTGCTTCAATTATCTTCCATTAATATTGAAAAATTTGTTCTTTTCAACATCAAGCATCATTTCTCATGTTTTTTTCTTCAGTTAATCCATCCATTTCAAGTAATATTCCCAAAAATCCCATCTTTAATAGTTATTTTCATTGTTTTATGGTTTCATGGTTTGATTTATTTAGATATGATTATTCAACTTTTGAGAAATAATAGTAAATGTTTCGATTTAGGGGCCCCATTTTTGATCATCTATTTATTTTTCTTCTTCATTTCCCCTAGTGTGGGATTTGGGTTTGTGAATTTGGGGATCTATCTGAGGTAAGAACCTGAGATTCAACACCTATTAGAGGATCTATCTAATAAGAAACATTATTTTAGGTCATGTTAACATCCATAAAATGGAGCTCAACAACCTCAAAATGTTTCCATTGAGATTCCATCTTGTAGGTATCATTAGAAAATACCTTAATTGTTTTATAAATTATTTAGTTTTCTTCCGTCTTATTCTATTAATCACATTACACAAATTTTCAAATATTAATCTCTATAAAAATTAATAATTGTTTTTTTAGAAATTATCCATTTTAAATTGGTCTTAATATTATTGACCTATTCATATCATGTATATTAATTTCTATAAGTATTATTTAACATTTAACATGTCCTATTTTAAAAGAATTTATTTTTGAAATTCATTTCCTTTTTCATTACACATTACACCAAACCTAAGTAAATCACTCACTACATTACATTTTTGTATAAGAATTAAAGTTTATTAAAATGAAATATTATTTCATAATTTCATTTTTATTTATTTTTTTCTTAATATTATCACATCTAAAATATCTTATGATTATAAAAAATTCATTTTCACCTTTTTATATAATTATAAAGATGTTAAACTTATCACGAAAATAAAATAATAGCAAATACAAACAATACTTAAACCAAATTAAATGGGGTTTTCTACATGGATAAAACGTCACTAATTAGCTCTTTTAAAAACCAAATTTTCACTAAAACCACTTTAAGTAATACCATCTTGAATGATTTGTATAAGGTTCCTCTTAGGTCGACCTATACTTCTTTTAATAAGTTAATTTTTCATTAATCTTATCATATTAGCGGGTACATCCTTATATATTCATTTAACACGTCTAAATAATATTAATATAGTCCCAATAATCTTTTAATTAATCAGATACACTCCAATTTTCTCTCAAATATATTCATTTCTAATCAAATCTTACTATGTCCACATATTTATCTTATCATTTTTTATTTATGTAAAATAAGAGATTATCAACGATGCAAAGAAAATAAGCCACTTATACAATTTTGTAAACATTTTATTAATTATATAGTTGGTATATATGTCATTATATAAATAATTTTTAATGTAACACCTTGATATTTTAAAATAACATTATGTAAGGCAACATATTCAACATGCAACCCCATGCTTAAAGGAACCATCAAATATTATTATTTAAATATGACTTATATAACCTAGTCATTGAATTAGAGGATATAAATAGGAGTAACCTAATTATGATATATATAAGGTTCCCACTCAATAAAAATGTATTTATTAATTCTTAGGAAATAAGCACTCAATTTTCAAAAAAGACACTTTATGCTTAAAAATATGTTTTCTTCAATTTTTTTTTTAATTTAAAATTTTAATATGTTAAAAATGATATAATTTTTTATAGAAACATATTAAAATTATCTTAGGATGAAATTTTTGGATTTTTCTAAAAATATTGATTTTTTAATGAATAGTGAAAAATACAGATTTTTGTAAAATTATCATTTGTTTCATTAAAAAGTCTTATTCTGATTTTAACTTCATATAAAAGTTAAATAAGGATTATTTAATTATATAAAATATAAATAATTTAATTTTAATCATCATTATTTTTTTTATTAGATTATTTTTTGGCTTAAAACACATTTTTCTAAAAAATTCTTCTCATTGGATTTTACAAATTTATATTAAAACTAATTTTTTCACTTATAAGAATTTAATATTGAAAATGAGTTACATGTTTTTAATTAATATGTTAAAATTTTGTAAATAGTTCCCTTTTATTTTTTGTCATTATAATTAGTAGCCGTAGTAAATATTTCTCACCTTGGTAAGGCTAAATCAGGCAATTAAGGTTAAAAAAAGTGATAAGGCCTAAAACTCTCCAAAAAATGCCTTTACTTTATTGGATAATTATTTTATAACCACGATAATAAATTTTTCAAAAAAATCACTTTTTACCACTTTCTATCAATAATAACCTTAATATAATTAAAATTAAGGAAAAATAAAAAATATCATTCTCTTTCTATTAAATTTATCTTATATGTTCACATATGGATTAATTCTTTTAATGAATATTTAATGTTATTTTGAGAATAATAAAATTATTTTTATGATGGTAATTTATTTTTAATTTTTAGTGTTGAAATAATTACCTTAAATGCTTAAGAAACACCATCATAGTGCTTGTGCAAGCAGTAGAACAATCAGGTAAATGATTTTTAAAACTGTAAAATTAATTTTTTGGGGGTAATTTATAGTGACCCAATAATTTTATAGTTATATATAATACATTATAGAGGTTTTAAAATTCTATATTTGAATTTAAATATTATATTTATGATGTTAAAGTCGAATTTAATGAATAGTAACAAAAATAACATTAATAATATTTTATAATAAACAATATTTTATTAAATGATTTAAAATTCATAAAAATCATATCTTAAGCCAAGTGAATGTTATATGGTTAAAATATCAACCATAATCTATTTATGAGTCACTTTTCCTTTTATTATAACTTTCTTGACCCCTAAAGAGTAAAATAATTTGATATCATGATAATAATTAAAAGGGTTGACGAGGGGTTAAAACAAAGAAAAAAGGGTAAAAACAACACCTCAAATTGTCAAAATTTTATTGGATGTGATAAGTTTTAACCATAATCATATTATATTATAAATATATTAATTTGTTCCACATTTTCATAAAAATTAATTTGAATTAATTTAATACTTTATGTAAAAAAAAGAGTGTCTCTCACCACCCTTATAAAAGGGAACCTCCTCTCTTCTCTTCCTCACACCTTTTGATCAGTATAGTTCATAGAATAAATATTATAATAACTTCCCAACATCCCTATACATGACCTATTTGTCTTATTTTGGGAATAATACCTACCATATATGTTTTAAGGAATAAAGAGAAGGTGGTTGTCCGGATAAGATGCATAGCTTTTAAATAAATGTTTTAGTTTTATTTATTCTCTTACCTCCTTTAAAACTATTCTAACCATTGTAATAGAATAAAATATTTATCTTATATATAATTATATTTTATTATGTTAATTTCTTAACATTTATCTATATCCTTATTCCATCAAATGCGAAAATAAACCATGGTTTATGTGTATGGTAGACTACTGCCTCGTGAACGAATGTAATTCATTTTCTATAACCACATCTCACATACGGTTATTATGATGGATTTAACTTATATATGTGATATTAATGACATAATAAATATTTTTTAAAGATAATATATCTTATATTTTCTTATATTTCCATCAATTGAAAAATGAAAACGATGTTCATGTGTACGTGTGAATTACCACCTCCACAAAGTGATGTGACTCATTTTTCATCACTGCATCACATGGCTTGTATATATAAATTATTTAAATATGTAATATTATATTTATGATATAATAATTATTTAAAGAAAAAATAATACTTACCTTCTTTATTTCATGTTTTTTGAAAATAGAAAGGTTACTCATGCATGCGTACATCATACCTTCTCTATGATTGTAACATAATTCATTTTTCACAACCATATTTCATGGTTGATTTTAATAATATAGTTAATGAATAAAAATTATAATTATTACCTGATTATTATTCTATAAATGATTTAATAATTAACCCTTTTACCATCACCAACATACCAAAGTCATTTTAAATTTATGAACCGAACGACCTCAAAATATACAATGTGGACATAACTGATTAAGTAATTAAATATGCCATTGAAATAAATGAAACAAATGATTTAATGATAAATTTATAAATCTATACATGGTTCTAAAATAATTAAAAAAATAATTTTATTTTATTATATAGTAATTAAAGTATATAAATGGAAATTTTGGATTTGAGGTAAGGGATTTCGTCTTAATTTCCCTTTATTGAGATATATTTTAATGTTTTGCACCTAATTTATTTAATATTGTATATATACTAAACATTTTAAATTTTATATCATAAATCCTTTATAATTTATGGTATTTTAAATTATAATTAAAATTATTTCATCCAAAGTATTTTAATTGAAAGTTACCAAGTGGTGAGGGGTTTCTTAACTAAATTTCATTTCATTGGGTTATAATTCTACTTCATTGACTATTTCATGGAAATATTTTTTGTGAAATTACATATTATTGAATTATATTTTATTTAGAATTGTTTTTTATGGTTTTATTTTTTTTACACATAATCAATTAATTTATTAATTCTAAATTCAATGATACGATCTTTATAAAGATTATTAGTCTCAATATCATCTCTTTAATACATGTCTTGTATTATGCATTTAATTACATTTATAAGTTGTATATGAAACCTATTGAAATATTATATCATGAATAAATATTTTTTCATGATATTTAAAGTTCCTTTTAATTTATCTCTTTCATTATATATTGATTTAAATTTTATAAAATTTATAAGGATTTTTATGGTCTTAATTTCATTTCTTTAAGACATAATTCATGTTATACACCATGATTTATTTTATATGGTGTATTTATTTCACCATGAATGGTTTTTAACATATTAATTCATGGAAATTATTGGTTTTATATAATCATGTTATGTACCTTCATTTAATGGGTTTTTTGATTCAAGCTTCACCCATGTTGCAAAAGTTTCAAGTCTCAAATTTCTTTCTTTGAGATGTGTTTTGATTGATGCACCTATATTCATTTATGTATTGTATACAATGAATCTTTATGTATAATATCATGAATCAGTTTATACTCATGGTATTTTATATTCCTTCTTTTTTTATTTATTTCAAATGTTTTTTGTTTTAAAATGTCATAAAGGGGTTTTCTTTAAAAACATCAATTCAAATGTTTTAAAGTCATTTAACTAAAATATTCCTCAATGTTATTTTTCTTATTTCAATAATATTATTTTATAAAGATAAATTATTTTATAAATTTATTTTAAATTATCTTTTCCCTACTTTTAAAATGTGTTTAAAATGAAATTTATTACTGTTTTTCATATGTGTCACTTTTGACTCTCTTTACAAAAGTTTGAAAAGAATGTTTATTTTTAACATTTATAACATATATATATTTTACTTCCACCGTGACCATTATTTAATTTTAAGATTCCTTTATAAATTTCATTGGTTATTTTAAACTAAAATATTTCTCCTTATACAATGAAATTTTTTATAAAATATTAGAAAAATAAAATGGTATTTTCCCCTATTTTCAAATAAATGTTTTAATATTATTTTAAAGGTATTTTCAACTATGTCATCATCCTTTAATGATACATATACATCACTTGGAATATGATCTTCTGATACCATCCATATTATTTCTCTATATTTCATTGAATTATTGCTTTAAATAGATTATTAAGAAACATATTTCATTTTTGTGGGTAAGTCAGGTTATAAAGGAATAAAAGTTGTTAAAATATTGATGATGAAAATGAAATACTTCATATGTTATATTAATTAATGGTACTTGAATATTTTTTATGATTATGTTTGACCCTTGTATAGATCATGATTATGGGTGATCCTAATACAACTTATATGATGGGTGAGCCGGATACATATTTTATGGTGGGTGAGCTTGATATAGTGCTCCAATGCATTGGGTAATGTTTCTTGTATTTAAAAAGAAATATGGAGGGTGTTAACATGGGAGGTTTATCCTATGGATTTTAAAAAGTTCTAGTTATTTATAACATTATGGAAATGCATTATAAAATAATGTTACAAGATACCAATGAATTTTATTTATGCTTGATATGAGTTTTTAGTGGTTCAATTAACAAAGTTTGACATCACATGCCTCATGATTAATGATCCTAATGACACTTTACTCTGATAAAGCATTATGACATGTAAATTTTTTAATGAATTTTGTTTTTATGGGTATGAATTATCTTATTCTATGCACATGAACTTTAATTTATTATTTATTAATATATAGGTTTATTCATTTTTCGTGTTATCTTATTATGTTATAACCATTTTGGTTTTAGTAAAGATATGAATAATAGATTTTCATACTTTTATATACCTCATGGTCAATCAGAAGTTGATTATAGTGCTTCAAGTGTTAAATATTCATAATCATAATTTGTATTAAATGATGAGATAAAGTTGGAAACTAATTAAAACATGAAACAAATAGATGGAATTGAATTTTTGGATTTGAATAAAATCAAGTAAGTATATTTTCTTATGTTATTAGTCTAGATAGTAAAGGAATTCCTTGACTCTAGAAAAAAGATCTTGAATTAAAAATGTTATCCTATTATATTCATTTCTAATGAATTAATAGTCTATTTTCACACCTTAATGATTTATGGTTTTGTGGTCATTGACTTTCTCATGATCATTCCCTTTCACGTGATCAATGTTCTCATCCACTCTTTATTATTATTTGGGAATTAGTTTTTTCCTCCAAGACCATGTTCTCAATTACCACTAATGTTATCCTATTTAGAAACATAATTATGTGTTATTCTAGATGACATTAAAATTTTCATTCCCTTTATTAAAGATGATATTTTATTAAACCTTTTTATGATGTGAGTATTCAACAATGGTATTTTAAAATGTCAAATCCTTGATTATTGAGATCAAGTTAAAATTATGAGGAAATGATTTATTAAAGGGGGAGAATGTAACACCCTGATATTTTAAAATAACACTATGCTCTATAGTATATACAACTTGTAACACCAAGATTAAATACACCATGGAATATTATTATTTAAATATAACCAATATAATATATCTGTTAAATTAGAGGATATGAATAAAAGTAACTAAATTATGATATATATATATATAGACACACACACACATATAAGGTTTATACACAATAAAAATTTATTGATTAATTTTTAAGAAATAATCACTCAATTTTTAGGAAATTCATTTTATGCTTCAAAAATATGTTTTCTTCAAAAATGATTTTTATTGATTTTTATGATAAAATTTTATAATGAATTTAATGAAATTTTAGAAATTTTATTTGTTAAAACTATATCATATTTTAATTAAACATATCAAAATAATATTAGAGTAATTTTTTTATATTTTTCTAAAAAGATTGATTTTTTAATAAATAGTGAAAATACATATTTTTGTAAAACCATAATTTCTTTTATTTAAAAAGTATCATTTTTATCTAAATTTGATCTCAAAGTAACATAATAATTATTTAATTATATATAGTCTAATTAATTTCATTTTAATAATCATTTTACCTAATTTTGGTATATGATCATTTTTGGGCTTAAAACTCCTTTTTCTAAAAGCAATTTTTCATTACATTTTATAAATTTATGTTCAAATTGATTTATGCCAATTATATGAATTTAATCCTGAAAAATGGATTTAATATTTGGAATTATGATTTCAATTTTTTTAATTGCTCCCTTTTATTTTTGGTGATTATGAATAGAAATTGTAGTAAATCTTTGTCACATTCGTAAGGGTAAATAAGATAATCAAGGTTAAAATAATGTTATAAGGCCTAAAAATCTCCATAAAACAAGTATTTATTTTGTTGGATAATTTTTTATTGACCATTAATATAAAATTTTCTAAAATATTTCAATTTATTTCCACTTTACTTTGATAATAACCTTAATATAATTTTTAGTAATAAAAAATACAAAATGTCACTCATTTGTTTAAAATTTATATTATATGTTCACATGGGGATAAAAATAAGTTTTAATTGAATATTAAAGTTTATTTTGAGAATAATTATTATTTTTATCATGATAATTTTTTTAATTTTTAGTGTTTAAATAATTACCTTAAATTTTTACGCAATACCGACATAGTGCTTGTGCAAGCAGTGGAAAAATCATATAAATCATTTTAAAAACTCTAAATGTATTTTTTGTGTGATTTATAGAATGAAAGGAATTTTATAGATATATAAAACATATTAGGTATGTGTTAAAGGTATATATTTTAATTCAATTATTATATTTATGACTTTAAAGTCAAATTAAATGAATGGTTCCAAAAATGACATTAATGATATTTTATAATAAACAATATTTTAAATGATTTAAAATTCATAAAAAATATTGTCTTCAGAAATTTTAATGTTATATTATTTAAAATATAAACCATGTTCTATTTATGGGTCACTTATCCTTTTATAGTAACTTTCTTAGACCCTAAATAATAACAAATATTAATATGGCAGTAATCGTCAAAAGGGTTAAAGGGGGTTAAAACAAAGAGAAATGTGTGAAAACATCACATAAACTTGTTGAAAATTTTATTGGATATGATTATTTATACTCATTATCATCATAAATTTAAAATATATCAAATTTTTATACTTTTACTTCAAAATTAATTTATATTAATTTAATTCACTAAGTAATTCCATGAGTGTCCCTCCCCTCACTTATAAATGGGAACCTTTTATCCTCTCTTAATCACACATTATAAGCACTCTATTTTAGCCAATACCTACCCAAATACCTGTTGGGATTTTTGATTTAAAATTTAAATAATGAGGAGAGAGAAAATTATTAATGAAGGGATTTTCTCAACATTAATGGAGGATTTTCTCCCAACATTAATTAAGAGTTATTCCCAATATTAATTGATGGAATAATGATGGAATTATGAATGTTGACCTCATTAAATGGAGATATGGACATGATGTCTATATAAGAGGATGTGGTAGTATTTTTTGGAAAGTGGGCTGACAAAGATGTAGCCACCAATAGAGAATGACGAAGGGGTTGTCACGTTTTCGGTAAGTGATGCCAAGAGAAGACGGTGATTATGTCAATGATGGTGTGTCAGCGGTGATGATTGAAGACGATGATGATGACGGTGCCATGTATTGAAAGTTCTCTTGGTTTCGGGGATCAAGAGGCGTGTCCCGGTTGTTATGATCAGAGGTACAACAAAAAAGGTATGTTCATGGGTGTTGTTGTGTCGAGAGATAAATCCTTTGGGTGAGTTGTAAAAGGCCTTCGGGTGTTGTTAAAAATCCTTCGGGTGCTGTATAAAATTCCTTCAGGTGATAAAATCCCTTCAGGTGATAAAAGGCCTTCGAGTGAAATCTTCTCCTCTTATGTGTTTTCTGCAACGACTACTTATGTTGCGGCACTGGGATTCGAGCCCCAACAGTGGTATCTGAGGGGTTGGTTGAAGTGATCGTTTGCAGAACACGTTGGCAAGAATCTGTTGGAACAGCTTATCAAGGACTCAGATGTCATCGGAAAATGATGGCGGTATTATCGGTGTTGCTGGAATATCGAAAGTCTTCTTGGCCATAGGTTTCATGCGGCGTGTTCCGTTAATTGGTTGACATTCAGAGTTTGATGAAGTTGGTGATCAAATTGACCCAGATGGTGGAGATGAATGTGGAGTATTTGAATTTTAAATCAAGGTGGAGATTGTTGGGATTTTTGATTTAAAATTTAAATAATGAGGAGAGAGAAAATTATTAATAAAGGGATTTTCTCAATATTAATGGGGGATTTTCTCCCAACATTAATGAAGAGTTAATCCCAATATTAATTGATGGAATAATGATGGAATTATGAATGTTGACTACATTAAATGAAGATATGGACATGATGTCTATATAAGAGGATGTGGTAGTATTTTTTGGAAAGTGGGATGTCAAAGATGTAGCCACCAAGAGAGAACGAAGAAGGGGTTGTCGTGTTTGTGGTAAGTGATGCCAAGAAAAGATGGTGATTATGACAATGATGGTGTGTCGGCGATGATGATTGAAGACGACGATGATGACGGTTCCATGTATTGAAAGTTCTCTTGGTTGTGGAGATCAAGCGGCGTGTCCCGGTTGTGATGACCGACGGTACAACAAAAAAGGTACGTTCATGGGTGTTGGTGTGTCGAGAGAGAAATCCTTCGGGTGAGTTGTAAAAGGCCTTCAGGTGTTGTTAAAAATCCTTCGGGTGCTGTGTAAAATTCCTTCAGGTTATAAAATTCCTTCGAGTGATAAAAGGCATTTGGGTGAAATCTTCTCCTCTTGTGTGGTTTCTGCAACGACTAATTCTGTTGCGGCACCGAGCTTCGAGCCCCAACAATACCCTACCGAAATTACTCCCCACATATTAAATTTATTATTTTGTGTAGAATCCATCCTTATAGTGATTAAGGAATAATGTAAAGGAGATTTTCTAAAGAAGAGGTACAACTTTTAACTGAATGTTTTAGTTTTACTTCTTCTTATAGATCCTTTAAAACTCTTATAATATTTTTGATATAATAAAATTAATATATATAATATATTTAGATTTTATTATGTTTATTTATTAACCTTAATCCATATTCTTATTCCATTAAATGGGAAAAGAAACCATTGTTAGTGTGTATGGAAGACTACTACCTCACGAACCGATATAATTCGTTTTCCATCACCATATCTGACAACTGGTTATATTTATGGATTCATTATATATATATATATGATATTAAAAACATAATTATCATTATTTAAATATACTATATAATTTATTTTTTTATCCTTCCATACATTGAAAAATGTTTGCGTCATTCATGTGTACATGTGGATTACCACCTCTACAAAGAGATGCAATTTATTTTCCATCACTACATCAAATGGACTATATATATAAAGTATTTAAATAGACGAAGAGATGCAATTTCTTTTTCATCACTACATCACATGGATGGTATATATAAAGTATTTAAATAGGTAATATTATATTTATGATACAATAATCATTCAATAAATAAAAAATAATACTTACCTTCTTTCTTTCATGTCAATTGAAAAATGGAAACGTTACTCATGCGTATGTATGACCCACCTTCTCCCTGATTGTTAAGTAATTCATTTTTTATAACCATATTTCATGGTTGGTTTTAAAGATATAATTAAAGTATAAAAATTATAATTTTTTATGATTATTATTATGTATATAATGATATAATGACCACATTGACCATGGTCAGCACACCCAATGTTTTCTAAAAATAAGAATCAAATGTCATCCAAACACATGATGTGAACTTAACAAATTAATTAATTAAATATTCCATTGAAATAAATTAAACAAATGGTTTAATGATAAATTAATAAACACTTAATAGTTAATTAAACAATTAAATAATATATATAATTATATTATACAAGAGTTAAAGGACATACATGACAAGTCAAGACTCAATGTAAGGAATTTCATCTCAATTTACCTTCATTGGAAATTGATTTAATGTATGCACCTAATTTATTTTATATGTTATATATACTACTAATTTTAAAAAATTTATCATAAATAATTCATAATTCATGTTATTTTAAGTTATAATTAAAATTATTTCACCCAAATGGTTTTGAATTTAATGTTTTTTTATGGAAAGGAGTTTCTTAACTATATTTCTATTCATTGGATTATAATTTTACTTCATTAACTATGTTATGCTAAGATTATGTATAAAACCACCTTTGATTGTATTATGTTTTGTTTCCACTTTTTTTTTGTTTTAAAATTTTTTCACATAATTATTTCATTGATTAATTATAACTTTAATGATATAATATTTGTAAGGATTATTCATCACAATATCGTATCTTTAATACATGCCTTATATTATGCACCTAATTCATTTTATAAGGTGTATATAAATCCTATTTAAATATTATATCATGAATGGATCTTTCATAATGATATTTAAAGTTAATTTTAAGTTCAATATTTTATGAGATATTTATTTAAAAGTTATAAGGTTTGCAAGGGTTTTCATGGTCTTAATTTCATTTCTTTAAGACGTAATCCATGCTATGCACTAAGATTTTTTTATATGATGTTAATATTTACCCAATAATGTGTTTTAACATGTTATTTCACGTCAATTATGAGTTTTATATAATAATGTTATGTTCGTTAATTCAATGGATTTTTTATTCAAGCATTACCGAAGTTGTAAGTGTTTCTCATTTCCAACATCCTTCTTTGAGACATGTTTTGATTGATGCACCTATATTCATTTTTATGATGTGTACACTAACTCTTAAGATATAATATCCTGAATATTTTTATTATCATATTATTTTATATTCCATCTTATGTTATTTCTTTCAAATTTCTATTGGTGTTAAATGGTCATAAATGGGTTTTATTTAAAAACATTGCTTCAAAGGTTTTAAATACTTTTAACCAAACTCTTTCCCCATATTCCTTATCTTATTTTAAGAATGTTATTTTCTAAAAATAAATGATTTCCTAATGTTATTTTACATGATATTTTTCCTTATTTTAAGAGTTTTTAAAAGGAAACATCTTAATGTTTTTTCACATGTGTCACTTCTTACTCTCTTTTTAAAAGTTTAAAAATATTGTTTATTTTTAACATTTACGACATGTACGGATTTTCCCACCATTATGACCAATATTTAGTTTGAATATTCCTTTATAATTTTTCATAGTTATTTTAAAAGAAAATATTTTTTTCCAATATTTTTTAAATTTCTACAAAATATTATCAAAAGAAAAGAGGTTTTCCCCTTTTTTCAAATAAAGGTCTTAAATGTTATTTTAAATGTATTTTAATCTATGTTAATATCCTTTAATTATTATTATATTTCACTGGGAATATGATCTTATGATACCATCCATATTCTTTCTATATATTTCTAATGATTATTGTTTTAAATATATTATCATGAATCCCATTTCATTTCCATGGGTAAGTGAAGTTAAAATAGAATGAAAGCTATTATTAAAAGATTGATAATGAAAATGAATGATTCTATGTGTTATATTTGGGAATGGTACATAGAAATTATTTTATGATGATGGGTGATCATAATATTATTCATATTGATGGGTGAGACTGATACATCTTATATGATAGGTGATCCTGATATAGCTCTCTAATGTATTGGGTAATGTTCCATGTCTTTAAAATAAAGGAGGGAGTTAACCAATGATGTTTTCCTATGGATTTAAATGAATTATAGTTATTTATAACCCAGGTGAACACATGTTATGAATATAATTTTCCAAGATACAAAAATATTTTTTTTACGCTTTCTATGAGTTTTTAATGGTTCCTTTGATCAATATTGACATCACATGGCTCATGATTTTTAATTATCATGACTATTTCCCTTGATATTGATTTATCCCAAGTAAGATGTTTAATGAAATAATTTTTTATGGGTTTGAATTATCTTATGTTATTCTCACACACTTTTATTATTTCATCATAACCTTATGTTTATCTTATACTCACAGATGATATTCAATTGTTAATTCTTATGTTTACCCTTACTGAGAATTTGAGATCACCGTTCTTATGTTCTCAATTTCCCTAGGTTATGAATATTTTTGTTAATTGATTTATGTGTGATGTATTTTATAGGTCATGTAGAAGAAGTAATGTAAAGTAATAATGTTGGGGAATATTGTAAAAAATGCCCACTTGAAGATATGGGTATTCTTATGTAAGAGTTTTTCCTAATTATCTAAAATTATAAATAAAAAATGTCAATGGGTATGTAAGTGATCCAATATTTTTTTGATGTTTTATATTTTGGATGGTTAAAATTGGGTCACATTTATCAATATTAAATCTAGAAATATAAATATTATGATTTTAGAACCGAATTTGGGGCTGTGGGTTCGGGGCTATTATATTTAAATTTAAATATTTTTTAGAATTAATATCCACTATTATATTTTAGGTATGTTAATTATCTCAAGTTCTTCATCTTTAAATATTCATTTACTTATCATCATAAAACTTGATCCATTTTTACACACAAAAAGTGTTCTAGAAAGTTCTAATTTCTTACCATTATAAACTTTACTAATACATTGTTTTTTAGTTCCTTTTGTTTTCCCAATTTATTTTTTATCATTATTTTCATTTCACATAACCATAACTTCATATTGAAAATAATTTTGGTTAATAAAATCAACCAAATTAAAATGATCAAAATAGAAGATAGACTATTAGTTTTTATATTACAATGGAAACAATGATTACAAGAATATAATAAATTTTTCCCCAACTTGTATGTATACCGATTCTTTTTAAGATATTTAATCATTATTAACATAAATTTTTAAAATTATTAAAATATATAATATTTTTTATGACTAAGTGTTTTTTGTAATTATAATTTGACTTTATCTGTTGATATTAAAGTAACACCTACATCGCATTCTAATTCTATAGGAACTATTTAATTTACATACTTATGTCTACAACACGGCTCACGCATATTCATTAATTAATAAAATTATTTCCATTAATTTTTATAAAATAACCTTATATATTAACTATTAAAATTATACATAATCACTCTGTATTTTATTTCTAAATTATTAATTTTCTAATTTTTATTCAATGTTAACCTCTATTGAGTTATTTATAAAAGATCTAAATATATATACACATGAGTCACTTATAATGTGTTACTCACTTATGTATTTGAAATTTTTTAGTTGATGCATATTCTATTAATGTATTTCATATTGTTCAATTTTAGTTAGTTTTATATCCAATTTTTCATATCTATTACTCACCAAAATTATAAATATGTATAAATATGAAATATTTCCCATATGATACTCGGTTCTATATATATATATTTTTTTATTAATTAAATTCCATGATTTGAACATAACCAATGCAGGTAACACTAAGAATCAATCCAATTTGCAAAAAAAATTCTAAAAACCCTATTTATGATTAATGGAGATCCCAATGATCCTAATAACCTTTTAAAATCTTGATATTCAATCATACTATAACCAACTTCAACTCCACACTTGATAAAGTCACATTATTTTCAATCTAAAACACCACGTTCTTGGCTCCTATATAACCACATTTTGGAATGACATTTAGAAATTAATTTCTCAACATTTATTGGTTGGATATGAAGGTATATATCAACTTTGTGGGAAGTTGGGTAGGTCTTGAAATGGAAACACTTCTCTAGATAGTTGGAATACTGCATGAAATTGTATATAATCTTTTGGGAATTTGATAGTTTTAAGAGTTATGTGAGGAATAATGTTTCTTTAACATTTGTTGGTGGATTTCATAATTCTAGATGATAAATAAATGTCATATTGAAAGGAAATTATAAGAATAGTTTCAAAATCTTTAAATTATACAGACTCAAGCCCTTCATGACATTGAAACCCACTAGTACTTGATATTCTCATTCTATTACTAACATTACCCTCCCAATATAATTTTTTTCATAAATTGAATATATGGATATAAATATGGATTAATGTGATCAAAATTGTAATATTAAAAACCATATGTTCATTCTACCGAATCACATTTTCATATTTGTATAATTTTAAAAGGAAATAATCAGAAAAATTAAAGGGAATTCCCTCAAGAAACTTATCCCCAAAAAATGTTCAAACATGTGATTGAGAGATTATGCCACAAGTTCACTATCTATTCTAGTTTATCCCAAAAATATGAGTAATACATCAATATTTATAGTCAAAATGGGAGGGTGAGTCCTCTATCTTGTCATGATATAGGATTGGCCATTCATTCTTCGCTTCACTCAATTATTTTTTATCTTCAATTTTTATTGGTTGAGATCTTGTTTCCATGACCAAAGATTTTGATTTATCAGTTCACTATTGTAACTATTACTATTACTGACTCTTCCACTTTTCCATAAATTTGAAGTGATATAGTGGTAATTGGTCACTCTCACACCATGCTATATAGTGCATGCATTTTCAAGTACTTTTGGTTTCCTTGTTTAAAATACATGACCATAAAACTATAATCTTAAAAATTGGTATCATTTCATAAAAATTATATCTTAAATATATTTCTCATCATATTTCATAAGTAAAATATATATTTTATTATTATTTTTAATTATGAAGAAGTGAAAGTCAAACTATAATTTGATATCGTGAATATGACTTCAGCTAATTAGTCTATCATAATAAAATATCGAATCCAAATTTCAATTTAATAGTTGATACTAAAATGTATCATTATATCAATACCAAGTAAATAATATTTCAAAATATACTTCTAATCTTATATACATAATTTAGAATAATATTATTCTTAACCTTATGAATCTATAGATTTATATTTTATGCATAATAATACATATTCATTATTAGTTATATATAACTAAAAAAATATATTCTTAGAAAATTTCAATAAAAATTAATTGAGATTTGTATTATTTGATTTTTAAAACATTATCATTTTTTATTTCATCATGATATTTATATACGACTAAGTTTTCTATGTTGCACATCATTGAGTTTCATTCAATATATATTTTCTAAATTAATAACTATTATGCAGTTTCTTATTTAATGCTCTTAGTTTTCTATTAATTTATTTTTCCTTATATTTAATTAGATATTTATTACGATCAATACCTTATTAATGAATAATATACCATAATTTAACTCTTTTCTGATGAAATAAACTCTACTCTTAAGTTTCAAAAAAAATTATGAATTTATACCTGTTTTATAGTTTATAATCTAAAGTTGTAACTTCTCAATATTTATTTTCTTTTTCACAATATTCAAACTCATGATTTAAATTCATTTATCTATAAGGAATAAAACTATATATAATAGATATTATGTTATATTCATTAATAAATATGTAAAATACAAATTGTCTCGGGATTCTTGTCACTCACATGGAGCAATATCCCCATTTAGATGATCCTCCATCAAATCAGATGAATCATGCACAATTCTATCTCACCCAATATTTCACAAACTTACCCTCAATTAATTAATTAATTAATTAATTAATTTTTATAGAGTATTTGGAATTTTTTTAAAATTTTAAATTTTTAAGGAATTTTGTATGTCACATGGTTTGGTCACACAATTGGCCAAACAGTGTGCTAACCTTGTGATGAGGGTCCATAATTTATTAGACCTATTTATCATGGTTGGTGTACCATTTTCCTAATTTTAATCCCAACCTTATGGGTGTCTTTGTGTGCCTAGTGAAGGGTTCATAGTTGGAACATTTTTTAGAGACTCGTGTAGAACCCATGGGGTGTGCCCGAAATTTTAAAATGAAAAAATTTATAAACATCCATCCCCCTAATTAAACCCAAAATCAACCCTCACCCCTCTAACCCCTCTCAAGAAAAAAAAGGTAGGGTGGACCCTAGTGCACACTACTCCTCTTATCCTCCTCTGGTTATTTCCTTTATTCACATGATTTCGAGTGGAATAATCCCATGTTAGGTTTTTCTATCCCCATACACCTCATTATCACTCTCTTTATTTCTTGTTTTTCTTCTCTTACTCTCACTAAAATTTGTTTTACGCTGAACCCTGATAGGGTTTTGATTCTAATTTCATACATCTTTTGTTCCTGGGGTGTGTGAAGTCCCTTTCTTTCCTTTCTCTCTCCATAGTTGGTGATTTCACATCATTGTTTCTTGACCTAGGTAGGTGAATCTTTGTTTTTATCTTTTCATATCTATCTAGATTATGCTTGATCTTTATAAATAATTTCCCATAAAAATTTTGTATGAAAAATATTATTTTATCCACATAAAATGATTTAGAAAAAGGGTATATATTTTTAATGGGTATTTATAACCATTAAATTGATTTTAAAAGGGGTAATGGTTTGGGATTTTTTTTACTTGACCTTGATGTTTGTTTTGTATTGTTTTTATGTTCCTTAATGGATTTTAATATTTTTAGTGTTTGTTTAATGGGTTTTAAAATTTTTTTTGATTCTTAATTTCAATAGGTTTCTAAATGTTATTCATCATTAAAATGTATTTTTATTTTTGGATGTTAATACACATATTTAGGTGTGTGTGTGTGTGTATTTACACATATTCACATGAGAATATATGAATATGTGTATTAGTAGATGTGTATATATAAATATATATAAATATTTGTGTTTAATAGTAAAGGTATGATATCAAATTTTAACTCTAATGTTTAATTTTTATTTTCAAATAAGTTTTTCAAGGGGATTTTTTAATATTAATTCCAAAGTGTAATTTGAAGTCTATGTTGGAATTTTGTGAAGGTAACTATTTATAAAGGAGTTTTATTGAAAATTTGTATGGTAGTTTTGGATTGATTAAAAATAAAAGTGTTATTGTGGAATCCTTTCAAGATGAATGGTTGAAATGGATTGAAGTATTCTTGTATAAAAGAACTTATTTATTGATTGTTTAAGGAAACACCTTTGGATAATGCATATTTTGATGTTTTAAAACATTGTGGGAATCATGGGTACTTAGGTAGGATATCATAGACTAGGATGAGATTCCCCCAGTAGTAGCTATGCTAGTGAAGTAAAAAGGCTCCCTCACTAGTCATTGAAGTAATTATAGTTCCATTCCACCAATTGAGTGTATTACTAATTAGTGATGTAAAAGTTATAAGTTCCCCTAGCCATGGTGACCTTATGATGTTTATCCCAAGATGCCTGTTTTAAATTTTTAATTTTTGGTTCTTCTTTTACTACTTTTTACACTATATTCCCCATGTTTATATAGTCATTTTTACCTTTAACTTTTTAGTACTTACATGATATTGATCATGACTACTTGAGTTTTATTTTATTAGTTATCATTTACATATTTTACTTCTTAGTGAAACTTAGAAAATAGATGATTTATTTGGTCATGTTGAGTTCATTTTATAACTTTACTGAGAATTAATCAAACAATTATTTAGAAACAGTTCTCTAAGAATATGTTTTCAAACTATTTAGATTATTAAAAAGGGGTTTTAAAGTCAATCTTATAGATTTATTTTAATTTTTTTTCTTAAACCATGTTTTAAATAATTTATTTAAAATTAGAAATTATAGAATGTTTCATAAAATATAATGCATGGAATCATTGGTGAAATACTACTAGGATTTTAGATTTTATCTTACCTACACCACTCATTTTTTGTATACTGAGTGGATATTACTGGTTCAGGTTCCGATTATGAAGAGTGACATTTCTTAGGCTCTTATCTAGGCCACTCTAGGAAGTAGATTCTTGAGATTCTATATGTAGAGTGAATTTAGGTCACATGAAGATCTTGATTTGGGTATATTAGTTTTATTTAATGATATATTACTTTGTCTAAATTGGTCATCCCGATTTTTTATCTCTTCTTTTATTGGAAGATTTTATACTTATTGAATTTTTGAATGTTAAAACAGGAGTAGTTACCTGTGAGGGATTTGGAGGTGTGAGAGAGTTTCATTTTTTTACTTTAATTTTATTTTTATATTTTTATATTTGTTTCATTCTATTATACACATTTGATTTATCATGGGTTTCCAACATATGGATGTGTACTAGAATTTTGTTATAATACTATTTCTAGTTTAATTTTATTTATTCTGAAAAACTCATTCCCATTGTGTATTATTTAATTTTATAGTTCCTTTTTCCATTCCAAGGGGATTGGGAATTCCCTTAAGGCCCTATCAAAGGTTGGATCAGACATCCAAAAAATGTTACTCTTGAGTTAATTCATGAAAAAATGGTCTTATAGAATAGGTTCTAAAGAGGAATTATTTTCTTGAAGCACCCTAATTATTTACGAAGTATAGTAGATGGAAAAAGGATCATTAGATCTTAAGATGTAGGTCATGGGTTGGTTAATAATCATCACTACTAATTTTGAAACCTCAGTTATCATGGGATATCGAGATTTTAATTTTGATTCTAAGATTTTTTTACTCTTTTTTTATTTGACTTGATGGTATTTTGGTTCTTATGAGTAATTAAAAAGTCATTTTGAGATTTTATTGGGTTTGAGGAGAAAATGGAAGTCATAATAGAGGCACAGGATTAAAATATATGTCTTGTTAAACCATAAAGAGCTATACTGTAAAGACCCGTAAATTTCAAGGAATTTTTTTTAATTTTCTTTGGAATTTTACAAGAACGCAGTTTCTGACGGCACCTGATTCCGAGGCCCGGTGAGCCCAGAATAATTTTCCGAAGTTTGGCTCGGGTACATTCAGTGAACGGACGAGCGGGTTTTTCTAACTTTTGAACCGGTGCCCAGAATCAAATTCTGAGGGCACCGATGGAATCGCAGCACCGCCACTTGCTTAGAAACGCCTCTTCCAGAGTTGTGTTTTCTCGGTTGTGTTTTTTAATTTTTGGGTTTTAAGTTATGAAATAAAATAAAGTTGTGCGACAATTTTATTTTTATTTCACTTAAAGCCGCATGAAGACCACTTTAAGCTGCTTAAGCTCAGTTGATACGGATAGGGTGCTATTCAAAAATATCCTACCCCCTTGGTAGGATATTTGTGAGGTGGGGCCCGCACGAGCCCCACCATTTCTTTTCTACCAAGTAACGCACCCGCGAAAACCCGTCATTATGAATGTCAACTGGCGCGTTTTCTTAAATTCTTAACGCACCAATTAATTGGGCAGTTTTCTTCGTTGAATTAATTCTATGAATTAATTTATTTGTTTCTTAACCTGTTTGAAATCCGTTGGCGTAGTAATAAAATAATACAAACGCACGACTTCTGGAAAAATTCTTGTTGAGAGGATTTGACAAACCTCAAGTTCTTCATCCTCCTTCGCGAAGAACGTGAAGAACGTGAAGAACGTGAAGAACGCGAAGAATGCCGTCACCCTCGGAGATTGACGACGCTTCATCCGAGACGTTCTTCCCCGCCCCGATCTCCTGTCACCAACTGCGTGAGGTAGGAGGTTTCGGGTTTCTTTTAAAACTTATTTGTGGTTTATAACAACACACAGATTTAACTATTTATAATTAAATCTGTTGTTTCTTGGTCCTCGGAGTTCGTCGACGCAACGCCGGATACCGCGACGACGCGACGATCCTCTCCTTTCGCGACGATCAATTTCTGCAAAGAACGCGCGTACGAGGACTTGACGAGGTAGGGTTTTTAACTGAGGATAACAATACCCTTTTTCCTTAGATGTTTCCTTTCGAAAATAAAGAACGCGGATCAACTCAATATTAAGTTGATCTGTGGGAAGTTTGGTTAAGGGATGAGTATTCTTGATTGCGGGAAATCGGTAGGGGTTTTGTTTGTGAAAGAATAATTTTATTCCGTGGTTGTTTCCTTTCAAAACAATGAACCCGGATCAAAAGTACAATTTTAATTTATTAAAATTGTATCCTGTTACGTTTTCATATGATAATTTATTTCTCCCGACTGTTATCATCTAACGCGGAGGGTGCGGGCCCAACGAACATGGCCCGACTACCCTCCGCAGTTCTTCGTTGTTGTGCAGATTTGACGGGCGACGACAAAACGTGCCGCAAGGGCGATTTGATGATTCCAAAGTGTAGAACGGGTCCCGAGAGGACCAGCGGCGCAGACGTGAAGGAAAACGGACCACCGGAGCAACTCCAGTGGCCCGCGGAAGCCACTGGCGGCGCCGGCTGCCGGAGGCTGCGGCGCCCCGGCGCGCCGCCGCGGCTGAAGCCGCGGTGGCAGCGGCCAGCAGACCCGCGGCCACGCGGGTCCGGCTCGCACGCATGGGATGTGGCAAAATGCCATGTCCGCTGATCTCCAGTGCGTCCCCACGCGAGGCCGCAGATCTTCCAACCTGCAGGGGCAGCGCCCCGCGGCTGCCTCGGTCGGCCGCTCGGCCGAGCTGACCCGGGCCGCGCCCTGGCCGGACCGGACCGGGTCCAGCCGGGTCAGACCGGTTCAGGTCGACCCGGTTCGGCCGACCCGGGGGGGGGGGGGGGGGGGTCGGGGCGGGTCGACCTGGGCCCAGACCCCCCATCTTCGGACCGTTTTCGGTATTTTGTGCGTAATGTGATCTACGGGCCTCCGAACGACACGCCGTCAGCGGAAACACGATCCTTGGACCGAGACGGTCTTTTCGGTATATCGCATCCAAGGTTTCGGAAAACTTTGGGTTCGGCCGGGTTGGTTCGTACACGAAACCAACCGGGCCCTCGGAGCGGAAACACTCATATCTTGAGTTCCGGACGTCCGATTGACGTGCCGTCGACTTTGTTGAATTTCTCTAAGTGAGACGGATCTTTTGGCTTACTCCGCCCGAGGTTTGGACGCAGGTGGAGCACGGTCGGGTTGGTTTTGCCTTAAAAACCAACCGGGCCCCTGGAATGAAAAGCCAATAACTTCCAGACCGGGCGTCCGATTGATGCACCGTCTATTGCGTTGCGTTCCTGTTGACGATACGGAACTTTTGGCATCCTTCGCCCGAGTTTTGGTTGTTGTTGGATAGTGGCCGGGTTGGATTGTACCCGAAATCCAACCGGGCCCCTGGAACAGAAAGCTGATATATTTCAGACCGGACGTCCGTTTGACGAACCGTCAGCGGCGTTGGTGATCTCGTTGAGAAACGCTCCCTTTGAGTATACCATATGGGAGTTCGGGGTAAAGTTGAGATACGGCCGGGTTGGTTCGCTTATGAAACCAACTGGGCCCCTGGGACAAAAAGGCTAATAACTCACAGACCGGGCGTCCGATTGGCGCGCCGTCTGTTGTGTTGAGACCCCAGTGACGAGGGGGTCCTTGAGAGATACTTCTTCGTGGGACTTTTGATTTTTTGGAGTATCGACCAGTAGCTCGTGGAGCGGACCCTCCCGGAGACGAGCATACTGTGTGCGGAAACCCTAGAGCCGGTTGAGATTTGACGACTGCTGATCGAACGACTCGGTGTGTTACGGATAGCCGAGTGGGGAGCGCTTGGTTGTAGCGGCCGACCCACGACAGAGGTGCGCTTGGTTATAGCGACACGGGGGAGCGCTTGGTTGTAGCGGCAGACCCACGACAGAGGTTCCCTTGGTTGTAGCGGCACAGGGGAGCTCTTGGTTGTAGAGGCAGACCCACGACAGAGGTGCGCTTAGTTGTAGCGGCACAGGGGAGCGCTTGGTTGTAGAGGCAGACCCACGACAGAGGTGCTCTTGGTTGTAGCGGCACATGGGAGCACTTGGTTGTAGTGGCAGACCCACGACGGAGGAGTGCTTCGTTGTAGCGGCACGGGGGAGCGCTTGGTTGTAGCAGCAGGCCCACTGTACCCGACAAGAGGAGTACCTCAGCAGTCTTAGGTCAGTGAGTAGTACCTCAGAGTCGTGACAGGACCACTGTACACTCCAGAGACAAGGTTCTTCGGCAGTTACGGTTTCGATAATGAAAATCCTGGTTTGAGCTGAGTCTATGTCCTTTGTGTTTCCTCATGATTGAGATGGGTTACTTAATAACTTGGGTATATGTATGGGCTTATACCTGGGTGGTGGTTATCCGTTGATTTCATAATCCCTGTGTTTCCTCATGATTGAGATGGGTTACTTGATAACTTGGGTATATGTATGGGCATATACCTGGGTGGTGGTTATCCGTTGATTTCATAATCCCTGTGTTTTCTCTTGATTGAGATGGGTTACTTGGTTACTTAGGTTTATGTATGGGAATATACCTAAGTACAGGTTATCTG
This sequence comes from Viscum album, assembly GCA_963277665.1. Classification (NCBI taxonomy): domain Eukaryota; kingdom Viridiplantae; phylum Streptophyta; class Magnoliopsida; order Santalales; family Viscaceae; genus Viscum; species Viscum album. The sequence goes on along the minus strand of OY728133.1, from coordinate 1,945,757,381 downwards.
TTGAGATCTTCTTTGTGGTTATCCTTGTTGGTTTTAGTGAGACCTTGAGGGTCTCAGGGTCCCCACTGAGTATCGTTATACTCACCCCTGCACGGGCTATGCCCACACTTCGTTGTGTTGGATGCAGACGACAGACAGCGCTGATCGTGGTGGAGGCTTGCGGAGAAGGACGGTACCTGGAGGTGGACCACTGGGCGGGATGTACTCGGAGTGGTCAGGTGGACCCGAGGAGCAGTGGAGGCTATCTGTACCCACCCTTCAGGTGGGACTTCTAGAGGACGGCTCGACGCTGCGGCTTTTCTTTTCAGTTGTTGTTTTCCCCTTTTAGTTGTACTTTATAGTTGGGCTTGTATTTCTGGCCCCTTTTACTTTCAGCACAGCTTGTTACAGTTTTTACTTAGTGTTTACTTTTCCGCTTTCTTACTCTGTGGTGCTTGTTTACTTTTCAAACGCAATGCCTTCCCTTTTCCGGGATTTACGCCTTGGTGCTAGTCGCCATCCCCTGGCCTATGGAAGGCGGGCTTGGGGTAGTCACGACATGGGGCCTGAGGACGGGTCGTGACAAATTGGTATCAGAGGAGTTCGGTTCTACCGCAAACTCTGATCTTTCTTCTATGTGAAGCAATAGTGTTTAGCGTGTTGGGTGTGGTTATCAGTCAAGGGAGTCCAGTGTTGGTGCGGCGGCCGACGTATCCGTACACCAGGACCCTGACTTCTGATTTCCGACTTAATGCACGAAAACATTGATTACGTGTGTGTTTCAAGTTTTCTTTGTGATTACTTGTATCAGCTCACCAGGTACACTGTTCTGACCATGGCACACCTGTTTCCTTTTAGGATGGCCCACGACCGCAGCCAGCTAGGGTTCCGAGTGTTGTACGTGACGACAGCCCGCCGAGCGATGAGGACTCGGTACAGGGCCCTTTGACAACTGAGGCACCGGCGGTACCTCTACCCGCTGAGCCACCGATGCTACCAGCCCCAGCCACTGACGATGCACGTCGCCTTAGTGCACTGCATGAGTTCCAGTGCCAGCGACTGCCCAGGTTCCGCGGGGAGACGGACCCTCAGGCCGCCGAGGACTAGATGGAGGCAGTTGTATGGGTTTTCAGATTAGTGAGGACACCAGCAGACCTCATGGTGATCCTCACAGCGAGCCTCCTACACGCAGCAGCAGGCAGATGGTGGAGCTTGATGCTCTAGGTGCGCGACGAGACATCTCTCCTCTGGACGGACTTTGAGAGCATCTTCCGCTCCGAGTTCGTCCCAGCCACCCTCCGAGCGGTGCGCATCCAGGAGCTACTACAGCTGTGGCAGGGCAGCATGACAGTGGCCCAGTACTCGACGAGATTTACTGATCTCTCGCGCTACTCCACAGATATGGTATGGGGCCCGTTCTTCCGGGCCCGGACCTTCGAGCAGGGACTTAGGCACGAGATCAGGGCTTCGATGATCTCCCTCAACATTCCAACATAGACAGGAGTGTTGGAGCGAGCCCTCTTAGTGGAGAGTTTCCTTGCTAAGCAGTCTCCAGCAACAGGACCCACCACTAGCTGGCATGCGGCAGAGTCTTCTGCAGCGGGCAGTAGACAGATGACGTAGGGGTCCAAGAGGACTAGACCTACCGGTGGTCGACTGCGTGGCACATGGTCAATTGTGTGAGGCACCCGGGGTGGACAACGACTTACTATGAGCGGACAGTGTTACTCCTGCGGCGGGGTTGGTCACATGGCTCGTGACTGTCCGACCCGCCATACGGATGACCAGTAGATGAATGAAGGACCTCCTAGGCAAAGGCAAAGGTTCGATCAAGGCGGATCACATGGAGGAGGAGACCATGACAGAGGAACTGGCTGAGCAACAGGTAGTGGACAACGCTTCGAGGTGTTGCCACCACCACCACCAAGAGGTCCACCCCGACCGCAGGGAGTTGGTGGACATGGGAGATCTCAGCTTCAGGCAGCTGAGGCCTTCGATCATGGAGCTCTGGGAGAAGATGGACATGAGCAGAACTAGTGGATACGTCTTTTGTACTTCTAGTTCCTTGTTGCTATGGTGTAGTGTCTTTGTATTATGAGCATCAATAATAAAAGACGAATACCCTTGTGATGTTTTTATTCCTGTCCTCTTTTGTGTTGTTACTAAGAGGTTCCAGTTTAGACTATTGACTTGACCCTCACTTGTGAGACATCTACTGGAGGAGACCCAGTTACCACACACTGATGCCGACAGTGTGACTCAACCCTTGGAGGCGAGAGTAACGGTTGGATCTCTTGGTAGTAGCGTCGAGGCCTTACGACGTCATCCTTGGTATGGATTAGTATCATCCATGTCGAGATTGACTGTATTAGTCAAAGTAAGTGGTTCATCCAGGGGATGAGACCAGATTTCTCTTATCGGCAAAGAAAAAATCTTAGCAGCACTTGTGGGGCCGGAGATGGTCCAGGCCACGACAGAAAAGGTCCTGGTCATCCAAGAGAGGATGAGTATAGCTCAGAACTGACAAAAGTTTTGTGCTGACAGGAGGCAGAGGCCACTAGAGTTCGAGGATGGCGACCACGTCTTCTTGCGTGTATAACCTCGACGTGGATTACGGAGATTTGGACGAGGCGGAAATTTGTCTCCACGCTTCATTAGACCTTTCCAGTTCCTCAGCAGGATTGGCGAGGTGGCTTATCGCTTGACTCTACCACCTCAGTTGCACTGGGTGCACGACGTTTTCCACGTATCTCAGCAGAGGAGATACGTGCACAACCCGACACAAATCTTTGACCATGGAGAGCTGGTCTTTGATGATGGGGCGACTTTTGCGGAGGTCCCAGTGGAGATCAAGGATCGACAGGAGAGGGTCCTGCGTGGATGATCGAATCCTCTAGTGCGCTTCAGATGGCAGCTCGGGAGACTCCATGAGAGCACTTGGGAGCGGGAGGCTCAGATGCGCGCTCAGCACCACCTTTGTATCCCTAAGTTTGTGGTGAAGCATTACGGGGACGTAAAGCCCTGTGGTGGGAGTAATGTAAAGTCCCATAAATTTCTAGTATTGTTTTTTAATTTTCTTTGGAATTTTACAAGAACGCAGTTTCTGACGGCACCTGATTCCGAGGCCCGGTGTGCCCGGAATCATTTTCCGAATTTTGGCTCGGGTACGTTCAGTGAACGGACGAGCGAGTTTTTCTAACTTTTGAACCAGTGTCCGGAATCGAATTCTGAGGGCACCGATGGAATCGCAGCACCGCTACTTGCTTAGAAACGTCTCTTCTGGAGTTGTGTTTTCTCAGTTGTGGTTTTTAATTTTTGGGTTTTAAGTTATGAAATAAAATAAAGTTGTGCGACAATTTTATTTTTATTTCACTTAAAGCCGCATGAAGACCACTTTAAGCTGCTTAAGCTCAGTTGATACAGATGGGGTGCTATCCAAAAATATCCTACCCCCTTGGTAGGATATTTGTGAGGTGGGGCCCGCATGAGCCCCACCATTTCTTTTCCGCTAAGTAACGCACCCGCGAAAACCCGTCATTAAGAAAGTCAACTGATGTGTTTTCTTAAATTCTTAACGCACCAATTAATTGGGCGGTTTTCTTCATTGAATTAATACTATGAATTAATTTATTCGTTTCTTAACCTGTTTGAAATCCGTTGGCGTAATAATAAAATAAGACCAACGCACGACTTCTAAAAAAATGCTCGTTGAGAGGATTTTACAAACCTCAAGTTCTTCATCCTCCTTCGCGAAGAACGTGAAGAACATGAAGAACGCGAAGAACGCGAAGAACGCCGTCACCCTCGGAGATTGACGACGCTTCATCTGAGACGTTCTTCCCCGCCCTGATCTCCTGTCACCAACTGCTTGAGGTAGGAGGTTTCAGGTTTCTTTTAAAACTTCTTTGTGGTTTATAACAACACACATTTTTAACTATTTATAATTAAATCTGTTGTTTCTTGGTCCTCGGAGTTCGTCGACGCAATGCCGGATACCGCGACGTCGCGATGATCCTCTCCTTCCGCGACGATCAATTTCCGCGAAGAACGCGCGTGCGACGACTTGACCAGGTAGGGTTTTCAACTGAGGATAATAATACCCTTTTTCCTCGGATGTTTCCTTTTGAAAATAAAGAACGCAGACCAACTCAATATTAAGTTGATCCGCGGGAAGTTTGGTTAAGGGATGAGTATTCTTGATTGCGGGAAATCGGTAGGGGTTTTGTTTGTGAAAGAATAATTTTATTCCGTGGTTGTTTCCTTTCAAAACAATGAACCCAGATCAAAAGTACAATTTTAATTTATTAAAATTGTATCCTGTTACGTTTTCATATGATAATTTATTTATCCCGACTGTTATCATCTAACGCGGAGGGTGTGGGCCGAACGAACACGGCCCGACTACCCTCTGCAGTTCTTCGTTGTTGTGCGGATTTGACGGGCAGTGACAAAACGTGACGCAAGGGCGATTTGATGATTCCGTAGTGAAGAACGGGTCCCGAGAGGACCAGCGGCGCAGACGGGAAGGAAAACGGACCACCGGAGCAACTCCGGTGGCCCGCGGAAGCCACCGGCGGCGCGCCGCCGGACAGGGCCATCGTGGGTGAAGCCACCTCGGCGACGGCCACCGGACCCGCGGCCGCGCGGGTCCGGCTCACACGCACGGTACGCGGAAAAATGTTGCGTCCGCTGATCTCCAGCGCAGCCCCACGCAGGGCCACGACTCTTCCAACCCGCGGGGGCAGCGCCCCGCGGCTGCCTCGGTTGGCCACTCGGCCGAGCCGAGCCGGGGCGGTCTGACCGGCTGGGCCGCGCCCTGGCCGGACCGGACAGGGTCCAGCCGGGTCGGCCCGGGCCCAGACCCCCCGTCTTCGGACCTTTTTCGGTCTTTTGCCCGTAACTTGAGCTACGGGCCTCCGAATGACGCACCGTCAGCGGCAACGCGATCCTTGGATCGAGACGGTCTTTTCGGTACATCGCACTCAAGGTTTCGGAAAACATTGGGTTCGGACGGGTTGGTTCGTACACTAAAACAACCGGGCCCTCGGAGCGGAAACACTCATATCTTGAGTTCCGGACATCCGATTGACGTGTCGTCGACTTTGTTGAATTCCTCTAAGTGAGACGGATCTTTTGGATTACTCCTCCCGAGGTTTGGATGCAGGTGGAGTATGGTCGGGTTGGATTTGCCTTAAAAACCAACTGGGCCCCTGGAACGAAAAAGCCAATAACTTCCAGACCGGGCGTCCGATTGATGCACCGTCTATTGCGTTGCATTCCTGTTGATGATACGGAACTTTTGGCATCCTTCGCCCGAGTTTTTTTTGCAGTTGGATAGTGGCCAGGTTTGATTGCACCCGAAATCCAACCGGGCCCCTGGAACAGAAAGCTGATATCTTTCAGACCGGACGTCCGTTTGACGAACCGTCAGCGGCGTTGGTGATCTCGTTGAGAAACGGTCCCTTTGAGTATACCCTATGGGATTTCGGGGTACAGTTGAGATACGGCCGGGTTGGTTCGCTTACGAAACCAACCGGGCCCCTGGGACGAAAGGGCTAATAACTCATAGACCGGGCGTCCAATTGACGCGCCGTCTGTTGTGTTGAGACCACAGTGACGAGGTGTCCTTGAGAGATACTTCTTCGTGGGACTTGTGATGTTTTCGAGTATAGAATAGTAGCTCGTGGAGCGGACCCTCCCGGAGACGAGCATAATGTGTGTGGAAACCCTAGAGCCGGTTGAGATTTGACGACTGCTGATCGAATGACTCGGTGTGTTACGGATAGCCCAGTGGGGAGCGCTTGGTTGTAGCGGCAGAACCACGACAGAGGTGCGCTTTGTTGTAGTGGAACAGGGTAGCGCTTGGTTGTAGCGGCAGACCCATGACAGAGGTGCCCTTGGTTGTAGCAGCACAGGGGAGCGCTTGGTTGTAGCGGCAGACCCACGACAGAGGTGTACTTGGTTGTAGCGGCACAGGGGAGTGCTTGGTTGTAGCGGCAGACCCACGGCAGAGGTGCGCTTGGTTTTAGCGGCACATGGGAGCACTTGGTTGTAGCGGCAGACCCACGATGGAGGAGCGCTTGGTTGTAGCGGCACGGGGGAGCGCTTGGTTGTAGCAGCAGGCCCACTGTACCCGACAGGAGGAGTACCTCAGTAGTCTTAGGTCAGTGAGCAGTACCTCAGAGTCGTGACAGGACCACTGTACACTCCAGAGACGAGGTTCTTCGACAGTTACAGTTTCGATAATGAAAATCCTGGTTTGAGCTGAGTCTATGACCTTTGTGTTTCCTCATGATTGAGATGGGTTACTTGATAACTTGGGTATATGTATGGGCATATACCTGGGTGGTGGTTATCCGTTGATTTCATAATCCCTGTATTTCCTCTTGATTGAGATGGGTTTCTTGATAACTTGGGTATATGTATGGGCATATACCTGGGTGGTGGTTATCCGTTGATTTCATAATCCCTGTGTTTTCTCTTGATTGAGATGGGTTACTTGGTAACTTAGGTTTATGTATGGGAATATACGTAAGTAGAGGTTATCTATTGATATCTTCTTTGTGGTTATCCTTGTTGGTTTTAGTGAGACCTTGAGGGTCTCGGGGTCCCCACTGAGTATCGTTATACTCACCCCTGCACGGGCTATGCCCGCACTTCGTTGTTTTTGATGTAGACGACGGAAAACGCTGATCGTGGTGGAGGCTTGAGGAGCAGGACGGTACCTGGAGGTGGACCACTGGGCGGGACGTACTCGGAGCGGTCAGGTGGACCTGAGGAGCAGTGGAGGCTATCTGTACCCACCCTTCAGGTGGGACTTCTAGAGGACGGCTCGATGCTGCGGCTTTTATTTTCAGTTGTCGTTTTCCCCTTTTAGTTGTACTTTACAGTTGGGCTTGTATTTCCGGCCCCTTTTACTTTCAGCACAGGTTGTTACAGTTTTTACTTAGTGTTTACTTTTCCACTTTCTTACTCTGTGGTTCTTGTTTACTTTTCAAAGGCAATGCCTTCCCTTTTCCCGAGATTTACGCCTTGGTGCTAGTCGCCAGCCCCTGGCCTATGGAAGGCGGGCTTGGGGTAGTCACGACACGGGCCCCGAGGACAGGTCGTGACATATACGCAAGTTCTTATGAGGCTTATGGAGGAGGTTGAATAATTAGTGCATGGTCCACCAAGTCATGTTGATAAATCTTGAAATCCACTAACACAAAATCGAGTCTTTATGTATAGATATCCTGATCATAATTAGTTTATGATGTTGGCTATTTTTATTTTGGATATATTAGAGAAAAAATTTGGGTGTGGTAATTCTATTTGATTTGATTTTATTGATAATTATGGTGAAAATATTATTTTAAAAGAATTTAAACTTAGTTTTGTGAATTTTTATAGTTTTTTCCTAAAATAATTTGAAACAAATAAGAAGTTTTACATTTTTAAAATGGATTTCGAAATAGACGGGTTATTCAAAATGTGTTTTTAAATGCAATGTCTAGATTTCGAATATTGTTCAATGGTTAATTTCAAAATTTGAAATAGATTGGTTCTTTTTTCAAATAGGGTTGTAATATAATTTCTTGATTTATTTTAATTAGAATTTGGAAAATATTTTGAAATGTGTTTCATTTAGTTTTCTAAGGGTTGTGAATTTTTTTTCAAAGTATCCCTTTTTTTCAAAGTGATTTCTGATTTTTATGTGTTTGTATACCTTGGGTTGGGACCATTTTATTTGAATCTTGAAACATGAATGGATGGAATCATGTTTCATATCATTTTGTGTATTATCTAGAAAAGTCTTGATTAAAGGTGAATAGTTAGTCTCTAGTATTTTTTTCTTACTTATTAGGTTTACTTCCATTTTTGGAATTGATGATGTTTGTCTATGTTTGAGGTTATGAGTGCTGAGTTAATGAAGTTGAAGTTTTTGAGGACATTCTGAATTGATGTTTCTATGGGTATCCCCTTGATTATTACTTAGGTAGTGTTCATTGTTTTAATGATTTTTCATATTGTGATATATATGGATCTATGCCAATTGTATCCTTTTATTTTTATGGGAAGTGTCTTGTGAGTGTTTAGGGTGGATGGGATGGGTGTTACGTCTTTTTATTAGATAGTTTCACTAAGAGAAAGTCCTAGGTTATCCTACCTTGACCTAAGACTGAATCCTATATTAATTATATTCTCACGACCCACCCTCGGGGCCTGTGCCGCGACTACCCCAAGCCCGCCTTCCATAGGCCAGGGGCTGACGACTAGCACCAAGGCGTAAATCCCGGTAAAAAGGGAAGGAATTGCCTTTGTAAAGTAAAAAAGCACCACAGAGTAAGCAAGCAGAAAAGTAAACACTAAGTAAAAACAGAGTACAACTGGAAGTGTGGAAAAGTAAATGGGCCAGTATACAAACCCAAACTGAAAGTAAAGTACAACTCGAAAGGGAAAACAACAACTGTAAAGTAAAAGCCGCTACACCGAGCTGTCCACTGGAAATCCCACCTGAAGGGTGGGTACAGATAGCTCCACTGCTCCTCGGGTCCCACCGTCCGCTCTGAGCACGTCCCGCCCAGTGGTCCACCTCCAGGTACCGTCCTTCTTAGCAAGCCTCAACCACGATCAACGCTGTCCGTCGTCTGCAACCAACACAACGTAGTGCGGGCATAGCCCGTGTAGGGGTGAGTATAAGCTACTCAGTAGGGACCCCGAGACCCCCAAAGGTCTCCCAAAATCCACAAAGGATAAACCACAAAGGATAGATACAAACACGAAGTAACAACCGACACTGCTTAGGTATATGCCCATACATATACCTAAGTCATCAATTCCAATACGCTCCAACCTCCGAGCCCAAGTACAACTCAGTCCACACAGGAAAGTATACGTATTCCACACAGAAAAGAAAAACGAAATCCACACAGGATAGCACAACACAATCCACACAGGAAAGCAACAAGATTCAGCTCACATAGGTATACTTCTTCAAGGACGATAGAGATGATCACTGATCCATCTAAGTCGTCGGACCCACAAAGGATCGATAGGTACTAACCCCCGCAAAGACCCACATAGGATCAGACCCACACAGGATCGGACCCACACAAGATCTGTAGGCGCTGGTTCACACAGGACCGCTGAGCGCTGACCCACACAGGATCGGACCCACACAGGATTGGTAGCACTGATCCACATAGGATCACTGAGTGCTGTAGTCGTCATCGTCGAATCCACTGAGGATCTCTGCATTGTCGTCGTCGCAGTCACAGTAGCAGTCGCATCTAGCTCTAGGGTTCCCGCACACATCAAGCTCGTTCAGGAGGGTCCGCTCCACGAGCCGAGAACTTGATACATCAACTATCACAAAGTCCAGAGTTGATGTATCCAAATGTTCCGTATCATTAACAGGAACTCAACGCAACAGACAGCGCGTCGATCGGACGCCCGGTCTGAGAGTTATTGGCCTTTTCGTTCTAGGAGCCCAGTTGGTTTTTAAGGAAAAACCAACCCGACTGTATTCCACCTGCGTCCAAACCTCGGGCAGAGTATGCCAAAAGATCCGTCTCACTAAGAGGAACTCAACAAAGTCGACGGCACGTCAATCGGACGTCCGTAGCTCAAGATATGAGCGTTTCCGCTCCAAGGGCCCGGTTGGTTTCGTGTACGAACCAACCCGGACGAACTCAAAGTATTCTGAAACCTTGAGTGCGATATACCGAAATGACCGTCTCGATCCAAGGATCACATCGCCGTTGACGGCGCGTCGTTTGGAGGTCCGTAGCCCTGAGTTATGGGCATTTGAACCTAAAGAGTTCGGTATCGGGGGTGTCGGGCCCGGGCCGACCCGGCCCGAGACCCCCCGGTTGGCTCGAACCGGGTCGACCCGCACCGGACAGGGTCGACCCGGCCCGGCCCGGCCCGGCGTGGCCTGGCCTGGCAGACCGGCCAGGCGCGCCGGTTCGACTCAAGGCAGCGCGCTGGGCGCGCTGCCAGCTCGGCCTTCGGCCGAGCTGATTGAGAATAGGGGGGGGGGGGCGCCTGCCCCCCTTTGTGAAACCGCGGACCCCCTCATTATGGGGGGCCGTTTTTGTGCTCGCCGGGGGAATTTAATTCTCCCAGCTTCCCCATTTCCGGCCGGCCCGATCTGGCCGGCCGGCTCCTCCTCAACGGGACCTACAAGGGCCGGTCCCCTTCCGGCTTCCGACACCGGCGGCCCGGCTGGCCGCCGGGCACCAAGCTCCACTGCGGCCCGGAACTGGCTGTGGCCCTTGTCGTCCGGCGCGGTGCGACGGCACCGCGCCCCTCCGCCGCGGGCCCGTTCCGGCCGCGGCGCCTTTGAATTCTCTCGACGTGACGTGACAGCGTCGTGTTCTTGAATCTCTTTCCACGGCGCAGCGCGACAGTGCCGCGCGTATGTTCTGCATGAACCGCATGGTGCGACGGCACCACGCTCCTTCGTACCAACCACAATGAAAAAAATTATGAAATAAGGAGGAGGGTCGGCCGTGTTTGTGCGGTCCGACCCCCTCGCATTATTCGATAATAAAAAGTTGAAAACCACAAAATTCGACATGCCAGAATCAAGAACAGAATCAAATAACATTAAACCCGTACCTCGGTTTCAAGTGCGGATCACGTCAACAAGCCGCGGAAGACAAGCGTCACGGAGGTCGGGCGTCGCGGGAATCGAACGTCGATTCCGTTGACGTCGAGGTGCGTCCGAAGAGGTACGTCGCTGGAGAATCTTCGTAAGTTGATGGAGGAAGGCTGAGGAAGCGGCGTCTCCTTTCGTTGACACGGGAAGAAGATCGAAAGAAGCAGCGTCATCGATCTTCGAAAACACACCGGCTACGGAGAAGAGATGCGGCGTTTTTCTTCGGAGCTTAAGTGTTCTTCGTGTTCTTCGTCAAGGTTGAAGAAGATGAAGAGAGAGCTTCCCAAATCCTCTCAAGGTGGCAAAGGATACTAACCAAAATAAAATAAGTCTAAATCTTATTTTATTTACACAACTAAACCACTTGAATTTCAAAAGTTTGAAAAACAAAAACTCATCTCAATTAAAACTCAAGTTGTCAAAATTAAATTGAGTGAAGTTATTGGGAGTTTAAAGGGGAGTTGAGGAGTTAGGGTTCGTGTGGGCCCCACCACACTTAATCCTCTCAAGGGAGGTTAAGTGGATGTGGGTCCCACCTCTAACTCCCTTTGGGAGGATATAACCAACATGGATAAAAATAAAATGTGTTTCCACATTTTATTTAACTTCATTTTAATTCCCCCAAAACTAACGCTCAACCCGCATAAAACGCAACCTCGGAAAAGGTCTCCTTAAGCGAATATCGGTGCTGCGAGTTCATCGGTGCCCTCAGAATTCAATTCCGGGCACCGGTTCAAAAGTTAGAAATTCTCGCCCGTTCGTTCACTGAACGTACCTGAGCCAAACTTCTGAAATTAATTCCGGGCACACCGGGCCTCGGAATCAGGTGCCGTCAGAAACCGCGCTCTTGTAAAATTCCAAAGAAAATTAAGAAAAAATTTCCCTTGAATTTTATGGGTCTTAACATTACTCCCACCTTATGGATTTACATCCCCGTAAAGATACATCAAAACTAGGGAAACAATTGAGGGTACTGAGCACGCATCTGAGCCTTCCGCTCCCAAGTGCTCTCCTGGAGATTCCCGTGCTGCCATCTGATACGCACAAGAGGAATCGACCGTCCGCGTAGGACCTGCTCCTGTCGATCCTCGATCTCCATCGGAATCTCCGTAAAAGTCGCCCCATCGTCAACGTCAAGCTCCCCATGGTCAATGATGTGCGTCGGGTCGTGCACGTATCTCCTCAGCTGAGACACGTGGAAGACGTCGTGCACCCGGTGCAACTGAGGTGGTAGAGCCAGACGATAAGCCACCACGCCAATCCTGCTGAGGACCTGGAAGGGTCCAATGAAGTGCGGAGATAACTTGCCGCCTCGGCCAAATCTCTGTATACCACGTCGAGGTGAGACCCGCAAGAAGATGTGGTTGCCATCCTCAAACTCTAGTGGCCTCCGCCTCCTGTCAGCATATGACTTCTGCCAGCTCTGAGCTGTCCTCATTCGCTCCTGGATGACCTGGACCTTCTTTATCGTGGCCTGGACCATCTCTGGTCCCACAAGTGCTGACTCCCCATGGTTTGTCCAGCCCAAAGGAGATCTGCAAGGTCAGCCATACAACGCCTCGTACGGTGCCATCCCGATGGTGGAGTGGTAGCTGTTGTTGTACGCAAAATCCACCAAGGGTAGGTGGTCCTCCCAGCTACGACCAAAGTTGAGGACACATGCGCGGAGCATGTCCTCGAGAGTCTGAATGGTCCTCTCCGTCTGACCATCTGTCTGAGGGTGAAAGGCTGTACTCAGACGTAGCTACATCCCAAACGCCTCCTGTAATCCCTTCCAAAGCCGGGAAGTAAAGCGAGCATCTCGATCGGAGACGATAGATGATGTCATACCGTGAAGCCGCACAATCTCCTGAACGTAAATACGTCCCAAGCTCTCCACTGAACCCTGCTCTCTGATGGGTAAGAAGTGAGCTGACTTGGTGAGTCGGTCGACAATCACCCAGATGGAGTCGTGACCTCTAGAAGTGTGTGGAAGTCCAGTCATGAAGTCAATAGATATGCCGTCCCACTTCCACTCTGGAACCTCCAAGGGCTGTACCAAGCCTGCTGGTACCTGGTGCTCAGCCTTCACCTGCTGGCAGGTGAGGCATCGAGAAACGAACTCTGCCACAGCCTTCTTCATGCCCGCCCACCAGTGCTGTCGTCTGAGGTCTTGGTACATCTTCGCCACTCCAGGATGTACCGCCAAATGAGAAGTGTGAAACTCTCTCACCACCACCTTCCGTAAAGTGAATGGTACCATGGTACGTCCTGTGAAAAGGATGTCGTGCTCTTCTCCAAAGGAGAAACCATCAGGTGCCTGTCCTGAGGATATCTGTGCACGCCGCGTCTCATAGTCAGCGTCCTCACACTGTGCCTCTCTGACCCGCTGCAGTAGTGGAGGGGTGACTGTGAGATAATGAAGGAAGGCTGCTCCATCTCTATCCATAAAGGATATCTGCAAAGAGGCTAGCTGCTCTGTCGCCTCCTCAAGCAGCTGAATTCCCTTCCTCCTGCTGAGGGCATCGACTACCATGTTCCCCTTTCCAGAAGTATAGACTATCTCAAAGTCATAGTCCTGGAGGAACTCGAGCCATCACCGTTGTCTCAGGTTCAGATCCTTCTGCGAGAAGATATACCTGAGACTCTGATGATCAGAAAAGACTGTAAAGCGCTCGCCCATCAGGTAGTGTCGCCATGTCTTCAGAGCGAAGACCATTGCTGCTAACTCCAGGTCATGGGTAGCGTAGTTCTTCTCATGCGGCCTCAACTAACGTGATCTATAGGCGATCACTGCCCACTCCTGCATCAGGACACAACCAAGTCTGGTTCCTGATGCATCGCAGTAAACTACGTACCCTACTCCCTCCTCAGGAATCCTCAAGATAGGTGTGCTGGTCAATGTCTGTCTCAGCTCCTGGAATCTCTGCTGACATCTATCTGACCACACGAAGGGTTTCCCCTTCTTCTTCAAAGATGAGAGTGGTGCCACAACTCTAGAGAAGTCTGGAATGAATCTCCAATAGTATCCAGCTAGTCCCAAGAAACTCTGCACCTCCGTCACGCTCCTGGGTGGCTCCCAAGCTAACACTGCCTCGATCTTCGTAGGATCCACTGCAACTCCCACCTTAAAGATGATGTGTCCCAAGAAGTGGACCTCACGTATCCATAACTGGCACTTCGAGAGCTTACCATAAAAACTGGTGCTCTCGGAGTGTGTCTAGTACAACCCGTAAGTGCTTGGCGTGCTCCTCCTTAGTCGTCGAGTAAATCAGAATGTCGTCGATGAAGACCACGACAAACCGATCAAGGTATGGCAGGAAGATCCTGTTAATGAGGGCCATGAACACTGCTGGAGCATTGGTCACGCCGAAGGGCATAACCAAGAACTCATAGTGGCCATACCGACATCTGAAGGCCGTCTTCTGCACGTCCTCGTCTCTAACTCTGAGCTGATGATAGCCTGACCTGAGGTCTATCTTCGAGAACCACCATGCTCCCTTGAGCTGATCAAAGAGGTCATCAATCCTCGGTAGCGGATACTTGTTCCCCACTTTCACCTAGTTCAGGCGACGATAATCGACACATAGTCGCAAGCTCCCGTCTGCCTTCTTGGCGAAAAAAATCAGGGAAGCCCAGGGTGAAACACTGGGTCGGATGAACCCCTTTCCCTGCAAGTCCTCCAACTGTACCCGTAGCTCACGAAGCTCGGCGGGGACCATCCAATATGCTGGAGTCGATATCGGAGCTGTCCCGGGGTACAGGTCAATATAAAAGTCTACCTCTCTGCGAGGAGGTAAACTTGGAACGTCGTCGGGAAAAACGTCCGCAAACTGATCCACCACTGCAGGAAAACCAGGACTCCGCACGTCAACTGCTCCTAGGATGAGGCTAGCCAACTGATGAGTGATGGGCTGTCCTCTCCTCTGCGGAAGTCCATCCTGTGCTGAAAAGTCTCCCTTTTCGCCGGTGAAGGTGAACCTGCTCCCGTCGGTGCGTACGCATCGCACCTTGCGCCTAAAACAGTCAATCTGTGCATGGACCGTAGATAACCAATCAATGCCCAAGATGACGTCGTAAGGCCTCGACGCTGCTACTAGAAGATCCCAGCCGAAGCTCTCGCCTCCTAGAGTAAGCTCAAACTGCTGGCACCAGTGCGTAATCATCGAGTCTGCTCCCGTAGGAGTCTCTAGCCGTAAGGATCGAGCCAACGGCTCTGTCGGAATCTCCGAGCTCCAAACAAGGGCGGCGGCTATGAAAGAGTGACTCGCTCCTGTGTCTATAAGAACTGCAGCAAGGGTGGAATAGACACATATAGTACCTCGAATCATCTAGGGCGCGCCGTGGTCGTAGGCCTCTACTGCCTGGAGTTGTGCCTGTCTCTGCCCGCCAGCTCCCTGTAGTCGGGGTGGACCTCTTGGTGGTGGTGGTGGCAGAGCCTCAAAGCGTCGCCCACCACCTGTTGCTCGACCAGCTCCTCTACCTCGTCCGCCTCCTCCCTGCGGATCGCCACGGTTGACCCTATGCCTCTGCCTCGGTGGTCCCTCAACCGTCTGCTGCTCCTCGGTACGGCGGGTCGGGCAATCACGAGCCATGTGGCCCTGCCCGCCGCACGAGTAGCACTGTCTGCCTCTCGAAAGATTGGCTCCGCACTGTGTGCCCCGCACTGCTGAGCCAGTGTCCTGAGGTCGTCTGCCTGAAGGTCTGGTCTGCCTGGACCCCTGATTCATCCGTCGACTGCCTGCTGCAGAAGAATCTTCCATGTGCCGCCCTGCGGTGGGTCTCGGCGCTGGTGTAGACTCAGCAAGAAAGCTCTCAATCAAAATGGCCCGCTCCAGTACTCCCGTCTGAGTCGGAATGACGAGGGAGATCAGCGATGCCCTGATCTCGTGTCTCAATCCATACTCGAAGGTCTGGGCCTGGAAGAATGGGTCCCGTACCATGTCAGTCAAGTAGCGCGAGAGATCGGTAAATCTCACCGAGTACTGAGCGACCGTCATGCTGCCCTACCGCGGTTGAAGAAGCTCCTCAATACGCACCGCACGGAGGGTGGCTGGGATGAACTCCGAGCGGAAGAGGCTCTCAAAGTCCATCCATATAAGAGATGCCTCATCGTGCACATGGAGCATCAAACACCACCATCGTCCTACTGTTGCGTGCAGTAGGCTCGCAGCAAGGATCACCATGAGGTTTGCTGGTGTCCTCACTAGCCGGAAAACTCGTACCACTACCTTCAGCCAGTCCTCTGCTGCCTGGGGTTCCGTCTCCCCACGGAACCTAGGCAGTCGCTGGCGCTGGAACTCGTGCAGAGCTCCAAGGCGATGTGCATTGTCAGCGACTGATGATGGAAGCATCGGTGGATCGGCGGGTAGTGCTTCCGCAGGTGCCACTGCTGACAAAGGGCCCTGCATCGAGGCCTCATCGCTCGGTGGGCTGTCGTCACGCTCGACTCTCGGAACCCTAGCTGGCTGCCGTCGTGGGGCCATCCTGAAAAGGAAACAGGTGCGCCATGGTCAGAACAGTATACCTGGTGAGCTGATACAAAGTAATCACAAAGAAAACTTGAAACACACACGCAATCAATGTTTTCGTGCATTAAGTCGGAAATCAGAAGTCAGGGTCCTGGTGTACGGATACGTCGGCCACCGCACCAACACTGGACTCCCTGGACTGATAACCACACTCAATACGCTAAACATTATTGCTTCACATAGAAAAGATCAGAGTTCGCGGTAGAACTGAACTCCTTTGATACCAATTTGTCACGACCTGCCCTCGGGGCCCGTGCCGTGACTACCCCATGCCCGCCTTCCATAGGCCAGGGGCTGGCGACTAGCACCAAGGCGTAAATCCCGGTAAAAAGGGAAGGCATTGCCTTTGTAAAGTAAATAAGCACCACAGAGTAAGCAAGTGGAAAAGTAAACACTAAGTAAAAACAGAGTACAACTGGAAGTGCAGAAAAGTAAATGGGCCAGTATACAAACCCAAACTGAAAGTAAAGTACAACTCGAAAGGGAAAACAGCAACTGTAAAGTAAAAGCCGCTACACCGAGCTGTCCATTGGAAATCCCACCTGAATGGTGGGTACAGATAGCTCCACTACTCCTCAGGTCCCGCCGTCCGCTCTGAGCACGTCCTGCCCAGTGGTCCACCTCCAGGTACCGTCCTGCTCAGCAAGCCTCAACCACGATCAACGCTGTCCATCGTCTGCAACCAACACAACGTAGTGCGGGCATAGCCCGTGCAGGGGTGAGTATAAGTTACTCATTAGGGACCCCGAGACCCCCGAAGGTCTCCCAAAATCCACAAAGGATAAACCACAAAGGATAGATACAAACACGAAGTAACAACCAAAACTGCTTAGGTATATGCCCATACATATACCTAAGTCATCAATTCCAATATGCTCCAACCTCCGAGCCCAAGTACAACTCAGTCCACACAGGAAATTATACGTATTCCATACAAGAAAGCAAAATGAAATCCACACAGGATAGCACAACACAATCCACACAGGAAAGCAACAGGATTCATCTCACACAGGTATACTTCTTTGAGGACGATAGAGATGATCAATGATCCATCTAAGTCGTCGGACCCACAAAGGATCGATAGGTACTAACCCCTGCAAAGACCCACACAGGATCAGACCCACACAGGATCTGTAGGCGCTGGTTCAGACAGGACCGCTGAGCGCTGACCCACACAGGATCAAACCCACACAGGATCGGTAGCACTGTTCCACACAGGATCGCTGAGTGTTGTAGTCGTCGTCGTCGAATCCACTGAGGATCTCTGCACTGTCGTCGTCGCAGTCACAGTAGCTGTCGCAGCCAGCTCTAGGGTTCCCGCACACAACAAACTCGTTCAGGAGGGACCACTCCACGAGCCGAGAAGCTGATACATCAACTATCACAAAGTCCAGAGTTGATATATCCAAAAGTTCCGTATCATCAACAGGAACTCAACGCAACAGACGGCGCGTCGATCGGACGCCCGGTCTGAGAGTTATTGGCTTTTTCGTTCCAGGGGCCCGGTTGGTTTTTAAGGCAAAACCAACCCGACCGTATTCCACCTGCGTCCAAACCTCAGGAGGAGAATGCCAAAAGATCCTTCTCACTAAGAGGAAGTCAACAAAGTCGATGGCACGTCAATCGGACGTCCGTAGCTCAAGATATGAGCGTTTCCGCTCCGAGGGCCCGGTTGGTTTCGTGTACGAACCAACCCGGCTGAACTCAAAGTATTCTGAAACCTTGAGTGAGATATAGAGAAACAACCATCTCGATCCAAGGATCGCATCGCCACTGACGGCGTGTCGTTTGGAGGTCCTTAGCCCGAGTTATGGGCATTTGAACCTAAACAGTTTGGTATCGGGGGTTTCGGGCCCGGGCCGACCCTGCCCGAGACCCCCCAGTTGGCCCGAACCGGGTCAACCTGCCCCAGACAGGGTTGACCCGGCCCGGCCTGGCCCATCCCGAAGTGGCCCGGCCTGGCCGACCGGCGAGGCACGCCGGTCCGGCTCAAGGCAGCACACTGGGTCCGCTGCCAGCTCGGCCTTCGGCCGAGCTGATTGAGAACGGGGGGGGGGGGGGGGGGGGGGGGGCGCCTGCCCCCCTTTGTGAAACCGCGACCCCCC
Source organism: Viscum album (assembly GCA_963277665.1). Lineage (NCBI taxonomy): Eukaryota > Viridiplantae > Streptophyta > Magnoliopsida > Santalales > Viscaceae > Viscum > Viscum album. The sequence continues at coordinate 1,945,739,142 of OY728133.1, read as the reverse complement.
TCATTATGGGGGGCCATTTTTGTACTGGCTGGGGGAATTTAATTCCACCGACTTCCCCATTTCCGGCCGGCCCGATCTGGCCGGCCGGCTCCTCCTCAACGGGACCGGCAAGGGCCGGTCCCCTTCCGGCTTCCGACACCGGCGGCCCGGCTGGCCGCCGGTCACCAAGCTCTGCCGCGGCCCGGGACCGGCCGCAGCCCTTGTCATCCGACGCGGTGCGACGGCACCGCGCCCCTCTGCCGCAGCCCCGTTCCGGTCGCGGCGCCTTCGACTTCCCTCGACGCGATGCGACGGTGTCGCGTTCTTGAATCTCTTTCCATGGAGCGGCGCGACAGCGCCGCGCGTATGTTCCGCATGAACCGCGTGGTGCGACGGCACCACGCTCCTTCATACTAACCACAAAGAAAACAATTATGAAATAAGGAGGAGGGTCAGCCGTGTTTGTGCGGTCCGCCCCCCTCGCATTATTCGATAATAAAAAGTCGAAAACCACAAAATTCGACATGCCAGAATCAAGAACGGAATCAAATAACATTAAAACCCTACCTCGGTTTCAAGTGTGGAGCACATCAACAAGCCGTGGAAGACAAGCGTCACGGAGGTCGGGCATCGCGGGAATCGAACGTCGATTCCGTTGACGTCGAGGTGCGTTCGAAGAGGTACGTCGCTGGAGAAGCTTTGTAAGTTGACGGAGGAAGCCTGAGGAAGCGGCGTCTCCTTTCGTTGACACAGGAAGAAGATCGAAAGAAGCGGCATCGTCGATCTTCGGAAACACACCGGCTACGAAGAAGAGTTGCAGCGTTCTTCGTCAGAGCTTAAGTGTTATTCGTGTTCTTCCTCAAGGTTGAAGAAGATGAAGAGAGAGCTTCCCAAATCCTCTCAAGGTGGCAAAGGATACTAACCAAAATAAAATAAGTCTAAAGCTTATTTTATTTACACAACTAAACCACTTGAATTTCAAAAGTTTGAAAAACAAAAACTCATCTCAATTAAAACTCAAGTTGTCAAAATTAAATTGAGTGGAGTTATTGGGAGTTTAAAGGGGAGTTGAGGAGTTAGGGTTCGTGTGGGCCCCACCACACTTAATCCTCTCAAGGGAGGTTAAGTGGATGTGGGTCCCACCTCTAACTCCCTTTGGGAGGATATAACCAACATGGATAAAAATAAAATGTGTTTCCACATTTTATTTAACTTCATTTTAATTCCCCCAAAACTAACTGTCAACCCGCATAAAACGCAACCTCGGAAAAGGTCTCGTTAAGCGAATATAGGCGCTGTGAGTTCATCAGTGCCTTCGGAATTCAATTCCGGGCACCGGTTCAAAAGTTATAAATTCCCGCTCGTTCGTTCACTGAACGTACCCGAGCCAAACTTCGGAAAATAATTCTGGGCACACCGGGCCTCGGAATCAGGTGCCGTCAGAAACCGCGCTCTTGTAAAATTCCAAAGAAAATTAAGAAAAAATTTCCCTTGAATTTTACGGGTCTTTATATATATTGGGTCATATTTTTTTTGGGGCACTCTTAGTCATATCTCACCCTTATTCCTAATCTTTTTGTTGTAATCATCTTCATTCGAGTTGTTATCTCTCTCGAGTCATTGATTATAGTGAAGTGTTTAAGATTGATTGAGGGTGACTTTGGTTGATATGTCTGGAGCCATTTGTGATGGTTTTTATATATTTTTGGGTATTTATTAATTCTATTATAAGTATTATTCCCTTTTACCCTTTTAACCCCATATTACATTTTAGAGAGATTTAAGTTTATCGGGATGGAGTTTTGAATGATATGTTAGGTTTCCTTATTTATACTAGGTTCACAGATTGATATTGGATTTCTCTCTTAAGATTTTTGGATTTTAGATTCTTACCTTTTAATTTATTATATTGGTTATCTTCTTAGAGCATTTATTTCAAGGGTTGTGGGTTTATATTTTTTTTTTTAGGTTTTATTCTAATCTAAAGGATGTCTAATTTCTTCCTATGTTTTGAATTCTATATCATCCACTGAGACTTTGGTACCATAATGGGTGAATAAAGCGTTTTTTGGGGATAAATGTCACACCCAGACCCTTAGTTTTATATTTATTTATTTACTTTATTATTCTATAGGCTTTGGCCTTTTTTTGTATTTTTTTTATATTTTTAAGGAATTTTTCATAGTGCATGGTTTGGATGCATGATTGGAAAAACATTTGATAACTGTGTGGTAGGGTTCTATAATTTATTAAAGTCATTTCACATGGTTGGCACATGGTTTTCTCAACCATGCAGACCAATCTTGTAGGTGCCTTGGTGTGCCTGATGACGGGCGTAAGTTTGGTGTATAGTTTAGAGAACCGTGCAGAATTTGTGTGATGTTCCCAAAATTTTAAAATGATAACATTCCTAAACCACCCTCCTCATAATTAAACCCAAAATCATCCCCCTCCTCTCACTCCTCTCATGCAACACACCGAGTATGGAGGAACCCTATGTGAACTTCTCCTCACCTCTTCTGATTCTTGTATTTTCTTTATGTAATTTCAAATGGAATCATCCTAGGTTAGGGTTTCCTCTACCCCTTCTTCCCCTTTCTTTATTTCTTGTTTTTCTTCTATTACTATCCATACAGTTTGTTATAGGATGAACACTAGGTGGTTTTTGGTTCTAATTTCATGTAGATTTAGTTCATACGGTATGTAATATCCCTTATGAGCTTTTCTCTCACTATCTTTGTGATTTTAAATTGTTTGTGCTTGATCTAGGTAGGTTCTTCCATGTTTTTATCTTTTCCTAGAAATATAAATAATGCTTCATATTTCCAAATAATTTCTCATATAAATTATGTATGTTATATATTCTTTGAATTGCTTAAAATTATTTCAAAAATAGACATGTATTTAAAATGGGTATTTATGAAATTTAAATTAATTTAAAAGGGGGTCATGGTAGGGGATTTTTTTTCAAACTGGTCCTTTATGTGTGTTTGGAATTGTTTTTGTCTTCCTTTATGGCTTTAAATATTTGTGATTTTTTAATGGTATTTAAATTGAGGTTTATCTCTTGATTTCAAGATGTTTCTAAATGTTATTCATCTTTAAAATTTGTTTTTTTGGGTGTTTGTACACATATGTAGGGGTGTGTGTGTGTGTGTTTGTATTTTCACATATTCATATGAGAATATGTGAATTTTTTCATAAATGTGTGTTTGCATGTGCGTGAGAATGTGAAGGTGATAGTAAATGTAATCTTTAAAAGTTTTACTCTAAAATATAATTTTTATTTTCAAATAAGTTCTTCAAGGTGATTTTTTAATATTGATTCCTAAAGTATAATTTGAAGGATCATTTTGAATTTTATAAAGAATGTTTCTTCTAATGGTGTTTTATAAAAAATGTGTTATCCTAGTAGTGTCTTAAAAATAAATATGTTTTTGAGTCATCATTTTGAGGTAAATGGTGTAAATATATTAAAATATGATTGTATAAAAGAAATTTTTATAGATTATTTAAGGAAGATCCTTCATCTAATGATAGTTTTAATGTTTTCAAACCTCATAAGAATCCTATAGAGACCATGGACTTTTACACATATAATTAATTTATTTTAATTATAATTAACAATAAATTACAACTATGTATCATAATGTCTTGTGTCTTTTGAATATTAGGTACATAATTAGAAAGCATAAAAAATATTTTATTTAATCTTCATAAATAGATTCTAACTTCCTTTAAGTTCTTACATATCCATAGGATATCCTGGGGAATAAATGAACAAAGGTATGAGAAAAAAATACCAATAAGGGAATAAAAATATGAATAAATCATAGAAAATGGGTTGGAAGGAATAACATGATAACATAAAAATGATTGAATAAACATAAGGAATCATAACATATAGATCATAGGATCTTATAAACCTGGAATCATAGAAATGTTGTAACAACATAAAACATGACATAATCATGATTCAAGGGTCATTTTACATATAGGAGCATGAATCAATGATAACCAACAAGACCATTTCACATAGATCATGAGTCATGGATAACCACCAAGACCACTGCACATGGAGCATGAGTCAAGTTTGACCACCAAGACTGTTTCACAAGACATCTCATGAGACTAAAATTTACACAATTATTTGGATTTCTATCTGGGGACACCCATCATAACATTTTCATGAATAAGTGTTTCACATCAAGAATCATACATAAAGAATAAACATAATCATTTCCCATGGAAAAAAGTGGGCATTGTAATTATGTCATAAAGTATAATAAATGGGTGTATCAAAAAGGTGTCCATGAAAGAATGGATCAAAATCATAAATTGAAATTTATAATGGAAAATATACATTGATCCTGATAATTTATGTCAACCTAAATTGAAAAAATTAAAAAATTGTGTTTAAGAAACTTTATAAATAAAACATTTTAGTGTGGTTTAAGGAAAATATTAAAGATTATTTAAATCAGAAAATGAAAAATATTTTCTACTAAACCATAAATGGATGAAGATTAGTTTTTAATGATAAAATGAGTGATTTTAGAAAAATAATTTCAGATTAAAATTTATTAGAGAGTTCACTTTAAAATGTGTAAGAAATCTTGAAGTTCTCTTTAATTGGGCTTGCTTATAGGGAAGAATTTAAAAGGGAACCCTTTTAAAACATTTATTTCCCCATAAAATAAGGATGAAATGATTTGGATACATGAGTTTAATATATATATAGAATTTAGAATAAGTTAATAAAAATAAATAAGAATTAAATTGGGGTAAAGAGAGAGAAAGTTTAACCTGAAGGAAAAAATGGAGGTTCATAAATAGTCCCTTATCGTTTAGGAGAGTTCATTTCCTTGGTTTTCATGACCATTTTACTTGTATACATGTATGGAAAATCGTGTAAAATGAGAATGGTTTTTCAGAATTAAAATTATATGTTATTAATTAAATTATAGAATATTAAGTGGTCTTATATATCATTTTGTTCATATGATATGAGGATGAATCATTAGACAAAATGTCAATGATGAATGTTAGTTTATTTTGGTGATTTTTTGATCATTATGAACTACTTTTTATTTATTAATTAATATTATGTATAAAAACTAGCACCATAACATTAAATAAGATTTAATAAATATATTTTAATTTTTTAACCATAAAAATGGTTTTATTAACATCCTTGAATATGTAATGGAAATTGAAAAATCATCATCCTTGAATGAGATAAATCAACACATGAGAGATGATGTTTTCATTTTTAGTACAAAAGGAGAGGGGGAGATAAATGATGATAGATTATTCCATTAACATAATAAAATTCCAGTATATATGTGATATTGGAGTTATCATGAAACTTGGATAAGGGGGTGGCAAGGATAGAATAATAAAAGGAATGAAATTGAAAGGAAATTAAAAGAAAAAGAAAGAGGAATTTCCCTCTAGAATTCTCCTCCATGAGAACCTCCTTAGGGAAATTGGATTTGGTGTTTTGTTGAGACCAAAGGCTCTTGGATGTAAGAAAGTGGATTAGGAAGAGTTTTATGTATAATTTTGATAAGGTTCAAGGATTTGGTGTTGTGAGAAAAAAAGGTGGTGAGGGGTGATATTTATAGTGGAGGAGAGAGGTGTTTTTTGATTTTTTTATTCAATAGTTTATTATTTTTGGCTCAAGAAAATATATAGCGATGCTTCCATGAATAAGTACAGTAAATACAGAAATATAGTTTGATATTATGTTGCTTACATTTGTGGTGAATCATGTAATAGTGTATTTAACTTATAATGTATATATATTGTAAATTACTGTATTTCACTATTTACTAAAAATTCAACTATTTTAGAAAAAATCCAAAAAATTTACCCTAACCATTTCTTAATGCATGGAATTAAACAATAGAATCCATTTTACAAAAATAATTTTCTAAATATGAGAAATTTAATTTTTAATTAAAATCATTATTTATTCAAAAAATACAAATTTTAAAATTATAAATGATTTTAGAACACTTTGAAAGATTAATTAATGTCTCATAAAATTAACTTATAATAATACGACAAAAAAATATTAATTTATGAATTGATTAAATGAAAATAAATTTTATTTTAAATCATTATATTAATTATAAAATTGTAATTAAACATTTATGTTTCACAAAAATACCAATACTTAATTTATCATTTTCAAAACATTTATTTACTTATACTATGATCTTCTAATGGCCTGAATGCCTTCATTTTTTTATTGATTTTGATAATCCACCTTTCCAGGGGTAAGATGGAACCCTTACAAGGCCCGTAGGTGTAGGTATTACATGGACCATAGGCCTTAGAGGAATTGAGTGCCCTAAGGCTTCAAACATTACATACAACCCAGACTAACTACTTGAAATTCTCCTCCCCAACAAATTCATTGTGAAATCATCTCTCCACTTTTGCATGGCTGTTCGGCTAGGATTTCTCGTGCATGCGTAGGCTTGTCCTGATGGTAGGTTCCATACCCTCTCATTATTTCAAAAAGATTCTTATTTCATTAATTATTTATTTATAATGTATTTTTGTGTTCTTTATGTGATTTTATGTGATTTATACTATATGAAATAATTATAATACAGATAATTTCATTGATAGAAATCTCAGTCATTACATTCTTTCCCCTTATAAAATTTAAACCTCTCAATTTTATTTTACATACTATGTTGAAAACCTATGAGGATACTTATCCTTCATTTATTCCTCTAGTTCCCATACTATCTTTTTGAACTTACGGTTCCACCATAGTACTTTGACCAGGTGAGTGGTCTTGTTGCGTAGAACTCTATCTCTATGATCCAATATCTTCATTGGATTCTCCTCATAAGGGATATCATTTTCCAACTGTACCATCTCTAAATTCAGTATATGTGAGGGATCTCATATATACTTCTTCAAGAGGGATACCATGTCTCCATTCCTAAAATCCAAGTCCTATCGATGATTGTTTTCATAGATCTTCTATTTAATTTGGGATACCATGATGTGTTATTGAATGATTTTCACCTTTTCCACCATTTCTTCAACCATTTCATGTTATAGTAGCTTATGTTCACTGACTTCATCCCAATATGCCGATGTTCTGCATCTTTTCCCATAAAGGGCTTCATATAGAGCTATTTGTATGCTTGAGTGAAAACTATTATTGTAATAGAACTCAACCAGAGGTAGATTTTGGTACTGTTCTCCTTTCAAGTCCATATAACACTCCCTCAACATGTATTCCAATGTATAAATAGTCTTCTTAGGTTGGCCATTAGTTTGAGGATGATAGGACGTACTGAAGTTAAACTCAGTGTTCAGAGCATATTAGATACTTTTACAGAACTTAGAGGGGAATCTTAGATCCAGATCATATACAATCAATATTGGTACTCAATAAAGAATCACCACTTCTTTAATGTATATCTTCATGAGTTGATCGAGTGAGAAGTCCTCTCGAATCATGATAAAGTGAGCTGTCTTTGTAAGATGGTCCATAATAACCCATATAGTATTGATTCCTATGGATGTATTTGGAAGTCCCGTGACAAAGACCATGGTGATGTTTTCATATTTCCATGATGGTATGGGTAATGATTATATCATACCCTTATACTTTTTCCTTTTCACCTTCACTTGCTGACATACCAGGTAGTTTGATGTATATTCACCAATCTCCTTTTTCATATTGTCCCACCAATAGTTCTCTTGGATATCCCGATACATATTTGTGCTCCTTAGGTGAATAGATAAGGTTGAACTATGCACATCATTCAGAAGCTCATTCTTTATCTCTAGATTTGATAGTACATGTAGTATTGACCCAAATCATAAGTCTCCATCCTCATCAATCTTGAACTCAGAGGATTTTCCTTTTCTGAAAACTTCCAATTTTAACTAAATTTTAACATCGTTTCTTTCAACATTCTTTATTTTCAACATGAGGGATAGTTGAGAAATCATTTGAGAAAGGATTGATGATGTTCATTCCTTAATTATTCCCATGTCCATACATTACAAATATAATAAGATTGGATCATTTTCAATCAACATAATTGATAAAGATGTAGGATCCTTTCTACTTTGAGCATCTATAACCTTATTTACTTTACCATGATGGTAGTGGATTGAGAAGTCATAATCCTTGATGATATCTAGCCATATTTATTGGTTCATATTAAAATTCTTCCATGTGGATATATATTTTAGACTCTTGTGATCACTATATATCTTACACTTCTACCCATAGAGATAATGCCACCAGATTTTCAACACAAAGATCACAATAGCCAACTCCATATCATGCATGGGATAGTTTCTCTCGTGAATTTTCAACTAACGTGAGGTGTGGGATATCAATTTATAATTTCACATTAGTACACAACCTAATACCTTCCTTGAAGCATTACTTTACACAACAAAGAGTTTCCCACTTTTCAGAAGTGTGAGTACTGGTGTAGTGATACGCCTTTTCTTCAACTCTTTAAAACAATCTTCAAATTCACTGGTCTAGATAACGTTAACTTACTTACAAGTTATCTTGTCCACTAGGTTTTAAAATCATGATAATTTATTCACAAATCATCACTAATACCCACCTAGACTACAAAAACTATGAATCTCTATTACATATGTTGGCTTGGGCCACTCTTCGATTGCCTTTATCTTGGAAGGGTCTGAGATATTCTTTTTCTGGTGATAACATGACCCAAGAATTATACTTACTCCATCCATAACTCATATTTACTATACATTCCATATATTTTACCCCTTTTCAAATCCTTTAGAATAGTATTCAAATACTCCTTGTGTTCCTCCATGCTCTTAGAGTATATCAGAATATCATCAATAAAGAATACCACAAATTTATTAGAGTAATATATAAATACTCTATTCATTAAATACATGAAAATTTATGGAGAATTGGTGAGTCCTAAGGGTATCACTATGAATTAATAGTGTCTATACTGTTTTAGAAAGGACGTCTTGGTAATATCTTCCATCTTCACCCTTAATTGGTGATATCCCGAGTGTTGGTCCACCATAGAGAAATACTTTCCCCCACATAGTTGATCGAATAATTCATCTCTCTGTGTTAGGGGATACTCTTTATTCTTCATGATTTTATTGAGATCATGAAAATAAATATAGAGGTGCAGTGATCCATCCTTCTTCTTGAAAAAAGGACAGATTCACCCCATGGTGAAACACTCAGGCGTATAAAGCCCTTGTACAGATACTCCTATAATTGCTTCTTTAGTTCCTAAAACTATATGGGATCCATTCTATGTGGTTTCTTTGATATAGAAAAATATCTAGGAATAAGTCCAATTTATAAATCAAACTCTCTATTAGGAGGAAGAATAGGTAAATTTTTGGAAAACACATCATTGTAGTCCCTCAAAATGGTAATGTCTTTGAGCATGATTATCTCCTATGTCTCAATAATTTGAGATGGATATGTTTTCTCTCATATAGAATTATTATCCACACATGATACAATGATTCTCAAGGAGATTAATCTTCCTTCATACACTTGTATAGAATTTGAGGATGCTTCGTGTAGAGACCCGAAGCCTGACGTACATGGACATTGCATTACTTTTGCGGAATACTTAGTACATAACAAAAACACACACACAAGGATCGTAATAGTTTAGTGTCTTTGGAAACTCGGATCGTAATCTTCTAAACGTGGTGAAAGATCTTCAATATCTCCCATAAAGATCTTACCCTTTTTTTACCTAAAACCTTTCTTTATATCCTGGGGAAAAGAAAACATAAAAGGGTGAGCTCAAATGCTCAGTAAGGGTAAACAAAGGAAATATCAATCACATAATTTTCATAAGAACATAACATTTTTGGAAATCTTAACCTGCAAAAGAGAGCATAATTTCATAACATGGGATAAATCATAGTAGTGAAATGAAATCATAACATAAAACATTACTCATTGTGGCATACACACATAATCATTGAGAATCATTTCTTGTTAGTCAAGACTCATTGCCAAGACTATCTTAGTGGACAAAGTCCCTTTCTGAATCGAGTAATCCTCGTTTCAGTCCTGTTTCACTGAACCGGTATAACCTACCATTCCAGCCATGTCTATCTCATGAGATATAAAATCTTTACCCAATGAATTGGAGGGAGATATAGGTCCCACCCATCTCTTAATGAATCCTTTCTTATGTGTGCCACAGAATCATAAATCATACATCATTGCATAACCCATGTAATAAAAATGGGATTTTTAAACAACATGACATCATAAAACCATTCATATAAGATAAAGGAATTCATAAACATAATTCCATCACAACATAGTCAAATCAATGTAAAAATATGGATAGAAACAGAACCCTTTATTATCTTATATGGAAAATAATTTTGATAAAACACTTGAATTGAATTCTTGAGGAAAATATCCTTTCTTCTTCAAAATCAATTTCTTTTCACAAAACATCATGCAATTTTAAAAGAAAGATATTTTATTGAAAATAGTCATGAAATCTTTTAGAGGAAGCTTCATGAAAATAAGGCTTTATAAAACAGTATAAATCCGTTCGTGCTGTATAAGTTAAAAAAAACATTCTTCGTACTTTTGTCGGAAAAGTCAAAATGTACCTCGTACGAAAAAAAAACGACAAAAGATTCCTTTCATATTCTTTACTAAAAACTCACCTAAGGGTAAAATTGGACTTAAACTATTGCAAGTGGATGGAAACAATATTACATATTGAGGGAACATGGATGTGGATGATAAAATACACCCCAGTAAATACTTACGAATAAACAATCTCGGATAAAAATGAGATTGTGATATTTCCCTTACCTTAGGTCCGACTTGCTTTGTAAGTGTCCGAACCTCCTGTATAATGATTTAAATCATGTTATTGACTTATTACAGAATCATATTCATTGTTATGATATCATATATGGTTCACTTATGATATTATATTACCCGTTCTTTTGTAAATTCCATGTTAAAGAAGCGTTTTGGGTAAAATCGTTTCATTTATCGTAGGTGTTTTGACTTGTTGTTCTTGACATCATTATTACTTATATCATGATTTACTCACTTCCAGAATATAAAATATGATTTATATATCATATATATTCAGTATATATATATATATATAATAGGTAGATAAATAAAATGAAAAACACCGTTCATGGAGACGGTAGTCCGTACGTACGCATGAACGCTGTTTTCCTTTCCTTATTGTCTTGAAATGGAAGTAAGTAGATGACATACATATGTATATATATACATAAATCCAGTAGCTTTATAATTTCATATATTTCATTATTATTTCTTATATATACATTATAATCATTCTTAAATGGTTAACATGGAGAATGAATCTCATCGCGTCGTGGAGACGGTAGTCCGTACGTACGCACGAGCGATGATATCATTTCTATAAATATTGAATTGAATTGGAGTGGATTATACAATATATCAGAATCAATATGATGTTGTAATAACTATGTATAGTTATTCTTTACACCATTATACCCATCCATGTAAGGTGGTGGTGGAAAATAGATTACACCACGGCGTGGAGACGGTATTCCGTACGTACGCACGCGCGGTGATTTCTTTTTCCGTAGGATGGATAGATGGTGAAATAGGTTTGTTTCATACTTATAATAACATATCAGTATATGATTGATACTGATGTTATTACTTCATAATGAAACAACCTAAGAATAAGAAGTGGAAGAAGAAATAAAGATGAAAGAATTGGTAACGGTAATTACCTCTTCTTTGAAGTGCCTCTTTGAGACCTCCTCTTAGGGCACTAAAATTGGTCTTTGAGGAAGACCAGAACCTCTAGGATGTTTCTAGGGAAGTGGATAGGAGAAATTGGAAGGGGTTGGCCGAGCTTGAGTGCTCAAATTGGTGTGAGGAGGAGGGGGAGGAGGTGTCCTTTTATAGGGGAGGAGAGGGGCACCTTAGGAATATCTCAAAATATTATTTTATATTAAAGTAAAAATCGGTTTATAATGGTTCCAAAGGGTCTTATTTCGAAGCTAAAGTGGTGATGGGTCGAAACCCTATCAACCAATAGGATTTAGACAAGTTTAGGGTATTATTTTAACCTTATCAATTAGATTTAACTCTAAGTTAAATAATTTAACTTTTACCGTGTCTTTTTGTTTTCTTTCACTATATGGTTAATAAACTTACTATAACATGCCAAACGAACCCCAAATTGTATATTATTAATACATATATCCTTATCTAAGTCATTTGGCCGAACCTTAGATTTTTAGGAATAAAATAACAATTAATAATATAATATTTGATTTAAAAACTATTTTGTGTCAATTTTGACACTATTTGATATATGATTTTTGTGAAAGTCATAACAGAATTATATGTTCGAACCAAGTTGATTAAATCAACACTAATATATCATAGTAACCTAGAAAATTAGTTTAATTCATAAAAAGTCTTAAATTACATTTATTTTGGTATTTATATTATCAATTATGTCAATATTTCATTAATAAGATAATTACTGCATCATCTTTGTGTCATAAATAAATTATATTATATGATGTCTAAAAATTACAAATAAAATACCATCATGTAGGAAATCTTTTTAGATTTCTAATTAATATTTATAGTCGAATTTATCTTATGTATAACTCCATATTAAAAATGATTTACTTATTAAACTTTGATTTTAACTATTTTAACCCTTCTTTAAATAAATTAATAATAAATGTCCTAATCTAATCCAACTGGGCCTAAATGGTCATATTTTATTCCTAAGTTTGTTTTTGGTCGAATTACACTTGTCCAATAGAATTAGGACATGTGTTAGGGTAATATTAATATCATATTTACCCTTAGTTACCCTATTTACTATTAACCGTGGTAAAAAAAGTAAAAAGTTACTATTCACCAAAAAATTATTTTCATCTCATTGAACCACATTTTAGTCCTTGATATTAACCTTGTCTCTCGGATTTTCGAAATTCCATTCACAGAAGCGGTAAAATTAAGTTTTATGCAAAATTCAGTTTTTAACCTACCACTTAGTAGTTTCACTATTCATCAAAAATTGATGTTTTTCAGAACAATGCCAAAATTTCATCCCAAGCTATATTTCATATTCCGAATTCAAAAATGAAGTCTATTTTACCAAAATCATAACATAAAAGTTGCATTAATTATTTTTATAATTAAATCCCGCTGTTAAAACAAATAGCGTGTTTTTAAGAAACAATATCTATCAAAAGATTGACACTTGTTTATGTCTAGTTTAAATGTGAAATTACATCCAATGACTAACACTGTATTAAATTGTAAAAATATATTCTAAATATACTTTAAAACCACTCAAATTAATGATTTATCACTATTAATCATTTCGATTAAAAAAGTTGTTTTTTAATTATAATTTAGTAATTTTCACTATTCATCAGAATATGAAAGTTATCCGAAAAGTACCAAAATTTCACCTTAGGCTAAATTCGATACTCCGAATCCAAAAATGAAGTCCATTTTGAGAGTTAAAATTTCTAAAATTTAAAAAGTGGTTATTACTATTCATAACGGCTAGTTTTAATAATATTTTAATAGCATATCATTGTTTCGTGAAACTCAGGATTACGTACCACACACGCTATCGAGGAAGGTTGCGATTGCGTGTAATGCAAGGCAAGTCAAGGATGCGTGTTGTGCAAGCTCCTTTTGGTGTAGCGTACAACACAAGACATTAGTGAAATAAAAAAGAATATTTTTCATAAAATCTCGGGCTGTTACATTCTACCCCCCTTAAAATGAATTTCGCCCTCGAAATTCGTCGGGGTTATAAATGGTTTACTATTCGAAAGTTTCTTTAATAGAAACCCACATCGTAAAAGGGAATACCAAAACTTGGCTTTAAAAACTAAAGTATGAAATGTAACGATTACCCAAATAAACTAATCACTGGGTTTCCACATAGGTAAAAATATGGATATGGAAGAGAAATCTAACCATCATGTTCTGATGGAAATTGGTAGAGAACATGGCTATGGAAAAGCCAGTAATCACAAATCCATAGATTTGTGATGATATAAGGTACCATCTGATTCATCAGGTATAAGATCACTAGGACAACATTTTTGGTTTTCAAGATCATTTCCCTAAAGTTGAAAATTTGCTTAGAATAAATACTTACTTTATTTTGGTAAAATCTTACTTTTGTTCGTGCCATGAACAATTTCTACTTCATCTCTTAAATGAAATTTGTTATTTGTGAAGTGTTAGCAGATCATGTGATAGAATGACTGTTCATTCCATCTGTCTCAAACAAAAGGTTAGCAAAAGTTATTAAATATACATAAGTCATTCTATAGTGAGATTAATCATATATGGTTCCTAAAATGGACTTATACTTCATATATCAGGCTGCTTAATATAATAAAACTAGTTTCTACTAAACAGGGACTTCCTGTAGGCCAGTGGTGGGCGATAAAGGCCAGTTGCACTTCGGTTGTGGGTTCGATTCCCACATCCTTGTCCGACGCGATGGGCTGTCGCCCGTCCTGCAGGTTGTCCTTTTTCTAAAACTACGTTACTATAACATCCCATCGAAAATCTTCTATCCTTAAACAATACTAACTTATGTCCAACATAATCCAGTCTAATCTTTAGGCTTATACATAATACTGCAGTCCACTCTCATAATATAGTGACATCAATTACCAGAGATTTAATACTCTCGTTGATCCCCACATATCATAAGATATGTCTTGTTGGTCACATTCCAAACATTCAAAGTCCTTAATCGTGTATTCTCTTGAATACCTTAGTGAAAACATGAGTGCAGTTAAAAGTTAACACTTTCCACATACCAAAATCCTCAAAATTCTATATACTCAAACCATGATATCACTTAGTCCTTATATCAATCATGAGCTCATGAATACTATTAAACATTTCATTTTCTCGTCTTCATTATGCGCATATCATCTTATTTCCAAAAAATATCTCAATCACTTTGAATACCACATCAATAAATATTGCAATACTCAATGATACAACATTATTTTGGAATCCCATTACATAAACACTTAATCATTCCACCACATCGTTTTCATATTCAACATTGCCAATAGTGATCGCATGTGATTTCCCTTTGTCCTTTGCCTTAAGTGGTTGCTCATGTTGATAATCACTAACCCTTGGATTAGGGCAATTATTAGCATAATGCCCCATTTCCTTGCACTTGAAGCATTGAAGTGTTGGCGGTGCGTTCTCTGCAGTGTTTGCTTTATCATTAGAAACCCTTTTTCCATTACTTCGACACTCAGCTGCTCGATGACCTTCTTTTCCACACTTAAAACATTTTCTAGTCCCTTTTAGACAATCTCCACCATGCTTCTTTCCACACTTTGTGCATAAGGAAACATTCATCTTCTTTTCACCATTGTTCTGAGATTTCTCCTTGAACTCCATCTTTCGTTTCTTGTCAAAACCATGAGATGGATATGTAACACCAACTTCCATTTCTACCTTGATAGCACAACGCACAATTTCTTCATAGCTACTGAAGTCTCTTATAGCTAATGCCCTTCGAAGACTTGGTTTTAAGCCACTGAAAAATCGATCAACTTTACTTTCAGGTTGGATGATAATGCCAGATGCATACCTTGCAAGCCTTGTAAAATTCGCTTCGTATATACCAATAGATTCATCATCCTTTTGCTTTAGTTCAAGAAACTCCTTCTCCATCTTAGTTCGAAGAATACGAGGGAAGTACTTACTGAAAAACAAGTTCTTGAACTCGTCCCATTCCATGGAATCAATTTCATCTCTTTGCCTCGTATTCTTGATAAGATTCCACCATTGATCAGCTTCACCTTCCAAACGATATACTGCTAAGATGACTTTATCATGTTCAGAACATTGAAGAACTGAAAATATCTTTTCAGTAGTACTAATCCATTGTTCAGCAACTAATGGATCAGTAGACCCACTGAAAGAAGGCGGACGCTGCCTCATGAAGGATTCAACAGAATGTTGCTCCTTCCTTTGCTCGTTTGGAAGTCCTGCATGATTCATAGCTTTAGAAAGTTGTGTGAGCATGGCTACAAGATTTTTTATTCCAGCTCCCATATCGTTTGGTTGCTTAGGGGGACAATCATTGCATTGTCCATTGCATTGATCAACACGGTTCCTTCGGGTTCCAGCCATCGTCTAAAACCCCAAAAGAATAGTGTGAGAGGCAAAAATCATGCTAGGGAAAACAACATAATAAAGGGTTAGTACCCTCAATATCTAACATCATAGGTTAAATTCGAAGATCGTTAGCGCAATTCTAGGACTATAACCTATACGTATACTTAACCTTAGAGACATCCCTAGACATACCTTAGAAATATCTCTAGGGATCTCACTAAAGTTCTCGCATCCTAGTTTCCAATGGTTGACTAAAACTTTCCTCTGATACCAACTGTAGAGACCCGAAGCCTGACGTACATGGACATTACATTACTTTTGCGGAATACTTAGTACATAACAAAAACACACACACAAGGATCGTAATAGTTTAGTGTCTTTGGAAACTCGGATCGTAATCTTCTAAACGTGGTGAAAGATCTTCAATATCTCCCATAAAGATCTTCCCCTTTTTTTACCTAAAACCTTTCTTTATATCCTGGGGAAAATAAAACATAAAAGGGTGAGCTCAAATGCTCAGTAAGGGTAAACAAAGGAAATATCAATCACATAATTTTCATAAGAACATAACATTTTTGGAAATCTTAACCTGCAAAAGAGAGCATAATTTCATAACATGGGATAAATCATAGTAGTGAAATGAAATCATAACATAAAACATTACTCATTGTGGCATACACACATAATCATAGAGAATCATTTCTTGTTAGTCAAGACTCATTGACAAGACTATCTTAGTGGACAAAGTCCCTTTCTGAATCGAGTAATCCTCGTTTCAGTCCTGTTTCACTGAACCGGTATAACCTACCATTCCAGCCATGTCTATCTCATGAGATATAAAATCTTTACCCAATGCATTGGAGGGAGATATAGGTCCCACCCATCTCTTAATGAATCCTTTCTTATGTGTGCCACAGAATCATAAATCATACATCATTGCATAACCCATGTAATAAAAATGGGATTTTTAAACAACATGACATCATAAAACCATTCATATAAGATAAAGGAATTCATAAACATAATTCCATCACAACATAGTCAAATAAATGTAAAAATATGGATAGAAACAGAACCCTTTATTATCTTATATGGAAAATAATTTTGATAAAACACTTGAATTGAATTCTTGAGGAAAATATCCTTTCTTCTTCAAAATCAATTTCTTTTCACAAAACATCATGCAATTTTAAAAGAAAGAGATTTTATTGAAAATAGTCATGAAATCTTTTAGAGGAAGCTTCATGAAAATAAGGCTTTATAAAACAGTATAAATCCGTTCGTGCCGTATAAGTTAAAAAAAACATTCTTCGTACTTTTGTCAGAAAAGTCAAAATGTACCTCGTACGAAAAAAAACGACAAAAGATTCCTTTCATATTCTTTACTAAAAACTCACCTAAGGGTAAAATTGGACTTAAACTATTGCAAGTGGATGGAAACAATATTACATATTGAGGGAACATGGATGTGGATGATAAAATACACCCCAGTAAATACTTACGAATAAACAATCTCGGATAAAAATGAGATTGTGATATTTCCCTTACCTAAGGTCCGACTTGCTTTGTAAGTGTCCGAACCTCCTGTATAATGATTTAAATCATGTTATTGACTTATTAAAGAATCATATTCATTGTTATGATATCATATATGGTTCACTTATTACATTATATTACCCGTTCTTTTGTAAATTCCATGTTAAAGAAGCGTTTTGGGTAAAATCGTTTCATTTATCGTAGGTGTTTTGACTTGTTGTTCTTGACATCATTATTACTTATATCATGATTTACTCACTTCCAGAATATAAAATATGATTTATATATCATATATATTCAGTATATATATATATATATATAATAGTTAGATAAATAAAATGAAAAACACCGTTCATGGAGACGGTAGTCCGTACGTACGCATGAACGCTGTTTTCCTTTCCTTATTGTCTTGAAATGGAAGTAAGTAGATGACATACATATGTATATATATACATAAATCCAGTAGCTTTATAATTTCATATATTTCATTATTATTTCTTATATATACATTATAATCATTCTTAAATGGTTAACATGGAGAATGAATCTCATCGCGTCGTGGAGACGGTAGTCCGTACGTACGCACGAGCGATGATATCATTTCTATAAATATTGAATTGAATTGGAGTGGATTATACAATATATCAGAATCAATATGATGTTGTAATAACTATGTATAGTTATTCTTTACACCATTATACCCATCCATGTAAGGTGGTGGTGGAAAATAGATTACACCACGGCGTGGAGACGGTATTCCGTACGTACGCACGCGCGGTGATTTCTTTTTCCGTAGGATGGATAGATGGTGAAATAGGGTTGTTTCATACTTATAATAACATATCAGTATATGAGTGATACTGATTTTATTACTTCATAATGAAACAACCTAAGAAGAAGAAGTGGAAGAAGAAATAAAGATGAAAGAATTGGTAACGGTAATTACCTCTTCTTTGAAGTGCCTCTTTGAGACCTCCTCTTAGGGCACTAAAATTGGTCTTTGAGGAAGACCAGAACCTCTAGGATGTTTCTAGGGAAGTTGAGAGGAGAAATTGGCAGGGGTTGGCCGAGCTTGAGTGCTCAAATTGGTGTGAGGAGGAGGGGGAGGAGGTGTCCTTTTATAGGGGAGGAGAGGGGCACCTTAGGAATATCTCAAAATATTATTTTATATTAAAGTAAAAATCGGTTTATAATGGTTCCAAAGGGTCTTATTTCGAAGCTAAAGTGGTGATGGGTCGAAACCCTATCAACCAATAGGATTTAGACAAGTTTAGGGTATTATTTTAACCTTATCAATTAGATTTAACTCTAAGTTAAATAATTTAACTTTTACCGTGTCTTTTTGTTTTCTTTCACTATATGGTTAATAAACTTATTATAACATGCCAAACGAACCCCAAATTGTATATTATTAATACATATAGCCTTATCTAAGTCATTCGGCCGAACCTTAGATTTTTAGGAATAAAATAACAATTAATAATATAATATTTTATTTAAAAACTATTTTGTGTCAATTTTGACACTATTTGATATATGATTTTTGTGAAAGTCATAACAGAATTATATGTTCGAACCAAGTTGATTAAATCAACACTAATATATCATAGTAACCTAGAAAATTAGTGTAATTCATAAAAAGTCTTAAATTACATTTATTTTGGTATTTATATTATCAATTATGTCAATATTTCATTAATAAGATAATTACTACATCATCTTTGTGTCATAAATAAATTATATTATATGATGTCTAAAAATTACAAATAAAATACCATCATGTAGGAAATCTTTTTAGCTTTCTAATGAATATTTATAGTCGAATTTATCTTATGTATAACTCCATATTAAAAATGATTTACTTATTAAACTTTGATTTTAACTATTTTAACCCTTCTTTAAATAAATTAATAATAAATGTCCTAATCTAATCCAACTGGGCCTAAATGGTCATATTTTATTCCTAAGTTTGTTTTTGGTCGAATTACACTTGTCCAATAGAATTAGGACATGTGTTAGGGTAATATTAATATCATATTTACCCTTAGTTACCCTATTTACTATTAACCGTGGTAAAAAAAAGTAAAAAGTTACTATTCACCAAAAAATTATTTTCATCTCATTGAACCACATTTTAGTCCTTGATATTAACCGTGTCTCTCGGATTTTCGAAATTCCATTCACAGAAGCGGTAAAATTAAGTTTTATGCAAAATTCAGTTTTTAACCTACCACTTAGTAGTTTCACTATTCATCAAAAATTGATGTTTTTCAGAACAATGCCAAAATTTCATCCCAAGCTATATTTCATATTCCGAATTCAAAAATGAAGTCTATTTTACCAAAATCATAACATAAAAGTTGCATTAATTATTTTTATAATTAAATCCCGCTGTTAAAACAAATAGCGTGTTTTTAAGAAACAATATCTATCAAAAGATTGACACTTGTTTATGTCTAGTTTAAATGTGAAATTACATCCAATGACCAACACTGTATTAAATTGTAAAATATATTCTAAATATACTTTAAAACCACTCAAATTAATGATTTATCACTATTAATTATTTCGATTAAAAAAGTTGTTTTTTAATTATAATTTAGTAATTTTCACTATTCATCAGAATATGAAAGTTATCCGAAAAGTACCAAAATTTCACCTTAGGCTAAATTCGATACTCCGAATCCAAAAATGAAGTCCATTTTGAGAGTTAAAATTTCTAAAATTTAAAAAGTGGTTATTACTATTCATAACGGCTAGTTTTAATAATATTTTAATAGCATATCATTGTTTCGTGAAACTCAGGATTACGTACCACACACGCTATCGAGGAAGGTTGCGATTGCGTGTAATGCAAGGCAAGTCAAGGATGCGTGTTGTGCAAGCTCCTTTTGGTGTAGCGTACAACACA
Organism: Viscum album; assembly: GCA_963277665.1. Lineage (NCBI taxonomy): Eukaryota > Viridiplantae > Streptophyta > Magnoliopsida > Santalales > Viscaceae > Viscum > Viscum album. The sequence goes on along the minus strand of OY728133.1, from coordinate 1,945,718,503 downwards.
AGACATTAGTGAAATAAAAAAGAATATTTTTCATAAAATCTCGGGCTGTTACACTTCGGGATGTGAAGAGTGATCTACCTTTCCCGATAGTTGATGTTGACATTGTATAAAGATAGTCAATCCATGCCCAATATAGCATCAAACTCCACCAAAGGAAGTATGAAAAGATTTTATTAGAGGTTCAGTCTATAAAAATTAACTGGGGATGAGTAATAAACATTGGATTTAATAATTTACCTATTTTCTATTCTCCCAGATAAATCAACCTCCATATTTTGATGTGGTGTTTGAATAGTTTTACTAAACTTGCAAGATATGAAAGAATACATATAACCTGAATAAAATAATATGTTTTCTATTCTTCAATTAATAAGCGAGGCACCTGTCACCACATCATTTTTGGGCTCCACTTAGAAGTAGTGATAGAATATGCCCATCCTAGATGACTAGGAGGTTGTTGTTTTTGATTGCCTCCAACAACCCTTGGCTTTGGGCAATGGTTTGCATAATTCCCATGTTCCTTTGAGTTGAAACACTACACTATAGGCTAAGTTTTGATTTTAACCTTCCATTATTCTTCCACATTAGTGAGATTCTTAATATCCCTTCAAGAGTTATTAGCCAGATTCCTCATTCTTCCACCTTTGAACTGTTTCATAGTTCACTTTACACTGTTGTAAAGACGATTCTTCCCAAAATTTTGACACATGGGATATTTTGTTTTCTTTACATCATGGGATTTATCTATTGATCTTCCCATATTAAAATCCATTTTTATATTTTTTATCTTCATACCCAAGAGACTAATGAGAGTCTCTGATCTCAATTTCAACCTTAATCGAACAACAGAAAATATCCTCATAGATGTAAAAGTATAGAATCACATATGATTTTCATATACTTTTCTTTAGCCATATAAATAAGTAATCCACATTACCTTTGATGTTTATGAAAAAGTAAGAGGTGTATATTTAAAACCTTGTAAAGTTTTCCTCATATTCCATGATAGACTCATCTTCCTTTTGCTTTAGTATGAGGAACTCAATTTCCATATTAAGACGTAGGGTTCGGGGAAAATATTTATTGAAAAATATTTTATTGAAATGTTCCAGTTCAATGGAATCAATTTCCTCCTCTGACTTCATGTTCTTTATCACTTTCCATCACTGATCAAATTCTCCATAAAAAAAATAGACTACGAGTACAGAATTCTCTTCTTTTGAGCACTGGATGATTGAGAATATCTTCTTAAGGGATTTAATCTATTGTACTGCAAGGAGGGGATCATAAGATACACTAAAAAGGAGGCCTTTTCACATATATGATTTGAACACAACTTTCATTTTTTTAGGAGATAAAGGGCATTCCATGTTATTCAAGTTATTATCCATAACTTCATCCAGTTGAGAAAGTATTGTCATGAAGTTTTATGCACCCATTACCATCATATATGATACATAATTAGGGTAATCATCACATTTCCTATCACATTTATTTTCAGCAAGAGTCCTTATATTTCTATCCATTAACTATGAAATAGAAATTACAATTAGGGGACTTAAATACATAGCTAATAAGCATAAAAAAGGAAACTTTAAACATAGAGGGATACAATTATAAATGAAAATCATATCCTAACTTGTGATTATGTAAGATTAAATCTAGGTTATCCACAGTGATAGATTTATCCCTAAGATTATTGCTAAAGTTCTATAGTCTGAATCTTCAAAAATAACTAGACCTTACTCTCATACCAATTATAGTGACCCTATACTTTTATATATATCATTACAAGATTTTAAGAATAATTAACCATTAATTACAACCAAGTATCGTAATTTTTTGCATCTTTGTAAGTTTAGGTACATAATTAGAAAGAATAAGAAACATATTTTTTTAATCTTAATAAAGAGATACTAACTTCCTTTAAGTTCTTACAACTATAGAGGATAACTTGGGTAATACATGAACAAAAGGATGAGCTAAAAATCCCAGTAAGGGAATACGAATACGAATAAAGTATATCATATGGGTTGGATGGCATAACACGATTACATAAAAAGCATGAATAAACATAAAGAAACATAATATGTAAATCATGGGATCATATAAACATGTCATCCTAGAAATGTAGCAACAATAAAAAACATGACATAAGAATGATTCAAGGATCACTACACATAGAGGAGCACGAGTCATGGCTTACCACCAAGACCACTACACATGATGTCTAACGAGACTAAACATTACGCAATGAATTAGAGTGATATCTGGGTGAACCCAGCATAACATGTTCATGAATATTTTTTCCACATGAATAATCATACATAAGCCATAAACATAAGCATTTCCCATGTAAAGAAGTGGGCATCATAATCATATCATAACGCATAACAAGTGGGTGTATCGGAAAAGTGTCCATGAATGAATGAATATAAATAATAAATGTAAATTTATAAGGGAAAATAGGAATATATAGAGATAATTGATTTCAAACTAAAGTGAAATCATGCAAAATTAGTGTTTAAGAAACATTAGAAATCAAACATTTTAGTACAGTTTAAGGAAAATATTAAGGAATTTAAATTAGAAAAGGGACAATATTTTGTATAAAAACATAAATGAACCAAGATATTTTTTCATGATAAATTTTTTGATTTTATAAAAATAATTTTGTATTAAAATTGATTACGGAGTTCACTTGAAAATGGGTAAGAAATAGGGAAGTTCCTTTTAATCGGGCTTGCTTATCGGGAAGAATTGAGAAGGGAACCTTTTAAAAACATGTATTTCCCCATAAAAAAGGATTAAATGATCCAGATACATGATTTTGGAATATATAAATAGAATTTATAATAACTATATAAATATAAATAATAATTAAATTGGGGTAAAGAGAGATAAATAGTAGCCCGAAGGAAAAATGGTGGTTCCGAAAGAATCCCTTACCATATGTCTGAAAGTTTTCCACACTTGATCTTAATATCCTGGATAATAAAATTAAATCCATTAATTAATTAATTTAAAAACTTTTATACCTGTATTTTATTTATAATAATTTTATTATGTTCATTTATGACCTTTTTGATGAGTTATAATATACAATTTTATCGTTCGATAGCATTTATTTCCTTGGTTTTCATGATAGGTTTACTTGTATACATGTATGAAAAATCATGTAAAATGGGAATAGTTGTCCAGAATTGAAACTATCTATTATTAATGAACTTATATAATATTAAATTTTCTTATATATAATTTTGTTTATATTATATGAGGATAAATTATTAGATAAAAACACTAGTGATGAACGTAAGTTTATTTTAGATAATTTTTTATCATTACGAACTACTTTTGTTTTATTAATTAATATTATGTACAAACACCAGTTCCAAAAAATTAAATATGATTTAATATATATATTATAATCTTGTTAAACCAAAAAATGGTTTTAGTATTATCCTTGAATATGGTAATAGAAATTGAAATCTCATCATCCTTGAATGCGATAAATCAACACATCAAAGACGATGTTTTCATTTTTTAGTAAAAAAAGAGAGGGGGAGAGAAATGATGATGGACTATTCCATTAACAAAATAAAATTAAAGTATATATGTTATACTATAGTTATAATTCCACCTGTATAAGGGGATATGATTAGATAATAAGAAAATAAATTAAATTGAAAATAAATTAAAAGAAAAAGAAAGAGGAATTTACCTATAGAATTATCCTCCTTGAGAACCTCCTTAGGGAAATTAAATATGGAATTTTATTGAGAAAAAAGGATATTGGACATGGGTAATGGTTTTTTAAGTGGTTTGTGCATAATATGGATAATCTTTAAGTATTTGGTGTTTTTAGGGGAAGAGGTGGTGAGGGGTGGTATTTATAGTGGAGGAGAGTGGTGTTTTATTAATTATTTTATTCATTTGTTTATTATTTTGGATCAAGAAAATAAATAGTGAAAATTACATAAATAAATACAATAAAAAGAGAGGGATAGTTTGAAATTATAGTGATTATATTCTATATTACTCAAGTAATAGTGTATTTAACATATAATGTATATATACCGTAAATTGCCATATTTCACTATTCACTAAAATTTCAACTATTTTAGAAAAATCCAGAAAATTAAACCGAACCATTTTTTAATATGATAAAAATTTAAAAATTAACTCAATTTTATGAAAATAATTTTCTAAATATGATAAATTTAATTTTTAATTCAAATCATCATTTATTCGAAAAATACTAATTTTAAAATTATAACTGATTTTATAACACTTTAAAAAATTAATTAAGGTCTCATAAAATTATTTTATAATCATAATAAAACAAAACATTAATTTATGAATCTATTTTATGAAAATAAATTTTCTTTTAAATTGTTATAATAATTATAAAATTATAATTAAACATTTTGGTTTCAAAAAAATAAAAATATTTAATTTATAATTTTCAAAACATTTATTTACTTATACTATGAGATAATTAAATGATATTTTCATTTATAAGATGTATAAAGTTTATTTATACTTTCATTGGTGAGTTTACTATTCTATTGGACAGTTTACTATTCATAAGGTTTATATTACTCTTCCAAAGGTCAAGTTATTATTTCATTGGAATAGGTTCCTTAATTTCTAAAAAACTCATTATTTAATTCATTCTTCATTTATAACGATTTTTTTGTGTTATTTATGTGATTTTATTTGATTTATATTATATGACATGATTATAAGATGAGAAATTTCATTGATATAAATCTCAGTCATTACAAAGCCTAGGTACTCGGGTAGGAAATCCAAGATCAGGATGAGGTTCCCCTTCCACTAGCTATGCTAGTGAATTAAAAACAGTTCCCACATTGTCTAATAAAGTAATTACATTTCCATTACACTAATTTAAGATCTCCATAATTAGTGACATAAAATTTCTAGGTTCCCATAGCCTTTGTGACCTTAGGGCGTTTCTCCCATGATGCCTTTTAGAAATGTATGATTTTTTGTTCTTATTTTAATCCTGATTACTTTATCCTACCCATGCTTATATCATTATTTTTACCTTAACCTTTTTAGTAATTACATGATCTTGCTCATGACATCTTGAGTTTTATTTTATTATATATTTTTTACCTCTTTTTTTGATTAGTGATATTTTTGAAATTGATTATTTATTTAGGTATTTTTAATTTCTTTTATAGTTTTATCAAGAATCAACAAAATTATGTTTGAGAAATTATTTTCCAAGAATATTTGTTCAAGATATTTGGCTTATAAAAAAAATAGTTTGAATGGAAAACCCATGGATTTATATTCAAAAAAGTTTACTTAAAATTTATTTTAAATAATTTATTTTAAAATATCATTTTTGGATTGTTTCATAAAATAGAATGAATATACTCATTAGTGAAACCCTATTGGGATTTTATATCACACCCTACTTACACTACTGAATGTCTATAGATCAAGTGGATCTTGCAGGTTTGAGTTCCAATTATGAAGATCAACATTTATTAGTCTCTTATCCAGCCCACTCTAGGAAGTGGTTTACTGGAGAGTAAATTTTGGTCACATAGAGATCCTGATATGAGTATGTCAGTTTTATTTCATTATTTTACAATTCATAAAAATATGTCATCCTTGTTTTTCTTTCTGCTTATATAGGTGGTTTGTATAAATGTGGCATTTTAGATGTTGAAACTGGGGTTGTTGCTTGTGAGGAAGTTGGAGGTGAGAGAGGGGGGGGGGTTTATTTGTGATATATTTTTATCTTTATATTTTTTTTACTTATTTCATTTTATTATTCTCATTGAATTTGGAATGGGTGTCCAATGTATAGATGCATCTTGCCAGAATTTCATCAGAATTTTAGTGCTAGTAAAATTTTATTTATTCAGGTGAAATACTTGTCAATAGGTATTATCTGATGCCTTCATGCTTTACACCATCCCAAGGGGATATAGAACACCCATTGGGCCTTGTCATTGGTCATTTCTGGTATCCGATGGGTGGATGGATTGGGTTGGTTCATGACATAACCAAAGAATCATTTTGTTCCTTCTTTCTTGTTTGTGACACATCTTAATACCTTTGAATAATTATAATGAAAAGTACGGGTTTGAGTAGTGATTAATTTAAAACCATATTTTTTTGAGTTAGAGTCACTTGAAGATAAATCCACTTTAATTTGGTTATTTGTAACACCCCAAAAATCTAGTTTAAAATAATAATTTTCTCAATATATTGCTTAACATGCAATACCGAGCTTTAAGAAAACTTTGATATACTATAAAAACATTATTATTTAAATTTTACCATTATAACCTAAATTTTAAATAATTGGTTTAGATAATAATAAATAAATTGTGAAAAATATTTATAAAGTCTTTATATAATTAAAATGTATTTATTAATTCATAAAAATATACAATCAATTCTTAGTAGTCATTTTGCATCTCAAAAATATGTTTTCTTTATAAATGGTTTTAATTGAATTTAGTGAACAAAAATTATATTTAATTTATGACAATTTTTGTAGAGACCCGAAGCTTAATGTACATGGACATTACATTACTTTTGCGGAATACTTAGTACATAACAAAAACACACACACAAGGACCGTAATAGTTTAGTGTATTTGGAAACTCGGAATATAATCTTCTAATCGTGGTTAAATATCTTCAACATCTCCCACAAAGATGTTCCTTTTTTTACCTAAAACCTTTCTTTATTTCCTGGGGAAAAGAAAACATAAAAGGGTGAGCTCAAATGCTCAGTAAGGGTAAACAAAAGAAATATCAATCACATCATATTCATAAGAAAATAACATTTTGGAAATCTTAACCAACAAAAGAGATCATAATATCATAACATGGGATAAATCATAGTAGTGAAATATAATCCCAATAATCATAACATAAAACATGAAACTTTGTGGCATACACACATAATCATAGAGAATCATTTCTTATTAGTCAAGACTCATTGCCAAGACTATCTTAGTGGACAAAGTCCATTTCTGAACCGAGTTCACTCATCGTTTCAGTCCTGTTTCACCGAACCGGTTTAACCTGCCGTTCCATCCATGTATATCTCATGAGATATAAAATCTTTACCCAATGCATTGGAGGGAGATATAGGTCCCACCAATCTCATAATGATACCATTCTTATGTGTGCCACAAAATCATAAACCATACATCATAGCATAACCCATGTAATAAAAATGGGATTCTTAAACATCATGACATCATAAAACAATTCATATAAGATAAAGGAATTAATAAAAATAATTCCATCACAACATAATAAAATCAATGTAATAATAGGGATAGAAACAGAACCATATATTATCTTATATGGAAAATAATTTTGATAAAACACTTGAACTCCATTCTTGAGGAAAATATCCTTTCTAATTCAAAAATACTTTTCCATTCTTATCATGTGATACAATTATAAACTAAAAGAAGTTGATTAAAAATAAACTTGAAAACGTGTAAAGGAATATTCTTGGAAATAATGTTTTAAAAATCCATTCATGCCGTATAAGTTAAAAAAACATTCTTCTCGTACTTTTGTCAGAAAAGTCAAAAAGTACCTCGTACGAAAAATGACAAAAGATTTCTTTCATCTCTTTTACTAAAAACTCACCGAAGGGTAAAATTGGATTTAATCAATTATAGGTGGATGGAAATAATATTACATATTGAGGAAACATGGATGTGGATGATAAAATACACCCCAGTAAATACCAAAGTATAAACAATCTCGGATAAAAATGAGATTGAGATATTTTCCCTTACCTTAGGTCCGATTTGCTTCGTAAGTGTCCGAAACTCCAGTATAATGATTTAAATAATGTTATTGACTTATTCCAGAATCATACTCATTGTTATGATATCATATATGGTTCACTTATAACTTTATTTTACCCTTTCTTTTGTAAATTCCATGTTAAAGAGTGTTTTGGGTAAAATCGTTTCATTTTTTGTCCGTGTTTTCACTTGTAATTATTCATATGATTAATTAGATCATGATTACTTAATTCCAGAATATAAAACATGATTTATATATAATATATATTCATAATATACATATATATAATAGATCAGTAAATGGAAAGAAATACATTGTTCATGGAGACGGTAGGGCGTATGTACGAATGAACGCTGTTTTCGTTTCCTTATTGAGTTGAATGGAATTAAGTAGATGACATACATATATATACAAAAAAATCCAGTATCATTATTATGTCATATATTTCATGATTACTTATTATATATACTTTATAATCATTAATGAATGGTTAACGTGGAGAATGAATCTCATCGCGTCGTGGAGACTGTAGTCCGTACGTACGCACGAGCGATGATATCATTCTCATGATCGTGGAATTGTATTGGAGTGTATGTATACTATTTCAGAATCAATATCACTTTATAATAATCATATATAGTTATTATTTACACCATTATACCCATCTAAGTAAGGTGGTGGTGGAAAATAGATTACACCACGGCGTGGAGACAGTATTCCGTACGTACGCACGCGCGGTGATTTCATTTTCTGTAGGATGGATAGATGGTGAAATAGGGTTGTTTCATACTTATTATAACATATAATTATATTAGTGATACTGATGTTATTAATTCATAATTAAACAACCTAAGAAGAATAATTGGGAGAAGAAATAAAGTTGAAAGAATCGGTAACGGACATTACCTCTTCTTTGAATCGCCTCTTTGAGTCCTCCTCTTAGGGAACTAAAATTGGTCTTTGAAGAAGACCAGGACCTCTAGGATATTTTTAGGGAAGTGGAGAAGATAATTTGGCAGGGGTTGGACGAGCTTTAAGGCTCAAAGTGGTGTGAGGAAGAGAGGGAGGAGGTTCCCTTTTATAAGGGAGGAGAGGGGCACCTTTGGAATAACGAAAAATATTATTTTATTATAAAGTCATATTTGGTTTTTAATAGCTCCAAATTGAGTTATTTCGAAGCTAAGGTGGGGATGGATCGAAATAATCTCATCAAAAAGAATTTATACAAGTTTAGGTTCCTATTTTACCCTTATCATTTATATTTAAATTTAAGTTAGATAATTTTACTTTTACCGTATCTTTTTGTGTTCTTACACTATAATGTTAATAAACTTACTATAACAATCTAAACGAACCCCAAGTTGTTTATTATTAATATATAAAACCTTATCTAAGTAATTTGGCCAAATATTAGATATTTAGGAATAAAATAACAATTAATAATATAATATTTGTTTTAAAAACTATTTTATGTCAATTTTGACACTATTTAGTAATTGATTTTTCTAAAAATCATAACAGAATGATTAGTTCTAAAAAAGTAAATTAAATCAATACTAACATGTCATAGTAACCTATAAAATTAGTGGAATTCATAAAATGTCTCAAATTACATATATTTGGGTATTTATAACATCAATTATGTCAATATTTCATTAATAAGATAATTACTACATCATCATTGTGTCATAAATAAATTAACTTATTTAAAGTCTAAAAATTACAAATAAAATATACTTATGTGGGAAATCTTTTTAGCTTTCTAATTAATATTTATAGTTGAATTTATATTATGTATAACCCTATATTAAAAATGATATACTTATTAAACTTTGATTTTAACTATTTTAAACCTTCTTTAAATAAATTAATAATAAATGTCCTAATCTAATCCAAGTGGGCCTAAATGGTCATATTTTATTCCTAAGGCTTTTTTTGGTCTAATTACACTTATCCAATAGAATTAGGACATGTGTTAGGGTAATAATAATATCATTTTTACCCTTAATTACCCTATTTACTTTTAACCGTGGTAAATAAAAGTAAAAAGTTACTATTCACCAAAAATTATTTTCATCTCATTGAACCACATTTTACTTACTGATATCAACGGTGTCTCTCGGATTTTTGAAATTCCACTCACAGAAGCGGTAAAATTAAGTTTTATGAAAAATTCAGTTTTTTTAACTACCACTTAGTGGTTTCACTATTCATCAAAAAAATGAAAGTTTCCAGAAAAATACCAAAAATTAGGCCTAAGCTATATTTGATATTATGAACTCAAAAATGATGTCAATTTTACCAAATTCAAAACATATCAGTTTTATTAATTAATTTAAAAATTAATTCCCGCCGTCAAAACAAATAGCGTGTTTTTAAGAGATAATAACTATCAAAAGATTGACACTTGTTTATGTCTCGTTTAAATGTGAAATTACATACAATGACCAACATTGTATTAAATTGTAAAAATATATTCTAAATATACTTTAAAACCACTCAAATTAATAATTTATCACTATTAATTATTTCGATTAAAAAGGTTGTTTGTAATTAAAATTTAGTAATTTTCACTATTCATCAAAAAATTAAAGTTATCCGAAAAGTACCAAAATTTCACCCTAAGCTAATTTTGATATTCTGAATCCAAAAATGAAGTCCATTTTGAAAAATTAAATTTACAAAATTTCAAAAAGTGGTTATTACTATTCATAACGGCTAGTTTTAATAATATTTTAATAGCATATCGTTGTTTAGTGAAACTCGTTATTGCGTACTACACACGATATCGAGGAAGGTCGTGATTACGTGTAATGCAAGGCAAGTCAAGGTTGCGTGTTGTGCAAGCTCCTTTTGGTGTAGCGTACAACACAAGACATTAATGAAATTAAAAAGAATATTTTTCATAAAATCTCGGGGTGTTACAATTTTATAAATTATATTTCAAAAAATGGATATAATTTTTGAAATCATCATGTGATAATAGTCTGAGGATGAATTTTTGTGATTTTTCAGGAAAGGATGGTTTTTGAGTGGATAGTGAAAATTATGATTTTTGTAAAATTGTCATTTAATTTTATTGAAAATGTACTATAATAATTTTAATTTGTTCCTAAATTAACATAATTATCCTCTATTTAAAAATAATCTAATTAATTTCATAGTAACCAGATTTGTACTTGATTTTGGTTTAAGTTAATATTTGTGCTGAAAACTATTTTTTCTAAAAACTCTTCTTTATTGCAATTTTCATATTTATATTAAAATGAATTTTAGACACATATAAAAATTTAATATTAAAAAAAACTTTATGTTTTGAATCATCATAATTAAAAAAATTAAATAGGGCCAACTTAATTTTTTGTCATTATGAATAGTAACCATGGAAAAGATTTGTCACGTCGGTAAAAGAGGTAAAACTGGTTAAAAATATATGGTAAAGATTTAAAATATCTATAATAGTTGAGTTTATCATATTGGATAACTTTTGTTCAAACAAATTTTTTAATTTTTAAAATAATCGATTTTAAAACAACATTTTTAAAATTTGGAACCCAGGATTATCTTTTTTGAGGATAACTTATATTTTATTCAAAATTAAAACTATTATTTGGTCTTTTCATTTATTGGTGAATTTGGAATAAGAAATTAGTTTTTGAATTAATAAAAAAATATAAAAAACTTCCTTTGTTTATTATTTAACCAAAAAAATGGAAACTAATTTATTGATTGATTTCAAGGTAAATTTATTTTTACCTTAAAATCAGGTATTTTTCTTAAAGATGTTTTTCATGAATTTTGTGTTCTTATATTAAAATTAATTTCTTTTTTCTGTATAAAATGAATATGATAAATTGGATTCAAAATTTTTAATTATCATGGCCAAAAAAATTTATAAGGCCCATTTTATTTTTGGTTATACAGTTAAGTTATTATGGTAAAAAAGTTAAGTTATCATAGTTAGGGTTACAATGGGTTTAAAGTGGATGATCTAAGTGATAAGGATTAAAATGTCTCCAAAAATTATCTAAAAAATACTTTTTGAGTTTAATTAAACTTAATCACACCTTATATTTGAATATGGGGTTCCTTTTTTACACTTTATTTGACTATAATGTATATATTATTTAAGCATTAAGTAATTCCATGTGTGTCCTTTCACTCAATTATAAAAGGGTTCCACTTATGCTCCCTTATTAACAAAGTTTGAGCACTATATATTATAAAATACCTAACCCATTAACATCTTATATTCCTTAATCACATCCGATATATTTTTTTCTTTCCCAAAATACCATCCTTTCAAGGCTTAACATGAAATCCAAATGATGTTTATCAATGAAGAGGTATAACTCTTAACCAAGTATTTTCAATTTTATTTCTTTTTAAACCTACTATAATATATGGTATCCATTATAAAATAATTAATTCAATATATTAAATGTTATTATGATAATTTAATAATCATTATCTTCTATATTTCTACCTTACCGATAGCGAAAACATCGCTTATGCGTACGTACAACTTATTTTCTCCAAGTAGTGATGTAATTAATTTATCATATCTATTTTACATGGATGGTTATAAAGATGAAACAAGTGATTATATAATATATTTATAAAATAATTATTATTTTGGAAATATAATATATCATTTAACATATTACCCTTCTATTGGTTAAAAATGATAATGTTGCTCATGCGTACTTGTGGACCACAACCTCCACGAAGCGATTTGATTCATTTTTCATTTATTCCTTTCAAGTATGATTTTGAATATGTATATAATAAATAAATTTAATATTTAAATCATTATTAAAACTATTTATATGATTAAATTATGATCAATATTCATGTACTGAAACTACCAAACTGAAACTTATAAGAAAAAAACAGTTAACACTCAAAAATAATGATTTTAATAAAAAATTATTAATAATTTGGTGTTTAAATGTTATAAGTGGATCATATATGATATTATAAGTATGTATATGGTTATTTTATATAATTATAATAAATTTAAATTATTATACACGAGGTTAAAATTACTTACAAATCAAGTAGTACCTGAGGTAAGGGTTTTTCATCTCACTTTAGTTTTTGTGAAACATAATCCATATTGACCACTTATTTCCTTCATGATGCAAGGTTTTATTAGAGTTTAATAAAAATTATATAGAGAATTGGAAGATATTTAAAACCCTTTTATGAGTATCTTAATGCAATATAATATAAAAATACATGTAAAACTAAAATGAATAAATACTATAAAACATATCATTCAACGATGGTGTTTTGGTTTGATATGTTTGATATAGATCATCAAAGTGGAAAACAAAAGCTTCACACCTATGAAGAAATACATGAGAATATCTTAATCACTCAACATTAAAATGGTATCCTATACTCTTTAATGGATTCATAGAATCTTAGGTTCGAAGGATATAGATAAAGAGGTATTTGGGTTCTTGAGAAGTCCATCCAAGCATCGTGAAAATGTCTACACACATTTTCATCATATAATAATGGTTTATATAGTCCTAGGGATTCTATTTAATAATGAATGAATTATATCATGTGTTTATAATTTATTATTTAATGCCTTGTATATTTCATACATCATATGAATGAATTCAATTAACACCCATTCATTTCATATTATAAAACATTCCTTTTAATGATAACCAAGGTGGGGAATTGGTCCATTGTCTATCCAATAATACTAACATAGGAATTATATAATTATATATATATATATATATCCCATTATTATTTAAAAAAAATTTCATGCATTCTGTAATATATATATATATATATATCATATATATATAAGGATTTAGAGCATATATCCCTTCCAATCCCCCACTTTCATTAAATCCTAAAGACTTTGTGCCATTTAACCTTATATTATATCATATACAATAACTTGTGAAATTATATACCAAACTCTTTTTGGGTATCTCTCTAAATCACTTTTGGAAATCTATCATTAATTTCAACTTTGTATCATATCATATGAAATATCTTGTGAACAGCCATACATAACACTTTTGGATTAACACTAAAACACTTTTAGAGTATCTCTTCGAGTCAAACTCAATACTATTTTAGTCATCCAAATATTGAGACCCCATGGAACTCTATAGCATTGGAAACAAATATGTATCTCTGGAATAATACTTGTAACCAAATAACAGCCTCTAGAAAACATCAATTCTACTCAATCTATAATGGAATCTAGAATGATCTCCGTCAAACACATGTATCAATATACCTATTTCCATCAGTATGAATTATATGAAAATGTGAATTATAAAATTTCTCCCTTTCTATAAGACATCGAATAATCATGGGACATGGAACATGTCAAACCCAAATATCCAACTCATCTATTCATGATTTATATAGTGTAAACTAATTTTATCGATGAATACATCACATATCATTCGTCTTTATGGATAATCACATCACATATACCTTATCCAAACACACACACACACACACAAAATATCTAGGTCTTTCCATGCACTCCCATAGTGTATCTCAATCAAGATCCCAAATTTCATACTCATCATACAAGAAGAAAAATCTGGTCTTGGTTAAGTTTCAACTGGTGAAAAGATCAGAAACATACCCAACCACCCATATACTAGCTAAGTCAATATATATGCTTATATAAGTAGGATATAATAGTCCGAATGTTTTCATGATGGGTATCCTAAAAACCTATGGTAATTGGGACTCAAATATGATCCATGCACCCCTAGTACATCGAAGACATCTGTATGAGACTCTATGTTGTATACTTAGTTGGTCATCTAGTGCACACAAAGAATATTTTTCTCTACTTGGTGCCTCAAGAGAAAATTATGTATCTGTAAAAAATAATTCTACTCATGATAACCTTAACATTTATTCATAACCTATCAGACTCTATAATGAACATCAGTTAGGGATAAACTCAAATTAAAAATTTGAGAGGTCGACTATCATTGTGCTTCTCAAAATGTATATCTATAAATACATTTAAGTAATCAATGTGAAACAATGATAAAATGGATGTTTCCTTTAATGTGATACATTTTAATATTCTTAAACTCTTTAATAATATTTAACAAACCCAAAATAAGCACCAATTTATCATATCATATATGATACACTTTTAGATCATCCTTATGTTTTTTTCACTTTCTTGGTTTTGTTAACTCTTTACATCATATATAACCCATGTTACTTCTCTATGTGACTATTTGATAAAATCGTCCCACTAAACCTTTTAGTGAGAAACGTATACGAAGAAATATTGTTTTAATAATGGTAATATTTTGGAATCGTATTCCTAACAGTTCAACTTCTCAAACATATTCAAACTTATTAAATTCAAAATATTAAATGTTATAATGTAAACTTATATTGTCTACTTATAACATTTTCTATGTTCATCATAATTCTTAGAAAGCTATTCCATCAAAATATTTCCTTGAAATAATGTAACTACATACATTATTTCTTATTAATATATCTTAACTCGCTTAGAATATTAATTAAATTTAATTTGAAACTTAGACTTGTATAATTTTTATATTTGTTAATTTTGAACTTATTTAAGTCCAAATATAACCCCACTATAAATTTAAAAACTATATCCTTTTCAATATATTTTTCTAATAATAAAAAAAGTAATTTATGTTTAGTAAATAATACTTATTTCCTTATTATATAAATTTTTAACAAATAAACTATTGTTTCCATATCATATACAATATTTTATGTTTTTGAAACAATTTCTTTTAAAAATATATAATTCTAGATAAAGAATTTTTATCCATATATTCTTCTAATTTTTTTTATAGAAACTAAATAATCATAAACCATGCATGTTATAATCTATCTCATTTTATTCAAACAACCATTTTTTTAAAGCTCTTATCAAGAGAAAAATGATAAAATAGACAAATTTATGAAAATTCCATCTGACATTGAAGGATTCAAGTCTCTAATATAACAACTCATTTTCTTTGTCACTTGTATGTCAACTTCAAGATTTATCATTAATTTACTTCTTATATTTATATTGTTTACTATATATTTACAACATTTGTAAAATATATGATTATAATTACATGCCATTCAAAAAAAGAAATTAATTCTATATTCTTCATACCTGAAGTGGATTCTCTACATGGATTCTTACATCCGTTCAGGTAATATGATTGATTTATTCTTCTATTTTCAATTTATCCACAATGAAAACATTGTGCTTCCTTTTTATTTCTCAATTCAATAGGTGGTGCAGACTTTCTATGACCTCTTTTCTTCTATTTTTTCTTTAACCTTTACCCTTATACTTTTGTACCATCAGTATAGTACTCAATCTTGGACTACCCATGTCTTGTTTAGTAATCATCAACATATTAAGGTGACTGATTAATGTTTTTCAAAGTTTATTAATATTGTAATTCACAACAAACTGCAAGAAGATTTCCAATGGTGACTATAAAATGAAATCTGTTTCCAACTAAAGATTTGTAGGTGAACCAAGTGTCTCCAATTCATTAACATATCAAATAATATTGAGTATATCAGTGTAGGATGAGTCACTTTCTATCATTTTATATTGAAAAAGTCCTTTAGATAATTAATATCCTTAATGCCTTAATTTCTCTTAAAAGAGCCTCTACAGGTTATCAATCACTTGAACGGTATTAAAGATCAAATGTTTCAATTGAAAAATTGACTCCATAGTAATTATCATTAGTGTAGGGATAACATGTTCATCCTTTATAAATTTATCAAAGTCATATAAATCTCTTTAATGCAATAATTCACTTATTGGTTTCTTTGGAAGAGGTTATTCTAACACATATAATTTTTATTCATGTTTGAGAATGATTATCAAATTACTATACCAATTGAGGATGTTTATTAAATTAAGTTTTTCTTTATTAAGGACTGATATTATGTTCAAGAATGATGAAAATTACATTTATCTATAACATAGGTTTTTATCGGATGAATATTATGTTTCATAACCATTCAATATGGAATTTTATTAAATGAGATCCCACTAAAATGATAACCCCTTTTTAAAAACAAACCATATCAAATAGTGGTCCAAGATCCATATTTCACTAAGAAATGAGTATTTTAAGGAATTCCTCTCACCACTTAGCTATTTAGGTAGGGAATCATCCGAATCATATCATATATGATTCTTGTATAATTGAGAAGATAAACATTTTTCCTACCCATCATATAAATGGATAAAATAAACTACATTTCTCTAGTATCCTAACTATTAGGGATTCCCAATTAGTGTAACTAAATAAAATTACAAGAATAATACAAAAAATAAAAATCAATGGATACTCATTTTTATCTCAATAATACTCAAAAAATAATCCAAAGTCACTTATAAATTTACTTACATAACATAATCCATGGGTACTCATTCTAAGCTAAAAAATACCTGGTTTAATGATCAAGGTGTTGATAAGTGCCTCTTTTAAAGGAATCTCACACCTAGTATTTGAAGTGGTTTTTTATCACACCATCTTATCTGATGTTATTCCCTTTTATGTATTCATACTTAAAGTAATTTTAGGTTGGAATCCTATTACCTTCACTAAATCAATATGTTCAAACCATATTGATGTTTAACCCTTTAAAGAACCCACAAGTTTGTGTTACTCACCCATAAATATAAGTCAAACATATTCATACATAAATAAATAAATCTTATACATAAGTTACATGAAAAATAAATGTTAAGGTTTAGAATTATATGATATTGATAATCTCCAAATGATTAAGTCTAGAGTGATGAATATCCAACCCCTTTCACTAGCCTAGGAAAGGAATACGCCTCCAGGTAGGTAGGCAGTCTTACCCCAAGTTCCTCTACCCAGGGATAAATTACTCAAGAGAGAATCCAATTAATCATAATTTTAACACCTAATATGTATATTCTATATTCAAAAACTAAATTTGAGTTCATAACTCCTAATAGAAATTGAGGTCAAGTGTGATGAAAAACTAAATTCATTATCATACCTAGCATATAATTCAAGGATTTATTCTATAATCTATTTAAAATTTTAAACTAAAGCATACAAAACTTTCATATTTCTTATACAATTTACCAAAAATGAATATAGAATGTAATAAACCTTGAATAAATGAACAATTGAAATATTTAAACATGGGATAAACATTTATAATTTTTTTTAAATAAAATATAACAATAAAACCTTATATAATTTTAGTTTTCAATTTATATACATTCAATAATTTTTAATATAAACATTTTATATTCATTCCAATATGAAATATTTCATATTTATCATTATATGGAATATCCATTTTAAATATATAATATTATATGAATTATCAACTATTTTTAATCGAATTTATATTATGTATACATTTTACATAATATAAAAAATCATATAATTAATAATTATTTAAATCTTAATTATATAATTCATCAAAACACTTTTTATGTGGCTTAAATAATATCCAAACAGGGCCCCCTTTTATTTTTGGGCAACTTGAAAAAATAAATTTGGAACAATTCAAAATTAAATATAAACACTTTATATTTTGTCCATATTTCATATTCTATAACATTTTATAAATTATTTATTATGATTTCTAAATAAATAATTTCATTTTATATAATTTGGTTAAAAGTTATTTCAAATATTAACATTTAATATTTGGGAAAAATAAATGTTTCATAAAAATTTATATAATTTGTTCTGAACCATTTGTAATATATATATTTATTTAAAAATTCTTGTTAAATTAAATATTTCCAAAATACCCTTTATAATGATTTATAAATACTTTATAACTCATTAAAAACATTTAATAATTTAAAGAAAATTTTAAAAAACATTATTGTTTACACTTACATTGAATCTATATTCTACATAAGGGTATACACCCTCAACCCTTATGCAGGCCTTCTGGAATCCTCGATTTGTAAAGGTATAGATTAGATATACCTTTACATAACAAATCTATATAAAGGTAAGTCTCAAATAACCCCCAAATATACCACATGTATGACAAGATAACTTTTACATAGGTTTCATTATATAAGGGTAACTCTGTATAACCGTTACACAAATCCTATATGTGTAAAGGTAGGTTGTTGATACCTTTAGGTGATACATTTACTCATAAAGGTAAGTTTTTCTGACCCTTACATAGAACGTTCTATGTAAGGGTATGTCAAGATGACCCTTATATAGAACACTCTATGTAAGGTTAATTATATGGTTACCTTTATGTAACCCAATTACATAAAGGTAAACTATTTTTTTAAAAAATAATTTGCAAAAATCGAAAACACTTCATTATTTTTTGTTTATTCTTTATTTAAATGAACGATCTCATAAAACCTAAGCATGTATTCTAATTTTTGGGTTTTATTAGAGTCTAATAATAATTATCAAATGCTATGGAAGTGATTTAAAACCTTTTTCTGAGGATCTCTATTCAAGATAATATGAAACCACATAAAAAACTAAACTAAAGAAATATTGTATTACATAATATTCACTAAGGATTTCTTGGTTTGATATGATTGATGTAGTTAAAAAAATTTGTAAATAAAAACTTCCAATCTCTGAGTGTATCCATGGGATTATATGAATTGATCGATGTTTAAACAGGGTCCTATCCTCCTCCATAGCTTGGTAGAGCCTCAGGTGGAAAGGAAATAGAAAAAGAGGGATTTGGGTTCCTAGGAAGTTCGACCAAGCACCGTGAAAATATCTAAACACATTTTAAACATATAAAAATGGTTTATAAAGACATTATGATTATTTTTAGTGATTCATGCATTAACTCGTTTATTTATAGAGTGTGAGTTAATGCCTCATATATTTCATACATCATATAAATGAATGCCTTTAACTATCATTATTTTTATCTTATGAAATGTTTATTTTAATGATATACAAGGTGGAGTACTGATTGGTTGTCCATCCAATACTAGAAATGTAGGTAGTATCGAATAATATATATGTATCCCATTATGCATGAAAATCAAAATTTTCAAGCACGGAATAAAATATATATGTCATATATATAAGGCTTTATGGTGTATATCACTTTCACATGTGGTGTAAATACCACCCCTTTGATATTTTATAACATTAATCTCTTTATATTCATGGAATTTAAAGTTTCATTTGAAGTTATTTCATTCATGGAGGTTATGATTCAAAATTTAACAAAGCCACAAGGGTTTATTTCATTATCTCATCCTTATTCAGAATTATTTATGTCTAAGTTTAAATTGGGGGAATTATATGATATTTATATCTTAAAACCATTAATTTTTTTCTCCTTTATTTATTATTATAATTTTCAATTATTAGTTCCATTTTTACCCTCTTATTCTTTCAAAATTACCAAATAAATATTTTTTAGGAAAAATTACTTTGTTTTTATACTTGGTTGGAAATATTTTTCTTAGATGTCCATATTTTCTTAAAAATGTTTTCAATAATATTTTTATTATTATAAAATTATTTATTAAAGTCATTTTTACCCATGTTTAACTTTCTATAAAAATATTTAAAAGGAATACTATTTTTTATGCACTTTTTTCTAAAGGTGTGAATGAAATATATTTTTTAATGTACAATGCATATACTATTTTTCATACCATCATAAATAATATTTTCATTGAATATTCCTTTAAAAGATTTCATGCTTATTTACAAATAACATTTTTTCCTAATAATTTTTGATTTTAAATAAGTGATTTCAAAATGAAAAAGTATTTTCCTTAGGAAATATTCTAATGATATTTTTAAAGTAATTTCACCTATATTAATATATTTTAATGAATATTATACTTTAATGATGATATAATTTATTAATACCATCCACTAAATTTTACTATATGGATTATGATCACATTTTTCTATTTATTGACTGGCTAAAATATTAATAATTTTTGAATACTAATTTTTAAATATGAATGTTTATGTTGATTATGTATTTAATTGTTATTCAAAAAATTTATATAATTAATGAATTGTACATAGTAAGTGATGTGTGGGGCCTATTATAGCCCCTTGAGACATCAGTAGGTCTCATGAGATAAACTAGTTTGGGTATTTGGTTTATGCCTTAACTAGTTACATATAATGTCTTGGAACAAATCCTTGAAATTAATATTATAATGTATGTTATTATGAATTATATCATTATAAAACTAGGTATCCTTATCCCTGTGATTATTTATATTTTTATTTCATTCATGCATTTATTACCCTTTTTATGATATTAGTCATATTTCATATTTGATTATTATTTTTTCTATTCCTTATTAATTCCATGATAGATTCCACTATATTCATTTCCTTATTAAGAATATGAGTTCGCACTTTTATTTTATTTCTTTTACCAATGATTTTAGGAAGTGTACTATAAATTATATTAATGGATATGTTATAGGAAATGATTAATTTTTCCAAGAAAATACTATTTTTTATTTTGTGTTTTTTTAAATGTAATATGAGATTCAATCATGTATCTAGTTTTCCAAGATTACTAAACTATTTAATACCTCTAGATGGGATCACTTATATATAGTGCCAATGTAATAAAGTTACCACCAAATCTATGCAACTAGGTTTGAAGTTGTTATAGTTGGTATTAGAGGAAATTTTGGTAAAAAACTTTGGAACTAGATTTTGTAAAACATAGATTAGGGAACATAACCCTATGATAAAATCTAAGACTATTTCTAATTATAGGATAATATCATAATTGTTTTGGTAAGGTAGAGATTATGTGTAATATCATAATTTTTTGGTAAGGTAGTGATTATGTCTGTTACTTTTATGTGTTTTTCCTAGAAATACATCCATATCTGGATTCTAAAAATGTATATGGTTTTGGTACAGATGCATCTAGGGGTAATAACCATAAAAAGAGTTAGTAGAGGAATTCTTGACCATAATTATAGTTCATGATGAATGGGCCCTTACTGTGCACCTAGTTTGACACTCCTCGGGGATATTCTTGGGTTAATTTACAATTTCTTTACACACAATTTTAAAATGTTTGAAAATATTTTTATGATTTTAGAATATTACCAATGATACTAATCTTATTTTTCTAAGATTATTATTATAAGATTAACGATGCATAAATTTTCTATTTATGTTAAGTGTTTCACCAGTTTTAGAATTATATGTTATGATTTATAATGTTATGATAAAATCTAGTATATATCATTGTTTAGAAACAGAACCCAATGAAATGAATAGAAAACATATCAACACCCAAAATTAATGTAGGGATTTACTTTATGATAAAGTAAACATTACTATTGTTGGAGCTAAGAACATTATGACTATATTAGGACAATTGGATCTAGTTATGACCAATAAATTTTCTCATATTGAACAACCTATTACTTAATAGCGCAATGTATTGATGTCAGACCAATTAATGTGGTATAAACCTCTATATTTTAATGGAACTAATAATCCATTGATAGATAAATAGTGGATCAAGACATTAGATAAGATATTTTAGGCTTTAAGAAGTAATAGAAGAGAGATGGTTATTATTGTAGTGTATTTTATAAATAAAGATATTGATAAATGGTGATCATTGATTCAAAATACAAATGAAGATAAGGATATATAGAGAATGGAATAAAATATTTCTAATAAGATATTATTTGAAAAATACTTTCCTTATGAGAAACGAGTTGATATAGAAATATAATTCATCAAACTAAGATAGAAGGAAGATGAAAGTGTTATCGAGTATGAGGTAAACATTATAATATTAACAAGAAATGATATGAACTATGTACATAATCCATAAATAAATATTGTTAATTTCTTTTACAGGCTAAATCAAAGCCTTTGAGGGGCAATAGTATCTCAAGAATTTCTTTTTCATATAATGATATGGTATGGAGTTCTATCAGGATAAAGAAAGAATTATCTAAGTTATATATTTTTAAAGGAAATCAAGATAATATGAGGATGAATGAGTACTAAAAAAATAAATTAGGCTATGGAGAATAAGGGAAGGATTTAACTTCACACATATGATAATTGTTGAAAGAAACACCCTCGTACTTTCTTGAAGGGAAAGGGATTTTACTTCAAGTATAGAGATAAATTCCATCAGGCATGTAAGTGAAATCACAAGAAAGAAGCTGAAAATTTCCATTGATTCAATTTTAAGGAGACAGGGAACTAAAAAAAATAATTCCCCAAGAATTAAGATAATTTATCTTAGAAATGGTTAAGGGATAAAGTTTAAGATTATGTAATTACTATAGTTGATTTTGAAATCCACTAAGTTGTGATAATAGGTTCTTTGATTATAAACTCATGCCTCATTTGATTATAGATCTATGAAATATTACATATTTTTCTTGGATAATTGAATCTTACCTTGAAACTCTAATGAAATAATTATCAATCAAGATACATAGTAGGAATCTGGTTATAATATATTGAGAGGTTTCAGTTAAGATGAATTTTTATTCCCTAGTTATAAACATGGTTGCTATGCTTATTTATGGATTTGAAATAATATTGATTTTTGGGGTTTATTCAGTTTTTAGGATTTAATAATTAGCAGATAACACATAAAATAATATAGGAAAAATACATTGAAATAAAAAATTTATCCTTTTACCTTCATTTCATATGAATTGAAAGTCATCTTTATCCCTTATTGATTTATGTTTTTTTGTCCCTTAACTTTCCTATGGCCATGTTATTTATCAATCATTATTATTATTTAGATGTTATTATTTATCATCCATATCAATATTTCCAATTATTGATAATTTTATACTTATATGGTAACCTGATTGTGTTTTATTTTAGATAACCTTTAAGTCTCTTTTTTACCCTTTTCAAAGGAAGGTTTATTTTTTTTGCATAATGTGGGTTTTCAATAATTTTTTTTAAAATATTGAACCCTTGATAACCAAGATAAATAATCATGATAATGAAATTAATTTAAGGGTGGTATAATGAAACACCCCAAAAATTTAGTTTAAAATAATAATATGATATATATCTTTCTTAACACACAATAATGGGATTTAAGAGAACTACAAAATAATATAAAAAATACTATTATTAAAATATGATCATTATAAATTAGTTATTAAATTAGTGGTATTAATAATAATAACTAAACTATAAAAAACATATATAAAGTTTTATATAATTTAAATGTATTGATTGATTCATAATAAATATATAATCAATTTTTAGTATCCATTTTATGTTTCAAAAATTTGTTTTCTTAAAAAATGATGTTTATTACATTTTCTATATAGATATTATAATTAAAAGTTTAAAATTTTATAAATTTAATTTTAAAAAATTTATATAATTTTTTAAATAATCATTTTATAATAGTCTTAGGATGAATTTTTGGTATTTTCTAAAAGTCTGATTTTTGAGTGAATAGTGAGAAATCCAAAGTTTTGTAAAACTATAATTTATCTTCATTAAAAAAGTTTCATAATGTAGTGAATTTGATCCTAAATTAAACTAATATGAATTTATTTTATAAATTATCAAATTAACCACACAATAATCTTCTTTATACTTGATTTTGGTATAAGTTCATTTCTGGGATTAAAAAAAACTTAAAAATTGTTTTTCATTGTGTTTTACGCATTTTTATTAAAATACATTTCTAACGAATATAGAAATTGAATCTTGTAAAATATATTCCATATTTTGAATAATCATAATTAATATAATGTAATAGCGACAACTTAATTTTTTGTCATTATGAATAGTAACCATGGTATACATTTATCATCTCGGTAAAAGAGGTAAAAGTGGGTTAAAACTATGGGGTAAAGCTTTAAAATCTCTCTAAAACTTTAAGTTATCATATTTTAGGAGTTTTTATCAACCAAATATATGTTTAATGAGTTAATTAGTTTATTTTACAGAATTATTTTGAAATTGTGAACCAAAGATTTAATTTTGTGAAGATAAGTTATATTTTATTCAAATTAAAAACTATGTTTGGGTCTTTGAATTTAATGGAATGGTTAGAGGATTATGTTAGGTTTTTTCATGATCTAAAAGTCTAAAAAATTAATAAATTTATTATTTAAAGAAAAAAATTCATGGAAACCAATTTATTAACTAAATTCAAGGTATGATGTTTTTTATGCTTAAATTAGACATTTTACTAAAATGTATTTTCCATGTGTTTTAGGTTTTTATATTAGATTTAATTTATTATAACTATATAATTTTAATATGATAAAATGTATTACAGATTTTAAATTATCATTTCCATTTTTTTTATAATTCTACCTTTTTTGTTCATATAATTAAGTTATCAAGGTAGAAAATTAAGTTATCACAGTTAAGATTAAAATGTGTTTAAAGTGGTTTAACTAAGAGAGAAGGATTAAAATATATTATAAACCTATATAATATTATTTTTAGTGTTTAATTTATCCCCATTACACATTATATTCTAATATGGTGTGCCTTTTTTCCAATTTACATTATTTTGATTTATATATTATTTAATATTTTAAGTAATTCCAAGTGTGTAATTTCTCTCACTTATAAAAGAGAACCTCTTCACCTACGTTATTCAAAAATTGTGAGCATTATAGATCATTAAATCCCTAATATAATACCATATTATCTTCCTTACCCACTTACTATATCTTATATCCTTACCCAAAATACCATCCTTTCAAGGCTTAAGGTGTAATCCAAACGAGGTTTCATAATGAAGAGGTATAACTCTTAACCAAGTACTTTCAATTTTATTTATTTTTCTACCTCATATAAATATATTGTATTCATTATAAAATAAAAAAATCAGTAAATTCAATATACTAAATTGTTACTACGATGATGTAAAAACCATTCTCCTCAATTTTTCCATCCCACTAAAAGTGAAAACATCACTTGTGTGTACATACGGCTTACTGTATCCACGTATAGGTACTATAGTAGTTACCTGTACATTGTATAGGTACTGTAGCAGAACTGCACACTATACGGGTAGTATAACAGGCACCGTAGCAGTTACTGTAGCAGGTAATGTTCGGTACTGTAGGTGCTAGAACTATTCACCTTGGGCCACTGGTTTGGGCTTGGAGTCCTTAAGGCTTTCAGGCCACCCAGGCCTTCAGTTCAGTAGGGATTTTGGGCCACCTTTAAGGCCTTTGGTCCACCTCAAGGCCTTCAGGCCACATGCAGTTTCCCTAGACACACTACGAAAAAAGGAGCAGCCCCAGAAGAGGATTCAGAGCAGGTACACTCACCAGAGAAGAGCCAAATGGATTTTTCAGAATGAGAGGGTATGACTATGCCATCGGGACCAGCCTGTACTTGCACAGAAAGCCTAGCCAGACGACCATGCAAAGGTGGAGAGCTACTATCATGACGCAGATGCTGGGGAGGGGCAATTCATTGTAGATAGTCTGGTTGAATTCCCTAAGACCTTCAGGTCATGTAATCTTCTAAGCCTACAGGCCATGTAATATCTAAGACAATGGGCCTTGTAAGGGTTCCCGCTCACCCCTTTAAAGGGGGGTTATCAACAATCAATAAAAAATGAAGGCCTTCGGACTATTCAGTTAAAAAATAATTAACATTCAGTAACAATGATTTTAATAAAGAAATATTAATAAAATAGTCATTAAATGTTATAAGTGGATCATATATGATATTATAAGTACGTATATGGTTATTTCATATAATTATAATAAATTTAAATTCTTATAAATGTTGATAAAGTCACATACGAATCAATCCAGACCCGAGGTAAGGGTCTCTCGTCTCACTTTTGTTTCCGTGAGAGATATGTCATATTCACTACATATTTCCTTCAAGTGGAATATATAATGAGAATTTGGTAGTTTATATCATGAATATATTTATATTTTTATTATTTAAAGTTTTATTTAATGTTATTTCATTCATGTAGGTTATGATTTAATGGTCTTTAAATGATAAGGGTTTATTTCACAATCTCATCCTTATTTAAGATTGTTTATGTTTATGTTTCTTTTGGTTGAATTATATGATCTTTCTATATTAAACCACATGAATTTTATTAATCTATGGTTATTTATTGTATTTTCAAGTATTATTTCCATTCTGAACTTCTTTGTCATTCAAAATTACCAAATTAATGTTTTTATAGAAAACTGACTTTGTTTTTCTACCTGACCAGGAATCTTTTTCATTCATGTCCATATTTTCATTAAAAAAAATTCAAAAATGGTTTTACTATTCTCTATTGATCTATTAAATTCATTTTTACCAATGTTTAAATTTCTATAAAAAAAATTAAAAGGATTATTCTTATCAAGTAACTCTTTACCGAAGCTGTGAAAAAAATATTTTTTTCAATATGTAACACATGAATGGTTTTTAACATTGTCATGACTACACTTTACATTAAATATTTCTTTACAATATTACAAGATTATTTCCAAATAATTTTTTTTCTAATATTTTATATTTTAAATAATTGATTTCAATATGAAAAGGTTTTTTTCCTTAAGAAATATTCTTGTGATAATTTTTAAGTAATTTCATCTATGGAAACTTCCTTTGATGAATCTCATGATTTATTAGGGATATAATCTATTAATACCATCTTCCATATTATAAAAGATGTATTATGATCATATTGTTCTATTTAATGATTGGAAAAAATATTCAAATTACATATACTTGGTTTTCAATATGAATTTTTATGTGGATTATGTATCGAATTGTTATTCTACCTTTCATATGATGAACACATTAGAATTATTAAGTGATGGGTGGGACTTATTATAGCCTATTGATGCATCAGTGTGTGTTATGAGATAAACTAGTTGGGGTATTTGGAATACTCCTTACCTAGTTATGTATGATGTCTTGGCATAAGGCCTTGATGGTAAGATTATGATGAACAGAATTATAAATTCTATCATTACGAAACTAGTTATCCTTATCTATGTGATAATTTATGTTGCAATGTTATTCATCAATTTAGTCCCCTTTTTATGATATTAGTTATATTTAATATTAGATTATTATTTCATATCTTTTATATTATTTATGCCTTATTTATTCTATGATAGCTTCTATTGTACGTATTTCCTTAATGAGCATTTGAGCTCACTCTTTTATTTTATTTCTTTTCACTAGGATGTCATGAAGTGTACTATAAATTATATGTAAAGATATTATATAGGTAATAATAATGTTTTCAAAGAAAATACTATGTAGTATTTTTACGTTTTCAAATTTAATGTAAGATTCACACTTGTATCTAGTTTTTAAGACTACTAAACTGTTAAATACATTGGGATGTGATTTCTTATTTATAGTACCAATGTATGGGATACTAGGTTCATGGTTGTTACATAAGAAAAAATAAAATTAACACAATTTACTGGTTTGTTATAAGTCTTTGTAATGGAGAAGGTACCCCTAACATCTGAAAGAAAGTTTCTTAAATCCAATCACCCACCATAATTTAATATATTTTTAAATTTGACAAAAAACATTGGATTCTTAATGAAAGTTATGTAATTATAATAAATCATTGAATGGGAATTTTTGAAAAAATTGTGAACCTTTTAGGTGGAGAACATGAAAATGAATCAAGCTTCATTATCTCCTTTATATTTTTAAACATATAATGTAATATAATCATTATGGTATATAGATGAGGTATTTTATAGAATGTATTATTTATAAAAAGTTCAATTTTCTTTTATTTTTTTATTTACTTTTCATGATCACATTGAATGATTAAGATATACTATTTTTTTGGGTTTCATGGGAGATCCAATTAAGGGTTTGTTGGTTATGAATTAAAAAATTAAGTTATTTTGGGAAGTATAAAAATAGAGATTTCAAAAATATGTTGTTATTTTTGTGTTTGGTATATTATTAAAAAACACTTTTAGAGGATTTTTTTCATTGCAAAAAACACCATTCTAAAATTATTTCCATTTTTTCTTAAAAGAAAATTCTAATTATTTTTTAAAACTTGATTATATGATTGAAACTAAAAAAATCTATTTTTATGATAATCTAAATGAAAAATAGTTTTTTATTTTTATAAAATAAACTTTAATTTTTTTTTTGAAAACTATTTTTTTAAACTGAAACAAACTTATTTTCAATAGCATAATTCTTTTAAAAAACTAATAAAATATTTTTTTAATAAAATAGAAGAGTGGTTTTTATTTTTAGACTCTATAGTTTTTAAAATATTCATAAATTTAATATAGTTTTTTGAAAAAAATGGTATTTAAAACCTGAAAATATTTGAAGCAATATTATAAATAAAGATGTGAATTTGCAAGATGTCACAAAGAGTGTAAAAAAATGTTTTTAAATGAATCAAGAGTTTAGGGGATAATAATTTTGTCTTGTTATTGTATTATATATCTACATACAAGGTAATCCTATTGGTTAGGACTAGTATGATAAGCCCCAATTACTCTTTAATTATTTGAGTCCCACATCGATAGAGGATACTTGATATAATTTTCATTTAATGTATAAGTAAAAAAAATTTCCTCCTCATGAGGAATACTATTTTATCAAAATATGGTTTTAGGGAAGGTTATATAACCCTACCCACCCATCAACAATTTCTTTCCTTCTCTATGTGTCAGACCTTCCTCACATTAGTCACCTTCCACATGACACCACGAGTTCCCCTCCTGCACACTAGCCTTTGAACCACTCACCCCTACCATGCACTATTACCAAGATTACATGACCCTTATATGAATTATCCCCTATCTCATCCCTAATGTACTACCCCAAACTACATGCCACCCCTATGTGCATCCCCCCAGACAAATCCTACTATTTTCATCCCTTTTTAACAGCCATGCCTCTACCACCTCCCCCTATGAAGACTCATATCTTCTAGATAAATTATTTCATAGGTTTCACATACATCCTCTTGATATACATATATGACTCTAATTAAGTTGTTTCTTCTTTACCACTATTAATGACAAGATGTTCAAGTTGTAAAATTTCACCACATGTTTTATATAAATTGTACACTTTTGGCGTATTGTCATCACATAATGTTTATCTTAAGTACTCAATAATCCTCATGTTATTTTTGATCTTTTATACACTTATGGAAACAAAATATCCCTTTTGGATACTATTACAACATCCACACATCTTATGGATGATCATCTTGGTTCCTCTAATTTTGTCAAATGGAAGAAAATGGTTATTGTCAACTTGAAGGACATGGGATAATATTAACATATTATTTCATCCCATCAGGATCCCAAGGATTACACATTTTGGAAATGGGAATAATGGGACAAAAATATCTTCTCCATACTACTTAATTAAATATATGACTTGGTTAAGCATGTTCCTAATAATTCCAATACATATAAAGCCTTATGGACTCTATATTTATTATATTCTATAAGATGTAAAATATTTCTCATATATATGATATTTTCAGTATCTATTTTTACTTTAATAAGTAATTTACATAATTTCACATACTATAATGAGTGTAAGTCCATTTTTGATGAGATCAATTATTTGTGGCCCGTTCTATAAACTCCCAATGAAGCCCACACTCAATGTGATCACATATTCTTATTCTCCCTACCGTATGGTCTCAATAAAAATATCTATACTAATATTAATGAAATTTTTATTTCCTAAAATATATCACACCAACTAGTAAATGAACTAGTTCATTATGTGACCTTAGGCGAGCATCCCCTTACACTAGAGGCTTCCGACTAGCAGTGCAGTTTTAATGAGATACATGAAGAGACTATAACCACTTTATCAGAGTGAAAAATATAAAAAATACTAATAATAAATAACCATACTTAACAAAACAAATTCCTAAAATAGAGTAATATCCCATAAAATAATGAGATAAACATGTCATTTCATGATTGTCATAGGTTCCAAAAGGAACCCAAAAGAAAAACATAAACTGACAATCCCCAAAATGGGTCTTGGAACCTAACTCAGTACCCTCATAAAAAATCCATCATATAAGTTTATAAAATCAAAAATTTATCATCAATACTTTTCCTTTATCCAAAAGTACAAGTATTATGTCTACTCTCGCAGCAACAATGTCCATAGAAGGTTGTGAGTACAACTCAGTAGGCCACCACTAATAGTTTCTAAAGAAATATCTAGCCTAAATAATAGTGTATGAAGATATACAATGAATAATATACAAAGAAATAAATGAATAATTTATTTTTATAAAATAAACTATATTTATTAGCCTCTTTGGACCTTGAGTTATAAGGTTATACTTGAGTTAACAAAATGTTTTATTGAAGCTTTTGACCATCATGACCAATATTTTCCATTATTCCCTTGAGGTCAAGACAGAGATTGAAGACTCTTAGTGGTCTCATGGGACTAAAGATAAAATTGGTAAAACAAATTTTTATTCTAGAGGATCAACAGATAAATCTCATGGAGGAAAGAAAAACTAACATCCCATGTTTCAAAAGCATGAGAAGAAGCATCTAAGAAACAGTCTGATGGGAACCGGGAGATGCTTCAAGACTGGAAAAGAAGGGCATCAGGCTAATCAATGCCAAAGATAGATGAAGAAATCTAAACTAGTGAAACAAATAATTTTTCACATTTTATTAAAATAATTTACTAATAAAATTTATTTAATGATATATTTTAAATAATTTTTTAATATTGATTAATAAAAATGAATGTTATAAATATATTCTTATTGAAAGTTTTTCATGTCGGTTTTAAAAAAACTGACTTGGAAAAAGCATTATCACATCGGTTATTTCATAAGTAATGTATATTAAATTTTTAATGTTATTTATATGAAAATAAACATGAAAAATAATATATTTAGGGTTTAATATGTTTTTTATATAAAAACCAATGTGAAAAATCTTTTTTACCATGTCAGTTTTAAAAAAATATGAAGTGCAGAATCTTGTTTTACATTTTTCACGTCAGTTATAAAATAACCGACATGGAAAAAATATATTTTTTAAATAAAATTTTATTAATTCATCCAATCCTAATAGTATAACATATTAACAATATAAAAACAATAAACTACTAGAAAAAACACAACAAAAAATAGCATTAAAATAAACATTTACAATTTGAACATTCTAGTTTACAATGTACATAAAAAATAAACTAAAACCCAATTGAACATATGAAATTATTCAAACAATAAATTTTTAAGTGCCTTAGATATTTTCCAATATTAATATAAGAGGCATAAAAAAGTTACAAATTAAAAATAAATCATTTAACATGTATTCTGAATAAAACAAATGAAAAATTGAAAGAACATTTTATAATAAAATCTAATCCTATGGAACTTTGTAACTATATCGATTAAAATTATTTGAAACATAAATATTAAAAGAAAATATACATATTCCATTACTATTTGTTTATGACATATCTTTTTAAAATAAATTTTCAATTAAAAATAACATTTTAAGTACTTACATCCAAAATATAGAAATTGTAAATGATGTTACCTTTTATTTTATATATTTGATATTTGCACTCTTTTTTTGTTCTCTATAAATAAATTAAATTCATTTTTTGAAAATAATACGTATAAAATAAATTTAAATTTCAATATAATATATACAAGTATTAAAATATTTAAACTTATGTGTTCAATATAGTCATAAAAGTTTCTCGCACTACACTATGGATAGTGAAAAACAATTAAAGTGTTTTCTCCTTTAGACAAAAAACAACCAACATCCAATGAAAACTAATATATAATAAAATATAATGTGATTGGTTATTATATTTATATATATATATAACTTTATGAGATATGTGTTTCATACTCTTGAATATAATGAAACATACAACCCCAAATAATTTCATTCTTTTGAATTCCTTTAGCGATATGAACTGATCTTTATGCATCAGTCATTGTTCTCAATATAGGTGAAATAAATTGTGGGTACATAAATCCATATAATATAATTTTTTCATGTTAAATAAAAAATTTATAAGGATACTTAACCCAAAACAAACATAATTATAATTTTTTAATAAAGTAAAATTATAGAAAGATTTATCTTAATATACTTACATGAAAAAACTTGTATCCTGTTGATGTCCAACTCATCTCCAGTTACAAGCTCCATGATATATTTTTTAAAAATCATCTCAATTATTGTACATCCATAGATATCAGCTTCCATTATAATCTTATAAAAATCCAACAAAAAATTTGAATATATTTAAAATCTATCAAGATGAGTAGAATTTGTATATGAAGTCATAACAGTTTGTATTAGTTGTTGTTAATACAATATTTCTTTAACTTTAAAGTATTACTATAAAAACAGATAAATATATAAAATTTAAAATGTTAAAACAATTTTAATAGAAAAATGAAATAAATGATATAATATACACATACCTCTATTTAGATGGCCAAACTAAAAAATTGATGATACTTTGTCAAACTGTACTGACCTCATATGTGGGAAATGATATTATTTCTGATCTATCTATAATATCATGTACAATGATCCTATTATTCTCTATCTCTATTTGTTTATGATGAATGGTATACTCAATATAATATATCATTACATATACAATAATATGATGTTGGGGATCATCAACATATAACTCACAATAAATGGGATACTGTGGAGGAGGAGGTGTAGTAGTAGGATAAGTAGGAAGAGTGAGATACACATATTGAGGTGTAATAGGAGAAGTAGTAGGAGTGATATTAGTAGCACGAAACTATCCTTTCATGTATGAAAACATCAAATATACCAAAACTCTGATCATGTCATCCATCATACCACAAAAATCATGAACTTTTTCTTCCAAATATTCTATTTTTTATAAACATCCTCCATTGAAGAAGCTTTAGAACCCAATTTTTTTTACAAATAAAACTACCGATTTTCCTCAAACATGAACCCAAGGTATTTAGGATTTACTAATGTTGTAGCTAAAATATCCTTCCTACCCTTAAATTTTAATACCCCATGTGTGCTCATCTTTTCAATAAACTCATGTATAGAATAATGGAAAAAATATTTTTTGAATAAAATTATATATAAAGAATTTATTTAACTTAAATAATAAAAAAAGTAAACATATTACAATTATATCAGCCACAACCCTCAACTCTATCATAAGATATTATCATTTTTTCTCATTTGAGACCTATTCTGTTTTTCATGTCTAGCTGGATGGGAATGAAAATCAACCTCTGTGGATTATAAAGACTCAACTCTCAGTTTTTGAAAATTTTAGGCTATCATTCTATTCTTCAAATTATGTATACCCTCCATGAGATATATTACGAGGTTATAAATTATTGGAAGAACAAATGATAGCTGGAAATTTTCAAAAACTGAGAGATGGGTCTTCAAGCTACGTAGAGCTTGACCCTCCTTTTCATCCATCTAGACATGAAAAATATAAGAGGACTCAAATGAGAAAAAACAGACAATATCTTGCGATAGATTTAATGGTTGTAGATTAAAGGATTTTAAAAAATTTACTTTATTTATGTTAAATAAATTCTTTATATATTTTTATTCCATGTATATTTTCCCAAATATTCCATCCAAGAATATCTTGAGGAGAAGAGCTTACGAAGGGTCTTCATATATAACGTTATGAAGGATATTTTAGATACAATGTTTGAAAAACCCAAACACCTAGGTTATATACAAGGATACTCGATAGGTGTATCAATAAAAAAAGTGTTTCCACATTTTGAATATTATTCAGTGGAGGATGTTTATAAAAAAAATAGATTTTTGGAAGCTATAGTTTTGGATATTCATGAGATGATGGAGGATAGGATCAGATCTTGAGTACAGTCAATGTTTGTATATATGAAAATACAATTTCAAGATGCTGATCCCACTCCTCCGCCTTTGCTTTCAGATCCCACTTCTACTTTTCCTACTCCTACACCTTTGTCTATAGACACCATCTTCATACTTATCATACTCCTACAACTCCTCCTCCAAAACTTCCCATTTATTGTGAGTTATATGTTGATAATATCCAATATCATATTGTTGAATGTAAGATAATATAATATATTGAAGGTACCATTTACAAAAAATAGACAGAGATAGTGAATCATAAGGTCACTATTTGGAATATTATAGATAGATCTACAAGAATATCATTTTCTATAGATAAGGTCAGTATAGTTGGAAAAAATAGCGGTCATTTTTTAGTTAGACTATTTATAATTGTTTGAAAAATTACCATTGAGGTATGTGTATATTATACCATTTATTTCATTTTTTTTAACTTTTTTAACATTTTAATTTTTATATATCTATCTATATTTTTTTACAAGAATACTTAAGGTAAAAAAATACAAACTATTATGACTTTAGATACAATTTATACTAGTCTTGATATATTTTCAATATAGTCAAATTTGTTGTTGGATGTTTATAATATTCCAATGGAAGATGAAATTTGTGGGCAGGAAATGACTACGATTCTTTAGAAAAAAGATATCAGGAATCTTGTAACTGGAGATGAGTTAGGCATCAACATGATGTAATTTTTTTTCATGTAAGATGATTAACATAAATATTTCCATTATTTTAATTTATTAAAAATTAATACTTATGTTCGTTTTGTATTTGGTACCTTTATAAAATTTGTACATATCATGACATGACAACAGTATATGGATTTATATACTCATAATTTATTTCACTTATAGAGAGAATAATGGATGATACAGAAAGAACTATTTATATTATTGAAATTCTTCAAAAGTATACAGTTATTCAATGTTGAATGCTTCCATATCTTCAAGATTAAGAAACAGATATCTCATAAAGTGTTATATATCACTTTAAAGAATATCCACCCACATTATATTTATTATATATCAGTGACCATTGGATGTTGACTATTTTTTATCCAAGGGAGATGATACTTTACTAGCTATGCTCCATCCATGGTGAAGTGTGAGAAAATTTTATGGTTATATGAACACATAAGTTGGAATATTTTAATACTTTTATATATTATAATGAAATTTAAATTTATTTTTTACTTATTATTTTCAAATAGAGAATGGAATTTCTTTACATAGAACAATGGATGATGTAGAAAGAACAATTTATACTGCTGAAAGTCCTCAAAAGTATACAATTATTCAATGTTGAATGCTTTTTTATCTTCAAGAGTATGAAACATATATCTCATGAAGTATTATATATCTCTTGATAGAATTTATACTGACATTATATTTTATTATATATCAGTGACCATTAGATGCTGAGTGTTTTTTTTTCATGGGAGAAGATACTTTACTGGCTATACTCTATCCATGGTTAAGTGTGAGAAAATCTTTATGATTATATGAAAACATAAGTTTGAATATTTTAATACTTTTATATGATATAATGACATTTAAATTTATTTTATACATAAAATTTTCAAATATAACATTAAATTTATTTATATGTACAATAATAAAGAAAATCAAAAGGATCAGATATGTAAAAACAAATGTAACTGTTCATTTATATTTACTAAATTTTGGGAGTAATTACTTAAAATGTTATTTTGAATTGAAAAATTATTTTAAATTGTAGTGTCATAAAATGAGTAATGGAATTTGGATATTATGTTTTAATATTAATGTTTTAAATAATTTCAACAGGCACTGTAATAAAGTTCCATAAGATTAGATTTTTTTGTAATCCATTCTTTTAATTTTTCATTGATTTTATTAATAATCCATGTTAAATGAATTTTTTTTTATTTTTAGCTTTTTAATAACCCTTAGACTTATACTGGACAAGATCTAAGACACTTAAAAATTTAATTGTAGAATTATTTCATTGGTCTTGTTAAGTTTTAGTGTATTTGTAATATACATTGTAAACTTGAATGTTCAAATTTTAAATATTGGGGTTTCTGCTATTTTTATGGTATGATTCTATTTTTTTTATGTTGATATTCTATACTATTAAGAGGGAATGAATTAATAAAATTTTATTTTTAAAAAATATTTTTCACATTGATTATTTTATAACGGACATGAAAAATGTAAAATAATATTTTTCAGGTCATGTTTTTTCTAAAATGACATGGTAAAAGATTTTTCATGTCATTTTTTATATAAATGACATATTAAACCTTTAATATATTCTTTTTGACATATATTTTCATAAAACTGATCTAAAATATCAAATATGATAGATCTTTCATGTCGATTTTGTTTAAAATCTTATGTGGTAAAATATTTTTCACATCAGTTATTTCATATTCGATGTGACAAACTTCCACCATAATATATATATAACATCCATTTTTATTAATTGATGTTAAAAATCTATTTATAACATCACCTACAATAATTTCACGTAGTAACCAATGTTAAAAACTAAAAAAATCAACGTGAAAAATCCTTTTTGGAACTAGTATAGCCGCCAACACGAGGCTTAATGGAGGCAGGACTTGAGTGGTCATTATCCTCTCTCTCATTTCCATCCTAAGAGGGGTAAAATTTGGGGAGGGGATTTTGACATGTTGGTATCAAAGGTTCAGGTTGAGAGATATAGTGAAGTTGGAGTTAGTCACATGTGAGAGTAAATGGGTTGGAAGGGAAATAGTGTCACCTAAGTTTAGTAAGTGATGAAAACACAAGAGATCAGCTGAAAAAAATTATTTATGGCCCCCCATGATCTAATGTATGAAACTTTTTAAGTTTTCCAAGCCTACCAAATAAAGTGAAATTGGTTTCAAGGTAGAGACCTAAGAAATGACCATGCATTATTCTTATTTGTGCCAATTTTTGAAATGAGTATACCTTGAGATAGGTTAAAACATAAAAAAAAATTATTAGTGTTAAATATTCTATATTTATGGTTTAGGAGTCTCTAAATATTTTTTCTTCTTACAATCATGGATCCAGGTTGAAGACCTCATTAGGTTTTCACTGAAAGTGTTTAGAAGGATGTTCTAGCATATCACCATAGAGTAGTGGTAAACAACCATGAAACTTGGAGGATAGCACTTAGAGAGTTTCAATACTTGAGTCTACAAAAATATGAGGGATTTATTTTAGATTTAGTCATAGAAGACTGGTTAGAGGAGTTTCAAATATATTTTAGTTCAATTCAATATTGGAAAGAGTATTGAGTTACATTGGCTATAACGATGTTGCATAGAACACCGAGGATACAATGGATCTTATTCTTTGGGGATCATGAGGAGTTGTGTAAGATCCCAACCTTTTACAAGAGTGTCTTAATCTCATTAAATGTAATATTTTTCCTTTTTTGAGTGTATTTTATTTGCGTTTTATCTTTAGTGTGTTTGGGTGTGGAATGAATGTTATTAGAAGGTTTTTGGGCTGTGCATGATCGGCATATGGTTTTCCCAAACCATGCAACCCTAGACAGAGGGGGATTGCATGTTTAGCGCATGGTTTTCCAAACTTCACACCCTCTTAGGAGTAACTACTCACCCCTAGAAGTATTG
Organism: Viscum album; assembly: GCA_963277665.1. Lineage (NCBI taxonomy): Eukaryota > Viridiplantae > Streptophyta > Magnoliopsida > Santalales > Viscaceae > Viscum > Viscum album. The sequence continues at coordinate 1,945,680,123 of OY728133.1, read as the reverse complement.
CATGGTTTGGGTTCATGTTATTGAAATCTATGCACCCATGCCCAGGAAAACATGCGTGTGGATTTTCAAACCCCAGAAAATTAGAATAAAAATCACAAACCCACCATACTTCTCCTTAACTTGACCCAAATTGGACATAGACAATTTTTATCATTTTTTTAGGCTCTTAGAAAAATTCCAATGAATTCCAACCTTCTCTATTTTTGAATCTAATATTTGATTGAATATCTTCACCTCTCTCACTGTGATTGGTTTCTTCCATCTTTCACGTATTTACCTCATCATTTGAAGTGTTTTTTTCTCTCTTGGTGATGTATCTAGATCTAGGTTTGATAAATATAATCGGTTTGATATTGGACCTTGATTTTAAATCAAGATATCATTCTTCATCATGATCTTGGTTGATCCACATCAATTGGTGACTTCTCTTGGAAAGCGTTCATCATAAATTTTAAGGTAGGTGGTCTAAATTGAAAATCCCTTAGTGTTGATTTAATTACATGTATGTAATTGTGAAATTTCAATTTCCATAATTGGGAAATTTCATTAATGATTGAATAGATTTAATTAAATTTCCATGTGATTATGATTTTGGTTAAATTAGGCGTATTTAAATTGGTGTATTTCGATTAATTAATTAGTTAATTAATTAATGGTACATTTTGAATGAGAAATCAATGAGATATTGAAATTATGTAATTAGTCAATCAATATGGTTATGAATTAAGTTACAATGAGAATTATGAGTTTGTTGGCTTAACCTAAATAGTTTAATGGTGATTTTTTATATTATTCCATGTGATTGAATTAAAGAACCACGTTTATTGTGATAAATTATGTTGGTACCATGATATGAAATATTTGTTAAAGGATTAATGTTAATTGATATTTATTGATGTGAAATATTTGATATTTGTGTGTTTGATTGATATAAGAGTGTGGGGAACAGACTGATGCTTCAAAATATCATACATGATTGACTGATATACGTGTGTGGGACATGAAATGATGCTTCAAAATCCCATAGTGATAAATGAGTCATGGGACATGGACTCATGCTTCATATACCCATAGGGTGATACACATGGCATTCTCATCCTAAAATATTGGCATTGGACTATGCTTCTAATTGGCTGTAATATGAATTGAAATTTAATGAAAATTGATAACCATGGTATTGTAATATGTGATATCCCTTGGAATAGTTCAAACTTTGGCATGGGCCGAACTAATTATTGATGGATTGGGTGTCCTCGAGAACCTGTGGGATTATGTGGTTAATTAATGAATAATTGAAAATGTGATAAATGTTTACTTTGAATTGTACTTTATTATTTATACAACTTTATTTACTATTATTGAATGAATATTATTTTAAGCACCATTAGTGGTGGACTACAGAGTTGAACTCACACCCTACACGGGCTGCCTGATTGGTACCTGAATAGACATCATGTTTATAGGATAGAATAAGTAAAATAGACCTATGACAGATGGTTGAGTTGAGATGGAGCATGGATGAGGGAATAAGACTTGGTTTTAGGACCCTCTTCAGAGTTTAAAATGTCTTTAATTTGTTTTTTTATTTATCACTAGACACGTAGTTTGGAATGACATATCTACTGATTTATTTTTGGATATTGTATTACTCTTTTGGTTATCATGTGATACTGGAATTATTCTAGTTATGGTTATATCATTTGGCTATTGATTATTTATTCCAATATTGTGTTTCTATGATAAAGAGGGTATAATCTCCCCATGATTGATATTAGACATTCACTACTAGTCGGAAGCCTTTAGCATACAGGGAGGCACACCTGAGGTCATGTGACCAAACAGATTAAGGGAAAGATATGTGGCAACTAGTTTGGGACATCACAAAGTGGTATTGGAGGATGAATTTTATTTTATTTTCTTTTGTCTTATTAATTTGGAATGGTAGACACGAGAATAGGATGAGTTGGGTCTTGGTTAAGAGCTTGTTCATGGGGGTAGCTAACCCGTGTACGAGTGTAAAAGTCAAGTGAACAGAGTGGGATTGTTGGCCCCATGGGGCATAGTTAAGTGGTTACTCCCCATCCATACCCATTTAGGTGATTTGAGGAGGTCCTGGTTTCAATCCTTCACATGTGAAACTTTATTTCCTTTTTACCGCCACCCTTGGACCTACCATGTATTAAAATTAAATTCTATTTCACCTCGAGTGATGCAATTGTTGTGTGATGTGATCATTGTTTCTATTATTTTCTAAGATTTGACTTGTGGCCCAGTACAGAATGAGAGTTTTTTTGTGCATTCATCATTCTAGGAACTCAAGATTTATTATGACATGCATCATTTTAGGCATGCATGGGAAAATAGGTTTTTAGTAAGTTGTTGTTTTTGAAATGTTTTTTCTTGATTGTGTAATTGAACTAAAAAGGTTACTAATATGAATTTGAGAAATATCATATGATGAAAAATTTGGAAAATGGGAATCTAATGAGAAACTTTAATAATGGGAATGATTATACCCTTGTTAACCATGAACTAGATATAGGATGGTTAAGGGTAGTGATTGCACCTCAGTTTTGATCATTTGGTGAAGTTTGGGGGAGTGAATTGTTATGGATTAATGGGAATATCTCTTGTTAAATGTGTTAATGTTGTGTTATGTGTATTGATACATGTGTTTGAAATTTTAGAGTTATTATATGAAATGAGATTATGGTTGGAAATGATCCACCATTAGTGGAACCTGAGGTACTAATAGTGCTAGGTGAAGAAGTTGGAGAGTAGTTCTGTGAGAAATTTGATCGGTTTATGTAGTTTATAGTAAGATACCCAAAGTGGGTTGTGAAGATAATTTTAGACATGAATCAAGAGTTTCAGTTGTAGGACCCTATGTCTTTCACTAGAGAGTGTGAACCTAAGGAGGTCAAGTTCTGAATTGAGTCTATCTAATATATTCTTGAACAGTTGGAGACTCATACTAAGAAAATGGTAAAACTTGATGATTATATGTTATGTGGTCAAGAAAAGTATTGTTGGTATATTCAGACTTAGGATGGAGACCTAGATAGTATGAAGTGTAAGGGATTTTAGGACATGTTCTTGGAGCACTTTTACCCTGAGATTCTTAGGTAGGAGAGTGGCTAAGTTTAGGAGTTTGAATTAGGGGTGTATGTCTATTATGAGATATTCTAGATGCTTTATATATATACAATGGTTTTATCCATTATTTGAAGAAGATGAATCTATGATGGAGAAATGATTTTAGTATGGGATTAAATGTGAAATCAAGTCCCAAGTGAATATATTTTGTATGAATGTTTTTATAAGGTGGTGAATCAGGCTCTAATTTCTGAGGAAAATGAAAAGGAGGCTTCTGATGGAGGAATTTTGGTTTCTTCTAGATGTTTAGGAGGTATGAATTTCAAGATCAAGGACAATCATTATGAGAATATTGACCAGAGTAGTGAAAAGTAGAGTGTCTATGGGGATGGACTAGTTACAAAAGACCTTACCTGGGTGACCTATCATTAGTGTGGTAGGATGGGTCAATTTTTTAGATAGTTCCCATAAGAACTAGTAGAGTGCCAAGACTATGGTAGAATGGGACATATATAGAGGCTATTTAGGAACCAATGACAGATGGGTAGTGATGGAGTGGCTAGACATGACCAAATTGTGGGAAGGGGATCTTCTACACCATTTCAATTAGGCAGTCAGATTTCTACAGGCTGTGGAAATAAAGTAAACACAGTTCTTCTAGGAACGAACTCCTATATTAGTAGATTTGTGCAGTTCAGGGGAATCATACTGCATCATAGGGAAGAGGGGTAAGACAGTAGCACACATTTCAGCATACACAAGTGGATATCAAGGATGAATTGTCAATGGTTATAGGTACTATTATTATAGATTCTACACTATATAGTGCCTTATTTGATTCTGCTTCCCATCATTATTTTAAATTATAATAGCTTGTAAATGAGTTGAGTCTAGCAATGGAGTTTTTGAGTTGGGTGATGATGATAGATACACCTTTGGGAGTATGGTTGAGAGACACCTCTTTGTGAAAGGGGTGTTTTGTTGAGGTTGGGGAGTATTATTTTCTATGGTATCTTTATATCCTTCACACATAATTATTTGACCTAATTATGTGTATATATTGGTTAGTAACATAAAAATCCCACATTAATTGTTACCATCATAGTGTATAGGTTTCAAGATGTGTTTCCTAAATACTTCTATGGGCTTCCACCTAAGAGAGATGTGAGATTTACAATTGATATCATGCTTGGGGATGATCCAGATTATATTCCACCATACAAAATGAAACCAAAAAAAACTTCAAGAGTTAAAGACTTAAATAGAAGAGTTGATGGATAAAGGGGTTTTCACATCCATGTACATCACCTTGGGGTTGCCAAGTTTTTTCTAAGAAGGTTGACATGACTCTATGATTATGTGTTGATTATTGGAAGTTAACCCATATGATAATGAAGAAGTGGTCACCTATTCCGTGTATTGATGATCTTTTTGACTAGTTGAGGGGATCTTGTGTTTTCTCCAAGATTTACCTGAGATTAGGGAATCATCAGTTGTGAGTTATACCTTCTAATATATTGAGGAATACTTTCAGAAGCAGGTATGAACTATATGAGTTTGTCATGATTCAATTTGGGATAATGAATGCACATGTAGTGTTCATGGCCTTGATGAATAGAATCTTCCACCTATACGTGTATCATTTTTTGGTTATTTTTGTGGATGATTTCTTAGTGTACTCCAAGACTCATGATGATCCTGAACAACATCTTGAAATCATCCTAAGTACACTGAGAGTGCATCGACTATATGACAAGATCTCTAAGTGTCAATTCTGGTTTGATTAGGTACATTTCTTGGGTTTAATAATCTCATAGGAAGGTGTGTTAGTGGACCCATAGAAGGTATAGGTATTTTTTTCTTGGGAACACTCCAAGAATTGTTTTTATATCCATATATTTCTAGGGTTAGAGACTTATTATAGAAGGTTCATCTAGGAATTTTCCCATTTTGAAGCACCTCTTTTTGGATTGACTTAGAAGGGGATAAAGTTTGAATGGTCTAGAGAATATGATAATTCCTTCTATGAGTTGAATAAACGTTTGAAAAAAACACAAATATTGATTCAACCTGAGCTGAGTGAGGAATATATAGTGTTTTGTGAAGCTTCTGGGATCAGGATTGGAGCAGTTTTGATGTAGGTAGATCGAGTTATGGCATATGGATCTAGGAAGTTGTGGCCACATGAATAGAATTACCCTACACATGTCCTCAGGTTGGAATTATTGGTTTATGATTTTATGTGTTAACAAAATTATCTATTGGGTAAGAAATTTATAGTGTATACTGACTATAAGATATTAAAGTATATCTTCTCACTCTGAGACTTTAATATCTGAAAACAGAGATGGTTTGAGTATATATAATCATTCTAATTTGATATAGCATATACACCCAGAAAGAGAAATAGTGTTGCTAATGGTTTGAGAAGGAAAACTCACACTCATGAAGTTCAAGATTCTATTATTGAGTGGAAAATGAAGATTTTTCTGGATGAGATGCTTATTGTAGTTTAAGAGGGTCAATAAAAGATGACTCTCGTACCAGTTTTAGTAGATTCAAAACTTTTGATTTAGATCAGGGAAATATATTATCAGGATCAGGAATTTCCATCCTTTAGGGACATCCTTGATGGTGATGATTCACCATCATATTGGACCATATATGAGGATGAGATCATCTATGTTAGGAATTAGGTTGTTGTGCCTATGAGAATTCATGAGGAGCTGATGCGTGAATTTCATGCCTCAAAGTGGCTGGTGAATCAAGGTGTGACCAAGATGTACTATGACCTATGATGGAAGTATTAGTGGTTGGGAATGAAAAAGGATATAGAAGGGTTTGTGACAAAATGCTACACCTGTCAACAGGTGAAGGTCGAGCATTAACGATCATGTGATTTACTATAGCCTTTTCCCATTCCAGAATGGAAGTGAGACAATGTTACCATGGAAATTATGGTGGGTCTCCTAAGGATGCTTAGGAAGAATGATTCAATTTGGGTTATTGTGGACCAACTAAAAAAATTAGTGCATTTATTTCCTATATGGGAGACATTCTCAGTGGATATGTTTGGAAACTTGTATGTTCAAGAGATAGTTTGTCTGCATGGGGTGCCATGGAGTATTGCTTCAAAACATGACTAATGATTTAATTTTCTTCTAGAAGGGATTACAGAAGGAACTTGGTACATAGGTTGTACTAAGTATGGATTTCAACCCACATAAGTATGAGCAGTTAGAGCATACTATTAAAGTTCTTGAGGATATGTTGTGAGATTGTGTTCTTGACTTCAATGGGTCTTGAGAGAATTAATTAGTGATCATTCAGTTATCTTATAATAATAGCTACTAGGAAACTAAAAAAATGGAACCATATTAGGCTCTTTATGGTAGAACATGAATATCACCTCCATGTTGGATGGAGGTAGGTGAGTCAGAGTTGTTGGGACCGAGTCCTAAGCAGGAGATGTTAGAGAAGGTGCAACTGATTTGTAAGTGTATAGACAAAACCCAGAGTATATAAAAGTTTTATGCTGATATACATAAATAGCCCCTATAGTTTATATAGGGTGGTCATATTTTCCTTTAGGTGTCACCTAGATTGGGTAACTGTAGGATTTAGAGGCAGGTCAATATGGCATCAATGTTTATTGGACCATTTGAGGTTGTATAAAGAATCAGGCTGGTGAAATACCAATTGGCTCTTCAATAGAGGTACAATGTTATGCATGGTGTATTTCATATGTCACATATTCATCTATATCAACCTGAACCCTCTCATGTGATCGATGTGGGTGATTTTGAGCTTGAGACTGATGTGTCCTTTGAGGAGCATCCAATACGTGTGTTGGATCTTTGTGAGAAGGTGTTGTGGGGAAAGACCATGACGATAGTTCGTATATTATGGAAGCATGGTCATGTTTATGAGGAAACTTGGAAAAGAGAAGTGGATATGTTGTCTTAGTGGACCGATCTTTTTGACTTAGAATCTAAGAGATGCTTGGGAGTACAACTCAAGGTTGAGCTATTATAATGTGGGGAGATTATAAGATCCCAAACATTTTTGGGGGTGTCTCAAGATTTTTACATGTAATATTTTTCTTTAATTTGAGTGTATTTTCTTTGGTTTTTATCTTTGGTGTTCATTGGTGAGTATTGGAAGTTTTTGGAAAGGTTTTGGGCCATGCATGGTTGGCACACAGTTTGCCCAAATTGTGCATCTTGACCCAGAAAACCATACAAACCCAAAAAGAGGGGGATTTTATGGTTTCCACATGGTTTTATAAACCCTAGGATCACTTAGGAATGACTATGGACCCACCACAAGTGAGGCGTGTAGTTTAAAAAATCGTGCACCCCTGCCCAGGAAACCGTGTGTATGGATTTTACAACCAACAAAAATTAGATTAAAAATTCCAGAACCCCCCAGACTTTACCTAACTTGACACAATTAGAACCTAAACAATTTATATCATTATTATAGGAATTAAAATGAATTAAAAGGAATTACAACCTCCATTATTAGAAAATCGAAGATTGGATTGAAGATATACACCTCTCTCTATAAGTGATTTTCATCCCGATCAGTTTCCTCCCTCTTTCCCATATCCATAATATTTTAAATGGATGGTTTCTTATGTTGTATATGGATCTAGATATAGGATTTTATTGATATATTCATTTGGATCTTGGATCTAGGTTTCATATCTATATATCTTTCTTCATCATGATCTTGGTTATTTCAAATCAATTGGGGGTTTCCATTGGAAAGCATTCCTCAATCTTAATGTAGGTGGTCTAAATTTAAAATCCCATAGTATTGATTTAATTAAATTTATGTAATTGTGAAATTTCAATAACAATGATTGTGAAATTTCATTGGCGATTGAATTGATTTAATTAAATTACCATGTGGTAGTGATTTGGGTTAAATTGGGGCTATTAAAATTATAGGTTTTGGATTAATTAATGGGTTAATCAATTAATGGAACATTTAGATTTTGAAGTTGATGGGATATTGGAATTGTATAATTGGTAAATTAATGTGATTATGAATTAATTTATAATGAGAAATATGAGGTTATTGGCTTAACCTAAATGGTTTAATGGTGATTCAGTTATATTATTCCATGTGATTAAATTGACGAACCGTGTTTTTTGCGATAAATTATGATATACCATGATGTGAAATATTGGTAAAATTATTAATTCTAATTAATCTTGATTGACATGATATATGTGATATATGTGATATATGTGACATATGTGTGTTTGATTGATATACGAGTGTGGGAAAGAGACTGATTCTTCAAAAACCACATGTGATTGACTAATATACTTGTGTGGTACATAGACTGATGATTCAAAATCCCATAGTGATAAAAAAGTTTTGGGACATTGACTGATGCTTCAAATACCCACGAGGTTCTAGATATGGCATTGTAGACCCAAAATGTTATAATTGGACTATGGTTCCAATTGGTCATAAAATGAATTGAAATAAAATGATAATTTATAACCATGGTATTGTGTTATGTGATATCCTTTGGTAATAATTCAGACTTTGGAATAGGAAAAATTAGGTATTGATGGATTGAGAGTCCTCGAGAACCTATGGGAATATGTCGTTAATTAAAAAATAATTAAAAATGTGATAACTATTTACTTATGCATTGTACTTTATTATTTATACCACTGCATGCACTATTATTGACTGGATATTGTTTTAGACATCATTGGTGGTGGCCTGCTGAGTTGTAATCATATCCTACTCAGGTTTCCTAATCGTCACCTAAATATACTTCATGTTTGTAAGAAAGGATAAGGGAAATATCCCTAAGTTAGATGGATGAGTTGGGATGCATGGATGAGGGAACCAGACTCGGTGTCAGGGCCTGCTTGAGAGTTTTTAGTGCCTTTAATTTGGTTTTTTATTTGGAACTTGAAACATAGTTTGGAATAAAATATCTACAACTTTAGTTTTGGATATTGTATTTCTATTTTGGTCATCATGTGATGCTAGAATTATTATGGTTATGGTTATATCATTTGGCTATTGTTTATTTATTTTGCTATTATGATTCTTTGACAAATAGGGTATAGTCTCCCCATGATCGATATTAGAACCTCGCTGCTAGTCAGGGGCCTTTGAGGTATAAGGAGGTGTGACTGAGGTTATGTGACCAACCATTTCGAGGAACGAGTATGTGGCATCCAGTTTGGGATGTCACAAGTTAGAGGTCTCAGGGTAGAAGTTTAGAAACTAGTTTTGAGCATAATTTCTTTCTTTGTCTTTGAAAGAGGCAACTAATCAGGAATTAATTACCACTAGATAAGGGATTTCCAACATGCTGGAGTTTGAGATATGTGTCAATACCCTTTTTTGATATTCTTAAATAATATTTCCTGATGATGAGGCTAGGATGATACATTTTAAGGAGGATTTTCAGGCAAAGATCTAGCTCTAGGTCATCTCATTCATGTTTTCAATATATCACAAGGTGTTAGACAGAGATAATGTTGGTGATATCATACTATAAAAAACGAGATCATCATGAGATGGGAGTCATAAATAATCCACACAAAGTAGTGTTGTGGTATGAGGTTTCTAGTTGTATAGACAGAATATTTGTCGGTTATAGTCAAGGGTAGGTCCCATCCCTCATCATTTCATTTATCAGGGGGTGGCAGCTCTTAGACCCATTCCAAGGGGTCATAACTTTTTTTCCTATGGAGGTTAAGGTCATCAGTGATGAGAGTGACTGAACTTTCTAAGTAGTGAACATGAACTATATGTTTTACTTCAAGTTCTCCTGTTGATTCAGTTTTAGTCAAGCCAACAGTAGTAGGGTGATTCATCTTGGGATTAGTATAGAGGGGATAAGTAAGGCATAGTAAAACCATATGATGATCCTAATCCTTAGAGATTAGAGTGTGGTGGTGGATATGGTCTTCATCAGTGTCATAAAGGTCATTGATTAGGCCATGGTCAACAGAATTCTCTAGTGTTTCCAGTGTCGAGCGATCCATATGGCGTACATGGTACCATTTAATTATTTTCTATATGGGTACATGATTTGATCAATTCAAAAGTGACACACTACTTTATATCACCTTCCCTAATCCATACTAAGGGACTTGAGGTTTTGAGGCTTCCGGTTCACTTAGCATTGACTATTCTAATTGGAGGTTGATCTTATTTGTATGAATTATGTAGAAATTGTGAGCTAATTTTGGGGGAAAAAGATCCTTGGGAGACATCCTATGTTTATAGATACATCCCTATGACATCATCCTTGATATTGACTGATAGTATTTTTTGAAGGCTATTATGGAATGATTTAGGAGGTAGATTGTGTTCCATAATGCTGATGGAGATCCAAAAGTGTTTATTGATGAGTGAAAACCTCATATAGGTTAGAGGTGTGTTTCATAATTTTCTTCCTTGTTGGTTAAGATGATATTGATTTCATCATAGGTTCAACTATAAGTGTTTCCTAGGGTTATGGAAGAGTACCCTGATGTCTTTCTTGAGGTGGTTGTGGCATTACCCCCTCGGTGGGAGATCGAGTTTGGGATAGAGTTGCAGTTAGAAGTTTCTCTCATCTCAATGTGTCTGTATAGGATGATGCCTTTTTAGTTGTGATTGTTGCGAGTATAACTTGATGATCTATTGTACCAATGTTTTGTTCAACCAAGTGTGTCACCTTAGGGTACATCAGTTGTGTTCTTGAAGAAGGCTGATGGAATTTTGTGTTTCTGTATTGATTATTATCACTTGAATTAGATGATAGTGAAGAATCGATACCCACTTCTAAAAATCAATGATGTGTTCGATCAGTTGAAGAGGGATAGTTGGTTCTCAAATATCAATTAGCAGTAAAAAAATCATCAGATGCGGGTGAAGGATGGGGATATTATGAAAACCACTTTCCAATTCCATAATGGTCATTTTTATTTCGTTTTGATTTCATTCAGTGTGATGAAAACTCCATCTATGTTAATGGGTTTAATTAACACAGTGTTAAAATAGTTTGTAGATCGATTCATGGTGATTTTTATTGACAAAGTCCTTGTATAATCTGTATTTGAAGATGATCATACAAAGAACCTCTGTGCCATTTTGGGATTTCTTCATCATCAATAGCTATTTTAGAAGTTTTCAAAGTGTGATTAATGGGATCATTAAATCCATTTCTTGGGGCATGTATTTTCCCAATAAGGAGTAGGTGTGGATCATTCAAATAAATATATAGTCGTTTCTTAGAATCCCCCAAGATAGTAGGGGAGGTGTTCAGTTTCCTTGGTCTTGTAGGCTATTATTAGAGGTTTGTATCCAATTTATCTTGGTTTGGGACTCCTTTTTCAGCTTTGACCCAAAAAGAATTAGACATTCTTATGGTATGACCAGTGTTATAAGAATTTTGAGTACCTGAAGGAGAAGTTGGTTAGTGCTACAATTCTTTATCTACTAGAAGGGGGAGTCTAGTTTGAGGGTTTTTATGATTCTTTACATCTTGTTAATGTATTTGATGTAATAAGTGGAATATTTCCAACTAGAGGATTTTGAGGTGAAGGTCTAGAGATACTGAGTTGTTTTTGGTGATTCCCCTGATGGTTCTTTTGAATATGAACAATGTCAGGTGTTTTTCTAGAGAAGGATTTTTTCCATTTGGCACTACATGAGATGGTTCTCAAAGAGTTACGTTATTCAACCTAAGTAGAACATCTTGGTGTAATAAATATTTAATGAGCTCTGAGAGTGAAGTTTTGGTGTTCTAGGTTGAAGCATATAGTTGTGGAGTTTGTGTTCCGATGTTTGGTCTTCTAGAAGGTGAAGGCAGATCACTGTGTTCCCAGTAGCTGGATCCAGCCATTATATGTTACTTGGTTGAAATTTGAGGACATACGTATGTTCCCTTATTTTCTAGGTATGCTCCTCTTGAGATTTTGATGAACCTATTTTAGATTTTTTCATCTTAAAAACTTGGTGGTTAAGCCTTTATTTGGGATAAAGAGATTTTACCTGGGAAGATAACCTAAAGTTTATGGATGTATGTTTTTTTTAATTAATGGAGTCTAGGTATAAATGTGTCAAAGGAATTTGAGGGTTCTCCATAGGTTTGTAAAGATTCAGAGGTGGTTCAATTTTTTTCTATAGAATTAGGGTTGTTATCTGTCTACTAGGACACTTTCATGTTGTGAATGGGTTACACTATGTGAACCTAATGTCAGGAAGATTCCATGAACCGATTCAGAGTGTGAAAATTTTACAAATTGTGAAACTGCTTCATGTCGTGAAAAGGTAGATAGAGTTTATTTTAACATAAGGTGAAATATTTTTTAGATCATACGTCACATGGGACATTCACATCATGAATTTATGACTCATGTCGTGATGTCCTTAGGTACAATGAGTTTTTTTAATGTGACTTATAGAAAAAATTTCATTCACCATGTAACCTCTTATTTAGAATCCTTGGGTGAATCCAAATTATTTTTGGGTGATTCCTTCCCTCCTAGAAATCTTGGTCTAGCATTTGATCTCTAGTTAGTTCATTCGCTTTGATTTTCTCTTAACTTATGCTATCATCTATTATAATAGTGTGATCTCTTGACAACCAATGAATTAAGTTTTTTATCTTGATGTTTGTGTGATCTAGTTTTTACTTGTGATCTCATTTTTTTTCATTATTCATTAGTTTTCCCTGTTAAGAGTGTTTATTTGATCTTCAGATAATGTTAGGTGGTCTAGAACAAAGCCCTATGGTCTGTTTCTAAGTGTTAAAGTGTGTTCAATTCCATGTGATCATGTCAAAACAACGTGCATGTTAACTAATAGATTAATGAGTGATGATAATCATGTGTTTTTACCACTCCTTGGATCCCTTTAGATCTAATAGTGTTTAGACCTAGCCTGTGGGCACCGGTAGGGTGAGCCTACCATTGAATAATTATGAACTGGCTATTAGTTTAAAACATAAATTATCATGAAATAAGGCCTTAGGTGATTTATTATGATAGGATCTCTTTGGAGAATGGCCTACATGTTTATTGAAATTATTGGATATAATTTGATATGATATGGTTTTTTATACTGGAATGATAATGGTTTAATACATAACTAGATGAATGAAAGGGAATTGAAAGATAAAAGATAACTTGTTGAATTGAAATTTGTGGTTTATGATGTTATGTTGCATTCTTATTTATATTATGACTTGTGTTATATATTATGTTGTGATACTTATAGGGCATAATCAGGTAATGTTGTAATGCTGATAGGGATTGGACCAATTATTCTTTAATGATTATAGGTCTTGGCCCAGTTATACTGAAAGGATTATATAGAGGGATTGACTCAGTTATGTTGTAATGCTTATAGGTCTTGACCCAAATATGGTGTAATTCTTATAGGGATTGACCAGATTTTCATGAATTACTTATATAGAGGGATTGAACCTATTATTCTAAAATGATTATATAGATTTATTTTCCTAGTTATGTGATTATTCCATGGACTTGTGGTTATAGTTGACATGAAAATGCAACATGATCAGAGATATTAGGACATGGTGAAGAAGCAGGTTGATTATCATAATGTACTAATTGATTAAGTAATACTTGAAAAAGATCATATTTTCATATTTCTATATATGTTTTTAAATGATTTAATCCATTCCCATTAATCAATTTGATCTTATTTGCATCATTTTATGACTTTTGGTGACTTTTGAGCTAAAGGGTAAAAATTGGCTAATTATGGACGTTAAACAGTTTTATGTTTCCTCTATATTTTGAGAATAACTCCTACAATATTCATCTAATGCACATGATTATTTCTTTTAGGATGACATGGTTCGTGTACTAAATATAATTATTAAATACCAAAATCCAATACTAACTTCAATAAGCCAAAACATATCGGTCAATGTGAACACTTATTCTGGCTGGTAGAATGGACATTACATCATTCAATGATCCATATCTCTGGATACCGACTATAAAATGGAGTGATTCTATCTGGGTTATAAATCCAACTTGACTAGGAAGTCTCAATATAAATTTCATGCAAAAATTATTTCTTATAGGACTCCCTTCAACTGGTCAAATTATAGTTGGTGGAATAGTGATTGGAGGCTAGGAAAAGTCATGTCTACTAATTCGGACATAACTCATTCCACATGGCTCAAAATGCCTTGAAAAGTCATTGGTAGATTACCAACTCCATTTATAACCTCTTATAAGAAGGGAACTCAACCTTTTTCAATGATATGGTGGGAGAACCAAATCTAAACTTCTGGAGGACAGAATCTGGAGGAGAAAATTCTCTTCTTTATTTTTACTCATTTATTCTTATTTTTGTAATTCCTTCATCTTCCCCATTACACTAAATTACCCTTACAATGGTGGGGTAAACATATGAGGTTATTGGGGATGGAAGGTTTTATATTTTTAATGATTTGAGTTCTTACATTTGATTGATAAAAACTATCTCTCTTCTACGAAGTTGTTTTAAAATTCTAAAAACAGTATTTATTTTCATATGCGATCGTATTCGATTTTATATTATGTTATTATTATGTCTTAGATAAATGAATATTTTTATCCCTCCATTAGGTTCTGGTCTATATTCTATATAATAAGATCATAGCTTAGTGGTGAAGTACTTGGCGATCACTAGTATGTGTGGGAGGGGTGGTGATTATTCATGATTATTTAGGATAAACAATACCTGATTGAGAATTGCCTAAGATAATTGGGGGTATTCACTATAAATCTATAAAAAATAGAATAAGTGTATACAAAACTAGAATTTTGTTAAACCATTTAACTAAATAAGTGATTTGAAGTAATTATGGAATCTCACTTAAATCAAATTAGCAAAATAGGATTGATGAAAATGGAACAATGATAGTATTTCCATTATAAAACTGACCCTGACTTGATCAACCATCTCATAAAATAGTTTTTAAATCATTTTAATTCCATATTTTTCTTAAATATCTTCCTAAATATATTATTTTGTCTGTTTCTCTCTTTGATTTCAAAACCAAACAATTTCAAAAACACATAACTTTTTCTCTAATTAAAAAGTGACAAACTATTTTGTGTGCACTCCTCATCGGGAGACAACCATGTTTAACCACTATAATATATTTTAATTTAGAAAATAATTTTTTTTCACACCCCACGACATGGATTTGTCAAAACTCGGCACCTTTCCCAGGGAGGAAGTTTCTCAAAATACAAAAACTAAAAAAACTTTCTTGAATGAACTGTAGTTCAAATAACCTCTTAATTGAATTTGATCCTGAAATTGATTGTACAATAACCCAATTGAGAAAACAAAATTTTCAAATAGAGTTTTATGAAATAAACCTCATGTATTCAAGTGATACTTTCAGTGATCACTCAGAACCTACAATAATGGCTAATAATCCCAACCAAACTCTGCGTGATCTTTGCACACTTCAATTTGCTAATCAAAATAACCAACTCACTATCCTTGAAATAGAAAATGATTTTGAACTATGAATTAATATGATTCAAGTGATACCCAAATTTCATGGTCTTTCAAGAGAAGACCCAAATCAACACATCCAAGATTTTACCTATTTCTGTTGCAGCTTCAAACCCCGAGGAGTCACAAAAGATCAAGTAAAGTGGAGGGCATTCCCCTTCTCACTTGATAGAGTAGAAAAAGAATGGATGTACAATCTCTAAACAAGGGAGATAAACGATTGGGAAGATGTCAATAGAAGATTTTTTTCATAGATTCTTCCTTATATCTAGGAGCACAACAATTAAATAATATATTTATGTCATACATCAATCGACTAGAGAGACTCTCAATGAATACTAGTTACATTTCAAGAAACTCTGTGCAATATACCCATAACAAGAAATGGAATAGAACAAATTTCTTATGTTCTAATACCAAGTATTGATCGAAAATGATCTCAATTTACTAAATGCCTCATCTGGAGGATCCTTGATCGACAAGTCACAAGTAGATGTTAGAGGCCTGATTGAGAAGATTGATCAAAACTCACAACAATTCAGAACTAGGGGTACGAGCA
Source organism: Viscum album (assembly GCA_963277665.1). Classification (NCBI taxonomy): domain Eukaryota; kingdom Viridiplantae; phylum Streptophyta; class Magnoliopsida; order Santalales; family Viscaceae; genus Viscum; species Viscum album. The sequence continues at coordinate 1,945,663,943 of OY728133.1, read as the reverse complement.
CTAGAGGCATACATGAGGTAAGAAATTATGATTCATCCTCACCCTTACATAAATCAACACTTAAGGAAATGACTAGTGTTATGAGAAAACTTAGCCCGAATCGCCAAAATGCCTTCATTTTTATTGATTTTTATAACCCCCCTTTCAAGGGATGAGGGGGAACCCTTACAAGGCCCGTAGGCTTAGAGATTACAAGGCCTGTAGGTTTAAGAGATTACATGACCCAATGGTCTTAGGGAATTCAACCAGACTATCTACAGGGAACTACCCCTCCCCAGTATCTGCTTCATGACAGTAGCTCTCCACATTTTCATGGCCGTCTAGCTAGGCTTACCATGCAAGCACAGGCTGGTTCCGATGGCATAGTCATACCCTCTCATTCTAAAAAATTCATTTGGATCTACTCTGGTAAGTGCACCTACTCTGAATCCTTTTTTGGGGCTGCTCTTTTTTGGTATTGTGTATGGGGAAACTGTATGTGGCCCGAAGGCCTTGAGGTGGCCCGAGGGCCTTAAACGTGGCCTGAAAGCCCTACTGACCCGAAGGCCTGGGTGTCCTGAAAGCCTTAAGGACTCTAAGCCCAAACCGGTGGCCCAATGTGAATAGTTCTAGCTGCTACAGTACCGAACAGTACCTGCTATAGTAACTGCTATAGTTCCTGCTACAATACCCACATAGTGTACAGTTCTGCTATAGTACCTGTACGGTGTACATTTATGCTATTGTACCTACACAGTGTACAGTACTGCTACAGTACTACTACAATACCCCTAGAAATATGTCTCTACCTAGTTTTGAACCGGGGTCTTGTGGATGAACTTAAGGATACCACACCAACTAGGTTGAGGCTCATGTGCGTGATGAGACAACTTGCTGTGAACAAAGTGAAGGAACAACAAGGCCCGAATTAGAAATGTGGTTTATTATCTTCTAGTTATCATTACACTAGTCAATGTCCAGAAGTCTATGGAACTGAAAATTGTGTAGCTTCCTATCAAGAAATGAAAATCTAGTAAAATCAACCATGTCAACCCCAAAAAGGTAGATTCTGATAAAACCAGTATAGGCCTCCTATTCCAAATCAATACCAAAATCAACCTCCATTCCAGCAGCAGCAATACCAGATTCCTCCACCATTCCAAAAACCTTATAAATAGCCATACTAATAAAAACCATATAAAAAACCTTGAACAATTTGTCATAGGAACCACCATGAAATTGAGATTGAAGATATAAAGAATACGGTGAAAAATTTAGATAATAAATTTGATAGCCTTATGGATATTCTAACAAAAAATCAACAAAAAATCCCTACACAAATAGTTCCAAGTCCCAAGGAAAGCGTGAGAGTCATTACAAAACGAAGTGGAAAAGAGATAATTTCACCTGAACAAAGTGAGGATGATGATTCTAAGAAACCTACTGAAGAACAACACATCCATCCAAAAGAAGGATACCGGAACAACAAAGGAGAAAGAATCAGGTTTAGAAAGGAAAGGCTAGAGACACCTTTGAAAAAACAACAAAGGGAGAGAAAGGATATTCAAGACCCATTCCCAACTACGTTAGTTGAGTCGAAGAAGGTTAAAGATGTAATACTTCAAAAAAAATTCAAGAAACTTTTCAGAAAGTTGAGATCAATGTCCCACTACTAGATGCAATCAAACAAATCCCTAAGTAGGAAATTTTTTTGAAGAAGTTGTGCACAAAAAGAAGGCAGTTGGATGGGAATGAGGGAATCATATTAGGAAGAAGTGTCTCAGCACCGATCACACCAATGATACCAAAAAAATGTCAAGATATAGGGACATTATCTATTCCCTACACTACTAGTTATTTAAATTTTACTGACGCACTTTGTGATCTAGGAGCTTCAATAAATGTTATGCCTCACTCAGCATTTTCATCCTTACAGATGGGAGAACTAAAACCAACTCGAGTGGTGGTCTAATTAGAAAATAGATCCACCATTTTCCCAGCTGGTGTTATATAATATGTACTCATTATAGTAAGTGGATTGACCTTTCTATCAGACTTTTATATCCTTACCATGGAAGAAGACAGAGCTTCAGGCCAATCTCCCATCATCCTGGGGAGACCCTTCCTAAAAAAACAATGACTATCATCAATGTCCATTAAAGAACACTCACAATGGAAATTGGAGATAGTACAATACACTTCAACATTCTTGATGCAATGAAACATACTTCCGGTAATCACTCACTTTATGTGATCTCCCATGAAGAAGGTATAGAACCAATTGAAGATTCTGGTATGCTTCTTGACTTCTTATCATTAGGAGAAAATTTTTCATTTGAAAATTCCAATTACCATGAACCTGAAAATCCTAAAACTATGTTATAAGATGAGTTAAAATATGAATTTTATGTTGATTTATTAAAAGAAAATGAGATGATACCAAAGATTATAGTCTTAGGAATAGGATACCTTAATTGAATGTCATCCCTTAAACAACCCCATTTATAAAACATAATCCATTGCCAAGTGATTTGAAGTATTCTTACCTAATGGAAGGAGAGAAATTAACAGTAATAATTACCTATAACCTATATAATTTACAAGAGGAAACTCAAATTGACCTACTCAAAAGAAATGTCCAAGCTATATGATGAAGTTTAGGTGATATACCTGGAATCAATCCCAAGGTCTTCTCTCATAGAATATTTTTAGAAAGTGATTCATGACCAGTTAGACAACCTTAGAGAACACTTACTCCTATAATCATGGAGGTTTTTAAGAAAGAGATAGAGAAATTTCTAGCAGCTGACATCATTTTCCCAATATCTGATTCTCAATGGGTTAGCCCCATTCATGTAGTCCCAAAGAAAACTACCCTAACAACTGTCAAAAATGAAAGAAATGAGTTGATCACCATGGGAGTAAAAAATATTTGGAGAGTGTCTATAGATTGTAGGAAGATAAATAAAGTTACCTAAAAAGACCACTTCTCCATTCCATTCACCAATCAAATTCTAGAAAGGTTAGTTGGAAAAACCCATATTGTTTTTAGATGGATTCTCATGATACTTTCAGGTACCGATCGCACCAGAAGACCAGAAGAAGACGACCTTCACCTGTCTATTTGGTACACTTGCCTACAAAAGGATGCCTTTTGGGATATGCAATGCCCCAGTAACATTTTAACAGTGTATGGTGAGTATTTTCTCAATTCATATTGAGGACTACTTGGAGGTATTTCTTGATAATTTCAAAGTTTTTGGTAATTAATTTGACAATTTCTTAGGAAATTTGGAGTTTTTTTTGAAAACATTCATTCAAAGAATCTTGTCTTAAATTTTGTAAAATGTCATTTCATGGTTGAAAAGGGAATAGTGTTGGGGCACATAATTTCACAAAAATGGAGAGAGGTTGATAAATATAAAGTTGATGTAATAAATTCATTTTCATATCCAACTTGTTTAAAACATGTTAGATCCTTTTTAGGACTTGCTGTATTTTACAGAAGGTTCATCCGAGATTTTAGTAAGATTTCTCTCCCTCTCTCAAGATTACTTCTAAAAAAGCTAACTTTAAAATTGATTATGCATTCAGAAATTCATTTGATGAACAAAAGAAAAGGTATATTACACCTCCAATAATGAAACCACGCAACGGGGATTACCCTTTTGAGTTGCTTTGTGATGCATCCAACTAAGCAGTGGGAGCTGATCTATCACAAAGAATTGAATAAAAACATCAATTAATATCCTATGCATTAAGGACCTTGGATGCCACACAAATCAATTACACGCCCACTGAGAAGGAGTTCCTTGCAGTTGTCTTTGCACTGGATAAATTCGGATCATATCTTCTTCGAACTAAAGTTGTTGTTTTTCAGATCATGTAGAACTCAGGTATTTAATGAAAAAGGAAGATGAAAAGCCAAGGAAAGTGAGATAGATGCTACTCTTTGAAGAGTTCAATTTAGAAATTAAAGATAAAAAGGGAGCTGAAAATCAGGTGTCTGATCATCTAAGTCGACTACCACACACTGCTGAAGGAGAAATTCCAAACTATAACCCACTTAATGATGAGATTCATAGAGAACATGTAACACCCCGAGATTTTATGAAAAATATTATTTTTAATTTCATTAATGTCTTGTGTTTTACGCTACACCAAAAGGATCTTGCACAACACGCATCCATGACTTGCCTTGCATTACACGCAATCACGACCTTCCTCGATAGCGTGTGTAGTACGCAATACCGAGTTTCACTAAACAACGATATGCTATTATTAAAACTAGCCGTTATGAATAGTAATAACCACTTTTTGAAATTTTGTAAATTTTATTTTTCAAAATGGACTTCATTTTTGGATTCGGAATATCAAAATTAGCTTAGGGTGAAATTTTGGTACTTTTCGAATAACTTTCATATTATGATGAATAGTGAAAATTACTAAATTTTAATTAAAAACAAATTTTTTAATTGAAATAATTAATAGTGATAAATTACTAATTTGAGTGGTTTTAAAGTATATTTAGAATATATTTTTACAATTTAATACAGTGTTGGTCATTGGATGTAATTTCACATTTAAACCAGTTATAAACAAGTGCCAATCTTTTGATAGTTATTATCTCTTAAAAACACGCTATTTGTTTTGACGACGGGAATTAATTTTTAAATTATTTAATGCAACTGATATGTTTTGAATTTGGTAAAATAGACATCATTTTTGAGTTCATAATATCAAATATATCTTAGGCCTAATTTTTGGTATTTTTCTGGAAACTTTCATTTTTTGATGAATACTGAAACCACTAAGTGGTAGTAAAAAAAAACGAATTTTTCATAAAACTTAATTTTACCGCTTCTGTGAGTGGAATTTCAAAAATCCGAGAGACACGGTTGATGTTAGTAAGTAAAATGTGGTTCAATGAGATGAAAATAGTTTTTGGTGAATAGTAACTTTTTACTTTTTTTCCCACGATTAAAAGTAAATAGGGTAATTAAGGGTAAAAATGATATTATTATTACCCTAAAACATGTGCTAATTCTATTGGATAAATGTAATTCGACCAAAAACAACCTTAGGAATAAAATATGACCATTTAGGCCCACTTGGATTAGATTAGGATATTTATTATTATTTAATTCAAAGAAGAGTTAAAATCAAAGTTTATTTACTTAAACATTTTTAATACAGGGTTATACATAAGATAAATTCGATTGTAAATATTCATTAGAAATAAAATAAGATTTCCTACATAATGATATTTTATTTATAATTTTTAGACATTAAATAATTTAATTTATTTATGACACAACGATGATGCAGTAATTATCTTATTAATGAAATATTGACATAATTGATGTTATAAATACCCAAATAAATGTAATTTGAGACTTTTTATGAATTAAAATAATTTTATAGGTTAATATTAAATGTTAGTATTGATTTAATAAACTTTTTTATAACTAATCATTCTGTTATGAATTTCACAAAAATCAATTACTAAATAGTGTCAAAATTGACATAAAATAGTTTTTAAAACAAATATTATATTATTAATTGTTATTTTATTCCTAAAAATCTAAGGTTTGGCCAAACGACTTATATAAGGTTATATATATTAATAATAAACAACCTGGGGTTTTTTTGGCTTCTTATAGTTAGTTTATTAACCTTATAGTGTAAGAACACAAGAAGACACGGTAAAAGTAAAATTATTTAACTTAATGTTAAATCTAAATGATAAGGTTAAAATAGGAACCTAAACTTGTCTAAATTCTATTTGATGATAGGATTTCGACCCATCCCCACCTTAGATTCGAAATAAATCAATTTGGAGCTATTTAAAACCGAATTTGACTTTATAATAAAATAATAGTTTTAGTTATTCCAAAGGTGCCCCTCTCCTCCCTTATAAAAGGGCACCTCCTCCCTCTTTTCCTCACACCACTTTGAGCCTTCAAGCATGGCCAAACCCTGCCAATTTCTCCTCTCCACTTCCCTAGATACATCCTAGAGGTTCTGGTCTTCTTAAAAGACCCATTTTAGTGCCCTAAAAGGAGGTCTCAAAGAAGCACTTTAAAGAAGAGGTAATGTCCGTTACCGATTCTTTCATCTTTATTTCTTCTTCCACTTCTTCTTATTCTTTAGTTGTTTCATTATGAAGTAATAAAATAAGTATCACTAATATACTGATATGTTATTATAAGTATGAAACAACCCTATTTCACCATCTATCCATCCTACGGAAAAAGAAATCACCGAGCGTGCGTACGTACGGAATACCGTCTCGACGCCGTGGTGTAATCTATTTTCCACCACCACCTTACTTGGATGGGTATAATGGTGTAAATAATGACTATATATGACTATTATAAAGTGATACTGATTATGATATATTGTATCATCCACTCCAATTCAATTAAATAATTATGGAAACGATATCATCGCTCGTGCGTATGTACGGACTACCGTCTCCACGACGCGAGGAGATTCATTCTCCATGTTAACCATTTAAGAATGATTACGAAGTATATATAAGAAATAATAATGAAATATATGACATTATAAAGCTACTGGATTTATGTAAATATGTATGTCATCTACTTAATTCCATTCAACTCAATAAGGAAACGAAAACAGCATTCATGTGTACGTACGACCTACCGTCTCCATGAACGGTGTATTTCATTCCATTTATCGATCTATTATATATATGTATATTCTGAATATATATTATATATAAATCATGTTTTATATTCTGTAATTAAGTAATCATGATCTAAGTAATAATATGAATAATTAAAAGTTAAAACACGAACGACAAATGAGACGATTTTACCCAAAACGCTCTTTAACATGGAATTTACAAAAGAACGGGTAATATAAAGTCATAAGTGAACCATATATGATATCATAACAATGAGTGTGATTCTGTAATAAGTCAATGACATTATTTAAATCATTATACAGGAGGTTCGGACACTTATGAAGCAAATCAGACCTATGGTAAGGGAAAATCTCGCAATCTCAATTTTTATCCGAGATTGTTTATACTTTGGAATTTACTGGGGTGTATTTTATCATCCACATCCATGTCTCCTCAATATGTAATATTGTTTCCATCCACATACAATTGTTTAAATCCAATTTTACCCTTCGGTGAGTTTTTAGTAAAGGATATGAAAGTAATCTTTTGTCGTTTTTCATACGAGGTACTTTTTGAAGTTTCTGACAAAAGTACGAGAAGAATGTTTTTTTTAACTTATACGACATGAATGGATTTTTAAAACATTATTTCCAAGAATCTTCCCTTACAAGTTTTCAAGTTTATTTTTAATCAACTTCTTTTAGTTTAGAATTTTATGACATGTTAAGAAAGGAAAAGTGTTTTTGAAGTAGAAAGGATATTTTCCTCAAGAATGGAGTTCAAGTGTTTTATCAAAATTATTTTCCATCTAAGATAATAAAGGGTTCTATTTTTATCCCTATTATTACATTGATTTGATTATGTTGTGATGGAATTATTTTTATGAATTCCTTTATCTTATATGAATTGTTTTATGATGTCATGATGTTTAAGATTCCCATTTTATTACATGGGTTAAGCTATGATGTATGATTTATGATTTTGTGGCACACATAAGAATGGTATCGTTATGAGATGGGTGGGACCTATATCTCCCTCCAATTCATTGGGTAAAGATTTTATATCTCATGAGATAGACATGTCTAGAATGGTAGGTTATACCGGTTCAGTGAAACAGGACTGAAACGAGGGTGACTCGGTTCAGAAAGGGACTTTGTCCACTAAGATAGTCTTGGAAAAGAGTCTCGACTAACAAGAAATGATTATCTATGATTATGTGTGTATGCCACAAAGTTTCATGTTTTAAGTTATGATTATTGGGGTTTACCTTTCACTACTATGATTTATCCCATGTTATGAAATTATGATTTCTTTTGCAGGTTAAGATTTCCAAAAGGTATGTTCTTATGTATATGATGTGAATGACATTTATTTTGTTTACCCTTACTGAGAATTTGAGATCACCCTTTTATGTTTTCTTTTCCCCAGGATATAAAGAAAGGTTTTAGGTTTAAAAAAAGGGAGATCTTTATGGGAGATGTTGAAGATCTTTCACCACGATTAGAAGATTATATTCCGAGTTTCCAAAGACACTAAACTATTACGGTCCTTGTGTGTGTGTTGTTGTTATGTACTAAGTATTCCGCAAAAGTAATGTAATGTCTATGTACGTCAAGCTTCGGGTCTCTACAGTTGGTATCAGAGGAAAGGTTTAGTCATCCTTTGGAAACTAGGATGTGAGAACGTTAGTGAGATCCCTAGAGATATTTATAAGGTATGTCTAGGGATGTCCCTAAGGATAAGTATACGTATAGGATATGGTCCTAGAACTACAGTAATGATCATAGAATTTAACCTAAGATGTTAGATATTAAGGGTACTCCCCCTTTATTATGTTGTTTTCCCTAGTATGATTTTTGCCTCTCACAAGATTCTTTTTGTGTTTTAGTTAATGGAGGGAACCAGAAGGAATTCGGTTAACATTGAATCCAATAGACAAATTGGTGACTATGAGCAACAAAATTGTGTAATTCCTAGAGAGAAAGATCTTGTGATTATGCCAAATCAGTCATCGCGATATATGATTAACAAGGTGAAATTTAGTAGTATGCCTAATTCATCAAAGAAGAGGAAGATAAACTTTTATGCATGTTCGCATGTTGAGGAGCATAAAGAAAGGAAGATTGAGATTTCTAAATAAGGGAAGAAGAACCTTGAGGAATACCTCAAATGGAGGGAACGGTGTTATCTGTGTGGAGAAAAGGGTCATAGAGTGACAGACTGTTATGGAGTTCAATGTCTTATTTGTGGAGAACATGGGCATTACCCAACTCAATGCCCTGACCTAAAAAGTTACTTCTAAATCAAGGAAGGACTTATTCCAGGACAATCATTAAAGTGGATGGACTGAAGTGTTTATGTATTGGTATTCAGGAATAATGTTGTTGAGGTACTTTTATGGTGTATTGAAATATTTATGTTTTGGTCTGTTGTGGTTTTCAATAATTTTATGGCATCGGTAACCATGAAAAGTGATTGAAATATTTTTGGAAAGCAGATGATATGCACATAATGAAGGGATAAAGAGAATCTAATATGTTTGATAGTATTCATGAGCTCATGATTGATATAAGGACTAAGTGATATCATGGTTTGAAGATATAGAATTTTGAGGATTTTGGTATGCGGAAAGTGTTAAATTTTAACTGCATTCATGTTTTCACTAAGGTTCAATGGGTATTCAAGAGAATACATGATTAAGGCCTTTGAATGTTTGGAATGTAACAAACAAGACATATCTTATGATATATGGGGATCAACGATGGTATTAAATCTCTTGTAATCGTTTTCACTATATTATGAGAGTGGACTGCAGTATTATGGATAACCCTAAAGATTGGAATGGATTATGTTAACCATAAGTTAGTATTATTTAAGGATAGAAATTTTTTTTTGATATTATTTATGTGATGTTATAGTAACGTAGTTTTAGAAAAAGGACAACCTGCAGGACGGGTGACAGCCCATCGCGTCGGACAAGGCCGTGGGAATCGAACCCACAAGCGAAGTGCGACTGGCCTTTATCGCCTACCACTGGTGTAACACCCCAGGTAAATAAGGAATATGACATTTTCATATTTATCCATATTTGTGAATAAAATATTAATATGACTTTAAAGGGGACGCTATGCTCGATGGCGTACCCAACACGCAACAACGAGTTTCTTGGGAATCTTACGTTGCACTCTAATAATAAAATAATATTATTTTAAATGGTAGTTAACATGTAGCCGTTGTAATGGCGGGAATGGATAGAAATAACTAAAATATGATTATATTTGTTCTTAAATATTTTTACATTTATCCAATAAAAGATAATGGCTTAAAATACGGAAAGAATTCAATTTTAGGCGTATATGCCCTAGTTTTCACTAAAGGGTCACTTATCACCTTTTGATGGCGAACCGTCATTAAATATAGTTTTGATCACTCTTATACATTATTTTGGACCAAATAAAACTCTTATTAAGAATCGGGACATCAAAATTTACTTTGTGTAAATTTTTGGTATCTTTCCGATAAAGTTCATTTTTTAATGAATAGTGTAAAATGTTGTATTTTAATTCAAAACCACTTTTTAATCTAATTTATTTATATGATTAGATAATATTTTGAATTGGTTTTAAAGTGAAATTAGAAAATATTTTTACCATTAAATCCAGTAGTGTTCGTTGGAATCAATTTCACTTTGAAATCAGACTCAAACTATTGTCAATCTTTTGATACTTATTGTTTCATAAAACACGCTATTTGACATGACAGCGGGAATTAATTATTAAATTAATTAATGTGACTTATATGTTTTGAATTTTGTAAAATGGACTTCATTTTTGAATTCAGAATATCAAATATAGCTTAGGGTGAATTTTTGGGATTTTTCTGAAAAACTTCAATTTTTGATGAATAGTGAAACCACTAAGTGGTACTTATAAAAACTGATTTTCCGTTTAAATGAAATTTTGCCATCATTGTGTTTTGATTTTCAAAAATCCGACATACATGGTTGTCATTAAGAAGTAAAATGTGGTTCAATGAGATTAAAATAATTTTTTGGTGAATAGTAACTTATTAAGTTTTTAATCGCGATTAGTGGTAATTAGTGTAGTTTAAGGTAAAAATAATGCTTTAATAAAATGAGATGAGCTTGAAACATGTCTTACCCTCATTGGTTGTATCATGTCCGACCAAGACAAGCCATGGGTCAACTTGGGGACCCCATGGATCCACTTTGGTTGGGAAATGACATAAATAACATTTTATTTAATGTAAAAGTAAAATTGACACAAACATGATATGTTTTACTAAAACAATTTTTAAGTGGGGTTATACAAGTCATCTTTTTGATTATAAATATTCATTGGAAAGATAAAAATATTTCCTACATCATAGTTTTTTTTTTTAATTTTTAGACATTAAATAAATTAAATTATTTATGACATAATAATGATGCAGCGATGACATCATTATTTGACGATTTAAATAAAATGGAAAGATAATGTAAAATCTATGAACTACACATGTCCAAAACTTATTGGATGAGTGGATTTCTAAGCCTTATCACCTTATCCACGAATTATATCAATGTGGGACCTTTTGAAACCGCAACACATTTTCAAATAAAGTAATATTTCTTTACTTTCCAAAAGTACCCCTCCTCTACTCTTATAAAAGGCCCCCACCTCTACCTCATTTAACACACTCCTCAAGCCTTTGGCTCGGCCAACCCCTGCCCATTTACTCTCTCCACATCCCTCTCCTCATCCTAGAGGATTCCCTTTGGGCATAATCCTTTCAAAGGAAGCCTTTAGGCTCAAATCAAAAGGAGTTACACTTTTAAAGGTAATTCATTCTCTCATGTTCATTTGTTTTATTTTGCTTCTCCAACCCCCTAAACTCTTTTTATTTACTTCTTTTGTAACAACACCAGTATATTAAATATACTAGGATGTTTTTATAAGATTTATTCGAGCTACACTCTCACACAACTACATCAAATGGTTAAAGAACATACGGTTTCCGTGGATGGTGAAATTCTGCCTCCCGAAACGATGATTGTTCAATACTCATTTAACACCTTCAACGGTGGCCATTATGATGTCACTATTTTTATATATGATATATAATATGTTTATGTTTTATTTATGCTTCTGTATTTTTCATTTTTGTCTTACCTTTATGGCTTCCATTATGGGTATACGCGATATCTTCATTTAAGGAAGCGCGGACTACCGCCCCCTCAAAGTGATTTGATTCGTTAAATACCATATGTGGGATGTATAAAGGTTGGAAATATGATATTATATATTATATTATACTGGAATTATAATATAACTTTATATCATTATTATTCCATTCTATAAAATACGAAATAGAAATGAAAGTAGCGTTCATGCGTACGTACGGCTTACCGTCTCCATGAACGGTGCATTTCATTTATTACCTCTAAGTGATTATGTAATGTTATAAATGCATGCATGTACTGGATATATATGACATATATGATATCTACATAATGAATACAATTCTGGATATAATAAAAATTTGGCCACACGAACAACATGTAATTGTAAGAAGTCCACTTTCGACTTAAGAACCAAATATCGGCAAAACAAATATTATTAACTTAAATGATTAAATAATGTTTATAACATGGTAATAAGTGATATAAAAGGAATAATGAACTTTAAAAAGGTTCTTAAGGAAGTATAAATTAACTCAAGTTTATTATTCAGGAGATTAAAGAACGATCGAGTCAAGTCGGACCCGAGGTAAGGGATCCTACTCCTCTCTTTCTTTTTAAGTACACACTTTTATGTAATTCCTTTTAAAGATCATATTTCTTGTTATTGGGATGATCATTTATATTACACTTACTGTAATTTTTATTTTCATGTGATGAGAGACCCTATTCTCTCTCATCAATCCATTTTGGAAGTTTTGAGTGGCGCTGTTAGGCTGCCAAACTTTCGAAAGAGATCTAACCTCTCTCTTCTTTTTAAGTACTCTCCTTTATGTCACTTCTTTTAAGCTCCTCTTTGTAATGTTGGGGGATGTTATTTTATATTCCTCTTTCTGTAAATTTTATTTTAATGTGATGAGATACCCTATTTGATCTCATCAATCCATATTCGGAAGTTTTATGTGGCGCCGTTAGGCTGCCGAGTTTTCGTAAGGGATTTTTCATCTCACTTTTATTCCCGTGAGATTTATGCTACATTTGCCAAAAATTCCATTGAGTGGTGTATGTACTGCCCATTATTCTACTCTTTGTGTAATATACTTTTGTTTATGAGTATTTACATCAATGACCTATTTTCTTTCTTTCATGGGGTGTATGTTTTGAAAGTTACCCAAGTCGGTAAGGGAACCTTTCACCCTCCTCTTTTTTAAAAGACTTCTTTTATTGGGTCTTTTAATTTACATATTTTTATTTTGGGATATGTTATAATACATCCTTATTGATGTAAATTTTATGTCCAAGTGATGAGATACACGTTTTATCTCTCATCAACTCATTTTGATGTGATGCCGTTAGGCTGTCAAGGGAACTTTTTAACCCAATTTCGATTTCTTTGGGTTCAACTTGTAGTCATTGAATATGTCATCCATTGAATATGTGTGAATGACCTTTTATTGTTTTACACTTAATATCCACTTATATTGGGTGTATATATATTTTTCACACATATTTTTTGAGATTTATTTGTCCTTAATTTAACGATACCTTCTTTATAAGGGATTTCATCACATTTGACATTTCTATTGAGGGCTCATTGTTGTTATGCACCAATTCACTCTTATATGGTGTATATACTGTCCTTTGGAGTATTATATCATGAATCCTTTTATTCTCATGTTATTATAAAATTCTGACTAAATGTTATTCCTCGATTATTGTATTCAAGTGTCTCTAATTTTGGTAAAACCCCTTTAACCAAAATATCATTTTAAATGTTTTAATTATTTGTTCTTATCCATGTTTTCAAAATGGTTTTAAGGATTTATTTATATGGATATTAATGGTTTAAAATGATAAAAGCTTCAAGGTGGTATGGGACACTTTGATTCAAAAATCTCTTTATTAAATGTTTTAAATGGTTTTGGAAATGGTTTCTTTTTGAATGGATTCATTATTTCAATATCCTAAAATGTTATATTGTGATTGAAATGTGGAAATGTTATGTTTCCTTTATTCATGTTTATGTGATATGATTATGTTATGGTTCTTGGGCATTGTTATGAAAACGCGTGGTTCCGTGATAAACTAAGGGCGGGTGAGCCCGTTATAGCTCTCCAATGCATTGGGTAACGCGAAGGAGTGAAACATTAAGGTTTCTCCGAAGAGATTTAGGGAATATACTGTGATGGGTATTCCAAACGTAACCAAGAGGGTTACTCCCCACGTAAGAATGTTATGAATGCCTCAAGTTACCTTTATGTCTTATGTTTTCTATGATTTATTCATGGTTTGATGAGGTATGTTAAAGTGCCTATGTTTTATGGGTAAAGTATGATTTCATTCTTATGTATATATGAACTCATGTTTCCTTTCCATATTTTTATAACCCTTACTGAGCTTTTTATGCTCATCCCAAGTTTTTGAAATGTTTTTCACAGGTCAAGGGAAAGGTACATGATGTGATGATAGTGTCAAGGATGTTTCAAAAAGAATCCGTGTTATATTTTAAATATGTTTCCGTTGATGGGAAGAATGAATACTGTCTTTTATATAACCACTTTGTTTAAATGTGGAATGTAATTCAAGTTTCATGATCTAATTCTCTAAAACTCTAAACCTGAAAAGATCCTCAATGTGTAATCTTGTAATAACTCAAGATTAAGTAAGGTTTAAGGCTGGGGCCTTATAGTTGGTATCAAAGGCCGGTTTAGATAACTTTAGAGGTTAGGGTATTCTTTAATCATAAGTGACATTACCATAATGGTTAGGATTTCAGAAAGAGTCCTAGTTTTAGATAAAGTGAATGAGTAAGTATATCTTTGTGTTTACCTTCCTCGTTAGTACATGATGGTTTTGTTGATATACTCACACTGACCTTTTTGGTTTTAGTAAATGGCTGGATCTAGCAGGCACCAAAGTGACAATGGGTTTGAAGGAAACTGTGGTGGTTCTCTGATTAAGATACTCGATGAGATGGGGGATTCAATGAGGAATCTCATGGTTTTTCTAAACCAACTATCAAGGAGTCATGATCAACCACTTGAACCTTGGTGAGTTCTCTAATGCATCATGTACGAGATGGCCAACTCGATGTGGAAATTCAGGTAATAATTATTAAGGTAACCATTTGGGTTTATATGATCCTTACTTTTGAGGTAATTATGGGTTATTATATGATATGATGGAAAATGAAGGGCATGAGATAAAATTGAGGTTAAAATATGTTATGATTATTCTTGAAGATTTTATCTCATTTTGGGGAATGTTTTAAGAATTATATAGTTTTGGAAAAAGGAGAACACGCAGACCGTGTGACATCCCGTCGCGTCGGACAAAGCTGCGGGAATCGAACCCACAACCAAAGTGCGACTGGTATTTATCGCCTACCACTGGACTACGTGAAGTCCCTGGTTAGTTTGACCGATTCTTTTTAGTTATATGATTTTATGAATTAAGAGTAAGTTGATTTTGGAGGATATGTGATTAGGATAATTACTTTTCAATGTGAGACTTTAGGAGCAACTGATGTTGTTTGGAGATAAATGTTACGATTTAACTTGGTAGACTATGTGACTAAATACTTCAAATATTTGGGTTTCAATCTTAGTTTGGTTTACTTTGAAGAATTTTATGGACAAATGGTCCTCGTTGAACTTTGGGTTTTGTTGGACAAATTTTGGAGATTAAGAATAGATTTTCTTTTTATAAAGGGTTATCCTTTTCTGGATTATCTGATCTTGTACTAGCATTTTTGGTTTTGGTTTTGGTTAAATACATGGGAAGTATATAGTTCTATTTTGTGGATTAGTTGATTCTCTAGAAGTTGATTATAGTACTCTTAATGTGAACAAGTCTTCCTAAATACTCGTCTTTTGGAGAAAATATGAGTTTGTGTAAGGAATCTAATAAAATTTGAAAGTCAATATGATAAGTGATTATGTTTCCTTATGAATAAATTCCTCAATAAAAAGTAACTTAAAACAAAAATGTTGTCTATTAACTTTTCCTACTGGGGAATCGAATACCGTTTAACCCATCACAAGTTTGTGATTTTCTTATTGTTAACTTTCTCCTAAACATGTTTTCTATCACTCTCCATCAGAACATGACCCTATGTTTTCTCCTCCATGTCCATATTTTCATACTTGGAATCCTAGTATGGGTTAACTCGGGTGACCTCTGTGCTTATCTTTCTTTATTTTAAAGTGATTGTTTCACCGACTCTTGTTCCGATGTGGGACGTTCAAGGATGTTTCCAAGCGCAATTTTAAAATTGCGAGGACGCAATTCCCAAAAGGGGGGAAGGATGTAACACCCCAGGTAAATAAGGAATATGACATTTTCATATTTATCCATATTTGTGAATAAAATATTAATATGACTTTAAAGGGGACGCTATGCTCGATGGCGTACCCAACACGCAACAACGAGTTTCTTGGGAATCTTACGTTGCACTCTAATAATAAAATAATATTATTTTAAATGGTAGTTAACATGTAGCCGTTGTAATGGCGGTAATGGATAGAAATAACTAAAATATGATTATATATGTTCTTAAATATTTTTACATTTATCCAATAAAAGATAATGGCTTAAAATACGGAAAGAATTCAATTTTAGGCGTATATGCCCTAGTTTTCACTAAAGGTTCACTTATCACCTTTTGATGGCGAACCGTCATTAAATATAGTTTTGATCACTCTTATACATTCTTTTGGACCAAATAAAACTCTTATTAAGAATCGGGACATCAAAATTTACTTTGTGTAAATTTTTGGTATCTTTCCGATAAAGTTCATTTTTTTAATGAATAGTGTAAAATGTTGTATTTTAATTCAAAACCACTTTTTAATCTAATTTATTTATATGATTAGATTATATTTTGAATTGGTTTTAAAGTGAAATTAGAAAATATTTTTACCATTAAATCCAATAGTGTTCGTTGGAATCAATTTCACTTTGAAATCAGACTTAAACTAGTGTCAATCTTTTGATACTTATTGTTTCATAAAACACGCTATTTGACATGACAGCGGGAATTAATTATTAAATTAATTAATGTGACTTATATGTTTTGAATTTTGTAAAATGGACTTCATTTTTGAATTCAGAATATCAAATATATCTTAGGGTGAATTTTTGGGATTTTTCTGAAAAACTTCAATTTTTGATGAATAGTGAAACCACTAAGTGGTACTTATAAAAACTGATTTTCCGTTTAAATGAAATTTTGCCATCATTGTGTTTTGATTTTCAAAAATCCGACATACATGGTTGTCATTAAGAAGTAAAATGTGGTTCAATGAGATTAAAATAATTTTTTGGTGAATAGTAACTTATTAAGTTTTTAATCGCGATTAGTGGTAATTAGTGTAGTTTAAGGTAAAAATAATGCTTTAATAAAATGAGATGAGCTTGACACATGTCTTACCCTCATTGGTTGTATCATGGCCGACCAAGACAAGCCATGGGTCAACTTGGGGACCCCATGGAACCACTTTGGTTGGGAAATGACATAAATAACATTTTATTTAATGTAAAAGTAAAATTGACACAAACATGATATGTTTTACTAAAACAATTTTTAAGTGGGGTTATACAAGTCATCTTTTTTATTATAAATATTCATTGGAAATATAAAAATATTTCATACATCATAGTATTTTTTTTATAATTTTTAGACATTAAATAAATTAAATTATTTATGACAGAATAATGATGCAGCGATGACATCATTATTTGACGATTTAAATAAAATGGAAAGATAATGTAAAATCTATGATCTACACATGTCCAAAACTTATTGGATGAGTGGATTTCGAAGCCTTATCACCTTATCCACGAATTATATCAATGTGGGACCTTTTGAAACCGAAACACATTTTCAAATAAAGTAATATTTCTTTACTTTCCAAAAGTACCCCTCCTCTCCTCTTATAAAAGGCCCCCACCTCTACCTCATTTAACACACTCCTAAAGCCTTTGGCTCGACCAACCCCTGACCATTTACTCTCTCCACATCCCTCTCCTCATCCTAGAGGATTCCCTTTGGGCAGAATCCTTTCAAAGGAAGCCTTTAGGCTCAAATCAAAAGGAGTTACACTTTTAAAGGTAATTCATTCTCTCATGTTCATTTGTTTTATTTTGCTTCTCCAACCCCCTAAACTCTTTTTATTTACTTCTTTTGTAACAACACCAGTATCTTCAATATACTAGGATGTTGTTATAAGATTTATTCGAGCTACACTCTCACACAACTACATCAAATGGTTAAAGAACATACGGTTTCCGTGGATGGTGAAATTCTGCCTCCCGAAACGATGATTGTTCAATACTCATTTAACACCTTCAACGGTGGCCATTATGATGTCACTATTTTTATATATGATATGTAATATGTTTATGTTTTATTTATTCTTCTGTATTTTTCATTTTTGTCTTACCTTTGTGGCTTCCATTATGGGTATACGCGATATCTTCATTTAAGAAAGTGCGGACTACCACCCCCTCAAAGTGATTTGATTCGTTAAATACCATATGTGGGATGTATAAAGGATGGAAATATGATATTATATATGATATTATACTGGAATTATAATATACCTTTATATCATTATTATTCCATTCTATAAAATACGAAATAGAAATGAAAGTAGCGTTCATGCGTACGTACGGCTTACCGTCTCCATGAACGGTGCATTTCATTTCTTACCTCTAAGTGATTATGTAATGTTATAAATGCATGCATGTACTGGATATATATGACATATATGATATCTACATAATGAATACAATTCTGGATATAATAAACATTTGGCCACACGAACAACATGTAATTGTAAGAAGTCCACTTTCGACTTTAGAACCAAATATCGGCAAAACAAATATTATTAACTTAAATGATTAAATAATGTTTATAACATGGTAATAAGTGATATAAAAGGAATAATGAAAAGGTTCTTAAGGAAGTATAAATTAACTCAGGTTTATTATTCAGGATATTAAAGAACGATCGAGTCAAGTCGGACCCGAGGTAAGGGATCCTACTCCTCTCTTTCTTTTTAAGTACACACTTTTATGTCATTCCTTTTAAAGCTCATATTTCTTGTTATTGGGATGATCATTTATATTACACTTACTTTAATTTTTATTTTCATGTGATGAGAGACCCTATTCTCTCTCATCAATCCATTTTGGAAGTTTTGAGTGGCGCCGTTAGGCTGCCAAACTTTCGTAAGAGATCTAACCTCTCTCTTCTTTTTAAGTACTCTCCTTTATGTCACTTCTTTTAAGCTCCTATTTGTAATGTTGGGGGATGTTATTTTATATTCCTCTTGCTGTAAATTTTATTTTAATGTGATGATATACCCTATTTGATCTCATCAATCCATATTCGGAAGTTTTATGTGGCGTCGTTAGGCTGCCGAGTTTTCGTAAGGGATTTTTCATCTCACTTTTATTCCCGTGAGATTTATGCTACATTTGCCACAAATTCCATTGAGTGGTGTATGTACTGCCCATTATTCTACTCTTTGTTTAATATACTTTCGTTTATGAGTACTTACATCAATGACCTATTGTCTTTCTTTCATGGGGTGTATGTTTTGAAATATACCCAAGTCGGTAAGGGAACCTTTCACCCTCCTCTTTTTTAAAAGACTTCTTTTATTGGGTCTTTTAATTTACATATTTTTATGTTGGGATATGTTCTCATACATCCTTATTGATGTAAATTTTATGTCCAAGTGATGAGATACACTTTTTATCTCTCATCAACTCATTTTGATGTGATGCCGTTAGGCTGTCAAGGGAACTTTTTAACCCAATTTCGATTTCTTTGGGTTCAACTTGTAGTCATTGAATATGTCATCCATTGAATATGTGTGAATGACCTTTTATTGTTTTACACTTAATATCCACTTATATTGGGTGTATATATATTTGTCACACATATTTTTTGAGATTTATTTGTCCTTAATTTAACGATACCTTCTTTATAAGGGATTTCATCACATTTGACATTTCTATTGAGGGCTCATTGTTGTTATGAACCAATTCACTCTTATATGGTGTATATACTGTCCTTTGGAGTATTATATCATGAATACTTTTATTCTCATGATATTATAAAATTCTGACTAAATGTTATTCCTCGATTATTGTATTCAAGTGTCTCTAATTTTGGTAAAACCCCTTTAACCAAAATATCGTTTTAAATGTTTTAATTATTTGTTCTTATCCATGTTTTCAAAATGGTTTTAAGGATTTATTTATATGGATATTATTGGTTTAAAATGTTAAAAGATTCAAGGTGGTATGGGACACTTTGATTCAAAAATCTCTTTATTAAATGTTTTAAATGGTTTTGGAAATGGTTTCTTTTTGAATGGATTCATTATTTCAATATCCTAAAATGTTATATTGTGATTGAAATGTGGAAATGTTATGTTTCCTTTATTCATGTTTATGTGATACGATTATGTTATGGTTCTTGGGCATTGTTATGAAAACGGGTGGTTCCGTGATAAACTAAGGGCGGGTGAGCCCGTTATATCTCTCCAATGCATTGCGTAACGCGAAGGAGTGAAACGTTAAGGTTTATCCGAAGAGATTTAGGGAATATACTTTGATGGGTATTCCAAACGTAACCAAGAGGGTTACTCCCCACGTAAGAATGTTATGAATGCCTCAAGTTACCTTTATGTCTTATGTTTTCTATGATTTATTCAGGGTTTGATGAGGTATGTGAAAGTGCCTATGTTTTATGGGTAAATTATGATTTTATTCTTATGTATATATGAACTCATGTTTCCTTTCCATATTTTTATAACCCTTACTGATCTTTTTATGCTCATCCCAAGTTTTTGAAATGTTTTTCACAGGTCAAGGGAAAGGTACATGATGTGATGATAGTGTAAAGGATGTTTCAAGAAAGAATCCGTGTTATATTTTAAATATGTTTCCGTTGATGGGAAGAATGAATACTGTCTTTTATGTAACCACTTTGTTTAAATGTGGAATGTAATGCAAGTTTCATGATCTAATTCTCTAAAACTCTAAACCTGAAAAGATCCTCAATGTGTAATCTTGTAATAACTCAAGATTAAGTAAGGTTTAAGGCTGGGGCCTTATAACTGGCCTACAGGAAGTCCCTGTTTAGTAGAAACTAGTTTTATTATATTAAGCAGTATGATATATGAAGTATAAGTCCATTT
Source organism: Viscum album (assembly GCA_963277665.1). Lineage (NCBI taxonomy): Eukaryota > Viridiplantae > Streptophyta > Magnoliopsida > Santalales > Viscaceae > Viscum > Viscum album. Next base: position 1,945,642,918 of record OY728133.1, on the reverse strand, counting down.
TAGGAACCATATATCATTAATCTCACTATAGATGGAATTACATAGTTTTTGATAACTTTTCTAACCTTTTGTTTGAGACAGATGGAATGACCCATCATTCTATCACATGATCTGCTAACACATCACGAATGACAAATTCAACTTCATTTCTTTAAGAGATGAAGTGGAAATTTTACAAAGAATGACCAACGGTGACACAGTACCAAAATCACGAAAGTATTTCTTCTAATTCCAATTTCATCAACTTTAGGGAAATGATCTTGAAAAACCAAAAATGTTGTCCTACTGCCCTTATATCCGATGAATCAGATGGTACCTTAGATAATCACAAATATATGGCTTTGTGATTGTTGGTTTTTTCATAGCCATGTTCTCTACCACTCTCCATCAGAACATGATGGTTAGATTTCTCTTCCATATCCATATTTTCACCTATATGGAAACCCAGTGATTAGTTTATTTGGGTAACCATTACGTTTCATACTTTTGTTTTTAAAGATTGGTTTTGGTATTCCTTTTTACGATGTGGGTTTCTATCAAAGAAACTTTTGAATAGTAAACCATTTATAACCCCGACGAATTTCGAGGGCGAAATTCATTTTAAGGGGGGTAGAATGTAACACCCTGAGATTTTATGAAAAATATTTTTTTTAATTTCATTAATGTCCTGTGTTGTACGCTACACCAAAAGGATCTTGAAAAACACGCATCCTTGACTTTCCTTGCATTACACACAATCACGACCTTCCTCGATAGCGTGTGTAGTACGCAATACCGAGTTTCACTAAACAACGATATGCAATTATTAAAACTAGTCGTTATGAATAGTAATAACCACTTTTTGAAATTTTGTAAATTTTATTTTTCAAAATGGACTTCATTTTTGGATTCGGAATATCGAAATTAGCTTAGGGTGAAATTTTGGTACTTTTCGAATAACTTTCATATTATGATGAATAGTGAAAATTACTAAATTTTAATTAAAAACAACTTTTTTAATTGAAATAATTAATAGTGATAAATTATTAATTTGAGTGGTTTTAAAGTATATTTAGAATATATTTTTACAATTTAATACAATGTTGTTCATTGGATGTAATTTCACATTTAAACCAGTTATAAACAAGTGTCAATCTTTTGATAGTTATTATCTCTTAAAAACACGCTATTTGTTTTGACGACGAGAATTAATTTTTAAATTATTTAATGAAACTGATATGTTTTGAATTTGGTAAAATAGACATCATTTTTGAGTTCATAATATCAAATATATCTTAGGCCTAATTTTTGGTATTTTTCTAGAAAACTTTCATTTTTTGATGAATACTGAAACCACTAAGTGGTAGTTAAAAAAAATGAATTTTTCATAAAACATAATTTTACCGCTTCTGTGAGTGGAATTTCAAAAATCTGAGAGACACGGTTGATGTTAGTAAGTAAAATGTGGTTCAATGAGATGAAAATAATTTTTGGTGAATAGTAACTTTTTACTTTTTTTTCCACGGTTAAAAGTAAATAGGGTAATTAAGGGTAAAAATGATATTATTATTACCCTAACACATGTCCTAATTCTATTGGATAAATGTAATTCGACAAAAAACAACCTTAGGAATAAAATATGACCATTTAGGCCCACTTGGATTAGATTAGGATATTTATTATTATTTAATTCAAAGAAGAGTTAAAAGAGTTAAAATCAAAGTTTATTTACTTAAACATTTTTAATATTGGGATATACATAATATAAATTCTATTGTAAATATTCATTAGAAAGAAATTAAGATTTCCTACATAATGATATTTTATTTATAATTTTTAGACATTAAATAATTTGATTTATTTATGACACAACGATGATGCAGTAATTATCTTATTAATGAAATATTGACATAATTGATGTTATAAATACCCAAATAAATGTAATTTGAGACTTTTTATGAATTACACTAATTTTATAGGTTAATATTAAATGTTTTTATTGATTTAATTAACTTTTTTAGAACTAATAATTCTTTTATGATTTTCACAAAAATCAATTACTAAATAGTGTCAAAATTGACATAAAATAGATTTTAAAACAAATATTATATTATTAATTGTTATTTTATTTCTAAAAATCTAAGGTTCGGCCAAATGACTTAGATAAGGTTATATATATTAATAATAAACAACCTGGAGTTCGTTTGGCTTCTTATAGTAAGTTTATTAACCTTATAGTGTAAGAACACAAGAAGACACAGTAAAAGTAAAATTATTTAACTTAATGTTAAATCTAAATGATAAGGTTAAAATAGGAACCTAAACTTGTCTAAATTATATTGGATGAGAGGATTTAGACCCATCCCCACCTTATCTTCTAAATAAATCAATTTGGAGCTATTTAAAACCGAATTTGACTTTATAATAAAATAATAGTTTTAGTTATTCCAAAGGTGCCCCTCTCCTCCCTTATAAAAGGGCACCTCATCCCTCTCTTCCTCACACCACTTTGAGCCTTCAAGCACAGCCAACCCCTGCCAATTTCACCTATCCAATTCCCTAGATACATGCTAGAGGTTCTGGTCTTCTTCAAAGACCCATTTTAGTGCCATAAAGGAGGTCTCAAAGAAGCACTTCAAAGAAGAGGTAATGTCCGTTACCGATTCTTTCATCTTTATTTCTTCTTCCACTTCTTATTCTTTAGTTGTTTCATTATGAAGTAATAAAACTAGTATCACTCATATACTTATATGTTATTATAAGTATTAAAAAACCTTATTTCACCATCTATCGATCCTACGGAAAAAGAAATCACCGCGCGTGCGTACGTACAGAATACTGTCTCCACGCCGTGGTGTAATCTAGTTTCCACCACCACCTTACTTGGATGGGTATAATGGTGTAAATAATGACTATATATTACTATTATAAAGTGATACTGATTCTGATATATTGTATCATCCACTCCAATTCAATTCAATAATTATGGAAACGATATCATCGCTCGTGCGTACGTACGGACTACCGTCTCCATGACGCGAGGAGATTCATTCTCCATGTTAACCATTTAAGAATGATTACAAAGTATATATAAGCAATAATAATGAAATATATGACATTATAAAGCTACTAGATTTATGTAAATATGTATGTCATCTACTTAATTCCATTCAACTAAATAAGGAAACGAAAACAGCGTTCATGCGTACGTACGACCTACCGTCTCCATGAACGGTGTATTTATTTCCATTTATCGATCTATTATATATATGTATATTCTGAATATATATTATATATAAATAATGTTCTATATTCTGTAATTAAGTAATCATGATCTAAGTAATCATATGAATAATTACAATTTAAAACACGAACGACAAATGAGACGATTTTACCCAAAACGCTCTTTAACATGGAATTTACAAAAGAACGGGTAATATAAAGTCATAAGTGAACCATATATGATATCATAACAATGAGTATGATTCTGTAATAAGTCAATTACATTATTGAAATCATTATACAGGAGGTTCGGACACTTACGAAGCAAATCGGACCTATGGTAAGGGAAAATCTCGCAATCTCAATTTTTATCCGAGATTGTTTATACTTTGGAATTTACTGGGGTGTATTTTATCATCCACATCCATGTCTCCTCAATATGTAATATTGTTTCCATACACCTACAATTGTTTTAATCCAATTTTACCCTTCGGTGAGTTTTTAGTAAAGGATATGAAAGGAATCTTTTTTCGTTTTTCATACGAGGTACTTTTTGACTTTTCCGACAAAAGTACGAGAAGAATGTTTTTTTAACTTATACTACATGAATGGATTTTTAAAAAATTATTTACAAGAATCTTCCCTTACAAGTTTTCAAGTTTATTTTTAATAAACTTCTTTTAGTTTAGAATTTTATGACATGTTAAGAAAGGAAAAGTGTTTTTGAAGTAGAAAGGATATTTTCCTCAAGAATGGAGTTCAAGTGTTTTATCAAAATTATTTTCCATCTAAGATAATAAAGGGTTCTATTTTTATCCCTATTATTACATTGATTTGATTATGTTGTGATGGAATTATTTTTATGAATTCCTTTATCATATATGAATTGTTTTATGATGTCATGATGTTTAAGATTCCCATTTTATTACATGGGTTAAGCTATGATGTATGATTTATGATTTTGTGGCACACATAAGAATGGTATCATTATGAGATGGGTGGTACCTATATCTCCCTCAAATGAATTGGGTAAAGATTTTATATCTCATGAGATAGACATGTCTGGAACGGTAGGTTATATCGGTTCAGTGAAACAGGACTGAAACGAGGGTGACTCGGTTCAGAAAGGGACTTTGTCCACTAAGATTGTCTTGGAAAAGAGTCTTGACTAACAAGAAATGATTCTCTATGATTATGTGTGTATGCCACAAAGTTTCATGTTTTAAGTTCTGATTATTGGGGTTTACCTTTAACTACTATGATTTATCCCATGTTATGAAATTATGATTTCTTTTGCAGGTAAAGATTTCCAAAAGTTATGTTCTTATGTATATGATGTGAATGACATTTATTTTTTTTACCCTTACTGAGCATTTGAGCTCACCCTTTTATGTTTTCTTTTCCCCAGGATATAAAGAAATGTTTTAGGTTTAAAAAAAGGAGATCTTTATGGGAGATGTTGAAGATATTTCACCACGATTAGAAGATTATATTCCGACTTTCCAAAGACACTAAACTATTACAGTCCTTATGTGTGTGTTTTTGTTATGTACTTAGTATTCCGAAAAAGTAATGTAATGTCTATGTAAGTCAAGCTTCGGGTCTCTACAGAACAACTCTAAATCATCAATAGTGAAGTTACATGGTATGACAATATGGTCAATTATCTAGTAACATATCAAGTCCCATCTCATTTAAATTCCCACCAAATTTAAAATATGAAATTTGATTCTAGGTATTAAATTTGGGACGATCCATTTCTTTGAAATATTTGTAGTGACCAATTAATAAGATGATATTTTCCTAAAAGTGAAATTAATTATTTCTTTGTGATTTTTCATATATTATCTTGTGGAGGCCACTTTGTATTTCAAAGGTCATCAAATAAGGTTTTAGAATCTGGACATTATTGGCCCACCCTTTTTAAATATTCTCATGAATTTTGTAAAAGGTGTGAAAAATGTTAGTTTCAGGAAATATTTCAAATAGAAAAGAAATGTCCCAACAACCACTTAATTTTTTGTGAAATTTTTAAAGTTTGGGGAATAGATTTTATGGGCCCTTTCCCAAGGTCATTTGTAAATTATTATATCTTTTTTTGTTGATTATGTTTCCAAATGGGTGGAAGCAAAAGCCACTAAGACTGACAATGCTAAAGTTGTTTTTTATTTTATAGTTTAGTATTTTCAAATGTATGTTTTTCAAATGTTTGTGTGTTTTGGAAACATTTGAGCTTAAATGATTATTATTACATATTTTGAAACCCATTTCAATGTGTGAAACAATTTATCCCATGAAAATGGGCTTAAATGAATGCTGATAATGACTTTGTTTCACGTTCAAATATTTGGAAATTTCATGAATAAAACTCTGATTTTTTTAATCCCATGCCACAATTCACTGTCATTATATTTGAAATCAATTTCCTATGAGGCTTATGAACCTAATTTTCATATTCTCTTCATCCACTTCACTTCTTGAGAGTAACATACCATGCATGGATTAACCAGAATTTGATTTATTTCTATCAAAACTTGAGGGTTTGAGGTAAAAGTGTTTTAAATGACTGAGACATTTGTTTAGTATTAAAGCCCATATTTAATAAGAATACTTTTTATAATGGCCTGAAATGTATTTTTAATCCTTGTATCCCATATAAGCCATGAACAACTAGTTAGGATAGCCACATCATAAGCCAGTTTTCTCTATCCAACCTGCTCTTGAAGTGAAATTACATAATCTAGTTGAACTTCAATGTGGGGGAAGCTGTCTTGTATTATGATACCTAATATGGTGATACTTTGGGCGGAAAATAAAACATTTAAGATATGTTCTTGTTTCTGAAAAAAAACATTCTGTTGAAATTTGTGCTTTATCTGGAGCTTTCATGTAAAAGAAGTTGTGCCTTTCTGGAGCTTCCAATGAAAAAAAATAAAGTTGGGCCTATCTGGAGCTTTCAAGAAAAATCATGTTTGAAATGACTAATACTTTTTTTTGAAATGATTAATGGTGTGTAATTTCACTAATTTTTCCAATTGATGGATTTGATTTACTACTAAGGGGAGTGATGAAGAAATCGTACTTGAGTAAAAATTAGAATAATGCAAATTTTCTTCAAAAGGAGCCAAGAACTCATCATTCATCCTCAGAATTTTTCACATCAAAATACTACCAACCTGAAGCCATAGAACAACCCTATAAAGTTCTCATGATAAACATATGTCCTTAACACAAATCGAGTAGAGATGTATGAATTTATCAAGCCTATGGTGACCCTTGCATGAGTATTGAATGAGAAAGACATTGTTGAAAATTGATATTAGTGTGAAAAGAGAAAATGAATGTTAGGTAAGTGTTTTCTGTGAATGGGAGAATAAATGAAGAGTAAATATATTTAATTAACTGAATTGAGAACTTTTAATAATGGTTTTTGATGAGGAACTCTATCTTTTATTTCTTGGTGTTAAATTGTTAGATCTCATAGATATGTGTTTTAAATTTTCTATGATTTGTTATAGATGTTTACTTGTCCAGAAGTCCAAGTGCTAAGTGTGGGTGAATTGACAGAGATCATATTTTCATATTTATACATATGTTTTTAAATGATTTAATCCCTTCCCATTAATCAATTTGATCTTATTTTCATCATTTTATGACTTTTGGTGAGTTTTGAGCTTAAGTGTAAAAATTGGCTAATTCTGGACATTTAATAGTTTTATGTTGCCTCTGTATTTTTAGAATTGCTCTCAAAATATTCATCTAATGCACATGGTTATATTTTTTTAGGATTACATGGTTCATGTGATACATATAAGTCATCATGACATAAATCCAATTCTAAATCCAACAATCCAAATCAAATCGGTTAATGTGAACACTTATTCAGGATGGCAGAATGGACATTACTTCATTCAATGATCCATATCTCAGGATACCAACCACCAAATGGGGTTATTCATGATAGGTAAGAAATAAAACTAGACAAAGAATATTTACATTAAATTTCATGCAGAAAGGATTTCATATAGGCCACCCTTCAACTGGTCAAAGTATGGTTGGTGGAATAGTGATTGGCGGCTAAAAAAAGGCATGTCTGATAATTCGGTCATAACTCATTCTTAATGGCTCAAAATTTCTTGAAAATTCGTGGGTAGATGGAAAACTCCATTCCTCACATTCTATAATAAGGAAACTCGTCTTGATTTGATGATATTATGGGAGAACCGAATCTGAACTTCTGGAGAACAAAATTTGGAGGAGAAAATTCTGTTATTTATTTTCACTATTTTCTTCTTATTTTTTATTGCCTTCATCTTCCCCATTCCACTAAATTACTCTTAACATGGTGGGGTAAACATATGAGGTGATTTGGGAGGGATGATTTTATATTTTTAATGCTTTGATTTCTTACATTTCATTGAATGAAAACTATCTCTCTTCTGCAAAGTTGTTTTCAAATTCTAAAAATAGTATTTATTATCTTATGCGATTCTATTTGATTTTATATTATGTTGTTGTTATTGCTTTGATAAATGATCATTTTTCTCCCTCAATTAGGTTCTGTTCTATATTCTATAGAATAATATCAGGGCTTAGTGGTGAAGTACTTGGCGATCGCTAGTACGTGTGGGAGGGGTGGTGAATATTCATGATTATTTAGAATAAACAATACCCAATTGGGAATTGCCTAAGATAATTGGGGGTATTCACTAAAACTATATCACACAATAGAAGAAGTGTATACCAAACTAGAATTTTGTTAAACCATTTAACCAAAGAATTTATTTGAAGTAATTATGGAATCTCACTTAATTCAACTTAGCAGAAGAGGATTGAATAAAATGGAACAAGGATAGTATTGAAATTATAAAACTGACCCTAACTTGATCACCCATCTCATAAAATAGTTTTTAAACAACTTTCATTCTAAATTTTTCTTGAATCTCTTCCTTAATTTCTTATTTTGTTCTTTTTCTCTCTTTGATTTCAAAACCAAACAATTTCCAAAACACTTATCTTTTTTTCTAATTAAAAAGTGAAAAACTATTTTGTGTACAATCCTCATCGGAATACAACCTAGGTTAAACACTATACTATATTTTAACTTAGAAAATAATTTTCTTGTCCACACCCCCTGACATGCATATTTCAATACTCTTATTTATCACTTTATTACATGCAATTTCTATCAGACTTATTTTGTTTAGACACAGTGGTGTCGACCTACTGAGTTATACTCACACCCTATTCACACCACCTTTTGGTAGCCGAGAAGATTACATGGATGCATGTTTGGGGGTAAAAGACCTTAGTTGTTTCTTACTTGATGAGTTGGAGCTTTGGAGACATGACTAGTATGGGGATTGAGACCAGGGTATTTGGTATATTTCTTAATTTGTTTTGTCATTAATCTATTTTAAATTCATCTTGACACTTGGATACATTCCATCCCATCATTACATTTTTTTTCATATTATTGGTTTGATCAGTTTCATTCACTCATTAGTTTATCTACTATTGTTGTACTATTTCTGTTATTTCCCTTAATGAAATATTTTTTATGCTTTTATTATAATTTTATACCATAGGGTATAGTTTCCCCACTATTTTCTTTACACCCTCACTACTAGTCAACAACATTTAGCGTACAGGTAGGTGCACTGGAGATTCAGCAACCAGCTTAATTTAGCCACATGATATTATCGGGCTGGGGGATGTTAAAACATCTTGATAGACTTCATTATTGGTTTACCTCGATCATAGAAAGGATTTGATTCTATATGATAGATATTGTATCATTTGATGAAGTAAACCCACTTCATAGGATTCAAGGAGTCGAGATTATTGGAGGTTTTGTAAAGGCAACATCTGAAGGATATGGTGAGACTCCATAGAATTCTAAGGATAATCATCTCCAATCGTGATCCTCATTTTACCTATAGGGTGTGGAGAGGTATTAAACATGATTTTGGAATTTATTTATTCTTTAGAACTTATTTTCATCTATAAATGAGTGGTTAGATAGAGCACACCATCCAAAATCTTGTAGACATGCTGCATTCTTATGTTCTATATTTTGGAGGTTTGTGGATTAGGCAGCTACCCTTAGTTGAGTTTTCTTATAATAAATATTTTCACTCCAACATTGGTATGACACTTCTTGAAGATTTTTATGTATGATATTTCCATTCATTAATGTGTTGTATTGGGGTTGGAGAGTCATAAATTCCCAGGCTAAAGCTAGAATAGTGCACAACAGAGATGGTTCAGTTAATTTTCAAGAGGATGAATGTACCACATGAGATCCTTATAAGTCCAATTTCAATCATAAGAGGAGACCTCTAGAATTTTCCATTTAAGATAATGTGTTCCTGAAGGTGACTCATTATTGTGGGCATTGAAATTTTGGTCGTGAGAGTAAGATTTCTCCATGGTTGAGCCTTTAGATGTGTTGGATCGCATTGGAGGTGTGGCATATTAGAGAACACTTCCCCTATAGATGATCCAGATACATGATTACTTTCAAGTGCCACAGATTCTATGTTATCTTCAAGAAGACTCTCACGTCTTCTATTGGGATAAGATTGATGTTGACGATGATGAAAACTTCGAGGAGAGACCTATCGAGATCCATGACCGCTAAGAGAAGGTGTTGTGTGGGAATTCTATTCCCCTTGCTTCGTGTCTTATGGTGACACAATGGCATGGAGGATAGTACTGGGGAATGTGATTCATAGAAACCACTAAAAAATATTTGGCTTATACCAATATAAATTTATTAATAAACAATATATCTGGTGGTATTAATGAGAAATTACAATATATATTAAATTTTATTAGTATTAAATTCAAGTAGCAACATTTACTTTTACCAATATATATATATATATATCTGTCTGTTGTTATTAATTGTTTAATACCAAAATATTATTTACTAAAAATTATTATTTTTGTATTATCATAATATTAATGATAATTTTTTTACCAACAAATGAATCTATTATTCTTAATTATTATCACAAATAGTTCTATTTCAACTTATAAATTTTTTACTAATCTTTATTAACTATAAAAAATCATTTAAAAATAATTTTCTTATCACAATCATTTAACTATCTACTAAAAATATTATTTTTATTTTCATAAAAATTATTTTGATAAATATTATGAATATGACATGCTATTCGAAACAAAATCAAAATAAAAATTTTAATATGTTTTATTTGAAATAAATTATTATATGGGATTTTAAAAACCATTCACAAAAACATAAAATAAATATGATGATTCATATTTAACAATCATTCATTTAAAAAATGAAAAAAATAAAAAAAAGTAAAAAAATTAAAATGAAAATGAAAATAGGTTCCAACCTCCTTAAGGGATTTCTCTTCGTGTCTCCCCTCTTCCTCAGTCACCTCCCAATATTCTCAGCTTGCACAATGGTGATCTAAACCTATTCTGACACTCCTAGTTCATCATTGTTTATCACACCCACATCCATACCCTTAATTAACTATCACTCTTCACACCTTCACCTACTGATGTTTGATTATATTTTTTCTCTTTCTGCTTTACAGATGATTTGTAGGGAGGGGAATGGGAAAAACCCATTTCACATTCAATCAGTCATTGTTTGGGCCTCTTATTAGGTATGCACTTCTACTATTGAATTTTTAATCACCTAAAATCATGCATATTTAGTGTTCAAATTGAATTCCATTTAGGGTTTTAGTAAATTTATGATGAAACAAGCCTTCTTATTCATATTCTTCTTTTTTTAGTGATTTTAGAATTTTTATTACAAACTTCTCTCTGAAAATAATTTGAACCCAAAATTGAATCAAATTCCTATGGATAATATTCATCCACCTTCCAAGGCCCCTGATAGAATTATTCTCTCTTAGAAAATTCATAAGATGCATCTGGGAAGAGTTGTGTCTGTTAGTCCTGGCTATAATGGCAAGGTAGGAATGTTGATCTCTATTAGTTTAAAGAATAGGAAACTATTATGTTTACTAATTATGGAGGAACTAAAGTTAATATGAAAAATAATAATGTGAATCTTCTTTACGGTGACATGATATACCTGAAACTCTTTACGATTGATCAAAAAAATAAGTTAAGGTACGCTTTCTAGTTAATTTTTGGGTTGTGATATCAAATGAACTTTTATATGGTTAGATGGGAATAATTATCCCATGACTTTCTTAACATGGAACTTCATGCTTAATAAAATAGTTCACATAGCCTAATGAATCAACTAAAAGAGTAAAATTTGGTTGAACATATTTGAAGCAAAAAAAATGTGAAATTTCTATCATGATTTCCCAATTTTGGAGTGTAAAGGTGGAGAGAATGCCTCCATTCTACATTTCTTCACTCGTAGATAAAAAAACATTTCTATTCATCATAGAAGTGATTACCCCTTCTAAATATTAGTTTTAATGCTAATTTATTGGTCACATTTAAAAGAAAATAACTTTTTACACATGGAAATTACTTTTTGCACAAATTCATTAATATTGAATTCGGGAAAGGACCCCATGATGATGAATGAGTGCTTTATTGAAATATAAATTGACCTAGCTCTATTGTAAGTCTCATTCTAGGTATTAATTTATTTTAGATAATCTGAAATGTTTTCATTATTTAAATTTTAGTAAAACATACAATCCAAATTGAAAATTTACACCTTTATTCAGTGGATTTAGAATGTTTAACACATAAATACACCCTAAATTATGTAATTTGAAGGGGATTCATTCATTATTTTGTGAATATTATTTCTCTATTTTGCATCTCATTATAATTAATTTATTAATTTAGTATGTGGAATTCTACAATGTTGTATCATTTCTTTATTAATGTATGATTCCAATTTTTTGTGATGTGAAAATGAATTATATTAATTTTTTAACTTAATTATTTAGTATACTATTGAATTTCATATTGAGTCTACAATTATAATATTTTTCACAATGCATGCCTCGTGTTCAAAAATTAAGTAGTCAAACCTCAGATAAAAAATTATATCTATATTGAATTTTATTTATATTTTGAATATCATAATGATATTTATTTGTGATTATAAACTAGTATTGATTCAAGATAATGAATCATAGTTTATTTTAGTATTCAAAAAAATTACTATATGTTATTTGAAAGTTATTTTCATTATTATTATATAGTTATAACTTTTTTAATTGCTGAAAAATCTTATATTATTAACATTTCATTGACCACACTATAAAAAAATAATCTTTACCAACAATAATTTAATAACATATGATATATCTGCTGGTAAAAATGAATAATTTCAACATATGTTAAAATTTGTCATTATTAATTTTATGCTCCGACATTTTTTTACCAAAAAATATATTTGTTGATATTAATCCTCCAATAATAACAAATCATTTGCAAATAGTTAAATTTTCCTCCAATTTATATTAACACTAAAAATTTTATCATCAACACATGAAACAATTATTAATATTTACCATCAACAATAAAAAATTTTATCATAAGTAATGTTATAAAAAATTATTGAGAACTAATAAATATTTATTTATTAAGAATTTAATATAAATTTATTAATTATTTATCACCAATAAAGTATTTTTTTATAAAATTATATAATTTTTTTAGAATAGATATATTAATATTTTAATAAATTAAAATGTATTGATTTGGGGAAAGTGGGCCGGTTGAACCCTAGTCACCATCAAAAATATTATCTCTTTTCCACCTTCCTCCCACTACACCAAGGCCAACTCCTCTCCAAGAATCCCTTCCAATGCCACATACCTCCCCCTCCCTTATCTCCCTCTCCACCATCATGCCTCTTAGACTCCCCATAACGCTTTCCCACCAATGTTGTCTCCTCCTCCTCCATGAACACTAGCCTTTTCCACCTCATCACCTCCCCTCCCTTTCTACATTTCCAAATCCTCATCCCCATCAGTACTACTGGTGCCTCACCACTACCCCACTTTGAAATCTATAGGATAGGATAACAACTATAAACTGTATATAGTCCTTATCATTTTGATTCAATTTCTTCTTCTAATTCTGACACCCACTATTATACTAAATAGCTAAATTAGAAAGATGTTTGGACATATATGTTTAGTAAATTTATGCCAGAGACACTGTCTAATTTCCCATTTGTACAAATAGGCTTAGTGGCCTCTATTAATGTTTTGAAAAATTCAATTCGCAATTCAAGGGTGAGTATAATTTTTTGAATGCTCTTGTATTAATCTTTTTTTACATTACATTTTTTTAGTTTTCTATTGCAATTGCGAGATTGAATATCATGTAAAGAATTAATCTACAATAAAATAGGATGAAGGTTGGTCATATTATAATGATCCTCTCTTTTCAAACATTATAATTACATACCTTTTGTTTAATACTTAAAACATCATAAAAAAATGCCCAATGACCATAATTTTTCTAGTTCCTTTGGAAACATGGAAACATAAACAATGATACATAAGTGATCTACATTATCTCCCACTAGGTTCTTCTTGACTAGAAGCCTTCTTAGTCACATCAAACATAATACATATCTTCATAATATTGGGAAGGAAACATAAAAAGGGGTGATCTAAAATTCTCAGTAAAGGTAAATAAGGTATATATATAAGAATAATCATGACCATAAGGGTATGAGAACATGATCATGAAAATAAAAGATCATGAATTATATATCAAATATCATATAAAAAAATCATGTAATAAATATTGGAAGTTCATAAGACATTATTCATAAAGAAATAAAGAACATAAGCCATAAAATCATAACATAGTAATAAAACATGGAATTGTGGTAGACACGTAAGAATATTTAATATGATTTCCATAGTATCCAATTAATCCCTTCCAATACCATATTAGTAGTATAGGTTCACTCCTCATACCATATTGGTAGTCAGGGATCACACCCATGTCCATCTTAGTAGCATGATTTCACTCATCATACCATATTGCTATTCATGGTTCAATCTCATGCCCATCTTAGTAGTCAAGGATCATTCCCAAGACCATCATAGTATATCTCAGGAGATATAAATCTTTACCTAATACATTGGAGGGAGATATATTTCCCACCCATCTCATAGTGAAATCATACATATATGTGCGACAAGATAATAAATAAACATATCATAACCTGTGAAATGAAATAGGTATCATAAACCTATAATCATATCATAACCTGTGGAAAAGATGCAGGTTTCATAATAATTTAATCATAAGAATAACCTGTGAAAAAAAGTGTGTTTCAAAAAATATAACCCATAAGATAGAAACAAGTGTATTTAGAATCATTCCATCAAAACATAAACCATTTATGAATGAATATGAATGGAAACTTTGGATTATTTCCTATAAAGTAATGAGTAACATCTACAAATATCATCTTAAAAGGAAAATAACTTGGAATGATATTTTGAAAACATTTTTTGAGGAAAATATAATTTCTTATTTGAAAGACATTCTTTAAAACATAAAATATTTTGAAAACCATTTCCTTTGAAAACAATTTGAAAAATTAGAAATAAGGATTGAAAAAATTATAAAAACCTTTTTCCTTCAAAACTTAAAAAATAAGATTTTAAACATTTTAAAAATAATTTTCCTTAAAAAATTATAAAATGATCTTGAAATCCTTTTGAAAATAATTTACCATGAAAAATTATAAAAGGAGATTGAAAACATTTTGAAAAAAATTTATTTGAAAATATATTTTTTAAAAAATTCATAAAAAATAACCTTTAAACATGTAAATAAAGCTGTGAAGGATTGACAGTGGATAAATCCAGACATGTCGTGCGAGGTAAAAAGAACATTCCTTTTTCATGGTAAAAAGGTTAGAAAAAATGGGTCATTTGGAAAGAGATAATAATATTCCTTTGAAAACATTGAAAAAATTAAAAAAGGTAAAAATATATTTTAATGATCATAGTATAATAGTAGAATATTCTTGAAAACCCTTTTTGGAAAACATGATTTTAAAGGAACACATATTTTTGACCGAAGAGAGGGTGAAGTCGGGTTTTCCTAAAAACACTTTATTAATTGTATTATATACCAAAGAGAATAATAAATGGTATCAATATATTAATAAATCATTAATAACCATAAGATAAAAAAATTCATTAATGTTCTTGACATATGTATCATAAGACTTCATCAATGGAATTATAAACATAAACAATCTTGAATAGTGATAAGATTGTCTCAATAAACTCTTATAACTTGGTAACTTGGGATCATAATATCCATTTAAGAATTTTTTTAAATAAATATTAAAATATTATGAAAATAAGTAAATTCATGATATAACATGTAAAATGGAATTATATACACCTAGAAATATAATTTATATGCATAATAAAACACGAGTCTCAAAGAAGGAAAATTGAGACAAAATTATTTCACTGATTTGGTAACTTTTGAAAGTTATACCCTATAAAATAAAGATCATAAAATTGATATGTGAATATAAATAATTTTAATTATAAGATACATATAATACAATCATGGGTAGTACATAAACCACACAAAAGTAAAGAGTGGTGAACATGGTATGTATCTCACATAAATTAAAAGTGATATGAAATCCCCTTACCTTTTTTCTTGAATCTCGTCGTACTAATTAAAAACATCTTTATAATAAATAAAAATTTATTATACATATTTTAAAGAACCATATTATTATATCCAATACCATATATGTTTTTATTATGACCTTATATTACCCGCATGTTAACCATATTATGTTAAGGTTTCACTTTGGATATTATTTGTTTTGTTCTTCGCATGTGTCTTAATTTGTTATATCAATGGTCCTTATAAATATATAATGATTCCAGAATTTAAACCATGGAATAAGTATCATTTATATCTAGTATATGTTTATTATATTAATATATATAATATATATGTTTGAAATGGAATACACCATTCATGGAGATGGCAAGTCATACGTATGCATGAACGTTGTTTCAAATTTTATTATCGTATTGAAAGAAATAGAAAAATGAAATACATGTATATATTTATATCATTATTATATAATCTTTATTATATCATATATATCATATATATTCACTAAAAACATCCTTAATACATTCCATGTAGTGTATGAATGAATCATATCACTTTGAGGTGGTGGTAGTCCACACTTCTTCAAATGAAATTATCGTATTAAAAAAATGGAAAGTAAAAAGATATGTGTTGTAAAAGTAATACATAATATTAAATAAATAAAAAATATAATATATAATATATATAAATAGAGTTTTTATCATATTTTTCACCATGATAGGTGATAAGAAAAAATGACCAATCATCGTTTAGAGATGTGGAAGGTCACCCTACACGTAAACAGTATGTTCGTTGCCCATTAGATGGAGGTGTGTGTAAGTGTAGGTAGAAACCATATCATAACAAAATAATAGTATATTTAGGATACTGGTATTATGGAATCCCGCCTTTTTAACATAACTTTTCATTACATTTTACAAATAGAGGACCTTTAAAGTCTAGTGTCTTAGAAATCAAGAAAAAAATACGTGAAAACTTAAAAAACTCTTTTAAATCCCCTTGAAAAGCCTCTTGAAAAGTTCATTGTATGTACAACTAATTAATCTCATAACTTGGAGACATGCATCAAAGGAAAGGGTGAGCAGAAATCCCAGTAAGGAAAGTAAGGGAATCAGTTTACTTGTGATATCAATAAGAACTTGATGAAAAACAAAAAGACATGAGCAATGTAAGTAGGGGAATTTAATAAAGAAAAGAACTTGAAAAATAACATGAATATGTGGCTAAAATATTTATTTTAGATATTCATGAACATATCATCAAGGTTCATCCCCAATGTTTTATAAAAATTACCAAGGTTATTCACCAAGGTATCGTGAAACTTGTCATCTCTTGAGATTAAATTATTTACCCAATGCAATAGAGCGCTATTAGGGAACACCATTAATATGTATTTATTTTCATGTGAGACACATATATCATAATCAAACATTTCTTAAATAACCCATAGAGAGTAAAAGTAATGTGTTTCACTTCAAAATCATGACGTTTTAAAAGTACTTAGAAACATGATCATTATGTCTTATATAACCCCTAGAAAAGGAAAGAGGGTTTGTTTTATGTCAATTTCTAAATCAAATAGATCAATTTTATGTCTTTATGATTACCTTTGTAAATGAAAATATATTTGGGTATTCAGATAAATAAAACAAGAGAATTTCATGAGAAAAGAGAGATATATTTTGAGACAAAATTTCTACAACATAACAGCTATATAACATGGTTTTAGAAAACAACAAAAAGATATGGGAAAAGGGTCTCCCATAAATAAATGATTCATTTATAGGCCAAAGAGAATGTACCCGAGTGGTAAGGGATTTTACTTGGCATCCAAGATACCCAGGTTCAAAACTGGGTGGAGGCGAATTATCAGGGGGTACTGTACCAGTTACTGTTCGGTACTGTAGTAGCCAGAACTATTCACCCAATTTGGGCCTACTAGTCTCAAGGGCCTTCATGTCATCAAAGGCCTCCAGGATACAGAGACCATGGAGTAGCCCATTTCACACAGAGTAGGCCCTAGAAGAGGATCAGAGCAACAAGAGTAGCAACCACCAGAAGCAGAGCTAATCGGTTTAGAAGAATGAGAGGGTATGACAGCCGCCATCGGGACCAGGCATCATGCATATTTGTATAGGGCAATGCTAGCTGATCATAAATGCAATGTGGGGAGCTAGGTGATAAATAACACAAAATTTGGGGATGGGAGGTTCATGTGGTTTGGGCCTACGGGTCATGTTATGGGCATGGTATGCCTCTAGGCCTTCGGGTCATGTATTATGGGTCAGTTG
Source organism: Viscum album (assembly GCA_963277665.1). NCBI lineage: Eukaryota > Viridiplantae > Streptophyta > Magnoliopsida > Santalales > Viscaceae > Viscum > Viscum album. The sequence continues at coordinate 1,945,624,808 of OY728133.1, read as the reverse complement.
AGCCTTGTGTCTTGGGCCTACAGGTCACGTACGGGTTCCCCTTCAACCCTTAAAAGGGGTATTATCCATAATAAAATAAAAATAAGTCCTTCAGGTCATTCGGGAAATAATTTATAGTAGAGGTACAAAATAAAAATAAATAAGATCATGTTGTGGAATGACATACCACATGAAAAAAAACTTGAATGAAAAGAGAAAATGAGATTTCTTTTATGAAAATTCGGCAACCTAACGGAGTCACTTAAAAATTAAAAAAACAAATTTATGAGACAAGAAAGGGTCTCTAATAATTTTTAAATGAAATGGATAGTAATAATAATATACAAGAACATACCCCCATATAATAATATGAATGCTGGAAGATATAACTTAAAGGAAATCATGACTAAAAGAGGAGGGTGGAAGGTTCCCTTACTGAAGAGTAACGTCGAAAGCTTTACGGTTGGGACCTTGGGGGGATTGAGGGAACCTAGGGAGGTAAAAATACTAGAACTTCATTGAGGAGTATTATGGAATGAAATGAATGAGGTAATGGATTCGTATTTATAGGAAAAGTGAGGGAATATTTAATTAATTTCCAAGGGACACCTCATCGGTGGTATTTGAAAAACCATGGGATTGCCCATGGTATTTTCCCCTAGTATTGGACCCTTTGGGAAACCTCATAGAATATCTTAATATTCACAATTTGACCATAATGATTAGATCATTATTACATCATTAATGATGTCATTAAACACCCAAAACTCAAAACTGTATTTTCACTATTCACTGAAAAACAAAACATTTTATAAAAATATCATAAATTAACCCTAACATAATATCAATGATCTAAATTCAAAAATTAACTCCATTTTATAAAAATAATTTTCTAAATAATTTTAATTTAATTTTAAAATAAAATCAATATTTATTAAAAAAACAATTCTAAAACTATAACTTATTTTGTAACACCTTCAAAAAGTTATCAAGGTCCCATAAAATTATCATATAACCACAAGACAATAAAGTAACAATTTATGATTACATTTTATGAAAATAAATGTTCATTTTCAATTATTAAATTAATTATAAAATTGTAAATAAAATATTTATGACCTACAAAAATAACAAAACTTATACTATGATTGTTTTTTCACATTTAAGATGTCTAAATTGTATTTATATATTCATGGGTGAAGCTTCTATTTTTTGGCTGATTTAGTATTAATTACTATTCATAAGGGTATGTAACTATTCATACTTTACTATTTATTAACAATCAATTTGATCTTATTAGACTCTAAACTTTTACTGATCACAACTGTAGAATACCATTTTTTGAAAATCATTTCAAATTATTAATTATTTAAATTTTATATGAATATTTTAAAATACCCTTTTCCAAAAACTCATCAATAATATTCATTATATATTTATTTGGGCATTTGAAAATCACAAATTTTACCATAATAAGAAATAAAAAATTTATTTATACCAGGGTATTATAAGAAGTATCTAAGGCCTCATTACATAGCCCCTTATAACACCTGCTTAGGACCTAAGTGTAAGGTGTGCTATGGTGATAGAATCTTGGGGTGGCTCAGATAACTTTGCCCGAGTGGTGATTACTATATGCTTAAACTTATCCCTTAGACGATTTTGTTCAAGCTTCAAATGTTGATGCTCAGCTTGGGCTTGGTCCAGAGCAAAGCCCAGATATTCTACATCCTTCCTAAGCTCTGAAAGATGGGATTTGTACGACCCGAGTCTACTTGATGAGGCCATCGACTCTTCTTTCTGCATTAATTAACCAAGATCACTTGTATTTATCAAAAATAATTTCAACATTAAGAGTTTAGTATCCAATGGTCATATTGACCAATGATTATATAACAGTTGAAACCCAAAAATATCACTTCATTAATCAAGTGATATAGTTTTGTGGTGTATAAAATGAAATAACACACAAATTTTGGAAACAAATATAATTCATAAGTTTGGGTCATTACATTCTCCCCCCCTTAAGAAATTTCATCCTTGAAATTTTAACTCGTACCCTAAGAAGATAAAAGGAGTGGGTACTTCTGCCTCATAGGCTCCTATGGTTCCCACGTGGATTTTTCGCATCTGTGGTTCCTCCAAAACACCTTAACGAGGTGGGTATTCTTGTTGCATAGAGCCTTTTCTCTACGATCCATTATCTACATCGTCTGCTCCTCACAAGAGAGGTCATGTTCCAGTTCTAATACCACTGGATTTAGTACATGTGAAGTGTCAGGTATGTACTTTCTCAAGAGGTATACGTGAAATACATCAGGAACTTGTGCTAGATTTGGAGGAAGTGCAAGTCGATAGGCCACTGCTTTTATGCGATCAAGGATTTCATAGGTGCCAATATACCTATCCCTGAGCTTCCCTTTCTTCCAAAATATCATGACTCTCTTCCAAGGTTAAATTTAAAGAAAGAATTTGTCACCAACATCAAACTCTAAGTCCTTTCGACGGTTGTCAACATATCACTTTTTCCAAATCTAAGCAGCCTTAATGTGTTGTTGGATGGAATGGAATTTTTTTGTCATCTCTGGCACAAGATCAGGCCCAAGAATCTTTCCATCACCAAATTCATCCCAAAAAGTAGGATTTATACATTTCTTAACATATATATTTTCATAGGGTTCCATTTTAATGCTCGAGTGGAAGATGTTATTATAAGAGAACTCATCTAAAGGGATATGTTGCTCCCATACACCTTTAAATTCCATTGAGCATGTTCTCAGCATATCCTCGAGTGTTTGAATAGTCCATTCGAATTAGACATCAGTTTGGGGGTGATAAGCTGTAATTAAATTCAATTCATTTATCAGATAATGTTGAAGACTTCTCTAGAATTTTGATGTGAACCTTAGATCATGATCAGATACGATAGAAAGTGGAACTCAATGCAGCCTTACCACTTCCTTCATGTAAATCATGGAAATTTAATCAAGAGAGAAATCTTCCCGAATGGAGATAAAATGGATAGTCTTGGTGAGATGGTCCACAATAACCCATATTGCATTGTTTCTTTTAGAAGTTCTCAGGAGACCAGTGACGAAGTCCATAGTGATATCGTACGGTTTTCATGATGGTATGGGTAGTGGTCGCAATACCCCTTTAGAAAGTTGTCACTCTGCCTTCAATTTCTGATATACTAGTCACCTTGAAGTGTAGTCATCAATCACCCTTTTCATATTACCCCACAAATAATGATCACAAAGGTCCCTATACATTTTTTTTGATTCCATGCTGTATAAAGAAAGTATAGCTATGAAATTCATCAATTTAGACCCATTGCCTTAATGAATACTATTTATAAGATTATCACTAAAATTATTTCCAAAATACTTGTTCCCATTTGTAACAAAATATTTTCATGGATCAGTTTTGGTTTCATCAAAGGAAGATCAATTCAAGATTGTATTTGCCATGCCTCTGAATGTACCAATAGTTTAAATAAAAATACGAGAGGGGGTAGTGTTTCCATTAAACTAGATATTAGAAAATCTTTTGATACCATTGATTAGGCCTTCATCTTCAAAGTGCATGAAAGCTTTGGCTTTCAAGAAATTTTTATCAGGAGAAATAAAGTTCTTTTTCAATCCTCTCTTATTTCTATCTTGATCAATGGTACTCCTTGTGGTTTCTTCAATTGTACTAAGGGTGTCAGGCAAGGTGATCCTCTTCCGGCAATCCTTTTTGTTATTTCCGAAGATTACCTCAGCAGATTCCTAAATAATCTGGTTGAAAAAAATAAGCTTAAACCCATTCAAGCTGCCAGAAACTTAAATGTGCCTACTCATCTTCTTTATGCAGATGATATCATCTTGTTTATTAAAGGAGATCAAAGAAACATTCAAGTGCCCAAGCAAGCCATTTCTCATTATGAGGACATTTCATGGCAAGCTATCTCCTGGAATAAATCCCAAATCTTCTTTGGAAAAAACTTCCCTGTCAGAAGAAAGAATATCATCATCAATAATCTATGTATTAAAGAAGGTCTTTTTCCTTTCAACTATTTGGGTGTCCTACTATTTTGGGGATGACCAAAAGCCTGCTATTTCTCAAATATTATAAATCAAATAACTATCCAACTCTCTTCGTGGAAAGGGAAATACCTCTCCATGGCTGGGAGAATTTTCCTTGTTAAATCGACTATTGCTTCTAAAATGGTTTACTCCCTTATGATATACAAATGGCCGACTGGTACCTTCAATAAAATTAATACCTATATAAAAAATTTCATATGGACGGGGAGTATTCTCGAAAAGAAACTTGTCACCGTCCCTTGGAAGAATTGCTGCAAGCCCCTTGACAAAGGCGGGATTGGCATTAAAAACTTAATATTGTTCAATGACGCTCTCCAAGACAAACTTATTTGGAAGCTTATTAATTGTACTTCAAAAGCTTCTAATTTCTTAAATAGAATATTCTTTGATAAACATTTAAAAAGGAATTTGAATTTCATTAACTCCTCAATCTGGCCTGTCATTAAGAACTCTTATCAAAAGATAATGGAAAATGCTAGATGGATGGTTAGTGCTGATTCCTGTATAAATTTCTAGTGTGACAACTGCTATGGTACTCCTTTGATACCTTTGCTTCCCCTGATAATACACCTGAAGATATTAGTCTTTCCATCAGAGATATTATTTAGTCTCATAGGCAAGACCTCCCTAGCAGTATAGCTCAGATCACTGACAATTATCACTTCTCTACTGCTGGGGATTATCTAGCTTGGGAACCTGCCTCAAATGGTATTCTTAATTCCAAAAACTTCTATAAGAACTATTTTTTGGGTAATGATTCTAGTTTTCAATGGATGAATTCTTTTTAACAGCTCTTAGATCGAACCCTCTAGACTCACTCTGATTTGGCGTCTTGCTCACAACAGATTGCCCACTGATATTGGTCTGCAAACTTTTGGCATAAAACTATGCTCCAAATGCAAATTATGTAACCAACATAGGGAGGATGCTGATCATCTCTTCTTATCCTGTTCCATAGCCACTACTTTATGGAATTATGTTTTTGATTTATTTGATTACAGATGGCCCATCCCTGACTCGATTTGTCAGCTGCTTAAAAAATGTGTTAGATATGATGCCTCTTTGCAGGTTATAAATTTATTTCTTGTGGCAGTGGCAGAGCTTATTCACGATATCTAGTACGTTAGAAATGATATTTTTCATAATAAACACTCATTCAGTCTAATTTCAGGAAAAACCCGAATCCTCATTGCAATTCAAGAAGCCGCTTCTATTCAAAAAGATTGTTGCAGTAACTCTATTGGTGATTTTGAAATCCTTCGACGCATCTATGTTCCAGGTATCTTTCTGAAACCCAATAATTCCTTTGAAGTCTTCTGGAAGGCCCTGATACCAGGATAGATTAAAGTGAATGTGGACGGTGCCTCTAAGGGAAACCCTGGCCCTGCCACCAGTGGAGATATTTTTAGAGACTCGAATGGCCAATGCAAAGGTTGCTTCTACAGTGGATGTGGTCTAACCTCATATCTGGTAGCCTAAATGTTAGGGGTCATTCATGCTATGGAACTTTCCCTATAGAAAGCATAGAGAAATATTTTGATTGAAAGTGACTCTACCACTATCATTCATGACATCTAGAATAGTGTTATCCATCTCGCTTGGCCACTTACCAATCGTTGGATGAAATTCCTGAATTTGCTTCATGGGATTGATTTTATTGCCACTCACACCTTCCGTAAAGAGAATGTAGTTGCTGATTCCCTTGCCAATAAAAGAGTGCTGTAGAGCTTGACTTGTCTTGATGCATTTCCATCTGATTTACTACCTTTTTTGACCGATACTGTAGGAAAATTCCATATTTTAGACTTTTGTAATCCTTTTTCTATTTATCACATCTTTGGTCCTTTGGTCTTTGTCCAAGGAATTACCTTTAAAAAAAAGTATAGCTATGAGCTTTATCCATCAGCTCCTTCTTTATTTTTGGAATAGATGGAACACATAGTCTTGTATGAAATTTCAATACACCTTCTTGATCAATATTGAACTCAGGAAACTTCCCATCCTTCACAGCCTCAAACTTCTTTTGTAAAAAAGATCTTCTTTCTTATCTTTCTTGTTCTTCACTAGTAATAATGGTTGAGAAATCATTTGGGTCAGGGTTGATGATGTCCCTTCCCTTATAATTCCCATGTACAACTTTACTAGGTTATTGATCAAAGGATCTCTTTGAATTTTCATCATGGAATGAAAAAAGGGGTCTTTCCAACTTAATGCATCTATAACTTTTTTTTCTCTTCCAGGATGATAATGAATTGAATAATAATAATCTTTGGGAAGCTCCAACCATCTCCTTTTTCTCATGTTCAATTCCTTTTGTGTGAAAATATACTTCAAACATTGATGGTCTGTGTATATATCACATTTCTCCCCATAAAGATATTTCCTTCATATCTTCAGAGCAAAAACAATAGTAACCAGCTCCAGATCATGCATAGGATAGTTCTGCTCATGAGTCTTCAACTGTCAAGATACATAAGTAAATACTTTGTTATTTTACATGAGTACCAACCCAAGTCCTTTTACAGATGGATTTTTAAAAATAATGAATCCTTTTCCACTTGAGGGTAGAGTTAACATGGGGGTACTAACCAATCTCTTCTTCAGATCTTGGAAAATTTCCTCACACTCCTTTTTCCATATGAACTTGACCCCTCTTCAAGTAAAATTGGTTAATGGGTTAGAAAGTGGTGAAATTTTTTCACAAACCTCCTATAATATCCCACTAATCCAAGGAAACTAAGAATATCAGTTATTGTTGTAGGCTGAGGCCACTCCTCTACAATGTTTTTCTTTTCAGGGTCAACTGTGATTCCTTCATTGGTAACAATGTTCCCCAAGAATGAAAATTGATGTAACCAGAATTCACATTTGTTGAACTTCCCAAAAAGACTCTCCTTCTATAGAGTTTTCAATATAACCCTTAGATGATCCTCATGCTCCTCGTGACTTTTGGAATACATCAAAATATCATCAATAAAAACTACAACAAAGTTATCAAGGTAGTCCTTAAAGACTTTATATATCAAATACATATAAATATCAGGTGCATTAGTCAGTCCTAAGGTCATAAAAACAAACTCATAATGCCCATATCTTGATCAGAAGGCATTTTTCAGAATATCTTAATTCTTCACCCTCAATTGATGATAACTAGATCGAAGATCAATCTTAGAGAGTAATTGAACCCCACAAAGTTGCTCAAATAAGTCATCAATTCTTGGAAGAGGGTATTTATTCTTCAATGTGATCCCATTAATTTCTCTATAATAAATGCATAGCCGTATCAATCCATCCTTCTTATTCACAAATAGAACTGGTGCTCCCCAAGAAGAAACACTCGGTCAGATAAAAACCATCTCCAAAAGATATTGGAGTTGTTTCTTTAACTCCTCCAACTTGACATTTTCCATCCTATACAAGGTCTTTGATATCAGATGGGATCTAGGTATGAGTTCAATGGAGAAATATACCTCTCTTTCTGGGGGAGGTCCAGGTAACTCCTCAGGAAATACGTCAACATATTTCTGGATGATGGGGACATTTTCTATACTCAAACTCTCATTTCCTTCTTCTTCATCACCAATCAACTCCATAAAGAAGGATATAGGAGGTTCTTCTAGATAAATATCAGGTTAAGATATCTCTCCTTGGAAGATAAATGTAGGTTTTCCATTTAAGAATACTAATATTTCCTTACTTTTTCATTTGATCTTAGCATTATACTTTGAGAGACAATCCATCCCCAGTAGAATGTTGAATTCCAGTATGGGAATGACTACTAGATTTTAAAACAATGTACTTGCATGATTTGAGAGAACAACAAGAGTATCTACCACCACATCATTTTCCACTTCAATATTAGCTGTAGTGATTGAAAAAGTACAACCTTGTTCCCTTGGCCATTGCTGAGGCTGGTGGTGATTCCCCCCACTTCCCTCAGAATTGGAAAGTGATTGAAAAAGTGCCCTGGTTTTCCACACTTATAGCATTGGACATCAGGTAGGTCTGGCACCATCTTCCCCTTGTCATTAGTGTTGGGAAGTTTTGGCTTTGCCTCACTACAACAATTCCACATAATTTGGCCATCTCTACCACACTTGTTTCACTTCTTGCTCCTGAGAAGGTAGTTCTGTGAATGCCTCTTCCCATAATTATTACACGTGGGACGTAGTACTTGATTTCCTCCTCTTCCATGATTGAAGATCCTCCCTAAGATTGGCTCCATAGATATTTTATTTTCATTGGATTTATGATACCATTGCATCTCACCAAACTCCAGTTCGACTTTCATCGCACTTCACATGATCTCCTCAGAGCTATCATAATATCGGTTGGATAGATTCTTCCATAGATGAGGTCTCAATCTACTTAATAATCTACCAACCGTTCCATTTGGATCCATGACAAAGCTAGTGGTGTAACGTTAAAGCTTTGTGAAGTTCATCTCATAGCTTCCCACATATTCATTCTCCTTCTCCTTCAGCTCGAGAAACACCATATCCATTATTGTTCTCCTTGATCGAGGGAAATACTTATTGAAGAGTATCCCTCGGAACTCTTATCACTCTATATCGTAAACTTCCATTCATGGCATTGTGTTTTTAATCAGTTCCCACCACTAATCATATTCTTCCTCTAAGTGATAAACAACCAGGGTAACCTTCTCTAGTTCAGAATAGCAGAGCACATAACAGATCTTCTCGATAAAGCTAATCCACTATTCAGTAATCAATGGGTGGGTAGATCCACTGAAGGATGGTGATCATTGATTCATAAAGTATTCAACAGAAAGTTGTTCCCTTCACGTTGATATTGGTCTCTCAGCTTTATTAAAGTTATTTCCCATAATTTGAGTCAGTTGGTTCATCATTTGCATGAAAGTTTCCATTTCGGCTTCCATTAGAGGGACATCAATGCATGGTCCATTGTGGTCACCATTTGCATGGTTCCTCATATTTCCCCCATTTTTCTAAAATAATAAAACCTTAGTGATAATATTATTTCATTTATGAATCTTTTAACTATAAAGGATTTTATGTCTTAAAAATTCATGCTTTAAATAGTTACATTTCTCTATAAATCCTTCATAATGATTCATAAAAAGCTTATGATTAACCAAACATATCCTCTAGGAGTGTCGTAAACAAGAGTGCATCAAGGCCTGTTGTCATGTACCAGGATAGCCCAGGTCAATCCAAAAACTCCTTGTCAGTGTTTTCACTCCTAGGTACATATGTGCTAGATCTGCCTCTACCTACTCATATCCAGATAGGGATGTATTTTCTTGATAAATCACTTACTCAATACTCATAAATATACAAGAAAGTATTCCTATTTTTAAACTTATATATAGGGTTATTCCTATAGTTTTCATGGCCTAATTTCCATAAATAACTAAACTTTTCCTTTCATACCAACTCTGGCATCCCGCCTTTTAACATAACTTTTCATTACATTTTACAAACAGAGGACATTTAAAGTCTAGTGTCTTGGAAATCAGGGAAAAAATACATGAAAACATAAAACACTATTTTAAATCCCCTTGAAAATCCTATTGAAAATTTCATCCTATTTACAACTACTGTATCTCATAATTTGGAGGCATACATCAAAGGAAAGGGTGAGCAGAAATCCTAGTAATGAAATCAAGGGAATCAGTTTACTTGTGATATCAATAAGAACTTGATGAAAAACATAAAGACATGAGAAATGGAAGTAGAGGAATTTAAAAATTAAAATGACTTGAACCATTACATGAATATGTGACTACAACATTTAATTTATACATTCATGAACATATCACCATGATTCATCCCCAAGGTGTCATAAAAATTACCAAAGGTATTCACCAAGGTATCGTGAAACTTGTCATCTCTAGAGATTAAATTATTTACCCAATGCATGGAGGGATATCAGGGAGCACCCTTAATATGTATTTATTTTCATGTGAGCCACATATATCATAATCAAACATTTTATAAATAATCCATAGAGATTAAAAGTAATGGGTTTCACTTCAAAATCAGGACGTTTTAAAAGTGATTAGAAACATGGTCGTTATGTCTTATATTACCCCTGGAAAAGGAAAGAGGGTTTATTGTATGTAAATTATAGAATCAAATAGATAAATTTTATGTATTTATTAATACCTTTGTAAATTTTTTTTTTTGGGTATTCATATAAATTAAACAAGATAATTTCTTGAGAAAAAGAGAGAGATATTTTGAGACAAAATTTCTACAGCATAACGGTTATATGACATGGTTTTAGAAAACAATAAAAGAGAGGGGATAAGGGTATAAAATATATAAATGAATAATTTTTAGTAGAGGTAGTGAATAAAAATAAATAATATCATGGTGTGGAATGACAAACCACATGAAAAGGAAACTTGAATGAAAAGACAAAATGTGATTTCTTTTACAAAAAATCAGCAGCCTAACGGCATCACTTAAAAATTCAGATAATAAATTGATGAGACAAGAAAGGGTCTCTCATAATTTGGACATGAAATGGAAAATAATAAGAATATATAATACTATACCCCCATATAATAATATGGAACCTAGAAGACATAACTTAAAGGAAATCTTGACTAAAAGAGGAGGGTGGGAGGTTCCCTTACCGAAGAGTAACTTCGAAAGATTAAAGTTTGGGAAGTTGGGGGGGCTTGAGTGAACATTGGGAGGACTATGTGGAAATTAAAGAAGACTATAAATTAGTTTAGTAGGATTTGGAATGAAATTAATGATCAAATGTCTTGGTATTTATAGGAAAAGTGTGGGAATATTTAATTAATTTCCAAGGGACACCTCATCGATGGTATTTTCAAAACCATGGGTTTGCCCATGGTATTTTCCCATGGTATTGGCCACTTGGGTCACCTCATAGAATATATTACTATTCACAAGTCGACCAGAATTATTACATCATTATTACATCCTTAATGATGTTATTAAACACCCGAAACTCAAAACTATATTTTCATTATTCACTAAAAAACAAAATATTTTATAAAAATCTCATAAATTCACCCTAACCTAATATATATCATCTGAATTAAAAAATGAACTCCATTTTATGAAAATAATTTTCTATATATTTTTAATTTAATTTTAAATAAAATCATTATTTATTAAAAAACAATTCTAAAACTATAACATATTTTGTAACACCTTGAAAAAGTTATTAAGGTCCCATAAAATTATTGTATAACCATAATAAAATAAAGTAACAATTTATGATTACATTTTATGAAAATAAATTTTCATTTTAAATTATTTAATTAATTATAAAATTTTAAATAAAAATACTTATAACCTACAAAAATAAAAAAAAACTTATACTGTGATCATTTTTCACTTTTAAGATGTCTAAATTGTATTTATACATTCATGGGTGAAGTTTCTATTTTTTGGTTGATTTACTATTCATTAATATTCATAAGGGTATTTTACTATTCATACATTACTATTTACTAAAAATTAATTTGATCTTATTAGACTCTAAACTTCTTACTAATCACAACTGTAGAAGACAATTTTTTGAAAATCATTTAACATTCTTAATTATTTAATGTTTACATGAATATTTTAAAATACCCTTTTCGAAAAATTCATCAATAATATTCATCCTATATTTATCCGAACATTTTAAAATCACAAATTTTTCCATAATAAGAAATATAAATTTTATTTATACCAAGGGATTACAAAAAAGTATTTATGGCCTCGTTACATAGCCGTTATAACACCTGTGTAGGACCTAAGTGTAAGGTGTGCTATGGTGATAGAATCTTGGGGAGGCTCAGACAACATTACCCAAGTGGTGATTTCAATTTGCTTGAACTTATAACTTAGGCGATTTCATTCAAGCTTCACATGTTGAAGCTCAGCTTGGGCTTGGTCCAGAGCAAAGCCTAGAGATGCTACCTCCTTCTCAAGCTCTGACAGACAGGCTTCGTATGACCCGAGTCTACTGGATGAGACCATCGACTCTTATTTCTATATTAATTAACCAATATCACTTCGTTTTATAAACAATAATTGTAATGTTAAGAGTTTAGTTTTCAAAGTTCATATTGACCAACACTCATATAACAGTTAAAACCCAACAGTATCACTTCATTAATTAAAGGATATAGTTTTGTGGAGTATAAAATGAAATAACACAAAAATTTAGGAAACAAATATTATTAAAAAGTTCAGTTAGTTATAGGTATTGTTATAAAATTATGTAATAAAGTTATTGTAGGGGGTGGAGAAGGAAAATAAAATAAAGGATCTTGATAGATGGAGTTACCTCTTAATCGGGTAACTCCTTTTGGTTTGTGCCAAAAGGATTCCTTGGATTTCCTTCTTCCCAAGGGAAGGATTCTAGGAGGAAGGGGGTTTTAGGAAGTTTATTTGGAAGATTTTGGCCAAAACTAAGAGGTTTGAGAGGTTTGAATATGAGGGATGTGTGGTGAACTTTTATAGGGAAGAGAAAGGACACACTTGCGATTTTTGAAAACAAGTCAAGTGTACTCATATTTTTACCTAAATAAATCATAACAAACCAATAAAAATGAATAATATAAGGTTTATGGACGAATAATGTCTATAAAAGTTGTTTTTCACATGTGTTTAAGTCATTTTGGGTCTTAAATTTAAGGTTTAGCCCATGGTTAAGTTTAATATTTTCTTAATCGATGTATTTAATTTTAATTACTTTCACTAATATTTATAACCAAAAACTAAGTTGACCTTATTATAAAATAGAAATTATTTGATTAAAAATGTGTATTTAATTTTTCTAAATTCTAATCATAGAATTTGTAGAAATTAATTTAAAATTAATCCCACAGTCAGGTTGACAATACAGGTTTTTTAACGTGAAAACATTCAAAAGTTTGCTAGGTTTTTTTACCCAATTTCAAATTGAAATTGATATTAATGACCTAAATTATAATAATTGATAAAAATATTATCTAATAAAACTTTGAAACCATTTTAAAATATAATTTACCCTAATAAATAAATTTTATGAAAAAGTAGTTTTGAACTAAAATTCAATATTCTTAACTATTCATTAAAAAAAGAAACCTTACTGAAAAATACCAAAAAGTAACCTAAACTAATTTTTATGTTTCACTTCCAAATATAAAGTTTATTTTGACATATTAAATATATAAAAGTTCCAAAATTAGGATTAAAATGGATCCCCATTAAAATATGGTAAAACTACATTTATAAAAATATATGTTTTTAAGAATAAAATTGGGTTTGTTTTTATCTAATATCTAGAAAATATATTGAATGAATATAAAAAATATATTTTTGAATATATAAAATATATATTACATTAATATCACTCACTAATTGCAATTAATTTAATTTATTAGGATAGCTTTGTGACCATAAAATTAATTATATTTCCTTTTATATTCAATCGGTTTTCAAATTCATTTATAATTAATTAGTAACTAATGAATTCATATTATAATGTGTAGAACATATATTTTTATAAATTAGTTAATACTATTCATAAAATCGAATTTAATGTTTAGGTTATATCTTATCATATTTTAATAATATATTATTTATTTGGTAACCTCGGTCTTGCGTGTTACACAATCCATCGAGGAAAGTCACTATTTCATGTAACACAATCTAAACTCAGTGTTCCATGTAGAGAAAGATAAAGTTCAAGTTGCATTTTGTGCATGATTAACTTGGTATTTCATATAACAAAATCCTAACATAGTTCTTTAATATAAAATAAACTATCTTTAGTGTTGCATAAAATGAAAAATATCAAAAATGTTAAATTAATTAAAATAATAATAATTCACAAAATATCAGGGTGTTGCATTCTAACCCCCTTAAAATGAATTTCATCCTAAAATTTTTTATGGGTTATGAAAGCTTTAATACTTGAATGTTTCATTCATATAAAACCACATCTTAAAAATGGATAATAAAACTTCCCTTAAAAAGGGAATGTTGGGACCGTAACAGTTACCCAAAGTAACTTATAAATGGGTTTCCACATAGGTGAACATAGGTTAGGAGTGAATATTGTACATGTAGGAAAATCATAAATATTTATAGGGAGTGATTTTGGTCATCAATCAAAAATAAGTGAATGATTAAATAAAAGTTGAGGGCTGCAAAGTCATAAATTTATAATGTATAAAAGGCCATCATTTCAACAAAATTAAGGTATGAGAACAAAACATTTTCTTTTGATCATTATCCTAACATTGAGTAAATATTTTATTGAACAAGAATATAAGGAAATATACTTACTTGATATATTTATATAAACAAAATTTCCTTCTTTATTTGTGATTTTATCAATTTCTAATTCATACATTACTTCTTGTAATAGACATACGGAAGTTAACTTTGATGCCAAAATGCTAAAATACACTTTCAGCAGATCTTAATGACCATAAAAGAATGAAAATTATATCTATTTATCTATAACTATTATTAAAAATCAATATGGTTAATTAATTAATCTCTAAACATAAAAATTAACTCTAATATTTCATCATAAATAGTTATTCATAAAAAATAATTATACATTAACCAGGACATCATGTAGGCTTGTGGTAGGCATGAAACAATTATTATCCTTCGGTCATGGGTTCAAGACCCACGGCCTTGCCAGACTTGATTACATGTCACTTGATATACATGAAGTCCTTTTATAAAACCATGCTAATATAATTTCTAAAATAAATAAGATAGACATCCTTGAAATAAGGTTAATCTCTAAATAGACTTTTAACCAAGGTTTTCAACACAAAATCAGAGCATAAATACTTCCTCCAATGTTTAACATAAACTTTTCATGAATGCTTAACCTTATAACCCTTCTCAAATATGAAAATCCAAAACTTTAGAAAGAGAGTCATGAAATCATCTTAACATTGATTCCCCCATATATTATAAAGTAGCTATTGGTTTTCACATACTAAACATGTGAATACCATCATCATATATTCTCTTGAAACATGGTAATAACCGGAATTACCATAAATACATTGGGGGAACTTGAATTCTCCCTTATTCCATGGATTATTGGATATATTCCCTAAATCCAATAAGTTTTAAACTTTATTCATGATATCATAAACTACTTTCCAACAAGCCCTTAATTAGTTCCAAGGTAATCAACACCTTCCAACTTACTTATTCATACCCCAAATATCTTTATTCAGTCAATATTATCATAAAATAAGTAAAATATTTAGGGTTATCTTTCCCTTAATCATGTTTTTTCCAGGGAAATCCCCTTTCAATTATATCACTATCTATTCCATCAAAACCATTCAATGTGTTCTTATAAATCCTTAGAAAAAAACATAAATTGTACAATCCTTATATATTTAACCGTTCATATAACATACTTCTTGAATCCAAATACATACAAGATTTTATACTCCCACTTCATCCTTATTCCACAAGAAAGGCTACCTCATCCTATTACACAACACTTCTTTCCTTTCACATTTCATTTGTAGTCTATTCATCACTATAATTGAAATCATTACTCATACCAAATTGATGATCTTATTCAAGAGATTTACTCTTGGGACATTTAGTTTCATGATTACCATTTATCCCACACTACACTTAACCTTCAATGATGTCATAGGGAGTCCAATATTCTCACCCATTTTGATTAACCGAATTCTTAATTTTTTCCATGAAGTCACTTTATTTGTGTCCTTTTTTCCATAGTCAAAAAATCTTCTTATTCCTCTAATACATTCACTTAGGTAATTATTTCCACATTCTTGATACAAAGTAAAGAAAATATTCTTTCCTCTATGGTATCCATTACCATGACTCTCAGTGAACTCCTTCTTTCTCTTCCTTAGTGAGTTTGAGAGTTGGTTACGGTATATATTGTTAATCATGTTTTGTAAAAACTGATTAGTCATGATCACAAAATCTATCACTTCAGTGATAATCCCACATGACTATTCATTAGAAAATCTACCATAACATTTAACATTAACCCAATTCCTTCTGGTTCCCACCATTGACTAAAACCAGAAGCATAGTGTGAGAATTACTTGACATAGTATAAAACCACATAGTCATGAAAATAATTACTTATAGGATTTCTAAATAATTATACCTTACTTAATCTATGACACCCTAGGTCTATCCTAGCTTATTCATAGATAACATATATTTAAATCCTTCATGATGGTTCATAAATATTTTTTCAAACCAGGTGTGTAGAAAGGTGTGTTGTCATGTAACAGATTACCCCAAGTCAGGCCTGAAACATATTTTCATAGTTACTATCCCAAGGTACATTTGTTGTAGATCCACACCCACTTTTAGAATATATACATAGATTTATTTCTAGGAAACCACTCACTCAATCCATTACCAAAATCTCAGGCCATTTTCCTAAATGTTAACTCATCCTTATACTTATCCTTAGAGATATATGTAGACATATCCTTATAAATATAACTAGTGATATCAATAATGTTTTATTATCCTAGTTTACAAAGGTTAACTAAACCTTTGCTCTGATACCAACTATAAAGACCCTCAATTTTCAAACAATAACATTACATAACTTTTGCATAATACTTAAAACATCTTACAAACAGATGCCCAAAGACCATAATTGGTCTAGTGCCTTTATAAACATGGAAATATAAACACTGATACATAAATGAGCTACATTATCTCCCAATAGTTTATTCTTGATTAACACCCTTCTTATACATATTAGACATAATACATATCTTCATAACATGGGGAAGGGAACATAAAAATGGGGGACCCAAATGCTCAGTAAGGGTAAACAAGGTATATATTTAAGAATAATCATGAGCATAAGGGTATTAGAACATGATCATGAAAATATATGATCATACCATGCATATCAAAAATCATTTACATGAATCACAAGGAAATAAAGGACATAATCCATGAAATCTTAACATATGAATAAAACATGGAATTTTGGTAGACACATAAGCATATATAATATGACTTCCATAGTATCCAATTTATCCCTACTAAGACCATCTTGGTAGTATAGGTTCACTCCCTATACCATCTTGGTAGTCATGGTTAACTCCCATGGACATATTAGTAGCATGTGTTCACTCCTCATACCATCATGGCAGTCATGGTTCACTCCCATGGCTATCTTAGTAGTCAAGGTTAATTCCCAAGACCATATTAGTCTATCTCATGAGATATATATCTTTACCCAATGCATTGGAGGTAAATATATGTCCCACCCATATCACCGTGAAATCATACATACATGTTCAAAAATATTATAAATAACCATACCGTAACCCATGAAATGAAATGGGTATCATAAAAATGTAATCATATCATAACCTATGAAAAAAGAGACAGGTTTCATAATCATTTCATCATAAGCATAACCTGTGAAAAGAAGCGGGTTTCAAAATCATATAACCCATAAAAGAGAAACAGGTGTCATAAGAATTATTCTATAAAAACATAAACCATTAAAGGAATATAAATGAAACCTTTCAATTCTTTTCTATAAGGGAATGAGTAACATCACTGGATGTCATCTTATAATGAAAATAACTTGGAAGGATATTTAGAAAACATTTCTTGAGAAAAATATCATTTTTTTATTTTAAAAAAAAATCATTAAAACATAAAACCTTTTGAAAAAATTTCCTTTAAAAATAATTTGAAAACGTATAAATAAGGCTTGAAAACATTTTGAAAAAAAAAATTTCTTCAAAACTTATAAAATAAAATTGAAAACATTTTAAAAATCATTTTCCTTCAAAGAATATAAAATAAGATTGAAAAAAATTAGAAAATAATTTTCCTTGAAAACTAATAAAAGGAGTTTGAAACTCTTTTGAAAACCATTCCATTGAGAATCTATTTTAAAAACATTTTCTTAAAAAATAACCTTTTGACAGGAAAATAAATCTTTAAATAATTGAATATGGATAAATCCTTACTTTTCGTACGAGGTAAAAAGAACATTCCTATTATACGGTAAAAAATTTATAAAAATGCCTCATTCAGAAAGAAAAAATAAGATTCCTGTAAAAACATTGGAAAAAGGAAAAATGGGTAAAATTTTATTTTAATGATCATATGATAATATTATAATATTCTTAGAAACCCTTTTTAGAAAACATGCTTTTAAAGGAACACAAACTTCCATCTCAAAAGAGGGTAAAGTCGGGATTTCTTAACAAAAATTTCTTATCTTATGTACCATAGAGTTGAAGAAATGATACCAATATATGAATAAATAATTAGTAACTATAGAAAAGAAAAATTCATGAAGTCTATTGAGATATATATTATAACAACCCTGCTTTTTATTACACACTTAAACCTGCTTTATTACATAAAATCTTCACTTGATACAACATAGAAGATCGAGAGGTCTAGTGTATTTGGGGATTAGGAACATTACATAACATCTTAGAAAATAAAACACACAACATATTTATTGAAAACCTCCTTTACATGACCACTACATTCCCTCGTACTTAGCATTGCAAGGGATAACCTGAGGATATGCATAAGAAAAGGATGAGCTATAAATCCCAGTAAGGGAATAAATATGGAATAACATGAGGAATACAATACATTTTAGACAATTGGCATATCAATGGAGCACAAGAGAAACATGAACATAAAGGCATGATAAAGCATGATAATCATAATATGGAAATGTGACAACAATACTTAACACAGAATTAGCATGAGCCAAGGCTCATTGCACATGGAGCATGAGTAAACCCTCATTGCATATGAATCACGAGTAAAAACTCATTATAGTTGGATTATCATGAGTCAAAACCCATTGAACATGACATATCATGATACTATACTTTACCCAATGCATTGGAGTGCTATCAGAGTACACCCTTCTTAAACATTTCATTTGATGCATAAGTGTTCCACATAGATCATACAACATGGAATCAATCATCATCATTTATTTAATGATAAAAGGATGTGGAATACATACATGAAGCTTTATAATCAATAAGTAAATTTTCATAATGGTGAATACCCTGGATAGATAAATGGGCATGGTATTCACTACACAACAACATTGGCTTAGAAAATCGTAGTGCAGTTTCGGCAGCATAACGACATGAAATAAGAACTCATAGAAAATGGTTGATGAGAGATAAATGGGTGTCTAATCATATTTACATGAAATGGATAGTAAGGGGGTCATATAGATACATGTCCCAACAAACTTAATGCAATTTAGATGAATAATTCAAAAGAATTACTTGGATGTAAAAGTGGAGAGAGAAATCCCTCATCGAATTTCAGCATGGTAACGGGTGTACATGGGAGGAAATAATGATAGAGAAAAGGGTCTCCCATCATCCAAAGCTAAATGGGGAAGTATGTGGGAGGTTTGAGATCATACCCCAACATTTTTAATCGAGAAAAAAGGCATAACAACTTAATGAAAATTGGACAAAAATGAGAAAGGAAGAAATTCCTTACTTGGAAGTGTGATCCCAAATGCTTGGGAGAGGCTTGATAGAGGCTTCTTGAGAGATTGGGGAACCTTGGTAGGATTATAGAGAGAGTAGGGAAGGGTTTGGTCAAACTCCAAAGGATTTTAATGAATAGGAAGTGGGAGCTTGGGTGGGTTTATATAGGAAAGGAGAGAGAATTCTTTATTATTTAGGTTTGGGACACCTCACATTAAACTAATCAAAACCACAAACCAGCCCATGGATTTTTCCAAATGGGAGTGGAAAAAAATATTTTATAAGGCCAATGGCTGAACTTATTAAAATAATAGGGTTGCTTATGTGGAGGTGAGTCACACTCTCAAGGAAAACAATTTAAAAATACAAAATGTTCTATAAGCCTTGAAGGGTCCACTAAAACATTGTAAAATAAATAAAACAAACCCAAAATCAAATTATTTTAATGGTAAAACAAATATTGGGAGAATATAATGTTTATATTATTTTATTACATCACTATTGGGTAATTATGATGTAATAAAACACATTATATGTTTAAACGGTATTTAATTTTTACCCAAAAATTCGACTGTCTTAGAAAATTATGAAAATTCACCATTGGATAATTTAGACATCCTGATTCCAAAAAATTATATTTATTTTGTCTAAATAATTTTATAAATATGTGAATTTTTACTTTTAAAATAAAAACTGACATTTACAAAAAATTCATGCGTTTTGAAAAAAAACTTTCAAACCTTAATAAAAATTAAAAATCTATTCAAAAAATTATATGATCATTTATATTTAATAAAAAGTAATTTAATTATAAGTATATATTATTAAAAATTATTTAATTCAAAAAACCATTAATTTATCAAATTAGATTTCTTAGTTTAATATTAACTAAAAATACTATTTGTTCTTTAAAAACTATTTAAAAAGTAAAAATAATAAAATGAATGAACATTATTTATACAATAATAATGTACATAATCATAGTTCTAGGGTCTTGCTACATAACCCCTTATAACACGCACATAAGACTAAAGGGTAAGGTGTGTGATGGTGACAAACTCTTGGGGTGGCTCAGATAACATCGCTCAGGTGGTAATTTCTATTAAATTCCACTTCTCCCATAGTCGGTTCTGCTGAAGATTAGCATGTTCAAGCTCGGCTTGGTCTTGGTTAAGAGCAAAGCCTAATGATGTCACCTCATTTTCGAGCTCTGACAAATAGGCTTCGTACGAGGTAAGTTTACTGGATGAGGCCATCGCTTACTTTTCCTGAGTAAATTGGATTTTTTAAAGCCCTATATTTATTCTAATCATGTGATCACTGTTCAGCGACTATATTAGCAACGGTCACAATTCATAACAATATTTTAAAATCCAAAAACATAAAACCAATGAAGTTTACATTTTATATAACCATAATAAACATTTAATTAGATCAAGGGAAATTTCAATTAATGAATGTTTGGGTCATTATAATCTTCCCCTCTTAAGAAATTCCGCCCTCGAAATTTCCTTTTCCCATACTAAAAAAGATGCTGGTAACTCTAGTTCATCACTTCCTTCAATTCCCAAATCAATTTTTCAAACTTTTGGTTTCACCAAAACACCTTTACGGGGGGAATTGGTTTATTTCACAGAACTTTTTCTCTATGATGTAGGAACTTCACTGGTTGCTCCTCATAAGAAAGATCATCCTCTAGTTGTACTAACTCTGAAGAGAGCACATGTGAAGGGTTTGGTATGTGCTTCCTTAAGAGGGATACATGAAAGACATCATGTACTTTAACCATGGTAGGTGGAAGTGCTAGTTGATAGGCCACATCCCCAACACGATCAATAATCTCAAAGGGTACAATGTACCTAGGACATAAACTCCCCTTTATTTTCAAACCTCATGACCTTATTCCATGGAGATATGTGTTTAAAAACCATGTATCCAACTTTAAATTCAAGGTCTCGTCTATGGTTATCTGCATAACTCTTTGGTCGACTCTAGGATGCCTTGATATGATGCTGAATGGTTTTCTCCTTCTCCACTATTTCTTCGACCATTTATATTCCTTGCAGCTTACGCTCACCGACTTCATCCCAACATGCCGGTGTTCTTAACCTCTTCCCATATAGGGATTAATAAGGTTCCATTCAGATCCTCGAGTGGAAACCGTTATTGTTGGAGAATTCAACCAGTGGAAGATGTTCTTCCCACCCTCCTTTGAAGTCCATAGAACATGATCTTAACATATCCTCTAGTGTATGTATAGTTCTCTCAGATTGGCCATAAGTTTGAGGATGACAGACCATACTAAAGTTCATTTTAGTATTAAGAGCATGTTGAAGACTCTTCCAAAACTTAGAGGTGAATCTTGGATCTCGATCAGATAAAATAGATAGTGGTACTCAATGCATCCTTACCTCTTCCCTGATATATATTCGTGCCAGTTGATCCAATGATAAATCCTCCCAAATTGCAATAAAGTGTGCAGAATTTGTAAGACGATCCACAACAACATAGATTTCATTGTTTCCTTTAGATGTATTCGGAAGTCTCATGACAAAGTTCATGCTGCTGTTCTCCCATTTCCATGCTGGTATGGGCAATGGTTGCATCATCCCCTTAGACTTCTGCCTCTCTGCATTCACTTGCTGACACTCCAGGAACTTTGATGTATACTCAGTGATCACCTTCTTCATATTATCCCATCAATAATTCTCTTGGATATCTCGATACATCTTTGTGTTTCCTGGGTGAATAGAGAAATTTGAACCATGTGCATCATCCAAAAGTTCCTTCTTCAGCTCTGGACTTGATGGAACACATAGTCTTTTCCAAAATCTCACAATTCCTTTTTTATAAACATTGAACTCCAAGGATTTCCATTTTCTTATAGATTCCAATTTATTCTAAATTCCCACATCATCCTTTTAAGCATACATTAATCTTTCCAAAAGAGATGGTTGAGCAATCATTTGTGAAAGGATTGATTATGTTCCCTTATTTATGATTCCCATGTCTATCTTCATCAAGTCTAATAATACTGGATCCTTCTCAATTATCATCAATGATAGAATTGTTGGGTCCTTTATACTTAGTGCATCTGACACCTTTTTCTCTTTCCCATGGTGGTAATTGATTTAGAAGTCATATTATTTGATCAGCTCTAACCATCTTCATTGGTGCATGTTCAACTCTTTCTGTGTGAATATATACCTGAGGCTTTTGTGGTCCTTATATATTTCAAACTTCTCCCCAAAGAGATAATTCCGCCAAATTTTTAAAGCGAAGATCACCTCAGCCAAATCCAAATCATGAGTTGGATAATTATGCTAATGAACTTTCAATTGCCTTGAATCATATGCAATGAATTTGTCATTTTTCATCAACACACAACCTATGCCCTTCTTCGAAGCATCACTGAATACCACAAAAAGTTCTCCACTTGTGGGTAAAGTGAGAATGGGCATAGTGATAAGACTCCTTTTTAACTCCTTAAAGCTTTCTTCACATTCATCACTCCAAGAAAACTTTACTCCATTCTGAGTTATCTTGGTAACAGGGTTGGACAATCGTGAGAAATTTCTCACAAATCGCCGATAATATCTAGCTAACCCCAAGAAGATACGGATATCCATTACCGATGTTGGCCTCGACCATCCCTCAATTGCATCTATTTTGAAGGGATCCATAGATATCCCATTGCTTGTGTTGATATGGCCCAATAACGAGACCTCCTTCAACCAGAACTCACACTTTTTGTACTTTGCATAGATATTCTCCTTCCTCAAGGTCTCTAGTACAATTCTTAGATTCTCCTCATGATCCTCCTTGGTTTTGAAGTATATCAGAATATCATGAATAAAGACTACCACAGATTTTTCAAGGTAATCCCTAAAGACTCTATTCATCAAATCCATGAATATTTCTAGATCATTAGTTAGTCCTAAAGGCATTACTATGAATTCATAGTGCCTGTATCCTATAGGAAAAGCAGTCTTGGGGACATCTTCCTTCTTCACCCTTACTTGATAATATACTAACCGCAAATCAACCTTGGAGAAGTATTATAATCCACACATTTGATCGAACAAGTCATCAATTCATGGGAGAGTATACTTGTTCTTTATCGTGAATCTTTTAAGCTCACGATAATCAATGCAAAGGCTCATTGACCCATCCTTCTTCTTGATGAAGAGGACTGGTGCACCCCATGGTGAAGCACTTGGGTATATAAACCCTTTATCCAAATTCTCTTGTAGTTGTTTCTATAGCTTCTCAAGCTTAAAAACAACCATTCTATACAAAGTCTTGGATATTGGCAATTCCCCAGGTATAAGATCAATTGATAATTCAACATCTCTTTTAGGAGGAAGACCAAGCAATTCCTCATGAAACACTTTGGTGAATTCCCTCACAATAGGCATGTCTTAAAGGATGGTTGCCTCCTTAGATTAAATCATATGAGCCAGATACACATGCTCATAGGGAAGTAATATCCATGCTTGAGATGATGGATCTAATGAAGATTCATCTTACTCCTTGCACTTGGATAGAATCGGGGGTCGATTCTCCACATGGAGAGTGATTTCCCTCTCACAGAAATTTATCTTGGCTCTATATAAGGAAAGCCAATCCAAGCCAAGAATTGCATCAAATTCTAACAGAGGGAGTATTATGAGGTTCTTTGGGAAATTCAATCGACATATTATGATATGGGATGAGTTATATTCATGGACTGCAATGATTGCCCCATTTTCCACACTCACCGACATCTGTACTTCCATGATTTTTGGTGGTGCTGGGATTGTTCTAATAAACTTTTGGGATATAAAATAATGCGTAAAACCTGAATCAAAAAGTAAGTTCACTATTATTGAATGAATAACTAGCGTACCTATAACCACTTTGTTTTCGGGGTTCACTTCAGCAGTGGTGATGGAAAAATCCCTCCCTTACTACCTTAGAGTTTGTTGGTTGCCTCTGAAAACCCTTGTCTTAGGGCACCAATTTTCAAGATGCCCTGATTTATTGTAGTTGTAACAATGAACAACGCATTGAGGTTCAAATGAAGTTTTCCTCTCCTCTGATGTAGTCATGGGGTTTTCTTGTCGGTAGTTAATAGCTAGGTGCCCTTCTCTTCCACACATAAAGCATTTCCTTGTCCCCTTCAGGAAATTTATGAGGTGCTTCTTTCCTCACATTTGGCAAGTGGGGTGATAGTTCTTCTTAGCACCATTGGATTTATCCATCCGACCTACAGCATTGAATTCCACCTTATGCTTCTAATCCCCATCATACCACTGAGATTCTATGATCTCCATTTCGACCTTGAGGGCACATCGGACAATTTCCTCATAGCTGTCGAAGTCACGGATCGCCAGCGCTTTCTGTAGGCTGGGTTTCATCCCACTAAAGAAGCGACCAACCTTGAATTTGGGGGTAACAACATAGTCAGTGGAATATCGTGCAAGCCTTGTGATGTTTTACTTGTACACTCTAACATATTCATCATCTTTTTTCTTAAGGGAAAGGAAGTCCCTTTATATCTTAATTCAGAGGGTGTGCGGAAAATATTTATAAAAAAAAACATCTTTTGAAAATCCTTTTATTCCAACGCCTCGACCTCCTCCTCAGGCTTTGTATTTTTGATCAATTTCCACCATTGATAAGATTCACCCTCTATATGATAAGTAGATAAAAGAACCTTCTCTTGTTCATAACATTGGAGGATGGAGAATATATTTTCAATGGAGTTTATCCATTGTTCGGCGATTGAGGGATCAGATGATCCATTAAAAGTAGGAGGCCTTTGTCTCATGAAGCTCTCGATAGTGACTTGTTCTTTCTTGGTGGGGGGGAGGTTGAACGTTCCTCTTAACCCATGTTTCTATTCAAATATTTAGTTAACTGAGAGAGAAGTGTGACAAAGTTCATGATTCCTGCTCCCATCGGATTGGGCATCACATTATCACAGTCACCACATTGATTTTCACATCGGTTGTTAGCTTGAGTCCTCCTATTACCGACCACTGGCTGAAATAAAAGGAAATTTAGGGGTAACACATAAATTTTAATCAAAGAACAAAATTTATAACTTATAAATAATTATTATTTCCTTAACTTCTGAATCCATAGGCTTCAATCTATGATATTCATGATTTACTTTATAACATATATTATTAGGGAATTTTTTTAATTCCCTCAATAAGGGTTCATACTATGCTTGTGAATTTAACAAAGAATATCCCCCATGAGTGTCATAACCAATAGTTCAGCAAGGCCCATTGTCATGAACTGGTTCCCATTCGAGTCTAGCTCAAAGTGGGGTTTTCAGGTTTTACCCCTAGGATACATCTGTGCTAGAGCTGCCCCTACCTGCTCGTATCTTGACATGGATGTATTTTCTTGATAAACCACTTACTCAATACTCACCAATATTTAGGGATGTTTTTATTATACTTATTCTTATCTCTAAGTCTTCACTAGGATTTTATAATCCTAATCCCAAAAATTACTAAACCTATCCTCTGATACCAACTATAGCAACCCTGCTTTTTATTACACACTTTAACCTGATTTATTACATAAAATATTCACTCAATACAACATAGAAGATCGGGAGGCCTAGTGTCTTTGTGTAACACACCAGGTAAATAAAGAATATAACATCTTTATATTTATCCATATTTGTGAATCAAATATTAATATTACTTTAAATGGGATGCATTGCTCGATGTTGTACCCAATACGCAACAACGAGTTTCTTGGGAATCTTACGTTGCACTCTAATAATAAAATAATATTATTTTAAATGGTAGTTAACATGTAGCCGTTTTATTGGCGGGAATGGATATAAATAACTAAAATATGATTATATATGTTTTTAAATGTTTTTACATTTATCCAATAAAAGATAAAGGCTTAAAATACGGAAAGAATTCAATTTTAGGCTTTTATACCCTAATTTTCACTAAAGGTTCACTTATCGCCTTTTGATGGCGAACCATCATTAAATATAGTTTTGATCACTCTTATACTTTCTATTGGACCAAATATAACTCTTTTTCAGAATCGGGACATCAAAATTTACTTTGTGTAAATT
Organism: Viscum album; assembly: GCA_963277665.1. NCBI lineage: Eukaryota > Viridiplantae > Streptophyta > Magnoliopsida > Santalales > Viscaceae > Viscum > Viscum album. The sequence goes on along the minus strand of OY728133.1, from coordinate 1,945,598,146 downwards.
TTTGGTATTTTTCTGATAAAGTTCATTTTTTAATGAATAGTGTAAAATGTTGTATTTTAATTCAAAACCTCTTTTTAATCTAACTTATTTATATGATTAGATTATCATTTTAATTGGTTTTAAAGTGAAATTAGAAAATATTTTTACCATTAAATCCAATAGTGGTCGTTGGAATTAATTTCACTTTGAAATCGGACTTAAACTAGTGTCAATCTTTTGATACTTATTGTTTCATAAAAACACGCTATTTGCTCTGACAGCGGGAATTAATTATTAAATTAATTAATGAAACTTATATTTTGTGAATTTTTTAAAAATTGAATTCATTTTTCAATTCGGAATATCAAATATAGATCAGGGTGAATTTTTGGTATTTTTCTGAAAAACTTCAATTTTTGATGAATAGTGAAACCACTAAGTGGTACTTATAAAAACTGATTTTTCGTTTAAATGAAATTTTACCACTTCTGTGTTTTTAATTTCAAAAATCTGACATACATGGTTGTCATTAAGAAGTAAAATGTGGTTCAATGAGATTAAAATAATTTTTTGGTGAATAGTAACTCTTAAGTTCTTAATCACGATTAGAGGTAATTAGTGTAGTTTAAGGTAAAAATAATGTTTTAATAATATGATATGAGCTTGATACATGTCCTAACCTTATTGTATGTGTCATGGCCGACCAATTAAATCAATGGGTCAACTTGGGGACCCCATGGAGCCACTTTGGTTGGAAAATGACATAAATACCTTTTATTTAATGTTAAAGTAAAAATGACACACACAGGAGATGTTTTACTAAAAAAAATTTTACATGGGGTTATACAAGTCATAGTTTTGACTATAAATAGTCATTGGAAAGCTAAAAATATTTCCTACATCATAGTATTTTTTTTATAATTTTTAGACATTAAATAAATTAAATTATTTTTGACATCATGATGATGCAGCGATGACCTCATTATTTAACGATTTAAATAAAATGGAATGATAATGTAATATATAAGACCTAAACATGTCCAAAACCTATTGGATGAGTGTATTTCGAACCCTTATCACCTTATCCTAGAAATACATCAATGTGGGACCTCTTAAATCCGAATACCATTTTAAAATAAAGTGACTTTTCTTTAATTTCCAAGAGTGCCCCTCCTCTCCTCTTATAAAAGGCCCCCACCTCTACCTCCTTACCCACACTCCCAAAGCCTTTGGATCAGACAACCCCTGCCCATTTTGGCTCTCCACATACCTCAATTACTCCTTGAAGCCTCACTTTGGGCAGAAGTCATCCCAAGGAATCCTTTGAGCTCAAACCAAATGGAGTTACCCTATTTTAAGGTAATGTCTTCTTTTGAGACCTTGTGTTTTATTTTGCTTCTCCATCCCCCTAAACTATTTTTATTATTTTCTTTTTTAACAACTCCAGTATCCTAAATATACTAGGATGTTTTTATAAGAAGGATTCTAGCTACACTTACACACACCTACATCTAATGGTTAAAGAACATACTGTTTCCGTGGATGGCGAATTTCTGCCTCCCGAAACGATGATTGTTCAACATTCTTTTAACACCTTCAAAGGTGGCCATTAAGATGAAACTATATTTATATATGATATATAATATGTTTATGTTTTCCTTAAGCTTCTTTATTTTTCATTTTGGGCATACCTTTATGGTTTCAATTATGGGTAAACACGATATCTTCATTTAAGGAAGTGCGGACTACCGCCCCCTCAAAGTGATGTGATTCGTTAATGCCATATGTGGGACGTGTAAAGGATGGATTTAAAGTTATTATATATGATGTTATACTGGAATTATAATATACCTCTATATCATTATTATTTCTTTCCATTAAATTATGAGATAGAAATGAATGTAGCGTTCATGCGTACGTACGGCTTACCGTCTCCATGAACGGTGCATTTCATTTCTTATCCCCAAATGTAATGTACTATTAAAAGTACATGTATATAATGGATATATATAATTAATGATATATCTAAATGATGAATATAATTCTGTAATTAAAATATACATACCTCTCATTTAGTTTTAATTCCTTTAATATGACAAGGAAATGAAAGTAGCGTTCATGCGTACGTACGGCTTACTGTCTCCATGAACGGTGAATTTCATTTCTTACCTCTAAATGATTATGTAATATTATAAATACATGTATATGATGGATATATATGATATATATGCTATCCAAATAATGAATATCATTCTGGATATAATGAACCTTTGACCACACGAACAACATGTAATTGTAAGATGTCCACTTTCGACTTAAGAACCAAATATCGACAAAACAAACATTATTAACTTAAATGGTTACATAATGTTTATAACATGTCAATAAGTGATATGAATGGAATAATTAACTTTAAAAAATTTCTTAATCAAGTAGAAATTAACTCAAGTTTATTATTCAGGACGTTAAAGAATGATCGAGTCAAGTCGGACCTGAGGTAAGGGACTTCATCTCAATCTCCTTTCATTGAGGCATATTTCATTTTATACACAACTTTCTTTTATACGGTGTATAAACCCCTTTGACTTTTTACTTTTATACAAAAGGAATCTTTTTCTACGAAGCATTTTACTAAACGACAAAAAGGAATTTTTTTTAACGTACGCGGTGACAACGACCTTTTCCGCCGCTGCGAGTATTATTTGGTCTTTGGCTTCCTCAACAAACCGTAATGTTTTTAAAATAAAATAAATACCATATACTTTTTTATGTATTTTGGTATTGAAAATGGTTTTGATAAAGGATTATATTATGATATATTGTGAATGAAATGTGGAAATGTTATCATTCCTTTATATTGGTTTTATGTTTTATGATTTTATATTGGTACTTGGACATTTGACGGGTGGTTACGTGATAAACCATATGACGGGTGGTGCCGTGAATACCAGGACGGGTGGTTACGTTATAACCTCCAATGCATTGGGTATGGAAGTCAGCCGTATGGCTATTCCATTAAGTATGTATGGAAATTGGCCGTATGGCTATTCTATTAAGTGATATGTGTGGAAGTCGACCGTATGGTTATTCCACTTAAGTATGTTTATGTCCCATGTTACCTTTATATATGTTATGTGTTCTTTATATGGGTTTTATGGTAATCCTTTGGTTACAAAAAGGTAAGTAATGATACTTTATTCAGTGAATAGTTTTTACTACTTCATGAAGGTGAAGGTATTACTTTGATAGAGTATACATGGTTTACTTGATGTTTGAAAAACTAACAGTTTTCATTCTTTTTGTATCCCTTACTGAAATTTTTATGCTCACCCAAAGTTTTTTTGAAATGTTTTTCACAGGACATAATGTAGAATAAGGTCAAGGATGGGATCAAGGGAATGTCATGCTATATAAAACATGGAACTAGACATGTTTCTTTTTAAGAGTTTTTTTTATTATGGAAACTTAGTAGAAGTGTCTGCTTTGTAATCTTTTGAGATGTAACAGTTATGTTCTAATTCTCTAAAACATTAAACCAGAAAAGATCCTCAATGTGAATTATTCATTTAATTCAATATTAAGTAAGGTTTAAGGTCGGGGCCTTATAGTTGGTATCAGAGGTCGTTTTAGAAAACTTTAGGGATTAGGTGTTCTTGTGAGACACATGATTAGCCCCTATATCTATTATTTCAGTTAAATCCTTGTTTTATAACATTTTTTCAGGTCAAGTAAATTCGGTTACGAATGGAAGGAGAAGGATATCAAACGACATTCCTATCTCTTCCTGATGACATGCTTGCAATAATTATTGCAAAGTCATCTTCGGATGATTGTGAAACTTTTTCTAGCATAAAACTCACTTGCAAGCAGTTGTTTGAGATATCAAACACCTCCACTATACCTTGTTATCATCGTGGATCATGGGTTGTTTTTAGACAAATACTATTTTCACAATATTCTCATATTTTCAAGAAAGGTAAATATTATCAAGGTATTTTCAAATATTTTACCTTATCACAAGAATTTGAAGCATATTATGATTTTAAAAATGGTGCTGAGGAAGAAGACCCTTGCTCAACCTATTTATATTTGCTTTTAAAATATAGTCACACATCACATACTTATGGTATTTTAAAAGGACCAATAATAGAAAGTTTCAACTCAATTTTGGTCCGACTATTTTATAGAAATCATTTTTTATCAGATGTTTTGGAATTATATGTCATACATGATTATTTTCCAAAACTGTTTTTCTGTGAACACCCATATGACCCATATTGTACGAGGTTTATTTGGATGGAGGAAGCAAATGATTTTGAAGGATCTCTAAATCATTGTTTTAATGCATGGGACTTCTACCTACGTGAACAAGATGACGATGAAACCGAGTGGACGCCATGATCAAGGTGTGCTATTATGAGTTTGTGTAAGAAACCAAGAAAGAGTTTAAAGTCAACATGACAAGTAAGTATGTTTCCTTAAGATCAAAAATAAATTCCTCAATGAAAAGTAACTTAAAAGAAAAATGTTGTCTATTAAATTTACCTACTGGGGAATCAAATACCGTTTAACCCATCACTAGTTTGTGATTTTCTTGTGCTTAACTTTCTCCTAAACATGTTTTCTATCACTCTCCCTCGGAACATAACCCTTGGTTTTACCCTCCATGTCCATGTTTTCTTACATGGAATCCTAGTATGGGTTATCTCGGGTGACCTCTATACTCCCATTTATTTCTTTTAAAGTGATAGTTTAATTTACTCCTTTTCCGATGTGGGGCTTTCAAGGACGTTTCCAAGCCCAATTTTAAAATTGCGAGGACACAATTCCCAAAAGGGGGGAAGGATGTAACACCCCGGGTAAATAAAGAATATAACATCTTTATATTTATCCATATTTGTGAATAAAATATTAATATTACTTTAAATGGGATGCATTGCTCGATGGCGTACCCAATACGCAACAACGAGTTTCTTGGAAATCTTACGTTGCACTCTAATAATAAAATAATATTATTTTAAATGGTAGTTAACATGTAGCCATTCTATTGGCGGGAATAGATAGAAATAACTAAAATATGATTATATATGTTTTTTAAATGTTTTTACATTTATCCAATAAAAGATAAAGGCTTAAAATACGGAAAGAATTCAATTTTAGGCTTTTATACCCTAATTTTCACTAAAGGTTCACTTATCGCCTTTTGATGGCGAACCGTCATTAAATATAGGTTTGATCACTCTTATACTTTATATTGGACCAAATATAACTTTTTTTCAGAATCGGGACATCAAAATTTACTTTGTGTAAATTTTTGGTATTTTTCCGATAAAGTTCATTTTTTAATGAATAGTGTAAAATGTTGTATTTTAATTCAAAACCTCTTTTTAATATAATTTATTTATATGATTAGATTATATTTTGAATTGGTTTTAAAGTGAAATTAGAAAATATTTTTACCATTAAATCCAATAGTGGTCATTGGAATTAATTTCACTTTGAAATCGGACTTAAACTAGTGTCAATCTTTTGATACTTATTGTTTCATAAAAAGACGCTATTTTATCTGACAGCGGGAATTAATTATTAAATTAATTAATTCAACTTATATGTTGTGAATTTTTTAAAAATGTACTTCATTTTTGAATTCGGAATATCAAATATATCTTAGGGTGAATTTTTGGTATTTTTCTAAAAAACTTCAATTTTTGATGAATAGTGAAACCACTAAGTGGTACTTATAAAAACTGATTTTTCGTTTAAATGAAATTTTACCACTTCTATGTTTTTAATTTCAAAAATCTGACATACATGGTTGTCATTAAGATGTATAATGTGGTTCAATGAGATTAAAATAATTTTTTGGTGAATAATAACTCTTAAGTTCTTAATCGCGATTAGAGGTAATTAGTGTAGTTTAAGGTAAAAATAATGTTTTAATAATATGATATGAGCTTGACACATGTCCTACCCTTATTGGATGTGTCATGGACGACCAAGAAAATCCATGGGTCAACTTGGGGACCCCATGGAGCCACTTTGTTTGGAAAATGACATAAATACCTTTTATTTAATGTTAAAGTAAAAATGACACACACATGAGATGTATTACTAAAACAATTTTTATATGGGGTTATACAGGTCATAGTTTTGACTATAAATAGTAATTGGAAAGCTAAAAAGATTTCCTACATCATAGTATTTTTTTTATAATTTTTATACATTAAATAAATTAAATTATTTATGACATCATGATGATGCAGCGATGACCTCATTATTTAACGATTTAAATAAAATAGAAAGATAATGTAATATCTAAGACCTACACATGTCCAAAATCTATTGGATGAGTGGATTTAGAACCCTTATCACCTTAAACTCTAAATAAATCAATGTGGGACCTCTTAAATCCGAATACCATTTTAAATTAAAGTGACTTTTCTTTACTTTCCAAGAGTGCCCCTCCTCTCCTCTTATAAAAGGCCCCCACCTCTACCTCCTTACCCACACTCCCAAAGCCTTTGTCTCGGCCAAACCCTGCCCATTTTGTCTCTCCACATCCCTCTATTACTCCTTGAAGCCTCACTTTGGGCAGAAGTCTTCCCAAGGAAGCCTTTGAGCTCAAACCAAAGGGAGTTACCCGATTTTAAGGTAATGTCTTCTTTTGAGACCTTTTGTTTTATTTTGCTTCTCCAACCCCCTAAAATCTTTTTATTCTTTTCTTTTGTAAAAAATCCAGTATACTCAATATACTAGGATGTTTTTATAAGAATTATTCTAGCTACACTTAAACACACCTACATCTAATGGTTAAATAACATACTGTTTCCGTGGATGGCGAATTTCTGCCTCCCGAAACAATGATTGTTCAACATTCTTTTAACACCTTCAAAGGTGACCATTAAGATGACACTATATTTATATATGATATATAATATGTTTATGTTTTCCTTAATCTTATGTATTTTTCATTTTGGGCATACCTTTATGGTTTCCATTATGGGTAAACACGATATCTTCATTTAAGGAAGTGCGGACTATCGCCCCCTCAAAGTTATGTGATTCGTTAATGCTATATGTGGGACGTGTAAAGGACGGATTTAAAGTTATTATATATGATGTTATACTGGAATTATAATATACCTATATATCATTATTATTTCTTTCCATTAAAGTATGATATAGAAATGAAAGTAGCGTTCATGCGTACGTACGACTTACCGTCTCCATGAACGGTGCATTTCATTTCTCATCCCCAAATGTAATGTACTATTAAAAGTACATGTATATAATTGATATATATAATGAATGATATATCTAAATGATGAATATAATTCTGGAATTAAAATATACATACCTCTCATTTAGTTTTAATTCCATTAATATGACAAAGAAATGAAAGTAGCGTTCATGCGTACGTACGGCTTACCGTCTCCATGAACGGTGCATTTCATTTCTTACCTCTAAATGATTATGTAATATTATAAATACATGTATATGCTGGATATATATGATATATATGGTATTCAAATCATGAATGTCATTCTGGATATAATGAACCTTTGACCACACGAACAACATGTAATTGTAAGATGTCCACTTTCGACTTAAGAACCAAATATCGACAAAACAAACATTATTAACTTAAATGGTTACATAATGTTTATAACATGTCAATAAGTGATATAAAAGGAATAATTAACTTTAAAAAGGTTCTTAATCAAGTAGAAATTAACTCAAGTTTATTATTCAGGACGTTAAAGAACGATCGAGTCAAGTCGGACCCGAGGCAAGGGACTTCGTCTCAATCTCGTTTCATTAAGGAATATTTTGTTTTATACACAACTTTCTTTTATACGGTGTATAAACCCCTTTGACTTTTACTTTTATACAAAAGGAATCTTTTTCTACGAAGCGTTTTACTAAACGAAAAAAAGGAATGTTTTTTTAACGTACGCGGTGACAACGACCTTTTCCGTCGCCGCAAGTATTATTTGGTCTTTGGATTCCTCAACAAGCCGTAATGTTTTTAAAATAAAATAAATACCATATACTCTTTTATGTATATTGGTATTGAAAATGGTTTTGATAAAGGATTCTATTATGATATATTGTGATTGAAATGTGGAAATGTTATCATTCCTTTATATTGGTTTTATGTTTTATGATTTTATATTGGTACTTGGACATTTGACCGGTGGTTACGTGATAAACCATATGACGGGTGGTTCCATGAATACAAGGACGGGTGGTTACATTATAACCTCCAATGCATTGGGTATGGAAGTTGGCCGTATGGATATTCCATTAAGTATGTATGGAAATTGGCCGTATGGCTATTCTATTAAGTGATATGTTTGGAAGTCGACCGTATGGTTATTCCACTTAAGTATGTTTATGTCCCAAGTTACCTTTATATATGTTATGTGTTCTTTATATGGGTTTTATGGTAATCCTTTGGTTACAAAAAGGTAAGTAATGATACTTTATTCAGTGAATAGTTTTTACTACTTCATGAAGGTGAAGGTATTACTTTGATAGAGTATACATGGTTTACTTGATGTTTGAAAAACTAATAGTTTTCATTATTTGTGTATCCCTTACTGAGCTTTTTATGCTCACCCCAAGGTTTTTTGAAATTTTTTTCACAGGACTTAATGTGGAATAAGGTCAAGGATGGGATCAAGGGAATGTCATGCTATATAAAACATGGAACTAGACATGTTTCTTTTTAAGAGTTTTTTTTGTTATGGAAACTTAGTATAAGTGTCTACTTTGTAATATTTTGAGATGTAATAGTTATGTTCTAATTCTCTAAAACTCTAAACCAGAAAAGATCCTCAATGTGAATTATTCATTTAATTCAATATTAAGTAAGGTTTAAGGCCGGGGCCTTATACTTTGGGTCTTAGGAACATTACATAACATATTATAACATAAAACACACAACATATTTATTGAAAATTTTCTTTATATTACAACTACATTCCCTTGTACTTAGCATTGCATGGGATAAACTAAGGACAAGCATAAGAAAAGGGTGAGCTATAAATCCCAGTAAATGAATAAACATGGAATAATATGAGGAATACAATACATTTTATACAATAGGAATATCAATGGATCACAAGAGAAACCTGAACATAAAGGCATGATAAATCAAGATAATCATAACATGGAAATGTGGCAACAACACTTAACATGGAATTAGTATGAGCCCAGGCTCATTGCACATGGAGCATGAGTAAACCCTCATTGCACATGAAGAACGACTGAAACCTCATTTCACTTTAATTATCATGATTCAACACTAACTTCACATGACATATCATGATACAATACATTACCCAATTCATTGGAGCGCTATCAGGGCGCACCATTCTTAAACATTTCATTTCATGCATAAGTGTGACACATAGATTATAAAACATGGAATCAATAATCATCATTTATTACATGATAAATGGATGTGGAATTCATACATGAATCTTTATAATCAATAAGTAAGTGTTCATAAAGTTTAATTCCCTTGATAGTGAAATGGGCATGGTATTCACTACACAACGACATTGGCTTGGAAAATCGTAGTGCAATTTCGGCAGCATAACGTCGTGAAATAAGAACTCATAAAAAATGGTTGATGAGAGATAAAGCGCTATCTCATAATATTTACATGAAATGGAAAGTAATGGGTTCATATAGATACATGTACCAAAAAATTTAATGAAATTTAGTTGCATAATTCAAAATAATTACATGGATATAAAAGAGGAGAGAGAAATCCCTCACGGAATTTCGACATGGTAACGGGTGTACGTGGGAAGCGTTAATGAGGGATAAAAGGGTCTCCCATAATCCAAACATAAATAGGGAAGTATGGGGGAGGTGATAAATCATACCCCAACATTTTTAATTGAAAACAAAAGGGCTAACAACTTAAATAAAATTAGACAATAATGAGGAAGGAAGAAATCCCTTACTTGGAAGTGTGATCTCAAAGGCTTGGGAGTGGCTTGAGAGAGGCTTATTGAGAGATTGGGGCACCTTGGGAGTATTATAGAGAGAGTGGTTCAGGGATTGGTCGAACTCCAAAGGCTTTGAGTGATGAGGAAGTGGGAGCTTGGGTGGGTTTATGTAGGAAAGGAGAGAGAATTCTTTATTATTTATGTTTGGGACACCTCACATTAAACTAATCAAAACCACAAACCATCCCATGGTTTTTGCACATGGTTTTTGAAAAATGGGAGTGGAAAATAGTATTATATAATTCCAATGTACTAAATTATTAAAATAATAGGGATGCTTATGTGGAGGTGAGTCACACTCTGAAGGAAAACAATTTAAAAAGACAAAATGTTTTATAAGCCTTGAAGGGTCCACTAAAGCTTTGTAAAATAAATCAAACAAACCCAAAATCACATTATTTTAATGGTAAAACATATATTAGCCAAACATAATTTTTATATTATTTTATTACATCTCTATTGGGTCATTATGATGTCATAAAACACATTATATATTTAAACGGTATTTAATTTTTACCCAAATATTTGACTGTCTCAGAAAATTACGAAAAATTCACCGTTGGATAATTTCAAAGTCATAATTCCAAAAATAATATTCATTTTATCTAAATAATTTTATAAATATGTGAATTTTTACTTTTAATATAAAAACCAACATTTACAAAAAATTCATGGGTTTTGACAAAAACAACTTTCAAACCTTAATAAAAATTACAATTGCATTCATAAAATTATATAATCATTTATATTTAATAAAAATTAATTTATTTATAATAATATTTTATTAAAATATTATTTAATTCAAAAATCCATTAATTTATCAAAATATATTTCTTAGTTGAATATTAACTAAAAATATTATTTGTGCTTTAAAAACTATTTACAAAGTAACAATATTAAAATGAATGCACATTATTTATACAAAAATAATGTACATAGTCATAGTGCTAGGGTCTTGTTACATAACCCCTTATAATACCTAAATAAGTTTGAAGGGTAATGTGTGAGATGGTGACAGACTCTTGGGGTGGCTTGCATAAAATCGCTCGGGTGGTAATCTCTATTAACTTCCACTTCTCCTGTAGTTAGTTCCACTCAAGCTTAACGTGTTCAAGCTCAGATTGGGCTTAGTCAAGAGCGAATCCCAATGACTCCACCTCATTTCTTAGCTCTTACAAATGGGCTTCATATGGATCAAGTCTACTAGATGAGTTTATCCCTTCCTTTGTCTGAGTAAATTGGATTTGTTAAAGCCCTATATTTATATTAATCATGTGATCACTGTTCAATGACTATATTAGCAACGATCAAAATTCATAACGTTATTTTAAAATAGAGAAATGTAAAACCAATTAAGTTCACATTTTATATAATCATAATAATATTTTAATTAGATCAAGAAGAATTTCCATTAATGAATGTTTGGGTTTTTACATATATCACAATATTTCATCAAATTAATCATAAACATACACAATCTGGAAAAGCGATAAGATTGTCTCAATTAACTCTTATAACTTGGTAACATGGGATCATATTATAAATTTAAGAAAATGAAATTACATGAAGCTTAAAATATCATGAAAATAATTAAATTCATTATATAACATGTAAAATGGAATTATATACACCTCAAAAGAGAATTTAGGTGCATAACAAAACATGAGTCTCAAAGAAGGAAGATTGAGACAAAACTATTTCACCGATTTGGTAACTTTTGAAACTTATACCCCATGAAAGAAAGATCATAAAATGGATATTTGAATACCCATAAATTTAATTATAATATAAATAGAATAAAATAATGTTCAGCATATACACCACATAAAAGGAAGGAGTGGATAACACAACATGTATCTCACAGAAATAAAAAGTGAGATGAAATCCCCTTACCATGTGTCTTGACTCATATATTACACATTAAAACCACCTGTATAAAAAATATAAATTTATTATATGTATTTTAAAGAACCATATTATTATATATAATACCATATATGGTTTTATTACGACCTTATTTTACCCACTTGTTAACTATACTATGTTAAGGTTTCACATTTGATAATATTTTCTTTGTTCTTCACATGTATCTTAATTTGTTATATCATTGGTCCTTATAATTATATCATGATTTCAGAATTTAAAATATGATATAACTATGATTTATATCTATTATATTTGTATTATAATAATCTATATAATATATAATTATAGAATTGAATACATCGTTAATGGAAATTCGTACGTACTTATGAACATTGTTTTCATTTTTATTTTCGTATTGAAAGAAATAAAAAATAAAAAATATGTATATATGTATATAATTATTATAGTATATTTATGATATCATATATATTATATATATTAACTAAAACCATCCTTAATACATTCCATGTAGTGTATGAACGAATTATATCACTTTGAGGGGGTGGTAGTCCACAATTCCTCAAATGAAATTATCGTATTAACACAAAATAGAAAGTGAAAAGACATGTGTTGTAAAAATAATAAATAATAATAAATAAATAATAAATATAATATAAATTATATATATAATTATAGTTTCCATAATAATTTCCATTATGATATTTGGTAAGTAAAATTGAACAATCATTGTTTAGTGAGGTGGTCGTTCATTGTACACATAAATAGTATGTTTGTTACCCATTTTATAGAGGGGTGTGTAAGTGTAGGTTGAAAACTTATAATATAAACATACTAGTATATTTAGGATAATTTTTTTTTTATTAAAATCATGGAATAAATAGTTTTTAGGGGGTCAAGAAGGAAAATAAAATAAATGAGCTTGAGAGAAGGTGTCACCACTTAATTGGGTAACTTCTTTTGGTTTGTACAAAAAGGATTCCTTTGATTGACTTATGCACAAGGGAATAATTATATGAGTAAGGTAAGGATATTTGGAAGTTTATGGGGATATATTGGCCGAACATAATAGGTTTGAGAGGTGTTAATAAGAGGGAGAGTTGGTGGCCTTTTATAGGAAAAGGAAAGGACACACTTGGCATTTTTGAAAACAGGTTAGGTGTACCCACATTTTTACCTATCAAAAGTCATAAAAAACCAAATAAATTCAATAATTTAAGTTTTAGGGATGAATAATTTCCATAAAATGGGTTTTTAAAAGTTTATATGTAATTATGGGTCTTAAAGTTAAGGTTTAGTCCTTAGTTAAGATTAATTTTACCTTAATCGATGTAATTAATTTTAATTACATTTACTAATATTTTTGTCCAAAAACAAATTTGACCTTATTATAAATTATAAATTATTATTATTCCAAATATGGAATCCATTTTTCCAAATTCTAAACACATAATTTGTAGAAATTAATTTCAAATTAATCCCACATTTGGGTCGATAGTGGAGGTTTTTAAAGTAAAAACATTCCAAAGTTTGCTTGGTTTTTATACCAAATATCAAAGTCAAATTGATATCAATGAAATAAATTATATTAATTGATAAAAATAATATCTAATTAATATTTTAAACTAATTTAAAATATAATTTAACCTTCTAAATAAATTATATGAAAAAGTAGTTTTAAACTAAAATTCAGTATTTTTAACTATTCGTTAAAAAAAGAAACCTTACAGAAAAGTACCAAAAAATTATCCTAAGATAATTTTTTATGTTTATATTAAAATTCTAAAGTTTATTTTGATATATTAAATCTATAAAATATCCAAAATTATGATTTAAAATGGGTTCTAAATTTAAAATCCAGTAAAACTACATTTATAAAAATATATGTTTTAAGCATAAAATTGGGTTTGTTCTTATCTTATGTATATAAAATATATTTAATGAATATAAAAAATATTTGTTTGAATATATAACAAATATATTACATTAATATCACTCAATAATTGTATTTAATTTAATTTATTATGTTAAAACACCTTTGTGACCATAAAAATAATAATAATTCCTTTTATATTCAATCGGTTTTCATATTCATTTATAATTAATTCATAACCTATGAATTCATATTATAATGTGTAAATCATATAGTTTCATAAATTAGTTAATACTATTCATAATCTCTAATTTAACATCTTGGTTATATCCTATCATATTTTCATAATATATTATTGTTCGGTAAACCTCAGTCTTGCATGTTATACAGGCCATTGAGGGAAGTCATTATTGTGTCTAATGCAAGCTAACCTCAGTGGACTATGTAAATAAAGATAATGTTTATTTTTTAGTTGTGCATGATTAAATTGGTGTTGTGTATAACTAAATCATAACATAGTTCTTTAATATAAAATAAACTATCTTCAGTGTTGTGCAAAATAAAAAGTATCAAAAATGTTAAATTAATTCAAAAATAACAATTCACAAAATCTCGGGGTGTTATACATATAATGAATCAATTATAGTTTTCATATTTATCAATTAATATATCCTTATTTCATCATTATTTATGAAAGATGAGGATACATTCTGCACATATTAGATTCCTAGAAAATAAATAAATGCATTGAAAGTGTAACTTATTCCAATCTTCTTTTGTCAACTTAAACAAAAAATTATTATACCACAATAAAAGAGTGCTCTAAAATTTTTCCATTAGTTTTACATTTTTCTAACGGTTAAAGATTCATTATCATCAAGGTTTTGTCTTATAAGTACAGGCATACTATTATATCTATACTATTATCCAATGCTTGTGGATGATAGTTTTATATATAATTTTTCCATGAAACCATTGGATCACATCATTTATTTTAGTTAGTTAATTTTACTCTATTTAAAATAAATGTTAAATTAGAGTTATTGAGATGATATATGGAACTTTTATGGATGCTTGGAATAATCATTTAATTATTTATATATAATATCATCTATGTTTTTTAAATTCTAAGCCATGTTAATCTGGAATAATGTTTTATTTTTGGAAAAATAGTTCATGCTTTGTCCACATATTTCATGTTATAATATTTTTATTTTATGTGTTCAAATTTTAGTTAATCAATTAGGACTAATTATGTAAAATAATCAATGGTGATCCAGATTTTTTTAGAGTTTTATATTTTCATATTTGGTTCCTTCATCATAGTATTCACGTATTCTTAATTTCACAATGAACTATCCAACATTTTCTTTAATGTATACATCACATCAAGAAACATTTTATTATCAGTTTTAGATGGTTTATAGGTTCTAAATGAATCTTTATATTGAACTAGATTCATCACATCATGAAACATTTTATTATCAGTGTTAGATGGTTTAAAGTGTCTCAATAAAGCTTTAGAATGAACTAGATTCATTGTATGAAATTTATCTAAAGAAGTTAATGGAGGCTACTTGGATATTGAAACATACCTTATTTATTGATAACTAGAATTTTTCATGGATCTCTCATGAAAATATTTAATTTGACCAAATATGTTATGTTATTTAGCTTTGGAAATAGGCAGTTTATTTGGGGTAACTGTACCAAGGATCACATACAATGCTTTCTAAAGATGTGCAATATTTAAATTATTTCATATTTATTGTACTCATGAAATACTTCGTATAATTACCTCAATATGTAACAATATAATTTTTAAATTCTATTCATATAATATATACAAATATAATTAGCATAAAAATAGTCAATTTTCTATTCCCATTTGGGTTATATTTTCTATGATAGCTCATCTTAATGTTTCTCAGTATATGAAATCATTATGTGGAAAATACTAAATTCGCTATTTTTTGTTTTTCAGGTTGTTCTTACATTCCTCCATCAACTTATAAGAACATCCAATATCTTCTACCAACATTTTAAATATTTCCTAGTTTTCTTTTAAAATCACATCAGTCTTGGAAGGTGCATCAATGTAGAAAAAGTTGGATATTTGTAATCTATAGTATCCTTTAATTTAATATATTCATTATCATTTTTTAATATCTCGGATAAATTTTCCTCTTTCTCCTTGAAATAATTTTGAATATTTTTAAGAATCTTACACATTCCATGGAAAACATCATGATAGTTAAGTAATGACTCATGGGTATAATAACACTATTTATTAATACCTTCAATATCTACATCAATATTTTAAACATCACTATCATTAGATAATTATTTTTAAATAATACATCATGTTGTAGTTTTCTTAAATTTTAACTAAAATCTTTTAAATCACTTATATGCTAATCAGGTTTCTTGTTGGCATCATACTATAACTTCAAAAAAACTATAATAAATTCATGAATATGAATACAATTGTTAGAATCGAGTTACTAAGTCTTGAATTTTATGGATTCAACAATCAATTCCTTTTTCAACTCTTTAAATTTATGAAAGGTTGTGGTGTCAGATTGTAATTTAGATATTCTTTAATTTACTATTGATGGAACTATATTTGAATTTAAAGCAACAAACTAATTAAAAATTGACTTCATATACACTATAAATGATTTAGGAACACCAATCATAACTAGTAATTTTTCTTTCAGTAAATCGTATTGAGATTTTAGAAAATATTTAAACTCATTTTTAAATGCTTCATTCATACCTGTATCATATGTTTAGAACCATTTAAAAAATCAACTTCAACTATCATCAATTGTTTCGACTCATAAAACTATTAATTTGAATCCATTGATGATTTCGACTCTTTAATATCTTCTTTGGAAACTGTAGTTTTCTTCCACTTATTAATCTATTTATTTAAATCATTCAAACCTCCTTTCATGTCTGTGGTTCCTTTTTGTAAATGCTGGAAAGAATAAAATATTGTTTTAACAAACTATTTTAGATTTTAATCCAAATATTAATCATCATTTTCAATAGTTGCTAAAGTAATTTCATTATCTATTACCGCTTTTTTCTATTTGTATAGTTTTAACTTCTGTATTTTTAGCATCGAAATCATCATCCAAGTCTTTATTATGATCACCCTTATCATTATCTTCATAAATTAATTCTTCCACTTGAATATGTGTTTATTAAATATTCGCATTCATCTCTTGTTTATTTTTTGAGTAGTTTTCTCCACTAATTCAGCCTGCGCATTAGCATCCAATGAAATTTTCTAATTTCCCTTAGAATCCTTTTCTACATCATTTCCAACCTCCACCGCTTCCTTAATATCAATCTCCATTCCAGTATTCACATATTCATTAGCATATTTAGTCATATCATCATTAATAGTTTCATTTTCAATATTCAAAATAATCTCTTCATTTTATTATTCAACTACATCTTCTTGATCTATTTATTCCTCAACAAAAATTCCTCAATATCTTTAAAAAAACAAATAGTAAATTTGTGCTTAAAAAATCTTGTATAATTACTTAATCATCAATAAATACTCTTACAGGATCCCCCCTTATTTGTAGCAAAGATATCTACTTCAGTCCCTTTATCTTTCAAAAAATATTCCTTAAAAGTAATTATTTTAATCAAGGATACAATCCATATATACCCAATCATCCTCAAAACACTATATATCATAGAATAATGGTGATAACACTTTACATATTTAGACAACCATTCTCAATAGTTTTAATATTTATAATGGTTCCTCAAAATCTAGAATAATAATGAGCACATTTTTCGAAGTTTTGTGCATTCTGGGGGTTAGGATGGGTTCAGACATGGCAGAACAGGTTTGGTTCTTATTGAGCATACTCAAACTATCAGGTTCAAACCCCCCTCTTGGTGTCTCCCATTTTAGGCTATTCTTGGAAGGTTTTGTGTTCAATAAATCCATTCCAATTCATCGATTACCAGTTTAGGTGTATATATTGACTTATTTTTAGGATTGATTTATTATTTTTTCGTTTTTATTTATCATCATATTTTTATAAGAAAAAATGTATGCTCTGAATTTATGTATTTTTATAAATATTCACACTTTCTAGTTCCTATATAGATATGGATCTATTTATTAATGTTGTAGGATCATTTCAATTAATAAATAAGTGAAATTTTTTGGAATCTTCTACACACACAAATGTGAGGAAAATATTACAGTTTCTTAATTTGTTGGACACCTCCTAGCATGTTATATGTCTTTGTCCCCTTGGAATAATTTCTAACATTTATTTAATTAGATATTCTATTTTGGAGTTTCTAGATAACATATATTGATGTGTCTGATGATACAATTAATGCATTGAATGAAAAAGCTGATCATATAAAAACATTAGTGGTAAAATGCTTCAGTTGTAGAAGTTGGTTTCATTTATCCTAGAGTTGGATAATGATTCATTTTAGATTATATATATTTTTTATATTACATTTAACAAAATTTGAGGAAATAAAGATTTGTATATGTAGCATATAGCCTATTTTTTAGTATTTCCCAATAATTACATATTTTTCAATTTTCATGCATTTATATATATTTATTTTTATGTTGTATATAATGTAATTTAAAATTTTTGTTGTTGTTTACTTAAAATTTATCATGTATATATGCACAAATAAATTTCTTACTTTCAATTAATTTAAACATGTGACTTATTTTTCTTTTTTGAGTAATAAAAAAAGTATTAATTTCCTTTAAAAAACATGTTTCTCCCAGTTGTAAAACAAATTTCTTAATTAAAATGGTTTTTACAATTGTGGAAGCATGGTCTATGCAGAAGTGAAAAATAATTCAATACAAATATTACCAAGTAATATTCCATTATACTCTTCAATTTCATTTTCAATTTAGATTCTAGTATGAGAATTTTAGGAGGTTTGGTCTCATGTGATCATTTTTATCCTATTTATTCCCTTATATATTTTTATATAATTATTAATTTTAGTGTATTTGAGTTATCTTTATGATTTTCCTTGGGGAAATGTATTTGAATATACTTTTTCTTTATATACATGTGTTTATTGGGAATTATCTAATCATAACTGATGATAAGACTAATATTCTCTTTGTATGCTTGTGCACTTATTGAGTGGGTTTACCTCATATTTTATTATCCATAATTTGAACCCCCACCCCTATTTCATGATTGGGTTTTTTTACAGGAGTTCAAGTTGCAAGGTATTGTCTTGCCAGCTCAATCAGAATGATCGAAGGTAATCACTATGTTTTCCTTCATCTATTGTAATGCTACATAAAACAATATAACTATTATAATTTTCATTTTACGTAAATTTTAAACCTTCATATGTAACATTAATTGGTATATAGGTATGTATGATTGTAATTTGTGAACCTTCTTATACAACTTTGATTGGTATAGTTTTCACTTTTTATAAATTGGGAGAGCTTCCTATTTTTTCTATACCACTCTATTTTCCCCATAGGTTTCAGTGGTTGATTGATCCAAAAATTATATAGGAACTTCATCTTCCATTCTACATCCATATTTTAAGTGAAGTTGGTGATGGGTTCCCCTCACAACAGGATTCTCTGATTTGTGATGATCACAATGGTGAACAGAGTGTGCCACTTCCCGTTGGGGATGCTCAGATTCAAGATGGTGTTTCTAAAGCTATCTTCAAGGATAATCCACCTATGTAGATATCTCTTATCCTCACGATGAAATGATTTGGTCTCCTTAGTGAAGAGGTCAATGAGTACAAGCCTGCTTGGCAATTCCCTTACAATGTTAATGATGAATGTGCAATCTTCAGAGTAGATCAACATTTATGTCAAGAAAGATTGAGTGGATGTTTTTAACATAGATATCACTTGCTCTGAAAGTGGAATTTTTTTTAGTTTTATATGGTTCATAAGTGTGAATTAATTTAATAAAAAAGAAAAAATAATAATTTATGGAACATGTTTTTTCGATCATTGTGCATTTTTTTTGGAGTTTGCACATGTTTTCATTTTATGTTTGAATAATTGTTTTCAAATTAAGAATATATTTTTCATATAAGATAATTTTATAATTATTATATAATAAATATAATAAACATGTTATATAAATTATGGTAATAAATATAATATAAAATTTTAGCTATAAATATTAGAATATACATTTATAATATATTATTTAAAATATAATTTACAGATATTAATTATTTTTATTTCTTATAAATATTGGTAATAATAGATAAATATGTTATATTAATATGTTGCTAATAAATTTAGTCATCATATATATTATATGTTGACATTATTATAATATCAATTGAACTATTTTATCTATTACAATAACATTTAATGATATAGTGTCTACCAAAAATTTGGTGATAGGAAATTTTTTGTTGATAAAAAGTTTTAAACAAAAAAAAGTTAACTTTTAACAAAAAATACCCTTTTTTAAAAAATAAAATAATTATTTTGTTGTGTACGCACTCAGTATACCAAGTTTTTTGTTGTTTATCTCTTGTCATGTAGTAATGCTCATTTCTGGTTGTTGAACCCTTTATGGGTTATGATATGGTTTTTGCTTGTAGCCTTACTCTCATTTGAGAGGTATCTTCCTTGGAGAGTGTTTTAGGAAATGATTTGTGTTGTTTATTGGTTTTTCATTTGTTCCTCTCATGAGGTGGTTGAGATCCTATGATGATGAGATATTTAAGATGTTTTTCATAGGGTGGTCTTGTATATGACAACCTTTTCTTATTTCTCTATGGTTTTTCTTTTAAATTCTCAAGGATGAGAATAGTTTGAGTGGATGTTAGGATTCAGATTCCATTAGACCTTACTTTGTGTGTTTTGGGTGTTGGAGGCACCCAAATGAGGTTTTGAAGTGTTTAGGGGGTGTTTAGAGGGAGAATGGGGGAGTTGAGCCCAAGGTATGGATTGGAGACCCTGGATACACCGTAAAGGCCTATGACTTGGTTTCCATGCTGTGGTGTAGGAGGGGTCTAAGGGGTTTATTTTTTGATTCTTCCAATTATAGCACCCCTATGTTGTGGATCTTTGACTATGGTGTAAGCCCTTCCCCAGTGTTGAACTCTACAATGTGGAGTGAGGTGGTCGTGTCATGGGTTTTGAGGCTACTTCCTTTTTAGGGGAGAATCCGTTGTGGAGGTTATCTTTAACACATGCCATACCTGATGGTTGTGATGTTCGGATGTTGAATAGGTGGTGATCACATTTTCAAGTGCATCAAATTAGTTGTTTAGTTCTTACTATAATTTCTACAGTATAGTAGGAACCCAAGGTCGTCTCTCGAAAAAGAATTAGATCAATAATTAAAAAAGGTTTTTGATTACGTTTTTATGAAATATAAAATGGGATAAAGTGTTTTTTGGGTTTTATGAGTTTAAAAAAAATAGAAACAATATTACTAAGTAAAATAAACTTGTTGGATAAATTGTGATCAGCTCAGGTGAGTGTCCCTTAATGCTCAATCCAACATCACTCTCAAGGGAAATGGGAAGGATAATTAATTACTTGATTTATAAAAACTTAAAAAAGTATGGTATTTGATCAGTCAACAATATTGATTACCTATGACCGCTCAAAATAAACAAAATTACATCAATTTAAAAACCGAACTCAATCAAGGAATCACATAAAAAATGTGAGGATATGACAATATTTTTGTCAATGATAAAATTTTAGACAATAAAAGAACATGAATTTTACTGAGTTCGATCTTCTTAGTTTTATCAACCAACTTAATCCATTTTCACACTCATGAAAGAGAAGGGGTGAGAAAATAGACGAAGATGCTCAAATCATCATAAGATTCTAGTTATGCATGGAATCATGAGGATTATTTTTCCTTTTATTTTTATTTGATAATTATATAATAAAAAAATAAAAAGGTAAAAATGAATAATAATAGACAAAAAACCTGGAATTTCAATTACCTTCCAACGATTACTAGCATGGAGCTCAGGATTACAACAAAGAACACACCCCAAATTGATCATTGAGAAGTTTCAAAATACTTGGTGTAAAATAGGGAGAAAATGGATGAAAAAATATTTTAATTACAACTCAACCATACCATTGGTCGTTAAAATCATTACAATTATACATGGACTGATTTTAAAGAAAAATTTGGCAAGTTGGATCCAAGAATAGTCAATGGACTAGGGGTGTAGGTGAGCTATTCATGACAGATTTTTCCACAAAGTTAATTCAACTGGTTGGATGACCAAATGTGTCCAATTATCATAAAATTATGTGTATATGTTGGAATTTTATTTATTTATACAATTTAGGTTGAATTAGTCCAATTTTATGTTCAAATACCGAGTTATGGCCCAAACACAGAAGAATGATCCAATTTGGACTGTCCAAAATTTATTCACATTATGGGACAATTTTGGGCCTCCAAATGGATGAATTGGGATCCATGGTCTTATAGAGAAATGTATCCCACACAATTTTTAAATATCCCATCAATTTTATTCTCAATTTTATGGATGAATAATCCACAATAAATATTTATCTACACAAGTGTGCTTAGGATCTGGCGTAGTTTGTCCCATTCTTCTTGAATTCCATCGTGGGCTTCTCCAAATCACCTCCTCCTACAATGTAAATAGTAAAACATGTAAAATTTACTTATTTAATAGTGATAAAAATTAAATAATTGAATCTAACATGATGTAAATTTTTTATTATATATTTACTTTTCAATACAAAAATTATTTTAAAATAGTGGTGTATGGGTGGAAATAAATAGTGAATCGCTCTGCAATCACACCCCCACCCATAAAAATTTTCACTCATGGGAAAAGTAAAATTTCCAAATATTATGCATGGAGATATTACCAACTTCATGATGATTTATAATTCAATGAAAATTTAATTCTTTACTCCAATGTGATCAAAGTAAAAAAATCACACCAAGGAGTTATTCTCAGTGATCATGGAAAAGATGTCTCATAAATTGTATCACATTGAAATTATACGAGATTCATGATACCAATATTATAAAATAATTCAAAATTAAACCATTTCACTAAATCTACAAGTGTGTGTTTGAAATCCACTTCATGATATTCTTTTAACTTTCTATCCATTAAATGTAGGTTATTTTAATTTCTTTTCTTAAATGATTTTGCCCACCAAACTTGCCTTACATCATTTGCAATCAAATTTCAAGACCAAGTCACTTAAGAATTCATGAAAGTAAAACCTTAAGCTCATAACCTAGATATCCCTATATGTTGTAAATTTCATCAATCCCCACATTTATTATTGTTTTTTTAATGTTGAAATTGGAAAAAAAACTTACACTCTTCACTCAATCCTTGTTTGATCTTCTCAAGGCACTAATTGTAATAGTTATAACAAGATAAAGGTCGAGTAAGATTGGTTTTTGACCTTCCCAAGACACAACCCATATTTTTGTGTTGTTTTTTATTTTAGTTTTTGTTTGTTTTTATTTGTTTTAGGGTATAGAAAAGTCTTCTAACACATTGTTCAATCGAGTTTAGTAATGAAAAAATCAGATAAGGAACAAACATATGGACAAATATTTTTGTAAAGATAATAAACAATAACCTAACTCATATTTACCTTATATTTATTAATAAATATCCACACTACATGGTTGGGTGCAAAGATGTGTGGAGGAATTAAGTGATATAATTTTCCAATAAATTACTCACATAAAGTTTACCATTCTTCACATAGGTTTCATAGAGATACAACCATTTATATCATTGAAAAATGAACAATTTTATAGAAAATGTCTCACATAAATGTTAAATTCATACCAAAATTCACATTCCATCATGGATATTTTTTATGTTAAAACAAATTAAAAAAAGGAAAATTCTTCATTCACTTTCAACAACGTTCATGATTATGTGGGAATAAAAAATGAGTATTCTAACACAAAAAATGGTGAGGTAAAAATACCTTGAAACAAGATTAATATAGAAAAATAAGAAATATGATGAAAATCCTAATGAACCTATAAATTTACCCCCCCACACACACACCTAGAGTGTGACGTGTACTCATTATAATAAATGATAATGTGGGAAGGAAGGATAAAACCTCGTGGGATTCACTGGTATGTTACTTCTTGAAGGTATATTTTCTTCCATCAGATTATTTATAAAATAATCATAAAAGTGTTTAATTCTCTACCCATTGTAGGTAATACATCATCCACTCTTCATATAAAAAACAAATATCCCACAAAAAGGGTAAACATTAGTAAAAATATAAGGACCAATCCATTGGGAACAAATATTACCTGGGTAGAGATTTAGCCTGGAAATGCACATGAGTCCCTTATCACTAATATAAAACTTCTACTAATGAATTATCCCATCATGGATAGAATTTTTATTCTCTTTATATATTCGATAGTTTTCATATGCATCATACCAAATTTATTCAAACTCTCGAATCTATAACTTCCTATACTAACCTACATCTAAGAGATTCATATTAGATTTTTTAATAGCCTAATATTCATAGTGCTCTACCTCTAATGGTATGTTTAAATAATTTACAAACACAATTCTCAATGGTGATAATTTTATTGGCGTTTAAAATGTGGTACCGTACACCCAAAGCACATCATCTATGTGAAAACTCCAATCTTTCTTATTAAGTTGTACCATTTTGTTTTCAAGATTCTCTTAACATCCAGATTTTAGATTTCATCTTGTCTGTTAGTTTGGGGGTTATATATAGTGAAGAATTCATGAAGAACCCCATACTTAAGAAGTAAGTTTTTCATGTTGTGATTGAAAAAATTTCGACCCTGATCACTAATGATGAATCTTGGAAAACCAAACTGACTAAAAAATTGGGATCTCACAAAATCAACAACCACTTGAGAGTCATCAGTCCTGATAGCTTTTTCTTCCACCCATTTAGAGATATTTTCAATATCTAGTAACATTCAAATGAATAAAATTCAATTTGGAAAAGGTCCCATGAATTCAATGCTCCACACATCGAAGATTTCAAAAAATAACACGGTTTGTTGGGGTATTTGATTCCTATTAGAGATATTCTCGGTGAATTGATATTATGTGAATGACTTACAAAACTGATGGGAATATATATTCAATTTTGGTAAAATAAAGTCCTATTTTAAGGACTCTTAGAGTTGTACATTGAGATCTATAGTGTCCCCCACAAGAAAATGTGTGGAAAAATCTCAAAACTGGGGTGAACACATAGTTAGGGACACACCTACAAACAACTTGTTCAATAAAAATTATCCACAAATACGGGTCATCCAAAATTTACCATCTCAAATCATGGTTAAGTATATGGAATTTTGAAGTTTTTAAATCAGTGGGGACCCTAGATGTTTCTAGAAAACTAAAAATGTCCATATACTAGGAGGTAAGTTCCACAACATCACAAAGGTTCTCAATAGGAATGAATTCTACAATGGGGTGGGATGAGTCAGCATGGTGGTCTAATAGTTGAAAAAATATACTAATGTGGTAAAATACCACATTTTATACTACTATATTATCTTGAATATCAAGTTTAGACTCCCGAAGTAGGAGCATACACCGAATGAGGTGGGGCTTAGCTTCATGTTTCTTAAGAAGAAAATTAAGGGCCGCATGATCATAAAACACAAAGATTTTTTAATGAAATTTTTTCAAGGAAAACACTATAGAAAAAAGTAATTTTTAGTGTTTGTGTAGTTTTCCTGGGAAGGATAAAGGGTACATGATGCATATGCAATGACATGAGGATACTTCTCAACCCTTTATGATAAAACTACCCTAAAAGTAATGTTAGAGGCATCAAACATAAGTTCAAAGGGGAGATCGCACCTTGGTGGTTGGATGATGGGAAGTGATGTGAGACTCCTTTTTACGGAATTGAAGGAATACTCACAATTTTTATCAAACAAAAACTTTGAATATTTTTTTAATAATTGGGATAAAGAATGTTCAATCTTACTAAAGTCATTAATGAATCGGTGGTAAAAACCAACATAAACCACGGAATATTACAACTCAAAAAAAAAATGGATATGAAAGTGATCAAACTAATTCAATTTTTTATTCATCCACTAGAATTAAAGAATTTGAAATAAAATTCCCAAGATCTATCCCCTACTCGATCATGATATGACATTTCTCATAATTTAATACGAGATCTTTTTTTATGAAATAGTGGAGGAAAGAACCTAGTTGTTCCAAACAATCATCAAAGGAAGATCCGTAGTCCATGAAATCATTAATAAATAATTATATAAAATTATCAAGGTACTCAAAAAAATACACAAAATATATCATTGAAAAGTACCAAAAGCATTATATAGATGAAAAGGCATCCTTTTTTATGAAAATGTACTTAATGGACAGGTAAATGTTATATTTTTTTATCCTCAAGGGCTATATGGATTTTTAAATAACCCTAATATCCATCAAGGAAATAATAATGGGACTTACCAACCAATCCTTCTAACATTTGGTCAATGGAAGAGAGATGAAAGTGGTCCTTGAAGAACCCCGGGACACCCTGAGAGGGGAGGGGTGAATCAGGGTGACCACTTTTTCTTTTAATGTGATGGATCTTGTTCCCACGTTGGCAGGAACTTGTGGAACCTGTATGATGATTATGATCAGAAAGCAAACATTCACATGCACAGAGAAGACATAGCCCTTTTTACTTGGGTCACCACTAAGGGCTACGTCCAAGGAGCATACGCCGACAGGTTGTTGGTCGTACCAAAATCCACTATGCTTCACTAGCGGTAGATTACAAATGTTCGGGTACAGTTACTCTGTCCCAGGATCACTGCCTTTACAAAGTTTCTGGGATATCCCACTGCTCCCCTCGGGTCACTTCCGATGACTCCCCCTGGCTCACTACCGTTGGTGAAGTCCCACTCAGTTTATAGACGTGAAAGTCTCTTCATCATTTTCAATAGAATGCATCTTCAGTTGTATGTAGATGCTCTATTGAAGTCCGATTCTCACCAGAAGTAGAATATCACTTTTCCTCGAATGTATCAGGTAGTCTCCTGGATTTCGTGCAGCTCCAAACAGGCCAGCGGGCTTCAGCAAAACCTGGCGCACTTCTCCAAGTCGGACGCGCAAGTCCCAATACGGCGTGCAAGTCCAAACTGGCACGCAAGTGTCAACAATGCACCTGCGCGACTCTTCCTTCCTCAACAACAAACTTGCGTGGTTCACTTCCTTTTACTCCCAAACCGCCTTGGGCGCACTGCAGACAACCGGCGCGCAAGCTCTACTTGCGCGACCAAACTACCACCTGCGCGACTCAAGCACCTGCGCGACGAGAGCTCGAACAATCTCTCAGCCTTGAACTCCGTAAGAAATGAGGAGGGGTGGTCCAGTATTTATAGGCAAACTGGACCCCCTGCGCGTCGGCGCGCAAGTCCCTCGACGGCGCGCAAGTCTTGTCTTCAATAACCTCTGTCGCACAACTCACTTGCACGACCCAACCAACACTTGCGCGACCTTCTTTCCTTAGCCAAATTTTGATGTTCTGATCCTCAAAAACATATGGCGCGCAAGTCTTTTATCCTCCAAGAGCTCGGCGCGCAAGTACCTTTTCCAAAAACACTTTACTTTATTGGCAGATTTTCAGGCCCAAAAATTTGGCAAACACTAGGAAACGGCGCCACCTTCACTACTATTTTCTGCTTGAACGGTATGATCTCTTTGTTGGTACACATCCTGAACTTCCACTGAGGATTGACAACAAACACAAACCATACACCAAATCATACTTTGAAGACCCTGGTTCCAACAGTCCTTTGGTGTGTCTTTATTTAGTCGATGGTAGTCAATATAGATACACCAACTGTTTTCCACAAGTGTTGAAACCAATTCATTATAATAATTTGACATGACCATTATTCCAATTTTTTAGGCACAATTTTCCCTGGGATAACCGATTTACTATTAGATGTAGGATAAATGATCCTCGCATCAACAATTTACTAACTTCACATTTTACAACTTCAAGGATATTGGGATTTAACAGGAATTGATATTTCCTTATGGTTTTAAACTCATCATATAAAAGTATATGGTGCATACAAATAGATGGTATTATCTCAGTAATATCATCCAATGTACATTGTATCTCTTTTTTACACTCTCTCAGAATATATAGCAATTTTTTATTCCTGACATGGAGAGAGGTTGTTAGAAATAATAACATGAAATTGGTCAATAATGAAGAGCCCACTTTTTGTATGGATTATATTTGTTGTCAACATATATTCATTTGTTTTCAATGGTGTTCAATGAGATAAGAAGATCTCATTGTAGTCAATATGATGAATTTGTTCCAAAGTTAATGGATATTGGATGACGCCCTCACATATTGATATCCTAAAAAACATGTGACTGATTTGAAAACTTTTATTTTAAAGGTGATTCTTATAGAATAGTTATGGATTCATTAGATGAAATTGGATGTCATGTCATGGTTGAATAATTCTCCTAGGGAAAATCTGAAAATTCTTTATTGGTTTGTATTTCACAAATATCATAAGTTATTTAGAGAACCTTTGATCCAAGCCTTATGGAGGAAAGGGGGAGAAAAGGTTCTACCAATTAGTTTTTGTTTTGATTGGAAAGAAATATTCTTATTGATGACTATGAATCATCATGGTTGGTTTGTTTGATGTAGAGTTTTAAGGTGGTGTAGTTTCCCATTGTTTTCCAAATTTTTTGGGTCTAAAATTTGGCAGATAGAAAGCATTGTGAAACATGGAATTTCTGTATGGCCGTATAAAAATATGGAAAAGGCATCAGTTTCACAAATATGGGATTCGTGAAGGGTTTTCGCAAAGTCATGAAGATTCTGATGCTGATCTCTATGATTGTGAGAAATAAAATAATTGTGAAGTGAAACATGGATTTTAAGGAAGGACTTATGAAAAAATGGAAAAGGCATGAGTTTTGAAAAATGGGATTTATGAAGGTTGTTTTGTGAACGAATTAATATTTTGATGGTGATCTCCGTGATTATGAAAAATAGGAGCATCTCGGTGTGCAAAAGATTTAACAGAATCTCCGCAATTACGACAAGCTCAATGAATGTGAAATTTTCTTAGAGCTTCATGAAAAAGATACCACCATGAAGGAAATGGTACAAATCTTCAAAATGGTGCTGACATGGCTAGAAGCTTCTAGAATTGGTGGAAAATCCTATAAATAAGCCTCTACCCCCATTGGAAAAGGAGAGAGACTAAAATGAAGATCTTAAGGCTCTCAGTTCCCGAAGGTGACTCCCAAAGTTGGTTCATGAGAAAAAAAAATTCAAAGGCATTGATAGGCAACTGGATGTTTTGAGCATCATGAAAATTAATGGAATTCAGGAAGGCTATAAAAATCCGACTGAAAGTTTGGTACTTCGTGATGGCCAAGTCAGCCTCACGAAGGAAATGTGGATTCACAAAGGTAGTGTGCTTCGTAAAGGTTATAAGCTTCACAACAGAGCTTTGTGAGAGAGATTTGTGAGGGAGATTTGTGAACAAAAGTATTGAATATCTAGTTTAGGTGAACTAGTGATTAGGTATAATACTCACATTATGTGTCAATGAAGAAGAAGAGAGTGGACAATCTATATTCAATTATTTATGCCAAATCAATTGATATGATTCTAAGATGAGATGATATTAATTGATTTAATAATCAAAAAGGCAATTTGTGACTATAGTAAGAAAAAGAAGAAGAGATCTCAAAGAAGTTGGTTTTTCAATGAAGAAGGAATAGAAAAAAATGGAAGAAGTGACTGGACAGATTGATATTAGTTGATCATAATTTGGTTTTGAGAAAATTAAGTTCATCATTCTACAACATTCCTATTATTATGACTAATATAATAAGAAGATAGTGCACCTATCGAGTTTTATATTGGTAAGATGTAAGAAGAAGTTTCTTGCCTATTGTTATTAAAGTAACCAAGTGAAGTAGAATATTTTTGAAGAAAAAAGTAGCACAGTGACATCCAATAGGTCTCAATAGGTGGAATACTTTCTTGGTGTAACAAAACCTTGTAAACAAGAATAAGTCTGTCTTAGGAGGTAGTATCTAAATCCATCCAAGAGCTATAAAATATACATTATTGGATTGTTTTCAAAGTGCTTCATGAGTGTAAGGGAATCTATTACTCATTATAACCACACAAAAGGATTTTTTCTAGTGGTTATGTGGTTGGGATTATTTCTGGACCATGACAAGGACTAGATACACTTATTGAGTAGTTAAGCTTGTAAAAATATCATGTTATATCTTTACTACTTTCATATACTTGCATGTGATAGGGAAAAGAGAATAACCGAATCAAGTTCCTAACAAGGCTAAGAGGTATAGGGATAAAAAGTTGGAATTATTGTTTAAAAATTACCCAAACCAATACAACCACCCCCACCCTCAATGTTAGGCATATCCCACATAGGTCCTCTCAAATACCCTCAATATAGACATATTTTAAATTAGATGGAAATGGTTTTAATTCCAAAACATGTAGTTTTTGTCTTGTGGGAGGGTATTTTGGGGGAGTGAGGTCCATGAAATTGTATATCTACTCATTTTTATTCTCTCGAGAAAGAGAATATATGGAAAAAATATTTGAAGAATCATCGATGGTCATGGGAACCTCAGAATGAACACACTAATCAATTAAAGCACAACATTTACATTTTTATGAACTCAAAAAAGACTCAAAATACGAATCAAAACTCAAATCATCCAAGAGTTAAGAAGAAGAAAATTAAATAGAGTGTAGGTGAATGAGAGAATTGTGTGTGTGTGTGTGTGTGTGTGTTGTTAGAGAGAACTTCCATTGAATAAATAGAAATATTAGAGTGCTATTCAATGGGGTGTTTCATAGCATTAATTATATTAAAACAAATCTTTTATCCACTAAAATCCATGGACATTGTACCATTGTGACCGTTGATAATCATCATTTCTATTTTAAGGAATGGCCTCCCATGTATGAGAGGATAATGTCCTTGAGTTTAGGTATTTTCCATCTCAAGAATGTAGATGTCTATATGGAAGATGAAATTATTTACTCTAACAAGGATGTCCTTGATCATTCCTAATGGGTGTTTTGTGCTTCAGTTAGAAATTTTCACGATGAATCCCGTTGGTTGAAGCTCTTAAACCTGTAGAAAATTATACAAATAGTGAGGTATTACAATAATAGAGGCACCTAAATATAGAATTGTATCTAAAAAAATCTCTCATATGGTGCAAGGAATTTTGAATGTTCTCATATCCTTTCATTTGGTTGGAATCATTGGTTGTATTAAGGCTGAGACATTCCTTCCTAGGTTGACCCTCTCATTCTATCTTAGTCACCATCTATGGGAGGAAATATCTTCAAGAAATTTTCCATAACAAGTAATTTATTTAACTATATCTAATAAAGGAATTTCAGCTTGTATCTTCTTAAATATATCAATTTTTTAATTATAAATATCATTATAAAAAAAATTCATAGATTTTGAGAGTCTTTTGGGGAAGGAAGTGGAATGGATTGTTTAGATAAATCCTTTATAATAACTTGTTTACTCTTTTTTTTTCTTTATTAGAATATTTTAAGGGTAGAGAAAGATATTTTTCAAGTGGGGGACTTACTTGTTGTGTAGAATCAGGGTAAGAAGAAACTTATTTACCACTATGAAGTGTGATTGCACATACATTACCTTTGTATTTTAGATTATAAGCAGGTTGAGATCGTAGTTGTCTAGGACCTTTCATATTTATCTCACTGATGGTGTTTTCCAATTTTCCCACTTGAGTTTATAGGTCTTGAAAATTTTATTGTGTGGTCTATTAGAACTGGAGGGTCTGGGATTCCATTTTATTCACTATATCCTAGAGTCTTGGTTTAGACTTGGGAAGAGGATTGTTTCAATAAGGTGAAGGACAAGAAGATTTCATAACTTGTCCTTGTTGATACCAGTCCTGTTTAGGGTATCTGGAGTTTTCTCCTTGTCAGTGTTGGGGTTGTGATTTCCAACTGGGTTTTGGATTTGGCCTAAATGGTTATTTCTTGAAGGGAGTAGATTTTTTGAATGGATTCTCAAGGAATAATTATACATAAGACTTAGATGAATCCTAAAGTTGCGGCTATTGTTTTGAAAATTGAGTGTTATTAGAATAACTACCACAATGACATGGAATGGGTGGAAAGTTTGAATTAACATGATCTTGATATAATTGTCTTAGAAGGGTATGAATCTCATCAATTTTAATATATACCTTTTTTTCTTAGGTATGAATGACTGACCTCATAAAATTCTTAAGTGGATGAAATTGCTTGTGTACCAAATTTTTGTGCATTTTGAGCCATGTTGGCTATTATGTCATGAGCAGTAGATGGAGTTTTATCAACTAGGGAAAGAACAATTACATCATCTATCATACCACAATACATGGAGACAAGTCCCTCATATAAGTATTGAATTATAAATTTTCCATTAATTTGGTAGTGGGGGAAACTTGAACAAAGTCTTCTGAATCTTCCCCAATATTCATGAAGTGTCTATCATTGTGATTCTCAATTGCCACAAATTTATTTTCTAATTTATTCAATTTGGGAGGTAGAGAAAAATATATATATAAAGAGTCATTTAATGTCATTCCAGCCCCCAATAATGGTAGGAAAATAGTATATACAGTGTTTGGCTACACCATCAAGGGATAAAGGGAAGGACCTAAACTTTATGAGGTCCCCAGTCACATTTTGGGGTTTCATGGTGGAGCAAACTATGTAAATATTCTTGAGATGTTTATGAAGTTTCTAATGAGGAAGACCATGGAATTTATAAATTATGTGGATTAGGTATGATCTTATCCTAAATTTGGATGATTCCTCAAGATATTGGATGTACGTAGGTTGGTACTCTACATTAGGGGTAATTAGTTCTTTTAAAGTTCGATTATTTGTAACCATGCGTTTTGGGTTTGATTTTGTTCAATTTTTGAATATATTGACACCACTTGAGGATTGATAAGGGTTTACTTAGTGTTACTTCAATTTTATACTCTACATTACCTAATTTGTGAGTGAAGTGTTTTTTCAATTTCTGGGTCAAATTCAACTAGTGTTTCTTTTCTAGATCTTGTCATAAAAAAATGATGTCTAGTTTAATTGTTTTTTTGTTTGATTGTTTTTTATTTTTTTCAATGTAATATTAATAAAATAAAAACAATAAATTATAATTATAGGAGAAAAAAAAAGATAATTTTATACTATAAAATTATAGAGAGATAGAGAGAGAAGAAAAAGAGATACAGAGAATAAGAAACACACACAAACAAAAAAAAATAGGAAGGGGAAAAGATTGAAATGGGTATAAAATAAAAAAACAAACAAATAAAAGTTAAAAATGATCTTGGATCCCAAGAAATGGTGCCAAAATTTTATCGCATTGTCTATCACGTCTAATTAGTTGTTTAGTTTTTACTAGAATTTCTACAGTATAGCCAGAACCCTAGGTTATCTTTCGACGGAGCCTTAGATCATTAATTAAAAAAGGTTTTTGATTATGGTTTTATGAAATATAAAATGGGATAATTTATTTGGGGGTTTTATGATTTTAAAATAATAATTTAAACTATTTTACTAACTAAAATAAATTGGTTGGAGAAATTGTGATCAACGAGGGTGAGTGTTCCTTGATGCTCAATCTGTCACCACTCTCAAGAGAAATGGGAAGGATAATTGATTCCTTTATTTATACACATTGAAAAAAGTATTTTGTGTGATTTCATACTATGTTACCACCTAGGATTTTATCTATTAATGATATTGATTACCAAAGACCACTCGAAATCAACAAAATTTCATTGATGTAAAAACTGAACTCAATCAAGGCATCACATCAACAACATGATGAGATGACTGGATTTGTGCCAATGATAAAATTTAACAAAATACAAGAACATTCATATCAATGGGTTCATGCTTTTGGATTTTATAAACTAATGTAATCCATTCACACACTCATGAAAGGGAATGGGTGAGAAAAGATATAAACATGCTCAAATCATCACAAGATCTAGGTTATGCATGGAAGAATGAGGATTCTTGTTCCTTTGATTTGTATTTATCATAGCATAATAAGAAAATATTAAAAAGGTAAAAATTAATAATAATAGAAAAAAACCTGCAATTTCTATTACCTTAAAATGATTACAATCATGGAGCATGAGATTACAACAAAGAACACCCACCAAATTGATCACTATGAAGTTTATAAGTACATGATGTATAAGAGGGAAAAAATGGATGAAGAAATATATCACTTTCTAATCACCCTTACCTATGGTCTTTAAACCCATTACAATGATTTATTAAATTATTTTAAATAGAAATGTATCAATTTGGATCCAAGAATAGTCAATGGTCTATGAGTGTAGGTGATCTGTTCAGGACAAATTTTTCCACCAAGTTGATATGACTGTTCAGATGACTAAAACGCATCAAATTTTCATAAAATTAGGTAGAGAGGTGGACCTTAAAGTTATATGTACAATGGAGGTATAATAAGTAAATTGGAGTTTTGAGTCCCAAGTAATGTCCCAATCATAGAAAAGTTTTCCAATCTGAACTTCCCAGAATTCCTTCACATTGTGGGCCACTTTTGGGCCTCCAAATGGATGAATTGGACTCCATGGTATTATAAAGAAATGTATACCACATGGTTTTTCACTTTTCTAGCAAATTTAAGCCTAATTTTATTCAAATTTAATCTATAGTAAATATTGAAGTCCATAAGAATGCTTGGTCTCTCATGCAGTTTAGCCCATGTTTCTTGAATTTTATCATGGGCTTCTCTAAATCACAACCTCCTACAATGTAAAAACCGAAACATGTAAATTTTACTATTTGAGAGTGAAAATAATTAAATAATTTAATCTAAAATGGAGTGAAATTTTTATTATATTTGTAATTTTAAATACAAAATTAGTTTAAAATAGTGGTGTATAGGTAGAAATGAATAGTGAATCACTACACAATTAGGCGGTTGCAGCATAGCTATTTTGGGTTATTTTACCTTATAAGATATTGCTATGACATGGTTCTTAATGAAATACTATATCCCCATATACCTTTTTTAGGATCTACCTGTGGATCTCAGAAACGAAGGTTTGACCAGGTGGTCATGGCTTGGTCTGAGAGGTTGCGTCATGGTCCTCCTTATAGTCTTTCTATAAATACCCCAAGACCCAAAACCCAATTTTCTCCCACTCATTTTTATTGAACCCTTGTCTCCCAAGGGTAGTTTTTTAAAGGCTTCAAATCCCCTTTCTAGAGGGATCAATCTACAACATACTGTGATCAATCCATTATTATACAATGTTAGATCTACCGCCATTTTCTCACAATTTCTTTTTAGATCGATCTTATTTCCTCTCATATCTTCTTTCCATGTTAAAAAGGTTTATCTTAATCATTTTAATAGAGTTTTTTGTTTGGTTTTTGGTGAAATTGTGGTGTGGAATCCTTTCTGAGATACAGTTTCTTGTGAGAGAGGTGATCAGAGATATATGACATTGATCTGTTCTCATGCAAAGAACATTGATACTTTTGAGGTAGGGGATTCATTAATTATACTTTATTTAAAAACAATTGTAAAGTCATTATTATTAAATTCTTTTTATGGAGGTTAAATTAAGCTAATAAATATTAATTTATGTTAATTAAACTAGATCATGTATAGCGATCACATATTATTACTTTCCACCGTGATAAAAATTTGCATCTTGTTTTACTATATTGTGTTATATATATGTTATTCTATGTTTAACATGTTGTTATGATTATTTTAACATTTATTATGAAATTATTAAATAAAATTAAGATGATTAATTTTTTTACTGGATAAATAATTTAAAGAGGCATGTTTAATGGATAATTGTTTCTCCTAATTTGATGGTAATCAAATTGATGCAAGTATGCATGTTTAATGGAATAT
Source organism: Viscum album (assembly GCA_963277665.1). Lineage (NCBI taxonomy): Eukaryota > Viridiplantae > Streptophyta > Magnoliopsida > Santalales > Viscaceae > Viscum > Viscum album. The sequence goes on along the minus strand of OY728133.1, from coordinate 1,945,562,333 downwards.
GTAATTCCATGTTTTAATGGAATTAATTAAGGAATCTGAATCTATAATGCTTAAAAAGAATAAAAAGGCATTATAATTTAGAATTTTTCTTCTCATGGTTTGATGAAACTGATTTTAGGATAGAGATTAGGTTTTGGTAATTTTTGATAGCTTGTTATAGATGATGCCTTAGGTTACCCATAATTTGAACTTTTGATAATGAATCAGTTAATTCAATATGAAATAAAACTGGTTTCTTGGTAAATATAGTGCTTGGGTATGAGAGTTACCATTTTCTATAAAGGTTGTATTCCTTATGTTGGGGTCCGTGAGAGCTCATTTACATGTGAAGGTTAAATGATTTATTTTTAGGGCCTAGATTTCCCTATTGGATCTGATTTTTTCCTTTCTAGCTTCAGTGTGCTCTAGGTATGAGCCTTGTGATGTGATGTGAGCCTAATATGGTTGATGATATATGGGTGGGGAGGCTCAAGTTTGTGGAAGTAGTTAATGTATGTGATGGAGAGATGATTGAGGTAATTCATATTGGTGTTAGTGATAGTACTAAGATGGTTGGAATGGGTTGAAGTTGGGATTAACATTTGATGGGTTGAAAGTTGAGATGATTTCTCTTGAATGAATTTTTTTAAGGCCGAATGACCAAGCTTCTTATTTATATTCTTTCATTTTCCCACTGCTTGAGGTAGTTGGATGTTATTGATTGCATCTATCTCTTTGATGGTAATTTAGGATGTTTTCCTAGAGCATATGGAATTATAGAACATTAATAATGTTTAATAAATGTTTTATCCCATGGGGCTGGTGCTTGCTGAAATGAGAATGAGATGATCTTGAGAAACTATGGACTCGATTTGGATTATTCCCAGAGGGCCTGAACATCGCTTGGATGGTAAATGAAAAGTAATTAGGATAATGTTAATTAATGGTTGGTGAATTAATTAATGTGAATTAAAATGTAAAAAAAGAATGAACTTAATGTATCTTATTAAATGATTTTGTGCTTATAGGATATCTAGTCCCTAGTAGTGGTAGTCAGGTTTCAGAGCAACGATAGCTCCAGTTGAGCCCAAGACTAGGTTATTCACATAGTGTAGTTGTGAGCTATATTATATCCTATTTATTTTTTGGTTTCACACACTACCCCACCCATGTCGGTTAGGGTGACTAACACCCAATGGGATCTGAGAGGGTGTGTTCCCCATACATGTTTTTAGAAGGATGTAATGACTTTTGGATATTTATCACACATTTATATCTAGATACAATATCTAAATAATTATTTTAGGTGTGATGCGTATATATAGTGATGGCTTGTGGTACCTTGCTTAGTGTATGTGCCATGATGACTTGAGGTATAATACTCGATGTATGATACAAATTATACAGGCTTTGGTGGATCCTGAAAATAAATTGGTTACTATATTTAGATTTGATATGGGATGATGTGATACATGAGGTTCATGTTGGGATACTTAGCTCAGTTTTTTTCAAGTTGACTTACTTTTGGAGAGTGATGAATTTGGACGTATGAAGTTGGAGCACAGTAAAAAAACTAGTGGGGAAGCAGTAATGGGGTACCATTTTTGTTTATTATTATAATATATGATCTCTATTTTGTGATACTTGGTGATATATATCCATAATGAGGTTGAGTACTTAATATATCTATTCAATTGATGAGTTACTTTCATTGTTGTTCAAGTTGTAAAAGTGGGTGCCCTAGACCCATCTTTATCAGTACTTTTGATTACCATATCATGGATATATTGAGTTATACCAGATGTTTACTGACCATTTTAGTGTAGAAATTTATGCATCCACTGTTAAATGGTAATTTCGATAGATTAATTTTCATATCAAAAGGTTAGAGCAGATCCCAATAAATAATGGGAACCATAAGATACTATGACATTAATCATAAATATATGTCCTATGGTCTTGATACATCATACTGACAGGACACAGAGGATATATGACTATTAGGTTTTGGGGGATCATTGAGACTATTTCTCGTAAATTTTTACTTGGTTATATCTAGTAGTTGAGATCAGGAGGAGAGACTCACCAATAGGATCACAACATGTTTTAGGTGTCATTATAATTACTATATATAGACATGTGTATTGGTCTCCTTACTTGAGATCATTATCAATGTGTTCCATTTGATCGTTTACTTTGATACAATGAAAAAATCATGATAATAAAATAATGGTGAGGTATCTTGTGTTGGGTATGTTATTGGTGGTATAAAATTGGTTGAATGATCAGGATAGAATTTTTTACTTCTAGGTTAAGGAAGAAATATCTTCGACCAGGTTGATCGGGATGATATTACCATCATAAATCCATGTTCTTGGTAGTCAAAGGTAAATTATTATAGATTGATTAAAAAATAATAAATCAAGAAATGATGATGATACAAGTGTTTGTCCTTATTTATGATATATCCAAAGGAAAAGATATTATATTTCATATTGCATGTTCATAGGTTGGTTATTGTTGATATGACTACTCCTTATCTCTTTAGGGGCCATGATGGGTTGCTAGATTCCACTCTTGGTCTATGAATAATATTCATTACTATTGAGATAAGGTTCAAAAGGGTCACACACAATAGTGTATTCATGAATCCACCCTATCTTGGTGATTAGGTATGTAAGACATGGTGGGCCCCACCAATGGGGTTTGGGATATGTTTGAGGATATACGACAACTAAAGGAATAAATAAATTCATATTATTTGAGTTAATACTAATTTTCAATGAATTTATTTATTAAATTGATTTACCATTATTAAATTAAATACATGGAGAATATTATTTGAATGAATATTATTTTAATATTTATGGTTCATTTAGTATTTTTAAGAATGATTTGTTGAGTTAAAGAATTTTTTTTTATTATAAAATATATTTATTATATTACAAGAAAGTGAAAAAAAATAAATGATATTTATGGCTCAGTATAATAGTCATAATATATCATTTATAGTTTATATAGTGTGTAAAAATAATCAAGGGTTGAGGATCGTTTTTTGGGTAATTTCATAACACGCTGTATATAGAAGGAGGAAGGCTCTCACATGTGTTATATTCACTGCGAGCTCTTGAAAAATTCTCTCTCCTCTCCCGCTTCCTACAGAGAGAATATCTCAATTTAGGTGATTGGATCGAGTTATCCCTTATTCATTTCTAGGATGATGATATAGTGATCATTGGAACGTCAAATCCCTCTTCGGATCTCCGTACGATCACATAAAATTAAATGATCAATGCTCCTGTAGATTATTAAAGTGAATGTGTACGATATATAATAATTTGACTTCTAATCTTTGATAAATGATCTCCATCCATGAATGAATTACGAACTCACTACTTTAGGTAAAACTAGGTATTTTCTATTTATTTTTGTGCTTAAATTTCTTCAGGCGTGATCCTCAGGCTTAAACTGGGGAAATGCATCACCGGCGATGATGTCGTTATGTTGATCACCAATGAAAAAATTTTAAATTTTTAGCCCATCGACATCCATTGTATGCCCTGATACTGTCATTTGGTATCATAGGGAAATGTGAAAATTTTAATCCAATGTAAAATTAAAATTTTGTTAAATTTAGATGAGGACGTCATTTTATTCCCAACACCAGAAACAACATTTCAATCCAACCCTGGATGACCAGTCTGTAGTCATCTGAAAATTAGATCTTATTATTCAGGTTCAATATATATATTATATATGTAATTTTTTACTCAAAACCATTTGTGAGAGATAAATATAGTGAACTATTTAATTCTGTTCAATGAACCCAGGGTTGGAATAGTCACTAGAATATTACAATCAATTCTATTTTAAAATATTATATTATTTTATTATTATTTTATCAAAATCCTAATTAATAGGATATATAAAATATAATAAAAAGAAAAAAGAAGAAACTTTTCTTTTGGGTTGGTTGTGAAAAATTAGAAGAAACAAAAAAGGGAGAAGTAAGAACAATGGGTCTTCTTCTCCATAGAGTGAGAGCATCTTGTCAGCCATCATATAGACCCAACTAAGGATGCACCTCTGTTTCATCCGGATTTGAGGCATGGAATGGGTTTCTTTTGATGATTTGGTTGATGGGTGTTTTAAGTCCTCGATCAATTGATTGCATCGGGTTTTACATTTGTTCTGACTTTCCTAGAAAAACTCAATGATTCCCTCATCCATAGCTAGGTACAAACCTTCTTTCCAAAGGCTAGGGGTCATCTGGTTTTTCAGGCCCAACCACTCTTGGGAACTCACATTGGTCAAGAAGATGAGAGGTTGGGCTCATCTCACCCTTTTGGGGGAAATTGTTTCCTACTCTGGGACTCTCTTATAGATTTAATATATGTTGATGAATCTCTTCCTAATCCCAATACAGGAGCAGTTTCCCTAAAAATGACTATAGGTTAATTCTCTTTCATGTGAAAAGGACTACGGTCTCTTTAGTGGATTTCTCTATATTTATCCAAGGTTCTCTATCATTTTTAGGTAATAGGAAGTTGATTATGTGTTGAAGTCATATAACCAAGTGCTTCAGAAAGTGTTTCCATGCCAGGAGAAGTTAATATTCTAATGAGGGGATTGATCCATTATGAGGCATCCTTTGTATACTAGTTATTACTTGAATCAAAACCCACTTTGTTTGTTTTAACCATGTTGTTTAACACATTTGCGAATGACTTATATGGGTGCTCTGGGACACCGAATATTTAAGCTCTAATCCTAGAGGGATATCCTACGTATCCCTGGTATAGATAGAATCAGAGTTGAGATAGTTCATTTGGTCAGGGCTTATATATTGAGGATATCCTTGTCATTGTAGATACCCATGGTGCAGATGATATGATTATTTAAAATCCCTAAGATCACGTGATCTATGCTCGGTGTGAGAAACAAGGGATGGAAATAATCATTTCATTACTCATGATGTGGGGCTTATGTGTTGGTTTTTCCTTGAGATGGTTTATCATGGAACACAGGTCTCAGGGAGATTGCCTACATATCCTGATTATTATAGGAATCAAAGTCATCATAGTTCAGTTGATATTAGGCCTTACACAATGAGGTTTCCCATACCATTTTAAAGGTTTATAGTACAGATTTCATGTTCATTTCAACTCCGTAAGACCATGTGATCCATGATGATGATGAGAAATAAGGAATAGGAAGTAATCAATGTTATTTATTTTAATAAGAAAATTAGATGTTCAAATTTCCCTAGATGGTATATATGGAGATCCAACCTTGGGATATGTGGCCTACATATCCTGAATATGGTAGGAATTAGAGTCATCGTAGTTCTATTTATATTGAGGTATACACATTGAGGATTCCCGTATGACCTGGTCTGCTTGTCTGGAGGGCATCGCAAGGTCCATTTCACTTGTCAAGAGGACATCACAAGATCCAGATGCCTTGTTCTGGGAGCCATTTCCTGACCTATTTGTCTTTCCCAGGAGGTGTCTGATGATCCAGCTGACTTACCCTGGTGCCATTTATAAGATTTGGGTTGACACATATAGAGGGTGTTTCAAGATATAGTATGACATGGCTCGTATAATTTTCGTATCTTGGCTAACATCCCTAGAGTTCATCGTGATACCTGGATGACTTTTCTTGAGGGTATCACAAGATATTATTTGTCATTCCAAAGTGAAACTATGAGACTTGAATGACATGAGAAGGTTCCTTTATATGATTTAGGTGATGTTTCAGAAGAACATCACAAGGTTCAGGCTATAGTTCCAAAGGGTTTCACGAGACCAAAGTGGTGTTCCCAATGGGATCGTATGACTTGATTTGATGTGCCTGAATGATTTTTCGTTTTATGAATAGCATGATGAAGGAGAATAATGAGATCTAAGTGGCGTATCCCCATAACATCATGTGTCTTGGATGACTCACGTGAAGTGCATGAGGGCCAGAAAACATGTCTTTCATTTATGTCTTCTCCTTTTAATCTTGGTTCTAGCCCTTTTATTATGAATGCCTTAGGTTTGTTCAATATCAGTTTATCTTGATTATTTCTTGATCAGAGGGATATGTGTTAGGTTCTTTGTACACCTTTCCATCAGTCCTTTGTGTGATCTATGAAAGATAACATGAAGTACTAAATGTATGGTGCATGATTTCTCATACTGTTCACTGGTATATTACCTAACGAAAGACATTCTGATAGTGAGATCAGTCAATCCAAGAAGTATGCTCTATCCCTTACACCTGAGATTCCAAATTCGAATATTCAAATCATTCAAAGTTCCCCTTTTACATGTCAGGGTGGAGAATTTTAGGCATCTCCACCTCGGTTGTTCGATGCTTTGTGCAGCATATCTAGCACAAATCTAGGCTCGAGTCAATGAATGGCTCTAGAACCATGCGACTTCACAAGTCTTTATGTACATGGATTTCACATGTAATTTTATAATTTTATAACTTGGTTTTAATTAATTAGTTTAACCAATTTTTATAATTTTAGTATATTTTGGTATTTTTATATTAGTTTAGATATTTTGATAATTTTTAGTTAATTTATATACTTATATTAGTAATTTTGTATTTTTATTAGTTATATTAATTATATGTATATATATATATCATATTTACCAATATATTAATATCATTAGTTACTCTAATGTTAGTTTATTTCATTTTATTAATTTTTATGTATATTTTAATTCTCTTTTAGTATTTTATTTTATTTCATTAATTTTATAGTATTAATAAAATAATATCTTTTTATTAGTTTATTATTTTTATTTAATAGTAGTATTATATTTAATTACATGTGCATAAATAAATATATGTATATATGTATATGCATTTTAATTCTTCTTACTTTTTATTATTATTATTATTATTATTATTATTCAACTTTTAAATAATATAATTTAAGGATTTAATTTTTCAATTTAAATTTAAATTTTACTTTTTTTATATTATTTATTCATTTTTTTAATTTATCTTATCTACCCATCCCCATCCACCTTGAATCGTTCCAACCCACTCTCCCCTAACTTCCCAACACCTCTCCCCTCTCTCTAATCCCATGCCCTCCCCTCTCTCCAATCCCACTCCCCCATTTCCCCAGTGCCTCCTACCTGCTCACCCTCCCCTCTCGCTCACCCAACTTCCCCCCATGTGACCTGCTACACCCCACTCCCCTCCCCCAAATATCTGCAATGCCCCACCCCCTAACCCCTCGACCTGCCACCCCACTCCCTTCCCTTGCAACACAGCGGACCACTGGATGAGTGTGCCTCCCTCATCCCACAGTAGCAGAACCCTCACACGGGCCTCCCCTATTGTGTTGTAGAGGACAATCAACACGGACATCCTCTGCTAACTAGAACAAAAGTCAGTGACTAGTCTCCTCCATTCTAAGAGTGAAACAGAGGTTCAGGCATGTCATCAATGTGCACAGAGGTTCTCTTCACTTTGGAGATTGGTGGTGCATGCCAAGAGGGAATGCAGATCCAATCATTTTTGTAGGTGGTGTGATGGTGTTGTTTGACATTAAAGTGATCCATGGATTGAATATTATTGTTTTACGATCATCTACGAAGGATTTCAGTGGTCCTCACATCAATAAGAACCTGGTGACTTTATTTATTTATTTTTTGTGTCATGTTTGCATGATGGTTGGCTAATTTCACTGGTGTTGGAGTTGTCATGAAAGTGATGGTTAATGCATGTCATTATTTTTAAACCATGTTTGATTGCCTTTTGAATTAATTTTAATTGGATTTTTATTTAATTAATTATATCTGCATTTTAATGAATTGTCATTTGGGATTTGTGCACATGTTTTGGTGATCATTCGTGTGATACCTAATAATTAATCACATATGGTAGTTCAACGGAGAATTTATTTATCTGGAATTCAATCACGTGCACAAGATAATTCTAAATAAATAAATATATTAATCGAAAAAATTAATATTTTGTGTTCTCTATCCTTCAAACCTATGTGAGTGATACTGAAGAATTGATCTCATGTGAGCGAACCTAACACAGGTAGATACTTAGACTTTGTTATAAATGGTTCGTTGTATTTCACCAAGTGATTCAGTGCTATAATGACGTGAAAATTATTTTTCAGGATAATTAAATGATGGATAATTTGTTTGAAAATTAGAATACTGTCTAAAATTAGAGAAGGATACTAGATAGTATTTTGATTAAAATTTGAATCAGTTATAATTGAATAAAAAAATATTCAGATGTGGGAATTAAATAATTGACATTGCATATACCTGAAAGGATGTATTGACTCTGAAATTTCCATCTCCACCAATTTCTACCATAGATTAATCAACATAGATAGTTTTAGTTAATTTAAATATTTATTTTTAAATATTCATGTAGTTTTATAACTTTTTAGTTGTTAATCACATTAAGAACTCATCTTCCTGAACATTCTTCCAAGGAGATATTCTTAGTGTCTACTCACATTCTCTCTGTGGTTCGACCCAAATCTCCACTTCAATGGTAGTTGGTAGGTTAATAAATATTTAAAATTGCATGTGTTGTGATGCATGTGTCAAGTCTCTTCCATGGGTTGCTCTAAGGGTGTTTCTTGATTTTCAGCGACTGTGAGTCCCTCTCATCAATGCCTCCATTATTATATTATTTCCAATTAATAGGGACTTTTTTGATCACACAGATGTGTTGAAGGACTTAATTATTGTCATATTGACATGGAAATGGGACTTCACAAGATTCAAGTGCCTATTAAAAGGAATCTATGAGATGCTTGATTACTTGTATGGGGATTTCTGTGTGACAAGGATGATTTTTCCACTAGTCTCGTGGGACCGCATGATGGACTTCCTTAACATGTTGTGATATTTTTACAACTGCATGTTCCTTTTTCCTCTTACCTATTTTATTCCCCTTGTTTTATATAACAAAGGTTGGGAGTCATGAGAAATTTCATGATTAATGTCATGGAAAATTACTCTATTTTTCGATGATGAATATCATGACCAATATGGGTCATATGGGGGTGTGTGATAATTTTGTGGAAAATTCTATTTGAATTCCCTTGGAGTTAAAAATGGAAGTGTATGGTCACCCAGACATATTAGAGTATTTTTGTGTGATGAATTTGACAAGACTAAGGGACTTCACAAGATTAGTTGAACGTGTCTCTAGGTAATCATGAAATCTTTCTGATCGCTAGGGGCACGCCACATGTCTTTTAACGACTACAAGTAGCTCCCACATCCTCCCTTTTTATCTATATTGTTTTATTTCACAAAGTCTTAGATGTATTATGAATTTTCTTGGATGTTTTCAAGAATAATTATCCTTCTCATCGATGATATGTTTCCTGAAAATTATGATCACTAGGGGATTCCACCTTTTGGGCATCCCTCATACAAATTTCAGAGGTTTTTTAAGATGGATTTCCAAGTGCTTGTCATCGACACCCTGTTTGTCCTAGAAGAACTCATCTGGATTCCACCTATTTAGTTACTAGTTGTTCGGAACACCTTTTAAAAAGAAGAGGGAATCATTAAAAGGGGGATTTTTGGGATCCTCGGTAGGTTATGCACTACGTGTGGATACATCACGTGACTTTATAATGGTAACATGATTGTGAGTCTCTTAAGGGTTCTCATGATCCATGGGTATCAACTATCTTCTACTTCTATTGATTTTTAGAGGAAATAATACCCATATTTTGGTATTTATTCCCTTGTGAATTTTTTGATGATTATTTGGTGGGTGTCAATAAATCCCCCCCCCCCTCAATAAGGATTTCCTCTAGGACAAGGTATCAGTTATAAGAAAAGTAAATGCCCACCAGAGTCTTTGGCGATGTAACATATCAGTTCCTCAGGTGATGTTTGATCTACTAGGTGACACTTGGTATTCCTTGAAATTCCATATATATATGAGGGGATAGAGATAAATTCATTCCACTTGTCACCACTTCTCTAGAGTGATATCACCATTGTTTCTACCATGTGCCTCTATATAAAGACAATTTCACATATCCTATTCATGAGACCTTGTTCATAAGCCTTCACTGTGAGATCTACCCCGAAAGACCTACTTATTATCTGGCACTCATCTATTCTGAATAGTAACCCTACTTTAGTAATTATTTTTGAACTTCAACCATGAGTTACTATGATGGTATTGAGGGTTTTAAAGGGTTAGATCAATCGATCATTCGATTTGACTTATTCACATGAATATGATTAGGTAATATGATCGTGTGTCTCAAAAGGGGTCATTCTATCACAAGATGGGCTATGTGAATTATGTGACCCATGGGTCCTCTGGATATTAGGTTATTCACACATCCTTTATGTGATGCACAAATTCCTTATCGATTCATCCGACGCGAATTACGCCGCTGGGATTTTCATGCTTCTATTTTTGAAAATATCATATATTATCTTTGTTTGAAATGTGCCACTTGATTATTTTTAGGTGGATTATGGTTCTCACCAACATTCCTCAGATGAATCCAATCAAAGGGCCATGATTTCCAAGAATCGAAATTCTGATCCTTGATATTACGTACATACTGATAACGAACCCCAGAAAGGTTTATTTCATCTGCTGTCCATAACTATCCCTTATCTAATCGGCTTCATATATACAGGTTTAGTTTACTAGAAAATGATACCATTACTCCTCTATATTTTAATCTACCATACCACTGGGCGTATAATTATCTTGACTACATTAAGATAGAAATTACTAAGGACAGTTGGCTTGTTACATCTCGATCCTAGGGTTTTTCTTATCTGTTGTCACGCTCTCCTCTAAGTCGAGATGGTCATGATTTTTCCTAGCAACCTATCTCTAAGAGATTTTTTATTATACTCAACTATTATTCGAATAATCTAGAAAATGGATGGTACTCAAAATGAGATCTTCATCTTGGCAAAAATTTCTCTGATGAATGGGCGTGGCCTTTCGGGGTCAATCAAACCTATTTGGATTTCATTGTTGACTTATATAGGGTTCACATTTATGAAGCTGTATGGATCTCTCAATTTATCTTTTATCACCATCCTGAACTAATTAGATATATTATTAGTTATTGGTTCCCTAGTACAAACACATTTCACTTGTCCCATGGTGAAGTAGGAATCGGCTAGTGGGTCATCTATCATTTGGGAGGGATTCTTCCCCTTGGTGAAATGTAGGATGAATTCCTCCCTATTGTGGATGTCTGGGATAATCCTCAGTAAACCCTAGTTTTAGAAAGGGAGAAGATTATTATTGTAAAATATGAAATCTAATAAATATTTGACAATGGACTTTATAATTTCTTTTAAGGATTGAATCAATATTTTCCTCTATAATAGAGGAGTTAGACCCATCACTATTCTACCTCATAGGTTCCAATCCCAAAAAGTTTGTGATAGTAATGGACCATATTAGACCATCTTGTAGGATAGAAATTATACCTCATGGGGATATTGTGTGAACATAGAGATCCCTCCAAACCTAAGTCTAGTATTTTTTATATCCATGTTCTTGAATGAGTGGATCTTTCCATCTAGAGACACATGTTTGGGAATCCATGTTAGCATGTTTGTAATGGAAGAAAAACTTACAAAAGGGTGGTGTCTTAACTTGGTGGTACCAGTACTTTCATGCCTTTACCAAATTCTATGTCATATTCAATGAGGTAGCACCCCTTATAGGATTAGTGGTCCTCTCTAGTTTCTATTTGGTTGGATAGGGGAGAATTTCCATTATTATGAATATTACAATGCTTCTAGGATCTCAGATAAAATATCCCATCCTAGATTACAGAACATATCTAGGGTCAAGGATATATCTCTAAGCCTTGATGAGGTTTACAACGCACTACACCATCCTAAAAGCTTTGATTTTACCCCCTTTCATGCACCAGCTAAGATGATCATTGATGATGGAAACTTCTACCTTGATGAAAGATCTTATGTGATCTCCCTTTGGGATGGGGTTATCATAGTCGGGGTGGATGAGTTGGTCATCAATGAACCCTATATTCAGTATCAATTTGCTCATTAGTTTTTCTGTACTCAAAGGTTCCCCCATCCTTTGGTCATTTTTTGAGCGGAGTGACATCCTGGTGTTATTCATCAATTTTGGAGGATGTTGACATGTGAATACACTGAGGTTGATGCCTGTTGATGCTTCTTATACTTTATTTAACCAAGACTATTTCCATGCTTGGGTAAAAGATTATCTAAATGGAATACTAATCCAGTTAGTCCTTCATGTGGACATGCCTTCTACCTTGCCAATTCCTTTGTTAGTGGCATTAATGGAATTGATTAAAGATATGGATGAGAAATCGAGAAATTGAACTCATTCATGTGATGACTACTTAGATGGTGTAACAAATTATATTGAGGAATTTAACCCTCCAACACGGGCTGTGGATGATGTGTCCATTGAGAGAAGGGCATATGGGGATTATTCTATTATTTTAGCATTGATTTGACTAGTTAGTCATCCTTCTGTCATGCCCACCTCATTGGGTTAAGAGGATGAGACACATCAAAGGTAGATTGGGGAACAGATCCCCTTATTGATTACTAATAACCCCTTGTAAATATTATACAACCAAGGGGAATGCATTCACCAGTTATTTCATGACTTAAGGGTAAGCAGCTTCGATCAGTAGCCTTTTATGAAATTATGTAGCAAATTATCTTGGACTGAAGAGAATTTTACATGAATGAAAGGGATATGTAAAATATTTTTAATGAGGATTAATTTTCAAAGAAAATAATAGGGACAATTGAGGCATTCGAGAAGAGTCATTAGTTGTTATCTAAACTAAAATCTCAGATAGACACTTGGACTACATAGATATGGAGATATGAGGAGATAATTTCTCGTATTAGGTCCAACCTTTCAACATCATCATCTTAATTGGCCACTTCTTATATGAGGGTTGAAGAGTTGACAACTCTAGTTCATGCTCTCCATCCTGGGGTAGAAGCTAAAGAAGTGGGGAGAGTGGAACTCCAATGCTCAATTGATTCCTCTCACCAGACTCTTTCTAATATTTCCAACACTATTGGTCATCTTTTATCATGACTTGAATTTTGTACTATACTCCATTTTTTATGAGGCCTTGGAGGGACTCAAAAATGTGAAGATTCGTCTCTTATCTTCATATATTGAATGAATGAGTTTTCAGAATCCCCTATAATACTATTCAATTTTCTTCCCTTCATGATGTGTATGATATCTCTCCACTCCAACATTTTGAAAATCACCACAAACACCCATACATTGCTTTATATATAAATGAACATGAATTCCTGAAATTGAAAGTTGAAATTATAATTGATCCCCTCTAAGAGATACTCATGAATTCCCACTATCCCAATATTATTTGTTGATAATATTCTCCAGCTATCTTGAAATCAGATAACATGCATAGGGATCTTCCCAGTACGACATATATCCTGAAGGGTGATTTCTTTACATCTTCACCAAAAGTGATAAGATTTTTTCTAGAGTAGCACAATCAGATTAATACCATGTATTGGGCCACATAAGCTTTCACATGTTAGATAATTTCCAAGAACCTTAGTTTAGGGTCTTTTAGATCAAAAATTACATTACTTTAGTTTAAGTTTGTTTAGCTCAGACCTTCTATTTCTTTATTTTAAGGTCATTTATCACGTAACTCTTGCCACATTGGATTAAGTTCGTTTAGCTTATACCTCCAGTTTCTTTTTTAAGTTAATTTATCTTGGAACTTTTGTGTATTATAGTTTAAGTTCTTCTATCTTGGACCTTTGGTGTGTCGTAATTTAGGGTCATTGAGTTTGGACCTTTGGTGTGCGGTAATTTATGGTCTTTGAGCTTGGACCATTGGTGTGATGTAATTTAGGGACTTTGATCTTGGAACTTTGGTGTATAGAGTTAGAAGTCTTGGGGAAACTCAAAACACTATGGGGTGTTGAGTTCCATCGTTGAGTCACTAGGGATCACAAGGATTGGAGTTCCATTATTGTAAGGAGGATATTCCTTTATTTGGTAGGTTATATCCCCTATGCATCGATATCAGGGACAAAAAAATCTGATCTCCTCTCTTTTCCAAGGGCTATGGAAGATTTATGGAAGGGAATATGGATGAGGGTGAAATACTAGGTGTAATTGGACTACCTGGATAGTTGAATTATGGGTGATATAAATCATAACCCACAATATTTAGTATGGTAATGTGGAATGGGGTAAACATGTTGGGTGTTTCCCTTAACACTATGAGGTGTCATGTTTCCCCTCTGTGTCATCGAGGCTCATAGGGATTGAAGATCCTTTCTTTCAATGATAATATGCCTTTATTTGGTGGGTATAAGCCATTATACACTGATAACATGGCCAAGAAAATATTATATCCACTATTCCCAAGTATCACGAAAGATTTTCAAAGACTCAAACATCTAGATGATGAAGTTGGGTATGGAAAGAAGGCTATCCCTGAAAGGGATCCAGTACCCTGGGGAAATTTATCTCTTAATGTGAAGATTGATATTTACACCATGTGGTTTCAAATGATGATGTGTGGGCCATTAAAAGGTCCTAGAATGTAGTGTTGTATCCATGTTTTGAGAAAGAGTGAAAAATATGATGATATAACATTGAGGATTTTGAATCCACTTGAATAGTTTGGTTACAAGAATTATAAATCATAGCCCACAAATATCTAAGTTAACTGGAGAGAAATAAAACTGGTGGGTACATGTTAATCGAGCCTCTAATATCCCATGAGGTCAAGGTCATAACTCCTGGGTTTAAGGGGTGACTTCCTAGGATCCAATGGTCTATTTGGTAGAGCGAGTCCTTGTTACCAGTTTGTTACGGGGAGGTTTTGTTAGCTCAGACTTCAAAATCATGAAGGTGGTTTATGAAGAATGTAATATCCAAGAAGGTTCTAAGTACCCTAAAAGTTTTTTCACTACCTATTGAACATATTCTTGTGATGAGGAGATTTGAAAAACCATTACTCTAATTTTTTCCTAGACTAGAGGGTCCAGCGAGGATAGCTTGGATTTTACTAGATCCACAAATTGAATACAATGAGCATTATGCCTTATTCATTTGTACCCTATTTTTTACCTAAACTCTAGATATTAAAATTTTATTAGGTGAAGACTCAAATTTTACTTAGTCTTCCCTTTATGGGTTTTCAACCTGGCATGTTTTGTGCCTTTTCTACTAACAGTTTAAGGTCTTTTGATTTAGACCATTATAGGCTAAAATTTAACGTCGTAAAACTTTACCAAAGCATGGGAATTTTAAGGTCATGAATCAAATGGAAATAATATGGGATATATTACACAAGATCCTAATTAGGATACCCAGGGTTAATATTACTCCAACATCCTTCTGAGTGTGAGGTCGAAATGTTATAAATCATATCTAATGTTTCTTAGGTCATGAGAAATGATATGGGATAGTAATACCAGATATGTCTCATAAAACCCTATAATGTTTAGTTCATCCTTAGTGATTTCAGGATCATCGGAATCATAGGCCCTTTTTATTGGACCAAGATGTCACTAGTAGGTTGGTCTAAATCCCTTTTGTGTCAATAGCATGTCCAACCGAGAGATCTCATTTTTCTTTTTTAAGGTAAATTAAAGGCTTAGAGAAAACTAAGGCATACAAGACTTGAAGTGTATAATATGTATTGAGGTTCTTTTAAAAGATGGTAGAATCTCCCTGTACTTTGGTTTACCGAGGTAAGTATTGTGTGGTCCTTTGTTAAGGAATAAAAAATGGGAGATGGACTGCACAGTTTATCATCGTGTAGTGGGGATGTTTATTGTGCAATTTTAATTTCATGTGACTAATAATTTTACCTTATAGTTCAACATCTTGTGGTATGGATGTATTCCCATATAATTTATCATCATACAGTATTGTATTTTTCCTTTTAGTTTAGCATTATGTGGTAGGGATGTAATTTGGTGCTTTTTATTGTCAGGTCGTAAGTATGTTGATCCCACAATGTGAAATGGTGGAATCATGGTTGGGACTATGGATGAAATTATAGATGTCACTATGTATCCCATGGTGATGAGAATCAAACCATACATAGTTCTTAAATGAGAAACTCTCTCTTCATCGGTTTGGACAATATAGAGAAGTTGTCATTATTTATGTTGATTATTGTAGCTGGGACTAGGATTAGAGTTCAAGGCATCAATATATTTCTTGTAATGACAGGAATCAAGCCACAGATAGTTCTTTAAGAGTCATTTCATTTTAGCGTCATGTGGTAAGTGACGAATATGGACCAATGTGAAAAGTGGTAATATTACGGCTAGGCCCAAGAATGGATGTTTGGCCACCACTATGTATCTCTTAAAAAAGAGAATTCATCCATACATAGTTCTTGAAATCCCATGTAGTTTAATGTCATGTAGTGAGGATGGAGGAAAACTGTTGTGAATTGATGAGAATATTACATTTAGGCCCAAGGGTGGAAGTTTGGTCATCACTATGTATCTTATGAGAATAAGAATCAAATCACACATTCTTTTGAAGATCCATGTAGTTTAATGCCTTGTGGTGAGGACTGGTGGTATGTCTTTTAAGGTCTCTTATTCAGGACCAAGATAAGACAGTCGAAGTTGATATGCTTTGATCATGTGGGGACCCCCTGCTGAAATTACTAAGCCCATGTGAGCTATGTTCAATGTAAGGAAGGAATTAAAAAGGTCCCATGTAGAGGAATTTAAGAGTAGGGTAGAGGAATTTTGTATCAAGTGGTTGTTGGGACAAGATATAGAATCAATGCATCCCTATGTATCTCATTGAAAATGATAATAAACACATACATAATTCTAGAGATCCATTTAGTTTAACGTCATTCAGTAAGGATGTGGGTCACTCAACAT
The DNA here is from genome assembly GCA_963277665.1 of Viscum album. Taxonomy (NCBI): domain Eukaryota; kingdom Viridiplantae; phylum Streptophyta; class Magnoliopsida; order Santalales; family Viscaceae; genus Viscum; species Viscum album. The sequence continues at coordinate 1,945,545,423 of OY728133.1, read as the reverse complement.
GAATGAAAATGGCCATTATAGATCTGTGAATTCTAATGTCATGCGGTAAGGACATTGGGTCACCTGTTATCAAAGGATAAGTTCTGAATACATGTATTTTTATTTCATGTGGTAAGGACATTGGATCACCTGATGTTAAATAAAAGTAATCCTATTGACATGACCAAGAATAGAGATTTAGGTGTCACTATGTATCCTGTGAGAGTAAGAATAAATCCATACATAGTTCTCTAGAAACTGTGCAATTTAACATCACGCGGCTAGGACATAATTCATATAGTTTATTTTCATGTGGTAAATATAGATTTGTATAGTTTAAAATCAGGTACTCAGGAAAAATTACATGGCTTACTCTGATGTGGATTCACTTGCTGATAAAAGCTTATGAAAAGTATTTATTGAGAAATATTTCATTTTTGGGTGGTGTGACATGCTCCACAACCATGGTGGCCAGCAAATAAGCACTATTATGATAAACCTTATGTATTATATATGGCCCTTCCCAATTGGGTTCCAATTTTAGGGGATTCTTTCGTGGTGTAATTGGGGTTCTGAGAGCCAGCACCTGCTCTCCTTGGAGGAATGAATGAAGGTAATCCCTTTTATTAAAGTCTTGTAATATATGATTCTGATGGACCTATAGGTTTTGAAATGTGTGAAATCTGTTCTCATCTAGCCATTCCAATTCTTCTAGCCTTTTTTTTTGATTTCTCATCTTTTGTGATCTCCCCACAAATTGATATTTGGAGTGAAGTAAAATATACATCTATGGGTAATACTGCCTTAGTCCCAAACACCAATGAGTTTGGAGTTTCCTATGTTGCGGTACATGTGGTGGTACAATAGGCCCATAAATCATGTATGATTTTATCCAACCAAGACTTCTTATCCTTGTTCACCATCTTCTGGATTATGTTTGATAGAGTCTTATTGAAGGCTTATATCTATTTATTTTCCACCACATGATAGTGGGATGAGTTATTCAACTCTATATTGTACTCTTGGTTTAGCTTGTTTAACTTCATGGGATAGAAATTGGTACTGTTGTATGTCAATATTGTGTGAGGGACTCTAAACCTAGTGGTGATATGGGACTTCACAAAGTTGATAATATTGTTTTTTCCAACTTCCTTGAGGGGTATTGCCTCATCCCATTTAGAAAATATGTCAGTAGCAATAAGGATGTACTTGAACTGCTTATTTGTGGCTGGGGGATATGGCCCCAGAAAATCCATCCCCCAAAAACAATGTCTAGGAATATTTAACTGTATTTAGTGATTTTGGGGGTTAATTGATAGAGTTTCCATGAATATGAAATGCATGAAATTTTCTTATGAATTCCACATAGTCTTGTATCATGGTTTTCTAGTAGTATCTCAACCTCCTGATTTGGTGGGAGAGCCTAGTTATAGATTGATGGGTGCTGCATGCGCCTGCATGGACTTCTTCCATGATGGTGAAAATTTCTCCCTAAATTATGCACCTCTAGAGAATTCCATCAAATACATGTTTGGAGAGTAATTTTTTATCATTTGGACCATCCTACAGAGTGAATTTTGTTTCTCGGTTCCAAATATATTCCCTTCCGGCATGAACTATTTGGAGAATCCCAGTTTGGAGATAACCCACTCTGGGCTCCATCCATCAAAGAGTGGTCATTGGTTTCTCACACTCTAGGGATGTTTTGACATGATTTATTTCTTTCATACCACATATGATGATGGATGATACCATTCTTAAATGTGTGATATGGAAGATTTCTTCCTAATGACTAGGTTTAGCCAGGAAGGTGGTTGCATTAGTCAATGCATTGACACGATCATTCTGTGATTGTGGAACATGATGCAATGTTGGATCGAAAGAGAATTTCTCTATCAATCCCCTAACATAGTCAGTGAGGGGGTCTGGTTCTTCATTTTTAATTATATATTAATGATTTATCTACTTCATCACCTATTTAAATTCCCCCTTGGTATTCTGGTAGTCTATGAGTAGCTATAAAGCTAATTCTAACCCAACGATGAGGGCTTGGTATTCTGCCTCATTATTATTGCAGCCTTTAGATAGAGAGAAATAGTAGGGAAGAACTACTTTTTCTAGAGATACAAATAAAATCTATAGACCAACCTATTTGAGCTTTGGTTTTTCCATTATTGTGTCGAAAGGACTCTGAAAGGTGCCATAAAAGTACATCTCATATTTCTAGGGAGTGTCATGGGTGTAAAAGACCTCTTCATCTGGGAGCTTGGTGTCTTCTGGTGTATTTTTTTTAGTAAATATGTTCTATAAGGAAATCATCCAGGTATTTTCCTATCACTAGCTTATGTGATATAAACTGAATGTCATATTTTTTGTAGAATCACTACCCATTGATCCATGTGCCTCTTCAACATAGGGAGTGAAATTATGTACTTGAGAGGATTAATACAATAGACCATGTAGACTTTGGGGTGTTTCATGCATTTCTGAAAGGCGCTATCATGGGATCTCTCAAATAAAGTGTGATTTTTTTGGTACATGGGTACAACAGAGAGGCTGACCAAGGTTGTCTCTCAAAGGAGGAAGTAAATTAAAAAAATTTCTTATGGGTATTATAAAAATAAAATAAAATAAAATAAAAACACTACTTAAATTATTTGGGGTTGTTTATCATTTATAAAACTATAAGTAGTTTTCTGGAAGAAGATTGCATTTTTTTTGTTTTGTTTTTGTTTTGAAATGAAGTTTGATTAAAATGACGCAACAAGAAGATGTTTTTTTAGAATTTTTTTTAAAAGTCATAATCGATCTAACTCTACCTCTTCACTCAATTATTTATCATTATCATTTAAATTAACATCCAAATAATTATGATACTCTAACATGTTAACCTCCGAACCCTACGAGAATTAACTTTACCACAAAGATGAAGTGAATTAAACCTTAGGCTATCTTCGAAACATGAAATCGCAACACCCTGCTTTGATTGATGTTCTATGGATAGATTATGTTCAGTGGTAAATTAGGGAACATATACATTCTATAAAATGAGGATGAATTGTGTTTAGTTATTATATTTGAACTCTACAAATTTATCCTGTGTGGTCTTGTATTACCGATTAAGATCGCACTCTCACAATTCACACAATATTCGACCTCGCATGTTTTTATGTTAATTGTTCAATTGATTGATTAGTTTATTCAAATTTAAAAACAAAATTCCTGGATCATATTAAGTGAATTATAGTAGCTCAATGATTCTAAATAATTAAATTAAGAGGGTATAAGATAGGTTGATCACTAAGAAAACTACTCTACCACGGGCAGTGTGGTCATCGTGGAGACGTTTTTCATGGGAAAATGATTGAAACGTTAAAACCCAATATCATCTCCACTCTTGATTAAAAACCAAATAGGATGAGTAAATAAGAATATAATTGAACAAAACAGAAGAAAATAGAAGAAATAAAAGAATAAAAATAAGTTTATTACACAAATGCAAACATTACAACATGAAGAAGAGAAGAAGGCTTTGATGAGGGGATCCTTGATTCTAGAGGTACCCCTATTACAATGGTTAGATAATTTTATTGAAACCAATTATCATCTTTCTTCAATCTCCTAATGCATTTACCAACCCCTCCAAATGATAACAACACTAATTTATAGAGTGGAGGGGAGGCTAGGTTTAAAGAGGTTTCAAGTGTGAATGGGGAATCTTGGCCAAATAATTTAATCCAAATTGAACCACCCATTTGACCTCAAACCACATGAACCATCTATTCTTCTAGAATAATTATTTGTGAATAATTGGGTTGGAGAGGTCCTCTCAAAATTTTGGCTCAATCCAAGCACAGATGAAGAATTTATAACCCAAATATATAACCAATATCCAATCTGGCGGGTCCATACCACATTTGAGTTCATGGTCTATTTTTGTCCAACCAAATGTATATTTTAGCTCTAATGTCCTGAAAAAAAGTTGTATCCCATTAAGTCCAGAACATAGTTACAAAATTTCAAGTTAAAATAATATATATTGAAATATTTACCTTTTAAATACTACAGTGCACTATAAAGGGTAAAAATGGAATTTCCATCAAATTTTCAAGTGAATGGTCTAATCCCAGATATTTTATAAATAAACATATTTAACACAATGTGAGGAAATTTTATCATTTATTATAAATAAAATATTCAATAAAAAGGTGTTTTATCAACTCCCCCACACTTACCCTTTGGAACTTGTTGGAAAAACCACATATAATGTATTTGAAAAAATTGTGACAAGATATGCATATTCATATTTCTCAATCCGCAGTGAAAATATTGGAAAAGTAAGAATCCCATCAAGAGTCAATATCAATAAATTTTAAAGTCATTGTCTCATAAATTTTTTCAAAAAAATTCAGTGAGATTCATAACACTAATCATAGCAAAACAATTCATGGGTCTACCATGCCAATAATTCTCCACATGTGTGTGTGTGCCAACGATTCCAAACTTGTCTTCCCACCCTTTATCTAGTATATTCTGGTCAATAAAAACTTTTCTTCTTACTTGATTCTATTCCACTAAACCTGTTAAACATCCTTTGCAATCAAATTCCCAAACCCACTCATTTAAGCATTAGTAGAAGTCAAACCATGAGCTCCCAACCTAAATATCCCCACATGTTATACATTTCTTCACTCCCCACTTTATTGATTGTTTTTTTGGATTTTTTTTTGAATTTTTTTAGAGGGCGTACAACGGTCAGATATTAGGTGCACATTCATAGGTCAATCTGGTATAGTGATTGAAATGATCAGAAGAGAAGTGAATGTATGGAATGACCATGTTATAAGATGAAAAGGATTACTTACCCGGAATATAAATTGAATTGGGTAAGAGAAAATCACAAGTCATGATTGTGTGAAAAAATGCATGTAAAAATCAATTACAAAATTTACCATGAACAAATATCACAAATAATGATGTCAAAATATAAAAGGTTTTATAATGACACAACTATTCATATCATTGAAGACTTCAATTTTTACAAAATTCAACCCTTGATGATGAAATCTTACTCATGATTATATTTCTACCAGTTAATTTTGAAAACATTCATTCTCCATATGTTCTACATGAGAATGTTACATGATATATTTGTTTATTTTTTATTTATTTATTTGTTTTGTTTTTTTGTTTTTTTGTTTTTTTGAAATTTTTAACGAAAACCTTAATAGAACATACACATAAAACACACCAATGAAAATCCTAAATATTTACCCCAAAAATGTTGTCCCCTCCCCCACACTTAAAATATTACATTGTCCTCAATGTGAACATATGAGATGATATATGCACATGAAATGTATAATTTTAAATAGGAAAAAGAATATAAAATTTAAAGGGTTTGGAACAACCTGATATGCTCATGTGATGATGGGGTCATGTAGTGTGATGAAATCCACTTCATCAATAGGAAGTCCCTCAATGTATTTCTTCAAACATTTCCCAGTGACTATAAAGCTCTTTCCTGTGACCTCTTGTGTGATCTCCACTGCACCATAAGAAAAAACATTAGTCACAACATAAGAACCTAACCACCTGGAACACAACTTACCAGGCATCAACTTCAGTCATGAACTATAGAGCAATACTTTCTCTCCAACTTGTAATTTTCTTTTCTGGTTCATTTTTTCATGAGATACTTTTGATATTTCCTTGTAGAGCTTTGAGTTCTCATATGAATATAATCAAATCTCCACAAGCTCTTGAATTTGCAGCTTCATTTGGATTCCATCTTGGGCCAAATCCATGTAACATTTCTTTATAGCCCAATAATCCTGATAATCAACTTCAATGGGGAGATGAAATGATTTCCTAAAAATAATCTGAAATTGGGATATATTGATGGGTGTATTGTATGTTTTCCTATAATCCCGCAATGCATCATCCAAGTTCTTTCTCCAATCTGTCCTATTTGGCTGCACGGTTTTCTCCAAAATTTGGGTCAACTCCCTATTTGAACCCTCAGCCTGACCATTTGTTCGGGGGTGGTATGGTGATGATGTTTTATGTGTCACCTCATACTTCTGAAGTAATGAATCCAAATTACGATTGAAAAAGTGTGTCCCTTGGTCACTAATGATGTCCTTCGGTACTCCAAACCTACAAAAAATATGTGCTTTGACAAATTCCACAACAACATGAGAATCATTACTCCTGGTGGCCTTAGCCTCCACCCATTTTCTCACATAATCAACAACAACTAAAATATATAAAAAAGAAATTGAACTATGAAAAGGACCCATAAAATCAATGCCCCATACATCAAAAATATCAAAGAATAATATGGGTTGTTGGGGAATATTGTGTCTCCAAGAAATATTTCCAGTGTGTTGGAAACGTGAGAATGAATTACAAAACACATGAGCATCATGGAATAAACTAGGCCAATACAATCCATATTCTAAAACATTTTTAGTTGTGTGTTGGGGTCCAAAGTGCCCACCACAGGCAAGTGTATGACAAAATTGTAGAATAGACTCAAACTCATGATCAGGAACACCCCACCAAATAACTTGTCCACTACACATGTGTCATAAGTAGGGATCATCCCCCACATAAAATCTAGACTCACTCTTTAATTTTTGGACTTGATGTTTCTTTAAATTTTTAGGAATTTGAGAGGCCACAAGGTAGTTCACTAAATCATCATACCAAGGATGCGTACCTAAGATGGAATAAAGATGCTCATCAGGGAAAGTGTCCCGAAGTGGCACCTGGTCCAAGGTGTCATCCTCTAGTGTGTGAGTGAGACTACTCATGTGGTACGCCACTAGGTTTTCCAACCCCGTATTGTCCTTTATCTCACTATCAAATTCCGGAAAATGGAGCATCCATCGGGTAAGTCTAGGCTTTGCATCTGACTTCTTTAAGATGTACCTCAGAGCTGCATGGTTAGAAAAAAAACTAATTTAGAGCACAATAAATATGAACACGGTTTATCTAAAGAAAATATGACAGTAAAAACTCCCTTTCCATGGTTGCGTAATTTTATTGGTCTGAATCCAGTGTCCTTGATGCATATGCAATCACATGTGAATTTCCCTCCATCCTCTGAGATAAGACAGCCCCAACTGCGAAGTTGGAGGCATCACACAAAATCTCAAAAGGAATCTCCCACCATGGGGGATGTATGATAGGTGGAGTGGCCAAACACTTATTTAGATCATCAAAGGAAGTCCTTCAAGAATCATCAAACACAAAATCAAAATCTTTTTGAAGTAATTGTGGCATAGGAAGAGAAATCTTACTAAAATATTTGATGAAGCGCCGATAAAATCTTTCGTTCCCAAGGAAAGATCTAACATCATGCACACATGAAGGATAGGGTAAGGATGAAATGATATCTACCTTAGATCTATCAACCCCTATCCCATGTTTTGACACTACATACCCTAAGAAAATCACATGCTCTACCATGAAATGAAACTTTTCAAATATTAAGAACATATTATTCTCAATACAACAATTCAAAACCATTCCCAAACTAGAGATACAATCATCAAATGAATACCCATACACTAAAAAATCCTCCATAAATACCTCCATGCAGGACTAAATGAAATCTGAAAAAAAATACTCACCATGCATCTATGGAAGGTACCTGGGGAATTGAAAAGTTCAAATGGAATAATTCGGTAGAAAAATCTACCGAATAGACAAGTGAATATTATCTTCTCATGATCCTCCAGAGTAATAGGAACATAAAAATATCCATAAAATCCATCCAAGAAATAATAATGTGTCTTCCCAGCAAGTCTCTCAAGAATTTGATCAATGAATGGGAGGGGGAAATGCTCCTTTCTTGTGGTTTGATTTAGATTCTTATAATCAATAAACACATGCCAACTATTTTGCACCCTCATTGAAACTAACTCATATTTCTCATTTTTAACAACTGTAACACCACTTTTCTTAGCCACATCCTGAATAGGACTCCCCCACTGAGAATCTAAAAGGTGATAAATTATACCTGCCTCGAGAAATTTTTCAACCTCTTTTTTAACAAATTTCAGAAGGGTTATATTGAGACTCCTTTGTGGCTTCTGAACCTATTTAGCCCCATCCTCCAAAATAATCCTATGCATGAAAATGGAGGGTCTAATACCTAATATTTCAACCAAGGTCCATCAAATTTCCATAATTTTCTCCCTCAAAATATTCAAAAAAATATTCATGTTCAAAAGGGAGATTGTTTGAAATGATAACAGGTAATTTCTCACCACTTAACAAGTATAATTATTTGAGATTAGGTGGAAATGGCTTGAGTTACAATGTAGGGGGTGATGTATGGATAGAGAAATTGAAGAAACTAAAATATGTGAACAATGAACATCTGTATCCGAATATACATCATCAAAATCCGAGAATAAATCATCAAATCCATCAGCATACTCAATATCCATGTCATAATCAGAGTTCACTTGATCAAAATTAAAATATGAATCCATTTCAAAATCAAATCTAAGAGAATATTGTGAATTAGAAATAGGTGTGGAAGTACTCTAAGACATCAAACTAGAACTAATACTCATAATCTCCCTAAGAATAGAACAATCAAATTCCATGGGGTTTTTATTTTGTGGTTCAAAATGGGAGATAACAAATGCAGAATGGTACTCTAAGGGGTAATTTATGGAGTCCATAACATTAAATATCACAATTTCATCGACAAAATCCATGGAAGGTGTACCCTCATTGAAATTTATGATAGTTTTTTTTCAATTTTGAGGATGGGTATACATAATATAATGAGAGAATGAGAATTACCCAATCATCCTCCATGTTAAGAACGTAAAAATATGCTAGAAAGATAATGTCTCTTACCCAGACAAGTACATCCTCAAGGACTCCCAATGGATATGTTGTAGCTCTATTTTCCAACTACACCACTACTCTAGTCGACTTCAACTCACCAACCTTAAAAGAAGAGAATACAGAGTGAGGCATCACATTTATGGAAGCTCCTAAATCACAAAGTGCACTAGAAAACTGCAACTCCCCTATGGTGTTGGGATGCTGAATGTACCAAGATCCTTTCACTTTATTGGAATTGCTAGAGTTGGTGTAATGAGTGTTGACACATTCCTTCCAAGATTGATCCTCTAATTTCCCTTGATCTCTCTTCGATTGGTACAAACCTCATTTAAAAATTTCACATACCTTGGGATTTGATTGATAGCTTCAAGTAAATGGATGTTGATCTCTACATGCTTAAATGTGTCCAAAACCTATTTTTTGAATTGCCTCTCCATCCATATTCTTGATTTGTACAAACCTTTTTGGAAAGGTAAGCTGTTTAAGAGGAACATCATTAATCTTTTTCTTACCTTTATTTTTCTCCTTGGGTTTCTCATTAGCTTGTTTTGAATGGGTCTTCTCTGGAGTTGAGGTGAATCCTGGTGGAACGATTGGTTCATATGTATCAGTTGTTTTCATCCCACTTCTCAATGTGAGGGCACTGACATTTCCATTAGGATTTGGAGTAGGTTGGGGAGGTATATTTCCAGAATTCTTACTTATCAGTTCATGGAGGGCAGTGTAAATCTGGATCATTTGAGTTTTCAACTCCCTTCACTCCGAACCTTGACTCTTTAACTCATTCTATTGATTAAGAACAATTTTATTCAGAATTTCATCAGTGTTAGAATCTAACATTGTTTTAGGGTTCCCTTTTTGTTGACTTGTTGATGCTTGAGCTTCAAATTGCATTTGAGGTTGTTGGAAACCCTGTTGGTAGGGTGGAGGTAGCTAGGAATTTTGTTGAAAAGGGGACTTTTGTTGTTGTACAGATACATAACTCATGTATGATTTATCCTTACACCCTTGGTTGTATGTTGGAGAGGAATAAAGCTTCTTTTGGGGATGTGGCTATTGTTGATGCTGATATGGTCTCCCAAGAAACACTGCTGCACAATCTTCTGGCTCTTCTAGTTATGGAAAACAATCAGTTAGGTGGAATTTCTCAGTACAAATTCCACAAGGCCTTGAAGGAGTGGGTTGAGAAGTCTTTTGAGGAAAAGAAAATTTCCTCACCATAGTGGTCAATTCTTCTAACTTGGTATAAATCCAATGAATCTGAAGATAAGAAGTACTTACTTGATGTACTCCCCTGACATGTGGTGTGCCTCAATTTCCAAATTGTTGAGAGTTTTGGGCCATCTTTTCAATCAATGCACATGTAGCTACTAGTGTCATTTACACCAATGCTTCACCAGTAGCAACATACACCATGCTCCTCGCCATAGGTGTGAGTCCTTCCTATAATTATTGGATGAGGAGTTTCTCACTAATTTGGTGATGTGGAGATCTTGTGCACAACTTCTTGAATAGCTCCCAGTACTCATAAATCGACTCCCCTTGGGATTTCTTGATCCCCTAGATCTCCTATTGAATGGATGTGGTCCTCGAAGCTGGAAAAAATGTCTACAAGAAAAGACATTTCAAATCGTTCCAACAAGTTACATCTTCAGGTTGTAAATAATACATCCAATCTTTCGTAGCTCCATCAATTGAGAATGGGAATGCTCTTAGTTTGATTTGATCTTCAGATAAATTTCTTGGTTTCAGGGTTGAGAAAAACACATTAAATTCTTTAAGGTGTTTGTTTGGTTCCTCACCATATATTCCATGAAACATTGGAAGAAGGTGAATTAACGTAGATTTCAGTTCAAAGTCCGATTCGAGATTTGGGTAAGCAATACAATTTGGTTTATAATTAATATCAGGTGTATCCAATTCTTGAATGGTTCTATTAAGTTAATTTCCATTATTTTTAGTCATTAGTTCTTGTTTTATGGTTGAATTTTAATTTCTTCCAATTTTAATGCTCTGAGAGTAGATTAATTCTCAAACTGGTTGAATGCTGAAACTTCCTATAGACTGAGAATGTCTTATTCAAGCCCAAAGGCTAAATTAGATATCAGGATCAAGATCTGAGAGATCTTCTGGATTAGTTCATGTCAAAAATGAAATAAAAATGAAAAGAATAAAAGTGGACCATAATAAAATAAAAGATAAGAAGTTTGAGTTGATGGTCCAAAAAGAAGAAGGATAAAATAAAAGAAGAAGGAATAAATCATATTGGGTAAAGAAGAAAGAAATAAGATAAGAAGAGAATAAAATGTAAAATAAAATAAATACCTCTAATTGGTTGAAAAATTTACTTGCCTCCGCAACAACTAAGACAATTTGAAAGGTGTTGTCGTGGGCTCCCTCAAATGAAGTGTGATTTTTTGGGTACTTAGGTGCAGTAGAGTGGCTGACCAAGGTCATCTCTCAAAGGAGGAAGTAAATTAAAAAAATTAAAGGTATTATAAAAAAAATAGAAAATAAAAACACTACTTAAAAGAAATTGGGGTTGTTTATCATTTATAAAACTAGAAGAGGTTTTCTAGATAAGATTGCATTTTTTTTGTTTTGAAATGATGCTTGATGAAAAAGACGCAACAAAAAGATGTTATTTTAGAAAATATTTTAAAAGGTTTAATAGATCTAACTCTAACTCTCCACTCAATTATTTATCATTATAAATTAAATTAACATCCACTTAATTATGATCCACTAACTTGTTAACCCCCGAACACTATGAGAATTAACTTTACCACAAAGATGAAGTGAATTAAACCTTAGGCGAATCTTCAAAACATGCAATCAGAACACCCTACTTTGATTGATGTTAGAAGGATAGCTTATGGTTAGTGGTAAATTAGGGAACATATACATTCTAAAAAATTAGGATGAATTGTATTTAGGTATTATATTTTTACTCTACAAATTTATCCTGTGTGTTCTTGTATTACCGATTAAGATTGCACTCTCACAATTCACACAATACTCGACCCCGCGTGTTTTTGTGTTAATTGTTAAATTTCTTGATTAGTTTCTTCTAATTTAAGAACACAATTCATGGATCATATTAATTTAATTACATTATCTCAATGATTCAAAATAATTAAATGAAGAGGGTAGAAGATAAGTCGATCACTAAGAAAACTACTCCCCATGGGCGGTGTGGTCATCGTGGTGACATTTTGCATGAGGAAAGGATTTAAAGGGTATAACCAAATATCATCTCAAATATAGATTAAAACCCAAATACGATGATTAAATAATAATATAATTTAACAAAATAGAAGAAATTAGAATAAATAAAAGAAGAAAAAAGAAGTTTATTACACAAATGAAAACATTATAACATGAAGAGCATAAGAAGGCTTTGAAGAGGGGATCCTTGCTTTAAAAGATACCCATAATAAAATGGTTGGATAATTTTAGTGAAACCAATTATCATCTTCCTTAAATCTTCTAATGCATGTACCAACCCCTCCAAATGAGAAAAACACTAATTTATAGAGTGGAGGGTAGGTTAGGTTTAAAGAGGTTTCAAGTGTGAAAGGGGAATCTCATCCAAATATTTTAATCCAAATTTCACTTCCCATTTGACCACCAAAATTCATGAACCATCTATTCTTACAGAAGAATGATTTTTTCATAATTTGGTTGGAGAGATCCTTTAAAAATTTGGGCCCAATTCAAACTCGAATGAAGAATTTATGGCCTAAATACAGAACCAATATCCAATCTAGTGGGTCCAGCCTAAATTTGACTTCATGGTCCATTTTGTCAAACAAATGTACATTTTAGCTCCAATGTCCTAAAAAAAGTTGTATCTAATTTATTCAAGAAAATAGCTACAAAATTCCAACTTTAAATAATAAAGATTAAAATATTTATCTTTGAAATACTATAGTGCACTATAAATGGAAAAACTAGAATTTCCATCAAATTTTCAAATGAATGATCTAATCCCAAATATTTTATAAAAAAAATATTCAACACTATGAGAGGAATTTTTATCATTTATTATAAATAAAATATTCAATAAAAATGTGTTTTATAAAGTACCTCATCCTTTTCATTGTAAAGATGAATGCAAGGTAGTTCTATTTGACATTAGAATATCTAGTCTTGGTACCAAGATCATCCAACTAAGGTATTAGAGACTATTCTCTCTCCACGCATCATTTTTTTTTGTGTGAGGAGGGCTCTCAATGGGCATTCCATGGTAACTATATATAATATGAGTGTCTTAACTTCCACTGGAGGCATCAAAACTGGCAGGTGCAATTATTACCTCTTGAGACTTTTGAAGGATCTTTGACATTCATCATCCCATTGGTAAGCAGTTCACTTCTTCATTGGCCTAGTGAAAGGGAGAGAAATTCTAGAAAAATTGTATAAGAAATGTTGAATGTAGGAAACTTTACCTTATAGGCTCCTCAGTTCTTTGATATTTCTAGGGAGTGACATTACAAAGATAGAACTAGTATTTTTGGGGTTGACCTCAATATTGTTGTGGCGTACCACAAAGACAATGAACTTTTTTGATGTTACCCCAAAATCACACTTCAGTGGATTCACCTTTAGACTATGTTTTTACATCTCATTGAATATTTTTCAGAGATCTATGAAGTGTTCACATCATTGTAGGGATTTAAAAACTATGTCGTCGACATAACACTCAATTATCCTTCCCAAAAATGGGTTAAAGATATGACGCATGGCACCTTGATATGTTTCACCAGAATTATTTAATCTGAATGGAATGACCTGATAGTAGAAGATCCCTTTAGGTTCTCTGAAGGTGGTAGCTTCTTCATCTTCAAGGTCTATCTTGATCTGATTGTACCTCTAGTGCCTATCTATAAATGAAAGGCCTTGGAATCCAGCAGTTGCATTGATCTAGAGTTATGTGATTGGTAATGGGAAATTATCATTCAAGAAATGTCGATTAAGGTCTATTAAATCAATGAAAAACATAATTTGTCTATTCTTTTTCTTGATGGGGATGATGTTGGAAATCCATCTTGGGTATTGCACTTCTTATACAAACTTGGATTTGATCAACTTGCAAACTTCAACCTCTGCATTGGTGGAATGAGAGGGGTTCATCCTCCTAGCTTCCTATTTGAAGCCTCAATCCTCATTCGGTAGTCTGAGATGGTGTGTATCCATATATGGATTCAATACAAGAATTTATGTATAGTTCTGGGTGAACACATATTGATTTTTACTTAGAATTGTGATGTACATATCTTTCTCTTCATGGGGAATTACAACACTAATCAAAGTAGTCTGTGGGTCTTCTTCTATTCCCAGATTTACTTTTCTAATCTCATATATAGTGGTGGAGACACCTCCTCAAATGTTAGAGGTGCTTTCCAGAGGACATCCTCATCCTCTTCCATTTTTGAGTCTGTGGAGACATTTTCAGGTTAAGATGGAGATTTGGGGGATTCTTCATCACTATCAGGACGAGGGATGCCATTAAAAGAGACATCATCATCCATTTATTTTTGGGTCATTTTATATAGATGTCATAGATGATTGTTTTTTACATTCTTTTAGGATAGGATGAGTTTGTATCTCTGGTATTGGATCTTCTAATTTGACCAGGTGTATAAGTAAAACACAATCACCATAGAGCATACTCTAGGGGTTCAACAGGGAAGTCACCAAGCCATTAAGAGCTACAACCTATATATCATCATCCTCCATTGGTTGCTTGAATCACTTTTTGTAGAAATATGCTTCAACATATGTATCTCTTTATGTTTTGAATTGGATATTTTCACCATGTAGTATGTTGACATTTCCATTGATGGGGTACTTTAGGCATTGATGGAATGTTTATGGTACTACCAAATGGCTATGGAGATAGGGCCTTCTGGGAATAAAATTATATGTTGTGTATTGTGGGATAATCATAAACTCAATGTTAGATATGAGTTCCTCAAATTGAACTTTGATTTTGATCTTCCTAAGAGGTCTTTGATCACGTTTATCATACCCCTAAAAGGTCAGATTTGTGGGGGATAAATCCCCATTTCTATATCCCAAATGTTGGAGAGTTCAGACTAGGATGAGATTAATCCCAGATCCATTATCAATTATTAACCATTGTACATTAATATTATTGAGTTTTCTCAAAACATATAAATGCTTGATGTGCCCTTGGATGGCCATTTCTTAATCTAGATCAATAAATTAGATGGAGGCATAAGATTCATTGGTCGCAGTATCCACTCGATAGACCTCAACAGCAGAAAATTTTGTCTTGAATAATCATGGGATCTAGAGGACTTCAATAATATTTCCCCAAAATTATTTTGAAAGGTTGAGTGCATTAATTATTGAGAGCCTAGCTGGGTCTACAACTACCTCTTTCATAACATCAAACATTTTTTCCAGATGTCGGCGCTTCCTGACATGGGGCTGCTCTTGGAAATGAGATTTAGGATATGAATTATCTAAGGTAGATAATACTGGTATTTGTTCAGAAGTTGAGGGAGTATCTTCTTCCAATGGTGCAGGTCGCACCATCCTTCCCCGTTGTCTAGGTTGATTGGATTGAACTCACGCTAAGCGGTCATGTAAGATAATTGGATAGAGGAGATAGTTGGAGGACTCTGAGGAAAATTATTTCCCCTTTTGTGCCTAATATAGAACATTCCCAAAATTCTCAGCTACGTATATGTCCTCTATAGGGATATGATAGCAATATTGAGTCTGACCATGTCCACGTTGTCCCCTATATCACCGGTTTCAGTGAATGCGGCCTCCTATTCCCTGATTATGTGTGGGAAAACCATATCTGGGAGCATATACATCATCATAAAGGGGTCTACTAAGTGTATCACATTGAAAAATCCAAAAAAATCTCTTCATATGATGAGGATTCTATTTTGTGGGGTTCTTCCCTACCTATATATTTTGTAGGGAATAAATATGCAAGAGTTGGGTCTTGATTTGGAGTAGAATATGACTCTTTCTACTTTGTATCTTCAAGATTCTAGTGGTCACACCCACCTTTGGGAGGAAAATATGAGGTATCCTTCTTGGGTGGTAGATCTATCACAATTATGTGTATTTGTGCCTTTTTAGTGGTGTGAGCTCAATAAACTATTTTAGTCGTGTGAGCTCAATAAACTATTTTTTGAGTCATCCAGTTGTCAAACTTTTGTGCACACCTAACTAGAACGTTCTATAAATGGTTCTCTTATTTTGACTGAATGATGGTTATCCAAGCCATCTTATTTCAGGATTTATCTAGCATCAGATGTCTAGAGTCGACCATGACTTGAAGTATGTATTTGAAGATAAAGAAATATTAGATAATATGACCCAGCCTTCTATGGTAAGGGAAGTAGTTAAGATGGTTAGTGAGGTTGACTTCTTTAGGATTTCGGGGCTATGGAAGTTTGAGTAGGTTATTATCCATAGATGCTATGAAATAACTAGGGGCATATTCATTCTATAAGGAGTATAATTTTTTCATCCATTCCTCAAATCCCGGGAAAACTTGATTTCTCTATACTTTTGGCTTATGGTGATTCGGTGGTTTCCACCACTCAACAGGAGGTGTTGGGAAGCTCAGGGCCTTATTAGGTGCTTATATGGGTACTGATGTAGGCTTGAGAGTGATATTTATAGCTTCTTATTTGCCTAGATTTTTCCCCTATTCCATGGGCCTGAGACTATAATTGGACTGGGTTCACTAAATAGCCTCTTCAAGTCATTTTCCTGTTTCTAAGAACTCTTAGAACCGACCTGGATATTTCATGGGGATTAGGGGCATCTACAAATCAATCCTAAGTTTTTTATCATAGAGTTCAATCTATTTATCTTGAGAGGGGGGGATGTTGATTGAATAGGTTAAACCTTTCCACCTTGCTATAAAATAAAACACCCTCTCATTCTTACATTTTTTGTATTTCATCATATCAACAATCATTATTTATCTCAGTTTTGTACTGAATTGATAAAGGAACTTATGATTATGGTCTTCACATACTTTAATATATACTATTTGTAGACTATTGTACCATATGAAGGCTAGACCCATTAGAGTATACAGAAAAAAACTTAGCTTTGTTTCCTCTTTTTGATCTCCAGGGCCCATCAATGTCCCACAGTGGGATATGAAGTGTGTGATATGTTTTTTAGGGTCGCCTACACCGTCAAAGGTAGAGATGGTAGGGATACCAAATTAGGGTGGAGGTGGAGTATCATCCACCCATTTAGGATATGGCTTCATTTCAGGCTACATAGGTTCACATCACCCTTCCATGACTTTTATTCGAGTAGTCGGGGACTTAATGATGTTAAGAAACTTTGGGGGCACTATTGTTGGAGTCGCCTCCCATTTACCAAGAGCAGTTGAGGGTTGATAAGGTGGAATTTCTTTTATCTCCCACGTATTCTAAATTAGTCCTATTAGTAAATTATTACCCTAATGAGGGAGAGGCTTTCACTGTAATGTAGGGAAGTCATGATCATTTTCACTTCCTTGTTTATGTAGATTGGCTTCCTAGATCTGAAGCCATTCTAATGCTCGAATACCACTCTTGCAAGTGGATCAGAAATGGGGGGGGGGAGAATATTTGTCTCTTACTGGAGATGATACCCAGTGGGAATATTTTCCCTGATTATATCCTCATTAAGTTGTTTGTGATCTCATATTTCACTCTCATATTATGAAAAATGTTCAATTTTGGAAGGAACTTTAGTTCGTGTAGGTAGTGATCAGGATGTAACTATACCTTTCCCTTTTTCTTTGAATTTATTCCACCGAGGAGGTGGTAACTCATTATTCAGTGGTACCAAATTTTGAATCCTTCTTTGGTTTAGGGTGTATTCAACTTCATTTTGTGTGTCTAAATCACCCTCCTTCTGGGGTACATTTTCCATGTTTTGGCCCTCTATGTTCATGTCTTGATTTATGTCTACCATGTTGGAATTGACTACATTTATGGAGGCATACCAGGTAATGGTGGTTGTTCCATTACTTTCAACATAACAGGTTGATTCTTTACTACCTTCATCTAGGCCATTATTTTAACCCTTGGCCATGTTGGTCAATTTTGGCTTGCGACCTCGGTGGGGTCTAATTTCTTTTTCTATATGCTCCTCCATCCTCACCCTATGAATAGTTACTTTTAGGGAGTTTCTTATTGTGGTTATTCTACATGCCCTAAATAACAGAGGTTTGTCATATAGTTGGAGGAATAGGTGGGATGTCGATCGTTGATTTTTCCCTCTAAAACTAGAGATGATTGATTCTCTCTAGGGTTATAATGATTATGAAAATTCCCCCATCCTTGTTGGTTGATGGTTATTTGGGGTCTCCACTCGCACTAATTGGTCCTATTGTTGTGGTATCAATGACTCCAGTTGGGGACCTGATGATTCTCTAGATGTACATGAAGATATAAATTCTACCAACCTAGTGGGGTGGGGGTGATCTAGAATCACCACTAATTCTTCTAGGACCCTCCCAGGGGATTATAAACCTATAGATGATGATTGAGATATAAATTTCCCTATCCTAGTGGGTTAGGGTTCACCGATAATTGTTGAAGGTATGTCCCTAATCCTCTTTGTAATTGAAGATGTGAGGGGTGGAGGTAGTGTTAGATATTCTCCTAGACTAGGGGACTGATTCTGCTCCTGGACGACTGCTATGGAAGTTGCTATTATGGCCCGTTTTATGTGGCACAATTGTTCTCACATGGGAGTTGTGTGTGATGGAATCCCATGATGAGAATTATTTTTCACAGGAATCTATTTGGATGATTTCATCTTCATTATCCTTGTTTAAAATGTGTTATCATCGCTTCAAGGGGGCCCAATTTGATGTTCTATTGGCTATACTCTTATTTTTTCATGATGTCTGGGAATCATTGAAGCGGCGACATTCTGTTGCAGTGACCAACTTTCCCAAGCATTACCTGGTCCCTTGATTTTTCCAGAAGCTATAAAATTAGAGGGTACTAGATCTGAGGGGTTCTGTTGTTCTAGGGGTGAAGCAAAGTGTAATTTTCCACACTGCACCCATCATAGAATACAGATTCATGATGTGGATTCAAGGATCAGTTGTCGAAGTTTCATGATGCAATGGAAGTAAGTGTGTTGTATATTTGTGTTTTTCTTTTCTAGTTTTGGATCCTTGGTCTTGGAGATAGTAGCTAGGTCGAGCTAACAATAAGTTATCTTTATTATTTGGAGACGACACTCATATCTTGGATAAGGGAGATTTTTATCCTTCAGTCACTAATGAGTAGCCCACATATTTTGGAGTAGGTAAGCAACGAACTCCTTTTTTAGATCATATGGTACCTCATAGCTAGAAGTAGTGAGGGGATAGAACATTATGGGGATGTTTTTTTCCAACCAACTCTCTCCATATTTCAATATCGAACTACTCCTCATCAAAATTACACACCTACATCTTGTTAGACCATATAATATGGCTCTAATGGTTGTCAACCAATGAGAGTGGATAGTTTTTGGAGGTTAGTGGGGAACTATATATAATTGACCCTGACGTTTCGAGAACCTCTCTATATGAAGGTGTCAATGTTATAGAGACCTATCTATATGTAGGTTTCTAGGAAAGGTGAGGAGTTACTTTTATATGGGATATATTTATATGGGTAGGTTCACCATCGTGGATGTTAGGAGTAGAGTCCCTACAATACATCTCCACACCACCACAAGGAGGACTATTGTGGTAATGAACATATTCTACTTTTGCTTCAATAGAAGAGTTGACAGAACCTAGAGGTGTTGAGAGTGTATCTCAAATGACCTCAAGGACACTGGCATTGAGAATATTAGGAATATGGTTCATGTTATACATAGTGGTTAGAATATGCTAACTTTCCTTTTGTGATTTCACAAGGATATGAGTTTATTGTGTGATGGCTTCTAGAACTTTTATATAATTGTCTAGTTTTGTGATAGAATGATCCCACTTTTGAGAAGCTATTCGAATATTCCAATAAGCTTACTCATTATAGATAGGTATATGAGACTGTCCTGAGGCATGTGCCATTCTCACTTGGTGACCCTCAGTCAAGATTGGAGTAGGAGCCTGATCTTGAGCCATTAGGATATTCACTTGGTCTTTCTTGGAAGGAGTATGAGCCTACCCCAATGATTGTGTTGCTCTCACCAGGTGAGCCTCAGTTGGAACAAAAATATGAGCCTAGTCCAAATATGCATTCCCCTTTAGAATATGATTATGAATCTCTATAATGGGAGAAAGAATATGAGCCTCCTCCTATATTACCTCGGAATGATGCTGTCATAGTCATTCGCTGGTGGAAGTAGGAAAACGCGCCTTGCTTTTGTGATCATTTGGAATATTCTAGGTAGATTCACTGATAGAAATATGAGCTTGTGCCAAGTCTAGTTCCATTCTCACTTGGTTAGCCTCGACCAAAACATGGATATATGCCCGATCATGGGCCATTGGAGTGTGTTGTTGGAATTTTTATATAGGAATATGAGCTTAAACTAAGGATTGTTCCACTATCACATGGTGTTACCCAACCATAATAGGGATATGAGACTGATACTGTGCCTTTGGATTATGTAGCCAAATTGTTTTGACAGGCATGTGACCCTATCCCGAGGCATGTGATGCTATCACCTAGTGAGCCCTGGTTGGAAAGGGAGTATGATCCCAGTTTGAGGCCTCATCCTCTATTAAAATAAACTAATAATCCCCCTGGATGGGAGAAAGAGTGAACGATTTCTCTAGTACAACCACGTTTTAAGGATGATCAGAGTGTTGAGTTTCCCAGGCTGTAGGGATAAGACTATGTGATTGTCTCTTTATCTGCAACAATGCTAGAATATGCCAGCAGATCTCTTCAATTGTTTCTAAAATATATTGGCATTTTAGAAAAGTGTGTATAGGGATATAATCCTGCACATTTTTCATATACTTTATGCACTGGCATATGTCTTCAATTGAAGTATGGATATGCACCCACTTTTTTCTTCCTTGTGCCATCAGAGTATGTTGATGGACTTTATGCACAGGGGTTGGGATATGCGCCTCCCCCATGCTTTTTGTGGGAATATGCCCACACACTTGTTCTGAGATAGTAGGGATATGGTTCTACCTGTTATTTCCTTCTGGATTAGGTCTTTATGCATCTTTAGTAGGAGTGAGGATATGATCATTCTCTTGGATATCCAGTGGATTCCTCCCCCGATGATCCCTCCTTAATTCTCGTACATGGGTATCATAGGGGGAAACGTTTTGGGTGGTACTCATAGTGGGTGACTGGTGGGTACTGGTGGTATGATTCTAGAAAAAATGTCTTGTAGGTGCCCTTTTTGGTGGCACTTGAACCGAAATAGAACCATATTTGTATTCCTGGTACACATTCATTAGATATGGTAGGTGGTATTTATCATGCTTCAAAGATAAGCTCCCAAAGAAGTTTTTTGTATTGACGAGGGCTACTGGATTAGTAGTAACCTTTACCGGGATATGTAGATACATCGACTGTCATTCTTGGAGAGGCTCATGGGGTTCTTCCATGGTCAGGATTGTACCGTGTTGGTGGTACTCCTAAACCACCATATTTTCCACCTACTATTGGAGATGTTAGGTAGGTGAGATTGCTTTGTGACCCATGGGGGTTGAAACCACATATGATTTACCTAAACGAATGTTGGATGAAAGAGACATTTCCTTGGGTTGGTATGTTTTCAATGAGAGTAGTATATTCAATCATAAAGACAAAAAGGAACATGGTTACTGATTAGTGATATATCGTAGGCATAAAAATGCTCAATTAGATATGCATGGGTAACACAATTGTCCTATTTTCTTGATCTGGCCATTCTACTCGCATGGAATTTTCAATGCGAGGATAGACTTACAATAATCCTAGTTACAGAAGATCATCTATATGATCATTCTGGTCTTACTACTTTGTTTATATAGGGTTTTCCGAACAAAGCAGCCTAAGAGATTCATGTCGGGCCTATTGATGTTGTTTGTATATGGGGGAAAACAAAATGGCTTAACGGATTATAACCCAATTATTTTTTATTAAAGAGTTTCACTTCAGGTTCACAATTTTTTTTGAATATAGTGGGAAAACAAAACGGTTTGGTGGATTATAACCTGGTCATTTTTTATTATAAATATTCATGTCGGGTTCACTATTTTTGTTTCGTTAGGATTAGAGGAATGGAATGGGTTTCCCTCGATGGGTTTGTTAAGGGGGTTTTAAGGCCCCACTCAATTTCTTGCGTTGGGTTTCCATTTTTTTCACCTTTCTTGAAAATTACAATGGTTCACTCATCTATAGCTAGGTATGAACCTACTTTCCAAAGACCGATGATCATCTGGGTTTTTAGGCGAAACAACTCTTTGGGACTCACATTAGTCAAGGGGATGGGAGGTTTGGCTCGTTATACCCTTTTGGGGTTAATTTTTTCCTACTATAGGACTCTCTTATAGATTTTTGATATGTTTGGGAGTCTCTTCCTAATCCCGATACAGAACTGGTTACCCTAGAAAAATGACTATAGGTTAATTCTCATTCATGTGCAAAGGATTGGGTTCTCTTTAGTGGATCCATATGTATGTATTTGAGGTTATCCATCATTTTATGGTAATAGGAAGCAGCTTATGTGTTTAATCCATATAACCAAGTTCTTAATTTAGTGATTCCATGTAAGGAGGTAGTTAATATTCCAAGGAGGGGATTAAGCCATTATGAGGCATCCTACGTGTCCTGGTTATTGTAGGAATCAAAAACCACATAGTTTATTTGAACCATGTAGTTTTACATCTATTGGAAAGGTATTATATGGGTACTCTGGGACATTGAATTTTCAAACTCAAATCCCAAAGGGACATCCTATGTATCCCGAGTATAGAGAGAATTAGAGTTCTCATAGTTTATTTGGTCAAGGTTATATATTGAGGTTATCCCTATCATTGTAGAGACCCATGGTGTATATTATATGATTATTGAAACTCCCTAAGCTAACATGATCCATGCTCGGTGTGAGAAATAATGGATATAAAATGATCATTTCATTGTTCCTGATATAGTACTTATGCATTTGGATTTCCCTAAGATGATTTATCATGGAACTTGGATCTTAGAGAGACATCCTACGTATCCTTGTTATTATAGGAATCAGAGTCAACATAGTTTAGTTGATATTAGGGCTAACACATGGAGGCTTCTCGTGCCATTATAGAGGTTTATAGTGAAGATATCATGATCATTGAAACTCCCTAATCCCACACGAGCCATGCTTGTTATGAGAAATAAGGGATAGTAGGTAATCAATGTAATTTATATGAATAAGGGACTTAGATGTTGGGATTTCCCCGGATTGTCAATATGGAGCTCAAAACTTAGGAGAGATGGCCTATGTATCCTGAATATGATAGGAATCAGAGTAGTGATAGTTCCCTTTATATGGGGGATTACACACTGAGGATTCCCCTATGACCTAGCCTGCTTGTCTGGAGGGTGTCACATAACCCATTTGACTTGTCTAAAGGAAATCACAAGATCTAGATGGTTTGTTTTGGGAGCCATTTCCTGACCTATATGGCTTCATCAGGAGGTGTTGCATGATGTAGATAATGTGTCCTGGTGTCATTTTCAAGATTTGGTTTGACACATATAGAGGGTGTCACAAGAGTCGGTACAACATGGCTTGCAGGATATCATATATCTTGGCTAACATCCCTAGAGGTCATAACGATACATGGATAACATGTCTTGAGGGAGTCACAGGTCTCGAATAACTAGTCCAGAGTGTATCATGATAGCTCGATTTTCATGCCCAGGTGAAATAATGATAATTGAATGACATGAGTAGGCATAGTTATATGATTCAGGTGATGTATTTGAAGGATTTTTTCAAGGTTTGAGTGATATATCCAAAGGGTTTCATGAGACCAATGTGGTGTTCCCAATAAGACCATATGACTTTCTTTGACATGCCTGAAGGATTTTGTGTGTCCTAAATAGCATTTTTAAGGAGCTTCGTGAGATCTAGGCGACATTTCCTGGTACAATCACATGTATTTGGATGCCTCATGCAAAGTGCATGAGGGCCATCAAATGTGTCTTTCGTTTATGTCTTCTCCTTTTAATCTTTGTTCTAGAATTTTTATTGTGAGTGCCTTAGGTTTTTTTCAATATCATTTTATCTTAAGTCTTTAATTATCTGGTGGATATGCGGTATGTTCTTCTCCCACCTTGCTAGCAGTCCTTCACATGGTCTATGAATGATAATGTGAAGTACCATATGTATGGAGAATGATTGATTTGGTTTTTCGCTAGTATATTAATTGATGAAATACTTACCAGTCATGAGATCAACCACTGCAAGAAGACTTCTCTAGCCCATGTGCCTGATATTCTAGAGGCCAAGATTTCAATCAGCTCAAGTTCCATTTTTTCATGTTGGGGTGGGGAATATATAGGCATCACCACCCTGGTTGTTTGGTACTTTCTGTAGTTTATCTAGCATAAATATAGGATGGAGTCAGTGAAAGGCTATGGTGCCATGAGGCTTCCTGAGTCTCTTCCATGGACATCTCTGAGGGAATCGCCTGATTTTCAGCCATCTCAAGTCCCTCTCATCAACACCTACATTATTAGATTATTTTAAATTAATAGGGACTCGTTTGATCACCTGAATGTGTTGAAGGACTTTCTTATTGTCACATTGACATGGAAAAGGGACTTCAAGAGATCTAAGTTCTTATTGAAAGGAATCCACAAGATGCTTGATTACATTTCTGGGGATTTCTGTGAGATAAAGATGGTTTTTCTATGGTCTCATGGGACGACAAGATAGACTTCCTTAAACTTGTATTGAGTGTTTTATGACCGTGAGTGCCTTCCACATCCTCCCTATTTTATCACCCTTTTATGTAACAAAGGTTGGGAGTCATACGAAATTGCATGAATAATTTCAAGGACAATTACTCTATTTTTTATGATAAATCATGTGCCTAATATGGGCCATATGGAGCTGCACGAGAATTTTATGGAAAATTATTTTTGTTTCCCCCCATAGTTCCAAAGGGAAGAATATAGACTCTCAGAAATATCTAAGGATTTTTGTGAAACAAGTCTGACAAGCCTAAGGGACTTCACGAGATGAGGTGGAAATGTTATCAGGGAATCAGGGCATCTTGGGAATCTCTAGGGGCATGCCACAAGTCTTTCAGTGACCATGAGTAGCTCCTCCATCCTCCCTTTTTATCTCATTTTTTTTATTTCACAAAGGCTTAGAGGTCTTGAAAATTTTCTTAGATATTTTCAAGAATAATTACCCTTCTAATCAATGATAATTCTTATGAACATTATGAACACTAGGGGATTCCACATTTCGGGCATCCCTCCTCCCATTTTCAGAGGTTTTTTTAAGTTGGTTTGCTCTGTGCTTGTCTCGGGAAACCCATATGGCCTAGAAGAACTCATCTAGCTACCACTTGCATAGTTACTGGTTCTCCAGACCACCTTTGAAAAAGTATAGGGACACTTTAAAAAGGGTGATCTATGGGATCCTCCATAGGTTATGCGATGTGCATGGAGACTTCCCGTCTCCTTATAATGGTCACACGATCGTGAGTCTCTTAAGGGTTCTCGTGATCTGTGGGTCTCAACAACCTTCCTCTTACTTCTATTTTGTGAAGTAAATAATAACCACATTTTGGTATTTCATCCCTTGTGAATTTTTTATGCTTATTTGGTGGGAATCAACAACCTCCATTCCGATTCATGGATCCCACAACATCGCCCCTCCTCTCCCAAGCCACAGCACCACCCAAGCCATGTAGAACTAGGGATACCTCCCTCTTCATCCTCCACATCTGAGGCCTCCACATTGGAAATCACATCAGGGAATATCACTTATGTGGTCTCCAAAATCCATTAAAATACTTTCACTCCACAGATCAAGCCACCGCCATGTTCTAGAAAACCCGATCGTTGCCATCTTCCTCCTTCCCAAATCCTAGCCGGACCACTTGAGATCCACTTCCACACTCCAGGCCGTGTCTTCACTACTTAAGCACCTCGTTATCCCTTTAACATGGATCTAGACTGACTGAGGGCCAATGTTAATTTGTTAGTATTCAAAATAGGTTCATGAGTTGTACTAGGTGGCTCGTTAGGCCATAGGTCTGTGTGTGTTCATAGTGTAACTGGTGTTGATCCTCGGAATTCATCTCAAACATTGGGAAGGAACTTTTTTTTGATATACCATTTAGTCACCGCATCATGTAATCGATGTGGGATACAAATATGTTTTAACTATTAATCAGAGTAAAAAACTCATATATGAGATTGTCCATCAGATTAAATCCTCACTAGCAATCCGATACTTTTTATTTATCCCACATTTCATTTATTTTTCCCTTGCATTTACTTTTGGAATTATATTGTATTCTACCTTCTGTCATCGATGTTCTTCATCATGCTGGTTCATTTGTTTCATCTTTCTTACATCTTTCACTTGCACTACAAGTTTTGACTATGTTGGTTGTACTAGTTCAATGTCTCTTATTCTCACATCTTCATTTGAGTATCAATTTTATGTAGACTTCATATTCTCCTTCTCCAAACTTCTATCTTTTCTCTGTTCTACTCAGTTTTTTACAGTGTTCACAATATCCACTATTTGATGAGTTTGAAGCCTCCTTTTATGGTTTAGTGATGGTGACACCTTTAATCATCAATAGTGGATCATATTTTTTATACACCATTTTTTTTAATATGGTTCATATTTTACCCATTGTTACACTCAACATGTTGATGAAATTCCAAGAATTTCAGTGACACAACAAGTTTATAGATGAAGAAAATAAAATAGAAAAAGAAGAAGAAGAAGAAAATGGGAATAACAATTTATGTGGTTTGGGAATAATCTATACTACTTCCAAAAGTAATTAGAAATATAAATATGATGGAAACACAAATTACATGGAGTTTTTAATGTTTTTAATCACACAAATCCCTAGTTTGAAATTAGATAATAATGAGGATGAAGTAATGTTCTACCAACCAGAAAAAAAGTATGATGTGCTATAGTAGAAGGTGGATAGAAATCTGCACTGCTATAGTGTTGTGGCTAACCAAGTCCAAGATGCTATAGTGGCCAGTGGAAATAAGTCTAAAGAGATACAATACCACTATATCCAATGTTCAGGAAGCTACTATAGACATTCCAATTTCCTCACCCCTACAGTTCTCTATCAGTGTCATCTAGTCAACTCTGCTATATTCTGTCAAAGTTGTTGTAGTTCCCCAAAATTTGGGTTGAGGGTTAAAGGCCCCAAAACTGTACAATTAGGGGTGTGTTACCCCTTGAAACCCCCAATGAGCTCATCAAGGAGCTTAACTTGTGAGATTTGCATCTTGATGTACAATATGGGTCACAAGCATTCAGCCAAACATTATCCAAAATGGATCAGGCTACACCAATCCAACACAACATAGGGTTATTTTTCTACCCTTTTTTAGACTTCAATGGAGGTTATTTCTTACCCTTTATTATAAATCAATGATGGGTCATTTTTACCCACTATCAGACATCAATGGTGGGCCATTTTACCGACTATCAAACATCAACAGAGGGTCAATTTTACCCTTCATTAAACATAAATAGAGGGTAATTTTTTACCCTTTGTTAGTCATCAGTGGTGGATATTTTTCATCCTCTGGTTGTTATTTCTTTTTATTGTACAGATCTTGGAAGGATCTACTTCAATATCTAATAGGATCTCTTCCTCCTTCCATCAGGTGTTGTAGAATTGTTTCCTTTTGTTTGAAGTTATTTTCATTAGTGGAAAAAATAAGCTACTGATCTCTATTTTCAGTGGTGTAAAAATAAGTTATCGCTCTTTGTTTTTCTACCATTGGTCACCAAAAGAGGTTCAATCTACTGCCAACTTTTTTAATCCTTTATTAGTTAAAATTTTTCCTTTTCTAAAACTTTTATTCATTATTTTTAATTTTTGTTTTAAAATAATTTCTTTCTTAAAATTTTTATTATTTTATGTTGAAATAAAATTGTACAGTGTGTAAAAAATATATTTAGCATTATTTTATATTCACATTTTCTTGAAAATTAAAATTCATGTGATGCCTTGTTTTTACAAATTTTTGATGTCTTTACAATCTACAAGTTATATTTTATTTCTATTGTTTTATTATTATGTATTGTTTACAATTTTTTATATTTAACATATTAATTATTTTATGTTAATATTTCATGAATAAATATAAATAATTTTTGTTCTATATTATTCAAAGTGACTTTAAAAAAATAGGTAATAATCATATTATTTTATTATTATTCTCTAATAAGTTTCTTGCAGATATTGGACACAGACACACTCATAGAGGATCTTTTTTTAATGATCTGGGAGACTTATTCAAGGAATATAAATAATATTAGTGAATCTTATTTTGTTAGATTACAAATGATACATCTTCAACAATTTCTTACTACTCTCAAAAGTTCAATGACTTTTTTGACTTTTATAATTAGGTTGTGATCACATTAGGACTTCAACTTTGACATTGTTCCAATCATGTGATCAATGATAATAAAGCTTCAACATCTTTGACATTTTTGATCGCCTTCTAATTTCCCTGTATTTGATTTATTTGTGTAATATTTTTCTTTCAATTTTTAATTCTTTATGTTTGGTTTATGATTTTCCCCATCAAAATAAATTCTTTATTTCTCTGGTTATTCCACCATATAAAAGGAAGTCTGGGTTGTGAATCCCAATCAAAGGTTAGGTAAATATACTAGGTTGGTCTTCTTTAAAAATGGGGTTGTGCCTTTGGGTTTTTTAAAAGATAGGGTCTGTAATAAGGTTCTCACACCATTAAAAGTGAGGTTCTTAGTGGGTTACAATCTCATTGAGGGGTATATGAGGTTGATGAGTGTACTAGGATCTTTGTGATCTAAACCACTATAAATCCTTTTATTATTTCATTTTATTTTCACTATAACTCTTTTTGAGAACACTTCACTCACTACTGATTTATATTTTATAAACTTTTATTGTTTTTGTCTTTAAATTTTAAAAAGACTATTCACCCCCATAAAGTCATTATATCCATCACTAGGGATCTAAAAATTATTATGATAGACTTATTTGTGATAGTTTAGTATTTCTAGTGCTTATTTTTAACTATGTTCTAACCCATTATCCTAGACTTAACAATCTAAGGAGGAAAAGAAAATATTTCTTTTACGATGGAAGGTGTCAATGGTAATGACTATTGTATTCCACAAAACCCCCATTCTTTAATGGGAGTGACTATGATTACTGTCAATATTGAATGGAATTGTTGTAATGACCCAATGTTTTATCTATAGAAATTCCCTTCTTATAATTATTTTATATGGTATAAGCACATATCTAAGAAATTACAAGCTTTATAAATTATGAATAAATAAAATAAGAAACGTTTTTAGAAGTTAAGGAACCTATACTGATGAAATAGTAACCTGACCTTCAAAATTATTATGACTCTTATGAATAGTGAATCAGCCAATTGAATAGTAACATCACCAATGAAATTTTAAATAAAATTTATCCATATTATAAGTGAAAATATGATATAATTATTTCATAGTATATGTAAATAAATATTTTAAAACTTATTAATTAATTGCTGGTATTTTTATATGTTATAAATATTTAATTACAATTTTATGACTAATTTAGGAATTTAAAAGAAGATTTATTTTCATAAAATTTATTCATAAATTATTTTTTTTGATGTATTATGATTATAAGATAATTTAATGTGACCTTAAATAAAATTTTCAAAGTGTTAGAAATGTAGTTTTAATTTTAAAAAATGTATTTTATAGATAAATATTTATTTGAATTAAAAATTAAATTTTTCATATTTAGAAAATTATTTTCATAAAATGGAGTTCAATTTTAAATTATTCACATAGAAAAATGGTTAGGGTGATTTTTTGGTATTTTTCTAAAATACTAGAATTTTTGGGGAATAATAAATTACTAGTAATTTACAGTATTTGTAAATAAATGAATTTTTTAGTCATGCTTGAGTCATGAATGATGTAAGTGACCATTTTTTCGAATTAAAATGAAAAACTTACTATATTTAGCCTCAAGAATCAGCACTATTGTTTTTCTTGAGAAAAATAATAAAATATTGAATAAAATAATGAGAACCCCCTCCCCCCCATCCACTATAAATATCACCCATCGCCAAATATTCTCGTTGCACATCTCAATCCTTTAGAATTGATTATATTCTTCCCAATACTCTTCCCAAACCTCTACCCCAATTCCAAGAGTTTTTGGTCTTCACAAAATTCCAAAACCAATTCCGTAAGGAGGTTCTCAAGATAGAATCAAGAGGTAAAACCCTCTTCCATTTTATTTCAATTTCTTTTTCATATTCCTTTATTTTCTTATATTATCCTCACATACCCTTGTAAAATTGGCATAAAAACACCAGTATATCATATTTTCTATAATTTTATCATGTTTATGGAATAATTCTTCATCAAATCTCTTCTCCTCTCTCTTTTATTTTAAGAATGAAAACATCATCTGTGAGGTGTCGATCTACCACCTTTGTGGATGACATGATTTCATCTTTCAATTTCACCTTAAAAAATGGTCATGGAAAATTTTTTATGGTTGAACCAGATTATATTATATGTATTATATCTTATTTAAAATTTTGGAATCATTTTTTACACATGATATTAATTTATAAAACAAAATGAGTTCGTTATGATCAATACAATTATAAATTAATCTAAACGATTATATTTAATGATTTATCAAATGAATCATCCTTAATCCTAGAAAAAATGGTATTTAAATATTATATAATTTCATTAATAACATATAATTATTTTTCTAGAAAACTATCCTCAGTTTACATGTTTTTCCATACACATATACAAGTAAATCGATCTTGAAAACCAAAGAAACTCACGCTTCCAAGCGATGAAATTGAATTTCATAACCCACCAAAAGGGAAATAAATGAACTTAATAAAATTATAAAAATTATAATTAATTTATAAATGGTTTTTATCTTATTAATTAATGAATATAATTTTATTATTCAGGACATTAAGATCAAGTGTAGAATCGTTTCGAAAATAAGATAAGGGATTCTACCCGAACCCCCCATTATTCCTTCAGGTTATCCTTTCTCTCTTTTTACCCAAATGAAATTATATTTTTTATGTACATATTATATATGATTTTATATATGTTCCAAAATCATTTATCAAGGTCCATTCATCCTTCTTTTTAGAGATATACATGTTTTTCAAAGGTTCCCTACATAATTCGTCCTGATAAGAAAGCCTGGTTTAAGGGAACTTCCTAAATTCTTACCCATTTTAAAGTGTGATCCATAATCTATTATAAGCCACAATTATTTTTCTAAAATAACTGTTTTTATCATGGAAGATTACATTCATTTTATTCTGGTCTTATACAAACAATTATGTGTTTTCTAATTAAATGAATCTTAAAAATTTTCCCTTAAACCGTACTAAAATGTTTTATTTATAAAGTTTCTTAAAAATTTAGTTTGACATCACTTATCATGATATATTCCTATATTACATTATTAATTTCAATGTATGATTTAATTACTTTATTTAATTGACACATTTATGATACACCCTTTTATTTTTCTTTTGAAATGATTATGATACCCAATTGTTTTCATGGGTAAGCCTTATGTTTATGTTTGATTACTTATGTATTATTATTTATTTGGAAATAATATTCATGAAAATGTTATTATGGGTGCACCTAGATATAACTCCAATTAATTGGGTAATTTTTATTTTCATGAGATGTTATGTGTGATGGTCTTGGTGGTCAGCCTTGACTCATGTTACATGTACAACGGTCTTGGCTGTTAGCCTTGACTCATACCCCTTTATGTGGAAAAAGCCTTGACTCATGCTCCTCTATGTGAAAAAAGATTTTACTTGTACTAAAGTCATGTTTTATGTTTCTACCACATTACTATGAATTCATTATTTTATAATTACATGTTATGATTCCTTATGTTTAATCACATTACATGCCTTTTTATATCATTATGTTATGATTTCTAACCCATGTGCTAAACTTTATTTTAATTTTTATTCCCTTACTGGGATTTTTGGATCAACCCTTTATTTATGTTATCACTAGGTTATCTTATGCAGATTTAATGACTCAAAGGATGTTTTGAGCTCATAATGGATGATAAATAAAGAAATGTTTTATTCAGTCCCATGTTTTCAGTTCTATGTACCTAGTCTTCCAATACACTAGATTTTGTGATCTTTGGATTCTAATTTGATGTTTAATTATGGTTAAAATCATGTAATGATATGTGTAAATGTATAGGGTCTCTATAGTTGGTATTGGAGGAAAATATTATTTATTTTTGAGACTAAGAATATATCACTTTAGTAACAACCCTAGGGATAAGAATAAGTATGAGAAAACATCCATAAATTTTGGTATGTATAGAGTAAGTGGTTAATTAAGAAGATACATCACTATCTAGGTACTAAAAGTGAATGTGGTTCTTGAATAGATGTACCTTGGGGTAAATACTCTAACAAGGTGTTTTGGGCCTGACTTGTGGTAACCCGGTACACAACAATGGGTCTTGTTGTGCATCTAGTTTGACACTACCGGGGGATATGCTATGGTAAATTAAAAAGATCATTACAAACTATTATTAAGGGAACAAAAAATTCCAATAATAGAATATGTTAGGAAACAAATCTTGGATAACCTATATTAAAACCAAGGAAATCATATGTTAGGATATATTTTTTCTTTAAGAGTTTATCCTTTCATGTTTAAAGTTTTCTTTGTATGATTATTAGATAAGTATTCACGCCCCTTAATCACACCTTATTTTACTTAGTTAATGGTGGTAAATAGAAGAACATTTTCCAAGAATCAATGTGATAGGCAATGTGATGATTACCCTAATTATATGAAAAATATGATGTAAACGAGTGCTCAAAACATTATGATAGTACTTTCTCAACTGGATCAAGTTATGAATAATAACTTGAATTACATGTGAAACCCTCCTTATCATAGATAAATAAAGTTGTCATTGAATCATTCATATAGAAAAGGCCTCCCATGTTTAGTGTATCTTCTGATCCCCTCCTCACAAAACAATGGATTAACTATATTGAGAATATATTCTCTATCCTTTAGTGCTTAGAAGAAAAGAAAGTTGTGCTGGGAGCCTATCGTTTTTATGGGGAAGCTAATCAGTGGTGGAAACTGATCAAGAAAAAAAGTATAAGGAGGAAATTGATTCTATTTAAAGGGAAGATTTCATGAAAATATTTTTCATTAAATATTTTCCCCAAACCCTTCATCTCAAGATGGAAAGAGAGTTCCTTGAACTTAAGCAGAAGGAAGATGAGTCTATTGTGGAGTATGAAGTAAAAATTACAAGGCTTGAAAGTTATGCCTTTGGCT
The DNA here is from genome assembly GCA_963277665.1 of Viscum album. Lineage (NCBI taxonomy): Eukaryota > Viridiplantae > Streptophyta > Magnoliopsida > Santalales > Viscaceae > Viscum > Viscum album. The sequence goes on along the minus strand of OY728133.1, from coordinate 1,945,511,997 downwards.
TTGTCATGAATACCAAAATCAAGGTGGTTCACTTCTTTAGTAGTCTAAATATGAGTCTATGAAAAGCATTGGTGATTCAAGACTTCAACAGTTATGAGGATATTTTCCATTGTTCCGTAAAGGTTGAAATAGATATTGGAGATTGAATATGGGTGTATATGCAAATAAACCCCATGATGGAAAGAATACCAAATATCCCACATGTCAAAATTGTGGGAAGAAGCATCCTGGGAACTGTCTTAAGGGAATAAGGAAATGCTTCAAATGTGGTAGAATGGGGCATTGATACATGTATTTCATGCACATATTTTTGAGTAGTTTAATTTATTTATTTTGTAATTTATTTAATTATCTTACCAAAAATGGAATTTATTTTATTTTTTATGTTTTTTGGCAGGAAACAATGAATTTTTAAAAAGGGAATGAAAAGTGTAAGAAAAATGATTCAAACAATCCTTCACATTGTGAGCGAAGCGAAGTGGCGCGACATCACATTTTTTATAATGAAGTGAAGCTTGAAATAGAAGAAAAATTCATTACATGTTGTTTACCTTTAGTACATGTTGTGACCATTTCAAGTGAAGTAGAACCATGAAGGACAAGTCGTGGCATGAATACGCACTGTGAACTTCAAGTACACGTCATGTACCACCAATACACGATGTAACGACAGTCAAACCAACATACGAGACTTTAGTGGATTCAACGTGATGTAGGAAAAGGCAGATATAAGGTACACGTCATGAACCCCAAGTACACATCATTTAGGGGTTGACTCGTAGAGAAAAATTAGGGAACATAGGTTGTGGGTTTTAGACAATTTCGGCTATAAAAAGAGGCCTTCGGCCACCCATCGAAGCATGATGGGATGAGCAGAAGTCTAATAAACACTAGAGGATAAATGAGTGACGATCTAGAGCACTTATTCACCTCCTTTATTCCTTGGTTACCCAAGATGCTTTCTCGCAACATGAGTGAGTAGTCTCTCTAGGGCCTAGTGATGTGATTTTTAGGGTGGGTGATACGAGGGATTATTTTCTATATTTTATTCAAGTTTTTGGATTTATGTAACTCATTATTTCAATTCCAATTCATTTTCTTTTCATATTTCATGACCATTGTGTGTGATTTGAGGTGTATCATTTTGTTGCATCAATTAATTATCCTACTTTTCCCAAAAAAATTCGTGCAACTTAGGTTAGTTAAGTTTAAACATGGTTATGGGGTGCCTATTTCTCTATTTTCACCAAGTATATGACCATTCCAAAAGTTTGATTATAGGACTAGGATGAGATACTAAGACCAAGGATCCTTGTTGACCCAATTATGACACCAAAACTAAACAAACTGATATCAATTGAATCCCTAGCACACAAACCTAAAAATACATGAACCTAACATGCCTCCCATCTTGATTCAAAATCCCAATATTTACTACTATTGTTCCCCTTTTCACGCAAACAACAAATAAATTGAATTTAAATTTGATAATTAATTTATAACATATTAATATTCCTTGTGGGTTAGACACTCGGACTTACCATGTACTAAAGTATTGAGTTAGAATTTTTTCAGTTTTACAATTCTTTTTGCATTGCACTGTAGGGAAATAACGACGCCCTGTGGGAATGTCCGGAATCTGGATAAGAACTGTCGAAGGGATATGAACAATTACACTAATGTAGAAGAAGAAAGTAAGGTTTAGATCAACACTCAGCATGTAGTGTAGTGTTTCAACTACAAGAAACATGGGAATTTTTCAAACCAATTCCCTAAATCTAGGGTTTTCAGAAGTAATCAACAAAAACCTCCAAGGAAACAATGAAGGTCTTATGCTACCACTACTACTGATGTGGTGCCGGAAAATGATGTGGTGATAGGTAATATAGTTATTCATTAAATAATAGTTAATATACTATTTGATTCTGGTTCTACACATTATTTTATATCTTACAAGTTAAGTAGAACTATTCAAACACCACCTCAAAATTCAAAGATTGAGTTATCTATGAAAATAGCTAATGGAGAAATTATTGCATCAAAAGAACATAACTACTACCCAATTAATTTTTATGGATTGAACCTCCCATAAAATATTGTCTTACTTTCTTTGGTGGAATTTGATGTTATTTTGGTCATATGTTGGCTATCTTTATACAAATCCAACATCAATGGTCAGGAAACGGAGATCACTCCTCACATCCTGAAGCATACTCCAATTATTTACAAGTGTAATGATAAAGATGAATATTTTTCAGAACCATCATCTTAGGTGTGGATATTACTGACTTATGAGCGATTATATCTCCCTCAAATGATTTAGATAAATGAGATGATCATGATCGAAGATATGCCCATCGTGAGGGATTACACTGATGTATTCCCTTAAGTATTGTCTGGTCTTTCACCAAAACAAGAGGTTGAGTTCTCAATTTAATATATTCATGGTTCTTTGACTGTATCAAATACACCTTATATCATGGAAACCATTATGCTGGAAGAACTAAAGAAGCAGTTACAAGAGAATTTGGATAAGGGTTTTATATTCCCGAGTGTTTTATCATGGGGTGCAGCAGTCCTATTCATCAAGAAGAAGGATGGATCAATGTGCATATACATCGATTATCGTGATATCAATAAAATAATGATAAAGAACAATTTTCCCCTTGCTCAGATAGATGAATGGTTCAATCAACTACTTGGGGCCATTTATTTCTCTAAGGTGGACCTTCAGTTAGGATATCACCAATTAAAGGTGATGAAAGAAGATATTCCCAATACTTCCTTTAGAGTGAGGTATGGTCACTATAAGTTCATAGTGATTCCATTTTTATTCAATAATTCTCCAATAATTTTCATGTATTTAATGAATAGAGTCTTTAGAGATTACCTTGGAAAATTTTTGGTAGTCTTTATCGATGATATTTTTGATATACTCCAAGAGAAAGGAGGAACATGAGGATCATTTTAATATTGTTTTGATGAATTTACGAAGGGAGAAACTATATGAAAGTATATTAAATGTCAGTTATGGATAAATAAATTATCATTATTGGGGCATGTTATCACCAACAAAGGAATATTTTTTAACCCTTCCAAGATAAAGGTAATCGAAGAGTGGCTCAGGCGAACATCTGTAATAGAGATCCACAACTTTCCTAGTCCAGCTAGGTATTACCAAAAATTTGTGAACAACCTCTCAAAATTTTGAAACCCATTAACCAAGATAAAATAGAAGGGAGTGAATTTTTTCTAGACTCAAGAATGTGAGGAAAGCTTTAAGGAGATCAAAAGGAGGCTTATGACTACACTAGTACTCATAGTCCCAAAGAGTTGAGAACTTTTTGTGGTATACAGTGATGCTTAAAAGAAAGGATTAGGTTGTGTAATAATGAAAAATGATAAAGTTATAGCCTAAATCTCAAGGAAGTTGAAAATTCATGAGTGAAACTATCCTACACATGATCTGAAGTTGGTGGCAGTGATCATAAAATTGAAAATATGGAAGCATTATCCTTATGGGGAGAAGTGTGAGATATATATTGATCACAAGAGTCTGAAATATATATTCACATAGAAAAAGATAAATATGTTCCATCGAAGATGGTTAGATTTCATCAAGGATTACGACTACTCAATCCACTACCATCCTAGTAAGGCAAATAAGGTGGAAGATTCTCTAAGTAGAAAGGATCCGACATCTTTATCAATGATGAGAATTGAGAAGGATCCAATATTATTAGACTTAAAAAGGATGTACATGAAAATAATTAAGGGAGGAACATCTTCAATACTTTCTCAAATGATTTCTCAACTATCCCTTGTAGAAAAAATAAAGGATGCTCAAATAAATGATGTGGAAATTTAGAAAAGGGTGGAAGCTCTCCGAAATGGTAAATCCTCTGAGTACAAGATCAGTGAGGATGGAGTCAGAAGATTTGGGTTAGGAATATTTGTACCATAAAATCTAGATATAAAGAAAGATCTTTTGAATGATGCACTTAGATCAACCTTCTCTATTCACCCAAGGAGAACAAAGATGTATCAAGATTTCTGGGAAAACTTTTGGTGGGATAATATGAAAAAGGAGATTGCTGAATTTACATCAAAGTGCCCAGTATATTAGAAAGTGAAGGATGAAATGAAAAATTATAAAGTGATGATGCAACCATTACCCATACAAAAATGGAAATGGGGAAAATCACTATGGACTTTGTCATTGGACTTCCAAAGACATTCAGAGGAAATAATTCTATATGGGGTTTTGTGGATAATCTTACAATGATAGCTCACTTTATCATAATTCAAGAGGAATTATCATTGGATAAATTTGCATGGATATGCATAAAAAAGTGGTAAGGGTGTATATAGTACCACTATCTACTGTATCCGATTGAGATTTGAGATTCACCTCCATGTTCTGGAAGAGTCTCCAACATGCTCTAAGCACTAAGCTGAACTTCAGTACGACCTATCATCCTGAAATTGGTGGCCAATCTAAGTGGACTATTTAGACACTAGAGGACATGCTGAGAACATGTTCCATAGACTTCCAAGTATAATTGTACCAACATCTGCCTCTAGTTGAATTCTCCTATAATAATAGTTTCCACTTGAGCATCCAAATTGCTCCATATGAAGCCCTTTATGGGAAAAGATGTAGAACACTAACATGTTGGGATGAGGTTGATGAACATGAGATGCTAGGAACTGAAATGGTTAAATAAATGGTGGAGATAGTGAAAACCATTCAGCAACACATCATTTTATCCCAAAGTCGATAAAAGAGTTATGGATACAATCATTGATGAGACCTCGAGTTTAAGGTTAGAGACATGGTATTCCTTAGCATATCTCTATGGAAGAGGATCATGAGATTCAGGAATAAAGGGAATATAAGTCCTAGGTACATCAGACCATTCAAGATCCTTAATCATGTTGGAGTTGTGTCTAATCGACTAGCACTTACCCTAACCTAGTCTCAAGTACATGATATATTCCATATATCCCTCTTAAGGAAGTATATGCCAGATCCTTCACATGTACTAACTTTCAAGGTGGTAAAGTTTTAGAGTGATCTTTCTTATGAGGAGGAGCTAGTGAAAATCTTGGATCATAGAGATTATGTTATACGCAACAAGACCACTAACCTAGTAAAAGTACTTTGGAGGAAATTTAAGTATGAAGAGGAAATATGGGAACCCAAGAAAGCGATGAAAGAGAAATACCCAAACATGTTTTGAACATAGAATATAAAACAAAATTTTGAGGGTGAAATATCTTAAGGGGGAATAATGTAATAAAACAAAGTATTATCTATAGAAATTCCATTATTATAATTAAGTCATATGGTATAAACAAATAGACAACATAATATAAGGTTTATAAATGATGAACTAATGAAATATGAAGCATTTCTAGAAGTTAAGGAACATATATCGATGAAATAGTAACTTGACCTTTCGAATAGTAATGTGACCCTTATGAATAGTAAAATGGTCAATTGAATAGTAACCTCACCAATGAAAGTATAAATAAAATTTACCCATCTTATAAGTGATAACATAATATAATATTATCACAGTATAAGTAAATAAATATTTTAAAAATTATTAATTAAATGTGGTATTTTTATAAGTCATAAATATTTAATTATAATTTTATGAAAAATTTAATAATTTAAAAGAAAATATAATTTCATAAAATTTATTAAAAAAATATTGTTTATATGTCTTATGATTATAAGATAATTTTATGAGACCTTAATAAATTTTTAAAAATGTTAGAAAAGCAGTTTTAATTTCAAAATTTGTATTTTCCAAGTAAATAATGATTTTAATTAAAGATTAAATTTATCATATTTAGAAAATTATTTTCATAAAATGGAGTCTGATTTTGAATTATACACATCAAAAAATGGTTAGGGTTAATTTTTTGTATTTTTCTAAAATACTTGAATTTTTGTGAACATAGAAATACAGTAATTTTCAATATATATAAATAAATGAATTTTTGAGCCATTCTTGAGTCATGGATGATTTAAGTGACCATTTTTTCTAATTCACATGAACAAATTACTTTATTTAAACTCAGTAATCATCATCATTTCTTATCTTGAGCAAAATAATAAAATATTGAATAAAATAATGAGAAAACAACCCCCTCATCCCCTATAAATACCACCTATTCTCCTCAAACCTCTCAAGCCTTGAACCTTATCTATATTCTTCCAAGTACTCTTCCCAAACTCTTTCCCCATGTCTAGGAGATTTTTTCATAACAAAATACTGAAACCAATTCTTTAAGGAGGTTCTCAAGAATAAAGAATGAAGAGGTAAAACCCTCTTCTATTTTCATTCAATTTCTTTTTCAAGTTACTTTATTTTATTCTCTTATCCTCACATACCCATGTCCAAGTGGAATTAAAACACAATTATCTCATATATACTAGAATTTTATCATGTTTATGGAATAATTATTCATCAAATAACTTTTCCACTCTCTTTTATTTTAAGAATGAAAACATCAGCTGTGAGGTGTTAATATACCACCTTCATGGATGATGTGCTTTCATCTTTCAATTTCACCTTTAATTATGGTCATGAAACAATTTTTATGCTTAAAAATATTATATTATATTTATTATATTCTATTTAATGTTATAGAATCATTTTGTACACCTAATATTAATTTATAAAACAAAATGAGTTCGTTGTGATCAAAAAACACAAAATCAATCTAAATGTTTATCATTAATGATTTATCAAAATAATATTTTTCATTATTAGAAAAAAATGGTATTTTAATATTATATAATTTCATTAACAACATATAAGTTTAGTTCTGGACAACTATCATCATTCTACATGTTTTTCCATACACATATACAAGTAAACCGATCATGAAAACCAAGGAAACTCACACTTTTGAATGATGAAATTGAATTTCATAACCCAAAAAAGGGACATAAATGAACTTAATAAAATTATACCAAATAAAATAAATTTATAAATGGGTTTTTACTTATTAATTAATAAATCTTATTTTATTATTCAGGACATTAAGATTAAGTGTAGAATCGTTTCAAACATAAGGTAAGGGATTCCACCTGAACCCCCATTATTCTTTTGGGTTATTATTTCCCAATATTTATAATGTATCAAGGTCCATTCATCATTATTTTTGGGGATATAGATGTTTTTAAATGGTTCCCTACATAATTCTTTGCAATAAGAAATCCCGGTTTAAGAAAAATTCCTGAATTCTTACCCATTTTAAAGTGTGATCCATAATCTATTTTAAGCCCCCAAAATTTGACTAAAATCACTAATTTTATCATGGAAGACTACTTTGGTTCAATTATGGTTTTATACAAACAATTATTCCTTTTCCATTTTAAAAAAATCATGAATGTTTTCCCTTAAACCGTACTAAAATGTTTTACTTCTATAGTTTTAAAACTTCATTTTGACATCACTTATAATAATATATTCCTATATTACTTTATGAATGTCCATGTATTATTTGATTCCTTTCTTTCATGGAAAAATTTATTATACTACCATTTATTATGGTTTTTACATGATTATGATATCTAATTATTTCCTTTGGTAACCATTATTTTTATGTTTGCCTACCTGATTGGCCCAAAGGCCTTAAATTTTTATAATTTTTTATAAAACCCATTTTAAGGGAACCCTTACATGGCCCGTAGTCTTAGTGAAAATTACATGAACCAAATTTCTTAGAGTAAATCATCTCAAACAAACAACTTATAACTACCCCTCCCCATCATATATTGCGATGTCAGCTCTCCACCTTGGCTTGGCTAGTTGGCTAGACTTCCTATGCAGAGATGCATAGGCCTGGTACCGATGGAAATTCCATAACCTCTCATTATTCCATGTTTGATCAGATCTTCTCTAGTGAATTATATACCCTTATGTTTATGTTTTATTACTTATGTATGATTCTTTATGTGGAAAGCATATTCATTAACATGTTATGATGGGTTCACCCAGATGGTGCTTCAATGCATTGGGTAATGTTTAGTATCACTATATGTTATGTGTGACGGTCTTGGTGGTTAGCATTGACTCATGCTCCATGTGTAAAAATCTTGGTGGTTAGCCTTGACTCATGCTCCTTTATATGCAACAAGACTTGACTCATTCTCTTCTATGTGAAATGAGTCTTGAATAGTGTTAAATGCATGATTCATGTTGCTTCCAAATTACTATGAATTCATGATTTTATGATCCCATGTTATGATTCCTTATGTTTAATCATGTTCCATGCTTTTTTATATCATCATGTTATGCTTTCTAACCCATGTGCTAAGCTTTATTTCAATGTTTATTCCCTTTTTGGGATTTTTAGCTCATCCCTTTATTTATGTTATCCTCAGGTTATCCTATATAGATGTAAGGGATAAAAGTATGTTAGTAGCTCATAATGGATGATAAATAAAAAATGTTTTATTTAGTTCCATGTTTTTAGTTTTATGTACCCAGTATTCCAAGACACTTGACTTTATGATCCTTGGCTTGTTATTTGATGTTTAATAATGATTAAAATAATGTAATGATATCTGTAAAAGGATATGGCCACTCTAATTATACTTGAAAAAAATGAGTGTGGATCACTAAAGTATCATGGATAATCCATATGAGCGACCCAAATTGAATCATGAGACATTAGTAGGCAATGACATGGTAAAATATGTTCTGAATTATAAATTTAAAAAAAATGTATTATGATATATGTAGAAGTGTCTATAGACACGTTTTATCTTGTAATATATCCCATGATATATGTAGGATACTTCAAGTGAAACATTACAGGACTAAAAAAGTTTAAAATAACTAAACTAGAAATGCCTCAAGGAGAATACAAGGGCATTAAGATGGGAGATGAAGAATATGTAAAACAGATGTTCAATTGATTCAAAAGTATAACCAATGGTATGAGTTCTCTTGGAGAATTATTGGTAAAAAAACTCAAGTTAAATGAGTACTGAGATACATTCCAAAAATATGGCATTCAAAGAAGGTTTCCATCAATGAGAGTAGTAATTTTAAGGAGTATACTCCATATAAACTAATAGTCTCTCTACTGTAGTATGAGTTAGAATTGAAAAATATTAATGATAAAGAGTATACTAAAATAAAATTTATTGATTTTAAATCTAATGTTATTTATACATCCAATTCCTCTGAATCTGAGTTCTATGAAAGTGCCAAGGTGATAACTCACTTCAATAATAAGTTTTTCATGTTCATGAAAAATAGGTGGAAAGAGGTAGTGGAAGTCCATAAAGGACTATAAGAAATATAATATCAATAAAAATAATGATATTTTAGAATTAACCTATTATGATTTTTGGAAGAAAGGTCATATAAGGACTGATTTCCTTAAACTCAAGCATCCAAAGAAATAAAAATATAAAGGAATGAAGGAAAAAAGATTTTTTGGAGGATAAAACTATTTAGATACTTCTGAATCAAGTGGTGATTCTCGAAGTGAATAGGAAATAAAGGCTCCTTCCCTAATGGGTATTAAATTTGAGGTAAATTATTAAATATTTTCTCAGTTAATAACTTCTTAAAATTTTGATTAAAATGATTTATATGTAATTGAAAATAAAATTGTTTCTGATTCATGTTCTGATTTGACTTTATAAATTTTAAAGTTAAGTAACTACTCAAAGAAAATATAGATTTAAAGAATGATGGAACTAGAATAATTGAAAACTATAATTACTTTAAAATTAATAATAATAAGTTGACTAAAAAATGATAAAATGAAAATCAAATGTGAAAATATGTAAAATTTTATTTCTCATAATGATAAATATAAAGACGATTTTAATTTAGATTTGTATAAACTAATAGGAAAATGAAAGGATTAAAAACATTCTATTAGTAGATGATAAATATCAAGATAGAATATTTAATTCAGTTGTGGATGATATAACTAAAGTAGAAAACAAATTTAATAAACTAAAATAAGAAAAAAAAGAAACTAAGAAACATAGCTTCTAGATCCAACAAAAAAGCCTTGATTGATTTAAAAACTATTCAAAAAGAGAATGTGGATTTTGAAAGTTGAAGTAGTTAATATTAAAAGTGATTTATCTAATTCTTTTAAAGGAAAATAAAAACATGATAAGATGATTTATTTAATGAATCTAAACCCCAATAAGAATGGTTTTGGTTACAAGAGTATAACTCCATGTATAGATAAGGCTAAATTTGTTAAAATCACAAAAGGAATCATTTCTTGTGTAACCAATTTTAAAAGTTGAATGAAATGGAATTATGAAAATGAGTTATCACTGATATTTACACAATATTTTGGACATAATAGAACTTTAATTTCTAGAGATTTATTTTCTAATCATCCCACTAGAAAATGCTTTAAATCTATTTGGGTGCCAAAGTTTTTTCCTACTAATCCAGTTAGACCCAAGTTAGAATGGGTACCAAAATATTATGTCTGACTATTTAATTTTAGGAAATCTACCTTAAAAATCTCACTTACACATGACATTTAGATATTGGCTACTCCAGGCACATTACATATGATATTTCAAAATTTATATCATTTAATTCATGTGATGCTGACCTTGTATCTTTTGGAGACAACTATAAAGGTCATATTAGAGGTATTTTTGAATTTGGTTATCTAAGATAGTTATTATTTCAGCAGTATTATATGTACTCAATTTAAAACATAATATTTTAAGATTATCATATTTATGTGATGATGGATTAAATTTTATATTTGATAATGTTAGTTGCATGTTCTAAAAAGATAATTTGTTTTTTTCTATAAATAGAAAAGAAAATGCATATACAATTGAATTTTCTGAAATAACCAAAAAAAGGTTAAGTGTATGAATGCTATAGAAGAAGATGGAATTTTGTGGCATAGGATACTTGGGAAAAAAATTTAATTTTTTTTCATAAACTATCAAAGTGTTAATGGGTTATATAACTTCCCAAGTTACATACAAGTAATTACTTTATGTGTGATTCCTATTTAAAAGTAAATCAACACAAAGAAAGATTTAAATTTATAAATGATGTTAGTACTGTTAGATGTTTATAATTATTACATCTTGAATTGTTCGGAAATATTCAAACTACTAGTTTTAGTGGTAAAAACTATGTTTTGATAATTTTAGATGATTATAACAGATTCTTATCGATTTATTTCTTATCGCATAAAAATGAAACTTTATCCAAATATTGTGCTTTCTGTAGGCTTATTAAAAAATTCAAAAATGATTCAATCATCAATATTAGAAGTGATAGATGTGGTGAATTTTTTATTTTATAATTTGATAAATTTTGTGAAACAAATGGATATAAACATTATTTTCCATCCCCCAGAACACCACAAATATTGTTTGGTTGAAATAAATAAGGGGTCTATTCAAGAAATGGATAGGTCCATGCTAATGGAATTTAGTGTACCTAAATTCTTTTATGGAAGAATATTTAAATAAAAATTTCCATGTTTTAAATAGATTTTAAATTATACATTTCCTAAATAAGACCCCTTATGAACTTTTAAAAGGTTTTAAACCTAAATTTGGCCATTTCAGGGTCTTTGTATTTAAAGTCTTTATATTAAACATAAAGGATAATTTAGAAAAAATTGACTCTAAATCATATGAAAGGGTATTTTTAAGATATTGAAATTCTAGAAAAACTTATAAATTTTTCAATAATAAAACTTTAGTAGTTAAAGAATCTATTCTTATTATGTTTAATGAAAAAAATTCTAATAAGAAGGATTCTAAATTTGTCAAAGAAAATAATGAGTTTAGAGAATTTAATTTTGATAATAATAATTACCAAAATTATGGTAATGCATCTATTTAGGGGTAGAATATATCTTCTAAAACTAATCTAAAACAATGGAAAACTATTAAATATCTCCCTATTATAAAAGTAATTAGTAATTTAGAATATGGAATTCAAACAAGAAAATATATTTTACTTTACTGCGCCTACCCTTCTTTTGTTGATGACCTTTTTCCTGAAAAAATAGAAAATGTTTTAATTGATTCAAATTGGATTAATGTAATGCATGATGAGTTAAATCAATTCAAAAGGAATAAAGTGTATCATTTAGTTGCTTTTCTAAAAGATATATTTATTATTGGAACTAAATAGATTTTTCGTAACAAACTTGATGAATTTGGAAACATAGTTAAAAATAAACCAATAATAGTAGCTTAAGGTTATTCCTAGGAAGAGGGAATTAACTTTAATGATTATTTTTCTCCTGTTTCTAGGATGGAAGAAATTATAATTTTATATAACTTTTCTAGTTTTCAAAATAACAAATTCTTTCAAATAGATGTAAAAAGTTCCTTTTAAATGGAATTATTTCATAGGAAATCTATGTAAGACAACCCCTGGATTTGAAAATGATAATTTTTCAAATAATTTATTTAAACTGAATAAATTATTATATGGACTTAAGAAATCTCCAAGATCTTGTTATGAAATGCTAACATGGTTTTATTATAAAGTGACTTTTTAAAGGTAAGGTTGATCTAATTTTTTTTATAATAAGAGTTTCAAATCATATACTAATTTTACATATATATGTTAATAATATAAAATTTGGATCAATAAAATATTCTCTGTGTAATTATTTTTCTTAGCTAATGACAAGTGAATTTGATGTGAGCTTAATGGGAGAACTAAATTTATCCTTAGTTTGAAAATTAATCAAAGGATAATATTTTATTAAATCAAGAAAAGTATTCTAAAGAAATAGAAAAGAGGTTTGGACTTGATTCTAGTAAAACTATGAAAACTCCAATGAGTACTAATTCAAAGTTGGACATAGATGAATATGGTAAGTAAATTGATATTAAATTATATAGAGGAATGATAAGTAGTCTATTGTATCTCACTGCTTCAAGACTAGACATCATGTTCTTATTTTTATTATTTTCTCAGTTTTAGTAAATTTCCAAATAATGTCACCTTAAAGCTGTTAAAATAGTAATTAGATATATCAAGGGTACTATTATTACTCTACTATTCTTTTCTCCTAAGAATTATTTTGTTTTACTCTCTTACTCTGATTCTGATTTTGGAGGTTGCAGACTTTACCAGAAAAGCACTACAGGTATGTGTTACTTTTTTGGAAAAAGTTTAATTTCATGGAGCTCTAAGAAACAAATTTCAGAAGCACTATCAATAACTAAGAATTAATATGCTGCTTCTGTTAGTTTTTATTTATAGATTATTTAGATAAAACAAACATTTTATGATTTCAATATCAGTTTTGATAAAATTCATATTTACTATAATAACTAAAGTGTTATCTAAATCTCCAAAAACCCTCTTCAATACTATCGAACTAAAAACATCGATGTTAGATTTAATTTTATTAGGGATCATGTAAAATGGTTATATATGTTTAAAATTTTCTCATACTGAGAAAAAATTAGCTGAAATTTTGAAAAAACCCCTTAGATTCTGTTAAATTTGAAAAGTTAAAATTTTAATTGGGCATGTTAGAAGCTATAAATATTGTATAGTGTAATCATTGTACTAAAATTTGATTTTACATTATTTATGTAATTGAGTGTTATTTTCTATTAAGATAAAATGATAATTATATCATTCTATTTAAAATTATTTGTTACTTTTTTAATCTATCTTAATTATACTTTCTTTGAATATTGTATATATCTTTGTTCAATCTCTACTCTATTAGTTTTATAGTGGTTGTTTTTCATTAGAAGGGAGTCTCTTTTATATTTTAAATTCTAATATAGATTTTGATAAATTTTAAAAGGGGTATATTTTTGTTAAATTTTTTATAAATGTTATGTTTTGTAAATTACAAAACAGGGGAGTTTGTTAGTATTCAAAATTAGAAATTTAACACTTTTACAGTCTTATCTGTTTTGATAAATTATTATCTCATTTATTTTATTATAATTCAGGTGTTATTAAAATTTAATAACTTTTTAATCATTTTTATTAAAATTCAAGTGTCATTAAAAGTTACTCACTCTGTAATTACAACTTTTAATAAAGTTAAATGTTATACTTAATGTTTAATGGTACTTAATTTTTTTTACTTTAGATTAATATTTTTCTTGGTTAAGTAAAAACATTTACATCCTTGTAATCCACCTAGGTTATCCCTCAACCACATAGGGGACCCATTGGGTCAACCCTATGGGAAGGCCTCCCACAGACAGCCCATAAGGAGGTTAGAGTGTATGGTGTGCATAGTTCAAGCCAATTATTTGTGGGCCCATGTATAAGGCCCACAGAGCCTACCCATTAGGTTCATGGGTTGGGCTAGGGAGCCTATTAGGCTATATACTCGTGTGTGTACATAAGGTAACTGGTGCTGATACCTTGTAGCCAAATCAAATGGTGGGAATGCACCACTTGTTTGATATACTGTTTAGTCACCACACCACATAGTCGATGTGGGACACAATTATTTTTTCATTGTTCATTAGAGTTAAAAACTCAAATATGATCTCAGCCATTGGATTTAATCCCCTCAATTTGTCCTATAATTTTAATTTCTCCCACATTTCATTTGTTTTTCCCAAGTGTATCCTTTTAAAATTCTATCATCTTCTACCTTCTTTAATCAGTTTTATTCAGCACACTAGTTCATTCGACACATATTTTTTTTCATCTTTCACTCAATCAACTCATTTTGACTAGGGTTTCCATACTGATTTGACGTCTTTTCTCCTCACATATTTATTTTAATATCAATAGGATCTCAAATTATTCTTAATTTTATTTTTACTTCTATATTTTCTTTGTTCGACTGAGTTTTTCTTGTAGCATCGACATGATACACTATTCGACAAGTTCAAAGCCTCCTTTGATGGTTTCAGTGACAGTGACACCTTTAATCATCAATGGTGGATCATATTTTTTATCCACCGTTGATTTTCAATGGTGGGTCTTATTTTACCCACCGTTACACTTCAATGGATGTTCATTTTTCTCACCCTCAATCATACTTCAATAGAGGGTCCTTTTTACCCTTCATTAGATATAAATGGTGGGTCATTTTTACCCACCATCATCTATAAATGGTGTTTCATTTTACCCACCTCCATAAATCAACATAGGTTCATTTTTAACCTTCATTATACTTCAATGGAGGGTCATTTTTTACCCTCCATTATTCATCAATGGTGGCTCTTTTTTATCTTCTAGTTTTTTTGTTATTGTATAGAGCTTGGTATAAGGCTCTTCGAGCTCTAACATGAGCTCTTCCTTATTTGATTGGGTGTTATAGAGTTTTTTTCTTCTATTTTAATTTTTTTAGTAGTGAAAAAAATAATCCAACGCTCTATATTTTCAATGGTATAAAAATATTCCACCGCTTACTATTTTTCCATCATTGGTCACCAACAGAGGCTCAATCTACCACCGTATTTTTAATCCTCCATTAGTTAAAATTTTTCTGTTTCCAAAAAAAATTATTATATATTTTTTTATTTTTAAAAGAATTTATTTCTTAAATGTGTTATTATTTTTTTTGAAATAAAGTTATAATGTGTGTAAAAATTATTATAGAATTATTTTATATTAATATTTTCATTCAAATTAAAATCTTTGTGATGCTATGTTTTTTACAAATTTTTTATGTATGTATAATATATAAGATTATATTTTTATTTAAATTATTTTATTATTTTTAATTTTTTACAATATATTATATTTAATATAATAATTGTTTTATATTAATATTTTATGAAGAACTATAAAGCATGTTTTTTTATATTATTCAGTGTGACTTTAAAAAATGAAGGTAATAGTCATATCATTTTATTATTATTCTCTAATAAATGTTATGAAAATATTGGACATAGACACGCTCCTATAGGTTCTTTGTTTTCTTGATCTGGGAGACATCTTCAAAAAATAAAAATAATACTAGTGCAAGTAAAATTATCAGATTACTCATGATACAACTTCAACACTTTCTTATTTCTCTTAAATGTTCACTAAATTCTACAAATTCTATATTGAGGTTGTAATAATAGAAGGACTTCAACTTTGAAATTTTTCTAATCAAGTGATCAACGACCACCAAGCCTCAACATATTCAAAATTTCTGATCATCTGCTAATTTCCCTTTATTTATTTTATTCATGTAATATTTTTCTTTCTGTTTGTAATTATTCATGTATGGTTTATGATTTTCCCCATAAAAAAGTAAGACGTTCTATCTCTAGTTATTCCACCACCTAAAAGAAAGTCTGAGTTGTGACTCCCAATCAAAATTCAGGTAAAAAGAATAGGATAGTCTCCTATAAAGATTGGGTTGTGCCTCTAGATTCTTGTAAAAGGTGTGGTCTATAACAAATCCCTCATCCCTTTAAAAGTTAGGTTCTTAGTGGGTACCAATATCCTTGAGGAGTAAATGAGGTTGGGGAGTGGACTAAGATCTTTGTGATTTGAACCCCTATAAATTCTTTTGGTCTTTTATTTTATTTTCACTATAACAATTTTCAATAAAACTACACTCACTACTGATTTTTATTTTATAAATTTTAATTGTTTTTGTCTTTAAATTTTAAAAATACTATTCAACCCCCTCTAGTTATTATTGTCATCACTATCGATCCAAAAACCATCATTGACCTCTCATGCGTGATTCAGTAGCAACCATGCACTCGGTATCCTGACCACCGCCTCTAACTACCCTCATCGTGATGATCCGCTTCCATGGAACAACCTTCCCCTCTGGCCTGCACAACTGCATCACTACCTCTACATAGTGATCCACTATGCTCTATTGGCATCCCCCCACCATCATTCACCTGCACATCACTGCCATCCCCGACAGAGTTCACACTAACCGGTCGTCTATATTTGGTTAGTTATCCGGATTCGAGATGATCTAGTAGAGAGGTAACCGAATGCACAACCATGATCTACCCTATAAAGGCTAGGGGAAGGTTAACCCTACCTAGAACAGCACTAGGTAGGCCTTACTAAACCAGATTACCCCTGCTCGGGGTCTGCTTAGCCCCGAATGGGCCTGTGAGGATTCATCTTGAACTACACAGGCCTTTCCTGGGGTTTTAGGGCCTAGGTAATTTTATATAAAAAAAGATAATTAATTTAATTTTCTAATTAATACAAATTAAATAAAAAATATTTTTGGTTAAAATTTATTAATTTTAATACTCCAGGTTAAATTAATTTAATTTAGGTAATAAATTTAACTAATTAATTAATTTAATTTTTTGGGATTAAAATTTAATTAATATTAGGACTGAACGACGTAGATTTTTGAATTAAAAATAAGAGTGAATATTTAATTCAAAAAAATTCGCTCGAAAATAATTTATTACAAATTTAAATTTTGATTATGTAAGTATTTAATTTAAGTATGCGAGTGTAATGTGTATCGACTGATCATGAGTTGTTGAATGAATAATTATTATCTTTTATTTACTTATTACATTATTTCAATGCATGTTTGTAATAATTAATTTAATAAATGATGATTTGTGTGTCATTATATGTATAAGGGACTAAATGTAAAATGTATCTATTATATTTTGTACTCAAAAGACCCCCTTGCTTGTGTTTGAGTATTATTATATAATTATGAGGATGAGAATTGAAGCACTTCACACCAAGATATGGTGCTACAATAGACAAGAGTTTGGCACATTGGATTGGTGAGTACTGCAACTTGAGTTTAAAGTGATGCCACTCAAGGAGTTACCCCAAGGGTCGAGGTTGATCCATTATTCACTCAATAGACCAACCATTAGTCTCGGATCATGATCATGTCCTATCATTTTATTTATGCATGGTTTGTTATTTTATGTATGCATAGTTTTTACATGCGATCACATAAAATAATAATCAAGCATGCATAGGTAAAATGTACATGTGACGCGATGAATATTTTCTTTTTAATACATGAATAGTTGTGAGTGAGATCACATAGTACGTGCTTATGAGATAAAAAATGATATCATTTCTTCATGTAATAATAAAAACCTCAAAGAAATTTTAATTTGAAAACACCTTCTGTCATTTGAATTTAAACAAAAGTAGGTGTATAGGGTGTTTGGTCAGCCATAGTTGAGGGTGTCTCATACTGTTGGGGAGTTCTTAAGAGAACGATATGTTGACTAAACTAAACTTGATAGAAAAGGAGGATTCATAGATAGATTATTTCAACAATAGGTGAAAGTTTCAAGTAAATCATATTTATGATTTTAGAATTTGAGACTTCACTCAACAGATTAAGGAACTACAAGTTAATGTGGTTGACCAGTCAAACGCCTTCCTTGAGCTCTCCGAGTAGTGGAATATCCATAGTTTGTAGACTATGTGTTGAGGTTTAAGGATCCTTTTTTCTAGAATAATCAAGAGACAGAGTATTCTAATTCCATACATAGGATTTTTAGAGTTTGATAATAAAGTGGGATACATTTAATGATTTAATTAATTAATTAATAATGTCTAATTAATAATCAAGATAAAAAGTACTAATATGATAGATTTAGTTTTTTTAGAAAATAGAAAGTAATTACAAAAGAATACTATGGTATTTATTGGATGGATTCAATGTTCTATCCATCATGAATTTCTAATTAGTACGGGTTCTTATGTCCAATACTACGACATTAGAAACTCAAGGTGATGGTGTACCAAATACCTATTAAGCAAACTCAAGAAGCAAGGGTGTAAAAATGATTATAGGATACTCATGTATTATTCATATGATGATTTTTTCATAATATTATAATCAACATATGATGTGATTTGTAGATATTTCATCTAGACATGGATGATTAAACATGTTGTCTCATCTCTGAGAAGATTACAAGGAGAAAGTAAAGCATGATATGAATTGGTGATAATTATACTGTTTATTTAATAATAGGAAAGGTGGATCATGATCTTTCAATATCTATGATTTTAATATCATTTTCACCCATATTATCTAGTTTTTTTAGGATTACAAAAATAAACATTATGGAGAAAAATGATTTGTTACCTTATAGGTATGGTTCACCAAGTAAATAAGAACTTAAAGAAATAATAATCTTTAGTTCATATGGGAAAAAAATTGAAAGACAAGGAAAAAAAGGCCAATGAAAAGTATGATATCAAAGGAACCTTCATGACATCCTTAAAATAATAGGTATTAAACATGAGATTATTTTCTTCATGTATCATGAAATAAATTTAGGGAAGTATAAATGTAATGAACTGAATCTAAGAAGCAAGTAATCGCTTCTTCAGGAATATTCATCAATTAATGATTATATTATATTAATTGGGTATTAAATACAACATTATTATCAAATATGTGTATCAAAATATAGTAACCAAGTAATTATAGAAATGTTACTAGAAGTAAGGTGTATTCTCCAAGAAGTTGAGAAAGGGTGGTTTCTAAGTCAGCGGTGAGAAGTACATGATTTTTATTGGCCTAGTAAATGATTCTAGTTGATTTTTATAATTATTAAAAGAAATATATCTCACGTGTCCTTTGGAAACATGAAGAGATTATTCTAGTTTTGGAATAGATGTAGTTTGTGGTGTTCAATACACAAGTAATAGTTTAGTGATACATGAATCATTGGAAAGTCTTGATTAATATAAAATGTAAGAATTATATACCCAATTGTGGAATGATAATACTTTTTCAAGAAAAACTAATTGGATGTCAAGGATATACCCAGTATAGTACTTAGACTCTTTGGAGTAAAACACATAGGTATTTTTGACACACTTATGTACTTAGTTTTGGATAAAGAAACCTTTAGAAATAACGCTACACCACAAATCTTCCAAAATTAGTTCTTCTACAGCATGAACTATTCCAATGGTATGTTAGTGGTAAATATACTTCATATGATTCCTTTAATTGATTAAGGAAAGTGAAATTGAAGTATGATATATGCATGGTCATAAGATATAAGATTCTTCGGGATGGTCTTTCAAAGAATATCTTAACCATGTATTCATCGATCAATATAATGTAGCATAGAGTAATTCCAAAACACACATTACCTTATCCACATAAAGGTTATGATAATAATAAATAGGATCAATGATAAGTATTATACATTAACTTTTATCAACAAAATGTATCATATAGTAATTCCTAAACATGCATTTCCTTATACATATCAGAGACATTATGTTAGTAAAAGGGGTATCAATGATGAGACTAATAATAATTATAGAAACATCTATTATATTTCAATACATTCTTCACAAATAAAATAATTATCCCATAACCATATGCCAAATATAATGAAAAATGGATATCATATCATTTTTATTATGATAGAAATCCATTTTCATAATAACATGTGTTTATATTCAAAGAGTTTGTTAGGATATAAACAAAATTTCATTAAGTAAAACACAATGTGCATCTATAGTAGTTATCCAAAAGTTTTACAATGATATTACATAAATACATAAGATAGAAAATGTATAGTTATGTTATAGACTATGTTTCTATAAAAGGGTAAAATTCTCTATTCCAGATAGTGGGAGCCATATTGGATTGGGTTTAGTCAATACCGGAGATGCACAAGTAGTTTACATAAGAAAAAGTTACCCATGAGGTGTGTAACATGAATGTTCTAGAGACACATACTATGTATGATTCTTAAAACCATAGTGATGGTTTTTTATTCACCATGACTGGTGATGCATCATTCATTTAGAAAAATAAATCTTATAAGAAGTATAATTAATAAGGGATTCCATGTATCAATGAACATGGGCTTGTTATTTTGAATATTACGGTGGGTATTCAAGTAAGACTATACATGGATGGTACAAGCATGGTACCAATAAGTCTTGATTAGTAGCACCAAGTAGTTATGCCTATATCCACAAGAATTTTAATTTTCGTAGCTCATTTATATGATCATATTATTGAGCATTGGATTTCAAGACCACCAATCTTGGAAGGTGTGACATCCCAACCCAAGTGCCACATATCAATGCCTTGAGCCGGTGGGTCACATGAACTCAGGCGCACCTCCCCACATGTCAAAGGATTCCAAATAGCAGTGAGAGTCTATTATGGATATCATTTTGGATACTATACCGTCTTTTTCAAAGCAACACAAAAAAGAAATAAATGACCAATAGCTAACTGATGATAAACAACTACAAGAATAATACCAAAAACCAATACTGACCGGTATCACCTAATAAACCAAATCATAAAATCAATATCCAAACCAAATTAGTGAATATTTCATACCATATACGTGTCAAAATTCAAATGAAAATCCCAAAATAAAGACTCTAAAAACTCTCAAGAATGTCACAACATCATGTCTGGATCCCTCATCCATGATCCATCCCAACTCAACCATATAACATTGTGACCCTTCCCTTATCTTGTCCTTAAAACATGAATTCTATTTGGGTACCGATCAAAAAGCCCAAGTAGGGTGTCAGTAATACTCAGTAGTCCACTACCAACAACATCTAAAACAATATTCAGTCTATAATAGTGTATGCAGTTGTAATAAGAATAAGTTTCAATAAGAATGTAAATGGTTTCACATTTAATTATTCTTTATTTAAACACATAAATTTAGGGTTCACAATAACACCCCAAACATCAATACCTACTTTGGTCTATACCAAAGTCTGAACTATCCCCAAAGGGATATCACATTTCATTGCATCATGGGTTTCCATTAATAAATTCAATTCATATTTCATTTCAGGACCACATAGAACCCTAGTCCAAGTACAATATAACGGGCCTAGAACATCATATCTGGAACCCCATGAGCATTTAGAGCATCAGTCTCTATCCCACACCTCATGAGTATTTGAATCATCAATACCTATCCCATACATTAATATTCACATGCACGCATTGGGGTCCTAGAGAATCAGTCTGACACCTCATGGGTGTTTGGAGTGTCAGTCCTTATCCCACACCTCATTTATCAATCAATCACATATATCACATATATCACATTTATCATGGTTAATCATTATTAAACCTCTTATCAATTATTCACATCATTATACCCCATTTAAATTTATCAACAATCATGGTTAAACACTTTAATCACATGGAATAACACATACATTTCACCATTAAAACATTTATCAACATTTAATCATAATATCCATTAACTCTTCAAGGCTAATCCAACCAACACTTTAATTAAAATTATCAATAAATTTCATAATCCCATTAATTAACCAATTTCATAATCTCATTAATCAGCCAATTTCATAATCCAAAGATTCTACAAATTTAATAATCCCAATATTCCTTCAATTTCATAATCCCATAAATTAGATGACAAATTAATTAATTCAATTAAAGATGTGATTTAGAAATGTGGAAATATAAATTTCACAATTATATACCCACAATATTAATCAAAACTATGGTAAATGATAATCAGACCACCTACCTCAAGGTCATTGATGGATGTTCACCAAACAGAAATCCCCTAATTGAAGTGGAAAGATAGGAATCACAGTGGTGTAGAAGATCTAAGACAAAAACCTAATATCAAAATTCAATGTAACACAACCATAAAAAACTAAATCTAAAATTAACACCAATAGGGAATAAATCATTCCTCTTTATTCAGAAAGATAGATGAGAGAAAGAGAGAGAACCATTTGGGGAAGAAATCACATACCAGAGAAGGGATGATTCTTCAATTGGATCTTCAATTTGTTAAGAATGGGGTTTGAGGATACTTGGAATCCTATTTAGGACAACCAAAAACGTTGGAGGATGAGTAAATATGATTGGGGGTGAATAGGGGTTAATACAAGAAGGTTCGGTATTTTAAAGTAAAATTTTTAGATAAATAAAACCTGCATGCACAGTTTCCTGGGTTGGGGTGCACATTTTTTTCAAATGATGTGCCTCAACCTGAGGGTCTCATAGTTTATACTAAGTGGTGAATGGTATTAAAAACCACGTGTCAATCATGAAAACCCCTTCTATTTTAGGGTGCATGATTTGTTGGGGTTGGGCGCATGGTTTGGGAAAATTGTATGCCAATAGTGCACTGTCCAAAATCCCTCAAAAAACATCCATAATTCTTATGAATGAACCTAAGACATGCCTCAACCAATGTATGATAAAAACTAGGGTAAAAGAATGCATGAAAATGAGTATGAGTCATCTCTAGAAAGGTTCGTATCTTATAATATCCCCACCTTAAAACAACTCATACCCGAGTTATACTCCCAAGCATCTCTAAGATTCCAAGGTAAAAAGATCAAGGCATTGAGATTTCATATCAGCTTCTCTCTCCCATGTTTCCTCATGAAAATGTCCATATTTCCATAATACTAAAACTATCATCATGGAATTTCCCCAAAACACTTTCTCACTATGATCTATAACATGAATCAGGTGCTCCAGAAAGGATACATCAGTCTCAAGATCAACATCATCAACATCAATCACATGAGAAGGGTTGGGGTGATACCACCGAAGTTGTGCCACATAAAACACATCATGTATATAACTATATCTCTATGGAATATCCAATTAATACACCACTTACCTAATTCTATCTACAATATCAAAATGTCTAACATACCTAGGTACCAAATTGTCCTGTCTATGAATCCTATGGTGAACCAATCTAGATGAAACCCAAACGATCACATGATCACCCATTGTAAACTAAAGGGGTCTTCGACATATATCTTTATATTTATTATTCATACTCTAAATTATATTCATATATTTTTTAATCAACTAGACTTGCTTCGATGTCTCTTTCACGAGACTCGGTCCCATAAACTTTGACTCACCTACCTATATCTAGTATAGAGGTGATATGCACGACCTCCCATAAATAGCCTCATATGATGTCATCTATATAGTCTATTGATAACTATTATTATAGGAAAACTCAAAAAGTGATAAGTTCCTCTCCCATGATAAAAAAAATCAAGAACATACAACCATGGAATATTCTCTAAAACCTGATTAGTACGTTTCGACTACCCATCTATCTATGGGTTGAAATTCATACACTAGAATACCTACGTACCAAATGCCTTATGTAATCCCTTCTATAATTGTGAATTGAATTGTGAGTAATGGTATGAAACTATGCTCTATAGAACCATTTTATGATGGACTATCTACCAAACATACTTATCCCCTAAGTGATCTAGTGAAAGAGTCTCCCTGATAGGAAAAAATGTTCTACATTAATCAATCGGTCCACAATCACCCAAATAAAATCATTATTTCAAGGCATCCTTGGAATACCCACCACGAAGTCCATAGTAATATCATCCCACTTCCACTTAAAAATGGGCAACGACTATATTAAACCATGGGTTCATTGATGCTCGACCTTCACCTATTGATAGGTGTAGCATCATGTTATAAACCCTGCAATCTCTTTTTTCATGATTTCCCACCAATACTATCGACTTAAATCATGGTATATTTTTTTTAAACAGGTTGTACCACCCAATTCAAGGAATGAAATTCACACATCAGCTCATGTCGTATACTTTTTAGGCATAACATATAGTTTATAACATAGATGATCTCATCCTCATACATAGTCAAATAGAAAGGTGACTCCCCGCCTTCAAGGATTTCCCTCAAGGACAAACACTTCAGAACCTCTAAATTTATCTCCCTGATCTAGCTCAAAATTGTGGAATCAAATGATACTAATACGAGGGTCATATTTTCTAGGCACTCCCAAACCACAACATGCATCTCATCCAACAAGTTTATCATCTTCCACTCATAACTAGACTCTTAAACTGCCTGAGTATTTGTCTTCCTTCTCAAAGCATCAGCAATATTGTTTCCCTTCCTGGGTGTATATACTAACTCAAAATCAAACGATTTCATATACTCAACCCCCCTATACTATCAGAGATTAAAATATCACTATAAAAAGATACACTTTAATATTTTATTGTCGGAATACATAGTAAAAATTTTACCCAATAGATAATGACTCCAACAATTCAAGGTATAAACCACCGTAACTAACTCAAGATCATATATAAGGTAATTCCCTTCATATGGCATCAACTACTATAACCCATACACCACAACTTGATCTCCATATATAAGGACTACTTCATGTATGATCCAAGATGTATCAAAAAACATGATATACTGCCACTGGATCAGGTAGGATCATGACCAGAGCAGTATTCAAAAACTTCTTCAACTCTTGGAAAGCATTCTCACATGATCCTGTCCATTAAAACTTTATCCCCTTCTTGTTTACACCCATAGTATGTGCTTCCAAGTGGAAAAATTCTTGGATGAACCTCTCATAATAGCTCTTTAAACCCCAAAAAATATAGATATAAAACCCATTATTGGGATGCTCTCAAGAAACCACTACCTTCACCTTCTCTGGGTTCACTAACACACCTTCCACTAAGATGATGTTACCCAAGAAATGTACACTGTCAATCTATAATTTACACTTAGATATCTTGGTGTATATCTAATCCTCTCTTAGTGTACTCAAGACGATGTATATTGGTCATGATCAACATGAATCTTGGAGTACACTAAGATGTCATCCAAAAACACAACCAAAAATTGATCTAGGTACGTGGTTTAAGATTAGATTCATCACGACCATAACCATATAAGGATCTTTCATCATCTTGAATTAAATCACCAAGAAATCCTAAAGAACACTCTTACTTTTGAAAGAAATCCATTTTATATCAGAAGGTTGAACTCATAATTGATGATACCCCATTCTAAATCTTGGAGAAAACACTATCTCCTCTCAATTGGTCAAAGTGATTGTCTATATATGGAAGAGGATAACAATTATTCAATGTCATCTGGTTTAAATTTTGATAGTCAAAAAATAAGAACAATGTTCCATCAGTCTTTTTTGCAAACAAGACTGGACAACCCCAAGGTGACATACTTGGATGGATAAATCCCTTATCCATCAACTCTTCTAGATTATTCTTGAGCTCTTTAAGCTATATTGGTCCCATTATATATTTTTTAATATAAACTATATCAGCTCCAGGCATGAGGTCAGTAGTATAATCAATTTCTCTCTTAGGTGGTCTCCCTAAGAAGTCCTCATGAAATACATCCTAGAACCAGTCTGATACTGGTGTAAACAAATACTATTTCATACCCACATAATACAACAAAAAACTTACAACCTAGGTAGTGAGATCCCCCATTTTCTGATGAACATTCCCTATATGGTCTACCTGAATATCCCACTCTCCATGAAGAACATAATTTTCACTATCAAGAGTGTAAAATTAACTATCCTATAGTAAGAATCTATGTGGGATCGACATGCTACCAACCAGTCTGTAAAAAAACCAGGTCAAAGACTAAGATGTCGAGGATATAAAGATTCCATGGAAAACAATACTCCCCAACCATGATGGAACACCCCTTGCGCAAATAGATGTCTCTCAACCATTCTCTAAAAGGTGTATTGATCATTATAATCCCACTCAAAAACTCCACTTTAAGACTCAAACCATTCACAAGTTTTATAGATATAAAATAATGAGAGTATTATGTATCAAACATGGTTCTAGAATGTGTAGAAGTTAAAAAAATAGTACCTCTAACCTTCAATGGTCCAGCCTTGCCACCCACAAGTGCAGGCTGAACTGCATGCAACCATCCTACCCTTCTTTCCCATGATACAGTCCATGTCCTCTGAGATACACTACTCTACTGATATGGGAACTCTTTTCTTGATGTACCACATCCACTACCTCATCTTCTATGTCTATAAGAACTCAAACTACCAGAATGATATGGGGCAGAAGACCCCCTTTCATCACTCTAATTTTGCATGGATCCTCCGTCATTACCCATCAATCATGGGTTCTTGAAAAACTATTATAGAAGTACCATACTAAGGATATTTTTTCACTCAATTGGTGGTTAGGGTAACTATCTACAAAAGTTACCCTACCTACCATATTGGTTGTAGGGAACTCAAGTAATGTTATGAGTAACTGATCCTTCCTCCTAGACACTCTTTTTTCCACTATTCTGGTTAATATTTCCATAGTGTATCTTAATACCCTTGGAATTCATACCTCTTGGACATCCAAAAGAAACCACCTATATTTCACTTAATTCCTCCTTTAGTCTCCCATTATAAATTAGTTCCTCACTCACCACTTTAGAAATTTTTTTTAGGAAAAAGATATTAACCTGAGAATTAATATCACACTTAAGCCCATCCTAAAAATGCTTTGTTGTAGTAGCCTCATCTACTACCAACGATGGGACAAAACATTGCAAATCAGTAAAGCATCTTGCATATTCAATCATGAACATTATCCCTTGTGTCAACTTTAGGAACTCCTCTTCCCTTTCCTTCCTGAGAATCTCATGGTAAAAGTGCTTCAAGAACTTCTACTATAAGTCCTTCCACTCTATATACTCCATCTATCCATCCTGATTATGGATGTACCACCAACTCTTCACTTGACCATGTAACATATAAGCATATAGTTTGAATCTCTTCTCTGCAGGAGTCACCAAGTGGTTGATCATCATCTAGATAGACTCAATCCAATATTCAGATGCCTTAGATCCACCCTCTTTGGTGAATGTTGCAGGGTGTTGGAACTGTAACTCCCATGTCAAGTCAAACATGTTCTGCACAACCCGCCCTGGGTATCATTATACAAACTACATAAAATGAGAAATTTTCTCAGGGAACTTCTCTTTTTCTCCTTCAACCGGAACTATTGGATCCTCTGGTTCCACTACTGGAGGCACATTTCTAGTCATGTCCTCTTGTTGTCCTACAAATAAGCACCATCGTGGAGGCATATCTCTCGAATTCCAAACATACATCTTACGAAACGTAGAACATTTTAACACATTTAAATAATATGTATTCACATAATTCCATAACGATTCATCCCCCATTTTCCATCATAGGTTCAAAACCAAGGAATTATCACTACCCTCAACCACTCCTTATCCAGGTCATGGCTAATATAGGGTAAAAATTTTACATAATTCAAGTTTCTCAATAGATACCCACTTTATCCATATTATTTACCATATTTAGAATCACTTATGATTATAAATATCATATTAGGCATCTTTTTCATTTAATTTTCACAATTAAATAAAGAAACTTTCATTTTATCAACTCACCCAAGAACCTGATTTCCGTACATTCCAAAAATGATGCATGTCACAAAAAATCTTGAGTGCATAAAATGATGCATGTATATACAACTCTCATTCCATATCGGTCCATGAATAAAATCCTAGAAAAATATTAACATCCCAAAAAAATTACATCATCAAAGGTGAAATAATATCCAACTATAACATCAAACATTAATAACTACAATCCCATTCTGGGTACTTGGGTTTTCCCCTACACATGGGTTAGTTAATCCCATGAACAACCTTATAACAAAGACCCAACTCATCCTAATCTTCAGTCTACCTTTTTGAAATATTAATACAAAAGAAAATAAAAAATCCTATGATACCAATTTGTGATGTCATGACCTACGTTCCACAAACTGGTGCCCCGAGCCGGTGGGTCACAGGACGTCAAACCTACCTACCTGTATGCCAAAGTCTGTCAACTAGTAGTGAGGGTCTTATATAGATATATTGGGAATTATATACCCACTTTATCAAAGAATTATAATAAAAAATAAATAAACAATTGATAACTGATGGTAAACAATAACTAGAATAATACCATAAACAATACAGATCAGTATCACATGATAAACCAAAGTTGTAAATCAGTATCCAAACCAAAGAAGTAAATATTTCATGCCATATACATGTCAAATTTCAAATGAAAATCCAATATAAAGACACTGAAAACTCCCAAGAGGGACCCGACATCATTTATTGTTCCCTCATCTATGATCCATCCCAAATCAATCATATAACATAGGGATCTTACCCTTATCCTATCCCGAAAACATGAAGTCAATTTGGGTATAAATTAGGTATCCTGAGTAGGGTGTGAGTACAACTCAGTAGGACTCCACCAACAACTTCTAAAACAATATCTAGACTATAACATTGTATGAAGTTGTAATAATAATAAAGTGCAATAAGAAAGTAAACAGTTTCACATTTAATTATTCCTTATTTTACCACATAAATCTCGAGTTCACAATGACACCCCAACCATTAATACCTTCTTCGGCCCATGTCGGAGTATGAACCATCCCTAAAGGTATATCACATTTCATTTCATAGTGGGTTTTTATTAATCAATTCAATTTTAATATCATATCACAGCTAGTTGGAACCTCAGTCCAAAGCCAATATTATGGGTCTAGAACGTCATGTTTGTAACCCCTTGGTTATTCGGATCATTGATCCATATTCAACACCTCATGGGTATTTGGAGCAACACTCCATTCCCCATACATTAATATTTACATGCATGCATTGGGGTCTAGAGCATCATTCTAGAACCCCATGGGTATTTGGAGCACTAGTCATTGTCCCACACCTCATTTATGAATCAATCATATATATCACATATAAGACATGTATCAAGGTTAATCACTATTAACCTTATTATCAATTATTTACATCATGGTTCCCCATTTCAATTTATCAAACAATCATGGTTCATATGGAATAATATTACCATTTCACCATTATTCTATTTATCAACATCTAATCATAATATCCATTAACCCTTCAAGGTTAATCCAACCAACCCTTTAATTACAATTATGAATCAATTCTATAATCCCATTAATTAACCAGTTTCATAATATCATTAATAAACCAATTTCATAATCCTAATATTCCACCAATTTCATAATCTCAATATTCCATCAATTTCATAATCCCATTAAGTAATTGAAAAATTAATTAATTTAATTCAAGACATGATTTCCAAACATGGGAATTGAAATTTCACAATTATATACACACAATAATAATCAAGACTATGTTAATTGATAATCAGACCACCTACCCTAAGGTTTTTTATGTATGTTCTCCAAACAAAAATCCCCATATTGAAGTGGAAAGATAGAAATCAGAATGGCACAAAAGATCTAGGACCAAAACCTGAGATCAAGATCCAACATAACAAAACCATATAAACATTTATCTAAACCCAACTACAATAGGGAATAAATCATTCATCTTCATCCAAAAATAGATATAGGAGAGAGAGAGAACCATTTGGGGAATAAATCACATACTGTAGAAGGGACGAATCTTCAATCAGATATTTTATTCATCAAGAATGGGGTTTGAGGAGCCTTGGAATCCTCTTTTAGACCTCTAAAAATGTTTTAGAATGAGTTAATCTGAGTGGGGGTGAATATGGTTTAATACCCAGGGTTTGGGATTTTAATATAAAATTTTCATAAAAATAAAACCCATGCACATGGTTTCTTAGGATGGGTCACATGATTTCTCAAACTATGAACCTTAATCGTGCCCTCACCCATAGGGTAACATAGTTTGAAAAACCATGCATGAACTATTTAAACCCCCTCTATTTGAGGGTACATAGTTGCTGGGGTTGGGCGCATGGTATGTGAAAATTGTGCTCCAACCGTGCATTGCCCAAAATCCCTAAAACAATCTTTCAAAATTATCTGGAATGCACCCAAGACATGAATCAACCAATTTATTATAAAAACTAAGGTAATAGAATACCCAAAAATGAGTATGAAAAATCCCCAAAAATGTTGGTATCTTATAGAAGTTTCTATAATATGCAACCAAAAATGGATGGTGACATCAAAGAATGTCAATAAGGGTGAAAGTCACTAAAATCAAATTTAGTATTGAAGTAAGAAACAAAGATCATAGAAAATTCATTTGGAATGAATCATTTCTGTATGTATACTAGTGGCTAGTGGGAGCACCATTTTTTCCAAAAAAAATATGATTGGTAACATATGGAAAACAACTATTGGACTTACAATTAACTAAGACTAGAATGAAAGTAATTATACAAAGATTGATTTAAATTATCAACCTAAGATCCAGGGAACATGATCTACTAAGGTAGATATAATGGTTACTTAGACCATGTCAATCATACATATATTGAATGGTATTGAAACATAAAAGTTGAAATGATTTGAGATAGATTTGTTACTAATGTCACGTGACATAAATCTCTCTAAGATGACATGTATGGGATATGGGAGGAGATTAATGTGGTGATTTGAATTCCATATACTTTATAAATAGATCAATAATATATTTCATGATATGTATGAGATCTAATATTTCCATTATATTCTTTATGATTGGAATATATGAGTTATATCTAGGATAACTTCAAGGGAATAAGTCAAAACTATCCATTTTCACTTAAGGAAGTACAAAGGATGTGTACATGGTATGTGGGGAGTAAAAGATACTAGTTTTTAAGGGACACAAGCTTGTCTTAATTGGATCAATGTGATATAATATAACATTCAATTTAAGGTAATAATAATACAACATCATTCAATCCAGTGGTAACTATGTCTATAAATACTGATTACGTTGTAGCTTCTAAGGCATCAAAGAAGCATTGTATTAAATACAATGATTTATTCTAATTCCTGGAATACCATATAGTAAGTAAAGTTTTTCATGATGATAATTCTATAACTATTACTTACCAAGATGTCAAGTTTATACAATGGAAAAAGTGATATACCTTGGGTTTACATCTCTTTAGAATTTTTACTCAAGGAGATGAGGTCGTATATAGAAAAATAGACATGCGACAGAGATGTGGTAGACCCATAAACTAAATCTATGAATCATGATAAACAAGATTTTAGTCATTTGAGAGCTAGTAAAGATGGTTTCAAAGTTGTAACTAGTACAAGTGGGAGTGTTGTAAAAGTGGGTACCCTAAATCCAACTTTATCAGTACTTTTGATTACCATATCATTGAAACAATGAGTTATGCATGATGTTTACTTTCCATTTTAGTGTAGAAATTTCTATGTCCGCTATTAAATGATAATTTCCATAGAATAATTTTCATATTAAAAGATTATAATAGATCATAGGATATAATGATAACCTTGAGATACTATGACATTAATCTTGAATATATGTCATATGGTCTAGATACATCATATTGACAAGACACAATTGATGACTGAATATCAGGTGTTGGGGGCTTATAAGCATTGAGACTTATTCTCATGAAGTTCACACATAGTGATCTATAATAATTGAGATCATGAGGATAGACCCACTAATAGAAATATTATATGTTTTGAGTGTCATTGGTAGTTCTTATTTATAGATGTGTATTGGTCTTCTGACCTAAGATTATAATCAATGTGTTCCATTTGATCACATACTTTGATAAAAGATAAAAACCATGACAATGAAATCATGGAGATAAAGTTTTTGTTGGGTACGCTATTAGTAGTATGCCATTGGTTGAATGTGAAAGATATAATTCTTCTCTTCTGAGTAAAAGATGTAATATCTTTAGCCAGGTTGATCGGGATGGTAGTACCTTCATAAATCCATGTCCATGGTAGTCGAAGATAAAATCATCCAGATAGATCAAAAAATAGTTAAGCAATAAAGGAAAATAACAAAAGTTTGTGTTCTTCTTTATGAGAAATCTAAAGGAAAAGAAATTATATTACATAGTGCATGTTCGTTGGTTGGTTGTCATTGCTATGACTACTCCTTATCTCTTTAAGGGATATGATGGGTTGCTAGAGTCTGCTCTTGGTCAGTGAATAGTATTCACTACTATCGAGATATGGGCCTAGAGGGTGACACCAAATAGAATATTCATGAATCCACCCTATTCTGGTGAATAGGTATGTAGGACATGGTAGGGCACACCACTGGGGTCTAGTATATGTCTGAGGATATATGATCACCAAAGGAATAAAAAAATTCATATTATTTGAGTTAAGAATAATTAACATTGAATTTATTTATCAAATTTATTTAGCAGTATTAAAGTAAATACATGGATAATATTATTTGAATGAATATTTTCTTTAATATTTGTGGTTTATTTAATATTTTCAGGAATGACGATTCGAGTTAAAGGATCATTTTTTTCCATGAAATATATTTATTATATTACAATAAAATGTTAAAAATATAAATTATATTTATGACTCAGTAAAATAGTCATAATATATCATTTATAGCTTATATAATGAGAAAATATATCCTGAGGTCAGGATACTTTTTGAGTAATTTCATAAAACACTATATATTAGAGGAGAGAGGCTCTTTCAAATATATTATTCACTGTGAGCTCTTGATAGTTTCTCTCTCCAATTCCTCTTCCTAGAGAGAGAATACATTTATCCAAGTGATTTGATCAAGCTCCCCCTTTTTCATTGCAAGGATGATGATGAGGTGATCATTGGAATGATGAAGGCATTATTAGATCTCCATGACAGCACCCAGAATTCAATGATTGATGATCCTATAGATTATTGAATTGTGTGTGGATGATCTAGAGTAATTCAACTTCAGATTCTTTAAGTTGTGATTTCTAGTGATTAACAAATTATGGATGCATGCATTCAGATTAAAGAAGATATTTTTGGTTTATGTTTTTCTTAAATATATTCAGTCATAATCCTTGAGCTTAAACTTGGGTAGTGTATCACTGATGATTATGTAGTTACATTGATCATGGGTGGAAAAATTTTAAATCTCTGGCCCACCGGCTTCCACTGCATGCCCTAAAACCTTCATTTCACTAGGTTTTAGCATGATTTATTTATCTTTTTTATGAGATGTTTTAGGTAGGATCATACTGAGTAGAATTTTATGCTCACCCCATGTTTATACAAACTGTTTTTTAGGTCAGCATGAGCGGGTTGAAGATTAGGCTGGATGTTACTAGTTCACAATTTTGCAGGAATTTTTTGGGTTTCAGGATCATTGTCGAGTTACTTTTTTTTGGTACTTTTAGTTTCTTTTCCATTTATTTTAGTCTTGTATTAAATTCCATGTATGAACTCAGAAATCTTTTATCTTTATAAGAAGGAGTTGAATTTTTTATCTATCTAGTATTTCTATTTCGCATGTCTCTCTTAAAGGGTAATTCCTTCCATTTGTATGCATGATACACCCTTAGTGTTAGACTCTAAATTGGGGCCTACTGGGGGTAGGACTCAGTGGTCATTATCCTCCTCTCATTATAATCCCAGGTGGGGTACCCTTTTGGGGGAAGAGTTCATGACACATTATTCAATCCAATTCCCTAAGACAATGGTTGTAAGATACAATCAACGACTACAACCTCCATGGCCTAGATTGAAAAATACGGAATATGATATCACTACTGATAAGGTGGATCCTAATAATGATGTGGGGATAGGTACACTAGTTATTCATTCAAGAATAGAAAACTTAATTTCTTATTTTGGTTCTACACATTCTCTCATATTATACAAGTTTGGTAGACCTATTTAAACACAACCTCAAAACATAGTGGTTAAGATATCTATGTGAACTATAAATAGAGAAATTATTGCATCCCAAGTATATAACCCTTCCTTGGTCAATGTTTTTGGACTGAATATTTCATCAAATCTCATTTGACATACTTTAGTTGATATTGATGATATATTGGGAATGAATTGATAGTCCTTATATAAGACCAATATCAACTATCAGGAGAGAGAGATCACTCTTCACATCCCAAGTCATCCTTCAATTATGTATAAGTGTAAATAGGTGGATTAATCTCCTTTGGAATATTCTTCTAAAGCATGGATTTTATTGTCTTATGAGCAAGAATATTTTTCTCAAATTATTGTGACAAATGAAAGAATCATACATGAAGACATGTCCATCATGAAATATTATACCGATGTATTCCCCGAAGAGTTTCCTAGTCTTCCTCCTAACCAAGAGGTTGAGTGCTCAATTAGACTTACACCTATGTCTTTACCCATATCCAAGACTCCTCATAGAATGACCACAATTGGAATGGAAGAACTGAAAATAAGCTATAATTGAATCAGGAAAAGGGTTTTATACATTCAAATGCTTCACTATAGGGTGAGTCGGTCCTATTATTCAAGAATAAGGGTGATTTAATGCTCCTCTATATTGATTATCATGAACTCGATGAAATCATGATAAAGAAAAACTATCTCCTATAATGGATAAACTACTTGTTCGATCAACTATATGGGGAGAAATACTTTCCTAAACTGGACCTTCAGTCAGGATATCACTAATTAAAGGTGAATAAGGTAGATATTCCCAAAACCACCTTTTAAACATGGTATAAACACTATCAGTTCATAGTGATTCCCTTCAGACTCACTAATTCCCTAAAAATCTATATAGATTTAATGAATAGATTATTTTAAGATTATTTTGAAAAAAAATTGGTCGTATTTATAGATGATATTATGATATACTCTAAAAGCAATAAGGGTTATTATAAACATTTGAATACTGTGGTAAATACTTTATGAAAAGATAATCTATATGTAAAGTATATTAAATGTGAATTATGGATGAAGTAAGTATCATTATTAGGGAATGTTTTCACCAGAAAAGAGATATTTTAGTCCCTTCATAAGACAAAGGCAATTTATGACTAACATAGAATAAAATCTGTTATAGATATTTGTAGTTTCCTTGGACTAACTAGGTATTACAAATGATTTCTAAGAAACTTATCATGATTTTCAAACGAACTAACCAAGATAACTTAGAAAGGATTAAATTTTTTCTAGATTTGGGGATGTAAAGAGAGCTTTAAGGGATTGAAAAAATAGCCTCATCACTATGCCATGCCCCATAACTCCCTTAGGTGGGGAACTTTTCATGGAATATGAAAATGATTCAATTAAGGGTTTGGGAAGTAAAAAAATTAAAAATGATAAAGTGGTAGTGTACACCTCAAGTTAGTTGAAATTTAGTGTGAAAAACTATCCAATACATGATTTCGAGTTCGATGCACTGATCTTTGCATTGAAAATTTATCGGCATTATCTTTATGGGGAGAAGTTTCAAATATATATGGATTATAGGAGCCTCAAGTATATATTCAAATATAAGGAGATTAGTATGTGATAATGAATATAGTTATAGATGATCAAATACTATGACTAATGAATCCATTTCCATCATTAAAAAGTAAACAAAGTGGCAGATAATCTAATTAGAAGAGATCTGATAACTTTATAAATGATTATAATTGAGAAGTTTCCAATATTTTTAGACTTAAATGGGATAAACATGATAATTGTAAAGGGAGTAACATCATTATTCCTTTCTCAAATGATTTTTAACCATCTCTTCTACATAAGATAAAATATTTTCAAAGAGATGATATGGAAGTTTAGAAGATGGTGGAATCTATAATAAAATGTAAATCCTCAAAGTTTGAAATTGATGGAGCTGTAAGATTTGGGTCACGACTATGTGTACCATGAAATCCTAAAATAAAGAGTCCTCAAATGATTCACAAAGCTCAATCTTTTCCATCTAGATAAGGATAATGAAGATGTATTGAGATCTTTGTTATCACTATTGGTGGGATTATATGAAGAAGAATAATATCATTAAATACACATCAAAGTGTCTGGTATGTTAGTAAGTGAAGGATGAAATACAAAAGTATAAGGATATGATGCAACCATTACCCATACCTACATGGAAATGAGAAGACATCATAATGTAATTTTTCATCGGTCTTTTAAATACTTCAAGAGGAAATAATTCAATATGAGTTGTGGTGTTTTTTATTAAAAATACTTCTCACCTCATTGAAATTTGAGAGGAATTTTCACTTGATCAAATTGTAAGGATATAAATCAGAGAGGTGGTGATATTTCATGGAACACCACTATTGATTGCATCTGACTGAGATCTGATATTTACCTCAAAGTTTTAAAAGAGTTTCCAACATGATCTAAATACTGAGCTAAACTCTAGTATGAATTATCACTTCTAAACTGATGGTAAATATGAGAGGACTATCCAGATACTGGAAGACATGTTGAAATAATTCTATATGTACTTCAAAAGAGGATGATATCAATATATTCACCTAGTTGAATTCTCATACAATGATATCTTCACTAAAGAATCTAAATGACTCTTAATGAATCCTTTTATAGGAAGATATTTAGAAAACTTTATTGCTGGGATGAATTTGATGAACACAATACGTTGAGACATGAAATGGCTGAGGAAATGGTATAAAGGGTCAAGACCATTAAACAAAACATCTAGACTACTCAGATTCAATGTAAGAGCTATTCTGACAATCGCCAATGAGACCTAGAGTTTGATGTTAGAGATAAATCATTTATCCAAATATCTTCATGGAAGAGAGTCATGAGTTTTGAGAAGAATGATAAGCCAAGTCCAATGTGCATCGACCCCTTTTAGATTATTGATGGCATTATAGTTATAGAATATCAACTAGCATTCCCACTAACCATGTCTCAAGTACATGGAATATTACATATATCACTCTTATGGAATTTCATACCAGATCCCTCACAGTTAATGAATTTAGAGGTGGTATAGCTGGAAAATTATATCTCTTATGAGGAGAAACTGGTGAAGATATTTGACCATAGAGATAAAATTATATGCAACACGACAACCCACCTAGTCCAAGTACTATAATGAAACCATAAATATGAGAAGCCAACATGAGAAGCATAGGAATCCATGAAGTAGAAATACCCTATCCTATTTTCACCTTAGTATGTAATTAAAAATTTTGAGGGTAAATTTTGTTAAGGGGGGAAGAATGTAATTGTTTCATCATGTTTTATGACATGGAATGGGTTTTTCCCATCACGTTACCATTTCACTTTTCCCTAAAACTCCCAATAGTTCCCCAATCTGTAGCTAAGTACAAAACTCCTTTCCAAAGGTCGGTGGTCATTAGGGTTTTGAGGCCTAATAACTCTTAGGGACTCACATTGGTCAAGAGGATAGGAGCTCGGGCTCATCACACCCTTGGGGGGGGGGGGGGAGATTGTGACCTACTCCAGGAATCTCTTATAGATTTAAGACATATTTGTGAAATCCTTCCCAGACCTTGATACAATACTAGTTACCTATATGTTAATTAATTGATTATGAACATATATTGATAGGGATTATCTTTCACATACCACGAGTTCTCTATTTCTCTCTTATTTAATTATGATTCTTTAGACTATGTCCATGCTTGAGAAATCTAGAGTTTATTGTAGTTTAGGGGGATGGTTGGTGTCATGGGGATGGGATTGAACCCCTATAAGGCATCCTACTTACCCTATGAGAATAGGAATCAAACCCCACATAATTCATTTTATATAGTTTAAAGTCTTATAACTAGACCTATCCATATAGTTTAACATCATGCAGTAATGATGTAAACATTAGGCTCGAACCTCAATAAGGTGTCTTACATATCCTATTTGATACAAGAATCAGATTCTATATAGTTCTTATAGTGGGTGTATGTGTCATGACCCCTGTGAGAAGATATGGGATGTAATTAGGCTTCTATCCCAGAGTTGAGAATCCCATTTTGGGGGGATCCTCATCATTCCATTAGTTAAATCATTGATAACCTCTAAGCCTATGTGATCCATGATCAGTGTTAGAAACAATAGATAGTGGTATATTGGACATGTTTCATGAGAGTATATCAGCATGGGGATTACACATTAAAGTTCCACTTTAAGAGGAATGCTTACCCATCTCATGGAGGATATGGTATGGAGCTTAGTCCTTAAAGAGGCTTCCTACGTATCCTGAATATGGTGGGAATCGGAGTTTTCATAGTTCATATGTACCTTAACTTGCTGATAGGCTAAGGTAGATGATCATGCTTGGAGACATTATGGACATCTCCAAGATTTTAGGAATTAAAGGGGATTATAACAAAATGGATGCCCTATCGGTGGAGAAATATTATATGATGTTGATGAGCGGGGCTTACACTCTGGGGTTGCCTATGATTGGAGAACTCATATCATGTCACTGGTCTGGATTTACACTCTGAGGTTGCCTGATTGGTATCATGTCAGGTCTAACACTCTGAAGATGCTCATGGGGTATCATGTCATTGGTGAGGGATTAAACTCTGAGGTTTCCCATTGGTTCACTCATTAGTCGGGGCTTAAACACTAGGGTTTCCTGTT
Source organism: Viscum album (assembly GCA_963277665.1). Taxonomy (NCBI): domain Eukaryota; kingdom Viridiplantae; phylum Streptophyta; class Magnoliopsida; order Santalales; family Viscaceae; genus Viscum; species Viscum album. The sequence goes on along the minus strand of OY728133.1, from coordinate 1,945,472,827 downwards.
GGTGAACTCATTGCTCGGGGCTTACACTCTAAGGCCACCCATTGGTGCACTCATTGGTCGAGGATTACACTCCAGGGTATCCAGTTGGTTCACTCATTGGTTGGGGCTTACACTCTAGGGTCCCCCATTGGTGCACTCATTGGTCGGGGCTTACACTCTAGGGTTGCCCGTTGGTGAAATCATTGGTTGGGGATTTCATTCTAGGGTCACCAGTTGGTGCACTCATTGGTTGGGGATTACACTCTAGGGCCACCAATTGGTGCACACATTGGTCGAGACTTACACTCTAGGGATACCCATTGGTGCACTCATTGGTCCTGACTTACACTATAGGGTCACCCATTGGTGCACTCATTGGTCAGGTATTACACTCTTGGGCCTCCCGTTGGTGCACTCATTGGTTGGGGCTTACACTTTAGGGTGGACCATTAGTGCACTCATCGTTTATGGCTTACACTCTAGGGCCACCCGTTGGTTCATTCATTGGTCGAGGATTACACTCTAGGGCCACCCATTTTTAAACTCATTGGTTGAGGATTACACTCTAGAGATTCCCATTGGTGCACTCATTGGTCAGGGATTACACTCTAGGGCTTCCTGTTAGTTCACTCATTGTTTGGGGATTACAATCTAGGGGTTCCCATTGGTTCACTCATTCTCTATCCTTTAGTGGAGTAGAGAGAGGTTTTTCCGAGAGTGTAACATTAGTGGGGTTGTATGAATGCATGATACAAGCTCATCAGGGATACTTCCTTTATAGAAGGGGAATGTGGATAAAGGTTCTTAACCAAGGTCCAAATGGCATGAGTCTGATTAGGCATGGTGTTCAAAGTGGACATGTCATAAGGGATTTTCCTGACATGTCTTGGCCATCATTGGGAAAGCCTTGGTTATCTGGCCAACATGTTGGGGCATGACTAGGTGGACATGTCATGGATACTTCATGTTTCCTGATGGACATGTCAGGAGTTCTTCACATGTCCTGGTGGACATGTCAGGACACTAAAAAATATTTCACTTTTTCCAACGGGGACATATATGTTGGTAAAAGTGTATTTTTTATTGGTAAAACGGTTTACCAACATATATGTCCCTATCACTAAACTTTTGGTAAAAACTCTATCGCTAAATATTTTTTTGACAGATAAAATAGTTTTGTTGCAATTATAATAATACCAACAGATAATATATATGTTGGTTAAAGTGTTTAGCAACAGGTTCTGGTGAAAAATTTATCTGTTGGTAATAATATTACTAATGTATAATATTTTTTTTAAATTAAATTTATATAAAAAATTATAAATTTTTATTTCCAGTAAAATTTCATATTATATTTATTAATTTATTATATATAATATATATGTTTTAATTATTAAACCTAAAATGATTTTAACACATGTTCAAAATTAGACAATAATTAATTATATTAACAATGAAATTCATTACAAACAGAACCTCTTGGATCCCCACTAGGATTATTTTACAATTCTGGATAACCCCCCCCCCCCCACTAGATCCCCCATAACAGGATCAACCACCACATCAACTCCAACCCATCATCGTCAGCGACTCCAGTACCAACTGCTCTAGATCATCCATGTCAGCTCCATCCTCAGACCATCCATGCCATCTCTAGCCACATCCATGACAGATCTAGTCTATGCCAGCTCATCCAACTCTAGCCCCATCCATGCCAGCTCCAACTCCAGCTCCAACTCCAGCTCATCCATTCCAGCTCCAGTCTATGCCTCATCCAAGCAAGCTCCAGTATATCCACAAAAAGATGATCAAAGACCTCATATGGAATTGAGGGAGGTACATAGACAAGTGAAAAAAATATTATTACACAATAGGGATAAAGGTAGTATCTTCACAACAAGTAATAAACATTTGTGTTGAACTTCCTACATTTGAGTTTAACTTCCTTTTGAATTTCAAAAATGGTCATACCTGAAAAAGGAAATAAACATTCAAATACAAACTTTTATTTAGAAAAAATATATACTTGGCATTAGTTTGGAAATAATAACTTGAAAAGTACCCATGATATCATATTTTTCTAGTTAGTGGACCTAACAATATCAATAACCCACCTTCCATCAATCATCTCCAAGAACATGAAACGAAATATGTACAACTGGACATCCCATGCATACTCAAGAGCACAAAATACATAGATACCTATCAATAAAATTGTTGAAGATTTTTCATGGGAAGATACTATAGGTTTCCACCTAGATTATAAGGATCTAAACTTAATTCCCCTCTATTCTATTTATAATGAACAACCTCTTTTATACCCCCCTAGGGGGGACCTTCCTCTAAAGCTACTTTTTTCCCCTAAATCAAATTATTATCAAGGATATTTTACTTACTCAATTTCATTATATCCTAATGATTTATCTTCTTCTAATTTCCATGTCAATTCCATCAACCAAAAAGATTATTGATTAAAAGAAACTAGTTAATTATTTTATAATAAATGTGGAAAAAATGTGACTATATCAAAACTGCAAATAAATTAATAGTAGGAAAAACACATTAGAATATCAAAACATGATCCAAAGACACCTCCATAAAAGAATTTAAGAAATTTAAAAAAACTAAAATTTCATGGGTTGAGGAGGATGCAACTTACCAATTAGATTCTATAAGATACATGGGCTACCCGCCCTCAAATAAAATGATAAGTACCTATACACCTTGACATTGGAATACCAAAAAAGAACATGAAAATAAAGGAAAATACAAGAAGACTTACAATGAGTGGTCGCATCACTCATTAGTACACGAACATAGATGATCCCATCAACTGGAACTTGAATATAAAGTCCCAATCAATTAATCATCACTATCTTATTCACATTCCCTATCAAAAATGATGATGAGAACACTAAAATAAATACAAGATTTCTAAAAGAATGAAATGAGAACTCTAAAATAGATTCCAGATTTCACACACAGGCCATGGGTATAATCTAAGTAAAAGTCAGACTATGTTTAAAAAGTGTAACACTAAGAAATCCATATGAAAATTAGGTGAGTGGATATATTTCATAGACATTAATTCACATTGTATTTATACCAAATAAAAATAAGAATAGGTCTAAAAATATTCCCCTTTCCCAATAATTGTAGTATACATTCTAATCAATCTCATCACATTTAACTAGTGCAAATTTTAGCTTTTCAATGGTTCTTTATAGTAGGGTAATTGATTAATTAGGAGAAAGAGAGGTGAATGTACCTTTTTTTATTGGGTGGCTTTTCCCTTTACCTTCTAGTTGAAAAATTTAATCCAATATTGATTCACCCATCTAATAAAATCATGCAAGTACATGTTCATCATGTATCTTCTTATGGGTAGGACATCAAGCCTCTTCTTTGTGGCCTCATACCTCCCCTTCCAAAGCTGGTAATGTTGCGCCATATGGCAGACCATGTGGGCCTAGCCTTCAATGCTCATTCTCTCCCTACAATGAAAATTCTAGATTTCAAAAATAGTACATAGATTCTACACATGGTCTGGCCTTCAATGCTCACCCTCTCCCTATAATGAAAATTACAGATTTCACAAATAGTACCTAGATTCTAGATTTTATACACACTAACAAAACACACTTGTCTTCTACTTAGATTACACACACGGATGAGGCATAGATTTCATAAATGAATGAAGCATCAATATATTGTTAGTGAGAACACTAAAATATATTCCAGATTTCAAACCAAGGCATTATAAAGAGGTGAGGGGAATTAAGATGTTAGTAAGAACACTACAACAATATTGAGGCATCAGTATATTACCTTAAACATGCGGTCACGACTAATCCACACACTCCATGAACAACTATGGATGAAGTAACACCTTCCAGCTCTTCATGATACAATTTATCAAGGCATAAACAGAATAGTACATGTCCATGTCAACAACTCAGACAACTTTATTCTTTTCATCCTCAAGAGGTATAGGAATATGCAAGTAAAAATAAAAGTAAAAAATGATATTATTCCTATATTATGGGAATGTCTATCTTCTTGTCCTTAGGGTACCGCAAGGTTGCAAGGTGCTCCCAGGGACATCCTTGTGGTGAGGCGGACATGTGTGGTGTCCTATCCTTAGGATATCACATGTCAATATGGATATGTTTGTGGATACTCCCATTATCATTCTCATGTGTCAATTAATCCTTTTAACGATCAAAGTGCATTGTCTTAGGATGTTATCTCGTGATTAAGGTGTATAGTTTAGAAGTGCCTCGCATGACTGGTGCAACTTGTCCTTGGGTCATCTCATGACCATGGTGAAACATCAAAAGGTTTGTTATGAGATCAATATGACTCATCTAAGGCTTACCTTACAATCAACATGGCATGTCCACAGTTGTCTAAGGACACTGTGAGACCATTAAAGGGTCTCATGAGTGTGATTAGGGTATTGTTCTCATTCAAAGGCATCAAGTACGTATCCAAAGGAGATGATGCCTTAAGTGTAATGGGGGTTATATGCACCCATGTTCCCATGTTGAAGGTGTACAGCGTAGGGTTTTCTTGGTGAGAGGAGGTCCTTTCCATGGACTCCTGCATGCACTAAGGGGATGTTCACATAACACCCATTTATTTCATGAACTTGAGATGGGCTCACGGAAGAGTCTTCATACATGCATAGAGGCTTCCTAATAATGTCACAAGCATGGAATGGGGTCCCTCGGTGCATATGGGAAAGGGTTTTTTCATATATTCTCAGGTGTGCCAAGGAAGTACACACATGTGAGGGGCACCCTTTCCAAAGGGTCCATGTGATTCTTGTCCACACACACGATCGTATGGCTCCCATTGTGGTCTTTTTATTGGCCTGAGGGTTATACATGAAGGATACATATTCAACTATTCGCGTGCATGTATAGGGGTATGCACTGCATGGAGAGAGGTGCATGGATCGTGGCCCGCGGACCCTTACTATTGGTCTCCATGTTAGGGGAGTCTGTGGGGATCCTCCACATCAAGGGGGACATCTCTAAGTCCACATGAAAGCATCGTGGACCACAGGGTCAGGGATAGGGTCTCACAATAGGCTCGATGGTCATGTGATAGAGGGTGTATATCGAGGACTTCACGTGCATGGGCATGCACTGCATGATCACATGATCAGTCATGCGGGTGCATGATCTTCAAAGGGATCACGCGAGGAACTTCATAAGCCCATATAAGGTATGTTTCCTGGTTTTCAAAGAAGGATGCATGGACGAGGGTGTACTTCCCCCTGAACCTCCCGAGAGTTCGCGTGGGTGTGAAGGGGTCCGGTGATGGACTCCCTAACCCTGAATGGGTTTACTTGCTAAATTCGAATAAACTAGGGGAGATGTACACATGGAACCAAAGGAGGCTGGCATGGCCACATTTTTTGAGGGAGAATGAAGGCATTTCTAGTGAAAGACATCTAGATTGAGTGTTTTCCATCTTCGTTATCCATGACCAAGCCTCACCGTCCCATGAGATAGTGAAGCACCCTCATCCGTGCACTTCAGATGTCTTCGATGATGGGTCCTGCGATGGATTCCTTCATCATTCCAAGGGCTCACAGGGACACTCACAGTATTCATGAGATCAGGATTCACACGTCCCCTGGTGCATACTATCATGCACCAGTATGGGTTTTCCATTTCACTGTATCACATGAGGTTCCATTGCACATGTGACCATGTGATCCGAGGGGAGGTCCTGTAGGAGGTCCTGTGAGATTTCATTGGGGGGGGGGGGTAGTTTGTGATTTCATGATCATATGGAGATCATGTGATGAGTCCTTCTGTAGGAATCCTATGTCGGGGTCTCGTGAGAGGGATCCTTTTGATTACTTGGAGACGATCTCTGATGGCGGCGGCCGATGGTTCTGTTATTAGGCGTTCCCAATTTTTTCGAAGCTCTTTCCCTCTTCCCCTTTGAGTGTATTTTTCTGGGGGGAGAGGGGAGGCCGAGGACGGTGCAGCTTTTCATGGGAAGAGGGACACATCCACATGGGGTCGCGTGTCCAAGGAAAACTCCAAAATAATTCAGATGAAAAACATGTGGAGACGGAAGGGATCCATGGTCATGAAACATCTGGTGAAAACCCATGGGTTGTCCTTGCCTCAGAGTTTTTTAAATAAGTTTTTTTAAAAAAATATCTTTTTAAAACAGGCCAGGTTAAAAAAAAAACAAAAATACGCCACGAAGGCGGTATCCAAGATGCCGCCTTTCCACTAAAATATAAAAAAAATTAAAAAAAATTATTTTTATTTTTATTTTTATTTTTTTGTTTTGTTTATATATATATATATATATATAAACAAAACAAAACAAAAAATAAAAAAAATTCAGCAGAATTTATCCGCTATTTAAAATCCAGCAGTACTGTCATTACATCAGTCTGGATTCTGACAGAAACTCTCCCCCAGAGCTCCCTTTTATAAAAGTGCTTACCCTAGAAATCATTCTGCACTTCCGATGTGGGATTTTGTTTCAAGTATGAGATTTTGAAAGACTATAAAATATAAACTATAAGGCCAATATGATTGAAACTTAAAACAGGGACTAAAAATATAAAAAATAGTTGAAAACAAGAATAATTTCATAAAAAATGATGATAAAAAATAATTTATAAACTTTCAAAATAACTTACTTGAAACTTAAGAAGTTTCAAGTACGTGGCTTTGAAATCTTATAAAATATAAATTAAAAGACCAATATAAATGAAACTTAATACACGGATTAAAAATATAACAAATAGTTGAAAATAAAAAGAATTTTGTAAAAAATATTGATGAAAAATAATTTATAAACTTTCAAACCCACCAACTTGAAACATAAAAATGTTTCAAGCACGTGACTTTGAAAGGCAATAAAATATAAACTATAGGACCGATATAAATGAAACTTAAAACATGGATTAAACATATAAAAATAGTCAAAAATAAAAAGAATTTTGTAAAAAATGTTCATGAAAAATAATTTATAATCTTTCAAAACCACCTACTTGAAACTTAAAAATGGTTAAAGTATGTGGCTTTGAAAGACTATAAAATATAAACTATAAGAGCGATATAATTTAAAGTTAAAAAATGGATTAAACATATAATAATTTAATTAATTATAAAATTAATATTATTAATAATTAATTATATGATAATTAATTAGTCAATTAGAAATTATACATAATTAATTATATAATAATTAACCAATTAATTAGTAATATAATTATTCAGTATATAAGAGTTAATTAGTTAATTAATAATATAATTATAAATTATATTTATCCATTATAATTAATAATTAGTAAGTATTTAAATTATTATATAATAATTAATTAGTTAATTGGTAATATAATTATTTATTATAGAATTGTTAATTAGTTAATTAGTAATATAATTATAAATTAAAATTATTCATTATAATTATTAATTATAATTATTCGTTATAATTACTAATTATAATTATTCATTATAATTACTAATTATAATTATTCATTATAATTACTAGTTATAATTATTAATTATTAATTATTAATTATTAATTTGTTAATTAATAATATAATTATTAATTATATAACTATTAATTGTATAATAATTTGTTAGTTAATTAGTAATTATTAATAATAAACTAAATAATAAATAATTAGTTAATTATTAATATAATTAGTAAATTAGTAATTTAATTATTAATTATTTAATAATTAATTAGTAACTTAGAAATATAATTATTAATTATAGAATAATTAATTATTTAATTAGTAATATAATTATTAACTATATAATTTGTAATTAGTTAATTAGTATTTTTTAATCATTAATTATATAATAACTAATTAGTTAATTAGTAACATAATTATTAATTATATAATAGTTAAAATGTTAATTTTTTGAGAAATATAGAGTCGAGGCCCTTTTTATAATTAGTTAATTAGTAATATAATTATAAATTATAATTATTTATTATAATTATTAATTAGTATTTATTAAAAATTATTATATAATAATTAATTAGTTAATTGGTAATATAATTATTAATTATATAATAGTTAATTAGATTATTAGAAATATAATTATTTATTATAATTATTAATTAGTAATTATTAAAAATTATTATATACTAATTAAGTAGTTAATTAGTAATATAATTATTCATTATAATTATTCATTATAATTATTCAATATAACTATTAATTATTAATTATTAATTATTAATTAGTTAATTAATAATATAATTATCAATTATATAACTATTAATCGTATAATAATTAGTTAGTTAATTAGTAATTATTAATAATTAATTATATAATAATTAAATAGTTAATTAGCAATATAATTAGTTATTTACTAATATAATTATTAATTATTTAACAATTAATTAGTTTCTTAGTAATAAAATTATTGATTATATAATAATTAATTAGTTAATTAGTAATATAATTATTAATTATATAATTTGATGGTATTTAATTAGTAATTATTAATCATTAATTATAAAATAAATAATTAGTTATTTAGTAATATAATTATTAAATATATAATAGTTAATTTGCTAATTTTTTGAGATAGATAGAGTTGAGGTCGTTTTTATAATTAGTTAATTATTAATATAATTATAAATTATAATTATTCTTTATGATTATTAATTAGTATTTATTAAAAATTATTATATAGTAATTAGTTAGTTAGTTGGTAATATAATTATTAATTATATAATAGTTAATTGGTTAATTGGTAAAATAATTATAAATTATAATTTTTCATTATAATTTGGAAATTGCAATTATTAAAAGTCATTATATTACTAATTAATTGGTTAATTATTATATAATTAATTATTAATAATTTCTAATTAACTATTTAATTATTATATAATTAATTATTAATAATATTAATTAAATAATTAAATAATTTATTATATTTTTAATCCATGTTTTAACTTTAAATTGTATCGGTCTTATAATTTATATTTTAGTTTTTCAAATCCACATACTTTAATCATTTTTAAGTTTCAAGTAGGTGGTTTTGAAAGCTCATAAATTATATTTCATGAACATTTTTTACGATTTTTTTTATTTTTGACTATTTGTTATATGTTTAATCTGTGTTTTAAGTTTCATTTATATTTGTCTTATAGTTTATATTTTATAGGCTTTCAAAGTCACGTGCTTGAAACATTTTTAAGTTTCAAGTTGGTGGTTTTGAAAGCTTATAAATTATTTTTCATCAACATTTTTTATGAAATTCTATTTATTTTCAACTATTTTTTATATGTTTAATCCATGTATTAAGTTTAATTTATGTTTTTCTTTTGTTTATATTTTATAAGCTTTCAAAGTCACGTACTTGAAACTTCTTACGATTCAAGTTAGTGGTTTTGAAAGCTTATAAATTATTTTTTATTATCATTTTTATGAAATTCTTTTTGTTTTGCACTATTTTTTATATATTTAATCCATGTTTTATGTTTTATTTATATTGGATTTATAGTTTATATTTTATAGTCTTTCAAAGTCACATACTTGAAACAGAATCTCATATCGGAAATGCAGAATGTTCTTTTCAGGAAATGGATAACCAGAATCCCACATCGGAAATGCAGAATGATTTCTAGGGTAAGATCTCTTTTAAAAGGGAGCCCTGGGTTAGAGCTTCTGTCAGAATCCAGACTGCTCTAATGGTAGTACTGTTGGATTTTAAATAGCGGATAAATTCTGCTGCAATTTTTATTTTTATTTTTTGGTTTGTTTTGTTTATATATATATATAAACAAAACAAAACAAAAAACAAAAATAATTTTTTTTAAAGAAATATTATTTAAATTTTTTTTAAAAAATATTATTTTTTTAGTAGAAAGGCGGTAACTTAGTTTCCGCCTTTCGAGTTAACCCGAAAGGCGGAACTGCTGATGTTGCCTTTCGCCTGAAGCCTAAAGGCGGCACCAGCCCTGCCGCCTTTAGTGCTTTTAAAAAAAAATTAACCTAGAAATTTTTTATAAAATATTTTTCTTTAAAAATTATTTTAAAAAAAATCACCTTGTCTCTATCGCATGATCAAGGGTGATCATGTGATACCTTCAAATCGATCTAGTGGCTCTCGTAGAAGTCTGGAAAGGCTCGCGGAGGTTTCGTACTGGGTGTCTTGGTTCGGTCACATGATCATGGAAAGATCATGCGATGGCTTTGGATGTTGTCGGGGAGACTTTTGAGAGACCACTGGGGCTCGTGGATGCCTCAATTGGATGATTCAGAGTCTTCAAATGAGTGCCTGAGAAGTGGCAGTGACAAGGGGTGAGTTTCAGGTGTGTGTCTAACCATGGTGTCCGGACGTTGAAGATGATGGCCCATGCAACGCGTGGGCATAGCTAGTTTGAGTTTGCGATCAGTGAGATCGAGCGGATGGATGGGATCAGTGGGGGTGTGATCGAATGGCACATATCATCAGCGGCTTGATCAGACGACCCTGATTTGATCCCATGGAAAAAATATTTGTCCCGCATCGAAATCCCATTCCTTTCTTTGTTCGAATTATAAGACATTCGATGGATCATGTTACTTCTTGTTGGAAATTTGGCCGATACCCATACCATATGCATCACCCTCCACCCAGTGGGCCTTGGCCCACCTATGCACGCATGTGTGCATAATTCGGGCCCTATACTATCTGGCTTGATCCTTGTGGGAGCTATGCTTTCCTGTTGTTGGTCCACTGGTGGGCTAGCCATAATTTTTGACTAGTGGTGGTATCAAACTCTAAAATAAGAAAAATGAAATTCTTAGTGGAATATTGGTTCCAAGATATGTTCCTTTAAACCATAGGTCTTCAAGTCTGGTCTCCTATCAAATTCTTAAATAAGAAAAATGAAATTCTTAGTTGAATGTTAGTTCCAAGATATGTTTCTTTAAACCATATGTCTTCATGTATGATCTCCTCCATATATTAAATCATCGTCTCTTATGACTCTTGGATTTTTGGTGGCAAAGTGGTACATGCACATTTATCTGGCCTTGGACCACTTATGCATGCATATTCTTACAGGCGTGCACAAATCGGGCCCTATACTGGCCCGACCTTATCCTTTCAGGAGCTATGCTTCCTTGTTGTTGGTCCACTGGTCGACTTGGGATGATTCCCTTGGGTGTGGTCAACCTGGTCCCACATGGGCCTTGGTTGAGTTGGCTCGAGTGGCTGGTGGGCTAGCCATATTTTTTGGATAGTGGTGGTATCAAACTCTTAAATAAAAAAATGAAATTTTTAGTGGAATGTTGGTTCCAAGATATGTTTCTTTAAACCATATGTCTTAAAGTATGATCTCCTTCATATATTAATTCATCATCTGGTACGACTCTTGTATATTTGGTGGCAAAGTGGGACATGCACAAATATTGGTTCCAAAAAATGCCCCCTCCCTTAGAATTATATTCATCTAAATGAAAGAATATGATTCTAACGTAAACTTAGATCACTTTTTCATGCATCAGAATATATAATGATCCATGGTACTAAACTCCCTTATAGGATCTACTCTGAGTAAGTATGAGGATCTCTCATGTGTTATGAAGACGATACATCTAGCCATAGTTGCTCAGATAAATCCAAAATAAAAAATAGAATTGTCATAGGGAATGGATACCCTAAAATTGGAATGAATATATAAATTCCAAAATTAAATAGGGATAGGGTGGAATGGAACTTGTGGTTGGGTCCAAAGTAAAATACATGGATTTTTCTATGTATCCCATAAGGATGGGAATCAAGTTGTATGTAGTTCTGAAATATATCACTATACTGATCAAGCTCATGCATAGGAGAATAGGTTCATTGATAAGGAAATCTATGAAAAATGTCCTTACGTAGATCTAGCTCATACGTAGGAGGGGAAATTTCACTATTTTTTGATAAAATCCAAGGTGAAGATCCACGTCTCAGTGGAAATGTTGATCAGATCATCCACAATGTATGTCCTTTGTGTGTAATACCAAATAGATCCAATTTCATGGATTTGAGTACTCAACTTTCAACATGTTACCTTTTGAAGAAATATCATGAATTACCATCATCATGAAATCCTTCATTGATAAGGAAATCTATGAAAAATGTCCTTACATAGATCTAGCTCATACTTAGGAGGGGAAATGTCACTATTTTGTGATAAAATCTAAGGTGAAGATCCATGTCTCAGTGGAAATGTTGATCAGATCATTCACAATGTATGTCCTTTGTGTGTAATACCAAATAGATCCAATTTTATGTATTTGAGTCCTCATCTTTTAGCGAGTTTCCTTTTGAAGAAAGTTCATGAATTACCATCATCATGAAATCCTTCATTGATGCTTCTACTCTAGTATTCTTGAGATTGTCTGGTATATGAGGACAATTTAGACATGGAATATTTCTTAAAGGTTAAATTCTCTAATATTTTCCCAATTTAGGGGACTTAGAAAGTTTAGATTAATTTTTTATAAGGCCATATGGGAGAGCCTACAAGCTTTGTATCTTTTCCATCTATATTTTCCTTAACTTTTCCTAAGCTTCATATGGGTAAGACTTAGCGGGCATGGACTTGGATTTTTCTTAGGCTGCCTTTTTACAGGTTTATGACCTGACATATTTTGTGCCTCTTCCATTTTATAGATGCTAAATATTTCTTGGATCACACAAAGTATATGTCCAGCGAGTGGGAACTCAACTTTTTTCCAATATGGATTTATCGGGTTTTCACCTTGGTAAGCATTATGTCTCCTAATTTTTTTAAGGTCTTTCAAGTTATACCATCATCATGTTGTAGTTTAGGATATTATAGATAAAACCTTTGGTATTACATGTAGTTTAAAATATTACCTCAAGGAATTTTGGTGTTCCATGTAGTTTAAAGTATTATCACCAGGACATTGGGGTTCCACATAGTTTAAAGTATTATTTCCATGACTTTTTATGGAATATGGGGTTGGAAACTAGGGGTGACTAAAAAACTATGGGGAGTTGGGTTCCACCTTGGTGACATCGGGATCACAAGAATTGGAGTTTCTTTTCTCACAAGGAGGATATGTCTTTAGTTGGTGGTTAAATCCCTTATGCATCGATAGCATGGCCAAGAAAATTTGATATCTACTCTATTAAAAGGGTTATGAAAGATCCATGGGGTGGAAATGGTTGGGGGGGGAAATACTAGGGAAGCTAGGACTACCTGGATAGTTGGAATGTGGGTGATGTAAGTCACAATCGAAAAGTTTGAGTTGAGTGATATGGAATGGGGTAAACATGTTGGGTATTTCCCTTAATACTATTTGGGCGTCAGGTTCTGCCACAGTTTCATTGAGGCTCACAAGGATTATGAGGCCTTTTATACCGGGCCAAGATGTTTCTGGTTGGTGGGTCTAAGCCCTTTCATAAATAACATGGCCAAGCGAAGAGGTCTCTTTTCATTTCCAGAGGATATGAAATATTTATGATGGCTCAAACATCAAGATGATGAAGTTGGATATGTTAGGAAGGCTATCCAGGAAGGGTTATGGCACCCTAGGGAAACATAGCTCTTAATTGAACAACCTGATCCCTACACCCTGTGGTTTCAAATTGATCCATCAAAAGGATCAAGAATGAAGGGACGCATTCCGGCTTTGATAATGGGTACAAAACATGCTGATGCAATATTTAGGGTATTATATCTGCTTGGATAATCTGGTATAGAAACTATAAATCATAGTCCAAAGCACTAACTTCATGGGGAATATATGGGATAGTCATTCTGGGGTAAACTATAACACAATGCAGTATTGGGTTCCACCTTGTTGATGTCAGAATCAAAACAATCAAAGATCTCTTTACACCGGGCCAAGATGTCTCTGGTTGGTGGGTCTGAGCCCTTATATCAATAGCATGGACAATAAGAGAGATATTTTTCCTCTTTAGGGGAAATGAAAGATTTTCAGAGGATTGAGATATTTCAAATCATGAAGTGGAATATATGGAAAATGTAAGATCCAAGAAGGTTTCGAGTACACTAAAAGTTGTACCACCACCTGTCGAATATATTCTTATGGTGAGGAGATGTGATGAATCATTGATCTTATTTTTTCCTGCACCAGTTGGTCCAGCGAGCATAGCTTGTATTTTAATAGGGATATGAAGTAGACCCTATGAGATTTATGCCTTATTTATTTGTGCATTAATTTTTTTCTAAACTTTGGAAATGAAGAGTTTAGAGGGAAGAGACTCAACTTTTTCTCAGGTTTCCCCTTATGGGTTTTTGACCTAACATGTTTTTTGTCTCTTTTTTTAGTAGTTTAAGGTCTTATGATTTGGACCATTATGTGCTAGGGTTTATGGCCATACATCACTGACCAATGTGTGAGCAGTTTAAAGTCATGCCATTTGTACCTGGTATGGGGATGTTACACAAGAGGATCATTAGGATACCCAAGGTCAAGAGTACTCCAACGTCCTTCTGAGTGAGCGGAGGAGATGTCATAAATTTGGGATCAAGGTTATTAGGTTAGGAGCCATGATATGGGACAATCAATTTGGGGTAACCTATAACACAATGGGGTGTTGGGTTCCACCTTGGTGATGTCAGGCTCACAAGAATCAGGAAGCCCTTTACACTGGGCCAAGATGTCTCTGGTTGGTTGGTCTAAGCCCTTGAATCAATAGCATGGCCAAGTAGAGAGATCACTTTTTACTCTTCCAGGTTAGTGGAAGGTTTTCAATGACCCAAGATGCTTGATACATGAAGTGTGGAACATGGATTGAGGTTCTTAAAAAGATGATGAAAGCACTTTATTCTATGATTGGATAGGGTAAGGCTCTTCTATTCCTTTGATAAGGAGGGGTAATGGATGATGACGTTCATAGTTTATCATCATGTAGTGGTACATGCTTCACTACAGTTTAACATCTTGTAGTGAGAGATCGTATAGCTTAACGTCAGGAAGTATGGACGAGGGCGTACCAACATGAATGAATAAGAATGTATGAGGTCCGCGAAGTGTTGGGCTTGAACCCCAAGGGGTTTACCTACGTACCCCAGCTAGTTGGGAATCAAAGTCCACATAGTTCTTGGAGCATTATGTAGTTTAATGTCATGTGGTGAGGATGTAAGTTTTGGTGTAGTTTATTTTCATACGGCTAAGACACTATAGGGATAATGTCCCAAAGAATACCATGCATGGCATGGTAGAATATACCCGATGTGAATGAGGAAAAAAGAGTTCCACACCACACCATGTGAATTTCTGAAGAGGACATGGGCTAAGAGGCCAAAAAAGAGATGGAATGATTTGTGGTGTATATGGTTGGACCAGAAGAAAAAATCTATGGGTGTTCATAAGTATCCTGTAAGGGAAGAAATCAAGACATTCATTGTTCTCAAAGTTTTCATGCAGTTTAATGTCATGTGGAAAGGATGAAGGGTTCCAACGTAGTTTATTATTATGAGGCTAGGAAAAAAATGGAGTGAACGTGGCATGGTAAAACAAATCCGATGCGAATGGCGACCAAAGTATTCCACACCACACCATGCACTCTTAGGAGGGGACTTAGGCCAAGGGGGAAGGAAAGGTCAAAGGGGCCTAGGGCTAGACCTGAGGCAAATTTCCTAGGCATTCCTATGCATTCAATGTGTATGGGAATCAATCCACACATATTTCTTGATATTCTATGCTGTTTAACATTTTGTGGGGAAGAAAAAGGTCACCCGACATGAGTGGGATAAATTCCACATGTCTTTATAGTTTTATTTCATGTGGTAAGGAAATTGGATCACTTAACATGAAAGGAAAATAATCCTTTAGTTGGTCCCAAAAATAGGGATTCAGGTGTCACAACGTATCTCATTGAGAATGAGAATCACGACTTGCATAGTTCTTGAAATTATGGCGTGATAAGATACCGACACCAGTGAAGGTGTTCCTCTCGGATGAGGTCCACACGAGAATATAGTTTTATGTCATGTAGGGGACATTGACCTTGATGTTTAATGACATGTGGCAAGGACTCACAGAATCCCCTTTATCTCCCTATATTTATGATGAAAATGGGTTCATCCCAGTCCTTTACACCGTTTTTTTTGGGAACCCCTGATCAGAATTCCTAAGCTCATGTGAGCTATTCTTAGTGTGAGAAACAAGGAATGAAAAAGACCCTACCACTATTAAGATGCATGGAGAATAGGATGGGAGTATTTTATGCCATGTGGTGGTTAATCCAAGACATAAGATCAAGAAATCCTCATGTATCCCATAAAGATGGGAATCAAGCCATACATAGTTCTAGAGAGACTGTGCAGTTTAACGTCATGCGACCAGAGGACTTATCCACACAGTTTATTATCATGTGCAAGGAATTCCTTACAGTTTAACGTCATGAATCAAGGACATTGCACCATAGTTTAACGTCATGTTTTTGGAATATACACAAATATTTTAGGGTCATATGGACCATACCATAAGATGGAGGCCCTAACATGGAGATGTGTAGTGGGGTGTCATGAAGAAACTCGATATGAACAAGGTCCAAAAAGGTCTCAACCACACCATGCACCTTTCCAAGAAAACAAAGGCTGAATGGAAAAAGGGATATGTCTATGGTTGGGCCTGAAGATGAAATGTTTGGGTGTCACTATGTGTCCCATGATGACAGGAATCAATCCACACATAGTTCTGGGAAAACAAATACTCTACATAGGTTTGGATTTTACACAGAGGAGGGAATTATCTCCTATTGGAAAGTGAAACTAGGCCCAAGATTGGAGATCCAGGTGTCACTATGTATCCAGTATGTACATGAATCAATCTACACGTAGTTCTTGAAGGAACGTGCAGTTTAATGTTGTATAAGAAGTCTTTACTCCAATGTAGTTTAATGTAATGCGATTAGAACATATTTCTATGTAGTTTAACATCATGTGTTGAGGATGAGTATAGGTTGTGTTGTTTAACATCTTGTGGTGATGACGTTATCCCCATACATTTTAATGTCATGTGGTCAGGACATGGACCATGTAACCTATCAGGAGAGAATCTCATCCAAAGGATTTCAGACAACTATTATATATATTACATGAGTATTAGGATGCTTCAATTCTATTAAACCTATGGATACCTATTCCTACAACCGATCCTTGAGGAAAAATAAGTTTTCAACCATGTTCCCAAGACATTGGTGGTAAGGGAAATAGTCTTCATGGCCTACTAGACCTGCCTCATGCAGTTTACACATCATTATGAGTTCTATAAAACATCTTTCCATGGCGCAGTCAAAATATATAGAGACATTCATTGTTTTGAAGGAATGGGCTTTATTCAATATTTCATTAAGAGATGGTCATTTATCCCTGGGAGGTAGGTGACTCTATTCCTTCCACATGATCGGTGCTCCCTTCTTAGAGTGATCAGATGACTGGAGTGGGGATTCATGTGTTGGTGGTTCCAGTATCCCCCTGTCCATCTACTCATAAAGACAATATTTGAAGTAAAAAAAGAAATCTTTCATGTTATGACCAAGATGTTGATGATAGGGGAAATAATCATCATGGTTTACCAACCCTTCCTTATTCGGCTTCCTCACAGCTGTGAGTCTCATCAAACCATTCTCTATGGAATAGTTGAAATACTTGGTAACATGTTTGGATTGTAAGGAATATACTTTTCACCACCTATCTTCCAGAGAGGGGTGACTAGACTGCTTCTCCTTCATGTTATCTATGCCACTATTGGTGAAGATTTATGTCTGGGTCTGGATTATGGGGTACAAAGTCCCAATCTCAATTGATCTAGGGGTGGGTGCTAGTGATTTGGGGGGCTTAGATGATGTAGATGGTTCCCATTGATTTAAGGGCCCCGATTATCTAGTATTTTTTATGGAAACACATGAGGTAGGATGGTTTCTTGAATATACCTGATGTGGAGGGGGAAAATATAGAAATTATCCTAGCTCTATAGACTGGGGTGATGTGGAAGAGTGTTTGGGTTCCACCTAATGAGGGGATGACAAATAAAAAATTCCCCCAGCCCTGTGGGCCAGGGCACTTCATTGTAAGGTGAGTTTCGATAAGCGATCACAGGCTCATTAACCCTGAGTTGATATCTTAGGATTATTCTCACAATTGTCTCCCAAAGATCCTTATTCTCTTATTGGGGATTAGTGGTCTATTCTTCTACAGTGAATACCTTGTCATCCTAATGGGGTTGGCTGGTGGGAGCTATGAAAATACCCCTTCCTCTATCGATGGTATGGTGAGTGGATGATGATGGGGATTCTGATGTGGATCCCAGAGACTAAAAACACTTCTACCACTATCCATACAATCCATTATCTTTCCCCTTTTGGATTTTAGAAGGGTTGGTAACACCTTCTGTAGATTCCTGGTAGATACCACTAAACCTTTTTGCTCTTGTTCCAGTGGAAGGAGGTAGGAAAGTCTGTTTTGACCCATATGACTATAGGAGGGTATGTTTGTACCCTTCAAGATAATTATTTTTGGGGTCTGGTGGGGAGTCTTTGGATCTTACTGATATCTTATTGACTGAAACATAAGTAGGATGGGGCTCCCCATCAATGGAGTATCTCTTTTGACGGGTCGGTGCCCAATATACCATTTGAGGGGTCAGTTCCCAATATACCATTTGGGGGGTTAGTGACCATGATACCATTTGAGGGGTCAATGAACATGAATAATATGAAAATATGGTATAATATGGTAAAAATTACCCCATTCCTATGGTATGGGGTCCTCCATGTGATTCTGCAGTCACTACGGATTGATGAGGTGAAGACAGAGGCTCCTGAGTTGTAGTGATTCGGGATTGATCATGGCCCACTGTTAAGACACATTGGTGGAACTCAGTCAAGTTGGTGATAATAGGGAGATGATCCTGCTCTTGAGTTTCATTGTCTAGATATCATAGGTGGGATCTCATGCTGGGTTCTCTATCTTGGATAGTCAGCATAGGCATAACATCCTTCACATCTCCTTGTGGGATTATGGCCTCACATCAGTGATGATTATCAGAATAAATGGTGTCTCACCTATGTAGCTCCTAGGTGATTGAGTTGTCACGCTTACCACCATTATCCACCTCCCTAGTATAGATAAGTTTTATGCTTCTTCCTTATAGTGTTAGGTAGCCAAAGTGGTTGAATACGGCGATAAGGGCCACTTACTCTTCCACATCCTGATATGGGAAAGACAGACAGTGGGAATCCATCATCCGAATGATTTCATGAGATGGTTCTAGAGTCATAATGGAGCTATTGAAGCAATATTACCAGCCCAGTATGTTCACCAAATGATGGCGAAGATGGTGTGTTGGTGAAAGTGCGCATCAGGGCCTCTGGATCAAGGCAGCTTTTCCAATGATCTCAGAATATGTTGGCACATTTGATCCTGCCATTTTTATTGCAACAAATCTGGAGAAGTCATGGAATAAATATAGGACAAATTATGAAACATAATATATAAGAGTACATATTCAATCAATATCATTCACAGTTAAAGGATAAAGAGGTGATCCCTTCTTTTTATGTGAGGTTTAATTCAGTTAAAATAAGGTGTCAGGTTCAATGTTTTGTTGTGCGACAAGCATAACATAAAACCTCCTGACGGGCATTAGGGAAAAAATATCCTTATTGAATTTTGAAAGGGATGACATGGTTAAAGTATTCACATTGGGTTAAATATTTTTTTTGTTAGGTTTTATGGTGTGGAATGGGTATTTCTTGTCATGTTACCATTTCAATTTTCCCTAAAACTACCAATGGTTCCCCCATCCATAGCTGAGTACAAACCTTATTTCCAAAGGTCAGATTTCATTGGGGTTTTGAGGCCCAATGAATCTTAGGTACTTTCATTGTTCGATAGGATGTGAGGTTGGGCTCATTGCACCATTTTTGGGGGGGGGATCATTGCCTATTATGGGACTCTCTTATAGATTTAAGACATATTCATGAAATAATTCCCAGACACCAATACAAGACTTGTTACCCCTATTTCAATGAATTGATTATAAACATGTATCTATTGGAATTATAATACACATATTATGGGTTAACTATTTCACTCTTATTTAATTATGATGCTTTGGACTATGGTGATGCTCGAGCACTCTAGAGTTTATTATTTTCCAGGGGATGGTTGGTGTCTTTGAGGTGGGATTGAACCCATACGAGGCATCCAACATATCCTGTGATAATAAGAATTAAAACCCATGTAGTTCATTTGACATAGTTTAAGGTCATATGACTAGACCCATCAATGTAGTTTAACATCATACAGTAAGGACGTAAACATAAGGCTCAAACTTCAATGAGGTGTCTTGCGTATCCAATTTGATATAGGAATCAAAGTCCACGTAATTCTTATAGTGGGCGTCTATGTCATGAGTTTGGTGAGAAGATATGGGATTTAATTAGGCTTATATCCCAAAAGTGAGAATCCCATGTCTGGGGGATACTCATCATGCCATTAGTATAATCATTGCTGACCTCTAAGCCCACGTGAACCTTACTCAGTGTGAGAAACAACAAATAGTGGTAGATTTGACATGTTTCATGAAATTATATCTGCATGAGGCTGACAAATTAATTTTTATCTTTGAGAGGAATTCTTACCCATCTCATAAAAGATATGGTATGGAACTCGGGCTTTAAGGAGGCTTCCTATATATCCCAAATATGGAAGGAATCAGAGTTCTCATAATTCATATGTACCTCAACCATCCGGTAGGCAAAGGTGGGTGATCATGTCATTGGTCAGGGCTTAAACTCTGAGGTTTCCCATTGGTTCACCCATTGGTTAGGGATTACACTCTAGGGCCACCTGTTGGTGTAGTCATTGGTCAAGGCATACACTCTAGGGTTTCCCATTGGTGCACTCACTAGTCAGGGCTTTCACTATAGGGATGCCCGTTGGTGCACTCATGGGTCGGGACCTACACTCTAGGGATGCCCGTTGGTGCACTGATTGGTTAGGTCTTACAGTATAGGTCTTCCCATCGGTGTGCTCATTGGTTGGGCTTACACTTTAGGTCCACCTGTTAGTGCACTCATTAGCCAGGGCTTACACTCTAGGGTCGCTCGTTGGTGCACTCATTGGTAAGGTCTTACACTTTTATGTCCACCCGTTGGTGCACTAATTAGTCATGTCTTATACTCTAGGGCCTCCCATTGGTGCACTAATTGTTCAGGTCTTACACTCTAGGGTCACCCATTGGTGCACTACTTAGTCGGGGCTTACACTCTAGGGTCGGTTGTTGGTGCACTCATTCTCTATCCTCTGGAAGATTAGAGAGAGTTCTGTCTGAGAGCGTAACATTAGTGGGGTTTCATGAATGTATGATCCCATATTATCAGGGACACTTACTTCATAGAAGGAGAATGAGGCTGAAGGTTCTTATCCATGTTCCACAAGTCATGAGTCCAATTAGACATGGAATACATAGTGGACATGTCATAAAGATTTTCCTGACATGTCTCAGCCATCACTAAAAATGTCTTGATTGTCTGTTAGACATGTTATAGCATGACTAGGTGGACATTTCATGGATGCTTTGTGTTTCCGGGTTGTAGGTTCTGGGAACATTGGAAGCGTAGGATGGGCATGTACCCAACTTTTCAAATTTCCATGATCGACGATTAATCTGGGATCAATACAAGAACAAATGCCAGTATCCACAAAATTGAATCAAAGATAAAATAAAAAGGAGAGAACTCAGAATTGAGAAGAGAATATCGACCTATTTCTTTATAATTAATTAAATTAAATTAAATAA
Source organism: Viscum album (assembly GCA_963277665.1). Classification (NCBI taxonomy): domain Eukaryota; kingdom Viridiplantae; phylum Streptophyta; class Magnoliopsida; order Santalales; family Viscaceae; genus Viscum; species Viscum album. The sequence continues at coordinate 1,945,451,055 of OY728133.1, read as the reverse complement.
TTATCTACAAGGTGATTCTAACTTCATTGATGAATTTTACAATGGGTCTAAGGTGCGGCTTTATTGCAATGTAGAATCCAAGGATAGGATTCCTCTAAAAGTATCCAAATGTGCTCCACGTATCTCCAAACATCATCAAAGGAGTCTCCAGGTGCTAGCGTAGAAGATCATTTCACTTGCGATGTCCACCTTTGATCACCTTGAGTATCACTTTCAAAGAGTTCTCTAAGATCTAGTGGAGGAGGATCTCTCTCATTCTTGAGATCGTTCTTGGAGAGGGAAGGGTTCTCTAGGCTCGAGAGATTTTCTCCAAGGATATTGTGCACACAACCATTGGTTTTCCAGTGGGATGACCCCTTGGATAATTAGATAACAATAACAAAATTGGGAATTTAATTCACCAAGAAATAATAAATAATTAGAAAAAGTGTTGTTAATTATTTTATTATTCCATGTGATACCCCATGTCAAATAATAATAGAAATGTTATTATTTCCATGACATGTTCTTAAGTTGCACATTACATTTAAATATTATCTAACAAAATAATATTTAATATTATTTTTCACCATACCTAGAACATGGTCCACCAATCCTCCTAAATATTTATCAGGCCTTGAATAATGACTATTTATTTATTAAATAAATATAACTACATTATTCACTGATTCATTGATAAATAAATATTATGTCTGCAATATATTATCTCTAATAACTAGCAGAAAAATAAATGCAATCAGGCATACTTGAATAATTATTAAACCACAACCGGGAATAATATTTATTCAACTTGTTAAATAATAAATTATTTAACTAAGATAAAAGCTATAGTTAGTGTGTGACCCTCTAGTCATCTTTCTTGTTGGTATTAGGTGGACTTACCTAAAGTCCAAGATTACTATTTAGCAATGGGTTAAGGCACCCAAGAGAAATAATTTGATTCCATAATGACTTGTTACCTCATACGAATGATTACCATGTAATATAATCACTTTTTCTTGATATTTCTAATTTAGTGGGTTGTATGGATGTTCCATAAACCCGTGTGCTTTATTTCTCATTCTTTGACTTCCTAGAATTAAACATTAATAGAGAACACTATAGAAATGGATTTAGTTAGGCTATATTATTTCCATCAAAGGGCTTTAGATATATACTTGTGTAGAAGTGATAAATCCTTTCTCGCATTATTCATTAATGAAGTATTACTCGTGTCGCACCCGACATATCCTACCTCACTATGAACATCTATCATCACTGTTTTCATCAATACATCTAAGTGCACGATTCATAATACCCATTAATAATAATCTTAAATTATAAGGACCAATACACATGTTCATAAATAGGAACATCCAATGACACTTATGAATGTGGATTTTCTACTGGCGGGTCTTGTTCTCATAATATCCTCCTAGATATTACCATTGGAGCACACCATGATAAGGTGACTCAAAGTTTCATGAGTCCCCGCCCCTGATAGTCTGTGTCTTTTGTGTCCCTTCAAATGATATCATCTAGCCAAAGAACATATATTCAAGAATTGTGTCATGAAACTTCTAGGTTCTCATCATAGTAGGGATCCACTATGACATTTTAGTGTGATATCTATTCTTATGAAATTATCACATATTATTTCATATAGAAGTAAAATCATTATGTGATAAGGAAATTATTAATATTCATCCAATGGATATCGTTTTCTCATAAAGTAAAATGAATTTGGTTTCTAGGGTACCAAATCCAAAAGACTCCCACTTGCGCTAGAGCCAACTGCTAAAAACCATCAGTCTGCTAGCTCTCACATGATATTTAGGCATCTTCTAAGATAGGCCTTTAGTCAATGGGTATTCCATATTCTCTTCCGTGGACACTCTACTCACTACAACATCACATATTTTATATAAATCCCTCAAGAGGTGATACTTTTGGAGTTTGTGCTTTTTCCGTTTATGTGACCTTGTCTCGATTTCAAGATCCACCACTATAGTATTATCACAATACAATGTAATGAGATCCTTACTGTTAGGTACCACATCATGATACTAGACAAAGTTCCAAATCCAGATGGATTTTTGGATGCATTATAAGCCACTATATATTCGTACTCCATTACAAAATCATAGACAACTCGTTGATTTGAACTCTTCCATCTCACATATCCTCTGATGAGATAGAAAACATATCCTTATTGTGAATTTAGATCATTCTGATCTGTCTAAAAACTAGCATCATCATACACTCTGATGACAATCTCCTCGACTCCTCCATACACTAGGAACATATCCATAGTTCTTCTCAGATACTTAAGGATAGTCTTGACAATAGTCCAATGTTGCTCACCTAGATCTGCTTGATATCTACCTACCATTATCAGTGCATAGGAAACATAAATTCTAGTACATAACATGGCAGACATGATAGATCATATAGCTAAAGCGTATGGAATTTTACTTATCCTATTTTTCTCATGTTGTGTATGGGGACACATTTTCTTAGAAAGATGTATACCATGTGACATTGGAACCAATCCCCTCATGGATTGTTCCATACTAAATCACTTTAGTATCTGGTCAATATATATACTTTGACATAGTCCAAGCAGCCTCTTGGATCTATCACAAATGATCTTGATCCCAAGAATGTAGGATGCTTCACCTAAGACATTTATGAAGAAGCACTTGTTCAACCAGTCCTTGAATGGTGGTTAGACTGGTATGTCATTCCCAATAAGCAATATGTCATCAACATACACTGCTAGGATAATGATTGCATTCCCATTAAACCACTTGTAAACACATGGCTCACATTCATTCTTAATGAAACCAAATTCTCTTATGGATTCATCAAGTTGAATATTCCATGATCTGGATGCTTTCTTTAATCCATAAATGGATCTCAAAAAATTTCATAACCTTTTAGTATCACCTGGTGTCACAAACCCTTCTAGTTGTGTCATGTAGACATCTTTGAGAAGGTTCTCGTTAAGGAATGAAATTTTTGACATTCATCTTCCAAATCTCGTAGTCATGTAAAGCTGCTATGGAAAGTATGATTCTTATGGATTTAAACATGGAAACTAGATAAAATTTTTCATCATAGTCAATTACTTGATGTTTTTAAAACCTTTATCCAATATACATGCTTTATAGGTACTAAAATTACCTTTTACGTCTAGTTTCATATTAAATACCCATTTATACCCAATAGGATTTACATCAAATGGCGCATCGACCAGAATGCAGACTTAGTTCTAATATATGGAATCCATCTAAAAATTCATATATTCTAACCATATTATAGATTCTGATCTCTCTACTTCTTCCTTATAGGATAGAGGTTCATCATTTTCCATCAATAATGATTCACCATTCTTGGTGACAAGGAATCCATATCTCTCTGGTTCCCTTACCTCTATTGTACTTCTATGTAGTACTTGTGTTTTGGGAACTACCTCTTCCATGGGGACCTGTGGAATTTTTTCATGTTCCAACTCATGTGTATCTTGAGATTCAACTTCATCGAAGTCAATATTTCTCCAAATATCCTTTTTTAGGATGTTCTCCCTCTTAAGAAAGATGTCCCATCTGGAAACAATCACTTTTTTTTCTAAGGGGTTGTATAGGTAGTATCCCTTTATTTCCTTAGGATACTCTATAAAGATACACCTTGTGACCTGGGGTGCTAGTTTGTTTCCTGAGAAATCCTCAATAAATTCCTCACATCCCCATACATGTGTTTGCAATAAAGTGGGTTTCTTCCCACTCCAAATCTCAAAGGGAATCCCATTTTCTACCTTAGTTGGTACTTAGTTTAATGTCTATATCATAGTTTTCAATGCATATCCCAAAAAGGATAATGGAAGATATTCCTGACTCATCATCAACATTACCATGTCTAAAAAGGTATGGTTCCTCCTTTCACTAACACCATTCCACTACGATGTATAAGGTGAAGTGAGTTGAGATAGAATCCCAGACTCCCATAAAAGATTGATGAACTCTTTGTTAAGATATTATCTACCTCGATCCAATAAAATCATATTTATCTTATTACCAAGATGGTTCTATACTTCATTCTTGAACTCCTTCAATTTCTCAAAGGACTTGGAATTATACCTCATTAAGTAGAAATAACTGTATCTACTCAATTTTTCAGTTAATGTAATGAAGTAAGAATATCCACATCTAGATTCTACTAGAAATTGTCCACTCACATCAGCGTGTACCAATCCTAGAAGCTCTATGTCCCTTTCACCCTATCCACCAAAAGGTGGTTTGGTTATTCCCCCTTATAAACAAGTGCGACATCTATCAAGTGGTTTTATCTCAGAATAGTCTAAATAACCATCTTAACATAGCTTTGTAAGGTGATTCTCGTTTACATAACCATGGTGGTGATTCCACAACTGGGTGTTGTATGAGTCATGTGAACTTGAATCATTATCAATTTCCAACAATTGGTTATTGTAATTTAATACATACAAACTGTTATTTAAATGTTTCATACCATAATATATGTTTTCCTTATAAAAGTAACAAAATTTGTATCCTAACTTGAAAATAAATCCATTTGTATATAAACTTGATACAGAAATTATGTTCTTGGTAACATTAGGTATATAATAACAATAATGTAATACCAAAATCATTCCTATCGACAATGTGAGGTGGTAGTCACAAATGGAATGAGTAGCCATCCTTGCACCATTGGTAGCTTGCAGATCTACCTCTCCTCTAGAAATTTTCTAGAATCTACTTGGTTCCTACATTTGAATACAGATGTGATCCCCACAAGCTATATTTAATACCCAATCTGAAGAAATGGAAATATTTCACTTGATAATGAATGTACATTTGGCTTCCCATTGCCTCTAGGTGAATCTCCTCTTCCAGTGGCATGGATTGCCACATGCAAAGTATAATGCCTTTTTTCCTTACCATGCCTATGTATTTTCTTTTTCTTGGTTGGATGGTGCTCAAAGGCTTTAGATTATTTATAAGTATTATTCCCCTTTTCCTTGTCCTTTCTCTTCCTATTCACTATAAATACTATGGGTTTTTCATCCCTCGTGTCCGTATCCACTCGGCAAATCAGGGTAAGAAGCTCTGAGAGACACTTCTTATTATTGCTCATATTATAATTTACAATAAAAATAGAAAAGGACTTGGTAAGTGATGATAGTATGATATATATAGGAAACTCATTTTGGAATTTAATCCCTAAGATGTCTAGATACTAAATGTAGCCAATAAGCTTGACTACGTGTGGTCCAGCTTTCATAGACACTCCATGATTAGTAGTGAACAAACCATTATAAATCTCATACATCTCATGTCTTTCCTTCTCTTGATAGAGATCCCAAAGGCGAGACATCATGCTATAAGCATCCATTTCCCCGTGTTTCTTTAAGATCTCATTGGTCATGGATGATAGCATGATGCACTAAACATTAATAGTGTCATTCAGATGTTTCTCATACATAGAGAGTTCCTCATCACTCACCTCATTTCCAGGTGCAACTAGTAAAGGCTCTTCCAGCACATAAAGTTTTTTCTCATGGAAAAGGATAACCCAAAGGCGCCTTTTCCACTCTTAGAAATTATTATTGGTGAGAAAGTTTTCCTTATCCAGTATGGATCACAATTATATTTTTGATGTCATTTTTGATATTGTTTCTACAAATAAGATTAAAATAGTTTTAGTATTTTATCTTGATAAATATAGACGAATAAATAAATTATTATCTATTAGTCTCCCACTATTTTTTTGAAACTCAATATCCTTCACCATTGGCTTCGAAATATCCTATTGCTTATACATTATAGAGATAAGGATCCATATTTCCATTCACATTTCCCCAAATAAGGTTGTTTAAGAAACATGAAAGGTTTTAGGTAGGCATTCCAAATGCCAACTATATTAACTAACAGCTCCTTGATATTTTGAGTGGACTCCCCAATCTTAAAATCCTTAATTTTGAATTTCCTCAACCTTTGCCTCTCACTTTCACCAAGTCCTACTAGGGCAATAAACCCTTGATATAAACTAAGTTAATTCAACCCAAAACCTCAAATTATAATTTCTTGATAATTGAAAGCACCCCAACTAGGGTTGGTCAAGCACTTTGAACTATGGTTCAATTCTAACCGAATTAATAGAAGGCTATACTAACTTAATATTTAATTGATGGATTTTTCTCCTTCAAATGTAAATTTACACTTATTATCTTTTCACATGATTGTTAATATTAAGTGGGATATAATTAAGTGATTAACCATGTATAGATAATATTTACGCATGAGCCATTTTATTTTAGTTTCATTTTGTATGCTTGTTAGATCATTAATTATGTAATCGTGTCAAACATCCATAATGAATAACCATACAACTGAAAAAAATAAATAAAGGGTATGATCATGAGCTTTACTATTGGTTAGTTTATCTAGTGGTTGATAATCTAACCCTGACCTAGGAGAGAAACACCTTGATCCTTTTAAGGTTCATGTTTATATCTTTCCACCTATCCACCTTTGTATATCCTTGGATTTGTTTCTCCTCAGCTCCTAATTTGAACCACATACACTAGCTTGGGAGATCCATCCAGTACATATTATTTTAAATCAAACATGGGTGAGGGGTAAAATGGGGTTTATATAAAAGAAACCATGGGCATGCATGCCCTACATATTAATGAGAAGAAGGCATGTAGGCCAAAAAATTCAATTTAATAAATAAATTAAAAGGGAATAAATTGCATACAAAGGTCTGGTCTATCTCATGATCATTCACATACATGTAACGAATTATACATTCAATAAAACTAACATTCAATTCTTTAATTTTGGTAATCACCCCGTAATCCTACATAAAAATGGGGGTTCAAAACCCATTGGGTGCAGACTGTAGCAAGACTGTAGTGACTGTAGCAGTGGCGGAATTGTAGAAACAGTAGGCACTATAGCAGCAGTAGGGCACTGTAGCTGTGTCTGGTATTGTGTGGTACTATAGCAGGTGGGTACTGTAGTAGTACTATTCACAAAATGGGATTTGTGCCAAAAAGTTAGGCCTATGGGCCATGTAATGGGCTAAATGCCCACTAGGCCTTCAGGAAATTTAATGGGTCTCCCTTTAACCAGTTAAAAGAGGTATTTTCTTTGATCTAATAATAAATGAGGCTTCAGCCCCAACCTTTTGAAAAAAAAATCTTTAATTGTTGTTATTAATATAAATTATGCTCAAATCGATTAATCATTATCATTAATTAATCAATCATTTTTAGCTTAATCCTTTTCTGAATTTCCTTGAGATTATCATCCATAACCTTGTACATAACTTTTACCTTAGAGTAAGCCTGATGAATACCTATCCAAAACTACCCAGCATGTATTGTACTTGTATACACTTTATTCTTTGTGACATGTTGCATGAACACAGAATTATAATTGTAATACAACTCATACATGATGTTTACGCAGATGTTAATTAATTAAATATATATATATATATATATATATATATCAAACAACTATCACATGTTGTGTCTTTTGTTTTAATCCCACACGAAGGTAAATTAATCAAGGGATACATAATATAATAATAAAATTTTAAATCTGCATAATCTAGAAGAAGTACAAGGCGTGTAGATCTGACTACCTTGTGTGTACCCTCCTCATCATCCAACTGAAGTACTTTCCTGGGGAAACAGTGTGTGAGGTGTATTTCAGAAAACTTTTTTAGTACACAGCGTGTCCAGTGGGCCACACACTGTGTTGACTCTGCATTACATGTTTACTAGTTGGGAAAGCCATATATGGGATACACGACTTGACCCTGGCCCGAAATAACTATACGCCATGTTCAGTGGGCCACACGGCATGTAGTCCAGCTGACCATGTGCCAGTCTGTCATAGTCAACATGCGATTTAATAATTAACTACACTATGTATCATTAATGCACACATCTTAAGTAATTTCTGAATTACACCTGATGCACTGAAAAAAACTACCCGGTGTGTGATTTGTATTTCACAGCATGTATAGAATATGACACAATGTGTAACTCTGAATACATGGTATGTACTATTGCATTACTTGGATAGAATCTTCAGTGCCTCCTGATGATATCCTTGATTTAATTTTAATCATAAAATTATTTGTTTCTATTAGATCTGTGAGAAATGAAAGAGGAAGAAAGAATCTAGAAATTTATATTACAAGAATGATTAAAAATGAATTGAAAAATTAAATTATTAAAGCGTAAATCATCAACGAATTATTTAAATAATTATAAATGAAAATAACCTCCCTATGATATTTCTTGTAGGTTCCAGGCACAACAGAAGCGTGGGATGGGTGTGTACCCAAATTTATAAATTTCCATGATTGATGATTAATCTGAGATCAATACGATGATAAATGCTAGTATCCATGAAATTGAATGAATGAAAAAGATAGAGAAGAGAACCGAAACTAAAAAGATCATATCAACATATTTTGTTTATAATTAATTTAATTCAATTAAAGAGTCACATCTAAGATGATTTTTTCTTCATTGATGTGTTCGACCATGAGTCTAATGTGCAGCTTCATTGTGATGTAGAATCCAAGGATATGATTTCTATAGAGGTTATCAGTACGTGCTCCATGTATCTATGGACGTCGCTGAAGGAGTCTTCGGGTACTAGCACAAAAGATCCTTTTGTTTGTGATGTTTGTATTTGATTGCCTTGAAAATCGCTTTCAAAGAATTCTCCTTGATCTGGTTGAGGATATCTCTCATTCTTGATAGCGTTCTTGGAGAGGGAAGAGTTCTCTAGGATCATGATCTTTTCTCCAAGGATGTTGTGCACACAACCATTGGTTAGCTGGTGGGATGATATGATGGCTAATTAGATAATAATAACATGATGGGAAATTTAATTCACCTGGTAATAATAAATAATTTTCAAAAGTGATGTTACTTATTTTATTATTCCATGTTAAACCCCATTTCAAATAATAATAGCAATGCTATTATTTCCCTGACATGTGATTAAATTGTACGTTATATTTAAATATTATTAAACCTAATAATATTTAATATTATTTCTCAGTGGATCCATAACATGGTCTACCAATCCACCTCAATATTTACTGTGCCTTGAATAATGACTATTTATTTATTAATTAAATATAACTGCATTATTTTATGATAAATAAATATTATGTCAAAAATATATTCTCCTTAATAAATAGCGATGAAATTAATGTTATCATGCATACTGAATGATTATTAAACCACAACTGGGAATAATATTTATTCAAATTGTTAAATAATAAATTATTTAACTGAGATACTGGCTATACTTGGTGTGTGGCCCTATAGGCCTCTTTATCTTTGGCATTAGGTGTGCTTGCCTAAAGTTGAAGATTACTGTCTAGAAATGGGTCAAGGAATTCAAGATAAATAAGTTGATGTCCCAATGACATGTTACCTCATGTGAATGCTTACCGTGTAATATAGTCCCTTTGTCCCGATATCTCCAATCAAGAGGGTTGCATACAAGAACCATCAACCCATGTGCTCGATTTCTCATTCTTTGACTTCACATAATTGAAATTTCTTAAAGAACACCATAGTTGTGGATTTAGTTTGGATATATCATTTCCATCAAAGGGCCTGAGATATCTACTTATATAGAAGTGGCAAATCCTTTCTCACATTATTCATTAATGAAATATTACTTATGACACACCCAACATATCATACCTCACCACGAACATCTATCATTACAGTTTTCATAAATACATCTAAGTGTGAGAGTCATGATACCCATTAATAATAATCTTAAAGTCTAGTGACCAATACACACATCCATAGATAGGAACATCCAATGACACATATGAATGGGGATTTCCTACTAGCGGGTATTGTTCTCATAATATTCTCCTGGTTATTATCAAGGGTTCACACCATGAGAAGGTGCCTCAAAATTTGATTAGTCTACACCCTTGATAGCCTATATCATTTGGGTCCCTTCAAATGATGTCATCCGGTCATAGAACATATATTGAAGAAAAGTGGCATGAAACACCCAAGTTCTTATCATAGTAGGGATCCTCTATAACCTTTTAGTGCGACAACTATTATTAAAAAATTATCACATACTATGTCATGAAGAAGAATAGTCATGATATGATAAGAAGTTTATTAATATTTATCCAATGAATGCAGGTTTATCATAAAGTGCAAAGAAGTTGGTTTTTAGGGCACCAACTCCAACACCGGTGGACATGTTAGGAGTGCTTCGCATGTCCTAGTGGACATGTCAGGAGGTGCTTTGCGTGTCCTAGTGGACATGTCATGTGTTTCATGCCTGATTAATTGAATTTTCTTGAGTGTCTTCGTATGATTGAAAGGGGGAATATCCATGGGATTTCACATGATTAAATGGCTTGTCTCGAGTGTCTTCGCTTGATCAAGGTGAACATGTCCAAGGTGTCATGCATGACAAGGCAGACATGTCAGGCTGGCTTGTTAGAAGGTCTTTTAGAGCTACACTGGGGGCGTATCATGTGTCTTTCACCAATCGTGAACACCACTCGCCTCCCTAATTTCGATCTTCTTCACTTTATTTTATGAAGGATTAGGATCTTGCGAGTTAGCATGAGAAATATTCAATATTTTCACTTGATTTTTGGAAGCTGCTTCACATGACCAATATGGGTCATGTAGAAGGTACACAAGAATATCATGTAAATGTCTCTATTATTGTCCTTATGATACCATGGGGTTGTCTGGGAACTCTCAGGGACTTCCATGTGGCGAGGCGGACAAGTATGGGGTCATTTCCTTAGGCTATCACATGTCAATATGTACATGTCTATGGATAATCACATGATCATTCTCTTGTATCAATAAATCCTTCACACGATCTAAGTGTGTTGTCTTGGGATGTCTTCATGTGATCGAGGTGGGTAGCTTCGAGGTGCCTCACATGACTGGTGTGACTTGTCCTTGGGTTATCTCATGACCATGGCGATAGATCAAAAGGGTTTTCATGAGATCAATCTGACTCATTTGAGGCTTGTCTTTTGATCAACATGGAATTTCCACGATTGTCTAAGGAAATTTCAGGACCACCAATGGGTCTCGTGAGCGTGCTTAGGGTCTTGCACTCATTTAAAGGCCTCAAGTATATATCCAAAGGGGATTATTCCTTATGTTTCATGGGGTAATATGCACCCAAGTTCCCATACTGAAGGCGTACATTGTAGGGTTTGCATGGAGAGGGGAGGTCTTGTCAATGGACTCATGCGTGATTTTAGGGGATGTTTACATGACACCCCTTTGTTGCATGAACTCGATATGGGATCGCAGAGGTGTCTACATACATCAGCATAGGCTTCCTAACAATGTCGTGAATGTGGAAGGGGTCCCTTGGTGCATATAGGAAAATGTTTTTCCTTGGATTATCGAGTGTTCCAAGGACACACACACATGTGAGGGGAACCCTATCCAAAGGTGCTATGTGATGCTTGTCCATCCACATGATTTCATGCCTCCCATTGTGGTCTTATGATCGGCCCGATGGTGACACATGAAGGTTTCATATTTACACGTCCCCTAGTGCATATTCTTGGGCCCTAGTTTGGGTGCCCCATGTCATTGTGTCGCATGAGGTTTGAGTTTTTTTATATGTTTTCTGAAAAAAATGGCAAAGGTTATTTTAAAAAAAATACGCTACAAAGGTGGCATCGCCGATGCCACCTTTTCTCCCCCATGCCACCTTTGGCCCAGATCGATGACATGGAAAAGGAAGGGGGATTCCACCTTTGCCTCAACTCCCTATAAAAGGGAATCCCCCCCTCATCACTCAATTATTGCCTTAATCTCTCCTAAATTCTCTCTGTCTCTCTCTAAAAAAATCATTTTATGTGCGGGTTTTTGCGAAGCATCATTTATAGGTATTTTTATTTATTTAATTTAATGATTTTTATTTATTTAATTTAATTCTTTTTAGTTTTAAATATTTCATTTTTAAATTAGTTTACGTAGTTCTTAATATTTTTTTATTAGGTTGTGTAATTAGTTATATATAGTTTGAAATAATTATTGTTAGTAATATATATTAAGTATAGATTAAGTATAGATTAAATTAGGATTAAGTATTGTGAAATTTTGGTAGCATAAAGATTATGTAGTTATCTAAGAAATCAACTGTATGTTTGGATACAAACAAGTGGATGTGGCTCTGGCACATATGTACTTAGAGTGAAAACTCTGACAAGAAGTCTCAGGTTTGACCCGGGGTATCCTGGTACATGACAACAGGCCTTGTTTCACTCCTGGCTTGTCACTCCCGGGGGATATGCTTAAGATGATTCATATTTTCTTTATAAACTACTAAAATATCTAAGAATAAAGAAATTAAATTAGTATATTTATCAAGGATAAAATAATAATTATGATGTTATAGAATGAAATAAGGATAAAAGAATTAATGATTGAAATTTATTATTATTAACTAAATATATTTAGGTAGTTTAATTAGTAATATATAGTTTATAAATAGTACTTATTATTATTAATGACTAATTATAGACTAATTAATTATAAATTAGGATTAAAAATGAATACATATGATTATTTAATTATAAATAACTAATGAATATAATATGATTAAGGATTAAAGAATAAATAATTAAAGAATAACTTAATATTGATTAACTAGTGATTAAAGAATGAGTGATTAGTTAAAAAAGTTATTATTAATAATTAAAGATGTTATGTATAATGTAATTTAGTTTGTTATATATAGTTTAGAAATAATACTTACTATTAGTAATGATTAATTATAGATTAATTAATGATAACTTAGGATTAAAAATGAATAAATATGATTATTTAATTATAATTAACTATTAATATTTATTACAGTATCATAATTCTGATGAAAGAAACATTTTTGATGTAGTAAGTCATTTTTGCCAATATGTATTGCTATGGGGAGGTTATTCAAACTGATCAAGGAGCTTCTTATAGTACAAAACCAATAAAGGTGGTTAGTACAACTGATTGTGTAACCATAAGTGACCTTTAAGAGAGAATTCGTAGTTCCTTAAATCTAGGACCTGATCAAGAGATCAAGTCTATGTGTTATAGACATTTGCAATTCCCAGCAACATTATGGCATCTAGATTGTCCATTGGTTGCTGATGCGCAGTGGGTCCATGCAATTAATTTATTTTTTCAACAGTCAGATAGTACCATGATGGAGTTATACGTTGATGTTGTTACTGTACAAAAACAACATCTAGTTGTATGAAGTCATAGAATTACAAGAGTGGTTAAATATAGTCCACCCCATGAAATTTAGCCTATTCTAAATGATGCATTAGAAGAGGACAACCTAGATGATCTCCCAAGAATACATTTTAATCCGTCTTCTGATGAGGATTTTTGTAATGACGGATCAGATGGTGACAACAAAGCTGATGAGGAGGGATCATCTGAAGTTAGGAAGGAGGTTTTGAGAAATGAATTAGTTGTACATCAACCTCGACCTACAATAAATCATCCACCACTCCTTTAATATTGGTCAGAATCAATGAAACATGTTCTTGAATTAGATAATAATGTTTTTATACCGGCAACTGAGTTCCCCAGAGTTGTACCAGATAGGTTTAGTGAGCTGGAAAAAACCTTATATATTGGAAGGAATTTTCCAAGTAAAGATGCATTAAAAAGCACACTAAAGTGATTTCATATTGAGAGTCATTGCAACTATATAGTTCACGAATCATGTCGTAGTAAATATTTCATATGGTGTGAGAAGTATGGGGATGATTGTAGATTTCACTTGAGGGTGATTCTAGGTATTACATTTGGAGGTTGGAGAATCTCAGGGATTGAGGCGGCTTATACTTGTGTTCAGCCAAACCTCACACAAGATCATACCTCATTGGATGAAAAACTTGTGTCATCTATTGTTGTTGAGATGATAAGGACATGTCAAGATGTTCCAATATCCCTTTTTCAAGAGAGGATTCAACAGACATTCAGTTATAAGATTCCCTATAATAAGGCATGGATGGTGAAATAGAAGGAAACATTGAAGGTCTATGGTGATTGGGATGACTCATATCGGGTGTGGCCGCAATTACTAGCCATACTGAGGCATCATAACCAAGTTGTCTTCATCTGGATACAAAAGAACACGTGTCTCACAATAACCGACTTGATCCATCTTGTGTTCAATTTCATCAGTTGTTCTGGGCATTCCTTCCATGTATCTCCACATTTCGTTTCAGCAAACAGTCTATTCATATTGATGGAACATTTCTATACCGAAAATACAACGGCGTATTGTTGATTACGGAAACCCTATATAGAAACCATTCACCTCTTCTGCTTGCCTTTTCCATTGTAGAGAAAGAAAACTATGAATCATGGAGTTGGTTTTTGGCATGTATCAGCAACCATTTCACCAACATTCAGGGTGTTTATTTGATATCTGATTTCCATCAGGAAATTAATGAAGCAATAAATGTGGATCTTGATACATGGAGATACCTAAATGCACATCATTGGTTATAAATTTGACACATTTCTAGTAATGTGTATAAAGAATTCCACAACGAACTGATAAAGAAGGAAATCACGAGGCTTGGTACTCATTGTATTTGTTATTTTTACTATTTCAACATAAAGATAAAATCAATTTATGTGAAATATATTCTATTCTATATAGCATATGAGTTAGACCAATGAAGGTTTGAAGAACATTTTGAAAAAATCCGCCAGGCTAATCAAGAAGTTTATGATTATATGATGCGGATTCCAAAAGAGAAGTAGATATTGGCATATGATGGGGGGAAGAGGTACATATACATGACGACAAAAGTTGTGGAGTGCATCAATGGTGTCTTCAAATGGATTCTCAAGCTACTTATAGCTACCCTAGTTTAGGAGACATTATATCGATGCGTGAAGTACTTTGTTGATAGACAAAAACTAGCATCAGATAGAATACAACAGGGGCTAAGATATGGAAGATAGATTAAATGAGAGATTAAAAATAATATTGAATAAACTTCTGGTTATCACATCTACCTTTTTCGATCAGAAGACTTGATTCTCACTCAAATTTACCCAAGAGATGAAGGTATAACGGTCCTTGTGGTTTAGCTTGGGTTATCAAATCCTCAGAGACCTAAGAAGAAACCTATAGACACGTACATTCTATGGACTGCTTTTGGCTATGAAATGGCCAACATGGGTTGATTTTATATGGGTTTAAAGGATAACTAATAGATTTAAGTGAATTCAATTTAAAAGAATGAGTTGATCCTAGTTTATCGCTCGGGGTGGATTGGATGAATTACTTTTTTAATGATTTCAATTTCTTATAATTGAGATGGATTCATTTAAGAAGATCAAACGAAATCATCACTTATTGTTTTAATGCCTACACACCCTAATACTAATCACCTATACACTTTAAGGATAAAAGTTTTGAGCACTCCAAGGTAGAGGTTCGTATTAGCACTTGAATGTGTGACCTTAAATTCAATAAGGATGAAGATGTTTTAAAATCATCAAATAAAAATATCATTTAAAAGAAGTGATTTACCATTAATAGAGTGATAAATAACATCCAATCCAGCCCCTTTATACTCCCTTGGATCAACCCATAAATGATTTAGCCCTCCATTTATGACATTTATTCAACGGAAGCGGGAAGTATACTTACAAAGGTGGAATTGAAGAAGTAAAAACAACAACAAAAAAGATCACTCCTCCATTGTGTGATAAATATCACAAGGTTTGGTATGAACAATTTCACACCTTGAACCAACGGTATCAAAGTGATAAGGAGAAGAACAGAATAATAAGAGAAGAAGAACTTTTATTAAGAAACTAAGGTGAATTAAACAACTTACATGAGAAAGAATTGTGATTACAAATGCAAAGCGGCAGCATAACACTACAATGAAACCAAGCACCAAATATTACTAAATCCTCCAACACCACTACCTTAAATAGGAATTTTGAGCCCTTGGGACGATCCTCCAACATTACAAAGCATCTCAATTAATTTTGGTAGGCCATAGGTGGTGGAAAGCTTGTGGAATTTGGACTTTTCCACATTTGGCCCGAGGTGGCAGCCAGCTTTCATCCACCGAACAGATGCGTTTGGATGACCTTCTAGATGTCCTAATCATAGTGGGTCATAGAAGAAGAAAATGGAGCTCCTGATGTCTGATAACCGCCTGTAAAATTTGGTCCCATTTGGAGTTGTGGTTTCTGAATATGATAAAATTAGTGGGTTGTTTTGCTGGGCCGCAGAATCTGGCCTAGAATTCTATCTCAAACTTGGGACGCCTAAATGACCACCATGGAGGATGAATTAGGATTATCTCTTGAAGATTGATTTGTCCCTATACATGCATTCTAGCATCACACGAAATTTGGGATTAATTGGGCCTGTATGTTGGGCCCCACAGTCTCATCAGTGGGCTGGTGTCCAATCTGCCTTCTCTAGAATTTCCTTCTTTCATCACAAAATATCTCCATCTTCTTCCATGAATTCTCCACTGATCCCTGAATGAAAAATGTTCACATTTAAGTGTAGATACAGTTCCCAAAATATCAAATTAAAATATTGATAATTATATTCCTTAGAATCAGACGACTCATTGGGCCTAAATTGGTGTATATTAGGCATGAAGTGCACAAATGATGAGAATGGATATTCATAATGAAAATGCACTAACTCAGGCCCATAAGATCAAAAATGAACATTTAATACCATTAAAATTTAATTAAAATATATTTTTTTATTGGATAATCACACCCCCAACTTGAGATTTGCTAGTCCCGAGCAAATAATTCAATGATTTTATTTGAATTCTTTTCTTCAAACACATTATAACAAACAGTGCTCACAATGTAAACTGTAGACAAATATATTTTTATAACCTATCAAGATAATTTAAAACAAGGAGAATTTAAAAGAATATCCCAATCCCAAGCCCATTCCTTTGATCAAATCCATCATCAAACTTCATCCAACTCAATTAGGTGTAATGATGTGTTGTAAATCACAATAGATATGGGGGTTCATTTTCATTCAAGGGGAAAATCATGGAAGCGCTAGGTGGAATCAAATTTAATCCTAATATGAGTATTCTTCATTCCTTTTTTTTGTATTTTTTGTATTTTTATTTTTTTTGCAATATTGCCATAGTAATTGAGATTGCAGTTAATCAAATTAACCCATGTAGCAAGACTTTGCCGATGACTCCCAGACTCAAAGGCCTTAGGGTACCAAGTGAAGCCCACATACTCAGGAATCGCCTCAAGTTAAATTAATCAAAAACAAAGTCATATTACCATAAATAGAGATAGATTGAAAAACTCAGGGCTAGACAACTCTGGAGTCGCGATCCCCAAGTGCCGAAAGCCTCGCATTTTATCAATCCATTGCTCTACACGCAAATTTTTTTTTCAATACTCATATTATTCATAAAAATCAAACCAGCCTATGATATTTATTATGGGACCCAAAAAATTCAAATTAGTACCCCACAGTCTAGAGGACGTGCATTGTGGCATTTTGATTTAATGGATGAAAATAAAAATGATGAAAATTTTCATTGGACAACCAAACTTCCAAAATCAATGCTTTTAAACTTAATCATGAATTAAATTAAGAGTCAAGGAAATAAAAGTTATTTTCTATGTAGTTTTAATGTGAGAAAAGATGTTATTATATGAATGATAAAGTAATTTTACTTCTTTTTTATCATTGTTTTTTTTAAACAAACATTTTATTTCCACACCCCCCAACTTAGAATGAAACTGTCCCTATTTTCATAAAAAATAAAATTTAGAATGGTGTAGAGGAATAAATAGGGGAGTTCAATAAGGAAATTGAAATATGACGATCATGGAATAAAGTCACCTGGTGGTTGAAGTTTGAAGTTCTTGTCGCTCGAATTATTCTTTTGATATCCATGTCACTTGCAAAGTTCCCTAGTGGAAAAAAGAAAAACAAAACAAAAAAAACAAACAAAAAATAACAATATATATATATATATTTATATAATAAATGAAGTAAAATATAAGAATATATATAAAAATTATAGAATAAGGAAGCACAAGAAGCCGTAGGTCAGTGGTAAGTGTGCGCCCCTGTCTCCCTTCGGTCTCGAGTTCGAATCCCCACGGCTTCGCCGGTTGTGACGGGGTTTTCCCCACGACCTATGATGTGGACTTTTATTATTATTATATTTTTATTTATTTATTTTTGTTTTTTAATTTTTTAACCTACAAACACATTAAAAAAAACAAACTGATGATACATTGTATTCTTTTTAAATTTCTGGGTAAGGTATTACTCAAGGATCACACCACGTGACACGGATGAATATGGTGCTCCCCTTTCGTACCCATCCATACTCATTATAGAAGAACAGGTCAACAATTTAATTTAATTTTTATTTTTTCAAAATATCAAAATGTCTCATTAACCCTATTTAAAATATAAAGTTGATTAAAACAACGAAATTATTGGAAACTTGAAAACCATGGGTTGCCTCCCATTCAGCGCTTTGTTTAACGTCGTTAGCCCGACATGGACCCTAAATCTATTAATTTTTTTCCTGGTTCATAGGTTGGCTCAGTTAACTCAACCTCTATTTCCTATTTATTGAATGATTCAATGAATGGTTTTAAACTTTGACCATTGACCTTGAAAATGTAACCACTTGTGGGATCTTGAATCTCTACTGCCCCATGGGGGTATACATAATGCACTATGAAAGGTCCTAACCATCTAGACCTTAACTTTCCCAGGTGTAAATGAAGTTTTAAACTATAAAAGAGCACAAGTTTTCCTGGTTCAAAATGTTTGACCTTGATATTCCTAGATTGGTAGGCTTGAACTCTAGCTTTATGGATCCTTGAATTTTTCATAAGCCTCCATCCTTAGTTCCTCCAGTTCATTGAGATCTAATTTTCTTTTTTGTTCCGGCCAATGAGAGATCATAATCCATTTTCTTGATTGCCCAAAATGCCTTATGTTCAATCTCCACTGGCAAATGGCATGCTTTACCATAAACCAATCTATATGGGGATATTCCTAAAATGGTTTTATATGCGGTTCTATAGGCCCAAAGAGCATCTAAGAGTTTCTCAGACCAATCTTTCCTAGAGGGGTTCACAGTTTTTTCAAGAATTTTTTTAATCTCCCTATTCACTAACTCAGCTTGACCATTGGTTTGAGGATGGTATGCAGTGGACACTTTATGAGAAATACCATACTTAGACATGAGTGAAGAGAATGGGCAGTTGCAGAAATGGGTTCCTCGATCACTTATTATAGCCCTAGGAATTCCAAATCGAGAAAATATTTTCTCTTTCAGAAATCTAATCACAACTTGATGATCATTGGACTTAGTGGGAATGGCCTCAACCCATTTTGAGACATAATCAACAGCTAAGAGTATGTAGAGGTATCCCCGAGAGTTTGGGTAGGGACCCATGAAATCAATTCCCCAACAGTCAAATATTTCAACCACTAAGATGGGAGTGAGTGGCATTTGATTCCTTTTTGTGATGGACCCTACTTGTTGAAACCTAGGACAACTTTGAAAAAATGTGTAGGAGTCCCTTGAGAGGGTGGGCCAGAAGAGACCACATTGAAGAATCTTAGCAGATGTTTTCTTAGAGGAAAAGTGACCTCCACATGCCTCACTATGATAGAATTTATGGATGGACTCTTGTTCAGATTTTGGAACACACCTCCTAATGACTTGGTCAGGGCTGAACTTATAGAGGTATGGATCATCAAACACATAGTGTCTAACATCAGAAAGTAATTTCCTTCGAGCATGAGTCCCTAAGAATTTTGGAATGACTCCTGTAACTAAGAAATTTTCTATGTCAGCATACCAAGGGCAGTCACTCACAGAGTATAGGTGTTCATCAGGAAACGAATCAGACACAGAAAGGTGATTTGAGTTGTCTTTGAATTCCATCCTAGATAGGTGTTCAGCTACAACATTTTCAACTCCCTTTTTATCCATGATTGTGAGGTCAAATTCTTGTAAGAGAAGGACCCGCCTAATCAGTCTTGCCTTAGCATCTTGTTTTTGGAAGAGGTATTTTAGTGCAGAATGGCCAGTGAACACAGTGATGGGGGATCCTAAGAGGTAGGACCTAAGATTCTCTAAATCAAACACAATAGCAAGTAACTCCTTTTCAGTAGTGGTGTAGTTTATTTGGGCATCATTTAAGGATTTTCTTGCATAAGCAATGACATAAGGAGTTTTATCACAACGTTGTCCTAACACAGCTCCAACAGAAAAGTCACTGTCATCACACATAAGTTCAAAATGAAGGTTCCAATTTGGAGATTTCATAATGGGAGGAGAGGTGAGAGAGGATTTGAGGGTTGAGAATGAACCCTCACAGCTTTCTGTCCAACCAGATGGAGCATCCTTTTCTAGGAGACCACAACGGGGACGAGATATTGAACTAAAGTCCTTGATGAATCTTCTATAGAAACCAGCATGTCCTAAGAAAGACCTCACTTCCTTGACAGTTTTGGGTGATGGAAGGTGACGAATGATGTCAACCTTTGCTTTATCAACTTCAATCCCCCTACTCGAGACCAGATGGCTTAGAACAAGTCCCTCTTTAACCATAAAATGGAATTTTTCCCAGTTTAGGACCAGATTCTTTTCTTCACATCTTGACAAGACTCTCTCCACATTCTGCAGACATCCCTCAAATGTATCCCCAAACACAGAGTAGTCATCCATGAAGACCTCTGGAAAATCCCCTACCATGTCTGAGAAGATTCCCATCATGCACCGTTAGAAGGTTCCATGGGCATTGCACAACCCAAATGGCATGCGTTTGAAAGAAAAGGTTCCGAATGGACATGTGAATGTAGTCTTCCCTTGATCCCCTAGGGAGACCTCAATTTGATTGTACCGCGAGTACCCATCTAAGAAATAGTAGAAGGCATGACCTGCCACTCTCTCAAGGACTTGGTCAATGAATGGTAAGGGGAAATGGTCCTTCTTGGTGAATGAGTTTAGCTTCCCGTATTCAATGCAGACCCTCCATCCACTACTCACCCTTGTTGGAAGAATCTCTCCATCCTCATTGGTTATCACTGTGATTCCGGCCTTTTTTGGAACCACTTGGATTGGGCTCACCCACTCACTCTCAGCTACGGGATATATGATACCAGCTTTTAAAAATTTCAGAAGTTCCTTCCTTAATACCTCCATTAGATTAGGATTGATTCGCCGTTGAGGTTGACGAAATGAATTTGAATCAGATTCCAGAACAATCCTATGAGTCCCGATAAGTGGGATAATCCCAAGAATATCAGAAAGGGTCCAACCAATGGCTTTCTTATGCTTCCTAAGGACATCTAGAAGCATCCTCTCATGATTGGCTTCAAGAGAAGAATAAATGACAATAGGATGTGTTTGATTTTCCCCTAGGAAGGCATACTTTAGTGCAGCAGGAAGTTCCTTCAATTCAAGATCAGGTTGGTTAAGAATTTCAGAAGAAGATTGGGACATTGGATCAAGATCGATATCTTTTTTTAGAGTTTCAGATAGGATTGATTCCCCACATGTAGAAGTTTCAGCTACTAGATTGGCTTGATCAGATTTGGGGAAGGAAATTGGAGTGGTCTCCAAGAAAGTGGTTTCTTGAAAGGTTTCACTGATTGTTGGACCTAAGACTTCATCATAAGAGAAATTTGAAAATGATTCAAGCCAAGGAGATAAACTTCCTTTATATGAACAAAGGAAATCAATCTCATTCTGACTTCAACATTCATAAAATATTCCTTGATGTTTCATGGATTCATTATCAATGCTTCCTATCATGTTTACTTCATGAATGTCCTCGTTATCCCCTATTTGTGATCTTGCATTATAGATATTCAAGTCTAGACTCATATTCCCAAAGGTGATGGTCATGTTCCCATTTCGGACTCAGATAACAGATTTGATTGTTGCAAGGAAAGGATGACCAAGGATGATTGGGGTTTATTCCTTATTTTCTAAGTTTGGATGGTTGTCAAGGACAATGAAATCGTTAGGGTAGATGAAGTTTTCAACCATTACCAGAACATCCTTTAAAATCCCCTTTGGAACCCTAATGCTACGATCAGCAAGTTGAAGTGTGACAGATGTGGTTTGGAGTTCTTCTAGGCCTAACTAGCAGTACACAGCATATGGGATGAAATTGACACTAGCACCTAGGTCACACAAGGCCTTGAAAACTTTGCTTTCTCCTAGTTCAACATTGATGTAAGGGCAACCCGGGTCTTTCAACTTAGGAGGAATGGTCCCTTGAATGGTGGTACTCACATTAGCAGTCAAAAGGACTTGGTTTTTATGAGAAATTTTTCTTTTAAAAGTACACAAGTCTTTAAGTTACTTTGAGTAGGTAGGTATGGATTGGATTGCATCGAGAAGGGGTATGTTCAACTTGACTTGTGAAAAGATTTCCCTCAATGTTTCACTCAGTTCAGGTTTGGTTTTCCCCCTCATGCATTGAGGAAATGGTGCAGGTTGTGGGGTTGTTTGTTCAAGATTTGTTTCCTTGACAATGTTATCAGTTTCCTCAGTTTGATCTTGTGGTTCATTTGAATTTTCATCCAAGTTTGAATCTTCAAGTGGGTTCTGAATTAGTTGTTCCGGTTTCTCAATTGATTTCCCACTTCTTAAAACAGTCACAGCCTTTAGTTGTTCATGATTTGTTTGAGCACAACTTGACTCTCCCCTTGAAGTTGAGGATGGCACCGCCTGAGTAGGCATGGGTGCCTTTTCGGTTTTGATGGTTTGAAGTTCTTGTTTTAGGGAAGATACATCCGAGTTAATCCTCTCCATTTGTTTGCATAGTTGTTCTAATAGGCTTTGTGGAACAGTTTGGGTTGGTGCTTGAGAAGATTGGTTTATCCCAGGGGGATATTTTGGAAGTGGGATGGTTTGTTGAAAATGGACCGGTGGCTGTTGGTATTGGATAGGTTGGGTTTGGAACTAGTTATGTGTTTGGTAGTTCTGATGGGGGTAAGGATTTTGTCCCTGTGGTTGTCTAGGTTGTTGGTTATCTTTCCAGCAGAAGCCTGGGTGGTCGTTATACCTTGGGTTGAAGGTGTTTTGGTATTGAGGATTTTGAATGTTCAAATCATTTACTTCCACCGGGGGTCCTCCTAAAATAACATCCTTGATGGATAGAATGGTTGGGCAGTTGTCTATCTTATGGTCATGTTTGTCACAAATTGTGCAAACAGGGTCAACAGTTTGGATTTCATGGACTTTCCTAAGGTCTATCTCTTCAACCTTCCTAGAGAGTGCTGCGAGTTTAGCCCTAAGTCTTTCCTCTTCTATAAGTGTATGAATTCCAGTAGTTATTTGTGGCTTTTCAGAATAAGGTGAAGTTCCCCATGTTTGGTTTTGTTCAGAAAGGATTTCTAGATACTCATAAGCATCATTTGGGGCTTTTTTTTTAAGTTTCCATTACACATCATGTCAATGAATTGTTTGTTCCCCGGACCCAACCCTTCATAGAAAATTCTCACTTGTTCAGGAATAGAAAAACCATGGTGTGGAACCATGTTTAGAGTGTCTTTGAACCTCTCCCATGTTTCATAGAATGACTCTCCTTCTTTTTCAAAAAAGTTTTGGATACTCTTTTTAAGTGCAATTGTTTTATGGCGGGGAAAGTATTTTTTGTAGAATTCTCTTTGTAGTTGGTCCCAAGAGTTTATGGATGATGGTCTCAAATTTTTTAGCCAATTTTTAGCTCTATCCTTTAAAGAAAAAGGAAATAGCCTCATATTAGCTGATTCTAGTTGATGTGGGGGACACATGGTTTCTACACTGTCATTAAACTCTTTAATGTGCAGGTATGGCATCTCGGACTCCATTCCATGGAATGTGGGAAGGTGGTTTAGGACATGGGGTTTAAAGATGTAGTTGGAATCTACTAGGGAATTGTGTTTAATTCATGATGGGGAATTGGTCTAGGAAGGTGTGAGGTAGTCATTCATGGTTTGATCAATTGCATTCCCCAAGTTTGGGGCTTCCTCATTTGGGTTTCCATTTTGGTTCCCACTTGGGTTTATGAGTTGGTTTCTTTGAAGACCTTCCATTGAAATTGGCTCAATTTTGGACTCTAGAGTCTTAGGAAGATTAGGATCTAATGGAATGAGTTCCCTTGGTGTACTTGACTCCCCAACCCCAGGACTATCCACCCTAACTGAATGGTTTGATTGATCGCGGGTGTAGGCGGACATGTGCCAAAAGAAAAAAAAACGAGAAATGGACTAGATAAGAGAATTTGGATGAGAAAATAAGAAATGGGGGAGAATAGAATGGGTGTTTAGATGACTTACTTGGGTCCCTGGAAACGGCACCAAAATTTTATTCTCGCTCAAATTTACCCAAGAGATGAAGGTAGAACGGTCCTTGTGGTTTAGCTTGGGTTATCGAATCCTCAGAGACCTAAGAAGAAACCTATAGACACGTACATTCTATGGACTGTTTTTGGCTATGAAGTGGCCAAATTGGGTTGATTTTATATGGGTTTAAAGGATAACTAATAGATTTAAGTGAATTCAATTTAAAAGAATGAGTTGATCCTAGGTTATCGCTCGGGGTGGATTGGATGAATTACTTTTTTAATGATTTCAATTTCTTATAATTGAGATGGATTCATTTAAGAAGATCAAACGAAATCATCACTTACTGTTTTAATGCATACACACCCTAATACTAATCACCTATACACTTGAAGGATCAATTTTTGAGCACTCCAAGGTAGAGGTTCGTATTAGCACTTGAATGTGTGACCTTAAATTCAATAAGGATGAAGATGTTTTAAAATCATCAAATAAAAATCTCATTTAAAAGAAGTTATTTTCCATTAATAGAGTGATAAATAACATCCAATCAAGCCCCTTGATACTCAATTGGATCAACCCATAAAATATTTATCCCACCATTGATGACATGTCTTCAACGGAAGCGGGAAGTAGACTTACAAAGGTGGAATTGAAGAAGTAAAAACAACAACAAAAAAAGATCACTCCTCCGTTGTGTGATAAATATCACAAGGTTTGGTATGAAAAAGTTCACACCTTGAACCAACGGTATCGAAGTGATAAGGAGAATAACATAATAATAAGAGAAGAAGAACTTTTATTAAGAATCTAAGGTGAATTAAACAACTTACATGAGAAAGAAATGCGATTACAAACGCAAAGCGGCAGCATAACACTACAATGAAACCAAGCACCAAAGATTACTAAATCCTCCAACAACACTGCCTTAAATAGGAATTTTTGAGCCCTTGGGAAGATCCTACAACAGTACAAAGAATCTCAATTAATTTTGGTAGGCCATAGGTGGTGGAAAGCTTGTGGAATTTGGACTTTTCCACATTTGACCCGAGGTAGCAGCCAGCTTTCATCCACCGAACATACGAGTTTGTATGACCCTTTAGATGGACGAATAAGAGTGGGTCATAGAAATGGAAAATTTAGATCCGGATGTCTGATAACTTCCTGTAAAATTTGGGCCCATTTGGAGTTGTGGTTTCCGAGATATGATCAAATTAGTGGGCTGTTTTTCTGGGCCGCAGAATCTGGACCAGAATTTTATCTCTAACTTGGGCCGCCTAAATGATCACCATGGAGGCATAATTAGCATTATATCCTGAATATTGATTTGTCCCTATACATTTATTCTATCATTCCACGAAATTTGGGAATAATTGGGCCTATATGATGGGCCCCACAGTCTCATCAGTGGGCTTGTGTCCAATCTGCCTTCTCTAGAATTGCTTCCTTTCATCACAAAATATCTCCATCTTCTTCCATGAATTTTCCACTGATCCCTGAATGAAAAATGTTCACATTTAAGTTTAGAAATAGTTACCAAAATATCAAATTAAAATATTCATAATTATATTCCTTAGAATCAGATGACTCATTGGGCCAAAATTGGTGTATATTAGGCATGAAGTGCACAAATGATGAGAATGGATATTCATAATGAAAATGCACTAACTCAGGCCCATAAGATAAAAAATGAACATTTAATACCATTAAAATGTAATTAAAATATATGTTTTTATTGGATAATCAAGACTCCTGATTTGAAGATTCGAAGTGTTCAGACCCAATCACAAATCACATTACTGAAAAATGGTGGTATTATTTGAAACAAGGTAATGTAAATGTGGAAACATTTAGGCCTTACGGTTTCCATGCACACATGCCATCGCAACATGTGCCTCTATGAACATATCATGGGAAGCATATGTTGATCCAGTGTAACAGATGGATATTATTGCTAACTATTATGCTGCACTATGGACGCCTATTGGGGAGTATCGTTATTTGCAAATTCCCATAGGCCAGCCGATAGTGATACCTGACATGAATCTGTTTCTTCCTTGTAGAATATAGAAGGCCAATAGGATGTGTAATGAGATGGACTGGCCTCAAGAATAAGGTCATAGTTTGTGATGCACTATATTTAATAAATAATATCATAACTGGAAACGATACCATAACGTTGTTGGGTTGAGTTCACGGTCTCATCTAGAATGATGTATTGTCTTCATTGTGACATTCTCATATTTTAAATTAAATGTTGTTATCTCTTCTTCTTTTTCTAAGTTTTCTAAACCCCAAAACCCAAAAGAATAACACATAACCCAGAAACATTTTTCCTAAACCTTAATATCAAAATTTGAAACCCTAAACCCTCAAACCTAAATCCCAACCCAAAAACATCTTCCCTTTACCATGGTTTTTGGTAACATTATTTGTGATATTTTAATAAACTATTCTATAACTAAATAATAGTATCATAATGATTAGCATAAGTTATTAAATATAGATAATTAGATAAATTCCAAAAACATCATTAGTAATTGACATGGTTTATCTTAATCCAATCTATAATTAGTTAATCATAAAGAACCTCCAAAATATGTCTAACCAAATTCAAGACCCAATAATTTAGATAATAGAATTTATTTCATAAAAACATTCATTCTTTCAAAAATAACTTTCTACTTATTCCTTAAAATCATAGATAATAGAATTTATTTCATAAATCCAAAAGCAGAACACTTAACCCATATTGTAAATTAAATGTTATTATCTCTTCTTTTCTTTCTCAGTTTTCTAAACCCCAAAACCCAAAATCATAACACTTAACCCAGAAACATGTTTCCTAAACCTTAATATCAAAATTCAAAACCCTAAACCCTCAAACCTATACCCCAACCCAAAAACATCTTCCCTTTACCATGGTTTATGGTAACATTATTTGTGAAAGTTTATTAAACTATTATATAATGAAATAATAGTATCATAATGATTAGCATAAGTTATTCAATATATATAATTAGATAAATTCCTAAAAAATCATTAGTAATTGACAAGGTTTATCTTAATCCTATCCATAATTAGTTAATCATAAATCTCCTCCAAAATATGTCTAACCAAATTCAAGACCCAATAATTTAGATAATAGAATTTATTTCATAAAAACATTCATGCTTTCAAGAAATAACTTTCTCTTTATTCCTTAAATAAAATCTTAGATAATAGAATTTATTTCATAAATATAAAAGTAGAACACTTGACCCATATTGTAAATTAAATGTTATTATCTCTTCTTTTTTTCTCAATTTTCTAAACCCCAAAACCCAAAAGCATAACAATTAACCGAGAAACATGTTTCCTAAACCTTAATATCAAAATTCGAAACCCTAAACCCTCAAACCTAAACCCTAACCCAAAAATCATTAACCTAAACCCAAAAAACATATAAAAAAAATCCAAAAACCGAAATATATTTCGTTAAATCATGTATCAATTAATAAAATTATTACAAAAATATTTTCATTAATAAAATTATTTCACAGCATAAATTTTTCCATCTATTTTTTTCTCTTCTTTCCTCTTTTTATCTTTATTTCATTCAGAACCAAAACAAATACAGAATTATATTTCTTTTGGTAAAAATAACTTCATAAAACAATGTGAATAAACATGTCCCGTCTTCCATTATACAAGTCATAACATTATGCTAACCATAAAGTTATATTTAAATTTTACACTTGACTCATTTCATATATTTATATGCAGATGGATGATACCATATTACTCACTCATTAGCATACCCATATTTCGTAAGCAGTGTTAGAGGGTCGTCCAGATCGATTGATCAGGGTGTGTCGAGCGCACCATTTTCATCACAGGGAGCCTCCACATACCATTAGACCATACTTGTGTCATGCTAGCTTCTATGTACTTGCCATATTAGATTTCACATTTTTAGATCATTACCTACTTGCTGCACTCATTGAGAGGTGGATACTAGAGACACACACATTCCACCTACCTGAGGGAGAGATGACCATCACCCTTGAGGATGTGTTAGTACTTCTCAGTCTTCCTATCTAGGGGAGACCCATTGTTGGACTCACTCATGTAGCTTGGCCAGACCATGCTCAGTGCTTATTAGGCATTGATATTTTGTCCAATCGTAGGGATACAGATGGAGCGTCTATATCTATGCCATGGTTAGAGTCATAGATTCGACATTTACAGGATGGTGATGATGATAATATTATCATGTGTTTCACCTGTGCATATATATTACGACTCATTGGTGGGACCATGTGTACTGATCAATCGAGGATGCAGGTGCACATGATGTATCTACCCCTACTAGAGGACTTTGATTGGGCTAGGACGTACAGCTGGGGATCAGCCTACTTGGTATACACATACATAGTATTATGCAGGCTATCCCAACTGCACAGACACCCCGCCTTAACATGGCCATCAGGTCATGGCCTACCAGGTACCACCAGTTTCCCCACAAACATGTGGTTCCCACCCAAGGGTCCACCCACATGCCCGAACGGGTCATCTGACTAATGATTGTCCCCACAGGCCAACACATGTTCTTTCCAGTGTACTTTGTCCTCACTCACACACACCCTGGGAAACTTCCCATAAGGTCACCCACCCTAAACCCTCAAACCTAAACCCCAACCGAAAAATCATAAACCTAAACCCAAAAAACTTACAAAAAAATCCAAAAACCGTGCTATATTCCCTTAAAGCATGTATCAATTAATAAAATCCTTACAAAAATATTTTCATTAATAAAATTCTTTCACAGCATAAATTTTTCCATCTATTTTTTTCTCTTCTTTCCTCTTTTTATCTTTATTTCATTCAGAACCAAAAGAAATAGAGAATTATATTTATTTTGGTAAAAATAACTTCATAAAACAATGTGAATAAACATGTCATGTCTTCCATTCTACAAGTCATAACATTATTCTAACCATAAAGTTATATTATCATTTTACACTTATGAATCATTTTATTTATTTATATGCAGATGGATGATACCATATAACTCACTCATTAGCCTACCCATATTTCCCAGGTCGTGTTAGAGGGTCGTCCAGATCGATTGATCAGGGTGCGTCGAGTGCACCATTTTCATCACAGGGAGCCTCTACATGCCATTAGACCATACCTGTGTCATGCTAGCTTCTATGGCCTTGCCATATTAGATTTCACATTTGTAGATCATTACATACTTGTTGCCCTCGTTGAGAGGTGGACACTAGAGACACACAAATTCCACCTACCTGAGGGAGAGATGACCATCACCCTCGAGGATGTGTCAGTGCTTCTCGGTCTTCCTATCTAGGGGAGACCCATTGTTGGACTCACTCGTGCAGCTTGGCCAAACCTTGCTCAGTGCTTGTTAGGAATTGATATTTTGTCCAATTGTAGGGCTACAGATGGAGTGTCCATATCTATGCCATGGTTAGAGTCATATATTCCACATTTACAGGATGGTGATGATGATAATACTATCATGCGTTTCAGCTATGCATATATATTATGTCTCATTGGTGGGACCATGTGTACTGATCACTCGGGTATGCAGGTGCACATGATGTATCTACCCCTACTAGAGGACTTTGATTGGGCTAGGACATACAGCTGGGGATTAGCCTGCTTGGAATACACGTACATAGTATTATGCAGGCTATCCCACAGGGACCGCATAGGTCTCAGGGGTTTCTTTATCCTTATTCATATGTGGGCATGGGAGCGCATCCTAGAATTCCTTTTTGACCTTGCTGGTGTGACAACCGGGTCCTGGTGACTGCACAGACACCCCGCCTTAACATGGTCGTCAGATCCTGGCCTACCAGGTACCACCAATTTCCCCGCAGACACGTGGGTCCCACCCAACGGTCCACCCACATGCATGAACGGGTCATCTGACCAATGATTGTCCCCACATGCCAAAACATGTCCTTTCCAGTGAGCTTTGTCCTCACTCACACACACCCTGGGAAACTTCCCAGAAGGTCACCCATCCTGATCACTACTTGTAACACCCGAGACTTTTATGTTATATAAATCATCAAAGGAATCTTTTTCTACACAACACTTGCTTGGCTTGCTTTACACGCAATCGCGACCTTCCTCGATAGCTTGCGTCGTACGCAATACCGAGTTTCACTAAACAACAATATGCTATTAAAACTAGCCGTTATGAATAGTAATAACCACTTTTTGAAAATTTATAAATTTTATTTTTCAAAATGGACTTCATTTTTGGACTCAGAATATCGAAATTAGCCTAGGGTGAAATTTTGGTATTTTTCTGAAAACTTTCAATTTTTGATGAATAGTGAAACCACTAAGTGGTAGGTTAAAAACTGAATTTTGCATAAAACTTAATTTTACCGCTCCTGTGAATGGAATTTCGAAAATCCGAGAGACACGGTTAATATCAAGGACTAAAATGTGGTTCAATGAGATGAAAATAATTTTTTGGTGAATAGTAACTTTTTACTTTTTTACCGCGGTTAATAGTAAATAGGGTAACTAAGGGTAAATATGATATTACTATTACCCTAACACATGTCCTAATTCTATTGGACAAGTGTAATTCGACCAAAAACAAACTTAGGAATAAAATATGACCATTTAGGCCCACGTGGATTAGATTAGGACATTTATTATTAATTTATTTAAAGAAGGGTTAAAATAGTTAAAATCAAAGTTTAATAAGTAAATCATTTTTAATATGGGGTTATACATAAGATAAATTCGATTGTAAATATTCATTAGAAATCTAAAAAGATTTCCTACATGATGGTATTTTATTTGTAATTTTTAGACATCAAATAATTTAATTTATTTATGACACAAAGATGATGCAGTAATTATCTTATTAATGAAATATTGACAAAATTGATAATATAAATACCAAAATAAATGTAATTTAAGACTTTTTATGAATTACACTAATTTTCTAGGTTACTATGATATATTATTGTTGATTTAATCAACTTGGTTCGAACATATAATTCTATTATGACTTTCACAAAAATCATATATCAAATAGTGTCAAAATTGA
The DNA here is from genome assembly GCA_963277665.1 of Viscum album. NCBI lineage: Eukaryota > Viridiplantae > Streptophyta > Magnoliopsida > Santalales > Viscaceae > Viscum > Viscum album. The sequence continues at coordinate 1,945,419,546 of OY728133.1, read as the reverse complement.
CACAAAATAGTTTTTAAATCAAATATTATATTATTAATTGTTATTTTATTCCTAAAAATCTAAGGTTCGGCCAAATGACTTGGATAAGGATATATATATTAATAATAAACAATTTGGGGTTCGTTTGGCATGTTATAGTAAGTGTATTAACCATATAGTGAAAGAAAACAAAAAGACACGGTAAAAGTTAAATTAATTAACTTAGAGTTAAATCTAATTGATAAGGTTAAAATAATACCCTAAACTTGTCTAAATCCTATTGGTTGATAGGATTTCGACCCATCCCCACTTTAGCTTCGAAATAAGACCCTTTGGAACCATTATAAACCGATTTTGACTTTAATATAAAATAATATTTTGAGATATTCCTAAGGTGCCCCTCTCCTCCCTTATAAAAGGGCACCTCCTCCCCCTCCTCCTCACACCAATTTGAGCACTCAAGCTCGGCCAACCCCTGCCATTTTCCCTTCTCCACTTCCCTAGAATAATCCTAGAGGTCCTGGTCTTCTTCAAAGACCAATCTTAGTTCCCTAAGTGAAGGATTCAAAGAGGCGTTTCAAAGAAGAGGTAATAACCATTACCGATCTTTTCAATTTCTTTCTTCTTCAACTTCTTCTTCTTTAGTTGTTTCATGATAAAGTAATAACATCAGTATTACTTACATACTGATATGTTATTATAAATATGAAACAACCCTAATTAACCTTCTATCCATCCTACGGAAAAAATGAAATCACCGCGCGTGCGTACGTACGGAATACCGTCTCCACGCCGTGGTGTAATCTATTTTCCACCATAACCTTACAAGGATGGGTATAATGGTGTAATGAGTAACTATATATGATTATTATGAAGTAATATTGATACTGAAATAATATATATATATACTCCAATACAATTCCACGATCATAGGAACGATATCATCACTCGTGCGTACGTACGGAATACCGTCTCCACGATGTGATGCGACTCGTTCTACATGATCTTCATTTAATAATGATTATATAAATGAATTGAATGAATGAATATGGTATATACTACACTAATACCATTCTGGAAATGAATTATCTATAACCTAATGATAAGAATAAGAATTTACTCGACAAAACACGCATAAGAACAAAAAGTTATAAAGACCCGAGTAACAAGTAACAATGAAATATTACTAACAAGAAGCTAATAATATGACCATATATGATATCATATAAATATGTATGATTCTGGAATAAGTCAATAACATTATTTAAACCATTATACAGGAGCTTCGGACACGTACAAAGCTAATCGGACCTAAGGTAAGGGAAAATATCACAATCTCACTTTTATCCGAGATTGTTTTTACTTTGGTAATTACTGGGGTGTATTTTATCATCCACATCCATGTTCCCTCGATATGTAATATTATTTCCTTCCTTCTACAATAGTTTATATCCAATTTTACCCTTCGGTAAGTTTTTTGTAAAAGATATGAAAGGAATCTTTTGTCGTTTTTCGTACGAGGTACTTTTTGACTTTTCCGACAAAAGTTAGAAGAATGTTTTTTTTTAACTTATACGGCATGAATGGATTTTTAAAACATTATTTCCAAGAAGATTCCTTTACAAGTTTTCAAGTTTATTTTTAATCAACTTCTTTTATTTTAAAGTTGTATGACATGTTATGAAAGGAAAAATGTTTTTGAAGAAGAAAGGATATTTTCCTCAAGAATGGAGTTCAAGTGTTTTATCAAAATTATTTTCCATCTAAGATAATAAAGGGTTCTGTTTTATCCCTGTTATTAAATTGATTTGATCATGTTGTGATGGAATTATTTTTATGAATTCCTTTATCTTATATGAATTGATTTATGATGTCATGAGGTTTCAAGAATCCCATTTTTGTTACATGTGTTATACGATGATGTATGATTTATGATTATGTGGCACACATAAGAAAGGATTCATTATAAGATGGGTGGGACCTATATCTCCCTCCAATGCATTGGGTAATGATTTTATATCTCATGAGATAGACATGGCTGGAACGGAAGGTTATTTCGGTTCAGTGATATAGGACTGAAACGAGGAGTGAACTCGGTTCAGAAAGGGACTTTGTCCACTAAGATAGTCTTGGCAATGAGTCATGACTAACAAGAAATGATTTTCCATGATTATGTGTGCATGCCACAAAGTTTCAAGTTTTATGTTATGGGGATCTCATTTTCACTTCTATGATTTATTCCATGTTAAGATATTATGATCTCTTTTGCAGGTTTTGATTTTCAAAAAGATATGATATGATTTTTATTTCCTTTATTTGACCTTGCTGAGCATTTGAGCTCACCCTTTTATGTTTTCTTTTCCCCAGGTCAGGAAGATGGATATTAAGTAGAATATGCTAAAAGGGACCCTAGATATGATGAAATAAATGGGAGACACTGTAGAAGATTTATGAACCAGTTGTTTATGTTTCCCAGTTTCTAAAGACACTATACCTATACAGTCCTTTGTGGTTTTGTCATATGTTGTAATAAGTGTGCTTCAATTTTGAAGTATTAACAATGTATGTAAAGTATGGGTCGTTATAGTTGGTATCAGAGGAAAGGTATAGTCAACCTTTGGAAACTAGGATGTGAAAGCCTTAGTAAGAACCCTAAGGATAAGTCTAAGCATAGAACACAATCTTAGTGTTTTATAAATGGCCTTGAATAACCTAGGATAAGACCTTAAGCATGAAAATTTTATTCTTGAATTATGTGGTTTCCTATTATAATTAGTGTTGCTCACACTATTCTTCTTGGTTTTAGTCAATGGCTGGAACCCGAAGGAACCGTGTTAATGCGGAATGCGATGGGCAATGCAATGATTGTCCCCCTGAGCAACCAAACGATATGGGAGCTGGAATGAAAAATCTTGTAGCCATGCTCACACAACTTTCTCAAGCTATGAATCATGCAGGATTTCCAAACGAACAAAGGAGGGAGCAACATTCTGTTGAATCCTTCATGAGGCAGCGTCCACCTTCTTTCAGCGGGTCTACTGATCCATTAGTTGCTGAAAAATGGATTAGTACTACTGAAAATATATTTTCAGTTCTTCAATGTTCTGAGCATGATAAAGTCATCCTAGCAGTGTATCGTTTGGAAGGAGATGCTGATCAATGGTGGAATCTTGTTAAGAATACAAGGCAAAGGGATGAAATTGAGTCTATGGAATGGGACGAGTTCAAGAACTTATTTTTCAATAAGTACTTACCTCGTATTCTCCGAACAAAGATGGAGAAAGAGTTCCTTGAACTGAAGCAAAGGGATGATGAATCTGTTAGTACCTATGAAGCAAATTTTACAAGACTTGCAAGGTACACTTCTGGTATTATTATCCAACCTGAGAGTAAGATCGATCGATTCTTTAGTGGCTTAAAACCAAGTCTTCGAAGGGCGTTAGCCATAAGGGACTTCAATAGCTATGAGGAAATCGTTCGATGTGCTCTCAAAGTCGAGATGGAGATTGGAGTAACCCATCAGTCACATGGGTTTGATAAGAAGAGGAAGATGGAATTCAAAGAAAAATCTAAAGAGCACACGGAAAAGAAGATGAGCTTTTCCTTATGCTCAAAGTGTGGAAAGAAACATGGAGGGAGTTGTCTTAAAGGGACAAGTAAATGTTTTAAATGTGGAAAGGAAGGCCATCGGGCATTTGAATGCCGTGATAATGGGAAGAAGATGTCTAATGATGCAAACAAAGGAAGGGATACACAGAATGAACCTACTACACTTCAATGTTTCAAGTGCAAGGAGATGGGGCATTATGCCAATCAATGCCCAAATCCAAGGGTTGATGATGATGGTCGACGTCAACAAACTCTTAAGGCTAAAGACAAAGGAAAGTCACATGCAATTTCTATCAGCGATGTGGAGTACGATAACGATGTGGTGAAAGGTACACTTACCATCCACTCTAAATTAGCAAATGTTTTATTTGATTCTGGATCCACCCACTCTTTTATTTCTGAAGACTTTTCTAAGGGTATCACTGTATTACCTCAACAATTAGATGTTGAGTTAGCTGTGACAACACCTAATGGCACATCAATCGCATCAAAAGTTTATAATTCTTCTCCGATCGAAGTTTGTGGGAAAGTGCTTCCTGCAAATCTTGTGATCCTTCCTTTAGTGGAATTTGATGTGATTCTTGGCATGGATTGGCTTTCTCTACATGGAGCTCATATCAATTGCCAAAGAAGGGAAGTCACATTTCATATTCCAGATCAATCTACGATCGTCTATCGATGCAAGGATGAATATAACCTTCCAGTGGAAATTTCTTCCATCTTATGGGTCTTGATACCACTAAATGAAGGTTATTTATCTCAAATGGTTGGTGAGAAACTCACGATTAAGAATATGCCCATTGTACGGGAGTTTGATGATGTCTTTCCGGAGGAATTGCCGGGTCTTCCACCAAATCGTGAAGTTGAGTTTTCAATAGAACTCGTACCGGGTGCTTTGCCTATTTCAAAGACACCTTATAGAATGGCCCCAATTGAGTTGCAGGAATTGAAGAAGCAACTCCAAGAGAATCTTGATAAGGGATTCATACGCCCTAGTGCATCACCTTGGGGAGCACCTGTTCTATTTGTTAAGAAAAAAATATGGATCAATGAGACTTTGCATTGATTATCGAGAACTTAACAAGATCACTATCAAGAACAAATATCCTCTCCCACGCATTGATGACTTATTTGACCAACTACGCGGAGCTCAATACTTTTCCAAGATTGATCTTCGTTCAGGGTATCATCAATTAAGGGTCAAAAGGGAGGATATACCAAAGACGGCTTTCCGTACAAGGTATGGACACTATGAATTTATAGTGATGCCATTTGGTCTTACTAATGCCCCTGCTATCTTCATGGATCTAATGAATAGAGTCTTTAGAGACTATCTTGATCAATTTGTGGTAGTCTTTATAGATGATATTCTTGTCTATTCAAAGAGCAAGGAAGAGCATGAAGATCACTTGAGAATTATATTGAAGACCCTGAGAAAGGAGAAGCTTTATGCCAAATTTACCAAGTGTGAATTTTGGCTTCAAAAAGTTGCATTTTTGGGTCATATAATCTCAAAAGAGGGGATATCTGTGGATCCAGCAAAAACAGAGGTTATCGAAAGATGGTCAAGACCAACAACAGCAACTGAGATCCGAAGTTTTCTTGGTTTGGCTGGATATTATCGACGTTTTGTAAACGATTTTTCACGATTATCTAATCCACTCACCAAGTTGACTCGAAAAGGAGTTAAGTTTGTCTGGACAGAGGAATGTGAAGAGAATTTCAAGGAGTTGAAAAGAAGGTTATCCAGTGCACCTGTGCTCACACTACCTTGTAGTGGAGAAAGGTTTGTGATCTACAGTGATGCATCCAAGAAGGGATTGGGGTGTGTTCTTATGCAAAATGATATGGTAATAGCTTATGCCTCACGACAGTTGAAAATCCATGAGCAAAATTACCCAACACATGATTTGGAGTTGGCTGCGGTAATCTTTGCATTAAAGATTTGGAGGCATTACCTTTATGGTGAAAGGTGTGATATTTATACTGATCATAAAAGTTTAAAGTATATTTTCACACAAAAGGAGCTGAATATGCGCCAAAGAAGATGGTTGGAGCTGATTAAGGATTATGACTGCTCAATCCATTACCACCCTGGGAAAGCAAACAAGGTGGCAGATGCATTAAGTCGACAAGACCATGCTAGTTTATCCATGATGAGGATCACAAAAGATCCAATATTTATGGATTTACAAAGGATGGATCTTGGAATTATAATGGAAGGGGAAAAATCTTATCTTTCTCAAATGAATGTTCAACCATCTATTCATGTGAAGATTAAAGAGGCACAGAAAGAAGATGTCGAGTTACAAAAGAAGGTGAGAAATGTTCCTGAATTCAACCTTGATTGTGATGGGATAATAAAGTTCAGGAATCGGGTTTGCGTTCCTCCCATCCCCGAATTAAAGAATGAGCTGCTGGATGAGGCTCATAGTTCATCATTTTCTATTCATCCTGGAAGCACGAAGATGTATAGGGACCTGAAAGAGTACTTCTGGTGGGATGGCATGAAAAGAGATGTTGCTGAATATGTCTCTCAATGCTTGGTTTGTCAACAAGTTAAAGCTGAGAGACAGAAGTCTAAGGGGATGTTACAACCATTACCCATAACCGAATGGAAATGGGAAAACATCACTATGGACTTTGTCACAGGACTTCCTAAAACATCCAAAGGCAATAATGCTATCTGGGTTATAGTTGATCGTCTTACAAAGTCTGCACACTTCATTGCTATTAGAGAGGATTTCTCTCTAGATCAGCTTGCCAGGATATATGTAAAGGAAGTGGTGAGATTGCATGGAGTACCACTTTCTATTATATCTGATCGAGATCCGAGATTTACCTCGAAGTTCTGGCGAAGTCTTCAGTATACTCTGGATACAGAGTTGAGTTTCAGCACTGCTTATCATCCCCAGACAGACGGTCAGTCTAAGAGAACAATTCAAACCCTAGAAGATATGTTGAGAGCTTGCTCTATGGATTTCAAAGGAGGTTGGGATCAACACCTACCTTTGGTGGAATTTTCTTATAATAATAGCTTTCACTCCAGTATTCAGATGGCTCCTTATGAAGCTCTCTATGGAAAGAAATGCAGGACTCCAACTTGCTGGGATGAAGTTGGGGAAAGAAAGCTATTAGGACCTGATCTCATTGATGAAATGGCAGAAAAGGTCAGATCTATTCAACAACACATAAGAGCAGCTCAGAGTCGACAGAAAAGTTATGCCGACAACCGAAGAAAATACCTAGAGTTTGAAGTGGGTGATAAAGTGTTCTTACGAATATCTCCCTGGAAGAGGGTTATGAGATTTGGGAAGAAGGGGAAGTTGAGCCCTAGATATATCGGTCCTTTCGAAATACTGGATCGTGTTGGGAAGGTAGCTTACCGATTGGCGCTTCCACCGACTCTCTCTCAAGTTCACGATGTGTTCCATGTATCTATCCTGAGAAAGTACATACCAGATCCTTCACATGTACTCAGCTCAGAAGTTGTACCGCTGGAGCAAGATCTTTCTTATGAAGAACAGCCGATAGAGATTCTGGATCGTAGCGAAAAAGTCCTACGAAACAAGACCACTCACTTGGTGAAAGTTTTATGGAGGAACCACCAACTTGAAGAAGCTACATGGGAGCTTGAGGATATGATGAGGGAGAAGTATCCTCATCTGTTTGTTACAAAGTGACGAATTTCGAGGGCGGAATTCTTTTTAAGGGGGGTAGAATGTAACACCCGAGACTTTTATGTTATATAAATCATCAAAGGAATCTTTTTCTACACAACACTTGCTTGGCTTGCTTTACACGCAATCGCGACCTTCCTCGATAGCTTGCGTCGTACGCAATACCGAGTTTCACTAAACAACAATATGCTATTAAAACTAGCCGTTATGAATAGTAATAACCACTTTTTGAAAATTTATAAATTTTATTTTTCAAAATGGACTTCATTTTTGGACTCAGAATATCGAAATTAGCCTAGGGTGAAATTTTGGTATTTTTCTGAAAACTTTCAATTTTTGATGAATAGTGAAACCACTAAGTGGTAGGTTAAAAACTGAATTTTGCATAAAACTTATTTTTACCGCTCCTGTGAATAGAATTTCGAAAATCCGAGAGACACGGTTAATATCAAGGACTAAAATTTGGTTCAATGAGATGAAAATAATTTTTTGGTGAATAGTAACTTTTTACTTTTTTACCGCGGTTAATAGTAAATAGGGTAACTAAGGGTAAATATGATATTACTATTACCCTAACACATGTCCTAATTCTATTGGACAAGTGTAATTAGACCAAAAACAAACTTAGGAATAAAATATGACCATTTAGGCCCACGTGGATTAGATTAGGACATTTATTATTAATTTATTTAAAGAAGGGTTAAAATAGTTAAAATCAACGTTTAATAAGTAAATTTTTTTTAATATGGGGTTATACATAAGATAAATTCGATTGTAAATATTCATTAGAAAGCTAAAAAGCTTTCCTACATGATGGTATTTTATTTGTAATTTTTAGACATCAAATAATTTAATTTATTTATGACACAAAGATGATGCAGTAATTATCTTATTAATGAAATATTGACAAAATTGATAATATAAATACCAAAATAAATGTAATTTAAGACTTTTTATGAATTACACTAATTTTCTAGGTTACTATGATATATTATTGTTGATTTAATCAACTTGGTTCGAACATATAATTCTGTTATGACTTTCACAAAAATCATATATCAAATAGTGTCAAAATTGACACAAAATAGTTTTTAAATGAAATATTATATTATTAATTGTTATTTTATTCCTAAAAATCTAAGGGTCGGCCAAATTACTTGGATAAGGATATATATATTAATAATAAACAATTTGGGGTTCGTTTGGCATGTTATAGTAAGTTTATTAACCATATAGTGAAAGAAAACAAAAAGACGCGGTAAAAGTTAAATTAATTAACTTAGAGTTAAATCTAATTGATAAGGTTAAAATAATACCCTAAACTTGTCTAAATCCTATTGGTTGATAGGATTTCGACCCATCCCCACTTTAGCTTCGAAATAAGACCCTTTGGAACCATTATAAACCGATTTTGACTTTAATATAAAATAATATTTTGAGATATTCCTAAGGTGCCCCTCTCCTCCCTTATAAAAGGGCACCTCCTCCCCCTCCTCCTCACACCAATTTGAGCACTCAAGCTCGGCCAACCCCTGAAATTTTCCCTTCTCCACTTCCCTAGAATAATCCTAGAGGTCCTGGTCTTCTTCAAAGACCAATCTTAGTTCCCTAAGTGAAGGATTCAAAGAGGCGTTTCAAAGAAGAGGTAATAACCATTACCGATCTTTTCAATTTCTTTCTTCTTCAAATTCTTCTTCTTTAGTTGTTTCATGATAAAGTAATAACATCAGTATTACTTACATACTGATATGTTATTATAAATATGAAACAACCCTAATTAACCTTCTATCCATCCTACGGAAAAAATGAAATCACCGCGCGTGCGTACGTACGGAATACCGTCTCCACGCCGTGGTGTAATCTATTTTCCACCATAACCTTACAAGGATAGGTATAATGGTGTAATGAGTAACTATATATGATTATTATGAAGTAATATTGATACTGAAATAATATATATATATATACTCCAATACAATTCCACGATCATAGGAACGATATCATCACTCGTGCGTACGTACGGAATACCGTCTCCACGATGTGATGCGACTCGTTCTACATGATCTTCATTTAATAATGATTATATAAATGAATTGAATGAATGAATATGGTATATACTACACTAATACCATTCTGGAAATGAATTATCTATAACCTAAAGATAAGAATAAGAATTTACTCGACAAAACACGCATAAGAACAAAAAGTTATAAAGACCCGAGTAACAAGTAACAATGAAATATTACTAACAAGAAGCTAATAATATGACCATATATGATATCATATAAATATGTATGATTCTGGAATAAGTCAATAACATTATTTAAACCATTATACAGGAGCTTCGGACACGTACAAAGCTAATCGGACCTAAGGTAAGGGAAAATATCACAATCTCACTTTTATCCGAGATTGTTTTTACTTTGGTAATTACTGGGGTCTATTTTATCATCCACATCCATGTTCCCTCGATATGTAATATTATTTCCTTCCTTATACAATAGTTTATATCCAATTTTACCCTTCGGTAAGTTTTTTGTAAAAGATATGAAAGGAATCTTTTGTCGTTTTTCGTACGAGGTACTTTTTGACTTTTCCGACAAAAGTTAGAAGAATGTTGTTTTTTAACTTATACGGCATGAATGGATTTTTAAAACATTATTTCCAAGAAGCTTCCTTTACAAGTTTTCAAGTTTATTTTTAATCAACTTCTTTTATTTTAAAGTTGTATGACATGTTATGAAAGGAAAAATGTTTTTGAAGAAGAAAGGATATTTTCCTCAAGAATGGAGTTCAAGTGTTTTATCAAAATTATTTTCCATCTAAGATAATAAAGGGTTCTGTTTTATCCCTGTTATTAAATTGATTTGATCATGTTGTGATGGAATTATTTTTATGAATTCCTTTATCTTATATGAATTGATTTATGATGTCATGAGGTTTCAAGAATCCCATTTTTGTTACATGTGTTATACGATGATGTATGATTTATGATTATGTGGCACACATAAGAAAGGATTCATTATAAGATGGGTGGGACCTATATCTCCCTCCAATGCATTGGGTAATGATTTTATATCTCATGAGATAGACATGGCTGGAACGGAAGGTTATTTCGGTTCAGTGATACAGGACTGAAACGAGGAGTGAACTCGGTTCAGAAAGGGACTTTGTCCACTAAGATAGTCTTGGAAATGAGTCATGACTAACAAGAAATGATTTTCCATGATTATGTGTGCATGCCACAAAGTTTCAAGTTTTATGTTATGGGGATCTCATTTTCACTTCTATGATTTATTCCATGTTAAGATATTATGATCTCTTTTGCAGGTTTTGATTTTCAAAAAGATATGATATGATTTTTATTTCCTTTATTTGCCCTTGCTGAGCATTTGAGCTCACCCTTTTATGTTTTCTTTTCCCCAGGTCAGGAAGATGGATATTAAGTAGAATATGCTAAAAGGGACCCTAGATATGATGAAATAAATGGGAGACACTGTAGAAGATTTATGAACCAGTTGTTTATGTTTCCCAGTTTCTAAAGACACTATACCTATACGGTCCTTTGTGGTTTTGTCATATGTTGTAATAAGTGTGCTTCAATTTTGAAGTATTAACAATGTATGTAAAGTATGGGTCGTTATACTACTCCAGGCCAAGCACTCTTCTAATCAGACAGGATCTCGAAAAGGAAGGTGCACCTTATTGACATGAGTCATATCATTTAGTCATTTAAACCTTTATCATTTTGGGGAGTTATAATCACCCCCCCTTATATCACAAATACCTCATTGTGGGCCCTAAAAATCAACCCAGGCAGTGCACCGCACTTAAGGCTGGGTTCCTCCTTTGATACCAAATGTGGCAACTGGGTCGTGGTGACAGTACAGACACCCCACCTTAACATGCCCTACCAGGTACCACCAGTTGCCCAGCAGACACGTGGGGCCCACCCAAGGGTCCACCCACATGCCCAAATGGGTCATTTGACTAATGATTGTTTCCACAAGCCAACACATGTACTTTCTAGTGTGCTTTTTCCTCACTCACACACACCCTAGGAAACTTCCCAAAAGGTCACCCATCCTGATCACTACTCCAGGCCAAACACGCTTAACTGTGGAGTTCTAATCAGAAATGCTCCCGAAAAGGAATGCTCACCTTGTTGACATGAGTCATATCATTTACTCATTTAACCCTTTATCATTTGGGGGCGTTACAGCTGGTCTACCGGTTAAGATGAAGGTGATGCATGACGCTCCGCGTGGACGCTAGTATGATCATTCATTTCTATTAGTTTCTGATTCTACTATGAATTATTGACTATAATTTCTCATTATTTGTCACTATCGATTATGTATTTTACAGGTTGTGTCAGCGACACAATTTTGACGGAGTTCTGAGACAGCATTTGGGTGTATATTAGCTACAGTTGGACTGTCTCTTACCTGATCAGGTATGTTTATGCAATCTATCACTCTCTAACATATATAATAATAACATCAATTTTTGTTTTTAGTTAGGTTGTTTTTTTAAAAAATCACTTGTCATTTCAGATTTCATGTCTTCTATACTGGAGTATTATGGACCAGATGTCAGCATACTACACTGATGGGCCTGAGGATGTTATGGATATAGTGCTCGTGCCCCTCATTAACATCCATATTATTGAGTGGAAGCAGCCTGACCGAGTCATGTGCTATTTTTTCTATACTCATTCGATTCCATTACCATCAAGACAAACAGACTAGTTTCATGGGATGAAGTTGACAGGGAGGCATGATGATGACTGGTCCTGAGTACATGCCAGATTTATTGACTGCTGGCACAGACGTGTAGAGTTTCGTATTCAGAGTGTTCCTATGAATCGATTCTCTCTTTCGGAGCAGGTTGAGTATGCGTCATGGTATAGACTGAAGCCTATAATGTATCTTACTACACCCGACATTGAGATGCAGAGGATGATAAGTCAATAAATTTCCATTAGTTTTTTTATTGAACTATTTTCTAAATCAATTTGAATCTATCTACAGGGCAGTCACACAGAAAAACTTATTCACATGAGTGATGAAGATGAGGAGGGGGTCTTTAGCCGAGAAACCGTACATGCTACAGTGCTGGAGGCGATGGTATCTTTTTGTGCACTTTCTAGGAGAATATTCGTGCGTCCGGATTGAAGAGAAGAGGTTCCAGCCCCAGAAGAACATCTTGCAGCTGCTACTGTTGCTGAGGATCCACGAACATGATGATGTAGGCAGCGTCGTGCTACACGTGATGCCTCACCTATTCCACAGGTAGAGGTCGGTCCTCTAGTAGTCCAACATTAGCTGATTCAGGATGTGCCTCAGGTGTCATGGGATCTATCATTCCTGACAGTATATCTGCAGTTCTCACCATCTTGGGTCCTAGATCCATCACAACCTTGAGATCCATCACAACCTTGGATTCTAGATCCATCATCGTCTTGGGGTATAGCTTCATCACAGGCATAGTTCCCCATTGTGATAGATGCAGGTCCTTCTACCACCCTTGTGGGAGAAGGATCTGGAGGGTAGTACGAGATGCAATTGACAGCTCCTCCCACTGACACACAGATGGAGGAGGCATCAGTCAATGTTCTAGTGCCTGAGGATCAGCCTTCTCCAGGTCATCGGACTCCATTACGCACTCGACATAGACGTCCTATTCACAGACCACCATGTGGGATATAATCTCCTCACCACAGACATAGACATTGATTGTATATGTTTGTTTACATGTTTTATGTCTTCTGAAATAAAAATACTATTATTACTATTATCTCTTCTTATATGTTTATCTAGTATTTCAATTTTTATTTATATTTTAGGCACAATTTATATTTGACATCATTAAAATTCGACTACTTGAAAAATTGAAATAATTAGGAAATTTCAATTAAATAACATTAAAAGATTAAAAAATCTACTGTATAAATACAATGTAAATAAAATTTAAAATATACCTAAATCATCTAATTTTTTTTGAAAATAAAGAGTTTCATAAATAAAATAAATAAATTATAATGAAAGGAATGTAAGAAATGTAACTCAGAAGTGAGAGCAAAATGAATGAATGTCGAGGAGAATACTAAGCCAGCTACATGACTTTGAAAGCCTATAAAATATAAACTATAAGACCAATATAAATAAAAATTAAAAATTAAACAACTAGTGGGAGCGATGATTCCCCGCTGGGAGCGATGCTTCCCCGCTGCTGGTCCATTGGCCGGCCTGTGTCTAATCCTTGCGGGAGTGATGCTTCCCCACTGTTGGTCCACTAGTCGGACTAGACTAATTACCTTATGTGTGGTTGACCACGTCCTACATGGTCCTTGGCTGGTTGGTGGGATATTTATATTTTTTGGCTAGTGGTGGTATCAAACTCTCAACTAAACAAATGAAATTCTTAGTTTAATGTTGGATCCAATATATGTTTCCTTAAACCATAGGTCCTCATGTATGATATCCTCCATATATTAATTCATTTTCTATCATGACTCTTGGATCTTTGAAAGGAAAGTGGGACATCACAAATACTGATGCCAATAGTAACACCCTGATATTTTAAAAGAACTTTATGTTCTTGTAAAGAACTCAACCGTAGTAGCCCAGATTTGGTAGTTACTTTATTATATTGGCACTAGATATATGCAATCAAATCCCAAATAACGGAATTTTTTAGTAGTCTTAGTGAACTAGATACATCACATTTACATTTTAAAGCTTAAAATATTACAGAGTATTTTCTTCAAGATCATCACTATCCCCTTTAGTTTATCCCTTTGTATTATTCATAAAACACTCCCTTGTATCCAGGGAAAAGAAACATAATAGAGGGGTGAGCTTGGATTCTCAATAAGGGTATGTGTACAACAAAATCTAAATAAGGAATGAATAATATGTCAGAAAATAATTGATAATAAAATAATTCCACATAAATAATAACATGATCTAAAACATATCCATAGATATAAAAGATATTAAAATAATCACATGGAAATAAATAAATGTGTTCATAATAATGAAATTCATAATGAAAGACATCTAAAACTTGTCATTGAGGCATCATTCCAAGAAATGTTAAACATATTATCAAGGCCTTGTTCTAAGAAATCTTATATAAATAGGTAAGGCCTCAACCAAAAATCAAAAATAGTTTGTATTATAAGAACCACAAATTCATATAGGTACTATGTAATTTCATGCCCCACACATCACTTAATAAACCAAATACATTCCTCATATGAATAAATAACACAACATAATCAACTACCTTATAAATAAATAACTATCTGTATTAGAAGAACTATCATACAGAATATCAATACTTTCCCCATTCAAACTGATTATAAAACATCCATAAAAATATGGTGGATGGAAACATGATATAATAACCCCAATAAACATAGTATTTAACAAATCATGCTGACTTAGATGAAAATAATTGAAAAATATCATTGGAAAATTCTTGAGGAAAATACCCTTTTCACTTTAAAATCACATATTTAAAGACTTCAAAAATATAATGGAAAACATTTTCATTGAAAAGAACCTTATAAACATTTAAATTAATCTTAAAATAAAATATTAGTCATGAAATTGGGAAAATCCGTTCATTCCATAAAACATAAAAAAACATTCCCTTCATACTTTTTTAAAATTGTCAAAAAGTACCTTGTTTGAAAAACGATAAGAAGATTCCTTTAAAAATGTTTTGGAAAAATTAAAACATGGTTAAAAATGTATTTAATAAATAATTTATAGATTATTTAAAATATTTTTCATTTTTTAGAAAACATGTATATGGATGAAAAATATTCTCCTAGTGGGGACTTAATGATAAACAATCCTGAATGAAGATGAGATTATGAAATAAACTATTTCCACTTGGGTATCTTTTGAATTGTAATCCCAATGAAAGAAATAAATTTAAATAAACCTCTATACACCGGGAAGAAAAATATATTCATGATATAATATATCAAAGGGGCATTATATACACCATATAAAAGAAATAAGTGGTGAATATGATATATTTCACATATAAGGAAAAGTGAGATGAGAAACCCTTACTTCAAGTCCGATTTATTTCGTATGTGTCTAAACCTCTTGTATAATAAATATATATTTATTAAAAATTTATTACAGAACCATAATCATATATATCATTCCATATATTATTTAACAATAACCTTTTATCACATGTTAATTAATAATTCTTTATTAAAATCATTGTTCTAGGTGATAATTGCTTCATTTTTTATTTATGTTTTGGTTCAGAAATTTTTTCCTTGTACTTTGATCATGGTTCTATAATCTTAAAAATATTAATCATTATATATTTATCATTTATATACATATTTAGGGTCATCTGTAAAAGTTTTACCTAGAAAAATGAATTACACCATTCATGGAGATAATAAACTGTATATACACATGAATGTTGTTTTCATTTTTTGACAGATGTAAAGAAAGAATGGTAAATAATAATTATCATTTTAAGAATTATTATTATATAATATATATCATATCTATTCATCAAATCCATTCTTATTACCATCCATGTAAAGAGAAAATGTAAAACGGATCACATTATTTTGTGGAGGTGGTAGTCCACATGTACGCACGGGCGATGTTATTTTTTTCCAGTGGATTTAACGGTATGAATGTATATATGATATTATAATTAAAAAATCATATTTAAGTCAAAAATATCACATATATATATATATATTAATTATTTTCTTATTTATAACCATCCAAGTGAAATGGTAATGAAAAAAGAATTACACCACTATGTAGAGATAGTAAGTCATACGTAAACACTGAGGATGTTTTATTTTTTTTGTAGGATGAAACATAGATTAAATATGGTTGTACTGTAATACTAATAACACCTCAGTATATTGATTATATTAGAGTTATTATGTTAGGATGGGTACAACACTTTAATAGTAAGTAGAAGAAGAAATAGACTTGAAGGAATCGGTAAATACAATCACCTCTTCTTTGGTAGGCTTCATTTAAATCTCCTCTTAAGGGACTTAGAGTAGGTATTTTGGAATAACCAAAAAATATAATACTTTTACAACGATGTAAAATCCTGACCTAGATGAAACAAAAGATATGATTCGATCTATTTTTCTACAAGCCCTCAATTGCACCTCTTTATATGCCAAAGGTTGTTGACTAGTAGTGAGGTCCTGGGGTGTGTCTGTGGGGAGATTATTCCCTAATATAAGAGTAAACATAGTGGAAATAACTAGATAGCATCAAAAATAGTTATAAATAGAGCACAAAAGTAGTAAATAAACTAAAAGAGAGCATGTTGTAATAATAAATGAAATGCTATAAAATCCCAGACAACCATGTCATACATACAATACTAGTCTCCCACTAGGTCAACCATATATACAATAGTACATAAAATAAACTAAAATAAAAGTGAATGTCTCTGCTACATACACTGTGACACACCACATACTTAATCTCCATAGACATATATGAACCATCTGGTTTGATCAATCCTGGGCCTCATTCTAGTCAGTTCTTACAACCACGTGAACATCTCCTCAGGTACACTAGTACAATAGATATGACATCCCACCTTTTTATTACATATCTTTTCATTAAATGGTACAAACAGAGAATATTTTAAATTTTAGTTTCTTTTAAATAAGATACATAATACATGAAAACATAAAACATTCTTATAAATCCACTTGAAAACATATCCATGGGTTCATCCTAAGTGCATTTACTACATCTCATATCCTAGGGGAATACATCAAAGGGGTGATCATGAGGCCTTGTAAGGGAATAAGAAATGGAAATAGTTTACATGTGATCATGATAAATATCAATAAGAACATGAGGAATATCATTATGGAATGAGAAAGATAAAATGAGGTATATCATATTAAAAATAACATGAACCATAACATAGAAATTTTGATAAAAACATTTAAATGAGACATTTATAAGCATATCACAATGGTTTGTCACCAAGGTATATATAGAGATAAAATTATTTACCCAATGCATCAGGGCGCTATCAAGGATAATAATTCATATGTATTAATTAATATTATCCTTATAGTTAATAATGAAACATTTCATTAATAACCTATAGAGAATAAATAACGGGTTTCTTATCAAAATCATGGTGTTTCAAATGTGCTTAAAGAGAAGATCATCACATCATTTTTAGCCCACAAAAAGGGAATGTGGGTTTCTTATGTGTAAATAACCAAATTAAATAAATAATTTTTACATCAAGGTGAATACCCCGAGAAAAGAAAGAGGTTTTGGTATTCACAAAAGGAAATAAAAGAAAATTTATTAAGTAAAGAGAGAAATTTGAGGAGTAAATTCAACAACATGATAGGTATAAAACATGGTTTTATAAAAGGGTGAAATGAGAAGTGATAAGGGTCACCCATTGATAAAAAAATTATTTGGAAGTAAGGGTATGATAAAGATGGTAATAAAAGAGAGTAAGCATAATATTTAGAAGGCATATAAAAATTGGTTCTTTAATTGAAGAAAAATAAAGGATAATTAACTTACCGTGAAGAGTTACTCCTAAATCTTGAATAATGAGACCTTAGGGACATGAGGAAACCTTGGGGGACTCCTTGGGAGTAAAAACCACCAGAAATCCCTAGAGGATGGATTTAGAGTGAAAGAAAATGGAGAAATGGGGGGTAATTATAGAAAAAGTGGAGGATTTGTTAATGATTTTCAAATACAGGCCTTATAAATCTAGGTTGTGGAAAATAAAAAAACATTGGCTTACCCATGCTTTTTCACATGTTTTAGACATATGGGATAGATTTTATTTTATTTTAATCCACTAGAACCAACCATCATTTTTATTACATCTTTTGGCATGGAAAAGTAATATTTCTATAAAGTAATGTTTTTAAAGTCAAAGTTCCCATTTTATACTTTGTAAAGTCATTAATAGGTTTAAAAATTGATTAAAATATATTAAAATACTTTATATTAATAAAATAACATTTTTAGGTCTTTTATTGTGGTTAATTAAATATTACATCATTATGACATAATTATAAAGTCATTAAACATACTGAAAACCCCAAACTGTATTTTTACTATTTACAGAGAAATTAAGTATTTTAGAGAATTATCATAAATTCAGCCCAACCTAATTTTGATGTGATTATTTAAAAAATAATGTTTATTTTATTATAATAATTCTGTAAATATGATAATATTAACTTTTAAATATAAAAATCATTATTTATTAAAAAATAGTGGGTCGTAAGGCATAGTCAAATTTCCTAAACTTAAAAATTTCATAGGACATAATAAAATTATTTATTCATTTATATTTAAATAATAATATTTTTTAAAAAATATTAAATTAAAATTATTATTATTTAGAATACATTAATTTATTATAAAAAAATATAACTTTTCTGAAAATTATAATTTGTGTCTAAAAAATCAATTTGTCAAATTTGTCTCAATTAAACATATATTTTATTAATCAAAAACTATTCTTAAAATCGAATTAATGGAATCAAAAATTTATTAATGAAAAGTAATTTCTACTTTAAGTAACTAATTCCAATACATGCAACCCCTTATAACACCCACGTTTGACCTAAGGGTAAGGTGTGCAGGGGTGATAGATTCATGGGGAGACTCGGCTAACATCGACTGAGTGGTCATTTATACTAATTGGGGCTTTTCCCCTATGCAAATTTATTATAGCTTCACTTATTTAAGCTCATCTTGGTCTTGGTCAAGGGAAAACCCCAGTGACGCTAGCTCCCTCCCAAGTTCCGACAAATGAACTTCACACGACCTGACTCTATTGGTTGAGCCTATCACTTATCTTTCTTTATTAATTATTCTTTGTAATTACTACTTATAAACAATAATTATAATGTTAATATTATTACCAATGGGTATAGTTCCCAATGATCAAATTGTCCAATGGTCATATTTGACCAATAGTCCTAAAGCAGTCAAATTTTGATGGTCACATTTTCCTTTATACTCTATAACTACCACATCATTATTTAATTCAATATTCAATACAATTCCTATAAAGGTTATATATTTTAATTTTCTAATATATTTATTGGTTTACTAATATTTTGTTTTATTTCTGTTGTTTTGTCCATGGGGGTGATGATTCTAACATATTGGAGCGATCAAAATTTTCCCATTTTGGATTTTCTATATTATATTTTTTTGTCAGTTTGTAATGTTTGGAATTTTAATTGGTTTCTTAGATGTCTAATGTATTGATCATTATTAAAGATATATTGTTTTTTTTGAGTAATATAATAAAGCACACATTTTCTTAGGAAAAAATTATCACTTAAAAAACTTGGTTCGTTACAATGGCGGCCCAAATAGGGTGTGGGTACAAAACACAGTAAGGAACCACTAACAGGGTCCCATACATAACCAATAATATGCAGTGTATATAAATTTGAGCTACTCATCAGGATAAAAATAATAATATAATAACTACTAGAAATAACTAAAAGACAAGTCGTACAAGTCATGCTCAAGGAATTGCTCAACCTAGCCATGAAACATTTGGAAAAGGAAAATAAAATAAATATGAAACCATAGATGATCCATGGATAAATGATCCTGGTTAATTGGGAAAATTGTTGTCATGTATATACATATTTATGTGTGTGTGTATATATATATATATAAATATTTTTATACATTAGTAAGGTGGTAAATAACATAAAAAAAAGAAGTTGTTCCTTGATTCCATAATTCCAATCATCTGAACATCCTTAAAAAGTGCATTGAGATAGATGTCGTACCACTCATGCCATGTATAATTAATTTGGTATCTGGGTCTATAATACCAATCAATAATACCCGCTTCAACCAACATTGGAAATGTATCTGAGAAAGCTATGTAACCATAGGGGGGTACATTTCCTAGCCCTCGGTTCAATTGTACTCGCATCTAATCACCATAATAAAGGATATTTTATACCAACAAACAATCTTGGAAGTGGTCACTAAGATAGAAATCATGACACTCATGCCATGTAAATCCAGTCCAATGTCTGATCCCTATGTCTCAGTCCATAGGCGGTCATGAAATTGTGAATCAGATAATCCTTAAGGGTTTAACTCTTAGGCGATGTATAAGGAGAGATCATTGGTGAGATTTTATGCCCACCCCTTGAGATATATGATGTGTAACTTCATGAATAACATCAATCATGGGTTTGAAATGTCATGTCCAACCACCCTAATAAAATAGGAATTATAAGATTGGTCCTTGGAAAAACTTCTGGAGATCCCCATCATAAGTCACATCAAGGAGAGTGTAATCATTCCCTATATAATACAAGTTTAGGATATGGGAATCATCCTCATTAGAAAATATATTGATGAGATCATAATCATTCTCATCATATACCAATTCCAGGAGAGCATAATCATCCTAAAAATATAAAAATTTGAAGCGAGAAGAATCATACTCATCATGTATCTCAAAAGGGATGTGAAGGACATCCAAACATAAAAGGATCAAAAGACATATCCTTGTAAGAAAATTTGGGTATCCCAATAAATACAATAAGGGGGGGTCATAAGTTATATCCTAGGAAATACATCTGGGTATCCCAATAAAAAAAGATTCATCACATCAGGTTCATCTGTCACAACCTAGAAAGCACCTTTGGTAATGATAAAACACAATTTTATTGAATATTTTATTGATAATAAATGATATAATTTTCTCACATTGTGTTAACTATGTTCATTGGTGAAATATTTTGGATTTGATCGTTCATTTGAAAATTTGATGAAAATTCCAGTTTTACCTATTAAACATTCACTGTAGTATTTTGAATATAAATAATTTTATTTGAATTATTTGAACTTAATACTTTTTAAATATGTTCCTAGCATAATTTTCTACAACTTTTATTGAGGACATTGTAGCTAAATCATGCATTTGGTTGGTAAAAATTGGCCATGAAGTCAAAGATGGGATGGACTCGCAAGATTGGACATGAGTTCTGTATTTGGGCCATAACTTCATCATTAGTTCTTGGATTAGGACCAAATATTTAGAGGAGATCGAGGACTCAGTTTTTCATGAATAATATTGCTGAAAGGATAGATGATTCACGCGTTTTTGTGGCCAAATGGGTGGTACAATTTGGAATAAAATATTTGGCCCAGATTCCCCATTCACACTTGAAACCACTTTGAACCTAGCCTCCCCACCACTCTATAAATTGATGTTTTTCTACTTTGGTGGGGTTAGGACGTGCATTAAGATATTGAAGGTAGAAGAGAATTTTTTTCATCCAAATTCTCTAACCATTGTAATAGGGGTAGCTCTTGAAGCAAGGATACCCTCATTGAAGCCTTTTTCTTCTTCCTCATGTTGTAATGTTGGAATCCTTGTTGGTAAGGTTGAGGCTGTTGGAAGTTTTTTTTAAAAGGGTCACTTTGTTGTTTTCCAGAGCCATAACTCATGTCTGATTGATCTTTCCACCCTTGGTTGTATGCTAGTGCAAAGGAATCAAACTTCTTTTGGGGATGTGGATGTTGCTGCTGCTGATATGGTCTCCCAGGAAACATTGCTGCACAATCTTATGTTTCTTATAGTTGGGGGAAACAGTCAGTTGAGTGGCTTGTCTTAGTGAAAATTCCACAAGGCCATGAAGGAGGGTCTTGGGATTTCTTTTGTTCCAAAGCAATTTGCCTCACCATAGTGGTCAATTCTTCCAACTTAGTATCAATCAAATGATTTTCAAGAGAGGAAGGACTTACCTAATGTACTCCCCTGACATGTGGTATACCTCGATCACCAAATTGTTGGGAGTTTTGTGCCATCTTTTTGATCAATGCACATGAAGCTACTGGAGTCTTGTCTAAAAATTCCCTTATAGCTTCATCATCCTCCATGCTTCTCTCCATAGGTGTGAGTCCTTTATAGAAGTATTGGATGAAAAGTTTCTCACTGATTTGGAGATGTGTGCAGCTTGTGCAAAACTTCTTGAATCTCTCCCAATACTCATACATTGACTCACCTTGTACTTGATTAATCCCATATATATTCTTATTAATGGAAGTGGTCCTTGATGATGGAAAAAATCTCTACAAGAAAAGATGTTTCAAATTGTTCCAACAAGTTACATCTTTATGTTGTAAATAATACATCTAGTCTTTTGCATCTCCATCAAGTGAAAATGGGAATGCCCTTAGTTTGATTTGATAATCAGATACATTTATTGTTTTAAGGGTTGAGAAAACCACTTTAAATTCTTTAAGGTGTTTATTGGTATCCTCACTAGAGAGGCCATAATGTTTTGGAAGTAGGTGAATTAACCAAGATTTCAATTCAAAATCTGATTCGAGATTTGGGTATGCAATGCAATTTGGTTAATAGTTAATATCAGGTGAAACCGATTCTTGAATGGTTCTATTAATTTCATTCCCATTATTTTCAGCCATTAGTTCTTGTTTTATGTTGGAATTAGAAGTGTTTATAATTTCAATGTTCTTGGAGTGGAGTAATTCTTCAACTGGTTGAATGTTGAAACTTCCTGTAGACTGAGATTGTCTGATTCGAGCCCTAAGGCTGCATTCAATCTCAGGGTCAATATCTATGAGTCCTTCAGAATTAGTTCCTGTCATAAATAAAATAAAAATTAAAAGAAGAAAATTGGTCCATAATAAAATAAAATATGAGAAGTTTGAGTTGATGGTCTAAGAAGAAGAAGAAGAAGAAAACACAAGAAGAAGAAAAATTCAGATTGGGTAAAGAAGGAAGAAAGAAGAGAAGAAGAGAATAAAATGTAAAATAAAATAAATAACTCTAAATGGTTGAAATAATTACTTGACTCCCTGGAAATAGTTCCAATTTGAAAGGTGCTGTCGTGAGCGCTTTCAAATGATATGTGATTGTTGGTTACTTAGGTGCAGTAGAGTGGCTGACCAATGTCGTCTCTTAATGGAGGAAGTAAATTTAACAACATATTAAAGGTATATTAAAGTTAAAATAAAATTAATTAATAACATTAATTAAAAGTATGGGGTTTTTTATAGTTTATAAATCTAGAATAAGTTTTCTGGAATAAGATTGTATTTTTTTTTGTTTTTAGTTTTGAAATGAAGTTCGATTAAAATGACCAACAAGAAGATGTTTTTTTAGAAAATATTTAAAAGGTGTAATAAATATAACTCTACCACTTCACCCAATTATTTTTCATTATCATTTAAATTTACATCCACTTAATTATGATACCATAATTTTTTAACCATCAAACCCTAGGAGAATTAACTTTACCACAAATATGAAGAGAATTAAACCCTAGGATATCTTGAGAACATGCAATCACATCACCCTGCTTTGATTGATGTTATAAGGATGGCTTATGGTCAGTGGTAAATTAAATCACATGTCCATTATAGAAAATGAGGATGAATTGAGCTTAGGGATTATATTTTAACTCTACAAATTTATCCCATGTGGTCTTTTACTACCGATTAAGATCACACTCTCACAATTTACACAACTTCCGACCTCGTGTGTTTTTGTGTCAATTGTTTAATTGCTTGATTAGTTTCATTTAAATTAAAAAATAAATTAATAGATCATATTAAGTTAATTAACATATCTCATTGATTCAAAATAATTAAATTAATAGGTTATAAGATAGATTTATCAGTAAGAGAACTACTCTTCCGTGGGCGGTGTGGTCATCGTGGAGACATTTTTCCAGAGCAAAATATTGGAAGGGTAGAACCCAATCTCATATTAACTTTTGATTCCAACCCAAATAGAATGAGTAAATAAGAATATAATTGAACAAAACAAAAGAAAAGAGAATAAATAAAAGAAGAACAAATAATTTTATTACACAAATGAAAACATTACAACATGAAGAAGAGAAAAAGGCTTCGATGAGGGGATCCTTACTTCAAGAGCAACCCCTCTTAAAATGGATGGAGAATTTGGGTGAAACCAATTCTCCTCTTCCTTAAATCTCCTAATTCACGTCTCAACCCCACTAAATGAGAAAAACACCAATTTATATAGTGGTAGGGATGCTAGATTCAAAGTGGTTTCAAGTGTGAATGGGGAATTTCAGCCAAATATTTTATTCCAACTTGCACCACCCATTTGACCACAAAAACGCATGAATCAGATGTCCTTACAGAAAGATTATTCGTGATAAAATGAGTCCTTGAGCTCCTCTCAAAATTTGGGCCTAATCCAAAAAATGTAAGAAAATGTTATGGCCCAAATACAGAACTCATGTCCAATCTAGCGAGTCTAACCCAACTTTGACTTCATGGACCATTTTCACCACCAAAATGCATTATTTATCTCCAATGTTATAAATAAAAGTTGTATAAAATTAGGTCAAGAAAATATTTACAAAATATTAAGTTCAAATAATTCAAATAAAATTATTTATGTTCAAAATACTAAAGTGAATTTTTAAAGGGCAAAACTGGAATTCTAATCATATTTTTAAATGAATGATCTATTCCCAAATATTCCAAAAATGAAAATAGTTAACACAATGTGAGGAAATTATATCATTTATTATCAATAAAATATTCAATAAAATTATGTTTTATCAACTCCCCCACACTTATCCTTTTGCACTCCCTGGAAAAATCTCATATCATGAACCCGAAAAATTGTGACCAGTAAACATCAATATCAAATCAAAACAAATTTTAAAAAACATATCCTTGAGATCAAATAATTCCACACCAAGAAACAAAAGATATAATGCCTTATAAAAAACATTATTTCAAGTTCTCTATTTATATCTTTCAATATATTTCCACTTCATTTATCCTCCCATGCACACAAAACACATATCTCACTCAAATTTTCTCTTATCACACAAATGTAAATTTTTCAACAATGTATTTCTCATCCAAACTCATACAAGGTTCACCATAGGATTGATAAATTCCTACATCGCCACCCAATGTGATTCAAGGTCATATGTTTATCATGAGGAATCTTCAGGGTTGTTTTGTGGATTTTGGTTGGTAGGATTTAGATTTGAAAAGCTCTGAGGCTGAATGAGGAGGGCTTGAATATTTTTAAAGAAAAATTGCTTTATTATAATTTTTACTTAAATATTGTCTCCTCATAAATCCTAAAAGCATCAATTCATTTTCATCATCATGATAAATAAAGAAATTTTCACACCATTCAACATTTCAACATTAAAAATGTCAATCTTCTCAAACATGATTTTCTTGAAATCTCTTGATAGGCACAACTTTATCTCTCTATTATAAACTCCAGAAAGACATAGCTTCACTTATCATGAAAGCTCTAGAAAAGGAACAAATTTCAATATAGTTATTTTCTTCAACAGACAATCCATCTCTTCAGAATTTAATTTTCCACCCAAAGTATCATAGAATGTGGTAGCACAACACAAGACAGCTTCCCCCACACTTAAGTTCAACTAGATTATGAAATTTCACTTCAAGAGTTGTTTGGATAGGAAAAAATGGCTTGTAATGTGGAAAAACTAAAATGAAATTCATGGATTCTAAGGGCTAAAAGGATTTAATGTTCAAGTTAGTCTATTGTAAAAAATGATTCTTTGAAATAGGGGCTTTGATTCCAAATAAATGCCTCAATAATTTAAACATAAGTACCTCAAACCCTCAAGTTTTGACAGAAATAAATCAAATTCTGGTTAAATCAAACATGGTTTGGTTCTCTCAAGAAATAATCTAAATATAATGAATATGAAAATATTGGTTCAGAAGCCTCACATGAAAGTGATTTCAAATATAAAGACAGTGAGATGTGGAATGGGATTCAAAATTCAGAGTAATTTTCATGAAATTACTAAATATTTGAACTTGAAAAAAGTTATTTTTAGCATTCATTTAATCTTGGTTTCATGGGATAAATTGTTTCACTTATTGATATGAATTTCAAAATGGTGATGAGAATCATTTTAGTTCAAAAGTTTCAAAAACACACAAAAAAAATTGTAAAATAAACACACAGTTTTTTTTGAAGACCATTGAAAAATAGGAAAACAATTGAAATTAATAAACTAAAAGGTTCCCTCTCCCACACTTAAAATATTTTATTTTCTTCAATGTTAACCCATGATATGATATATGCACTTGAAATGTATAATTTTAAATAGGAAAAAGAATAAAAAAAGTGAAAGGTTTAGGAAAATCCTGATATGCTCAAGTAATGATGGGGTCATGTAGTGTGATGAATTCCACTGCATTAATAGGAAGTCCCTTAATGTATCTCTTCAAACATTTCCCATTGACTGTAAATCTCCATCTTGTGTCCTCTTGTGTGATCTCCACTGCACCATAAGGAAAAACATTATTCCCAAAATAAGGACCTAACCACCTAGAACACAACATACCAGGCATTAGCTTCAGTCGTGAACTATAGAGCAAGACTTTCTCCCCAACTTAAAATTCTCTTTTATGGATCGTTTTGTCATGAGCTACTTTTGATCTTTCATTGTAGAGCCTTGAGTTCTCATATGAAGATAATCGAATCACCTCAAGCTCTTGAATTTGTAGCTTCCTTTGGATTCCAGCTGGGCCAAATCCATGTTGCATTTCTTTATAGCCTAATAAGACCGATGATCCACTTACATGGGGAGATGATACACTTTACCAAAAACAAACCGAAATGGGGACATACCAATGGGTGTCTTGTATGCTATCCTATAATCCCACAATGCATCATCCAAGTGCTTGCTCTAATCTTTCCTATTTGGTTCCACAGTTTTCTCCAAAATATGTTTCAACTCATGATTTGAAACCTCAGCCTAGCCATTTTTTTGGGGGTGGGATGGTGTTGATGTTTTGTGTGTCACCCCACACTTCTGAAGAAGGGAAGTAGGATTCTAATTGCATAAGTGTGTCCCTTGGTCACTGATGATCACCTTTGGTACTTCAAACCTGCAAAATATATACGCTTTGACAAAGTCCACAACAACATGAGAATCATCAATCCTGGTGGCCTTAGCCTCCACCCATTTACTCACATAATCAATATCAACAAAAATATACAAAAAAATGAACTAGGAAAAGGACCATTAAAATCAAGGCCCCATACATAAAAAAAAACACATAATAGTATGGGTGGTTGAGGCATCTCATGTCTCCTAGAAATGTTCCCAGTGTGTTAGCAATGAGAGCATGGATTACAAAACACATGTGCATCATGGAATATGCTATGCCAATATAATCCAAAGTCTAAGACTTTCCTAACTGTCTGTTGGGGTCAAAAGTGTCCACTACAAGCAAGTGTATGACGGAATTGTAGAAAAAAATCAAACTCATGATCAGGATCACACCTCCTAATAACTTGGTCACAACACATTTTCCATAGGTATGGATCATCCCAAACATAAAATCTTGGATCAATCTTTAATTTTTGGACTTGATGTTTCTTTAAATTTTCAAGGATTTCAAAGGAAACAAGGTAGTTAACTAAATATGCATACCAAGGATGTGTACCTGAGATGGAATAAAGATTCTCATCGGGGAAAATGTCCTGAAGTGGTACCTGGTCCAAGGTGTCATCCTATAGTGTGTGAGTAAGCCTACTCATGTGGTGTACCACCAAGTTTTCCGACCCCTTCTTGTCCTTTATCTCAATATCAAATTATTGAAGAGGGAGCATCCATCTGATTATCCTGGACTTTGCATCTGGCTTCTTCAAGAGGTACCTCAGAGCCGCATGGTCAGAAAAAACAACTAATTTAGAGCCCAATAAATATGAATGGAATTTATCTAAAGAAAATATGACAGTAAGAAACTCTTTTTTTGTGGTTGTGTAGTTTTATTGGGCTGAATTCAGTGTCCTCGAGGCATAGGAAATCACATGTGAACGTCCCTCCACCCTCTGAGATAAGACAGCTCCAACTATGAAGTTGGAGGCATCACACATAAGCCCAAAAGAAGATCCCACTGTGGGGGCTGTATAATTGGTTGAGTGGTCAGACACTTCTTTAAATCATCAAAGGAAGTCCTACAATAATGATCAAACACAAAATCAGGATTCTTTTGAAGTAATCATGACAGAGGAAGAGCAATCTTACTAAAATCTTTGATGAAGCACCGATAAAATATTGCATTCCCTAGGAAAGATCTAACATCACACACACATTAAGTATATGGTAAGGATGAAATAATATCTACCTTAGATTTATCAACCTCAATCCCATGTTTTGACACTACATTCCCTAAGACAATGTCATACTCTACCATGCTATGACGCTTTTAAATGTTCGTGACTAGATTCTTCTCAATACAATGATTCAACACATTTCCCAAACTACTTATACATTCATCTAATTAGGATCCATAAACTATAAAATCATTCATAAATACCTCCATGCTGGTCTCAATAAAATAAGAAAAAATACTCACCATGAATCTTTGGAAGGTACTCGGGGCATTGCAAAGTCCAAATGGAATCCTTTGGTAGGAAAATGTACCGAATGAATAAGTGAATTTTTTCTTCTCCTGATCCTCCAGAGAAATAGAAACATGAAAATATCCCAAAAATCCATCCAAGAAACAATAATGTGTCTTCCCAGCTAGTCTCTCAAGAATTTGATCAATAAATGGGAGGGAAAAATGGTCCTTGCGGGTGGATTGATTTAGTTTCCTATAATCAATACACACATGACAACTATTTTGTACCCTCATTAGAACTAACTCATCTTTCTCATTTCTAACAATAGTAACACCACTTTTCTTAGGAACAACCTGAATAGGACTTACCCACTAAGAATCTGAAATGGGAAAGATTATACCTACCTCAAGAAATTTTTCAACGTCTTTTTTAACAACTTCCAAAAGAGTTAGATTCGGTCTCCATTGTGGTAGCCTAATCAGTTTATCCCCATCCTCTAAAATAATCCTATGCATGCAAATGGAGAGGCTAATACCTGATATGTCAGCCAAGGTCCACCCAATTACCCTGATGTTCTCCCTCAAATGACTCAAAATCTTTTCTTCATGTTCAAATGGAAGATTATTATCAATTTTAACAGTTAATATCTCACCACATAACAAGTATGATTATTTTAGATTTGGTGGTAATGGGTTGAGTTCCAATATAGGGGGTGATGTATGGATGGAGAAATTGAAGGAACTGAAATATGTGCACAATGAACATTAGTATTAGAATATACATCATAAAAATCAGAGAATAAAGCATCAAATCCATCAGCATACTCCACAACCATGTCATAATCAGATTGAACATGATCAAAATCAAAATATTAATCCATTTCGAAATAAAATATAAGAGAGTTGTGTGCATTATAAATAGGTGTGGAAGTACTCTTAGACATAAAACTATAACCAATGCTCATAATCTCCCTAAGCATAGTATAATCAAAATCCATGGGGTTTTTACTTGGTGGTTCAAAATGGGAGATAACAAAAGAAGAATAGTCCTCTGAGGGGTACTTCATGGAATCCATAACATTAAATATCACAACTTCATCTCCAAACTCCATGGAAAGTGTACCGTTATTGACATTTATAATTGTTTTTTATGTTTTTAGGAAGGGTATAACTAAGATAATGGGATCATGATAACTTACATGATCATCCTCTATATTAAGCATGTAGAAATCTGCTTGAAAGATCATTTCTCTTACCCGAACAAGTACATCCTCAAGGAATCCCTCTGGATACGATGTAGCTCTATTCGCTAATTGCACCACTACTCTTGTCAGATTCAACTCACCAACCTGTATAGAATAGAATGCAGAGTGAGGCATCACATTTATGGAAGCTCCCAAATCACAAAGGGCATCAAAAAAGTGAAACTCCCCTATGATGCATCAGATAGTGAATATCCCAGGATCCTTGAAATTTGTTGGAATTTCTCGAGTCTTCAACTACCTCAACTCCAAACCTTGTCTCTTCAGATCATTCTATTGAATAATAAAAATCTGTTTCAAAAGATCATCATTATTAGAATCTACCTTTGATTGAGAAGCCCCTTGTTTTTGGTATGATGATTCTTGAGCTTCAAATTGCCTTTGGGGTTGTTGGAAGCCTTGTTGGTAAGGTGGAGGCTACTGGATGTTTTGTTGAAAAGGGGTCCTTTTTTGTTTTCCAGAGGCATACCTCATGTCTGATTGATACTTACACCCTTGGTTGTATGCTGGTGAAAAGGAATCAAACTTATTTTGGGGATATGGCTATTGTCTCCAATGGCCCGTAGGCCTAAGATTTTTTTTATTATATGATAAACCCCCTTTTAAGGGAAGAAAGGGGGAAACATGAATAGACTTCAAGGACATAAAACAAACACAACTTGAAGATCAATAAAATAAAACTCAGACTAACACCTTGGGTATGCCTCTCCCCAGCATAAAAACATGATAAGGCTCTCCACCGTGGCGAGACTGTATGGCAAGAAAGTGTCCCGTGACAAAGCATAGGCCCGATCTGATGGCTGACGCCATACCCTCTCAAACATTCAAATCCACACAGCCTGTATAAGTGAACCACCTACTCTGAATCCTCCTCTGAGGCCTGATCCTTGAGGTCATGTCCAGTTGAATCTTCAAAATCTGAACCTCAAAAACCAAACCAACAGAATTCAGAAATATCCATACAATCGAGAATCCATCATCGCCATCCTGGAAAAACCCAACCGCACTCCACAAGATACCCTAATCACTACAGCTGAAGAAGCCCGAAAGACAATCCAAAGGATGCAAATCCAATCCAACATCACCTAGGACTGGATGGACCAAACCCGCACCATGGGAATTCCACTGATGAGGGAATCCTGCTCGTCCTGCAATAGAAACGTCACTCTGGACTTGGATCTACTCCAATCAGAACCAAGACTACACCCCAAATGGTTTCCGAAGCAATCTAATGAAGACCAGAGAATTGGGAAGGGGTAGGGGTAAACCACCGGCAGTTGGGGGAAACAATCAGTTGGGTGGCTTGTCTCAGTGAAAATTCCACAAGGCCATGAAGGAGGGGGTTGATATGTCTTTTGTTCCAAAGCAATATACCTCACCATATTTGTCAATTCTTCCAACTTAGTATCAATCAAATGATTTTCAAGAGAGGAAGGACTTACCTGCTATACTCCACTAACATGTGGTGTACCTCGATCACCAAATTGTTGGGAGTTTTGTGTCATCTTGTCAATCACCACACATGCAGCTACTGGTGTCTTTTATACCAATTCCTCTCCAGCTACAACATCCACCATGCTTCTCTCCATAGGTTTGAGTCCTTCATAAAAGTATTGGATTAGGAGTTTTTCACTAATTTGGTGATGTGGGCAGCATGAGCACGACTTCTGGAATCGCTCCCAGTACTCATACATTGACTCTCCTTGTGATTTCTTAATCACATGTATCTTCTTAAGAATGGAATTGGTACATGATTATAGAAAAAATCCCTGCAAGAAAAGACGTTTCAAATCGTTCAAACAAGTTACATCTTCATGTTGTAAATAATACATCCATTCTTTTTCAACTCCATCAAGTGAAAATGGGAATTCCACTAGTTTGATTTGATCTTCAGATACATTTCTTGGTTTAAGGGTTGAGAAAACTGCATTAAATTATTTAAGGTGTTTGTTGAGATCCTCACCAGAGAGGCCATGAAATTTTGGATGTAGGTAAATTAACCCAGATTTCTGTTTAAAATCTGATTCAAGATTTGGGTATGCAATGCAATTTGGTTGATAGTTAATATTAGGTGCAACCAATTCTCGAATGGTTCTATTAAGTTCATTCCCATTATTTTTAGCCATTGGTTCATATTTTATGTTTTAATTAGAATTGTTTCCAATTTTAATGTTCTTGGAGTAGAGTAATTCTCCAACTGGTTGAATGTTGAAACTTCCCATAGATTGAGAATGTCTGATTTGATCCCTAAGGTCGTGTTCAATCTCAGGGTCAAGATATAAGAGATATTTGGGATTATTTCATGTAATAAATCAAATAAAAATGAAAAGAATAATAGTAGACCATACTAAAATAAAATATGAGAAGTTTGAGTTGATGTTCCAAAAAGAATACGAAGAAAACAAAAGAAGAAGAAAAATTCATATTGGGTAAAGCAAGAAGAAAGAAGAGAAGAAGATAATAAAATGTAAAATAAAATAATTACCTCTAAATGGATGAAATAATTACTTGCCTCTCTAGAAAAACTGCCAATTTTAAAGGCACTATTGTACGTTCTTTCAAATGATATGTGATTTTTGGTTATTTAGGTGCAGTAGAGTGACTGACCAAGGTCGTCTCTCAAAGGAGAAAGTAAATTTAACAACATATTAAAGGTATTTTGAAAATAAAATAAAAGTAAATAAGAACATTAATTAAAAGGATGAGGTTGTTTATAGTTTATAAATATAGAAGAAGTTTTCTTGAAAAATATATATATATATATTTTGAAATGAAGTTCGATTAAAATGACACAACAAGAAGATTTTTTTTAGAAAAAATTTAAAAGGCATAATCAATCTAACTCTATCCATTCACTCAATTATTTTTCATTATCATTTAAATTAACATCCACTTAATTATGATCTCTTAATTTATTAACCCCCGAACCCTACAAGAACTAACTTTACCACAAATATGAAGAGAATTAAACCCTAGGCTATCTTTCTAACATGCAATCATTGCACCCTACTTTGATTGATGTTATAAGGATAGCTTATGGTTAGTGGTAAATTAAGTCACATGTCCATTTTGGAAAATAATAATGAATTGGGCTTAGAGATTATATTTTAACTCTACAAATTTATACTGTGTGGTCTTGTTTTACCGATTAAGTTTGAGCTCTCACAATTGACACAAAAACAAATGATGTCGAGTATTGTGTAAATTTTGAGAGCGTAAACTTAATCGGTAAAACAAGACCATGAGGGATACATTTGTAGAGTTCAAATATAATCCCTAAGCTCAATTCAATCTCGTTTTCAATAATGGACATGTACCTTAATTTACCACTGAATATAAGCTATCCTTAGAACATCAATCGAAGTAGGGTGTTGTGATTGCATGTTCCGAAGATAGCCTAATTTTTAATTCTCTTCATATTTGTGGTAAAGTTAATTCTCGTAGGGTTCAGGGGTTAAAAAATTTGGAGATCATAATTAAGTGGATGTTAATTTAAATGATAATGAAAAATAATTGAGTGAAGAGGTAGAGTTAGATCGATTACTCCTTTTAAATATTTTCTAAAGAAACATCTTCTTGTTGTGTCATTTTAATCGAGCTTCATTTCAAAACTAAAAACAAAACAAAAATACAATCTTCTTCTAGAAAAATTCTTCTAGATTTATAAACTATAAACAATACCATCCTTTTAATTAATGTTCTTATTTACTTTTATTTTACTTTCAATATACCTTTAATATGTTGTTAAATTTACTTCATCTATTGAGAGATGGCCTTGGTCAGCCACTCTATTGCACCTAAGTAACCAACAATCACATATCATTTAAAAGCACCCACGATAGTTCCTTTCAAGTAATCATCACTCCATCATCCATAGACAGGTAAAATGATAAACGAACGAGTAAGGGTAGATGAATGCCTAAAACCACCACCACTGAAACAGCCTCATGACTTACATGTTCGGTATGATTTCTAAGGTGACACCCCCTACCATCAATACCCAAACTTCCAATGCACTAGCTCAAGGTCAGTCAAACATCGATGTACCCGCTGGGTCCCCTATGTCAAGATATAGAAAAAATATCCTACTCTGGATCCTCAAGGTCCACTGGTAAATAGAGGCATCCCTCTTAGGGTTCTCTAAGTCAATATGTAAACAGGGCATCCCTTTTGGGATCCTAAAATAGGAAAAAATAGAGGAATCCCATAGGGGATCCTCAATTATGGTCATAACCTCAATTGGTGGTGTAAAGATAGAACACCGGGGTTGTTAGTGAACTCGGACATTCATCCAGTACTAGCTACCCATTTCATTTAATTAAAAAACTCATAATAATAAAATTAAATAGGGTGCATCACCCTCAGGGAAAATCCCAAGCATAAAAAACATACTATAGAAATGCATAATTACTGAAGGGTTAGGTATGAAAAATGACCTACCTATAGAAATCATTCCATTTATTTTTCAAAGGCCAACAACAGCTACGAAGGCCTGACCAAGCTCATACGAGTCATGTAGGGTCCTGTCTCATAGCTAGAACCTCAAAAATTATTTAATTATAATTACACTATAATCAATTTATTATTCTTATAAATATAAACTATTAAAAATGATTTATTTAATAAGGTTATAGTACCCAAAATCTTATCGATCAATCTTGTCACACTGGAACCATGAACAAAATATCACCAACAACACACAACACATATAAAACCCCGAATCGGGCATAGTCCCTTAGATTTGAAATCAAAACAAAAACCCAATAAATTTATTTAAAGATTTAAATCTTTATAAAATCATCATGTAAACATACCATGATGAAACAAAATGCGGAGAATTGAAGACAACCTCTCTAGAAAACCAATTCATAGGAAGAGAAAAGGCCCCAATTGAAATGGTTGATTCCACCATTATTTAGTTGAATCCAATTTATAAACCTAAATAAAAAAACTCATAAATCAGAATATATGGAAGAACAATAATATAGAAGGATGGAAGAGGAATATCTTAACCACTAAAGACATTGAAATGCACCCAAAAACTCCTTGATCCATAAAAGATGGAGGGAGAAGAGAGGGGGAGACAGAGGGGTCCCCACACACCTCCTGTGTCCGAAGAAGAAAATGGGGGAGGATTTCCATGATTAACCTTTTTAAAAATCATATCCCTCATGTTAAATGGTGTGTAACTTTTTCATGATGTGTAACAGATACACGTTGGGTATTCCTCGAGCTAAGCCCCTGAGCATGTACATCGTGAATCCATCAGGTCGCACCCCATGAAACCAATACACACCATGTACTAGGTATAAATCATGTATTTCTCAGGTTCAAACCCAATCATGCACACCATGATTCTTTTGGGCCACACCCCATGAAACAATTACACATCCTCTAAATAATTCATGGGGTATAAAACTTTCTTTCACTATTTTTAATAGCCCAACTGTCTGTTCTTCATTCGATGTTCACATGAACCCCCGATACATCTACCAAATCATAAAACATGACTGAAAAATCCACATACATACATTTAAATACTCTTAAACTCATTCTTATTTCCGGTTCAAAAGAAATATCATCCACCAATAGAGAAAAATTAAAATTATCTCACAAAATCAACCCAGTCCAAAACATGGGATGTTACAACCTCCCCAACATAAAATTTATCAATCCTAAGAAGACTTGGGAAACAATGAAAACATCACCTGACCTACCTGGGTTTTTAATTCCCACTTAGATAGGTGTGTTTCAATTTTGAAGGGCCAACACGCTTCCAATCACTACTATAACACATGGTACATAAGCCACTAGAAGTCGAGCAAACCTTGTAAGTATGAATGAACACCATGAAAATACATAACCAAGCATGTATAATCCATGACATGACCACATTAGTGTCTCTTTAGTGAACCATCCTATGACGCCTCCCACCACAGGTTCTTACTTTAAATGATAAATTTTGAACCATGGTACTTCCCCCATTGGATTTCCTATAAAATCACATCCATAGCATTCCAACGACATATTTAGAACATTTATTAACTCTAAGAATTTGATATCATATTATAAAATTTATATCAGATCCATTAGATCATCATAAGCAACCCCAAGCCAACACCCACACTTGAAGTCAACCCAATTATGTATTCAAACCTACACCAGATATTTTAGAATAAATTAAGGTTTACTTGGTTCTATTTATCCAATGATGTATAAAATCAAATGACCATCCAACAACTGGTCTCACCCCAATCCACACCTTAGGAGAATCCTTATCACCATACTAGTGAAATAACTTCCAAACATGACAACCCATTCCCTTTCTATCCCTGAACAAATCAACATGCATGGATAAAGATCGCTCATACCTGAGAATCAACACAAACGTCACCCATCACCTATTCCTGACCCACAAAAATGGAACCCATAGAGAATGCCAAATTTTGAAAATACAATGCGGGTCATTGATGTTAAATGGACAATGGTGTACCATGCACCATATGACTTACCTTACAATGATCCTTGAGGACAAACTCAACAGTTTTCATCAGTACTCAATAAAAGTACATTTAAGAATCTTGGTGTAGAGCGAAAGCACTCTCAATGTACTCAAGAAGATTTTAAGACAGATAATGATTGTATCTAACTAGGAGTACACTAAGATTCCATAAACATGCATATATATCTCTGCCGATCCATGCTCACATTGAACATGATAACATGCCTTTACCCAACTCTTGACACCACATCTCACAACAATGTGTGTCTAGGTCTAGCCACTAGTTAACCATCTCATGACACCTGATTTATTCTTAGTGTCACCTCTACCATAGAAGAACATTTCTCATTTACCAAAAATCTTAGGCAACCAAGCCTACAAAAAGTCATTGAAACCATCAGTCCTCAGCTTGCACACAACCACTCACTAATTTATGATTTTAATGGAATCATGCGCAACTGGTGTGTACCTTTATCACCTAACTCACACTTCTATGAATACAATATCACAAGGATAATAAGACCATGATACATGAATAATCATTCACATTAATCTGAAATATCTCTTGGAACTCCTCCTCAAAATCGGGTACCTTACCCATGCCATGATTTATTCCAGAATCGCCCATCACTCAGAATCATTCCAGTCACGAGCATCTACCCAAAGTCTGACTACATTAGAAAAAGTGGAAACATTGTTCAATAGTTCTAGTCACCCAAAAAATTCTTCCTAATAAATAAAATCTCAAAAAACAAGCACCCTAGGTGCTTTATCAAAATACAAATGCATCTCACTATGTCTATATCTAAAAAACCCTAGCACCTACTGTGCATTGGTCTCAAATGAGCATAAAACCAAGATCACTAACTAAAAAGGTATCTATAAAACTGTTCCATCCCTACTCATAGGTTTCCCTTTTTTAGAAAAAAATTTCAACCTACAAGGGTAAATTAAAAACTAAGGGCCTCTAGGTCTTCCACCTTGCCCTACCAATCAAGTCTCACAAGAGGGTCACTAGGTCCAACCACCAAGACAAAAAGTTAAACCACCCTATGGAAGGTAAAGATAATAACCTATGAGGGTAAAAAAATAAATCATTTTCCTACTAGGGACCTAATCCTCACTTATCATCCTCAAAAGTAAGTACACCCTAGAGATCATAATACCAACGTAAAAGAGAATGATAAACTATCACTCACCAAGTATATGTATAGAGTAACTCCCCCCTAAGGTACATTTCATGAGAAATTTCATGGTACCTATCAAAGTCTTCCTTAGTAATCATACTAGATAATAAAAAAATAAGGTTAGTTAAATATAATTTCATTTCAATATATGTAGAAAACCACTGTATATATTGGTACTTACACTTTAAATAACTAAACATGAGAAAAAACACCCTACAAGGGGTCTAACATGTAGGCATCATGTTCCCTATTGATCTAATAGGGTCATTGAACCTCCTGTACATGAATAATGAGTCATTAGATTCACTACCAAATGCCTCATCATAGATCCACATAGGCCGCTATTAGAAGGAAATATATATATATATATATGCAAGTCAGCTCAATTGAGTAGAATACCACCAAAAACCTATATGGGAAAACACCATTTAGGTTTTTTTATAGTTTAAAAAATTATCCTCTCTCATTATTAATAATCACACATTAGAAGTCCTATAACATATGGATCTTATGTGCCAAATATGATGCATGAGACACCTCTTTCCTTTATCATACAAGAGTCAAAATCAATCATTGGCCTTTTTCAATGGTCCATGATCCAAAAATCCATCAATGGACTCCTACAAATGAGTTGAGAGTCATGAATCCATAATAAATCATAACATCCACAAAACATGTGTGTCACTCAAAGAAAAAATCATATACAACTGTAACATAAAGAATCAAAATAGAAATCCCATATTCAGGGAAACCTGGACTTATTACCAGAATAAGTTTTCTCAATGTACTAGTCTGATATCCATTTTAGGTTTTGACACCCTTCTAATACTCCGGTCTACCATATCTCAAATAGTAATATAATAGGAAAATAAATGCACTAATTCCACTTTATAAATTTCTGACATGGATGCCACAAAACAAGTGCTCTACGTTGATTCTTCATAAGGCCTCAAGCATGCCACTCTATATGCCAATGGTTACCGACTAGCTGTGAGGGTTTAACGTGTGTTTGTGGAGAGACTATCTCTTCATATCAGAGT
Source organism: Viscum album (assembly GCA_963277665.1). NCBI lineage: Eukaryota > Viridiplantae > Streptophyta > Magnoliopsida > Santalales > Viscaceae > Viscum > Viscum album. The sequence continues at coordinate 1,945,380,841 of OY728133.1, read as the reverse complement.
AAACATAATGTAAATAAATAGATATTATCCAAAGTTGTAATAAATAGATTGTGGAGGTAGTAAATAAACTGAAATAGAATATACTATAATAATAAATGGATTGCTATAAAATCCCAAATAACCAGGTCATACATACAACACTGGTCACCCACTAGCTCGACCATACATATAGGAGTATATAAAAGAAATTTAAATAAAAGTACAGAGCTCTAATATATACACTGAGCCATACCACATAACCAATATCCACATAGATATATGAGCTATCCAGATCGATCGATCTCAAACCTCAACCCATCTTGTGCATGAAACCAAGTGAACATCTGCTCGGGCACCCCAGTGCAATGGTGGCCCGAGCAGGGTATGAGTACATAACTAAGTAGGGAACCACCAAAGTGGTCCTATACATATATAGTAATATACAGTGTATGTAAATTTGAGATACTCATTAGGATAATAATAATAAAATAATAAAAGCAGGAAAAAACTAAAATATAAGTCATACAATACAATCTTAAGGAATGTGCTTAACCTAGCTGAGACACAGATGGAAAAGATAAAAAAATAAACAATGTGAAACCACAGTTGATCCCTAGGTCTGCGATCCTATTCAAATGTGAAAATTTCTATCATGTATATATATATATATCCATATTTATATATCCATAAATATATCTATATCTATAAATATGTATATACATGAGTTAGGTGATAAATAACATAAAAAAATCTATCGATCCTTGGGTTCGTAATCCTAATCGTATGGAAATACTATAAAAGGGGAATTGAGTGGGATGTCGTATCACTCAAGATTTGTATAATTAAGTAAATTTTGGTATTATAATCCCAATTCACAATGCCTGCTTCAACCAATGCTAGAAATTTTTTTAACAAATCCACATTTCCATATGGGAATACATGTCCTAGCCTTGGGTTCACCCACACTTTCATCCAATCACCATAATGAAGGATACCATATACTGATGGAAAATCTTGGAAATGGTCACAAAGTTAAACTTCATGCCACTCATTTCTTGTAAATTCAGTCCAATGCTTAATCTCTAGATCCAAGTCCATAGGTAGTCACGACATTGCGACTCAGATAATCCCTAAGGACATGACCCTTAGGTGATGTATAAGGATATATCACTGGTGATACATCATGCCCACCCCCTTTAGATCTAAAATGTGAAACCTCTGTACCAACATCAATCTTGTGTGTGAAACTTCATGTACAACCACTCTAATAAAATAGGGCTCATAAGCCTGATCCGAAGAAAAAACATTTGGAGATCCCCATCATAATCCACATCGAGGAGAGCATAATCATCCCCTCTATAACACAATTGGAGGAGAGTAGAATCATCCTAATTATAAAACAAATCAAGGAGATTGAAATCATCCTCATCATATAACAATTCATGGAGAGATTAATAATCCTCAACATATAGCAATTCAAGGAGAGTGGAATCATCCTCATCATGTATCTCAAAAGGGATATAAAGTACATACAAACATATAAGTCTCAAAATATGGATCCTAGGAAGAATGTATGGTTATCCCAATAAATAAAATAAGGGGGTTTAAAAGTGAGATCCTAGGAAATATATCTGGTAATCCAAATAAAGAAATCCGCATTGCATCAAGCTCATCTACCACAATCCAGGAAGAACCTCTAGTAACCATTGCTTCATCCTCCGTAAACAAGTGAAAGTATAAACAAATGAGTGTGGGTATATGAAAACCAAAACTCACCACTACTACCATAGCCTCACAACTTACACACTCAGTATGGGTTCTAAGGTGACACCCATTACCAACTCTACCCAAACCCCCAATGCACTAGCTTAGGGTCAGTCAAACATCGAAGAACCCACTAGGTTTCCTAAGTCAAGACATATAAAAGGCATCCTACCTGAGATCCTTAAGGTTCACTAGAAAATAAGGGCATCCCTATTGGGGACCTCTAAGTTAGTATGTAAGTAGGTAATACCTCTTTGGATCCTAAAATAGGAACATGTAGAGGCATCCCATAGGGGATCCTCAGTTGTGGTCATAGCCTCAAGTCACGAGATAAAGCTAGTGCATTGGGATTGTTAGTGACCTCAGACACTCATCTAATACTATCTGCATATTTCATTTAATTAAACAACTCATCATAATGAAATTAAATAGGGGGCATCACCCTCATGGGAAATCCTAAGAATCCATAACATTCCATAGACATATATAATTACTAAAGGTCCATATACAACATACCACAAACCTTTAGAAATATTTCTATTTATTTTCTAAAGGTCAGCAACAGCTCCCAAAGCCTATCCAATCTTAGCCGATCCATGCAGGGTCCTGTCTCAAAACTATAAATCCATAAATTATTTAATACCATTAAGATAAACTATTATAATGTTTTAATTTTTAGAGAATAATACCGAAAATCTCACCAGATGATCTCATCACACTAAAACCATGACCAAATGCTCTCTAAAAACACATGAAACATTAAAAACCTTGAATTAGGTATAATACTTAAGAAACAACATCAAAACAAACACCCAAAAATATATTCAAAGAATTAAAGATTTATAAAATCCCCATGGTGACATAACTCGAGGAAATGACATGAGGGAAAGTGCATACTTCCTCTTGGGATGGCCTCTTCCAAGGAATAGAAAAAGGACCAACTGAAACAGTCAATTAGATTATGCTCTAGTGGAATCCGATGAAGAACCCTATAAGAAAAATCTTGAAATTAGAACCAATTAAAGAATAATACCATATAAGTAAGGTAGAGGAAGATCTTACCCACTGACGGTGTTTAAATTCATCCAAAACCTCCTTGATCCTTGAATAATAGAGGGAGAAGAGAGGGGTTAGGACGAGAGCTTCCCATGTGCCTCCTATTTCTGAAGAATAAAATGGGAGAGGAGCTCCCCACATACCCTTTTTAAAAATCCTATCTCATAAGTTACATAGTGTGTAACTATTAGAGATCATGTAACCATTTCACAACGTGTAAATGATACACATCGTGTATTCCTTAGGGTAATCCCCCGAAGATTGTATTGTAATAGTGGGTTCCCTATACCCAACTTGAATAATACTTTTGGTAACCATATTATGTTTACAGTTAGATTTACATGATGTATTCTTACTATTATAGTGTATACTTTTCTATGTTCACTATTGAAATGGTAATGTCTATGGATTAATTGTCATATCAAAAGGTTATAGAAAAACTAGACTATAATGAGAACCTTAAGATACTATGAAATTAAACTTAAACATATGTCTTGTGGTCTAGATACATCATATTGATTGGATATAGATGATGTCTGACTATCAAGTGTCAGAGGATCATAAGAATCGAGACTTGTTCTCTTGAAGTTTCACACATGGTGATCTTTAGTAGTTGAAATCATAAGGATAGACCCACCAATAGCAACACCACATGTTTTGGGTGTCATTTATTATTTCAATCTACAAAAACATGTATTGGTCTCCTAAATTAAGATCATTACCAGTGCATACCATTTGATCATGTACTTTGATGCAAGGTAAAAATTATGATAATGAAATCATGGTGAGGTGTCTTGTGTTGGGTGCATCATTGGTATTATGACATTGGTTGAATGGTCAAGAAAGTATTTATCGCTTTTGAGTTGATGAAGTAATATATCTCGTGCCTTATTGGTTAGGATGGTGGTACATTTATAAGACCTTATACAAGGAAGTCAAGGGTACATCCATATATTTAGATCAAAAAATAATAAATAAAGAAAAAGGTGATGACAAAATAACATGTCTTGCTTTATGAGACATCTAAAGAAAAAGAGATTATGTTACATAGTGCGTGTTCTTAGGTTTATTGTCATTGATATAATTATCCTTATTTCTTTAAGGTCCTTGATGGGTTGTTTTACTCTTCTCTTTGTGTGTGGATATTATTCACTACTAAAGAGATAAGGGCATTGAGGGTCACACACACTAGTACATTCAAGAATCTTCTCTATTTAATTGAATATATAAATTGGACATGGTGGGACCCACTATGGGGTTTGAGTGTTGTCAATGTCATTGATCACTAATGAATAAATAAATTCATTATTATTCAAGTCAAGAATAATTGGGTCGAATTTTTTATTAAAATTATTTACATGTAAAGTAAAGACGAGGAATAATATTAATCAAACAAATATTATTTTAATATTACAGGTTTGTTTAATATTATGTAGGAATTTTGAGTCGAGTTAATGACTTGGTTTTGTCACATAATATATTTAAAATATATATTATATACATGTCATAAAATATAAATAATATTTATGATGCAGTTTAGTTCATCAAAATTGATTTAATGATTCTTTAGCGAACGTTAAATATAAGGTCATCGAGGAACCCAATCTAGGTGTTTAGAGCTTACACTATAAATATCCTATATCTCTTACCACTTTCTAGAGATATAATTTCTCTTTTTGGGTAATCAATCCAAGGTGCCTTCTTTGGATCAATGACAAGGGAACGAGGTGATCGTCGTGTCGCTGACGGATTCATCGGATCTCCATGTTAGAACCTGAATTATGATGAATGGAGAATTCATGGATTCTTGGAGAGAGTGTAGATGATCAAGAGGGGTTAAACTTAGAACACTTCAAGAAATGGTCATCAATGATGAGTTTTTTTAGATCACACTCTGGTTCATAAGGAGTTACAGGTTTCATTTTTATTTTTTTCTTCATTTAATTTACGTGAGATCTTTAGACCATGTCAGGGCTTAGATCGTTAGAGGCGACAATTATCATCATCTCGATGACAAAATTTTTTAAAATCTCCATCCAACCAGATTCCGCTGTGACCCAAGTACCTTCAACTGGTATCATAGGGAGTGTGTACTTATTTTGAGCCAAGAAAAAATATTTTGCTTTAAATTTATGTATATAGTATTATTTTGGTCTCAACAGAACAAACCACACATTTATCTGATATCAAATAACCAAGTTATAGTCATATGGAAGAGAAATTATGGATCGTTCGTGCTTTTTTGAATATTAAAATTTTGGGTATTAAAATTATATACGACATATGAGTTTATATATGTTGTTTTTACTCAGATTCGGTGACCGGAACATGGACATATGAAAATGTGTTAATTACACCGAAAATGTGTTTTTATTATATTAATAATCATTATTATTTTATTATAATTATAATTATAATTATTTTACAATGTTGTTCAAAATATCCTTTAGATATATCCTGTATAAGGTCAAATTTGTGGCCTGGCATGTGGAAAATAAAATGAGGGTGGAAGACATTGATAAATATATATATATACTAAAGTTGGCATTCCTTTGGCTAACGTGTCACCTCCACATTCTTTCATTTCACACATATGAGTTTCTCCATCACTACCCCTCCCTCTCTATATCTTCATTCTTGTGACCCTTGGGTTTTTTGACTTCCTCTCATCCGACTACCTCCATTACTCATATCTGCTCCCACCTTCAGCACTATGTATCCCTACACTGCCCATCAGCTCTTAGTCTCTGGCACTCCTGGATCCTCATCTCCATCTTTTACTTCTTCCCATCTCCACCACTCATCATCTCTTCATCTCTGTCTCCATTCATAGCATCCATCACCTCAACTCTGGAACTCTTTCCCATCACTTTGGATTCTGATCTCTGTTCACCTTGATCTCTTACGTCTACCGTAACATTCAGGTAACCCCTTAATACTTACTCCATTCTAAAATCTTCTTCACTATCAACCAATGAGTATTACCCCTGAAAACTTCTTCACAAACCCCTTTACCATCACCAACAATAAATTCAGAAATCATATAGATCTACATCTCCACAATATGTATGTTTTATAACCCTTCTGCTTTATTTCATTCCCATATCCATGTGCAACAGCTTCATTGGTGATATACCATAGTCTTTCGATGCATTCTACAACCATTGTCCTTCATTTTCCCTCTGGCCAGCCATCAATTCATCTGCATTTGTTATTATCTACTACAAACCAACTATATTTACTTTACCTCTACTCTTCATTTTTTGGTATTTCTCTTTGCTTAATAAATTTTCTTATGTCATTACAATACATTTTTCCCCATTAACCAATTACAACATCTATTTCAAATTTTGAGACAATATTTATTCACCTATCTATCCATAGATCTAGATCTCCACAATATGTATGTTCTCCTAATATCGTGGAAATAATATCCTCTTCAATTTTTAGTATTTCGCTTTACTTAAAACTTTTTTATATATTATTACAATAAATTTGTTTTTTATATTGATAAATTAGGGCATCTATTTCGTTCTATTATCTGGTATTTATTCTCCTACTCATTATTTGATGTATGTTCTTCCAAATGAAATGTTATTCCTTATCTCTAATTTGACTCTACATTGCATGATTATTAAAATGGCGTTGAATGAATATATATGTCTTCATTGATTCATGTTTCATTATCACTGCCTCTTTTTAATGTAACGGTCTCATGTTTCAATGATGGTATTTCAGTGTATAAAAGGGTTCATCTAATTTTTACTATAGATTTAATGATTTATGAAAACCAATTATATTTTTTATGCAGTAGTTTTCCTTTAATATTTCAGATGTGATCTTTATTATTATCATAATTCTTCAATATATACACTGAGAAAAACATTTGTATCAGATATTTAGTTATTTTATCACTTATATTATTATTTTTATTTCTATAAGCTTGAGATTTCTTTCAATGTCACTAAAATATATCATTTCTTCAAATTCATAATTTTCAACATCTATTTCATTCATTATGATGATATTTATTCACCTATTCATTTTTTTCAGGGTTCAAAATTTGTTCCACCACTTCAAAATGAGTTGCAATTTATTTATGCCTAAATTACATTATTTATCGGATAATATTTTTTTTTCTCTCTTACAGATTGTATGTACTCTTAATTACTGATTTGTATAAAGTTATTTCATTTCATGCATAATGTAATTTTTTCTACCATTAAAATTTATATTATATGTTGTATGATCAATAGTTTTTCACTTCCATCATTTTTTTCAATCAAATGATTACTTCCTTCCATTATTCTATCATCGCAGTTCATTAATTATCCATAGTTTTTGGGATTTCAGATGAACATGAACCCTTAGTTTATTTTTGTAGTCATGTTTCAATGATGGTATTTTAGTGTAAAAAAGGGAACATTTGATTTTTACTATAACTTTAATGATTTATGAAAACCTATTTTATTTTTTTGTTTAGCAGTTTTCATTTAATATTTCATATCCTTTGTGTATTATTATCATCATTTTTCATTATATACACTAAGAAAAACATTTATATTAGAGATCAGTTTTAATAACTTCCCATTGACATTGAATAATCTAAGGTAAATATGACACATGATGACTAGCCATAGGATAACCAATAAATCATTACTCTTTTCAACCTCCATTCTTTGATGGTTTGGATTCCTACCATATAATTTGAATGTAAGCTTGCTTCAATAACCTTGTAATATAAAAATATACCGTTATGATTAAACCTTATTAAATTCATAATTTTTATCCTGATATATTGAAGTAGATTAATACTATTAGATATGAATTGACCAATTCTTTGGTAAGTTCCATAATTTTATCCTTTTAATAAAATATCATTATCCATGTTTCTCATTGTACAACAATATATGATATGAAGAAAATCTAGTGGATTTTTATCAAGGATCTAAAAAAATTAAATAACTAAGATGAAAATTATTCAAACTGAGTATCACTTTTTTAGAATTATAATAACCAAAATATTAGATGAGGTGTAACATAGATTCATCAAGACAGAAAACAACACGGATGTCCATGAATTGGTAATGGATAAATCAATTTTGATAAAAAGAATATTACGTTGGATTCTTGGAAACTTCAGCTGACGGTGTTCCTCTACAGGGTTTGGTGCATTATCCACTATTCTTGCAGCCTTCTAAGGAGTTTCATTATGAAAAAGTAATTCTTGTATAGTCTATGAAGGTGCTATTTGATAATGGTTTTGTGCTTATGGTGGTATGGTTGAGACTCAGGGGAGGTATGATGTTTTGGTTTCTCACATTCTACTGCTCATAGTGATGTTCTTATTTGTGCATGTTTTCATGGCTTCAACTTTGGTATTTTGTTATCATGGTGGTGGTGGTTCTGCGTGGTTCTGAATTGGAGTGACATTGAGCTTTGTCGAACAGGTTCATCCAGTGATGTTCACGATGTTTACCAGCAAGCATCCACCATAGTGGGTCCTGAGTAGCCATTTCAAACTCATAGTAATCTTTTCATGAAATTATTGGAACATTAAATTACTGGCACTTTTCATGAAATTTTAATTTTTCTATGATTATAACATACACTATAGTTAAACTTCATCTAAATAGAAAAATATTATATATCAGATTCTTGCTTCGATAATTTCATTTGTGACTAACAATTTATACTCACTCATTAAAGTCAAAAAAAATTGCAGAAAAGCCTGTTGAGTGACTTTGAGGTTGATGATGGGGTCCAGCAACATGGTACAATGTCTTGATGCTCTGTGTAAACATCCAGCCATGCTTGTCATGACTCGACACAACGGGGCTCGAGCCGCGACTCCCAAATCCCTCCTCTAATAGGCCAGGGGCTGGCGTCTAATGCCGAGTAAGCTATCACACACATGGGATGCATTATCATATGGTACCTGTACACATGCACCCACATACACCTCCATGAAATAGTGTAGATATGTGTATATAAAAACTGAAAAGGAAAAGCATGCATACGTCTATCCCAAACCAGAGTACAAAAAAAGTACAAAGGAAAAAATAGGGCCCACCAATGGAAAACAAAAAAAACGTCCAACCTACTCAGAAGGAGGAAGAACGCCGCCAAAAGAACTTGCTTGTAAGATCCTTAGCACAGCTCCAATAAACCCTGGGTCGGTCGTTCACACTAAGATACACATGCTACGGGTCCTCCTGGAACTCCGTCAAAAAGCCTATGGTCTGTACAAGACACAAACATCTGCGGGAAATCCCGTGCAGAGGTGAGTATAAAAAAATACTCAGGAGTAACCCCAAAAACCTCAAAATAAAAGGGAGCAACAGAAAGGCAATAGTCCACTCAACTTAGGTGTATGCCCATACATATACCACGAAAAACCACATATACTCAAACCACGCATCAAGCCTCATGAGGTTCTGACCTCATAACCTATGACAAGTACTTAACTAGGAGAACACACTCCATGAGCTATGTCATCACAGATGACACTCGTCCGAGAGATGCACGCTCATCGAATATCGTCACTGAGAAACCCATGCTAAAATAGCAGAAATACTAAACTCCTCGGATAGGGGATCACTCCTAGGGTCCTCTAGGGGATACCAGAACCCAGACCAGTATACGAAGATCTTACAGATAGGGGATCACTCCTAGGGTCTGCTGGGGGATACCACAACCTCATCTGGTGCTCCACAGAAACACATCACTCAGACAGAGGATCGTCTCCTGTCAAGGTGGTCACAACAATACCGAAACCCCATCTGGTATAGCATTCGGTGTAGGGGATCGAAACGACGATGCACCAACCCTACCAAAACAACATTCTAAGTAGGGGATCATATAACGAACGATGTTGCAACCCTACTATAAACCACATGTTGAGTAGGGGATCATATAACCAATGATACCACAACCCTACTATGCACGACCCACTATGTAGGGGATCATATTCCCGATGATGCCTCAAACCCTATGGGGTTAACCTGCAAGATAGGGGATCGCCGCCCGTGGATAAGCAGTCACATCGATATGAAGAACCCAATCCAGGGAAACGATGCTAGAGGATCTGGATCCGGTCCCACCGGAGGGACGCCACAACTCTAACAGATTAAACATCTCATTAAGAGGATCACAAACCTATGATAAGGTAGTGATGTCACGCGAACCCTCGTAGGAACAAACCATGGGAGTACTCTCAACCATTACCGGTCCAAACATCACTAACCCAAGCGACCCACCACAATGCCATACCATGCACCTCCAAGGCTGAAACAGAGGTCACCATCGTAATCCACATGAAAAAACATGCAGGATAGGTTGTTTACCAGCCCGAAATGGACAACAGGTGAAAAAGGAACTATTCACTATAGCTAGCCCAGGTGGGGCCCATGCCACACTCCCAAAACTCGTCAAGAAGATCACACCATTTCAATCCCCTTCGAAAAACACACGGGATCGACTACTCGAACACTCCAAACGGATGTCAGGTGAAAAAGAAACATTTCATCGTAAATCGTGAAAACCAGGCCCTTTGGGGCCCGCACCCTCTCTTTAGCCTGAAAACTAAAAGAAGCATCTCAAAAAGTCTACACGAGAACTAGGATCATGCTTCCGCTAACGGTGTGTCAATCGGAAGTCCAGTTCGCGAGGTACATCTACTGCACGCTTTAATAACAATTTAATATTATTAAATTAAAGTGTTTCGGGTCACCCACCTTCGAGCACAGAACTCAAAAACCCCGAAACCTACTTCAAAATTTCTTCCTCACTAAGACGAACCCAAGGCCTTTGACGGTGTGTCAAACTGACGTGCCGTTTAGGAGATACGCCCCTTTGAACAAATGGGGGCCCAAATTGGGCCGCTCCACCCCGGTCGGCCCGGTCCAGACCACCGACCCGCGGTCCAGCAGCGGGTCTGGTCCAGCTCACCATGGCTTGCTGGCCACAGCCCATCTGAACACCACCAGACCCCCTCGATTCTGGTTCCTCCAAGCAGACCGGCCAAACGGCCGGTCTTTGTCCGCGTGCAGCACCAGCAAGACCTGCGTGTTGCAGGTCCTTGTCCGCAACACCCCCCTAGGTCAGTGCCTCCGGGCTCACCCTGACCATGACAGGCCAACTCCGTCTCCTCCTTCCTATAGAGTGCACCTCCGTGACACCTTTACCTGATGTCGCGGCCGCCTGGGCTCCCTACTCCGCCACCTGGACAGCCCGACTCCCCTGAAGTCGTCTCATCCACACTGCCTTTCCTTACGACACCTCTCCGTCAGCCCGCGCTACAATGCACTACAAAGTGCTCCCCCAGACCCTGATCGACTGATTCCCAAATCCCATGCTCCTCTGTTGATTATTCTCCCACCGTATCCCGCATCTCCACCTCCAAACGCTGCGCTCCACCTCCAAACGTTGCGCTCCACCTCCGGCCGTTGCGCTCTGTCACCCCCCCCCCCCCCCGGCTCAACCTCCGGCCGCCACTCCTTGCAGGAGCTGGACCTTCAGTCGGTCCCCAAAACTACTCCAGTGGTCGGAAAAAGGGTCCAAAAATGGTTTTGGAATCCTCGGGGCCGGATATTCACAGCGCCGTCCCTCACTCGTCGTTCCGTCACGGTTTTGGCGTGTCTGAAAATTGGTCGAAGAACGACGAAGAACGCATCAAACACGGGATTTAGAATGGGACTTGGACGGTGGCTGTGTTCGTTCATCCATCATCCCAATTCTAAAATTATAGAATTAAAATGAAGGATTTGACAAAAACTGAAGAAATTGACGTAGGAGCAGAAAATCAACCGAAAGCCTACCTTAATCCGGTCATTTGTCATTTGTGACGTGCCCACTGCAATCCTACTTTGATTCGCCGGAGTTCTCTCCTCAATCCAGTGAAGAACAGTGACGAACGCCAAAGACCAAGAGAGAGAGAGAGAGAGAGAGAAAGGGGAGAGATAAGAGAGAAGAAAATAATTAGGGCTTTCCCTTAAATCCAACACTCAAGCGAATTTATAAAAACTCACTGAAATGCCACCGATGGTTAATGATTCTGAAACCTCCGTGCCCAATAATTTTATATCACACCTAGGAAAAACACCCCATTTCGAACTCAACAGAAGTCTCATATTTCCATTATGAGACTTTGCTCGAAAGTTAATCGAAAATAACTCTAGTGATAAAAATTACAAAGTCATTATTTCAAAATGACGATTTTTCCCCTGGGTGACATCTCTCACAACAGGCCCGCGCCCGTAACTTTTACACACCACCTAAGGTAAACGGCATGCTCCAGACAAAACCATGCCCTCAGATTCCTGTTCTAAGCTACCATTTAAGAGATAACTCATTCTCACCTTGCGCATAGTATAAAAATACTTAATATTTTAATAAAATTTATTCCGGGCACACCGGGCCTTAGAATCACACGCCGAATTTGTGCCTAGATCTATAATTATTCATAGTAATATTACAAAGTCTGACATGGAAAAAATCCAAGTCGCTATATCCTCCCCACCTTTGAACTTTTTGTCCTAAAAAATCCATAAGCACAAGGAAAGAAATTGGACTCTCAACTGGGTCTCCCAAGCCAGCGAGTTCGCCAAAAAACACCCCTGCCCAAACACATAAGTCATAGGGACTCATCCACCACACCTAAAAACTATCGTCTTTGGGTATCATTGACTTTCCCGCACGATTTTGGTCACGTCACAAAATGTGTCTTAGTGGGGGAAGGATCCCTCTTCCTCGCGCATTCGAATCACACCGAACAACACCCACACAGGGTCTTCCCAACACCCTAAACAAACCCCGAGCAAGAAACGGAAAGGGAAGAGTTCCACTAAAAAGTGTCTATCAAACTACTGTAGAAATTATAAAGGACACAAGGCATACCTCTATCCATCTGCGGAGCCTACGGGTCAACAGCCTCTAAGGCATGTAGCTATCCTCGCCCTCGCCCTCCAGCTCCCTGAGCTCGGTGTGGATCACCTAGGGGTGGTGGTGGTGGAATCTGACACTGCCTACCACCTCCCACTGCAGCACCCACTCCATCGCCTCATCCACCGCCCCGTGGACCACCAAACTCAAGACGTTGCCGCTGCCGAGGTGGCATGTCGACCAGCTTCCTTTCAGCAGATCGACGGGTCAGAAAATCTCTAGTGAGATGTCCCCGACCTTCACAAGCGTAACACTACCTCTCCTACGGCTGATCAAAACTGGCCTGAGAGCCCTGTGAGCCCTGAACCTCAGATCCTCCATCCTATGGTCTCTTCTAGAAATGTCGGCCATTCCCAGACCCCTGCGTCTGTCGCTGGCTACCAACTGCTGATATCCCAGCTGCCACACACCCAACACTGACAGGCTGAATCTACTCAGCCAGAATGCTCTCCACCACCAAGGTTGGCTTTAGCACTCTAGCATAGGTGGGAAGACACAAGGAAACCACACCTTCTCGGATGTCTCTGTATAGGCCCTGCTCAATGGTTTGAGCCCTAAAGAACGGGTCTCGAACCATATCCAGGGAGTTGCGTTACAGGTCTGTAAACCTTGCTGAGTACTTCGACATAGTCATGCCTTCCTGTTGAAGCTACAGAAGCTCTTGAATCCGCACTGATCTCAGCATAACTGGATAGGACTCTTCCCTGAAGAGCTAATCAAACTCTTCCCACATGAGAATCTCCTCATCACGGGACAGTGTCACCAAACTCCACCATCGCCTGGCATTACCATGTAGAAGGCTCGCCACTAGGACCACCATCTAATCTGGGGGTGTCCTCACCAGGTGGAAAACTCGGGTGACTACTTCGAGCCAGTTATCAGCTGCCTGAGGGTCTGGATCACCCTAGAAACTCAAAGGTCACTGCCTTTAGAACTCGTGCAGCGCACTCAGCCTACGCACAACCTCATCCTGCACTATCGGCACAACCAGCTGCTCGACAGGTGGTGTTTCAACTTGTAGACCACCTGGAGGTGCAGCCTCAGAACCTGCACCCTGGCCTACAACCTCTACATGGGGTAGATCGTCACCAAAATCCCATTGCGGAAACCTCGATGGCTGTCATCATGGAGGAATCCTGAAATACAATCAAGACGCACCATAGCCAAAGAGTATATCAGAAGAGCTGACTCAAGAAGAACAAGAGAAACCCAAAAACCCAGTACTGTATGATGCATGTACCATTATGTCCCTGTGACTAGTGTCCAAATTCCCCAAGTCGAAAGGTAGGTTATTAGAGTCCTAGTGAATGGATATGTCAGCCGTTGCACCAATACTGGAGTCCCTAGCCTGAAAGCCGAACTCGAAACATCTTGACACTGCCGCTATGCAACCCAAACCAAACTCACAGCTAGACCAGCTAAACTCTGAGATCCCGAAGGTGGAACCTCCTCTGATACCACTCTCTCATGACCTGACCCAACGGAGCTCGAGCCGCGACTCCCCAAGCCCACCTCCAATAGGCCGGGGGCTGGCGTCTAACACTGAGTAGGCTATCACAAACATGGGAGGCATTAGCATATGGTACCTATACACACGCACCCACATACACCTCCATGAAACAGTGAAAATATGTGTATATAAAAACTAAAAAGGAAAATCATGCATACATCTATCCCAAACCAGAGTACAATAAAAGTACAAAGGGAAAAACAGGTCCCACCAAAGGAAAAATACAAAACATCAAACCTGCTAAGAAGGAGGAAGAATGCCGCCAATAGCACCTGCTAGTAAGATCCTTAGCACAACTCCAGTAAACCCCCCGGTCGGTCAAACACACTAAGCTCCAACTACTCCAGGTCCTCCTAGAACTCCGTCGAAAGGCTTGTGGTCTGCACAAGACACAAGCATGTGCGGGCAAGCCCGTGCAGTGGTGAGTGTAAAAAAATACTTAGTAGGCACCCCAAAACCCCCAAAATAAAAGGGAGAAACTTAAAGGAAACAGTCCACTCTACTCAGGTGTATGCCTATACATATACTATGAACAACCAGATATACTCAAACCACGCACCATGCCTCATGAGGTTCTGATTTCGTAACCTGCGGTAGGTAAATAACTAGGAGAACACACTCCATGAGCTCTGTCATCCCAGATGACACTCATCTGATAGATGCACGTTCATTAAATATCATCACTGAGAACCCCATGCTGAAACAGCAGAAATACTAAACTCCTCAGATAGAGGATCACTCCTAGGGTCCGCTAGGGGATACCAGAACCCACACTGGTATACGAAGATCTCACATATAGAGGATCACTCCCAGGGTCCGTTGGGGGATACCACAACCCGATCTAGCGCTCCACAGAAACACATCACTCTGATAGAGGATCATCTCCTGTCAAGGCAGTCACAACGATACCAAAACCCCATCTGTTATAACTCACGATGTAGGTGATCGAACCGATGATGCACCAACCCTACCGAAACAACATGCTAAGTAGGGGATCGTATAACCGACAATGTTGAAACCCTACTATAAACAACATGCTGAGTAGGTGATCGTATAACCAACGATATCGCAACCCTACTATCCACGACCCACTATGTAGGGGATCATATTCCCGATGATGCCTCAAACCCTACGAGGTCAACCTGACAGATAGGGGATCACCGCTCGTGGATAAGCAGTCACAGCGATACCAAGAACCCGATCCAGGGAAATTATGCTAGAGGATCCCGCTCCAGGCCCACCGGAGGGATGCCACAACTCTTACAGATTAAACATCCTATCAAGAGGATCACAAACCAATGATAAGGTTGTGATATCGTGCGAACCCTCAAAGGAACGAACCAAGGGAGTACCCTCAACCACTACTGGTCCAAACGCTGCTAACCCGAGCGACCCACCACAACACCACACTGTCCACCTCCAAGGCTGAAACCAAGGCCACCATCGCTATCCACACAGAACAAAATGTAGAATATGTTGTTTACTCGCCCGAAATGGACAACCGGTGAAAAAGGCATTATTCGTCTTAGATATCTCGGGTGGGGCCCACACCACGCTCCCGAAACATTTCAAGAAGATTGCACCAATGGAATCCCCTCAGAAAACCACACGGGATCGACTACTCGAACACTCCAAATGAATGTCGGGTGAAAAAGAGATATTTCATCGTAAAACGTGCAAACCGGGACCTGTGGGAACTACACACTGTCTTTAGCCCGAACACTAATAGAAACATCTCAAAAAGTCTGCAAGAGAACTAGGATCATGATGCCACTAACGGCGCGTCAATCGAATGTCCGGTTCGCGAGGTACGTCCGCTGCACGGTTTAATAATAATTTAATATTATTAAATTAAAGAATTTTGGGTCACCCACCTTCGAGCACAAAAATCAAAAACACTGAAACCCACTTCAAAAATTCCGCCTCACTAAGACAAACCCAAGGCCATTGACAATGCATCAAACAGACGCACCGTTTAAGAGATACACCCCTTTGAACAAAAGGGGGCCCAAATTGGGCCGGTCCTCCCCGGCCGGCCCGTCCCAGACCGCCGGCTAGCGGTCTAGCCGCGGGTCCGGTCCAGCTCGCCGTGGCCAACTGTCTGCGGCCCGTTCGAACACTACTGGACCCCCTTGAGTCTGGTTCCTCCATGAAGACCGGCCAAACGACCGGTATTTTTCTGCGCACAGCACCAGCAGGACCCGCGTGTTGTGGGTCCTTGTCCACAGCACCCCCGAGGTCAGCACCTCGGGGCTCCCCCTGACCACGACGTGCCGATGCCATCACCGCTCTCTTGTGGAGCAAACTTCCAGGACACCTCCACCTGACGCCGCAGCTGCCTGGGATCCCTGCTCTGCCGCCTAGACAGCCTGGCTCCCCTGAAGCCACCTCATCCGCGCCGCCTCTCCTTGCAGCGCCTCTCCGCCGACCCGCGCTACACAGTGCTCCCCCGTACCCTGCTCGTCTGACTCCCAGATCCCTCTCTCCTCTGTTGATTACACTCCCACCGAAGCCCGCAACTCTATCTCTAAACGCTTCGCTCCACCTCCGGCTTCCGCGCTCCCCCCCCCCTTCCCGGCTCAACCTCCGGCCACTGCCCCTTGCCGAAGTAGGACCTTCAGTCAGTCCCCACAACCACTCTAGTGGTCGAAAAAGGATCTTAAACCGGTTTTGGAATCCTCGGGGCTGGATCTTCACAGTACCGCCCCTCGCTCGTCGTTCCGTCGCGGTTTTGGCGCGTCTGAAAATTGGTCGAAGAACGACCAAGAATGTATCGAACACGAGATTTAGAACGGGACTCAGATGGTGGCCGTGTTTGATTGGCCATCTTCCCAATTCTAAAATCATAGAATTAAAATAACAGATTTGACAAAAAAATCAATAAATTGTCGAAGGAGTATAAAATCAACCGAAATCCTACCTCGATCCGGTCGTTCTTCATTGGCGATGCGCCCGCTGTGATCCCACTTCAATCCGCCGGAGTTCGCTCTTCAATCCAATGAAGAATGGTGAAGAACGCCAAAGAACAAAAGATAGAGAGAGAGAGAGATAAATAGGAGAGGGAAGAGAGAAAGAAAAAATTAGGTCTTTCCCTTAAATTCAACACTCAACAGAATTTATAAAAACTCACGGAAACTCCACCGATGGTCGCAGATTCTGAAACCTCCTCGCCCGCCTATTTTATGTCAACCCTAGGCAAAACACCCCATTTAAAACTCAACAGAAGTCTCAAATTTCTATTCTAAGACTTCATTTGAAAGTTATTCGAAAAGAACGCCAGTGATAAAAATCACTAAGTCATTATTTCAAAATGATGATTTTTCCCCTGGTTGACATCTCTCACAGCGGGCCTGCAACCGCAACTTTTACACCCCGCCTATGGTAAACGGCATGCTCCGGAAAAAACTATGCCCTCAGCTTCCCGTTCTGAGCTACTTCTTAAGAGATAACTCATTCTCTCCTCATGCATAGTATAAAAATACTTGATATTTTTATAAAATTTATTCCGGGCACACCCGGCCTCAGAATTGCCCGCCGTCTTCGCACCTAGCTCTGGAATTATTCATAAGAATATTCCAAAGTTTGACAGGGCTAAAACATGAGTCACTATAATTCCAATTAAGTGGATCCCCCTATGAAGGAATACATAAAGGACAAGAAATAAAAAATTGACTGATTTTTTGAGATTCAATTTCCAGGTATTGGAAATAATTCACTGCTTATGTTATTCTCAAATTTCCTTTTAATTATTTATTGAGTGAAAATAATATATGCTATATTATCTTTATGGAATTGTATATACCTATAATTTTATTAAATATCATTTAATACACATTTATTTTATGTTGGAAATAACTCACTTCTTATTTTCATGTTATGCCTCATTTTTATATTGTCTATCTTTTTCATATTTGTTACATTCCATGATTATTACTATGCTCTATGGTATTCTACACTTTTATGTTATTCCATGCTTTATTAAATGAATTATGATCTATTATTTTTGGGTACAACAATCTTATGTATCCTGGATGGACCCGTTTTCTCATTGTATGTCCACTTAGGATCATTCATGGCTTTTAATTATGTTAATCCTTACTCAACATTTGATATCACCATCTTTTTATGATTGCATTGCCATGTTTTATGAAGAGAAGTGTTATGTAATATGTTTCTAGATGATTTTATTATGTGAATAATTTTTTGGAAATGTTGAATAATTTATTTGATTCCATAGTTTTTCATATGTTTGGAAATATTTACAAATATTGAGAAATAAAATGGTTTTTTCAGTTAATTTTTTTTCCAAATTTTCTAAAACAGCATGCTAGAAATGTTTTTGGAATAAACGCAATGAAATATTTTATTCAATATCATGTAATTTTAATTTTCACATACTTGGGAAAAAAATTCAACACATTTTTTTAAAAGTTTTTTTTTCTGATCGCTACCCCATATAAACAACAGATTTCACAATTTATTTTCCCACCTGCACTAACCTAAATAGGGATTTGCAATGCTGTGAACCCAACATCCTGAATGGGGGATACACTGTAGAAATGACTCACACCTCTAATCTCAGGGTTTTACTAATAAGGATGTCCAGTAAATTACTAAGCAATATGTGCATGACACTATCTCACCGGAGGACACACCAAAAAAACTGTTAAAAAGAAGAATCATTTGTTACATAACTCAACCATTTATTCATAAACATAGCCCTTTTTGTAAATATTTAGTTTTTTTACTTTGTTTCCAACTATATTTTTTATGTTGACATTCAAAAATGAATATCCATATTTTAATATTCATTAATATTTTTTTATTATCATAAATCTGGGTTACATCATGTTTTTATTTCTCTGCATCTTCATTCTATCATGTTACATATCCACCACAATTAATCTTCACTTTATTTCCTTGTGTTATGAGTAGCTCACTCACTTGATTATCATCATTTTATTCTAAACATTATATTTTGTACAATCACATTACAATTTTTTTTGAATGATGCAAAACCAAATGATTTGAAAGAAAATTGAATTGTTATATGCATTTTCACCGATGGAGTACTAGTTTAAGAAAAGAATAAAAGTATTGGGAAAATGTGTCCAATTTATCTAATGTACATTACACCCCTAGTCTCTCTTGCCTATGCACAAGTACACTTGTACCACAGACAAAGATGATATATGGCATGGACCCCCACCCAAAAGAGGTGATATGCCATGATAACGATAGTATAAGACATAGAAAATGCCATGTTTCAGCGAAATCCAGATGAGTCATGGATACACTGGATAAGGGAAGAGCTGCATTGTGAGTCAAAGTGCGACTTAGGTATGATACCTCCTAGGTCGTGGTTGGCCCATTGAGATTAAAGGAGTCAACCAGTTTTAAATTCTCAATATCAGTCAAGTAGTTTCTTCCCTTAATACGTTTATTTTTTATTTTATGCATTTTATAAAAGTGGGAAAATAAATAAACTAATAAACTAGAAAAATGCATAAAGAAGCGATGAATGTTTTTTTTCTATTAATGTTCAGTTGTGAGTGTGATGACATAGAATGAACCAAATTAATATAAATAGATTGCATTCGTCGAGATAAATAATAAAACCCTCATATAAATATTAAGTCACAAACATCTTCCACCATTTGAATTCGAATAAAACCGGGTGTTTGGGGTGCTCTTCAACCAAAGTTGAGGATGCTTATTACTATCGGGGAGTTCTTATGAGAGTGAAGAGTTGACTTAACTAAAGTTAGAGAAAAGAAGTAGTGAAATATATATTTTTGTAACTTTAGAGGAAATCATTGATAAAAAATTAAGTTTCTAATTTTAGAAGTTGAGACTTCACTCAACAGATCAAGGAACTATGAGTTAATGCGAATGGATAGTCAATTACCTACCTTGAACTCTTCAAGTAGCGGCATAGCCCAAGTTTGTAGACTGTGAGGGGAGGATCAAGGATCCTTGTAACTAGAATACTTAAGTGATAGAGTATTATGATTCTAATACAAAGAGTTTCTAGAATTTTATAAAGTAGTGGGAAACATTTAATGATTTAATTAATTAATAAGCAATGTTTAAATCGGTAATCAATATAAAAGTACTATTCTGGTAGAATTTATTTTTGTAGAAAATGGAAAGTAAATACCACAAATAATACATTGCGATAATATTGGACAAAGTAAATGTCCAAAATAACATGAATTTCCAAGTGTAATACAGGTGCTTGCACACACCACAACGATATAGGAATTCAAGGTGTTGGTGTCCCCAATACATGTAAAATTACCTTAGGAAGAGAGGGTGTAAAAATGATTACAGGAGACTCATGTATGTTGCATATTTTGGTTATGTCATAATGATATCATCAACATCCAATGTTAGTTGTGGTTGCAACATCTGGGCATGGATGATTACACATGTTTTCTCATATTTGAGAACATTATGAGGAGAAAGTGAAGATGGATATGAGTGGGTGATAAATTACACAATCTTATATGTAAATATGAAAGGTGGATCATGATATTTCAAGGAATCCCACACGTACATCCAATTACTCCATTTTTGTTTAAGGTTACAAAATGAAGATGATGGATTAAACTCTTCATTACTATTTTGGTAAGGTTTTCCAAGCAATAAGAATATTAATGAAAAGTTAATATTTAGATATTATGGTGAACAATTTGATTGAAAATTAAAAAGTTCAATGGAAAGAGAAATTCCAAAGGCAGATTAATAACATCCTTAAAAGAATGAGGTATTAAAAAGGAGGTTATTTGATTTTTATATATTAAAATAAATTCTATGGATAAATGCAATAAACTGAATCGTAGAAGCAAGTAATTATTTATTCTTATATTTATATTCATCAAATAATGTTTCTAACATGCTTATTGGGTATAAAATAAAATATTCCAATCACATATGTGTATTTGAATACAGTAACCAAGTATGTATAGAAACATTACAAGAAGTAAGGTGTATTCTCTAAGAAGCTAATAAAGGGTGATTCATAAGTCAACAGTGTGAAACACATAACTTCTAATTTCTATGTTAATGATTTAAGTAAAAATATTATTGAGTATAACTAAAATATTTATCTCATGTGTCCATTAGGCATAAGGATACATTATTCCATGTTCCGGAATGAATGTTGTTTGTGGTGTCTCATACTCAACCAATGGTTTAGATATACTTGAATAATAGGCAATACATGATGAATGTAAAATGTAAAACTTTTACCCAGTTGTGGAAACATAATTATTTGTCAAGAAAAACTAAGAGTGGGTGTCAAGGATATATCTAGTATGGTATTTAGATTTAGTATAGCTAAACACCTTTGGTATTATTGACATATTTAGTTCAGACAAATAATCCTTTATAAATAAATTTATGCCACAAAGCTTTTAAAACTAGTTATGTAGGAGAGCATAAACTATTCTGAGGGTAAGCTAGTGGTAAATATAATTAATATGATTCATTTAAGTACTTTAATAAATGATAAATTGAAGTATGATATATTAATGGTCATAAGATATGAGTTGCTTCAGGCTGGAATTCAGAAGAATATATTGACCAAGAAATCATCAATCAATATAATGTAGCATGGAGTAATTCCTAAATGCACATTACCTTATCTACATCATGAAAATTATGTTTATAATGAGGATTGAGGATGATTCTTACATGTATAGACTGATTAACAAAATGTATCATGGAACAATTCCTAAATGAATTTTTTATACATCAGATTCCTGATGTAAGTAGTATCAATGTTCCAACTTTTAGAAACTTCCATTATATTCCAAGATGTGATTTGAAAATAAAGGCGATATCCCATAACCACATGCCAACTATAATGACAAATGGATATCATATGAGTCGTTGTATGATGGAAATACATTATTTCATAATACATTTGATTAAATGTAAAGATCTTGTTATGATATAAATAGACTTTCATACAGCTAAACACATTGTGTATCTGAGTAATTATCCTAACAATTCTTAGGATATTACATAAATCCCTATGATAGAAAATTTGTAGTCAAGTGATAAACTAAATTTCTATATAAAGGTGCACATATCTATTTGAGATAATGAGTTCCAGATTGACTTGGGTTTATTAAATACTAAAGATGCACAAATGGTTGGCATATGAACATGTTCTATAGGTGCACGTGGAATAGGAATGTTCTAGAGACAATTACTATGTATAACGGTTAAAACCATATTGATGGTTTTATATTCACCATGGTCAGTGATAAATTATTAATTGTGAATAATATTTCCTACAAGTAGGAAGTATGGGCAATCAACTAATATTGACAAGTTCTATTAAAATTCAATAATGGATTCCATGTATCAAATTGAAAATGGGATTATTATTTTGAATATTGTGGTGGGTATTCAATTGAGATGATACATGGATGGTAAAAGCGTGGAACCAATAAGGATTGATTGGTTATACCAATTCATTGTGCCTAAATTAATTATAATTTTACTTTCCATAACTTCTTTCTGTGATCATTTATTTGGAAGTTAGATGTCAATACCAACTTTTGTGGAAGGCATCTATATAAAGCAACCAGAATGGGATGGTGACATCACAGAATTCCAATAAGGGTAAAAATTACTAAAATCTAGTTTAGGATTAATGTAAGAATTTAAATCATAGAATATTTATTTGGAATCAATATTTTACATGTGTCTAATATAGATTAGTGGGAGAACCATAGTTTTACAAGAAAAATATTTTCAGTAACAAATGGAAAACACCTATTTGTCTTATAGTTAGTTAAGACCAAAATGAAATAATATCATTTGAGATTGAATTAAAGTAGAAACCTAAGTTCTAGGGAACATGATCTACTGGGTTATATTTAACAGTTTCTTGGGCCTATTCAATCCTAAAAATACAGGCATAATATTGAAAAATAAAAGTTGGAACAATTGAAGAGAGTATTGTTACCAATTTCATATAGAATCAGTCTCTCTAAGTTGACATGCAATTTCATAGGAGGAGATTAAGTGGTGAGTTGAGTTATGTACGCTTTAATGATGGATCAATCACCTATTTCATGATATGTTCAAGAAATTATATTTCTGAAATATACTTTATAGTAGGAAAATATCATTTATTTCTAGGAGAACTGCAAGTAAAGTAGTCAGTACTATCTAATTATACTTAGCAAAGTACAAAATATTTGTACCTGGTATGTGGAGAGGAAAGGATACTTGTTTTAAGGGGACACAAACTAGTATTCCTTGAATAATGTGACCTAATATCATAGTTAGGCTAAGGTGATGAGTGATACAAGATCATACAAGCCAGTGGTAACTATAACTATAAATACTGAGTATATTGAAGCTTTTAAGGTAGCTAAGAAGCAGTTATTAAATGAAATGTTTTGTTCTAATTCTTGGGATCTCACTTAGTGAGTAATTTTTTATCATTATGATAATTCTGTTACTGGTACTAGCCAAGATTTCATGTTTTGATAGTGGAAAAAATGGAAATATTTAGGGATACCATCTCTTGAGAAGTTTTACTCAAAGAGATGATGTTTCATATAATAGAATAGCCACATTGTGGAAACGTGGCAGACCCAACACCAAAATACATGACTCAGTAGAAACATAATCTTAATCATTTGAGATCTAAAAAGTATTCTAAGAAATTTGGCTCTAGTTCAAGTGGGAGTGTTGTAATAGTGGGTTCCCTAGACCCAACTTGAATAGTACTTTTGGTTAACAAATCATGTATACAGTTTGATATACATGATGTATCTTACCATTATAGTGTAGAATTTTATGCATCCACTATTGGAATGGTAATTTCCATAGATTAATTGTCCTATCAAAAGGTTATAGTAGATTCCAAGCTATAATGAGAACCTCAGGATACTATTACATTAATCTTAAACATATGTCACATGGTCTAGATATATCATACTGACTAGACACAGATGTTGTTTGACTATCAGGTGATGGGGGGTCATAAGTATTAAGTCTTCTTCTCAAATAGTTCACACCCGGTGATCTATAGTAGGTGAGATCATGAGGATAGACCTGCCAATAGGAACACCACATGTTTTTGGTGTCATTGGTTTTCATTATCTATAGACATGTGTATTGGTCTCCTGACCTGAAATCATTACCATTTTGTGCCATTTAATTGTGTAATTTGATTCAAGGAAAAAACAATGATAATGAAATTGTGGAAAGGTAGCTTGTTTTGGGTGCTTCATTGGTGGTATGACATTGGTTTAATTGTCAATAAAGGATTTGTTTCTTCTGAGTTGAGGAAGTAATATATCTCAAGATTTGTTGATCAGGATGGTAGTACCTTCATAATACCTTGTCCAAGGCATTATACTATAAATCTATCCAGTGATATCAAAAAAAAATAAAGAAAAGGGTGGAGACACAATTTTTCTTCCCACTTTATGAGGGATCGAAAGACAAAGAGATTATATTATACAGTGAGCATTGATAGGTTGGTTGTCGTTTCTATGAATATCATTATCTTTTTAGGGGCATTAATGTGTTGCTAAATTATACTCTTGGTATGTTAATATTATTCACTATTATCAAGATAATATCTTAGAGGGTCACACACAATAGCACATTCAAAAATCTTCCATATTCAGTTGAATACGTAAATTGGATATGGTGGGCCCCACAAAGGGGATTGAGTGTTTTTCAAGTTATCGATCACCAAGGAATAAATTAATTAATTATTATTCAATTAAAGAATAATTTGGTGGAATTTATTTGTTAAAATTATTTACATGTTAAGTAAATACAAGGAATAATATTAATCGAATGAATATTATTTCAATACTATCGAATCGTTTATTATTAAGTGAAAATTTTGAGTTGAGTTAATGAATTTGTTTTATCACAAAATATATTTAATAAATATTACATGTATGGGATAAAACATAAATAATATTTATTATTTCATCATAAATTTATTTATTTCTTCTTTAGTAGACATTAAATATATGGGGGCCAGGGAACCCAGTCCGAGTATTTAGAATCTCCACTATAAATAATAGGTGAGAGGATCATTAAATGTACTATTCACACATTTGGAATGAGATCCTCTCTCTCCTCATGATTTATAGAGAGAGTGTGTCTCTCTCTAGGTAATCGATCCCAGGATCCTTCATCGGATCAAAGGCAAGGGATCGAGGTGATCATCATGTCGTCGAAGGATTCTTCATATCTTTTGGAGTTGGTGGCCTAGAACCAACTACATTATACTTTATTCATTAATAAATATATTATCACATATTGATTGTTCTTTTTTGTGACAATGCATGTGAAAATGTCTTAAGGACAACTGTTTCATTAAAGGGTCATAGAGGATCCCTACTATGATGAGAACCCGGAAGTGCCATAACAATATTCTTGAATATATGTTCTATGGGTGGATGATGTTATTTGAGGGACACAAATAATACAGGACATTGGGGGTGAGGACTCATAAAACTTTGAGGCACCTTCTCATGGTGTGCGCCCTTTGTAATATCCAGAAAGATATTATGGGAACAAGACCCACCAGTAGGAAATCCACATTTCATAGTGTCATTGTATTTTCCTATCTGCAGACGTGTGTATTGGTCCTTAGACTTTAATATTATTATAAATGGGTATTACAACTCGCACACTTAGATGTCTTGACAAAAACTATGACGACACACTGTTCGCAGTTTGGTAGGATACGTTGGGTGCATCATGAGTAATACTGCATTAATAGATAATGCGAGAAAGGATTTCTCCCTTCTGTTCCATAACAGAAGTAGATATGTTAGTCCCTATTATGGAATTAATATAGCCTAAGAAAATACATGGCCATGGTAAATAATGGGCAAGTTCAATTCCAGAAAGTCAAAGAAATAATAATCGAGCACATGGGTTGATGGCACTAGCATGCAACCCACTTTATTAGAGATATCGAGACAAAGGGATTATATTACATGGTAAACGTTCTTAGGAGGTGACACGTCATTGTGGTGTTAACTTCTTTCTCTATGGGTGCCTCGACATGTTTCTAGATGCTAACCATGGACTTTAGGCAGGCTCCGCCTAATGCCATTGAGAAAGGGGCTGATAGGGTGACACACTAAGTTTGTCCATGCATCTCAGTTAAATATTAATTTAACATGTTAAATAAAGATTATTCCTGACTGTGGTTTAATAATTTTTCACGGATTTCTGATCGCATTTATTTCGACACTAGTTATTCGAGAGAATATATTATGGAAGAAATAATATATATTTATTAGCGAGTAATGCAGTTACATTTATTTAAGAAATAAATAGCCATTACTCAAGGAATAATAAATGTGGTGGAGTAAATAAAGAAAAATGGAAAATAAAAGTATACTCCGTGTATATTAAATATACACACTGTGTAGTTTTATGGAAAACGAGTACACACCGTGTAATAATGATTACACGTCGTGTAGTTTTTCAAGTCGGGATTTTGAGGATATAATATTGTTTTATTAAATGATATTTATTATTATCAGTGTGGGCTTGTCAAGGAATTAATAATTCTACATGGGGGTTTCAATAAGAGTTAAAGAAATAAATAAAATGCGTAACACATTTTTTTATTTTCATAAATCTATAACCTCAAACACGATTATAAATATCCTCACAACCCCAATACTTTTCCACAAAGAATCATTATGCACAAAACTTCTGTAGAATTATTTCAACGTCGAAAGAACTACTTCCTCCAAGAACACTCTCAAGACCGAGTGAGATCCACCACCACCGGATCAAGGTGATCTAAGGCGCACATCTCAAGCGAAGGTTCTTCCGCGCTATCACCAGGAGAACCCTTTGGCAACATCCAGAGATACGTGGAGAATGTTTGGATCAACACTAGAGGAATCATACACTTAGATTATACAACACAATGATGGATTACAACAGATAGTGACAGGATACATCAACTAAAAAATAATTCCACCAATGTAATTCTTGTGAATTAATTAAATTAATTATAACCAACATATGATGATCCCATATCTATGGTTCTGGGACACCATATTTTAATTTTTTATTAGAATCAAAGTTTGGAAAACCCACCAACACGCTTCTGCTATGCCCGGAACCTACAAGTTGTATCAGATCAGTCATATCGTTGATTATAATTATTTAGTTTTTTGTTGATGATTTATGAATTTAATAATTGTGTTGTTTCAATTCATGTTAATCGTTCTTTAAATATGAATCTCGAGATCTGTTCCTCTTGTATCGTTTCTCGTTCACCATACATAAACGACATTTTTTTATTTTTGATTAAAATTAAATAGAGTTTATCATCCGGAGGAGCCAACCGTTCCTGGCCGTACAACACGAGAATACACGGCGTGTATTCAGAAGTACACGCCTTGTAGTCTAGGTTCATGCATCGGACTGGTCTACCAAATCAGGCAGTGTATTGATCCTATCTAAGTCATTTATAACACCGTGTGTTGACCAGGAACAGGTGGAACACAATTTTCAGAATATACGCCACGTGGTCCAACAGAACACGATGTATAGTCCCTTCAGGTTAGGGTTGGACCGTGTACCCAATACACAGTTTGCCTGGCTGGAAACTGTGTAACATGAAAACTACATGGCATGTGTCCCACTGAACACACCATGTACTCCAAAAATTTCCGAAGTACATTCACAAGCCGTGTCCCCGGGCGTGTACTTCACATTGACGGTGAAGAAAATTACACACCGTGTAGTTGGAACTACACGCCATGTACTCACCCAAATTACGCAGATTTATTAAAATTTATTATTATATTATACAAACCCCTGAGACATGTACCATGGTGCAGGTGTAAAGCTAAGTCACAACACATGATAGGTGTTTTATATATGTGTGTTTGATTTAACATCTGCGTAATGAACGGGAATTCACCGGGTTGCCTCAAATGTACAAGTTACGTACAATGATAATTTTAAATAAATTTATTTATTTAAAATTATGATGGATGACAATCTCAAGGAAATTCAAAAAAGGGTTTAAGATAAAATGATTGATTAATTAGAGATAATTAATTGATTTGAACTTGATTTATCTTAAAAAATAACGATTAAAGAATTGAATGCTAGTTTTATTTATGCGTAAATATCGTTGCATGTATGGATAATCATGAGCTAGACCAAGACCTTTGTATGTGAATGGTTTTCATTAATTAATTTATTTAAGTTAAATTTGTTGGCATGCAAGCCTTGTCCTCATTAATATGTAGGTCATGCGTGCCCAAGGATTCTTTTATGTAAAAAACCCCTTTTACCCCTCACCTGCATGTGAGATAAATACATATGTAATGGATGGAGCTCCCAAGCTAGTGGAGGATGCTCAAGTCAGGAGCCAAGGTGAAATAAATCCAAGGAGATACAAAGGTGGACATGTGGAAAGCTGTAAATACGAACCCAAAAGGTTCAAGGTGTTTCTCCCCTAGGTCTTGGGTTAGTTTATCAACTGCTAGATAAACTAACCAATAGAAAAAAGATCATTATCATACCATTTATTTTATTTCTTTCAGTTGCATGGTTTATTTATTGTGGGTGTGTTGTCACGATCACACAATTAATGAATTAAATAAGCATTCAAGATGGAACTAAAATAAAACCAGCTTATACGTAAATATTATCTTAGACATGGTTAATCACTTAAGTATATCCCACTTAATATTAAAAGGCATGTAATAAAAGATAATAAAAATGTCAATTTACTTATAATGATAAAATCCCTCAAAAGAAATATTAAGTCGGTATAGCCTTCCATAATCTTGGTCAGAATCGAACCATAGTTCAAAGTGCTTGACCAACCCTAGTTGGGGTGATTTCAATTATTAGGGAATTATAATTCAAGGTTTTGGTTTGACTTAACTTGGTTCACATCAAGGGTTGACTACCACAGCAGAACTTGGTGGGACTAAGAGGAAAAGTTTGAGGAAATCCAAAATAAAATGGTTTCAGGATTGGGGAGTCCACTCAGCGGATCAAGGAGTTGTGAGTTAATGCAGTTTGAATTTGGAATACCTACCTAAATCCCTTCAAGTTGATCGACCAAACCTATTTGGGGTAATTCGAAGGTCAATATGGATCCTTTACACTAGAATATTCAAGCAATAGAATATTCCGAAGTCAATGGTGAGGGCTGTTGGATTTCGATAAAATAGTGAGAGACTAATATGTATTAATTTATTTATTTAACTCAGTTTTGTAATAAAGTACTAAACCTTTGCTCATCTTAATTTGTAGAAATGACAAGAAAATCACTTCCAACATATCATTATGAACCATACTCGAGAAGGAAAACCTTCTCACCGACACTAATTTACAAGAGTGGAAGAGGCGTTTACGCGTCATCCATCCCCACAAGAGAAAATTGTATGTGCTAGAAGAGCCTGATCCAGTTGTGCCTAGATCGGAACTTCTGCCCTTAATTCACCAGGTAGATAAGGACATGGGTCATGAAAAACCCGCAATGCTTATGGTGAATAAGAAAAGGAAGGACAAGGAAAAGGGGTAAAGGACTTATAAACGGTCTGAAGCCCCCGAGCACCATCCCTCCAAGAAGGGGAAGATCCAGAGGCATGGAAAGGAACGGGAGGCAGTATGTTTTTCATGTGGAAAGCAAGGCCACTGAAAGAGGAACTGCACCCATAAGCGTGGGGATGCTAAAGGAGCATTCGTTATCAAGTGTAATCTTTCTATTTCTAGACATTGGGTATTAGATATAGCTTGTGGGGCTCACATCTGTATTCAAATGCAGGAACCAAGTAGATTTAAAAAGATTGCCAGAGGAGAGGTGGATCTATGAGCTACCAATGGCAAAAATCTGGCTGCATTGGCTATTGGCGATTACCACCTCTCATTGCCAACTGGGATGATTTTGGTTTTGCATAACTGTTATTATGTGCCTAGTGTTACCAAGAACATAATTTCTGTATCTTGTTTGGATTTGGATGGATTTATTTTAAAGTTTGGAAATAAGGTTTGTCTCTTTTATAAGAACAACATATGTTATGGTATGGAACATTTAAATAATGGTTTTATGTATTAAATTATGAAAACCAAGTGTTGGAAATTAATAACGAAACAAACTCACATGACTCATACATCACCCAGTTGTGGCATCACTGTCTCAAAATGTAAACGAGAAGTGCTTGACAAAGCTTTGCCAAGATGTCTATTTAGACTCTACTGAGCTAAAACCACTTGATAGATGTCACGCTTGTTTACAAGGTAAAATTACCAAGCCCCCTTTCAGTGGACATGGTGAAAGGGCCACAGAGATTCTAGGATTGGTGCACATGGATGTATGTGGACCATTTTCAGTAGAAGATAGAGGTGGATATTCTTACTTCATTACTTTTACTAATGATTTAAGTATATATGGCAATGTATTCTTAATGAGGTATAAGTCAGAGTCCTTAGAGATATTCAAGGAATTCAAGATTGAAGTAGGGAATCAGCTTGGTAAGAAGATAAAGAAACATCAATCAGATCGAGGTGGAGAATATCTGAACCAAGAGTTCATCGATCTTATATGGGAGTTTGGGATTCTATCTCAGCTCACTCCTCCTTATACACCACAGTGGAATGGTGTTAGTGAAAGGAGGAACTACACCATGTTGGACATGTTGAGGTCGATGATGAGTCATGCGGATCTTCCATTATCCTTTTGGGGATATGCATTACAAACTACAACATACACATTAAACCGAGTACCAACTAAGGTGGAAAATGGAATTCCATCTGAGTTATGGAATGGAATGAAACCCATTTCATCAGAAACACGTGTATGGGAATGCAAGGCATTTTTTAAGGACTTCTCAGGTAACAAACTAGCACCCCGGGGCACGAAGTGTATCTTTATAGGATATCCCAAGGAAATGAAAGGATATTACCTATATAAACCTTCAGAAAAGAAAGTGATTGTCACCAGACACGCCATCTTTCTCGAGAGGGAGCACATCCTCAAAAAGGATAGTGGGAGCAATATTGAATTCAATGAAGTTGATGCTCAAGATATATAGAATTTGGGTACAAGAACAAGTTCCACAGGTCCCCGTGGAAGAGGTTCTAGAAACACAAGTACTATGTAGAAGCTCAAGAGAGGTAAGGGAACTAGAGAGATTTGGTTTCCTAGTCACCGAGGATGGTGAATCATTATTGTTGGACAATTATAAACATCTATCCTATAAAGAAATCAGTAGAAAGCTCAAAATCTTCAAGATGGCTAAAAGCTATGAATTCTGAGATGGATTCCATGTATCATAACTAAGTCTGGGTTCTAGTCGATGAGCCAGTTGATGTAAAGCCTGTTGGATGAAAATGGGTATTCAAGAGAAAAATGGACATTGAAGGTCAAGTTAGCACCTATAAATCAAGGCTAGTGGCTAAAGGATTCAGACAGTTTCAAGGAATTGACTATGATGAAACCTTCTCACTAGTTACCATGTTTAAATCCATAAGAATCATACTTTCCATAGCAGCTTACCATGACTATGAGATTTGGAAAATGTATGTCAAAACAGCATTCTTTAATAGGAACCTTGAGGATGATGTCTATATGACACAACCAGAAGGGTTTGTGACACCAAGTGAATCCAAACGAGTTTTCAAGTTGCAGAAAGCCATTTATGGATTAAATAAAGCATCCAGGTCAGGGAACATTCAATTTGATGAAACCATAAATGAAATTAGGTTCATTAAGAACGAATGTGATCCATGTGTTTATGAGTGCTTTAATGGGAATGTGATCGTTATCCTAGTATTATATGTTGATGAAATATTGCTTATTGGTAATGACATACCAGTCTTACAGTCAGTTAAGTACTGGTTGAACAAGTGTTTCTCCATGAAGGACTTGAGTTAAGTAGCATACATTCTAGGGATCAAGATCATTCATGATAAATCCAAGAGGCTGCTTGGACTAAGTCAGAGTACATACATTGACCAGATACTAAAGATATTTAGTATGGAACAATCCAATAGGGTATTGGTTCTAGTGTCACATGGCTTACATCTTTCTAAGAGAATGTGTCCCCAGACACAACAGGAGAAAGATAGAATGAGTACGATCCCATATGCTTCGGCTATAGGATCCATCATGTATGCCATGTTATGTTCCAGGCTTGATGTCGCCTATGCACCGAGCATGGTGGGCAGATATCAAGCAGATCCAGGAGAACAATATTAGACTACTGTTAAGACTATCCTTAAGTATCTGAGAAGAACTAAGGATATGTTCCTGGTGTATAGAGGAGATGAGGAGCTTCTCATCAAAGGGTATGCTGATGTTGGTTTTCAGACAGATCACAATGATCTGAAGTTGCAGTCTGGATATTTTTTTCTATCTCAATGTAGGAGCTGTGAGCTGGAAGAGTTCAAAGTAGCCAGTTGTCGCCGATTCTACAGCGGAGTCTGAATATATAGCATCTTATGATGTAGCCAAGGATGCTTTCTGGATTCAGAACTTTGTCCAGGAGCATGATGTGGTGCCTAGAAGTAAAGACCCCGTCACATTGTATTGTGATAATACTGTAGCGGTGGCTCTTGCAAAAAAACCAAGGTCACATCAACGGACAAAGCACATACTCCAGATGTATCATCTCTTGAGGGATTTATATCAGAGGGGTGAAGTTGCAGTGAGTATAGTGTCCATGGAAGAGAACGTGGTAGACCCCATGACTAAAGGCCTATCTCAGCAGAAGCATGAATATCATGTGAGAGCTAGCGGGTTAATGGTTGTTAGTTGTTGGCTCTATTCCAAGTGGGAGTCTGTTGGAGTTGGTGGCCTAGAACCAACTACTTTGTACTTTATTCATTAATAAATACCTTATCACATCTTGATTGTTCTTCTATGTTAGAATGCATGTGATAATTTCCTAAGGACAGCTGTTGCATTAAATGGTCATAGCGGATCCCTACTATGATGAGAACCCGGAAGTTCCATAACACTGTTCTTGAATATATGTTCTATGGACGGATGATGTTATTTGAGGGACACAAACAACACAGGCCATTAGGGTTGAGGACTCATAAAACTTTTAGGCACCTTCACATGGTGTGCACCCTTGGTAATATCTAGGAGGATATTATGAGAACAAGACCCGCCTGTAGGAAATCCACATTTCATTGTGTCATTGGATGTTCCTATCTGTGGATGTCTGTATTGGTCCTTAGACTTTAAGATTAATATTATTGGGTATTAAAACTTGCACACTTAGATGTATTAACAAAAATGGTGATGACACACTGGTCGCATCGAGGTAGGATACGTTGGGTGCATCACGAGTAATACTGCATTAATAGATAATGCGAGAAAGGATTTGTCCCTTCTGTTCCATAAAGGAAGTAGATATCTCAGGCCCTTTGATGGAATTGATATAGCCTAAGTAAATCCATATCCATGGTAAGGAATGGGCTAGTTCAATTCCGGAAAGCCAAAGAAAGAATAATCGAGCACATGGGTTGATGGCCCTAGTATGCCACCCACTTGATTAGAGATATCGAGACAAAGGGATTATATTATATTGTAAACATTCGTAGGAGGTGACACATCATTGTGGAGTTAACTTCTTTATCTATGGGTGCCTTGGCATGTTGCTAGATGCTAACCTTGGACTTTAGGCAGTCTCCGCCTAATGTCACTGAGAAAGGGGCCTAGAGGGTCACACACTAAGTTTGTCTATGTATCTCAGTTAAATATTAATTTAACAAGTTAAATAAACATTATTCCCAACTATGGTTTAATAATTATTTAAGGATGCCTGATCGCATTTATTTCGACACTAGTTATTCAAGAGAATATATTGTGGATGAAATAATAAATATTTATTAGAAAGTAATGTAGTTACATCTATTTAAGAAATAAATATCCTTTACTCAAGGACTAATAAATGTGGTGGTGGAAATAAAGAAAAATGGAAAATAAAAGTACAATCCGTGTATATTAAATATACACACCATTTAGTTTTATGGAAAATAAGTACACACCGTGTATTAATGATTACACACCGTGTAGTTTTTCCAGTCTGTATTTTGAGGATATAATATTGTTTTATTAAATGATATTTATTTTAATCAGCATGGGCATGTCAAGGAATTAATAATTCGACATGGGGGTTTTCAATAA
Organism: Viscum album; assembly: GCA_963277665.1. Classification (NCBI taxonomy): domain Eukaryota; kingdom Viridiplantae; phylum Streptophyta; class Magnoliopsida; order Santalales; family Viscaceae; genus Viscum; species Viscum album. The sequence continues at coordinate 1,945,346,399 of OY728133.1, read as the reverse complement.
GAGTTAATGAAATAAATAAAATGCATAACGTGTTTATATATTGTCATAACTCTATAACCTCAAACACTATTATAAATATCCTCACAACCCCAACACTTTTCCACATAGAATCTTTGTGCACAACAATTCTGGATAATTCTTTCAAGGCTGAAAGAAATACATCCTCTAAGAATGATCTCAAGACCAAGAGAGATCCACCACCACTAGATCAAGGCGATCTAAGGCGAACATCTCAAGCAAAGGTTCTTCCACGCTATCACCCGTAGATCCCTTCAGAGACATCCAGAGATATGTGGAGCACGTGTGGATCACCACTAAAGGAATCCTACACTTGGATTCTATGACACAATAACGGATCACACCGGATCGTGACCAGAGACATCAACAAAGAAAGAATTCCACCAAGGAAATTCTTGTGAATTAATTAAATTAATTATAACCAACATATGATGATCCTATCTCTATGGTTCTGGGACTCTCTCTTTTGTTTTTCGTTCTTTGTTCTATTTCGAAGATCCGGTGTTTAATATCGTGATGGATCTCGGTTTGAACGTTGTTTGACGCTAAAATCAAAGTTGGGCAAACCCACCAACGTGCTTCTATTGCGCCCAAAACCTAAAATATCTCCACTCTAGAACCCAAATTATTATGAACAGTGAGTGCATGGATTCTTGGAGATTTTGTTGAAGATCCAAAGGGTTCAGTTTGGATCTTTTGAGAAATGATCATTGGTGATGAGCTGTTTTTGAGTGCACACTAATTTGGAATGAGGTGCACATTTTTTTTTGTTTTATGATCTATTTAATTTTTGTGAGATCTTCATACTATACTAGGGTTTATAATTTCATAGATGACATGTATTGTCATCCCGATGATGACATTCTTTAAAATCCCTGGCCCACCGGATTCTGTTGCGACCCTGGTACCTTTGGCTTGCACATCGTGAACTCGTCAGACCTCACCCCATGAAAAAAATACACATCTTGTACTAGGTACATGTCTTGTATTTCTTATTTTGATACTTGAGCTTTAAAATTGTGAATCCATCTGGAGGAACCCCATAAAACCATTACATGTCGTGTAAGTAATACTCGGTGTGTAAAAATGGTAGTAGATGTTTTTAGCATCCCATCTACCCGTAATTCATTAAATGTTTTCCTGTACCCTTGGGACTTCCACCAAACAATAACTCACATCTGAAAACTCAATGTCGAGGCGTTAAAACAATCAAAACCTCATTCTGATTTCCGGTTCAAAAGAGGGACCATCCACCAATGGAGAAAAATTCAAATTCTCTCAAAAAATAAACCCATTCCAAAATATGGGACATTAAAAAGGATTTTGAGGAGAGGAATGAGCATAGGTTGGTAGAGATAGATAGATAAAAGTGGTGTAATTAAGTGAAGAAGGATGTGCCCTTTTATAATTGAAGTGATGGAAAATTTTGGAATTTCTCAAAGGATTAAATTATAATAATTTCATTCTCAATATAAATTCGTCCAAATGGACAAAGATTCAAACCTAGGGTAGGATATGGTTGAAATATCATCAACCAATAAAATTTGGAGTGGTTTGTATAGTGTTTTAAACCTTATCATTCGTTTTAACCCCTTAGTTGACCTATTTTAACATTGATTATTGTAACATATTTTTGAATCTTAGATGATTATAATTTTACATATAAGGTAACTATTGACTCATAAATGGACATGGGATAAATTTTTTGACCATATCTTACCCCATTTGTACCTTTTCAATATTTTAATGATTTTAAATAATTTAAAAAAATATTATTTTGATAAATCATTATTAATACCAATTTTTATACTATTTATTTAATTCGACTTAAATACATAAAAAAATATGGTTTTTGAATATAATTCATTGACACATCACTAGTATGTCATATTCATCTACAAAGTTCACAGAACACTATAAATCACTCAAATTATATCACTTTTAATATAATTTTTTTATTTTTCTATTAATTGAATAAATATTGTATTAGCATTGTAGAAACATGTAAAATAATTCTATAATTAATAAAAAGTAAAAATAGATTATCATCATGAAGATAATTTTATTATTGACAAAATTGAAATTTAGATTCTTTTCTCATTCCTAAAACAATTATTAAATGAATGATAAAACATTTTATTGAATATATATATATATATATATATTTCATTAATGTATTTCACTTATAGTGAAAATTTTAATTTAATAGGATACAAATACATTGCATGAATAAAAATAGTTTTTCATAAAAACATATCCTTTATTTTCAAAAATGATTTTTATTTTCATTGATTATAAATTTATAAAAAATAAATTTATTTTAAACATGTGAAAACCATATATATTTCATAATTTAGTTAGTTCTATCCATACCTTCCAATCTAATGGTTATGTGATAACTATTAATAATATTTTAAGAGAAAATCATGATTTGTTTAAACTCGGTGTTGTGTGTAACACAAGATATCAAAAAACTAAATTGTATTTAAGATACATATATTATAAAATATCAGTGTGTTATATCCTACCCCCATTAAAATGAATTTACCCCTTGAAATTATGTTTCTTTTATACAAACATTTGATAATACTCCTACCTCGTCATATCCTTAGCTTCCCAAGTAGCTTCCCTAAATTTATGGTTTCACCACCAAACTTTGAACATGTGAGTGGTCTTGTTTCATGGAAAATTATCTCTATGATCTACAATATCTAATCATTGTTCCTCATAATAAAGATCTTTCTCCAGTACTATGACCTATGATTTCAGTACATGTGAAGGATCATGTATGGACTTCCTCAAAAGAGATACATGAAACATATCATGAACTTGAGAGAGAATTGGTGGAAGCACCAATCTATAAACTACCATAATGATATGATAGATAATTTAAAAGGGACCAATATACCAAGGGTTTAGTTTTCCTTTCTTTTGAAATCTCATCACCAACTTCCAGGGAAATATTGTAAGGAATACCCTATCACCAACTTCAAAATCTATATCTTTTCAATGATTGTCAGCATAAATATTTTGTCTACTTAGAGATTATCTTATGTGTTACTAAATGACTCTAATATTCTCTTCCATTTCCACAACTAGGTCGGGACCCAATAGCTTTATTTCTCCAAATTCATTCCAACATGTTGGTGTTCTTCAATTCTTTCCATAGATGGTTTCATAAGGTGAAATCTGAATGCTTGAGTGAAAACTATTATTATAAGAAGATTCCACCAAAGGAAGGTTTCGATTCCAACCACCTTTTAAATACATAGATAAATATCTCAATATGTCTTCTAAAGTTTGAATGGCCCTATCATACTGACTATCTATCTGAAGATGAAAAGTACTACTGAGACTGTAACATCTCGACCCCTCTAGACCGGAGCCGGTGCATTACTTTTTATATTGTCATGGTTATAAGGAATGAAAATACTGAAGGAAATATTAGTTTATTAGTCTTGAAGAAACTAGATACAAAAATTTAACTCAAATTACATTGGAAAAGGTTACAAAATACAATACATAACAAAAACTTAAAACTGCATCCACAAGAACTCAATAAATGATATACGTTTCATCACCTGTTGAAGGTAAATAGTGAAAGGGGTGATCTCAAATTCTCAGTAAGGGTTAAAAATGGAAGAATCATGAATCAATAATAACTTAATTGTAAACAATTTGACATAATCAACATTGCATGGTAAATAAATGAAAAACTCATGGCAATAATAAACTGAGAATGAAACCGCATCCATAGATTTTGTCATAGTGAAAACCTCATGGATAGTAATAACTGATAATGAGATTTCTTATTAATTGGAAATCATGTATCTAGCACATGATACCATAATACGGTAAAAACTATTTAGTTTTGTGGGTAGAAACCCATCTGATTTTTGGAAACAAACTCGAAGGGTTTGTCACCAAGCTGATTTGTCTCATGAGACCTACTGATGAATCGAGGGGCTATAAAGGGCCCCAACTACAACTGCATGTCCATATAATTATTTATACATTAATTTAATAGAAGATAAATATGCCTTTTCAATATCTGTATAGAATAGAGTATACAGATTCACCAATATTTCAATAATTAAAATAATTTTCCAAATAAACACTGTATGTAAAATGGTATACAGTTTAGACAACAAACATATCCATGATATGAGATTATGGATATTTAATGTAAATATAATTTCAAATGAAAATTGATCTCAAATGGGTATTAGGTACACCACATAAGTATTATTAGCTGCACCATACAAAGTTAGTCACAACAAAATAGTTTTTGAGACAAAGTCTCTTACCACAATGTAATCGGTCGAATCATATGACCAGAACTTAATAACACTAAAATGAATAATTGAATAACATGAATATAAATAGAATAATTTTATTATATATAAAATTGCAATACACATACACAACATACAATAAATAAGTGGTGAACAAAGAAAATCTCACAGAAATGGAAGTGAGATGAGAAACCCCTTACCTTTTGCTCGAGTGTGTTCTTCATTTGTTTTAATGACCTGAATAATCAAATTTAGTTTCATTAATTAATAATTACATAAACTTATATACATGTAATTTATTTAGTATAACCTTATTAGGTTCATTAATGGCCCTTTTAATGGGTTTAAGAGGTTTAATTTTATTTTTTTGGAATCATTTTCTACCTTGGTTTTCATGATTCATTTACTTGCTTTCATGAATGGAAGTTCATTTTAAATGTGGTTAAACATCCAGAATTGTTAATATATATTATTTTTGACATTAAAGATATATAAATTATCTTATAATGATTCTGGGTTATATACTTGAGGATGAATCATCAGTTAAAAGTTATTGATAAACGCTTGGATTAAGCTTGGCGGTTTTGTGAACAATGGACTTGTTTGGTATTATTATTCTATATTATGAGTGTGTAGGGATTACAGAGCATTAATGAGATTAAATACATATATTATGATCTGTTTGAACCATAAAAATGGTTTTATGACAATAATTGGACATGGTAATGAAAATTGAGAACCCGTCGTCCTTGAGTGTGATAAATTAACACATCTCAGATGATGTTTTCATTTTTAGTATAAGAGGAGGGGGAAAGAGAGATGATGATGAAATATTAAATTATCATAATATAATTCTAGTTCATGTAAGGTACTTGAATTATCATATAATTTTTAAGAGGGTAGATGAGGAAATAAGTATAAAATAAAGGAACTCAAAATAATAGAAAAATTGAGAAATCTCTTACGAAAATTCTGCAGCCTAACTGCGTCACCTAAAATTTAATAAAATAGTTTTATGAGAGAAAGGGGGTATCTCATCACCCTTAAATAATATGGTCAGTAAGGGGAATATTGAATGAAATATCCCCACATAATCCAATTAAAAATAAAATAGAAAAAATAAAATGAAATCTTTAAGAAAAGAGAAGCGTGGTTGATTCTCTTACCTTGTAGAGTAACTACCAAAACATAAAGTTTGGGACCTTGGGGGTTTTACAACACCTTGAGAGAAATCCTAGGGAGGTAATACCACCATATCTTCTAGGATATTGAGTTTTGAATGAAATAAAATTAAGGGGGTGAGTGGGTATTTATAGTAATTAAGAGAGAGTTTTTTATTAATTAAAAGGGACACCTCATTAGTGGTTTTTGCAAAACCATGAGCTTTACCATGGTATTTTCCCATGGTTTTATCCAATTAAGACACCTCATGTCATAGGTTACTATACACAAGTCTACCAGACTTTTATATTTAATTATTACATCATTATGATCTCATTAAACTACCAAAAACTGAAAACTATATTTTTTCTATTCATGAAAAAATCATGTATTTTAGAAAAAACCCAAAAAAAAACCCTAACCATTTTTTTACATATAGAATTCATAAATTAACTCCATTTTTTGAAAATAAATTTTTATGTATTTTTAATTTAATTTTTAAATAATATCAAGTTAATTCAAAAAATAACAATTTTAAATGTATAATTAGTTCTATATCACATTGAAAAATTAATTAAGATCTCATTATTTTATTACCTTAAGAAAATAAAATATTATCATTATTTACTATTTATAAGGGTCATATTACTATTCATATTACTATTCATACGGGTATGTTACTATTCATCAAAAAATCAAGTTAGTTCTATCAGACTCCAAATGACTTACTGGTCACAACACTAGATGGTCATTTTTCGAAATTCAAAACATAGAAGTGGAAGATTTAGGTCTAATGGATAGCTTATAACTTTCTCCTATAATGTTATGATTCACAAAAGACATAGTGCTTCATGAAATATAGGCTATCTAATGAATAAAAAGTATTTAATAGAAACATACCATAAAATGTTTGGGGTGTTATAGAGACTCAACTCAATGTCTAATCCTCATTGAATATTTTTGTAGAATTTTGAGGTGAACCTCAGATCATGATCAAATACAATAGAATGTGGTAATCCATGAAACCCTACCACTTCCCTAATATAAATCATGGAAATATGATCAATGGAAAAGTCTTCTCTGGTAGAAATAAAGTATACTAACTTCATAAGGTTATTTTCTAAAACCCATAAAGTTTTATGTCATTTATACATTTTTGGGAGTTTGATGATAAAATCCATGGTGATGTTTTTCCATTTCTATTCTGGTATGGATAATGGTTTCAACATCCCCTTATATTTATGTCTCTCGAACTTAACTTTCTGACATATCAAGAACCAATAAATATATTTTGCAATATCTATCTTCATTTTATCCCACTATAAATACTCTTTCAAATCTCTTTACTACTTCATACTTCCAGGACGAATAGAGAATGAATAAATATGAGCTTCATCCAATAGCTCCATCAAATAAAGAATGGACAAGACACATACATGTTTCTTGAACCTTATCAATACATCACAATCAAGGTTGAACTCATGAATAATTCTCACCTTCTTCTGCAGGTCCACATATTCTTTTTATGCCTCTTTAATATTCACATGGATTGATGGTTATACAATAATTTGAGAAAGATATGATTTATCCCCTTTCAGATTTCAAGATCCTTCATTTTTAAGTCTAGAAATATTGTAACTTCTTTAATCCCTGTCATAGATAAGATATCATGATCCTTTCGACTCAGATCATCTACCACCTTATTCAATTTATTAGGGTGGTAATGTATTAAGAAATCATAATCTTTAATCATCTTTGAATATTCAACTCTTTTTTTTGTGAAAATATAATTTAAACTTTTATGATCAGTAAATATGTCACATATTTCTCCATAAAGAAAATTCCTCTATATCTTTAATGAAAAAATTACCACCGGTAACTCCAAATATTGAGTTGGTTAATTTTTATCATGGAACTTTAGTTGGTGTGAGACATAAGATATCACCATATAATTTTTCATGAGGAAGCATCCTAATCCATTCTTCAATGCACCACTATATATTACAATCCTTTCTCTACTGTAGGATATTATAAGAACAGGTTCACTAACTAACCTTCTCTTTAGTTCGTCGAAGTTTTCCTCACATTCATCTATCCAAAGGAACTTGGTTCCCTTTCGAGTTAACTTGGTTAGTGTATTGGACATCTGTGATAAATTATTCACAAAGAATTGATAATAACCTACCAAACTAAGGAAACCACAGATCTCAGTTATCGTGTTTGGTTTAAGAAATTATTCAATAACGTATGTCTTTGATGAATCCATAGATATATCATTTCTTGAGATTATATGACCAAAAAATGGAACGTTTTGAAGCTTAAATTCCCACTTGGAAAATTTTTCATACAAAATTTCCTTCCTTAGGCTTTCCAGTACAATCCTCAAGTGATCATCATGATTTTACTTGGTCTTTCAATATATATGAATATCATCTATGAAGACTACCACAAACTGATCAAGGTAATATCCAAAGACTCTATTCATTAAATCTATGAATATAATGGGAGATTTAGCATGGCCAAATGATATCGCTAAAAATTCATAGTGTCCATACATTGTAAATAATTATATATTGGGTATATCCACCTTCTTAACCATAAATTAGTGATATCTATAATGAAGTCTAATCTTGGAAAAGTATTGAGCTCCGTGCAGTTGATCAAACAAGTCATCAATACAGGGTAGATAATATTTTTTCTTGAAAGTGATCTTGTTATGTTTTTTGATCATCAGTGTAGAGATACATCGATCTATCTTTCTTCTTAACAAAAAGAAGTGGTTCACCCCACAGTGACAGACTTGGCCAAATGAACCCCTATTCAAGATTCTCCTAGAGTTGCTTCTTTAATTCCTACAACTAAATAGGATCCATTCATATAGATTCTTTGAAATAGTTGTAACATAAGGTATGGGTTCTATTTCAAAATCAATCTCATGATTCAGTGGAAGATTATACAACACTTATGGAAATACATCGAAAAACTCCCACAAAATTTTCATATAATTGATATTGAGTTCTCCCTAACCATATGAGATAAAAATTATTATGACCCCCTACTCCCAAATTGTACCCCTCCTAGGCTGAAAATGGGAGAAGGGAGATAATAACTGCCTCATCTCCACCTTCAGTAGGCCCCAGGTGGGTGACTAGCATCGATGGTATAATAAGAATACATATGGGGGGAATTACCTAATGTGGAAACATCGAGAGTCTCAATGAAAAACAATTATTTGGATAAGAGTAAAAGGAAAAAAAGAACAGGAACATAAGTATTTATGTGGTTCGAGAATAATTGCTACGTCCATGGAGAGGTAGAATAAATTCACTATGAAAAAATTGGGAGCATAATTTGCAAGAGTTTCTAACACACACACACAAACCCTAGCCTGAAAATAGGCTAATGTAGAGGAATAAGAACTATTCCAAAAACCATTAGAAAGTCTACATCGCTACAGTGAAAGGTAGCTACCCAAGTCAAAAGTTCTATAATGATTCTGATTGGAAGTCCAAGAATATACAATGAATGGTAGATGGAAGTCTGCATCACTATAGTGCCTATCGATGTCTTTCAGTCATTTATGCTATAGTGGTCATAGATGCTACAGTGCCCATAATTTAGGCCAGGGGCCTTCAGACCCCGGTGTAACACCCTGAGATTTTGAAAATAAATTTAATATTGAATAAATATAATATTGAGTCTCTAAAAAAACTACTTTTTTATAACCTAGCCAGTAAACATAATTTTTTCACCTCTCTTTTTTGAATTTCCAAAAATTGACATACACAGTTGCGTTCTGAGTCTGATAAGTCAAACATCATTTTTGATGAAAAGTAACACACCCTTATGAAAATTAACATATCCTTATGAATAGTAATGAATAGTAATGAATAATAAAATGGATAAAATATAGAAACTTTACCCATGAGTGTATAAATACAATTTAGATATCTTATAAGTTAAAAACAATCACAGTATAAGTATTGGTATTTTTGTATGTCATAAATATTTTATTTATGATTTTATGATTAATTTAATAATTTAAAATGGAAATATATTTTCATAATATGTAATCATAAATTGTTACATTATTGTCTTATGATAATAAGATAATTTTATGGGACCTTGATTAATTTATAAAGGTGTTATAAAATGAGTTATAGTTTTAATGTTTTTTTTAGAATAAATTATGATTTTATTTAAAAATTAAGTTAAAAATATTTAAAATTTTATTTTCAAAAGAAATGGATTTCATTTTTGAATTCTACACATAAAAATGGTTATGGTAAATTTTTGGGATTTTTCTAAAATACATGAATTTTGTGTGAATAGTAAAATACAATAATTTACAATAAATGCTAAATACATGATTTATTGGTTCATAAGTTATGTAAAGATGATGTAAGACCACTAGGTTTGAACTCAAATGCACTTATTACTATTATGGGTCACATTAATCAACACTATCCGTTGTCTTGAGGGAATTAATAAAATAATGAATAGAATATTCAAAATTCACTCCTCTCCTCCACTATAACCCCCCTCACTCCATCTTTTATTCACTCATCTAAGCATTGAAGTCCCTATAATTTCTACCCAAATACCCTTACCTAGTAACTCCCCACATAAAATATCTGTTGGTATTTCCAAAAGACCAAAACCCCTTCCCTTAAGGAGGTTCTCAAGGGGGTTATTTCAAGAGGTAAAACACCTTTATTTTTCATTTAGTTTCATTTCAATTTATCTTATTTTGTTAACCTCTACACACCTCCTCTATCCAAATTACCATGATAAATCTAGTTTAATATATATACTAGAATTATATCATGTTAATGGAAGAACAATCATCAATATTATTACTCTCTCTCTTTTATTTTATAAATGAAATCATCGTCCGTGAGGTGCCAATTTACATCCTTCGTGGACAACGAAGTTTTTTATTCAATTTACCATTTAATAATAGATATTAAACCATTATTATGGTTTCAATTGGCTATAATATATTTATTATAACCTATCTAATATTCAAGAACCAGTATATTCACATAATATTAAATCATATGACCAATCTAGTTCCTAATAATCAAAATACCGCTAAAACAATCTAAGTGATTGTCATTAATATTTCATCTAATGTTTCTTCGTCATTACATGTAACCAAATGATATAAAAGACCATTAATAACTGTGGGTGTTCATAAATAATATTTAAATTCAATTTTGAATATTTACATCCATTCCACATGAACTCCATTACTTAAAAACAAATGAACCGATTATGAGAATCAAGAAAACGAACACTCCGGAACGACAAAATTCAATATTATAATTTATCAATATGGAAATAAATGAACTAACAAAATTATGATAAAATGATTACATGTATAATAGGTTATTAATTAATTTATCAATGAGTCTAATTTCATATTCCAGAACCTTAAGTTCAAGAGCGGAACACATTCAGACTTAAGGTAAGAATTTTCAACCCGAACCTCTATTTTCATTCGGGTTACTTTTATTGTCTAATTACATAAATGAAATTATTATGTATTGTAATTTAATCCACATAAATTCTCTATGAGTGTTCTATATATGTTTACCAACTAGAATCCTTCGTAACTGTATTGGGAGTTACATGTTTTAAAAGGAACATTCAAAATTATTTTTGAAATACAAGCCCGATTCAAGGGAATTTCTCAAATTCTTACCTATTTTCAAGGGAACTATATAATATATATTTAGAGACCATTACCTTTTTAAAATTACACATTTTATTATGAAAATAATATCTTACTTCAGGTCTGGTTTTATACAAAGACTTTTCCAAAATAACTATTCTTTTCAAAATAAAAGAGTATTTATCTCAAGAATTACTCGATGATTTTATAAAAGTATCTTCATATATTTCAACACTCTTGTTGATTATTATGTATTATTGGGATTAATATTTTATGATATCATGTACCACTTTTAATTTAATGGTTTGTGATTATTTTGAATGTGGATGTGCTATCATAAAACCATTCACCAATTTACTCTGAATAGTTAGCATTTAAGCTTAATATTCGGGGATAGTTATTTACATTTCATATGTTAGTTTCAATATAAATGTATATGTTGTTTATGTTTATACCCACTCATATGAGGAATTCATTGGACTTATTATGTGATGTTTGGGGCCTTCTATAGGCCCTCGATTCATCGGTAGGTCTCATGAGACAAATAGATATGGACTTGGTCGAGGCCTTTCCCATTTTGAGATATGGTTTTGGCCGAGGCCTTAGTCATTTCTAGATGTATTGGCTGTGGCCCTAAAAGTATGTTTTAGATTGTTTGGAATATGAACATCCCTCATTATAAATCTATAAATTAATATTTCATTTGGTTATTAAACTAGTAGAATACCCATGGTTATGATTTATTATGACAATGTTTACTCAACTCATTTTCCTACCATATTATATTCAAGATTATTTTTAAAGTCACGTATTTTAAATTATTCACCATTCTTAATGGTTAAGTTTATAATATTTTCTGCTATATTTTTTACCCTTAATGATCATCTGAGCTCACCCCTTCTTAAGTTTCATTTTTCCCAGGATAATAAGAGGTATATTATGACTGACTTACAGTGTTAATCTTGCAGTGGTGGATGTTCCCAACATTACTTATATGTTGTTTTTCATTTCATGTTGTAATTTTGAACTTATGTATGTATCTAAATTTTAAATCTACTAATATATTTATTCATTTGGGATAAAAATTTCTTGTAAACATACCAATGTAATGTAGTAAGGCATCGACTCTGGGCAACTGGGGTCTGGTCTTTACAGTTGGTATCAGAGGAAGTTTAGTAGAAAACATAGAAACTAGATTTAGAAAAAATGGATTACGGAAAATCCCTAAGACAGTCTTTGAGGATAAAAATGAAATAACATACTGGTATTTTGGTAAGAAATATATTTTGTGGATCTTTCTAGAAAACACATCTCTGTTTGGATACTACAAGTGGATGTGGTTCTGGCATAGAGGTACCTAGTAGTGAAAACTCTGACAAGGTGTTTTGGGATTGACCCGGGGTATCCTGGTACATGACAACGAGCCTTATTACGCACCTAGTTTGACACTCATAGGGGATATTCTTAGGATACTTCACATTTTATTTACAATACATTGTGAAGGATTTAAATGTAAATTTTTCCTTAAAGAAACCATGTTTATGAATATGGGATTATCCACGCATAAAATTTCAATTTATGCTAAGTATTTTGCTAAGTTGATATTATAAATTATGATTCATAACCTAATATAGTGTATTCCATTATTTAGAAATGGTTCCTAGTAGAAGAAGTGGAAACTGCATTAACACGCATATCCCATGTAGCGATTTCCCTTTGATGCAAGATAATGATGTTAGATCTGGAGCTACAACTGGGGCTAAGAAAATTATAACTATATTGGGACAACTGACTCAGGTTATGAACAATAACCTTACCTATAAAGAGTGTAACGACTCGGTTTTTTGGACCTGTCTGACTTTGGAATATTTCTAGGAATAATCCAGAGCTAGGAACGAAGACAGCGTGCAATTCCGAGGCCCGGTGTGCCTGGAATTGATTTTATAAAAATATTAAATATTTTTATACTATGCACGTGGTGGGGGTATGATATCTCCTAAACGGTAGCTCAGAATGGTATTCCAAGGGCACGGTTGCGTCCGGAACGTGCCGTTTACCCTAGGTGAGGTGTAAACTTTGTGGGCGCAGGCCTGTGGTGAGAAACGCCACCAGGGACGTTTTCGTAATTAAATGGATAAGTTAGTGTGCGAGCGCCGGCTCAAATAACTTCTGAGCAGAGTCTCGGATGGAAAATATGAGTCCTCCATTGCGTTCAGAACGGTGCGTTTACCCTAGGGGTGACCTTACTTTTGTTCGCATCGGGCGTCGGGTCCGAGGCGGGTTTGGCGCTGGCGGGCGGCTGATATAAATATCAGCCCCCCCCCCCCTTATCGTTCCTCTCGAAGTTCTTCGCCATTCTTCGCCGCCGCTCCGCTGAATCGAGTAAACGAAGCTCCCACGAGCTTGGAATTCGATAACGGACGTTCCAGGAGCGTGTAACGGAAGCTCTGGAGCGCGGATCTAAGGCAGAACGTCGGCGTTTCGCCCGCGAGGTAGGTGGATTTGAGTTTTAACCCCCGATCCCATTTTTGCTGCATTTTACAGAGAATTGAAGTTGTACCAGTGTAGATCGGGTCCCAAGGGTCATGTAGACGCCTCTGGATCGCAAAACGGACCACCGGGGTGCCCCCGGTGGTCCGCGGAAGATCCGCCAGCATGGCGGCACCCCGGAAGAGCGCGGCGGCCTGCGGCGGAGCCGTGGCGGCGCACCTGCGGCGCGCGGCGGAGGGCCAGCGGCCAAGGCGGGCCGGCGGCGGCGGCCGGTCCAGGCCGGTCCGGCCTCTTTTATCATACGGGGGTCTTTCAACCCCAGTATCTTGCAATCCGGGAGCCGGATTTGCGTGCAGTTTACGGCGACGCGACCCTGACAATGAGGCGAACCCTCCGGTGTGGGTTCGAGGGTTTAAAGGTTCGGGGTCGTGGCTCGGGAACTAGAAACGTCGTATAAAATAATATTATTTTATTATTTTACGACTTCGGGCCGTTGTAACTTCTTCCCGGAGCGTCCGATTGACGTGTAGTCAGTGGCGTTGAGACCCTGATGGTACGACAGACATTTTGAGATGGTTTCCGGGTGTTGGGACTGAGAACGGGGTGCGGGCCCCACGAGGCTGGGTTTTGGCGTTTGCGGAGAAACGCAGCTTTTGCACCAGGAGTCTGATTTTGGCTGATGATTAGTCGATCCTGTGTGTTTTTCTGAGAGGATTGCAATGGTGTGATCTGTTTGATGTGTTTCGGAATTGAGGCGTGGGCCCCACCCAAGCTGGCTTCGGTGAATAGTACAATTTTCACCAGGTGTCCGTTTCGGACGAGCGAGTAGTCGATTCCGCTTATTTTTCCGAAGGGATTGCCGTGGTATGGTCCGCTCGATGGGTTTCGGGATCGTTGTGTGGGCCCCGCGCGAGCTAGCTATGGTGAATAGTTCCTTTTTCAGCGGTGCTCCGTTTCGGGTGAGTAAGTATCCTATCCTGTGTGTTTTTCCGCATAGATCGCAATGGTGGCCTCGGTATTGGCCTAGGAGGTGCACAGTGTGGCATTGTGGTGGGTCGCTCAGGTTAGCGACGTTTGGACCAGTAGTGGTTGAGGGTTCTCCCTTGGTTCGTTCCTACGAGGGTTCACGCGGCATCACAACCTTCGTATAGGTTTGTGATCTTCTCGATGGGATGTTTAAACTGTTAGAGTTGTGGCATCCCTTCGGTGGGCCCGGAGCGGGATCCTCTAGCATCTTTACCCAAGATCGGGTTCTTGGTATCACTGTGACCGCTTATTCACGGGCGGAAATCCCCTGTCTAGCAGGTTAACCCCGTAGGGTTTGTGGCATCATCGGGAATATGATCCCCTACGCGGTGGGTCATGCTCAGTATGGTTGTGGCATCGTCGGGTATACGATCCCCTACTCAACATGAGGTTTATAGTAGGGTTTCGGTATCATTGGTTATAAGATCCCCTACTCAGCACTTGGTGTCGGTAGGGTTGTGGTATCGTTGGTTATGTGATCCCCTACACAACACGTGGTTTCGGTAGGGTTGCGGCATCGTCGGTTCGATCCCCTACATCATGAGTTATACCAGATAGCGTTCAAGTATCGTCGTGAACACCTTTATATGGGTGATGATCCTCTATCTGAGTGATGTGCTTCTGTCGAGCGCCAGATCGGGTTGTGGTATCCCCCAGTGGATCCTGGGTGTGATCCCCTATCTGTGAGAGCTACGTATGCCAGATCGGGTCGTGGTATCCCCCAGCGGACCCTGGGAGTGATCCCATATCTGTGAGCTCTGTATACCAGAGTGGGTCTTGGTATCTCCTAGCGGACCCTAGCGGCGATCCCCTATCTGAGGAGTTTGGTGGTTATGTTGTTTCAGCGATGTTTCCTCAGTGATGTTGTTCGACAAGCATGGTCTCTCGGGTGAGCGTCTGAGATGTTTGTTTGGGACCCGATGGAGTTTATCTCTCGGATTAGTGTCATCTAGGATGATAGTGATCATGGAGTGTGCTCTCCCGGTTTTGGACAGTTGCTGGTGATGAGGTCGGTTTTGGCTTGGTTCGTGATCTGGGTATATCTAGATTGTTCAAGGTGTATGTATGGGCATACACCTGAGCTGAGCTGACTAGTTGTGTTTAGCCGAGGATGGTCACGATATGGAGTTTCTCTCTCATCAGGGTTCCCTCTGGATGGGATGAGTGGATTGATTCCTTTCAGTTTCTCTCTTTTGTTGTGGGTTTTGGGGTGCCTACTGAGTATGTTTATACTCACCCTTGCACGGGCTTTGCCCGCACATGTTTGTGTCTTGTGCAGACCACAAGCCTTTCGACGGAGTCCCTGGAGGACCCAGAGCAGGCGGAGCTTAGTGAGCGTGTTGACCGGGGTGTTTACCGGAGCTGTGCCGAGGGAGCTTTCTGTCGGGTGTTTGTGGCAGCATTCCCCTTCTTCAGAGCAGGTTGGACGCACTTTGTAGTTTTCGTTTGGTGGGCCCTGTTTTTCCCTAATGTACTTCTGCTGTACTCTGGTTATGGGATAATGTATGCATGTATTTAATTTTCAGTTTTCTATATCTCTGCACTGTTTCATGGAGGTCTTTGTGGGTGCATGTGTACAGGTGCCTTAGGCTAATGCCTCCCATCTGTGTGATAGCCTACCTGGCGCTAGTCGCCAGCCCCTGGCCTTTTGGAAGGCGGGCATGGAGAGTCGTGGCTTGAGCCCCGTTGGGTCGGGTCGTGACAGAGTGGTATCAGAGGAGGTTCCACCTTTGGGATCTCAGAGTGTAGATGGTCTAGCTGTGAGTTTGGTTTGGGTTGCATAGCGGCAGTGTTAGGATGTTTCGAGTTCGGCTTCCAGGCCAGGGAATCCAGTGTTGGTGCGGCGGCCGACATATCCATACACCGGGACTCTAATAACCTGCCTTTCGACTCGGGACATTCATACACTGGTCGCAGGGACATAATGGTACATGCATCATATAGGAATGGGTTTTGGGTTTTCCTTGTCCTTCTTGAGTCAGCTCTCCAGATATACTCTTTGACTGTGGTGCATCTTGAATGTATTTTAGGATGCCTCCACGACGACAGCCAGCGAGGGTTCCACAGTAGGATTGTGCTGATGACCCGCCCCGTGTAGAGGCTGTGGATCAGGGCGCAGGTTCTGAGGTTTCACCTCTAGGTGGTCTGCCAGTTGAGCCACCACCTGTCGAGCAGCTAGTTGTGCCGGCAGTGCAGGATGAGGTTGCGCTCAGGCTAAGTGTAACACCCCGAGATTTTATGAAAAATATTCTTTTTAATTTCATTAATGTCTTGTGTTGTACTCTACACCAAAAGGAGCTTACACAACACACATCCTTGACTTTCCTTTCATTACACACAATCGCGATCTTCCTCAATAGCGTGTGTAGTACGCAATACCGAGTTTCATTAAACAAAGATATGCTATTAAAATATTATTAAAACTAGCTCTTATGAATAGTAATAACCACTTTTTGAAATTTTTTAAATTTTATTTTTCAAAATAGACTTAATTTTTGGATTCGGAATATCGAAATTAGCTTAGGGTGAAATTTTGGTACTTTTCGGATAAATTTCATTTTCTGATGAATAGTGAAAATTACTAAATTTTAATTAAAAAAAACCTTTTTAATAGAAATAATTAATAGTGACAAATTATTAATTTGAGTGGTTTTAAAGTATATTTAGAATATATTTTTACAATTTAATACAATGTTGGTCATTGGATGTAATTTCAAATTTAAACCAGGCATAAACAAGTGTCAATCTTTTGATAGTTATTATCTCTTAAGAACATGCTATTTGTTTTGACGACGGGAATTAATTTTTTAATTAATTAATGCAATTGATATGTTTTGAATTTGGTAAAATAGAAATCATTTTTGAGTTCATAATATCAAATATATCTTAGGCCAAATTTTTGGTATATTTCTGCAAACTTTCATTTTTTTGATGAATAGTGAAACCACTAAGTGGTAGTTAAAAAAATGAATTTTTCATAAAACTTAATTTTACCGCTTCTGTGAGTGGAATTTCAAAAATCCGAGAGACACGGTTGTTTTCAATAATTAAAATGTGGTTGAATGAGATGAAAATAATTTTTGGTGAATAGTAACTTTTTACTTTTTTTTACCACGGTTAAAAGTAAATAGGGAAATTAAGGGTAAAAATGATATTATTATTACCCTAACACATGTCCTAATTCTATTGGATAAGTGTAATTCGACCAAAAACACCTTAGGAATAAAATATGACCATTTAGGCCCACTTGGATTAGATTAGGACATTTATTATTAATTTATTTAAAGAAGGGTTAAAATAGTTAAAATCAAAGTTTAATAACCAAATCATTTTTAATATAGGGTTATACATAAGATAAATTCGACCATAAATATTCATTAGAAATATAAAAATATATCCTACATAATGGTATTTTATTTGTAATTTTTAGACATTAAATAATTTAATTTATTTATGACACAAAGATGATGCAGTAATTATCTTATTAATGAAATATTGACTTAATTGATGTTATAAATACCAAAATAAATGTAATTTGATACTTTTCATGAATTCCACTAATTTTCTAGGTTAATATGACATGTTAGTATTTATTTAATTAACCGTTTTCAAACTAATCATTCTGTTATGATTTTCACAAAAATCAATTACTAAATAGTGTCAAAATTGACATAAAATAGTGTTTAAAACAAATATTATATTATTAATTGTTAATTTATTCCTAAAAATCTAAGGTTCGTCCAAATGACTTAGATAAGGTTATATATATTAATAATAAACAACTTTGTGTTCTTTTGGCTTCTTATAGTAAGTTTATTAACCTAATAGTATAAGAACACAAGAAGACACGGTAAAAGTAAAATTATTTAACTTAATGTTAAATATAAATGATAAGGTTAAAATAAGAACCTAAACCTGTCTAAATTATATTTGATGAGTGGTTTCGACCCATACCCACCTTATCTTCTAAATAGATCAATTTGGAGCTATTTAAAACCGAATTTGGATTTATAATAAAATAATATTTTTAGTTCTTCCAAAGGCGCCCCTCTCCTCCCTTATAAAAGGGCACCTCCTCCCTCTCTTCCTCACACCACTTTGAGCCTTAAATCTCGGCCAACCCATGCCAAATTCTCTTCTCCACTTCCCTAGAAACATCCTATAGGTACTGGTCTTCTTCAAATACATATTTTAGTGCCCTAAGAGGAGGACTCAAAGAGGTGCTTCAAAGAAGAGGTAATGTCCGTTACCAATTCTTTCAACTTTATTTCTTATTCCACTTGTTATTCTTAGGTTGTTTCATTATGAAGTAATAACATCAGTATCACTCATATACTAATATGTTATTATAAGTATGAAACAACCCTATTTCACCATCTATCCATCCTACGGAAAACGAAATCACCACGCGTGCGTACGTACGGAATACCGTCTCCACGCCGTGGTGTAATCTATTTTCCATCAACACCTTACTTGGATGGGTATAATGGTGTAAATAATAACTATATATGATTATTGTAAAGTGATATTGATTCTGAAATAGCATACATACACTCAAATACAATTCCATGATCATGAGAATGATATCATCGCTCGTGCGTACGTACGGACTACCGTCTCCACGGCGTGATGAGATTCATTCTCCACGTTAACCATTCATGATTATAAAGTATATATAATAAGTAATCATGAAATATATGACATAATAATGATACTGGATTTATGTGTATATATATGTATGTCATCTACTTAATTTCATTCAACTCAATAAGGAAACGAAAACAACGTTCATGCATACGTACGGCCTACCGTCTCCATGAACGGTGTATTTCTTTCCATTTACTGATCTATTATATATATGTATATTCTGAATATATATTATATATAAATCATGTTTTATATTCTGGAATTAAGTAATCATGATCTAAGTAATCATATGAATAATTACAAGTCAAAACACGGACGACAAATGAAACGATTTTACCCAAAACGCTCTTTAACATGGAATTTAAAAAAGAACGGGTAATATAAAGTCATAAGTGAACCATATATGATATCATAACAATGAGTATGATTCTGGAATAATTCAATGACATTATTTAAATCGTTATACAGGAGGTTCAGACACTTACGAAGCAAATCGGACCTAAGGTAAGGGAAATATCACAATCTCATTTTTATCCGAGATTGTTTATACTTTGGTATCTACTAGGGTGTATTTTATCATCCACATCCATGTAATATTTATATACTTCTACAATAGTTTATATCCAATTTTACCCTTCGGTGAGTTTTTAGTAAAAGATATGAAAGGAATCTTTTGTCATTTTTCGTACGAGGTACTTTTTGACTTTTCCGACAAAAGTACAAGAAGAATGTTTTCTTTTAACTTATACGGAATGAATGGATTTTTAAAACATTATTTCCAAGAAGCTTACCTTACAAGTTTTCAATTTTATTTTTAGTCAACTCCTTTTAGTTTAGAATTGTATGACATGTTAAGAAAGGAAAACTGTTTTTGAAGTAGAAAGGGTATTTTCCTCAATAATGGAGTTCAAGTGTTTTATCAAAATTATTTTCCATCTAAGATAATATAGGGTTATGTTTATATCCCTATTATTACATTGATATGATTATGTTGTGATGGAAATATTTTTATGAATTCATTTATCTTATATGAATTGTTTTATGATGTCATGATGTTTAAGATTCTCATTTTTATTACATGGGTTATGAAATGATGTATGATTTATGATTTTGTGGCACACATAAGAATGGTATCATTATGAGATGGGTGGGACCTATATCTCCCTCCAATGCATTGGGTAAATATTTTATATCTCATGAGATAGACATGGCTGGAACGGCAAGTTAAACCGGTTCAGTGAAACAGGACTGAAACGAGGAGTGCACTCGGTTCAGAAATGGACTTTGTCCACTAAGATAGTCTTGGAAATGAGTCTTGACTAATAAGAAATGATCCTCTATGATTGTGTGTGTATTCCACAAAGTTACATGTTTTATGTTATGATTATTGGGATTACATTTCACTACTATGATTTATCCCATGTAATGATATTATGATCTCTTTTGCAGGTTAAGATTTCCAAAATGTTATGTCCTTATGAATATGATGTGATTGATATTTCTTTTGTTTACCCTTACTGAGCATTTGAGCTCACCCTTTTATGTTTTCTTTTCCCCAGGATATAAATAAAGGTTTTAGGTAAAAAAAGAAGATCTTTATGGGAGATGTTGAAGATCTTTCACCATGATTAAAAGATTATATTCCGAGTTTCCAAAGACACTAAACTATTACGGTCCTTGTGTGTGTGTTTTTGTTTTGTACTAAGTATTCTGCAAAAGTAATGTAATGTCCTTGTACGTCAAGCTTTGGGTCTCTACAGTTGGTATTAGAGGAAAGGTTTAGTCAACCTTCATAAACTAGGATGTGAGAACTTTAGTAAGATCCCTAGAGATATTTCTAAGGTATGTCTAGGGATTTCCCTAAGGTTATGTATAGGTTATAGTAATAGAATTATGGTAACCTAAGATGTTAGATATTGAAGGTACTCCCCCTTTATTATGTTGTTTTCCCTAGAATGATTTTTTCCTCTCACACTATTATTTTTGGGTTTTAGACGATGGATGGAACCTGAAGGAACTGTGTAGATCAATGTAATGGACAATGCAATGATTGACCTCCTGAGCAAACTAACGTTATGGGAGATGGAGTGAAAAATATTATTGCTATACTTACACAAGCTATGAATCATTCTGGACTTCCAAATGAGTAGAGAAGGGAACAATATTCTATTGAGTCCTTCATGAGGCAACGTCCACCATCTTTCAGTGGGTCTTCTGATCCACTTGTTGCTAAACAATGGATCATTACCACTGAAAAGATATTTTCAGTTCTTCAATGTTCTAAACATGATAAAGTCATCTTATCAGTATATCATTTGGAAGGTGAAGCTGATCAATGGTGGAATCTTATCAAGAATATGAGGCCAAGAGATGAAATTGAGTCCATGGAATGGGATGAGTTCAAGAACTTATTTTTCAATAAGTACTTCCCTCGTATTCTTCGAACAAATAGGGAGAAGGAGTTTCTTGAACTAAAGAAAAAGGATGATGAATCTGTTGGTATATACGAAGTGAATTTTACAAGGCTTCCAAGGTATGCATCTGGCTTTATCATCCAACCTGAAAGTAAAGTTGATCGATTCTTTAGTGGCTTAAAACCAAATCTTTGAAGGGAATTAGCTATAATAGACTTCAGTAGCTATGAAGAAATTGTGTGTTGTGCTATCAAGGTAGAAATAGAAGTTGGTGTTACTTATCCATCTCATAGTTTTGACAATAAACGAAAGATGGAGTTCAAGGAAAAATCTTAGAATAATGGTGAAAAGAAGATGAATGTTTCCTTATGCTCAAAGTGTGGAAAGAAGCATGGTGAAGATTGTCTTAAAGGGACAAGTAAATGTTTCAAATGTGGAAAAGAAGTTCATCGGGCATATGAATGTTGTAATGATGGGAAGAAGATTTCTAATGATTCAAAAAAAAGGAAGGGATACACAGAATGAACCTACTACACTTCAATGCTTCAAGTGCAAGGAAATGGGGCATTATGCTAATAAATGTCCTAATCCAATGGTTAGTGATGATCGACATGAGCAACCACTTAAGGCAAAGGACAAAGGGAAGTCACATGCGATCACTATTGGTGATGTTGAATATGACAACGATGTTGTGGAATGATTAAGTGTTTATGTAATGGGATTCCAAAATAATGTTGTATATAGTATCGTGGAATATTGGAATATTTATGTATTGGTTTATTGTGGTTTTCAATAATTTTATGGTACCGGTAACCATGGAAAGTGATTGAGATATTTTTGGAAAAAAGGTGATATGCGCATAATGAAGGGATAAGGAAAAAATGAAATGTTTGACAGTATACATGAGCTCATGATTGATATAAGGACTAAGTGATATCATGGTTTGAGTATATAGAATTTTTAGGATTTTTGTATGTGGAAAGAGTTAACTTTTAACAGCATTCATGTTTTCAATAAGGTTCAATGGGTATTAATTTTTTTTAAGAGAATACATGATTAAGGCCTTTGAATCTTTGGAATGTGACCAACAAGACATATCTCATGATATATGGGGATCAACAATGGTATTAACATGCTAGTTGTATGAACTCTTTGGAAACTGTTTTCACTATAATATGAGATTAGACAGCATTATTTTGGATAAGCCTAAAGATTGGAATGGATTATGTTGGACATAAGTTAGTATTGTATAAGGATAGAAGTTTTTTTCGATATTATTTATGGTATGTTATAGTAATGTAGTTTTAGAAAAAGGACAACCTGCTGGATGGGCAACAACCCATCGCGTTGGACAAGGCTGTGGGAATCAAACCCACAACCGAAGTGTGACTGGCCTTTATCGCCTACCACTGGCCTACATGATGTCCCTGTTTAGTAGAAACTAGTTTTATTATATTAATAAGTATGATATATGAAGTATAAGTCCATTTTAGGAACCATATATGATTAATCTCACTATAGATGGACTTATGTATTTTTTTGATATCTTTTCTAACCTTTTGTTTGAGACAGATGGAATGACCCATCATTCTATCACATGATCTGCTAACACATCACGAATGAAAAACTAAACTTCATTTATTTAAGATATGAAGTAGAAATTGTCCAAAGAACTACCAACGGTGAGACTATACCAAAATAACGAAAGTATTTCTTCTAATTCCAAAAACCAAAAATGTTGTCTTAGTGCTCTTATATCTGATGAATCAGATGGTACCTTATATCGTCACAAATTTATGGCTTTGTGATTGCTGGATTTTCCATAGCCATGTTCTCTACCACTCTCCATCAGAACATGATGGTTAGATTTCTCTTCCATATCCATATTTTCACCTATGAGGAAACCTAGTGATTAGTTTATTTGGGTAACCGTTACGTTTCATACTTTTGTTTTTAAAGATTGGTTTTGGTATTCCTTTTTACTATGTGGGTTTCTATTAAAGAAACTTTTTAATAGTAAACCATTTATAACCCCGACGAATTTCGAGGGCGAAATTCATTTTAAGGGGGTAGAATGTAACACACCGAGATTTTATGAAAAATATTCTTTTTAATTTCATTAATGTCTTGTGTTGTACGCTACACCAAAAGGAGCTTGAAAAACACACATCCTTGACTTTCCTTTCATTACACACAATCGTGACCTTCCTTGATAGCTTCTGTAGTACGCAATACCGAGTTTCATTAAACAACGATATGCTATTAAAATATTATTAAAACTAACCATTATGAATAGTAATAACCACTTTTTGAAATTTTGTAAATTTTATTTTTCAAAATAGACTTCATTTTTGGATTCGGAATATCGAAATTATCTTAGGGTGAAATTTTGGTACTTTTCGGATAACTTTCATTTTCTGATGAATAGAGAAAATTACTAAATTTTAATTAAAAACAACCTTATAAATCGAAATAATTAATAGTGATAAGTTATTAATTTTAGTGGTTTTAAAGTATATTTATAATATATTTTTACAATTTAATACAATGTTGGTCATTGGATGTAATTTCACATTTAAACCAGACATAAACAAGTGTCAATCTTTTGATAGTTATTATCTCTTAAGAACACGCTATTTGTTTTGACGACGGGAATTTATTTTTAAATTAATTAATGAAACTGATATGTTTTGAATTTGGTAAAATAGACATAATTTTTGAGTTTATAATATCAAATATATCTTATGCCTAATTTTTGGTATTTTTCTGGAAACTTTCATTTTTTTTATGAATAGTGAAACCACTAAGTGGTAGTTAAAAAAATTAATTTTTCATAAAACTTAATTTTACCGCTTCTGTGAGTGGAATTTCAAAAATCCAAGTGACACGGTTGATTTCAGTAAGTAAAATGTGGTTCAATGAGATGAAAATAATTTTTGGTGAATAGTAACTTTTTACTTTTTTTTACCACGGTTAAAAGTAAATAGGGTAATTAAGGGTAAAAATGATATTATTATTACCCTAACACATGTACTAATTCTATTGGATAAGTGTAATTCGACCAAAAACAACCATAGGAATAAAATATGACCATTTAGGCCCACTTGGATTAGATTAGGACATTTATTATTAATTTATTTAAAGAATGGTTAAAATAGTTAAAATCAAACTTTAATAACTAAATCATTTTTAAAATAGGGTCATACATAAGATAAATTCGACCATAAATATTAATTACAAATATAAAAAGATTTCCTACATAATAGTATTTTATTTGTAATTTTTAGATATTAAATAATTTAATTTATTTATGACACAAATATGATGTAGTAATTATCTTATTAATGAAATATTGACATAATTGATGTTATAAATACCAAAAATAAATGTAATTTGATACTTTTTATGAATTCCACTAATTTTATGGGTTAATATGACATGTTAGTATTGATGTAATCAACTTTTTTCGAACTAATCATTCTGTTATAATTTTAAAAAAATCAATTACTAAATAGTGTCAAAATTGACATAAAATAGTGTTCAAAAAATATATTATATTATTAATTGTTATTTTATTCCTAAAAATATAAGGTTCGGCCAAATAACTTAGATAAGGTTATATATATTAATAATAAACAACTTGGGGTTCGTTTGGCTGCTTATAGTATGTTTATTAACCTTATAGTATAAGAACACAAGAAGACACGGTAAAAGTAAAATTATTTAACTTAATGTTAAATCTAAATGATAAGGTTAAAATAGGAACCTAAACATTTCTAAATTCTATTGGATGAGATGATTTCGACCCATCCCCACCTTAGCTTCGAAATAGATCAATTTGGAGCTATTTAAAACCGAATTTGGCTTTATAATAAAATAATATTTTTTGTTATTCCAAAGGTGCCCCTCTCCTCCCTTATAAAAGGGCACCTCCTACCTCTCTTACTCACACCACTTTGAGCCTTAAATCTCATCCAACCCATGCCAAATTTTCTTCTCCACTTCCCTAGAAACATCCTATAGGTCGTGGTCTTCTTCAAAGAACAATTTTAGTGCCCTAAGAGGAGGACTCAAAGAGGCGCTTCAAAGAAGAGGTAATGTTCGTTACCGATTCTTTCAACTTTATTTCTTCTTCCACTTCTTATTATTAGGTTGTTTCATTATGAAGTAATAACATTAGTATCACTCATATACTGATATGTTATTATAAGTATGAAACAACCCAATTTCACCATCTATCCATCCTACGGAAAATGGAATCACCGCACGTGCGTACGTACGGAATACCGTCTCCACGCCGTGGTGTAATCTATTTTCCATCACCACCTTACTTGGATGGGTATAATGGTATACATAATAACTATATATTATTATTGTAATGTGATATTGATTCTGAAATAGTATACATACATTCAAATACAATTCCACGATCATGAGAACGATATCATCGCTCGTGCATACGTACGGACTACCATCTCCACGACGCGATGAGATTCATTTTCCACGTTAACCATTCATGATTATAAAGTATATATAATAAGTAATCATGAAATATATGACATAATCATGATACTGGAATTATGTGTGTATATATGTATGTCATCTACTTAATTCCATTCAACTCAATAAGGAAACGAAAACAGCGTTCATGCGTACGTACGGCCTACCGTCTCCATGAATGGTGTATTTATTTCCATTTACTGATCTATTATATATATGTATATTCTGAATATATATTATATATAAATCATGTTTTATATTCTGGAATTAAGTAATCATGATCTAAGTAATCATATGAATAATTACAAGTCAAAACATGGACGACAAATGAAACAATTTTACCCAAAACGCTCTTAAACATGGAATTTACAAAAAAACGGGTACTATAAAGTCATAAGTGAACCATATATGATATCATAAAAATGAGTATGATTCTGGACTAAGTCAATGACATTATTTAAATCATTATATAGGAGGTTCGGACACTTACAAAGCAAATCAGACCTAAGGTAAGGGAAATATCACAATCTCATTTTTATCCGAGATTGTTTATACTTTGGTATCTACTGGGGTGTATTTTATCATCAACATCCATGTAATATTTATATCCTTCTACAATAGTTTATATCCAATTTTACCCTTCAGTGAGTTTTTAGTAAAAGATATGAAAGGAATCTTTTGTCATTTTTCGTACGAGGTACTTTTTGACTTTTCTGACAAAAGTACGAGAAGAATGTATTCTTTTATCTTATATGGAATGAATGGATTTTTAAAACATTATTTCCAAGAAGATTCCCTTACAAGTTTTCAAGTTTATTTTTAATCAACTTCTTTTAGTTTAGAATTGTATGACATGTTAAGAAAGGAAAAGTGTTTTTGAAGTAGAAAGGATATTTTCCTCAAGAATGGAGTTCAAGCGTTTTATCAAAATTATTTTCCATCTAATATAATATAGGGTTCTTTTTATATCCCTATTATTACATTGATATGATTATGTTGTGATGGAAATATTTTTATGAATTCTTTTATCTTATATGAATTGTTTTATGATGTCATGATGTTTAAGATTCCCATTTTTATTACATGGGTTATGCAATGATGTATGATTTATGATTTTGTGGAACACATAAGAATGGTATCATTATGAGATTGGTGGGATCTATATCTCCTTCCAATGCATTGGGTAAATATTTTATATCTCATGAGATAAACATGGCTGGAACGGCAGGTTAAACCGGTTCAGTGTAACAGGACTGAAACGAGGAGTGAACTCGGTTCAAAAATGGACTTTGTCCACTAAGACAGTCTTGTCAATGAGTCTTGACTAATAAGAAATGATCCTCTATGATTATGTGTGTATGCCACAAAGTTACATGTTTTAAGTTATGATTATTGGGATTACATTTCACTACTATGATTTATCCCATGTTATGATATTATGATCTCTTTTGCAGGTTAAGATTTCCAAAATGTTATGTCCGTATGAATATGATGTGATTGATATTTCTTTTGTTTACCCTTACTGAGCATTTGAGATCACCCTTTTATGTTTTCTTTTACCCAGGATATAAAGAAAGGCTTTAGGTAAAAAAAAGGAATATCCTTATGGGAGAAGTTGAAGATCTTTCACAATGATTAGAAGATTATATTCCGAGTTTCCAAAGACACTAAACTATTACGGTCCTTGTGTGTGTGCTTTTGTTATGTACTAAGTATTCCTCAAAAGTAATGTAATGTCTTTTTACATCAAGCTTCGAGTCTCTACACTGAGTGCGCTGCACGAGTTCCAGAGGCAGTGACCTCTGAGGTTCCGGGGTGATCCAGACCCACAGGTAGCTGATGACTGGCACGAGGCAGTCACCCGAGTTTTCCGCCCAGTGAGGACACCTCCAGATCAGATAGTGGTCCTAGTAGCGAGCCTTATACATGGTTCTATCGGTCGATGGTGGAGTTTGGTAACGCAGTCCCATGACGAGAAGATGCTCACATGGGAAGAGTTTGAGCAGCTCTTCAGGGAGGAGTTCTATCCCGTGACATTGAGGTCAATGCGGATCCAGTAGATTCTGCAGCTTCGACAGGAGGGCATGACCGTGTCAGAGTAATCAACGAGGTTTACGGACCTATTGCGCTACTCCCTAGATATGGTTCGAGACCCATTCTTTAGGGCTCAGACCTTCGAGCAGGGCTTACGTAGGGACATTCGAGCAGGTGTGGTTTCCTTGTGTCTTCCCACCTATGCTAGAGTGCTAGAGCGAGCATTGCTGGTGGAGAGTTTTCTGGCTGAGCAGATTCCCCCTGTTAGTGTTGGGAATTTGAGGGATGAGATGTTGGCATCTGGTAGCCGACGACAGACTCAGGGGTCTAGACGTGGCCGACATTTCAAGAGGCGACCCCAGGATGGAGGATCTGAGGCTCAGGGCTCGCAGAACAGTTTTGGTCAGCCATAGGAGAGGCGGTGTTATGCTTCCGACGGTCAGGGACATCTTGCTAGAGATTGTCCGACCCATCGTGCTGCTGAGAGGGAGCTGGTCGATGGAACACCTTGGCTGAGGCAGTGTTTCGAGCAAGGGGGTTCGCAGGGCGGCATACGTGGCGGCGGAGCGGGTGCAGCAGGAGGTGGTGGTAGGCGGTATCAGTTGCCACCACCCCCACCCCCAGGAGGTCCACACCAAGCTCAGGGATCTGGTGGCCGAGGGAGAGGACAGCTGCATGACCTGGAGGCTATTGACCCAGAGGCACTGCGAATGGATAGAGGTACCCCTTGTGTCTTTTCTACTTTCTACAGTAGTTTGATAGACACTGTTTAGCGGTACTCTTTCCTTTTGTTTCTTGCTCGAGTTTTTTTTCAGGGCGTTGGTAAGACCCTGAGTGGCTGTTGTTTGGCATGCTTCGAATGCATAAAAAAGAGAGATCCTTCCCCCACCGAGACACATTTTGTAATGAGATTAAAACCATGTGGGTGAGTCAGTGCCGCCCAAAGTGGATAGTATCGAGGTGTGGTGGATGAGTCCATCTGACTTATGTATTCGGGCATGGGTGTTTGTTAGTGAACTCGCTGGTGTGTGAGACCCAGTTGAGAGTCCAGTCACTTCCCTTGATCTTAGGAATTTTCGGGGATGAAAAGTTCTAAGGGGGGGAGGATGTAGCGACTTGGGGTTTTGGCCCTGTCTGACTTTGGAATATTTCTATGAATAATCCATATCTAGGTGTGAAGACGGCGTGCACTTCCGAGGCCCGATGTGCCCGGAATTTATTTTATAAAAATATTAAGTATTTTTATACTATGCACATGGAGGGGGTATGATATCTCCTAAACGGTAGCTCGGAACAGGATTCCAAGGTCATGGTTGCATCCGGAACGTTCCGTTTACCCTAAGAGAGGTGTAAACTTTTCGGGCGCGGGCCTGCGGTGAGAAACGCCACCAGGGGTGTTTTCGTAATTAAATGAAGAAGTTAGTGTGCGGGCGTCAGATCAAATAACTTCTGAACGGAGTCTCGGATGGAAAATCTGAGTCCTCTGTTGCATTCAGAACGGCGCGTTTACCCTAGGGGTGACATTACTTTTCTTTGCATCAGGCGTCGGCTCTGAGGCGGGTTTAGCGCCGGCGGGCGGCTGATATAAATATCAGCATCCCCCCCACTTTATCGTTCTTCTCGACGTTCTTCGTCGTTCTTCGCCGCCGCTCCGCCGAATCGAGCAAACGATGCGCCCATGAGCTCGGAATTCAATGGAGGACGTTCCAGGAGCATGCAGCAGAAGCTCTAGAGAGCGGATCTAAGGCAGAACGTCGGCGTTTCGCCCGCGAGGTAGGCGGATTTGAGTTTTAACCCCCGATCCCGTTTTTGCTGCGTTTTTCTGCAAATTGAAGCCGTAGCAGTGTAGATCGGGTCCCAAGGGTCATGTAGATGCCTCCGGATCGCAAAAAGGACACCCGGGGTGCCCTCGAAGGTCCGCGGAAGATCCGCCGGCGCGGCGGCGCGCCGGCGGCGCGTGGCGGAGGGCCGCCGGCTAGGGCGGGCTGGCGGCGGCGGCCGGTCCAGCCCAGTCTGGCCTCTTTTATAATACGGGGGTCTTTCAACCCTCGTATCTTACAATCCGAGAGTCGGATTCGCGTTCCGTTTGTGGCGACACGACCCTGATGAAGAGGTGAACCCTCCGGTGTGGGTTTGAGGGTTTAAAGGTTCAGGATCGTGGCCCGGGAGATAGAAACGTCGTATAAAATAATATTATTTTATTATTTTACGACTTCGGGCCGTTGTAACATCTACCCGGAGCGTCTGATTGACGTGTCGTCAATGGAATTAAGACCCTGATGGTACGACAGACTTTTTGAGATGGTTTCCGGGTTTTGGAACTTAGAACGGGGTGCGGGCCCCACGAGGTTGGTTTTTGATGTTTGCGGAGAAACGCAGCTTTTGCACCAGGAGTCCGATTTTAGCGGATGATTAGTCAATCCTATGTGTTTTTCCAGAGGATCGCAATGGTGCGATCCGTTTGATGTGTTTCGGGATCGAGTCATGGGCCTCACCCGAGCTGGCTTTGGTGAATAGTACCTTTTTCACCGGGTGTCCGTTTCGGATGAGCGAGTAGTCGATTCTGCTTGTTTTTCCGAGGGGATCGTCGTGGTATGGTCCGCTTGATGGGTTTCGGGATCATTGTGTGGTTCTCGCACGAGCTAGCAACGGTGAATAGTGCCTTTTTCACCGCTGCTCGGTTTCGGGTGAGTAAGTAGCCTATCCTGCGTGTGTTTCCGCATAGATCACGATGGTGGCCTTGGTATTGGCCTAAGAGGTGTGTAGTGTGGCGTTGTGGTGGGTCGCTCGGGTTCGCGATGTTTGGACAAGCAGTGGTTGAGGGTTCTCCCTTGGTTCGTTCCTACGAGGGTTCGCGTGGCATCACAACCTTCGTATAGATTTGTTATCCTCTCGATGGGATGTTTAAACTGTTACAGTTGTGGCATCCCTCCGGTGGGCCCGGAGCGGGATCCTCTTGCATCTTTACCCTAGATCGGGTTCTTGGTATCACTATAACCGCTTATTCATGGGCGGCTATCCTCTATCTAGCAGGTTAACCTCATAGGGTTTGTGGCATCATCAGGAATATGATCCCCTACGCGGTGGGTCGTGCTCAGTAGTGTTGTGGCATCGTCGGGTATACGATCCCCTACTCAACATGAGGTTTATTGTAGGGTTGTGGTATCATTGGTTATATGATCCTCTACTCAGCGCTTGGTGTCGGTAGGGTTGCAGTATCGTTGGTTATGTGATCCCCTACTCAGCGCGTGGTTTCGGTAGGGTTGCGGCATCGTCGGTTCGATCCCCTACATCACGAGTTATACAAGATAGGGTTCTGGTATCGTCGTGACCACATTTATATGGGTGATGATCCTCTATTTGAGTGATGTGCTTCTGTCGAGCGCCAGATCGGGTTGTGGTATCCCCCAACGGATCCTGGGTGTGATCCCCTATCTGTGAGAACTACGTATGCCAGATCGGGTCGGGTATCCCCCAGCAGACCCTGGGAGTGATCCCCTATCTATGAGCTATGTATAATGGAGTGGGTCTTGGTATCCCCTAGCGGACCCTAGAGGCGATACCCTATCTGATGAGTTTGGTGGTTATGTTGTTTCAGCGATGTTTCCTCAGTGATGTTATCTGACGAGCGTGGTCTCTCGGGTGAGCGTCTGAGATGTTTGTTTGGGACCCGATGGAGTGTATCTCTCGGATGAGTGTCATCTAGGATGATAGTGCTTGTGGAGTGTTCTCTCCCGGTTGTGGACAGTTGCTGGTGATGAGTTCGGTACCTCTTTTGGCTTGGTGCGTGAGCTAGGTATATCTGGATTGTTCAAGGTGTATGTATGGGCATACACCTGGGCTGAGCAGACTAGTTGTGTTTAGCCGAGGATGGTCATGAGATGGAGTTTCTCTCTTGTCTAGGTTCCCTCTGGCTGGGATGAGCGGACTGATGCCTTCCAGTTGCTCTCTTTGGTTTTGGGTTTTGGGGTGCCTACTGAGTATGTTTATACTCACCCATGCACGGGCTTTGCCCGCACATGTTTTTTTCTTGTGTAGACCACAGGCCTTTCGACAGAGTCCCTGGAGGACCCAGAGCAAGCGGAGCTTAGTGATCATGTTGACCGGGGTGTTTACCGGAGCTATGCTGAGGGAGCTTTCCGGCGGGTGTTTGTGGCAGTGTTCCCCTTCTTCAGAGTAGGTTGGACACGCTTTGTAGTTTTCTTTTGGTGGGCCTTGTCTTTCCCTAATGTACTTCTGTTGTACTCTGGTTGTTAGATAGTGTATGCATGCATTTACTTTTCAATTTTCTATATCTCTTCACTGTTTCATGGAGGTGTTTGTGGGTGCGTGTGTACAGGTACCTTAGGCTAAGGCCTCCCATATGTGTGACTGCCTAACCGGCGCTAGTCGCCAGCCCCTGGCCTTTTGGAGGCAGGCTTGGGGAGTCGTGGCTCGAGCCCCATTGGGTCGGGTCATGACATAGAGCATCCAGATCCACAATGTGGAGGAGCTATGTTAGATCCCTTTATGCGACAATAGCCTCCATCATTCAAGGGGACTACAAACCCATTTTTAGATGAGTAGTGGATAAGTACCCTAGAGAAGATATTTCTTCCTTTGGGATGTAACAAAAGAGAGAAGGTTGTCATGGTAGTTTATCATCGATCAGGAGATTCAAATCAATGGTGGTCTTTAATCCAAAACACAAAGGAGGAGGAAGAAATAGAAGATATGGAATGGAGGGATTTTAAGGAAATATTCCTAGAAAAATACTTCCCTTGTGAACAACAAGAATATATGGAAAGGAAATTCTTGATACTGAGGTAGAAGTAGGATGAAAATATTTCCAAGTATGAAGATAACTTCACAAGGTTAGAAAGGCATGCTTTGGACTATATATATAATCCAAGGATCAATATTGATCAATTCTTTGATGGCCTAAATCCATTCCTCCAACGAGCATTTCCTAAAGTTTCTCATCATATGAATATATAGTTTCATGTGCTATCAATATGAAAAATGAATTATCTAAGTCTTATAAATTTAAGGGAAAGAAAGAGAAGAAGAGGGCATTTTAAAAATCTAGAAAAGAAAATAAGGAAATGGGGAAGAAGGGAAGAGTCAAATTTCCACCCTGTGATAATTGTGGAAGGAAACACCCTAGTGTCAACTTAAAAGGAAAAAAGACTATGCTACCAACATGAAAAAAATACCATATTGCTAGTGATTTCAAGGGAAAGAAAGAATCTATCAATGTTCAATACTATAATTGTAGGGATATGGGAAACTATGATAATTATTGTCCAAATTGTCAAGGAAACATGCCACAGAAAAGGCCAAGGGAGAAGGGAAAAGCTTATGCAATCACAACTACTAATATTTAAGTTCTTAATGATGCGGTGGAAGGTACTTTAATCATTTCCTCAAACTTATCCAATGTTTTATTTGATTATGGATCATTGCATTATTTTATATCTTCCTAGTTTTCCAAGAAAATTAGATATTTACAATTTGATTTAATGATGGAGTTGTTATTCAAAACTCTTAAGGGAAGTATCATTGCAAAAAATTTATGTCAGGAAGTCCCCATTATGGCATGAAAAGGTTCTTTATCTGCTGATTTTATTGTCATACCCATGATTTCATTTGATATAATCGTCGTTATGGATTGGATTTCTAACCATGATGAAAAAATTTATTACAAGAAGACGGAGGATAGAATTTTTGAGGATGATGTGGAATTCCTTATCTTTAGGGAAGAATCATCACCATTTGATTCTCATATAGATCCACCCCAGTAGCTCTACTGAATTACATTATTGGGGAGTGATAGAATTCAATAACTATGGGTGAAGAAGGTAATGTTCAGATAGAGGGCGTACCTATTGTGCAAGAATATGTTGATACGTTTCTAGATGATTTACCTGGACATCCTCCAGAGCAGAAAATTTATTTTTCTATTGACTTTATTTCTGATTCAAGGCCCATATCAAAGACCCCTTATATAATGGACACTGTGGAATTAGTGGAACTGAAAAAACAACTAGAGTAATTGAGTGATAAATGATTTATTCTCCCTAGTGTTTCTCCTTGGGGAGCCCTTGTTCTTTTCATTAAGAAGAAAGATGGATCTATGAGGTTGTGCATCGACTACATGGAGACCAATGCTATAGAAATAAAGAACAAGTATTCTCAACCTCACATTGATGATTTATTTGATCAAATTCATATAGTTCAATATTTTTTTAAGATTTACCTTTGATCGGGATATCATCAGTTGATTATGAGGAAGGCAGACATTCCAAAAACAACATTTCAAATCAGGTATGGGCATTATGAGTTTACAGTAATTCCTTTTGGACTAACTAATGTACCCTCTGTTTTCATGGATCTAATGAATAAAGTTTTCAAGGAATATCTTGATGAATTTATGGTGGTATTTATTGACGATATCTTGGTATACTCCAAAATCTATGAGGATCATGAAAATGAGTTGCGCACTATTATGAAGACTCTTAGATGAAATGAATTTTATGGGAAGTTTATCAAGTGTGAATTTTGGCTTCAATAAGTTTCCTTTCTAGGCCAAATTATCTATAAATATGGAATATTTGTTGATCCTGTTATGAAAAAGGCTATGCAAGAATTTCCTACTCCAATAAACATAATAAAGGTACATAGTTTTATTGGTTTAGAAGGTTATTATCAGGGTTCTGTTTAGAACTTTACCCATTTATCCAACCCAATGACCAAGCTTACACGTAAAGGGGTTAAGTTTGTATGGAAAAAATAATGTGAGGATTATTTGGAAGAATTGAAGAGGAGATTAGTGAATGCTCTGATCCAAAATCTACAATCAGGGAATGATGGGTTTGTGATCTATAGTTTTGCATAAAATAAAGGACTTGGTTGTTTCCTTATAAAAAATGATAGAGTTATTGCCTATGCATCAAGGAAGTTAAAAATTTATGAACAAAACTATCCTACTCATGATCTTGAGTTAGCAGTGGTAGTATTTTCTCTGAAGATATGGAGAAATTATCTATATGGTGAAAAATATGAGATATATACATATCATAAGAGTCTAAAAATATATCTTCTCATAGAAAGAACTCAATATGAGGAAAAGGTGATGGCTGGAACTACTCAAGGATTGTGATTTTTCCATACACTACCACCCAAGAAAGGCAAAAAAGGTAGCTGATGCATTGAGCAGGAAGGATTATTGAGTTCTCAACAAAATGAGGATTGGAAAGGATCATTTGTACATGAATCTAGTGAGGATAAATATGAGAATTATAAAAGAAGGTGAAACATTACCAATTTTGCAAATGGTTGACCAATCGTCTTTATTGGAAATGATTAAAGTTTCACAGTCATATGATGAGAATATTCAAAAGAAAATTAAAGGTGTGAATGATGGGATGTTTGATGACTTCATGTGTGAAGATGGAATTATGAAATTTGGGAAGAGGATTTGTGTTCCAGCTATACCCGAGCTAAAAAGAAAGCTATCGGATGATTCCCATAGCTTAAATTTCTCTATACACCATAGTAGCACTAAAATGTATAGAGATTTGAAAGAATATTTATGATGGGATAACATGAAGAGGGAAATTTCTGATTATATATCGAGATGTTTAGTCTATCAACAAGTGAGGGATGAATGACAACATCCTAAAGGATTCATGAAACCCCTACCTATTCTTACATAGCAATGGGAGGACATCGCCATTGATTTTTTCACTGGATTACCCAAAACTCCAAGGAAGAATGATGCGATATGGGTGATTGTGGATCGAATTACAAAATCTGCACATTTCCTCACTATAAAAGATGATTTTCCACTAGGGCGCCTATCAAGACGCTATATCAATGAATTTGTGAGACTTCATGGAGAACCTATCTAAATATTTTCTGATCATGATCCACATTTACATCGAAATTCTGGAAATGTATTCAGAAAGACTTGGATATAGAGATTCGTTTAAGTATGACTTATCATCCCCAAACTGAAAGGCAATTAGAAAGGACAATCCAAACCTTAGAAGACAGGTTGAGATCATGTTCACTTGACTTTCAAGGTACGTGGGATCAATATTTACCTTTAGTGGAGTTTTCCTACAATAATAGTTTCTATTCCAGTATTCAAATGGCACCATATGAGGCATTATACATAAAGATATTTCGTACACCAACATGTTGTGATGAAGTTGGTGAAAGGAAACTAGTGGGCCCAGAGCGTGTAGAGGAAACAACAACGAAGGTAAAGACTATTCAAGGTCATATCAAGGTAGCTCAAAACAAACCAAAAAGATATGATGATAATCAAAGGAAGGATTTGGAATTTCAAGTGGGACATCATATTTTCTTAAAATTATCTCCATAGAAGGGTGTTATAAGATTTGGGAAGAAAGGGAAACTATGCTCTAGGTACATATGACCTTTTAAAATTATAGAGAGAATTGGAGATGTTTCATATCATTTGGCTATGCCACCTAGTCTGTCTAAAGTGTACAATGTGTTCCATGTCTCATTGTTGAGAAAATACATGCCATACCCAACACATGTCCTCACTTATGATGGTATAGAATTGGAACCTGACCTATCTTACTGTGAAGATCCTATCCAGATTCTGGACACTAAATAACAAGTGTTGAGAAATTGGATGACTAGAATGGTAAAGATACTATGGAAACATCATAAAATCGAAGAGGCGACATGGGAGCCTTAGGAGCTTATGACGAATAACTACCCAAATCTTTTTGTGAGATAACATTTTGGTAATTTTGAGGTTGAAATTTTTGCAAGGAGGGGATAATGTAACACCCCATGATTTTGAAAATAAATTTAATATTGAATACATGAAACACTAAGTCTCTACAAAACACCACTTTGTTATAACCTAGCCAGTAAACATAATTTTTCCACCTATGTGATTTGAATTTCGAAAAACTAGCTTACACGGTTGCGTTTAGAGTTTTATAAGAAAAACATAATTTTTTATGAATAGTAACATACCCTTATGAATAGTAACATACCATTATGAATAGTAATGAATAGTAAATCAGCCAAAAATTAGAAACTTCACCCATGAGTGTATAAATAAAATTTATACATCTAATAAGTGAAAAAACGATCATATTATAAGTATTGGTATTTTTGTATGTTATAAATATTTTAATTATAATTTTATGATTAATATAATAATATAAAATGGAAATTTATTTTCATAAAATGTAATCATAAATTTTTACTTTATTGTCTTATGTTTATAAGATAATTTTATGGGACCTTGATTAATTTCTCAAGGTGTTATAAAACGAATTATAGTTTTAAAGTTGTTTTTTTAGAATAAACTATAATTTTATTTACAAATTAAAATTAAAATATTTAGAAAATTATTTTCAAAAAAATGGACTTAATTTTTTAATTATACATGTTGAAAAATGGTTGGGGTAATTTTTTGGTAATTTTTTAAAATACTAAAATTTTGAGTGAATAGTAAAACACGATAATTTACGATAAATGAAAAATACAAGATTTGTCAGGTCATAAGTGATGTAAGGCTGATATAGGCCCAATATATTCGAACTAACATTCTATTATTACTATTATGGGTCAAATGAATCAATACTATTGGTTGTATTGAGGTAATTAATAAAATAATTAATAAAATATTCAAAATTCACTGATCTCCTCCAATACAACC
Organism: Viscum album; assembly: GCA_963277665.1. Classification (NCBI taxonomy): domain Eukaryota; kingdom Viridiplantae; phylum Streptophyta; class Magnoliopsida; order Santalales; family Viscaceae; genus Viscum; species Viscum album. Next base: position 1,945,308,443 of record OY728133.1, on the reverse strand, counting down.
CCCCTCACTCCCTCTTCCCTCCACTCCTCTAAGCCTTGAAGCTCATAAAATTTATTCCAAAATACCCTTACCTAGTCACTCCCCACTTCCATAAGCTCTTGGTATTTCCAAAACACTAAAACCCCTTCTCTTAAGGAGGTTTTCAAGGAGATTATTTCAAGAGGTAAAGCACCTTTCTTTTTCATTTAGTTTTATTTCAATTTATCTTCTTTTTAATCCTATATTCACCCCCTCTAACCAAATTACCATGATAAATCTATTATCATTTATATATTGTAATTATATCATGTTAATGGATGAACCATCATCAATATCCTTACTCTCTCATTTTTATTTTATAAATGATATCATCGTCCGTGAGGTGCCAATTTACAGCCTTCATGGATGATGAAGTTTCATTCTTCAATTTCCCCTTCAATACTGGTCATGAAACCATTATTATGGTTGAAAAAGGATATAATATATTTATTATAACCTATTTAATATTCCAGAACTAGTATATGTAGATAATATTAAATCATATGACCGAACTAGTTCCTAATAATCAAAATACCGCTAAAATAACCTAAGTGATTGTCATTAATATTTCATCTAATTTTTCATCCTCATTCCATGTAACCAAATGATATAAATGACCATTAACACATATTAATTTTTATAAATAACATTTAAATTCAATTCTAAAACATGACATCTATTCCACATGAACTCCATTACTTAAAAACAAGTGAACCGATTAGGAAAATCAAGAAAACGAACACTCTCGAACGAAAGAATTAAATATTATAACTTATCAATAAGTACATAAATGAACTAAAAAAATTATGATAAACATAATAAATTTCTAATAGGTTCTTAATTAATTTATTAATGGTTCTAATTTCATATTCCATGACCATAAGTGAAAGAGTAGAACACATTTGAACATAAGGTACGGGTTTTCCACACGAACCTCCATTTTCATTTGGGTTACTATTATTTTATAATTACCAAAATGAAATTATTATGTATTATCATTTAATCCTTATAAATTCTGTGTGAGTTTTTTATATATGTTTACCAACAATAATCCTTCCTTATTTTATGGGGTGTTACACATTTCAAAAGGAACTTTCAAAATTATTTCCGAAATACAAGCCCGATTTAAGGGAATTTCTAAAATTCTTACCTATTTTCAAGGGAGATTTCTAATATGTTTTTAGAAATATAAGCTTTCTAGAATAAATAAATTTATTATGAAAATACTATCTTAATTCAATTATGTTTTTATAAAAAGAAATTTCAAAAATAACTCTTCTCTTATTAATAAAAGAGTATTTATCTCAAGAATTACTCGATGATTTTATAATAGTATCTTTATCTATTTCAAAAATATTGTTTATTCTTATGTATTATTGTAATTAATCATATATTATATCCTATAAAATATTTAATTTAATATTTTATGATTACTTTGACTATGGATGTGCTATCTTAAAACCATTTACCAATTTACTCCAAATGGTTAGTGATTAAGCTTAATGTTCGGGGGAAGTTATTTACATTTCATGTGTTAGTTTCAATATGAATATATATGTTGTTTATGTTTATCCCTGCTCATATGAGGAATGAATTGGAATTATTATGTGATGAGTGGGGTCTTCTATAGCCCCTCAATTCATCAGTATTTCTCATGAGACAAATAGATATGGACTTGGTTGAGGCCTTTCCCATTTTGAGATATAGTTTTGGCCGAGGCCTTAATCATTTTTAGATGTCTTGGCCAAGGCATTGACAGTATGTTTTAGAATGTCTGGAATATTAAATTCTCACATTATGAAGCTATAAATTCATATTTTATGTGGTTATTAAACTAGTATAATACCCATGGTTATGATTTATTATGGAAATGTTTACTCAGCTCATTTTCCTTCACTATTATGTTCAAGTTATTTTTAAAGGCATGTGTTTTCAATTATTCACCATGCCTAATGTTTAAGTTTATGATATTTTATTCTTTATTATTTACCCTTACTGGGAATCTGATCTCACCCCTTATTATGTATCATTTTTTCCAGGACAAGAAGAGGTATATTATGACTGACTTGTAGGGTTAATCTTAGAGTGGTGGATATTCCAAGCAGAACTTATATATTGTTTTTAATTTATTGTTGTAATGTTTAAATTATGTAAGTATCTATCTTTCTAAATCTACTAAACTATTTTTTCCTTTGAGATATGAATTTCTTTTAATCATACCAATGTAATGTAATAAGTCACCAACTCCAAGCAACTGTGGTCGGTTATTTACACCCGAACCCCCAGAGCAGGGGCATATTTCCCCTAAAACCCCATGCTCGACTCATGCATGTTTTGGGCTGGTGTGTAGTATGGGCTATAAGCATTTGGCCCAACTAGATCGGGTTACACCAAACCAACAATCTCCCACTTGGATCCTGATCCACTATACTACTATGCTTCAATTCCACTGACTAAGTCAACTTACTTAATCTGATCTCTTCCTCTTCTTCACTCATCAGTGGCATGATTTCCATTCAGAACTTCAATTGCAACCCAATGATTCATGAAATACAAGTTGTTTTCCTCTTGTGCTCCCATTGTGTCCTCCCTTATTCTGCCTCTCATCCTCCATTCATTAGTGGAGACCAACAGAGGCACAATTGTGCCTCAACATCTGTATTACCATGGGATTCATCAACATGTCTATTATATTGTTGGTTCCACAAATCTTATGCAATGTTAGCAACCCATCAAATATCAAACCTCTAATGAAATGGTACTTCAACTAAATGTGTTTTTTCTAGTTATGAAACAATGGGTTCTTTGCAAGATTTATATCACTCTAACTGTCACAGTACAATACATTCTCTTATCACTTTCATCCCAATCCATCCAAGTAGTTCTTCAGCCAAACCATCTCTTTCCCAGCTTCTATTACAACAATTTATTCTGCCTCTGTAGTGGATAAAGCCACCGACTTCTGAAATTGTAATATCCAACTTAGCGTAGTTCCTCTATAGGTAAATACATAACATGTGGTACTCCTCTTTTTGTCGACATCAACCCCAAGGTCAACATCCACATACCCCTAAAATGAATTTTCTTTGCCAAAGAATAGAGATATCTCCTTACTACCCTACAAATAACTCAATATCCACTTCACAGCAATCCAAGGTTGCTTTCCGGGGTTAGATATATACCTACTCACAACAACCACTACATGAACGATGTTAGGTTGAGTGCAGACCATGTAATATGTCAAAATTTCAATAGATGATGTGTATGGAAGATTTTCCATGTACTCAACCTCTTCTTCTGTCTTCGGTGATTTCTCATTTGAGAGTTTGAAATGGACCACTAGGGGAATAGATACTGCATTTTCTTCCAACATACATAATCTTCTCAAAACCTTCCCAATGTAGTCATCCTATGATAACATTAAGGTTCTAGACACATAGTCTTTCTTGATCTTCATCCCAAAAATATTGCTAGCTTCTCCAAGATCCTTCATTTCAAACTCCTCAGCCAACTTCCCTTTCAACTCATTAATCCTCTGCATACATGATCCTACAATGGGCATGTCCTTCACATATAGAAACAATATAATATATTCATCACCAAAGGAATTGATTTAGCAACATTGATCCATGCCACATCGTTTATATTCATTTTTATACATAAATGAATCAAATTTTTTGTTCCACTTACTGGGTTCCCACTTCCATCCATATAAGCTCTTCTAGAGTTTTCACACTTGGTCTTCCTTCCCAGACTCAATATATCCCTCAGGATGCTTCATGTACATGTCATCCTCCAAATCTCAATGAAGGAAAGTATTATTGACATCAATATTCTCAAGATTCAATTCTTCTAATGCCATAATGCTAAGAACCACCCGGATGGTGGTAAGCTTCACTAATAGTGAGAATATTTTAGTGAAATCCACTCCATCCTTCTATTGGAATCCTTTCACCAATAACCTTTCCTTGAACCTCCTATTTCCATCATGTTCTTCCTTGACTCAGTAGAACCATTTGTTATGCAATTCTTTCTTTCCTCTTGGAAGATGTGTCAACTCCCAATTGTTTTTATCAAGCAATGAGGAAATATTACCCTTCATAGAAAACTCCCACATTATCGACTCCTTTAAATGCATTACTTGTTCAAATCATTTTGGTTCTACACCATCAATAAATAAAATATAATGTAAGGATGGTCAATACCTCTGCACATGCCTTCTCACCCTTTTTGATCTCCTCAACTCCACCGGAGTCATAGGTTTCATCGATTATGATGTCTCATGGTCAGGTACACCTTCAAGATCCACTTTCTATTTGCACTCTGATTCAATGTTTCCATTTTCATCTTCAGCAGCATGATGATCTTTGTACATAACACCTTTATTGAATATCACATTCTGGCTCCAGACAACCATCTTGTTGAGATCATCCCAAAAGTGATAACCAAACTCTTCCGCACCATAGCCAATAAAGAAACATATTTTGGACATGGAATCAAGTTTTTACCTTGCATTGTCATTAATATTAACATGTGAAAAACTCCCAAAGAATCATAAATGTGAGAGTCTTGCCACCTTACAAGACTAGAGCTCCTTGGGTATACATTCTTCCATTGGCACAGATAGACTCCTGTTGATGAGATATGCTACCATGTTCACTGCATTAGCCCAGAAGTTCTTGGGAAACCTCAAGTGTATCCTAATACTCCTAGCGTGTTCATTAAATATCCTATTCGTCCTCTCTACCAAACCATTTTGTTTTGGTGTACCTAGAATTGTCTTCTCCCACCGAATTCCATTATCAGAACATAATTCTCTAAACTCATTGCTGCCATACTCTCCACTGTTGTTTGACCTCAAGCATTTCAGTTTTGCTCCTAAATCATTATCCACCATGAACTTCCACTTTTGAAACATCTTAAACATGTTAGATTCACTTTTCAGAAAGTAAACCCCTACCTTCCTTGTTGAGTCATAAAAAATGTCACATAATATTGTGACCCTCTAAGGGAATGTACTGGTGTAGGATCCCAAACAACAGTGTGAACCAGGTCCAGCTTCCCAGCCTTCGGTGTTCTGTATCCTTTTTCAAATGATACTTTTTATACTTTCCATGGATGAAATCTTTACATAAGCCACCCTCCACCGATTTCAACTCTGGTAGAAACCCTTTTGTTTCTAGCACCTTCATCCCTTTCTCACTTATGTGGCCTAGCCTATAGTGCCACAGTTGAGAATCTATGGTCACATTTATTGATGCCACCATGTTCATGCAAGTCTCTGTCATGTTGTACAGATTACCATTTTTTATCCCTGAGCTATGACCATAGCTCCCTTGGTAATCCTCTAGGAACCACCAGTAAACATGGTACTAAAACCTACATTATCAAGTTTCCCAATAGAAATGATATTTCTTCTTAAACTAGGTATATACCTTATCTTTTATAGAACCAACAAACACGCAGTATTGGTCTTTATTAGAGCATCTCCTTTACTCATAATATGCAAGGGTTCATCATCAGTAAGATGTACCTTTCCAAAGTTTCTAGAAACATAATTGTTCAGGAATCCCTTATCTGATGTTGAATGGAGATATTCCCTAGATTCAAAAATCCAAGACTCCATTGGGATATCCACACTCAGTAGCATCACATCATTAGTTCCATTAGTCGTCATGTTTGCTCCACTAGTTTTAGGAACCTTCCGTTTATCTATGCACTCCTTGAAATGTCCCTTCTTCCCACAAGTCCAACAGGTTTAACCATCCCCCTTTACGTTGTGTCAAAATTTCCCTCTTGACTTTTATCACCCTCTATGATTGTCTCATTATGGGTACCTTCATCTTCCTTAAGAAATCAATGCAGAACCAGAGGATCTACCTGATTATCTTCTTCACATATCCTCACTAAGGATCAGGTCTCGTACATTTTTTAGAGCAAACTTTGAATTCCCCAAAGAACCGCTCATAGCTATTACAGTTGCTTCCCAACTATCAGGTAAAGAGGGAAGTAAGACCAATACACATACCTCATCACCAAGATCAATTTTCACCAATGTTAGATAACTTGTGATGGTGTTCAATCTGTTGATGTGGTATGTTAAAATTATCCCTTCAACCATTTTCAGGTTGAACAATCATCGCATAAAATGTGCCTTGTTTTCTACATAAGGCTTCTCGTACATATTCATGAGAGATTTCATTACATAAATCAACTTATTCTCTTATATGATGTTGTAGGCCATGTTTTTTCCAATGTAAGGCACACAATATGAAAAACCTACCGATCCAACAACTCCCACTTTGACTGATCCATGTCCATTGTATTTAGACCTAGATGTGGAAAATGCATCTTTTTTTATAAAGATAATCTCTAATCTGTATCCTCTAGAAACTGAAGTCAGTTCCATTGAAGCAATCGATCTTCATCTTGCCTTCTTCCATATCCATCGTTGGAGAATCCCAAACTCATCCTTTGATACCAGTTGATGCAGAAACATTGGGAGTCGCAACAAAAAAACTATTCAAGGAAGAGTAAAAAAAAGAATATGAACACAAGGATTTATGTGCTTCAGGAATAATCCATATGTCCACAGAGAGGCATAATAACTTCACTATGAAAAATAAAAGAGCACAATTTGCAAGAATTTATATCACTCACACATATAGAAACCCTAGCCCAAAAATGAGCTAATGTAGAGGATGAAGCACTATTCCACCAACCATCTGAAAGTACACATCGCCATAGTGAAAGGCGGCCACCCAAATCAAAAGTGCTACAGTGGCTGCTGGCTGGAAGTCCAAGAATCTATTTTGAATAGCGGATGGAAGTTTGCATCACTACAGTGCTTGTAGGTGTTAGTCGGTCATCTCTTATACAATGGTTAGAGATGCTATAGTGGCCCAAAATTTGGGTTGGGGGCCACCGAATCAGGGGTGTATTGATCCCAGCAACCCCCAATGAGCTCAACCTGTGAAATTTGTGGGCTAGTGCGTAGTATGGGCCATAAGAATTTGGCCCAACTAGACCGAGCTACACCAAACCAACATTACCCTATAAGAGAACATGTAGAAGAGAGAAGAAATACGAATACACCAATAAACACCAAATTGTACATATACATATAAATAAATCCAAGTGAAAACATGCGATGTCATAAAAAACTAAAAAACTGAAAAAGAAACTTTAAGAAACAAAAGGTAAAGATGGAAGTGACCATAAAGCCAAAACAACTCATGAAAAACCACAAGCTAGTAACATCCATCCCAATATTCAAACTTCTATAGTTGAACTGAAAAAAATAATATATATACGTGGGGTTAGCATAACAATATACCTAGTAGGATCCTCCCCAAAGCCTCTCATGAAAAAGATAAAGAAAGCATGCTAAAGAACAATGGACAACAGTGAAACTAAATCATCACCTAAATAGGGATACTGAGTTCCTAGACTCACCACTACTAATTCTCACAATGTATCACATTCAAGAGAGAAAATAATATAATAATGAAACATCAATGGTACCCTACTCCCACTTCCCCATTGGTTTGCTGTTCTGGCCCAACATCACACGTCCTGAGCCATCTCTCTCCAAAATAAGCCATCTCACAGACACCTAGGCTATGTAACACAACATGAACCTCATTCATCAAATCATCACATTGTAACAACATCCCATATCACATAATCATATTGTAACCAGGTGTTTTCTAGGATCCACCACAACCCATATAATGTGTTTTATACATCAAGTATTATACCTCAATCCATCACATACCATACACCGAGTAAGGTACCACAATCCATCACATACCATACACTGAGTAAGGTACCTCAATCCATCACAACCTATACACATTACACATATAATAATCCTTTGGACACAATATCCAGAGATACATGTGTGTGAAATAACCACAAGCCATCACAACCATCTACACACATATATGGGAAAACTAACTATTGTGTATAACAACATAAGTAACTACCAGGAGAAGATGGTGGAGCCAGAGGGGGTAGTCAGCCATCCATCCCCCCACTAGAATGTTGTAAAAAACACCCTCCCAGAGTCCACTGGGTGTCAAGAACCCTATCTGACTTGGGTGGGGTAGTGTATGAAATCACATAATATAAAAGATATTATATAGATCACAACCACACTATGGGCATAACCTAGTCCCAAGATTAACTGTAGCTATTTTCACTCAGACACCAGGATTCCACTGCTAGGGACTAAATATCCTATAATCACACAAGAATTTAAAGATCTAAATTAATTAATTATTTTCTTTTTTATCATTTACATTAATTAATTAATTAATTAAACATTAATTAAAAATATAAAGACACTTAAATTATTAATAATCATGAAAATTCCACACTCCCTAGGAATAATCCAATCCAAGTCCACCATTTCTCAAGATTAATATCTTTTCATCATTTACATTCAATCGTGAACAAACCTGTGAGTTAATTTATTTATTAAACATTATGAACATCATTCTAAAATCTAGGAACTCAAGGAAAATCATCATAAGATACCATCAGTAGGAAACATGCAACCAAGAACATTTTGTTGCCACTAGTAGTGAGGATAGGAATGTAGATAAAACAAGCAACATGACCATTGACCATTAAATAGATTCATTTCAAGCAAGAATTTAGCTTCATCCCATAAATAGGTAATCCAAGATTCAACCAATTCCATCATATCCAGTTCCATCCCCAACATCCACATGTATATCTTGATGCATCTTTCCATCACAAGCATCAACTACTGCCACATAATCTAGGCTTCCCTGCCTCATATCACATCATCCATCCCAGTATTAACCATTGCAAACTCATATCATGTCATCCATTCTAGGATTATTTATACATACTCATATCACATAAAAATATCAAATCCTGAGCACATCACAAGGAATCAAGAAAACAAGCACAATCAACTAGTCAATCTAGGCCATAAAGAAAGACATCCAGCCTTCATGAATAAATGATCTCTCATAGCTCCAACATGAGGCTCTCAACCTCCTCAAGAAGATTGACAACTCAGCAACTAGAAATTATTTTTATCAAAAAACAAGTTTTTTATTCCTTATTAAATTAACTGATTCATTAGACACCAATTTTAACTATGAGAAACCAAAGGCATCAATATATAAAAAGCTAATAAATTAATTAAAAAATTAATTTAAACATGCTTCCCAGCATACAGTCTTGTTTAAAAAATTATGGAATTACAATTTATTATCATGCATTTAACTCTTTTCATCAAAAATAATTAAAATTATTCACATTATTTATCAAATTCCATCAACACATGGAATTACATATTCTATTAAACATGCATACCCCCATCAATTTTATCATTATCAAATTACAACAACCACCTGATTCATTAAACATGACTCTTTATTCTCTGACAAATTAATTATTAATTAATTCTGACATTATGTTATTTAACATGTTCCATCAATAACGACATGCTAAAATGATCATAATATCATGCTACATAATTATAGAATAGATCGTACACTATCTGAAAAATCAAGAGGCAAACCATTATCAAGATATAAAGAAACAATAGACGATCAAAATAAAACTATTTATTACTTCAATTAAATATTAATTAGGTTAATTAAATTTCTACCCAATGGGATAAACCATGAAAACTTTATGATTTTAGGTAAAAGGAGAAGTAATAAATCCTCCACCTGGAAGAAAGAATCCTAACATGACTCGCTATACCAAAAATAAGGGGTGCACACAAGATGGAATCACTAATGGAGGAAACATGATACAAAGACAATATGATTCCATGACTCCAAGGTAAGAACTCAAAACCTCTAATTTCACGAAAATGAAAATTGGAAGGAATGAAGAGAATGACCTTTGGTTTCAAGTCAGCAGATACAGGATTATCAGAATTTTCAGATCACAAAATATTTAATTCCAACTATTTTGGATCTCATTAAATTCCATGTAGTGAGAATTGTTTACAACATAAAAATTATAAAAAAAATAAAGGATATAATTATCCTTAGAGAATAGGTATTTTAAGGACCTTGATTCATGCCCTTGGAATACCCACAAGGCCATTTTCAGGAAACTGGAACAAATATCTCGGTGGCCAATTCAACGTAGTCAAATTTCCTATGTAGAAAAAATCCCCGCATAGATGTTTTCACATAGAAGATTCACATAGTTGAATCATGTACCCATTCACATTGTAGATCACTCACGTATCTGATCACTCATGTAGCTAATCTATCCCCATAGTCGATTCACATAACTGATCTTCCATGTAGTTGATTAATCAATGTAGTTGATTCATCCCCATAGCTGATCCAAACACATAGTTGATCTAACCACTTAACTTGTTTCATGTAGTGGATAAATATAAATAGTTGAGGGCTCCACATAACCAATTCGACTACCCATGAATCGGTCTCTCACCTAAGATATGAATCACACCTTCACGATGTAAGAACCCGGGTTTTTTCTATAAAAGACTTTGAAATATTCTTGATGTTATTCTAGTGCAGCGCCTTCAGACGGCGTGCGATTCCGAGCCCCGGTGTGGCCGGAATTAAATTTTCAGTGCGTTCAAACTGGGAATGGAAAATAAATGTGATAACTCCTAAACGGAGATCCATATCAGAAATCCGAGTGTGCGGATGGGTACGAAATTGGGTGTTTACCCTAGGAGCGACATAAAATGAGTCGGCACAGGACGTTCGGACCCCTCGCTCGTTAGCGGTGTGTTAAATGGATAAACTAAATTAATATTATTCATTTAATAGCTCAAACTCAAGTATATCATAAACGATTTCTCAGATGGGAAAACTAAGGGCACCATTGAGTCCGGAGCATTCCGTTTACCCTAGGCGGGGTGTAAAAGTTTCGGGCGTGGGCTTGCTATGAGAGATATCACCTAGGGGAAAAATCGTCATTTCGAAATGTCCACTTAGTGATTTTATCACTCGAATTATTTCTGAATAACTTTCAAACAAAGTCTCAGAATTGAAAACTGAGACTTCCGTTGAGTTCGGAATGGGGTGTTTTTCCTAGGCGTGAGATAAAATAGGCGGGCGCAGAGGTTGTGGAATCCGCACCCATTGAGAGAGTTTCAGTAATTTTTTTTATAAATTCGCTTGAGAGGAGACAACCCATATCTCTCTCTCTCTCTCTCTCTATCTCATGTTCTTCGGAGTTCTTGGGTGTTCTTCGACGGATCGAGGAGCGATCTCCGCCGGAGCCTTGGCGGATCAGAGCGAAAGCGTTGTGGACGCGTCGCCAACGACGAATGAGCGATCTGAGGTAGGATTTTGGCTACATTTCAGTACCCTTGTTAATTTCGGTGTTTCTTTCAATTTCATTGTTTATTCTTTGCAATTATTGAATTGGGACGATGGCCGAACGAACACGGCCATCGTCCGAGCCCCGTTCTAAAACCCGTTCTTGAGCGTTCTTTGTCCAAAACATCGAACGCACCAAATCTCATCGGATCGACGAACGGAGGTGAGCGCTGCGAAGGCCTCATACCGAGGAACCCGACCCCGCGTTCGGTTTTGAAATCGGGCAACCAGAGCGGTGGCGACGACCGTCGGAAGTCCCGGCTCTGGAGAGGGCGGTGGCCGGATCTCGGGGAGGCGCAGCGGGGGTCCTAGAGTCAGGCAGCGGTCGCTGACGGAAGCGCGGTGCTCAGGCGAGGAGTGGTTCGAGGCTTTGGTGCGGTGCAGCAGGGGCGACGCTAGGCTCTATAGGTGGCGGCGGGTGTCGTTGGGGTGTGGTCGAGCAGAGGAGGTGGCTGCCGGTGCGGCGGAGCGCGGAGCCAGGCGGCTGGGTGTGCGGCTCCTGTGGGAAGGCGAGGTCGGAGGGGTGTTCGGCGGGCCGCATTGGAGTGGCGGACCGGGGTCACCAGGCGGCTGCTGATGCAGTAGAGCGCAGAGCCAAGCAGCGTGGGCGGCTATCGCGCTCGGCGGAGGAACCCGAGGCACCGACTGCCTCAGGCGTATGGCGTGGACAAGGACCCACTGTTTGCGGGTCCTGCTTGGGAGACCTGAGGAGACTGGCCTTCAACCGGTCTGTTTGAAGAATCAGACCCGAGGGTCCGGTGGTTTGAGGTGGGCCACAGCCAGCGGGCCGTAGGCCAGTGGTCTGGACCAGGCTGGCCGGTCTGGACTGGCCCATTTTGGGCCCCCTTACATTCGGGGGGTCGTAAGTTCCAAACGGCACGTCCGTTTGATGCGCCGTCTGTAGCGGTGAGTTTTTATCAACGAGGCGCTCTTTTTAAGGTGGGTTTTTGGATTTTTGGATTCTGTGCCCGAAGATGGGTGACCCGAGGAGCTTTAATTTAATAATAATAAATTATTATTAAAGTTGCGACGGATGTGGCTCACGAGCCGGATGTCCGTTTGACGTGCCGTTAGAGGCGCAGTGGCCCCGGAGTTGAGACGGTCATTCCAAAGTTGGTTCGGAGCCTTTGTGGGTTGGTTTCATTGCTCGGTGGAATGAAACAGTAAATGTGAGTAATTAATTGTTACGTCGGACCTAACTCCTTCTTGGGATGTCCGATTGATTTTCTGTCAGCGGCAGCGTGATCCCAGTCCTTGTGCGGACATTTTGAGGTCTGTTCCAAAGCGTTTGGATGGGAGACAAGGTGTGGTCCCCACAGGGCCTAGTTCACATGTTTTACGGTGAAACGCCACTTTTCCACCTGACATCCATTTGGGGTGTTTGAGTACACATTTATGAGTGTTTTTCCGAGGGGATTGCGATGGAGCAATCTGCCCTCTTAAATTTGGGCCAAGTTGTGGGCCCCATGGGGTCCTGTTTGCATATAATGCGGGCAGTTGCGACTTCTGCATCTGGAGTCTGTTTTAGGCGTCATCAGCGGCGTTGTGACCCTGGCATCGAGACGAGGTTGACCAGGGCGGTTTCAGGCGATGAAGCCAGAGTTGAGGCATGGGCCCCACGGGCCTTCTTTTGAGTTGTGTGCAGCGTATTGCGACTTTTCCATCAAACTTCCGTTCGGGGCGAATGAATAGTCATTTTGACGTTTTTTTTCCGAGAGCTTTGCGATGGAGCAGTTTGCCTAACCTTTTTTGGGATCGTGGTGTGGGCCCCACCCAGGATGGCTATGGTGAGTAGTCCCATATTCATCGTTTGATCGTTTCGGGCGAGTAAATGGTCTATCTCGTGTGTTTCTTTGCGAGGATTGAAACAGTGTGATCTGTTCAGGCATGTGGAGCCTCGTTTGAGATCTTATTAAATGTAGAAACTTGAAAGGGTTTTGGATGGAGGTCCCTTTGATGCACTCTGAACCAACGCACGGTAGCGATGTTGGTAACACCGGGTGATGTCAGTTGTAGTGTTGAGTTGTTGGACCTGTTTCCAGGTCTACCCTCCAGCAGGGCTGGGCAGTGGGTTGCCTGACGATTTATTCCGGGTCTACCCTCTAGCTGGGTTGGGTAGTGGGTCGCATGTCAACTACTTTCAGGTCTACCCTCCAGCAGGGCTGGGCAGTGGGTCGCCTGTCGACTTCTTTCAGGTCTACCTTCCAGCAGGGCTGGGCAGTGGGTCGCATGTTGACTACTTTCAGGTCTACCCTCCAGCAGGGCTGGGCGGTGGGTCGCCTGCCGACTCCTTTCAGGTCTACCCTTCAGTAGAGACTGGGTTGTGGGTCGCCTGTCGACATGTTCTGGGTCTACCCTCCAGCAGGGCTGGGCAGTGGGTCCTCTGTCGACATGTCCTAGGTCTACCCTCCAGCAGGGCTGGGTAGTGGGTCACTTGTCGACTTCTTCTAGGTCTACCCTCTTGCAGGGCTAGGCAGTGGGTCGCCTGATGATGTATTGGGGTTTACCCTCCAGCAGGGCTGGGCAGTGGGTCACCCATTGACATCTCAGACTTAGGCCTTCTTATTAGGCTAGTCGGTGACTTTTCTTCATGACTACCGGAGCGGGACCCTTGGCTGTACGGGTTAGTGTTGTGACAGCTTTGACTTGACCTTAGGACATACAAGTACGAGAGGCACTTTTCCCACCGAGACGCGACCTTGCGACGCATCCTTGCGACGTGACCTAAAAGTCATGCGGGCGAGTCAGTGCCGCCCAAAGCGGATAGTATCGAGGTGCGGTGATTGAGCCCCTTTGACTTTTACCTCCTAGGTTGACATTCTGGATGATTGGGTTTAGTTTTGGATGTCCTTTGAACCATTGGTGACTCTTCTTGGGTTTTTCTTGGAGATAGAGATCCCCTTACCCACTCATTCGGGTTTCTTGTTGAGAATATATATACATACTATTGTTGTTCCCACTCCTTGGGTTCGATTACTGTAATTCTAGGTGGGGTGAAGATGTGCGGGGTATGCCACGTGCTTTCCGTGTCTAGCTCCTCTTGGTTGGATGAGTCTACTCTCCTGCTATAGGCAATGAAGACTCGACGAGAAGTTTATCTTCTCACCGTCTCTAGCTCCTTGCGTCTGGACGAGTCTGCTTCCTTTCTCTTGTTGGGTTGAGCTGCAATCTCTTTCTCTCTTTTTCACTCCTACACTGTTCTTTGCTCTGTCTACTGCTCCCAATTTTAGTACCTCCTTTTTTGCTCCCTCGAGCTTTTAGGGCATCCTATTGAGTATTTTTTATACTCACCCCTATTTGGGCTTTGCTCGCACTTGGTGTGCCCTTGCAGACGACAGACAGGTCGGTCGAGACTATGGAGGAGCTTAGAGGACACAGGAGCTTGGGCTGCATTCGGTGTCCATAGCAGGACTTCCTGGGTGTGAGACTCACTAGCAGTTTACCTTTTTTTACCTGTTGCCGGTTTGTGGAACCTTTCTGGATGGGCGCCTGTTTTTCCCCTTTTGCTATTCAGTTTACTTTTCAGAACATTACTTATACTGGTTAGAGGTCGGTGCATGTATGTTGGTTCCCCTTTTTGTATCAGTGTTGTGTCTTTCTTTCTTTTCCCTGCACTATTGCTTTGATTTGGTTGCGTGTGTGTCTACAGTTTCTTAGGCAAAGGCCTCCCCTAGTTTATTGTGCCTTCAGCACTAGTCGCCAGCCCCTGGCCTTTGGAGGCGGGCTTGGGGTAGTTGCGGCTTAAGCCTCGATACAGGACGGGTCATGACAAAGTGGTATCAGAGGTGGTTCATTCCTTGGGGCGATGTTCGGACATCCCTAAAAAGGATTTGGTTGAGTTTTGGGGTGATAATGTCAACATGTCTCGAGAGTGGCTCTCAGGCCAGGGAGACCAGTGATGGTGTGGCGGCCGTCATATCCATTCACGAGGACCCTGATAACCCACTTGTCGACACGGCACACTGAGACACTTGTTGCAGGGAAATTGGTTCATGCATCATATATGATTGAGTCCTTGGTTTTACTTCTTGAGTCAGCTCCCCCTCGTTGTTGATATATATATGCTCATTTGAATGCGGTACTCCTTGATCGGGTTCAGGATGTCTCTATGATGATAGCCAGCCAGGATACTAACTCCAGTTCGTGATGAAGATTTCGTGAGTGAAGAGGCCTCAGTTCAAGATCCATCATACGATTACCCTTTCTCCAGGAGGACAGACAGTAGCACTTACACCTATGTAGTAGCGGATAGTACTGGCAGCGAGGGCCGATGACGAGCACAGGCTGGGTGAACTACGTGAGTTCTAGCGTCGGAGACCGCTGAGGTTCCACGGTGAACCATACCCTCATGTAGTGGAGGGTTTTCTAGAGTCGGTGGTCCACCTCTTCAAGGTTGTTCGGACACTGACAGGTTAGATGGTGGCTTTGACAACCAGTCTTTTTCCACCCCACAGTTTGGCGTGGTAGAGCCAGGGTTACTCGGATACTCGATGAGTCGTCACTTTCATGAGGTGTCTTTCAGCTGTTGTTTCGTGAGAAGTTTCACCCCTCCTTCTTACGCTCCGTTCGGATCCAGGATCTCCTGCTGTTCCAGCAGGGAGGGATGACAGTGCATGTGTACGGGACTAGTTTTGCAGACCGTGCACATTTTTACCCAGACGTGGTCCGTGAAGGAAACTTCCAAGCACAGAAGTTTGAACGAGATATTTGTAGAGGAAATTCATGCCAGTGTAGTTCCCTTGTGCATCCTCACCCATCGTAGGGTACTGGAGTTGGCACTGGTGACAGAGAAATTTCTAGTAGAGGGATGTCAATTGGTGGGGCCTCAATGATGGAGGTTTCCCCTTGATGAGACTCATGCACATGGTCAGGGACAGCGTAGAGAATAGAGATAGCCCAGGGAGGATTAGTGCTATGTTTGTGATGTGCGAGATCACGTGGCGTGATACTACTTGACCAAATGTGCTGAGTCTTCTAGATAGTTGGTAGATGCACCGCCACGACAGAGGTAGTGTCATGATAAGAGAACTCCGAAGTGAGGACAGGGTGGTCCCTAGGGAGGTGGTTTTGGTAGAAAGAAGGAAGAACTGTGGTTGGCGGATGATGTTTTGAGGTCCTTCCATCACCACTAGGCGGCCCATTTCAGGATCAGGGAGCTGACAAACGGGCCGCGGGTGGATGGGTGTTGTGGTTGTTTACAATCCTGCAACGCAAGAGATGATGAGAGGTATGCTCTGTGTCTTTTTATACTTTTCTCAGTAGAACTTGTTAGACACTGTGTGAGGTACTCTTTCCTCTAACTCATTACTCTAGGGGTTACCGAGGGTGACGTAGGGCATCGGTGTAACCCTGTGTTGGTGCTGGTGGTGATAGTTTTTCCCTAAGAATGTGGAGACACTATCTTCAGGGAGAGCGCTTTGTGGTTTGATCAGACCACCAGTTTCTCAGCTGCGTCCCCACACAGAGGGACTTGAACTGGAGACTACGGTTTTGGCTGGAGTTTCTGCAGGAGGGTATAGCTTGTCTGTAGTTGATAAAGCCAACTCCTTCACTAGTTGAGAATGTAAGATAGTCTCGGTCATGATGCACCGACTGTGAAAACTTGTGTGACCGAATATCCTTGGGTGTTTCACTAGATGGGTATTCTGAATGAGGGAATAACCAGGCCTTGTTCCAGGTGCGGGCAGTGATTCCAGTCGTGGCATGCGACGTAGGGGTTCATCCGTGGAGGTGAGCTACCCCCGAGGGCCTTCGGGCCATTTGAGACCGTGCAAAGGGATGGCGAGGTTGTCTACCGCCTTGCCCTAACCCCCAAAGTCGGGAGTGGGTGCACGACATCTCCCACAAGGCTTACCTGAGGAGATGTGTTGATTCTCCTGTTTGTTTCATCGACAAGGGAAGACCTTGCTTGAACAGATCAAATCCTTTGGTCTGTGTGCGGTGACACAGAACTGTGCAAGAGTTCTTCTGGGTATGGGAGAGCCAGGTGTGGGCTTAGTACCCTGAGTTGTTCCATAGTTTTTCTTTTCAGGGACGAAAAGCATGAATAAGGGAATGATGTAATAACTCAGCTTTTGCTATAAAAGAAATTTTAATATTCTTGATGTTATTCCAGAGAATCACCTTCAGACGGCGTGCGATTCCGAGCCCCGTTGTGGTAGGAATTAAATTTTCAATGCGTTCACACTAGGAATGCCAAATAAATGGGATAACTCCTAAACAGAGATCCAGATAAGAAATCCGAGTGTACGGATGGGTCCAAAATGGGGTGTTTACCCTAGGAGCGATATAAAATGATTTGGTGCGGGACGTTCGGACCCATCCCTCGTTAGCGGTGTGTTAAATGGATAAATTAAATTAAAATTGTTCATTTAATAGATCAAACTAAATTATCTCATAAACGGTTTCTCAGATGGGAAAACCGAGGGCACCGTTGAGTCTGGAGCATTCTGTTTACCATAGGCGGGGTGTAAATGTTGCGGGCGCGGGCCTGCTTTAAGAGATGTCACCTAGGGGAAAAACAGTCATTTCAAAATGTCCACTTAGTTATTTTATCGCTGGAATTATTTCTGAATAACTTTCGAATGAAGTCTCGGAATTGAAAACCAAGACTTCCGTTGTGTTTGGAATGGGTAATTTTTCCTAGGCGTGAGATAAAATAGGCGGGCGCAGAGGTTGTGGAATCCGCACCCGTTGAGAGAGTTTCAATAAAAAAATTTATATAAATTCTCTTGAGAGGAGACAACCCATTTTTTTCTCTCTCTCTCTATCTATCTCATGTTCTTCGGAGTTCTTTTCCATTCTTCGACGGATCGAGGAGCGATCTCCGCCGGAGCCTTGGCGGATCGGAGTGGGAGCATTGTGGACGCGTCGCCAATGACGAACGAGCGATCCGAGGTAGGATTTTTGCTAATTTTCCGCACCCTCACCAATTTCGGTGTTTCTTTCAATTTCATTGTTTATTCTCTGCAATTTTTGAATCGGGACGATGGCCGAACAAACACGGCCATCGTCCGAGCCCCGTTCTAAAACCCATTCTTGAGCATTCTTCGTCCAAAACTTCGAACGCACCAAATCTCATCGGATCGACGAAAGAAGGTGAGCGCTGTGATGGCCTTGTCCCGAGGAACCCGAACCTGCATTAGGTTTTGAAATCGGTCCACCAGAGCGGTGGCGACGACCGTCAAAATTCCCAGCTCCGGCGAGGGTGATGGCCGGAGCTCGGGGAGGCGCAGAGGGGGTCCGGGAGTCAGGCTGCGGTCACGGTCGGAAGCACGGCGCTCTGGAGAGGAGTGGTTGAGGGCTTTTGTGCGGTGCAGTAGGGGCGACGCCTAGCTTCGGAGGTGGCGGCGGGTGTCACCGGGGTGTGGTCGAGCGGAGGAGGCAGCTGCCGGTGCGGCGGAGCGCGGAGCCAGGCGGCTGGGCGTGCGGCTCTTGCGGGAAGGCGAGGCCGGAGGGGTGTTTGGCGGGCCACAGCGAAGTGGCGGATCGGGGTCACCAAGCGGCTGACGGTGTGACGGAGCGCGGAGCCAGGCAGCGCGAGCGGCTGTCGAGCTCGGTGGAGGAACCCGAGGCACTGACTGCCTCAGTTGTGCGGCGTGGACAAGGACCTGCTGTTTGCGGGTCCTGCTAGGGCGACCTGAGGAGACCGGCCTTCGGTCGGTCTGTTTGAAGAACTGGACCCGAGGGTCCGGTGGTTTGAGGCGGGCCGTGGCGGGTTGGACCGAACCCACAGCTGGGTCGCGGGCCGGTGGTCCGGACCGGCCCATTTTGGCCCCCCTTACATTCGGGGGGGGGGGGGGGGGCGTAAGTTCCAAACGACACGTCTATTTGACGCACCGTCTACGGCGGTGAGTTCGTATCGACGAGGCACTCTTTCTAAGGTGGGTTTCGGGATTTTTGGATTCTGTGCCTGAAGACGGGCAACCCAATGAGCTTTAATTTAATAATAATAAATTATTATTAAAGTGGCAACGGATGTGGCTCGCGAGCCGGACGTCCATTTGACGTTCCGTTAGAGGCGCAGTGGCCCCGGAGCTGAGACGATCATTCCAAAGTTGGTTTGGAGCCTTTGCGGGTTGGTTTCGTTGCTCGGTGGCATGAAACGCTAAATGTGAGTAATTAATTAATTAATTGTTGCGTCGGACCTAACTTCTACTTGGGATGTCCGATTAATGCGCCGTCAGTGGCAGCGTGATCCCAGTCCTCGTGCAGACTTTTTGAGGTGCTTTCTGAAGTGTTCGGGTTGGAGACAAGGTACAGGCCCCATAGGGCCTAGTTCACACGTTTTACGGTGAAACACCACTTTTCCACCCGACATCCATTTGGGGTGTTTGAATGCTCTTTTTTGAGTGTTTTTCTGAGGGGATTGCGATGGTGCAATCCGCCCACTTAAATTCGGACTGAGGTGTGGGCCCCACGAGGTCATGTTTGCATATAACGCGGGGAGTTACAGCTTCTACATCCGGAGTCCATTTTAGGCGTCTTCAGTGGCGTTGTGACCCTGGAATCGAGACGAGGTTGACCAGGGTGGTTTCAGACGATGAAGCTGGAGTTGAGGCATGGGCCCCATGGGCCGTCTTTTGAGCTGTGTGCAGCGTATTGCGACTTTTCCATCAGACGTCCGTTTGGGGCGAATGAATATTCATTTTAACGTATTTTTATGAGAGCTTCGCGATGGTGCAGTTCGCTTGACCTTTTTCGGGATCGTGGTGTGGGTCCCTCCCAGGCTGGCTATGGTAAATAGTGCCATATTCACTGGTTGACTATTTCGGGTGAGTAAATGGTCTATCTCACGTGTTTTTCCACACGGATTGTAGCAGTGTGATCCGTTCGGGCATGTAGAGCCTGGTTTGTGATCTTATTAAATGTGGATACACGAAAGAGTGTTGGATGAAGGTCCCTTTGACGCACTCCGAACCAACACACGATAGCGATGTCGATAACACCCGGTGATGTTAGTTGCAGTGCTGAGTTGTTGGACCCATTTCCAGGTCTACCCTTCAGCAGGGCTGGGAAGTGGGTCATCTGATGATTTATTCTAGGTCTACCCTCCAACAGGGCTGGGCAGTGGGTCGCATGTCGACTACTTTCAGGTCTACCCTCCAGCAGGGCAGGGCAGTGAGTCGTCTGTCGACTTCTTTCATGTCTACCCTCCAGTAGGGTTGGGAAATGGGTCGCATGTCGACTACATTCAGGTCTACCCTCCAGCAGGGCTGGGCAGTGGGTCGCATGTCGACTACTTTCAGTTCTACCCTCCAGCAGAGACTGGGCAGTGGGTTGCTTGTTGACCTGTTCCGGGTCTACCCTCCAGTAGGGCTGGGCAGTGGGTCACCTATCGACGTGTCCTGGGTCTACCCTCCAGCAGGGCTGGGCAGTGGGTTACCTGTTGGCATCTAAGACTTAGGCCTTCTTATTAGGCTATTCGATGACTTTTCTCCGTGACTACTAGAGTGGGACCCTTGGCTATACAGGTCAGTGTTGTGACAGCTTTGACATGACCTTAGGACATACAAGGATGAGGGGTGATTTTCCCACTAAGACGCGTCCTTGCAACACGACCTAAAAGTCGTGCGGGCAAGTCAGTGCCGCCCAAAGCAGATAGTATTGAGGTGTGGTGATTGAGCCCCTTTGACTTGTACCTCCTAGGTTGACGTGCAAGACACTTGGGTTCAGTGTCGGATATCCTTTGAACCATTGGTGACTCTTCTTGGGCTGATCCTGGAGATAGATATCCCCTTACCCAGTCATTCGGGTTTCTCGTTGAGCATATATATACATCCTCTTGTTGTTCCCATTCCTTGGGTTCAGTTACTCCCCTTCTAGGAGGGGCAAAGACGCGCGGGGTATGCCAAATGCTTTCTGTTTCTAGCTCCTCTTGGTTTAATGAGTCTACTCTCCTGCTATAGGCAGCGAAGACTCGACGAGAAGTTTGTCTTCTCACCGTCTCTAGATCCATGCGTCTGGATGAGTCTTCTTCCTTTCTCTTGTTGGGTTGAGCTGCAATCTCTTTCTCTCTTTTTCACTCCTACACTGTTCTTTTCTCTATCTAGTGCTCCCCATTTTAGTACCTCCCTTGTTGCTCCCTCAAGATTTCGGGGAATCCTACTGAGTATTTTTTTTATACTCACCCCTGCTTGGGTTTTTCCTGCACTTGGTCTGCCCTTGCATACGACGAAAAGGTCGGTCGAGACTACAGAGGAGCGTAGAGGACACAGGAGCTTGGGCTGTGTTCGGTGGCCATAGCAGGACTTCCTGGGTGTGAGACTCACTAGGTTTTACCTTTGTTTTACCTGTTTCCGGGTTGAGGAAACTTTCTAGATGGGCGCGTGTTTTTCCCCTTTTACTATTCAGTTTACTTTTCAGCACTTTACTTATGTTGGTTAGAGGTCGATGCATGTATGTTGGTTCCCCTTTTTGTAGCAGTGTTGTATCTTTCTTTCTTTTCCCTGCATTGTTGCTTTGAGTTGGTTGCGTGTGTGTGTACAGTTTTTTAGGCAAAGGCCTCCCCTAGTTTATTGTTCCTTCGGCACTAGTCTCCATCCCCTGGCCTATGGAGGCGGGCTTGGGGTAGTTGCGGCTCGAGCCTCAGTACGGGTCGGTTCGTGACACATGATGCGAAACTTACGCATCGTTAATCCTCCTCGCTTCTATCTTCTACCAGAAAAACACCTCCAGACCCACTCTAGGCCTCCTCTGAGAACTACAGGCTTTGGAAACACATAAAGGGTCAGACTATATTGATCTAGACCCTTACATCAGATACCTCTCAAAAAATTCTTTTCCTCATGAATCGAAACAAACCCATAAAGGAAATGAAAAGATGTCATCTAAATAACCACCCCATGTGATACCTATCAAGGATCTCGCTCTCATAGGAGATCAACCGCCTCATCAGAGGAAACAAGCATAAAACCATAAAAAAGTAAAAACTATCTTAAAAAAACTATACTGGGGGAGATACCTCTCAAATGACAGTAATTCCACAACAATAAATAAGAGAGAACTGTCTCATAAACCAGAAAGGTCAACATCCACAATAGAAAAATTTTATAAGAGGAGCTAAATATCAAATAGACTAAGGGTGAATAAACGAATCAAATTAACATGCATTATCCTTCACACCACCATGCCACCATAAGGCAAGAACCAAGTGAACAACAAGCCCTCACAACACCTTCTCCTAGCGGTCTTAGATCTCCACATGCTGCTCATTGAAGTCCACATCATCATCAATATCAATATAACCCTAATCAATGAAATGAGAGCCTTCATGAAGATAAAAATGAAGTTGTGACAAGTAAAAAACTTCATGTATCCAAATCATCTATAAGGGAAGTGATATCTGATACACCATGACTCCAACACAAGCCAACATGTTGAAAACCCCCAAAAATTAGGGAGAAACATTACTCCCACAACCAAACCTTCACTACCCATGATGAGGATTCACCTTCAAGAACATGTGATCTCGAACATCAAACTCCATAGGTATCCTCCTATGATCAACATAGGATTTATGACGATATTACATTGCCTTCATCATTTCACGAATTATGTAAACCATCTATGTAGTATTCTATACTAGTTATGGTCTAAGAATTGTTACCTCTCCAACCCTGGTCCATCAAAATGGATAACGGTAAGGCTGAATGTACAAAGCTTCAAATGGAATCATACCAATGCTGGAGTGGAAACTATTATTATATGAAAACTTGAACAAGGGTATGTTCCCTATCCATGACCCTCTATAATTTGGGACACAAGAACACAACATGTCTTCAAGAGTCTAGATGGTCTTCTCTGTCTGACTATCCATATGTCGATGAAAAGTAGTTCTATGGAATAACTAAGATACAAAAGAATGCTAGAGACCTCTCCACACCCTAGAGTTAAAATGAGGATCGCGATCAAAGATAATAATCCTTGGGATTCTGTGGAGTCTCACCACCTCCTCCAGATACTTCCTTGACAAAACTACCATGGAGCTCGACTCCCTGGTCACTGTAAAGTGGGATGATTTCATAAAAAAATCCACTATCACCCACATAACATCATAACCTCCCTAATATTGTGTTAAACCTGTAGAAAAGTCCATCAATATTTCCTCCCACTTCAACTGGAGAACATCTAAATACTAGATAAAACTATCAGGAACACGATGCTCAGCCTTCACCTTTTGAAAGACCAAATATTGAGAAAAAAACACTACAACTGCACACCTCAACCCAAGACACCAAAAATGACCTCTCAAGTCTTGTTACATCTTTTTCACACTGGGATGTACCGCCAAAGGTGAGCTATGAAACTCATTGATATCCATATCACACATAACTAAAGGGATGAAAATCGTTTTTTGAAACATTAGCTTGTGTTGTCCATCCTCAAACCAACCATCAGCTACACCACAAAAAAAACTCAGTCTCTCCGGACCATAATTACATAATCCCCCAACTGGAATCCTACACCTATTGCACCAAATAATACTACACTTTCATATAGAAAATATAACCTCTACCTCTAACCACTCCCATATCTAGATGAATCATTGATAGGTATTCCATTACTCTCCAAGAATCCATAGATCCATGCATGAATCACTATGTGACTTCCTACTCATAACATAAGCTATAATATTTCCATTTATTGGCATATATGAAATCTTTAGTCCACAATACTATAATAATTTCATCCATTTATACGGACAAAAGTTTAATTCATGCTGGTAGAAGACATACCTCAGGCTCTTATGGTCAATAAAACCCACATAATTCTTGCCGATGAGGTAATGTCACAAGAACTTCAAGGAAAACATAATTTCCATCAAATAAAGATCATGGGAGGAATAGTTAAGATCATGGTGACATAACTACCAAGATACATAAGAAACAACAAATATTTTATGAATTAGAACAAAGACCAATCCAAGATAGAAAGCATCACAGAAAATCTCAAACTGAACAGTCTTCACTGGAAAACAAAGGACTAGAGAACTAACGAAATTCTCCTTCAGGTACTCGAAAGCCACTTGACACTGGTCAGTCTATAATAATCCATGATCCTTTATTATCAAGGATTTAAAAGGAGTCACAAACTGAGATAAATTGGGTATATACCTCCTGTAATAATTTGCAAGACCATGGAAACTTCACACCTCTTCCATTATCTTGGGGTCTGGTCAAGACACAACCACCTATATCTTAGAAGGGTCCACAGCTAATCCCCGGTGGGATATGACATTCCCTAAGATATGGACATCATGAGCCCAAATACCACACTTCAAGAACATCCTTAATAACTTCTCATGATGAAGAACTCCCTAAGCAGTACAAATATACTTTTCATGCTCCTCATCATACGTGGAATACATAAGGATGTTGTTAATGAAAACTACCACGATGTTATTTAGGAACTCTCAGAACACTGCATTCATCAACCCCATGAAAACATCTAGAGCTTTCATCACACTTAACAACCTAACAATGAACTTATAATGCTCATGATGACAACAAAATATGGTCTTTGAGATATCCTCATTATTCACATGCATCTTATGGTAACTTTATAACAAATTGATTTTTAAGAACCAAGTTTCTCCCTTAAACTAATCAAATAATTAGTCAATCCATGAAAGATAATAGTGGTTCTTCACTATCACTTCGTTAAAGTGATGATAATCAATACAAATCCACAAACTTCTTTAAACCTTCTTCATGAGAAAAACTAGTGCAACTTAAGGTGACACACTATTCCAAACAAAACCTCATTATAACATATCCCCAAGCTACACTTGCAGATCTTGAAACTTGAAAGGCACCATTATATATAGATACATTGTGATAGGAGACATTCTTGGTTGTAGATCTATCCCAAACTCGATCTCCCATCGATGGGGTAATGCTACCACCTCCCCTATAAATACAACATGGTACTCTTTCACAACCCTAGGAAATAATAGCTGTTGAACCTCTGATGATCTCGACATCAAATCTTCCATCAAAGATGGAAATGGAGGAAAATTACTCCAACCCACTTGAGAGTATCATTCACCAATGAACACCGCTGGTTATCCATCAGCATCATAGAATGAAACTTTCCTTTTCAATTAATCCATGATATCCTTCAACAAATAAAATCAATCCACATTGAGTATGATGTCATATAGCTGTATCCATAAACATAGGAAGTCTCCCTAAGTTTGGGGCTTCCCCAACACTAGCTCACCATCTCTAAATACTTCATAAAAGTCAACTCAGCCTCGAAATAACATAGTTAACACTAAGAACACTAGAATCATATCTACATAATATCCCAAATCATGGAAAAGTGAATATGATATAAAGGAGTGTGTCTCTCCTGAATAAAAAAACATGAAAACATGTAGAAAAAAAGTAAAGGGTACCTTGAATGATGTTTGGCTCACTGGATCCTAGAAATGATAATGCATGAAGATGACTACAACCTACTCTATGTCCTATCTAACTCTAATGATGACCACCTCTATGGTTACACTCTACTCTATAAGGATGAGGAGAGTCTCAAGGTTTTAATCTACTTGCCCCATTTTCTCTCAATAGATCCAAATAGGAACACCCTGTTGCTTCTTCTTCAATGGTGGAACCTAAAGTAGAACACCAGGTACAAGATAACTTCTTAGAAAGGTAGAGCACTCTCACCATTGATGATATTGACCTCCATAATAAAAACAAGTGTCTCATCCCTTGGCATTGGTCTGATATCCACCACCCCCATAGAAATGAGATGATGAGGACTGAGACCTACCTTTGGCTGACCAGAAGATCTTCTCTCTAGAAAACTAGGAACCCTGGAACAAAGCTCTTCTATGTGAGGAATCTTGATAACTCCCCTCTCAGGATGATTCAGTTCAAGCCAGCATCGTTTAAATAAACTCTACTCTCCAAAACACCTCAAGATATATATTTAGCATAAATGGGGTGATCTAAAGCTGGATCTCTCGATGAAAATCCTCCCCAAAATGACTCACCTATTTTTACTCATATGGAAAAAGGTTTCAAAAATATCATAGATGGGTCCTAAAACCGATCCCAAAATCTTTCACACTATAACTCCCCTATCAAAGGGTAAGTAGTTCCTAAAAATTTTGCACCTTTGTGGCTGAAGAAATAAAATATGATAGAAACTTCTCTAATGATACTATAGACTCCTCAGGATCCCCAAGGAACAAGAACCACTATTTCCTCGCTAATCCACAAAAAACACCATCACATCTAATGAAACCCAGTTCTCTTTCTGAGCGCAGATCAAACTAAAATCTATATAAACCTCTTAAAACTAGTATTTCATGTTTGAGTCTGAAATGAAGCACTCATACTTCTGCAGACTATGGTTCTAAAGTCTCAGAGTGTCCTCCTCCAAGTGTAATCATCATCGACTACTACTCTATATTGATTTGTTGTCACATCATTCTGAATATCTTCAGAACGAACATGACTAGGGCATTGACCTAGATCCATTACAAGAAAAAAACACACCATTAGACTCATAACCCAAGAATATAGAATAATTAACATTAATTATTTAATTATTTTTTATCTTTTTAGGGTTTTATCCTATCCCAAGGTTTACCAATTTCAAACATAGGTGAAAAGAATAATGAATCATGATAATTTTCTTGGTCTCTACCCTACAACCATTATCACATAATTTATTAGGTTTATTAATTATAAATTTCTAAGAAAAAAATCATAACGGACCATAAATACCCATGTCTCATCCGGTCTCTCATGTTTACATCACTTTCTAAACATAGGTCACACAGTTTCCCTACCAACACATGCAACCTCACATGCGCCAGACTATAAAATCCATCTTATACACCAACCTAAACCTTTGATACCACTTTTTCATAACCTCCTCCCTCTATAGTGTAACCCTCATGGGCTGGAAATGAGAGGAAAGAGATAGTGACTTCCTGAGTCCCACCTCTAGTAGGACTCGGGTTGGCGACTATCATTGAGGGTATAACAAGCATACATATGGGAGACATTACCCTCTAAGATAACATGTGGAAGAGAGAAATAATATCGCTACACCAATAAAAACCCTATTAGAAATATACATATAAAGAAATCCCAAGTTCGAACATGCAGTGTCATACAATATTGAAACAACTGAAAAAGAAACTACAAGAACCAAAAGTTAAAGACAACAATGACCACGAAGCCCAAACATATCCTACAAAAAAATGAGCTAGTATTATCCAGACCAATCTTTAACCTTCTCCAGATGAAATGAAAAAGTTTATATATACATGGGTTGAGCGTAATAGTATACTCATTAAGATCCTCCCTAAACCCTCTCATGTAAAAGATAATGAAATCATGTAAAAACACAGTGAAACTAACTTTACACCTAAACATGTATGATTGGTTCCCAGCCTCACCATAGATAACTCTCACTAAGTATCACATACACGGGATTATATAATATAATAATGAATCATAAAGGGCACCCCGCTCCCTCTTTCCCACTAGTTTTCCGCTCTTCCCCAATGTTTCAATATAACAACCCAAACTATTATAAATAAAATTCCCCTTTGGACTTAAGGTTTTATTATGTAATATGGTTATATAAAACCCATTCACCTATTTGGTTTTATTATATCCAATTGGATTTAAAATACTATTTATTCTCTTTACCATTGAAAATATAGTCATTTAATAGTGATCACATGATTAGTATAAATATATGGTTTTAACAAATCAATTGACATAGATAGACAAAGGAAGTGATGCCCACAACCAGTAAGATCATACCCTATGAATCCCATTTATCAAAGCTTCCAAGGGATATAACATCACTGGGATTTTCCTTTGACTAATCCGAAGCTGAGACCCAACAATTAAGCATGAGATAAACTGTTTACGAGAGAAGTTCATGCTCATTGAGATCATGACCCAAACCATGTTCTCCGAACCACCCCATGAAGGTCCAAACCTCGCGTACCTAACTCTTAGGGAGATTGATGGTATATTCATGGGATATGTATAATGACCCTAGTAATATGAATATTTACATTATATTTTATATAATATTAAATATATTTTAATCCTATTATTTTTACTTTTTAAATGATTTTTATTTTGATACAATAAATCAAAGTTGTATTTTTGTTTAATATTCAAATTCAATTAGTGAATTTGTGAATTAATGGATTTTTTAAATAACAAAAATTTAATAAAATTTTGTTATAAAATAATTTTTATAAAATATAAATGATCATATAAGTTTAATGAAGTCAAATGTAATTTTTATTAGGGTTTGAAAACTGTTATGGTAATGAAAACCCAACATTTCATAACAAATGATAATTTTATTTTAAAAGTGAAAAATTCAAATATTTAGAAAATTATTTAGATATAATTAATATTATTTTTGGAATCATAACATCAAAATTATCCAAGGGTTAATTTTTCATAATTTTATAAGACTGTCGGATTTTCAGGTAAAAAATTAAATATCATATAAATATACATTCTATATTATGAAATCATAATGAACCAAAAGTGATGTAATAAAGGGTATACATGACCAAATATATGTTTTTAATTCAAAATAATGTGATTTTATTTTTATTTGATTTATCTTATAAATGCATTATGATTTCTCCAAAATGTAAAATATTTTTTCAGGTTTTAAAATTATTTCATTAATAGTATGACTCACCTCGACATAAGCAAGGGAATTATTTTATTAAGTTAGTCCCTTGGACTTATAAAATAATGTAAAACAATCCCATTTAACAGAAACCATGATAAAAAACCATGGGATGGTGTGTGGTTTTGTTTATTTTATTATGTAGTGTCTGAAACCTAAATAATAATGAAATCCCCCACATTTCCTATATAAGACCAACCATGATATCATTTATATTCACTAAAACTCTTTATAGAGCATCCTTACTCTTCCCTCCACTCTCTTTAGTCCTCCCAAGGCACCCACAAACTCTCAAGAATCCCCTCTCAAGTATTTGGAGTCACACACTTAGGTAAGGGATCTCCCACTCCCCTCTTTTAATCAAGCACATCTTTTTGTTATGTCTATAAATTACATTTTTATTATGTTGGTATATATTCATACATAACACTTTACTATCCATTTTATTTATAAATAATTATATCTTCCTTTAAATCTCATTAATTATTTTATGATTCTTTATGTACACCTATTACTATGATGAACTTTTGTAAGGGATTTCCCTCTTCTCATCTCCATTCAAGCAGTTATTTTATATATATATTAAATTCTATTTGATTATGTTGGTATATGCTCTTAAATATTTGCCATAATTTAAATTTAATTTATAAATTATTATATCCCCATTTCACTCTCATTAAGCCTCCCATGATCCTTTATGTACATCTGTTACCATACCGAAATTTAGTTAGGATTCTTTCTTTATTCATGTTTATTCATTAGATTATACCTTTTATTTTTGATTTATAATGTTGGGATATGTTTTTTCCATGTCCAT
Source organism: Viscum album (assembly GCA_963277665.1). Classification (NCBI taxonomy): domain Eukaryota; kingdom Viridiplantae; phylum Streptophyta; class Magnoliopsida; order Santalales; family Viscaceae; genus Viscum; species Viscum album. Next base: position 1,945,278,551 of record OY728133.1, on the reverse strand, counting down.
ATTACTTACCATTTTATTTATATGTGATAAGATACCCCATTCTCTCCCATCAACGCATTTTTATGGATCTTTAGGTGACATCGTTATGTTTCTGAAATATCACTGTGATTTTCTATGCCAAATCAATTACACAGTGAATACTATACCTAATTCCTATCAAGGGTCTTCAATATTATAAAAATATACTTTTTATTGGGTAATTACATGTATTTATTCCACATTTCTTGATTGTTGGATACATTATGATGATAAATGAATCAATGTTGTATGATATATGTGGCACACTTAAGAATGAGAATGGAATAAATGTGATGAGTGCACCCAGAATTATATAGTGCTCCAATGCATTGGGTAATGTTTAGTATCATGACACGTCATTTTGAGAGTGAAAGTGAACCTTATTCCTTTATGGGAATTTTTCCACCTTGATGTCTTGGTAGATTTAGCCTTAACCTTTGTTTATGATGTAGTGTTTTAATTTGTTGCCACATTTCCCATGTGGGCTTTAAAATTATCATGCTATATCATGTCTCATTGTTCATTTTTATGATTATTACTCCCATTTGATATGCATATTGTCTAAAATGTATCATTATCTTCATGTTATTCAATTTTTATTCCCTTATTGGGATTTATAGCTCACCCCATTATTATGTATTTCCCCAGGTTATCCCATACAGTTTTAAGTTCGTTGAAATATTATGATCATGTCAAGGAAGTTTTCAATAATGAATTGAATCCCATGTTATAAGTTGTTATGTAATGTACCTATTTACGAAAGGAACTAGAACTATTTATCTTTTGGGTTCCATTAAGTTTAATTTTAAGTAAAAAAACATGTATTAAGGTGGAATAAAGAGGAGGGTTGTTATAGTTGGTATCAGAGACAAAGTTTAGTTATTTTTGGGATTATGATTAGAAAATTCTTGAAAAAGAATTAGGGATAAGAATAATTATAACAAAACATCCCTAAATTTTGGTAATTATAGTGTAATTGTTTTATCAAGAAAATACATCCATGTCTAGATACTATAAGTGGACATGGTTCTGGCACAAATATACTTAGGGGTAAAAAATCTGAAAAGGTGTCCCATGCTTAACTCAAGGTAACCTGGTAGATGACAAAGGGACTTAATGCACACATGGTTTGAAACTCCTAGGGGATATGCTTTGGTAAATTCATATGCTCATTAAGAACCATTATTTAGGGAAAAAATACCCATAAGAATATATATTAGGAAATAGATCATGGATAACATAGATTAAAGCCTAGAAATTTATAAGTTAAGGGAATAAAGTTAATTTATAAGTTATCTCTTTAATGTCATTGGATACACATTTTTTTGTTTATTATTTTAAAATAATCATCCCTAATTTTTTTTTCTTGAAGGTAATGGTTAGAAATAAGAGGAATCGAGTAAACAATCAATGATACGAGCAATGTGATGACTGCCTCAATGAGATTCCCAACCCAATGGGAGAAGGAATCAAAAAATTTGTCCTGATAATCTCTCAGTTGACTTAGGTTCTAAATAGAAACCTAGATTCGGAAGAACATCCAAATTCCCCTAAGAGAGAACAAGCTGTGGTTGAGAGATTTATGTGACAAAGGCCTCTGATTTTCAATGGATCATCCAATCTCTTAATTATGGAAAAATGGATCAACTCCATTGAGAATATCTTTTCCATCCTTTAATGTTATGATAAAGAGAAGGTTATATTAGCTATTTATCATATGTAAGGAGAATCTAATCAGTGGTGGAAATTGATCAAGAATACAAATCCCAAGGAAGAGATCTAATAAATGGAGTGGAAGGAATTATGGAAAATGTTTTTCAATAAATATTTTCCTCACACTCTCCAACTTAAAATGGAAAGAGATTTCCTTTCCCTCAAGAAAATAATGACGAATATATCAGGGAATATGAGGCAATATTTACAAGACTAGAATGATATGCTTACAGATTTGTTGTTATCCCCGAATGAAAGGTTGACCACTACTTTAGTGGGATAAAACCTAGTCCATGAAAATCCTAGGTGATACGTGAGTTTGGTATCTATAAGGAAATTGTCCGTTGTACCCTAAAATTTGAAATTGAGATATTTGAATCTCAAGGGAATCATGAGGATAAGAAGCGTAAAGTAGAGTTTAATTCAGGCAGTCTGATGGACAAATATAATGTTTCCAAGAAATTTAAACATCCCAATTGTCAAAGTTGTGGGAAGAAGCACCCTAAAAGTTTCCTGAGGGGAATGAATAAATGATTTAGGTGCAGGAAGGAAGGACACCTAGATAATAATTTTCAATTGGAGAATCCCACTAATGCGTTGAATTAAAGGAGTTCTCTGGTCAACCCTCCATGCATTTTCCATTTCTTCAATTGCATGAAACCAGGGCACTTTGCAAACCAATTCACTAAGCTAAGTGTTTTTAGAGAAAACCAACAACCTCTAAGGCATCAAGGGAAATATTTTTCCATCACTATCACAGAGGTGGATACCAACAACAAAGTGTTGATATTTACACAATTTATTCATTCAATAATATAGAATATACATTTTGATTCTTATTTTATGCATTTATTTATATCAAAAAAGATTATTAGAACTATCCAAATACCACCAAAAAGCATGGAACTAGGGCTATTAGTGAAAATGAAAAATGCGGAAATTATTCCATCCTATGTATATAAATCCTCACCCATAAATGTTTGGGGGATGAACTTCCTAGTGAACCTTGTCATACTCCCTTTTGTGGGATTTGATGCAATTCTAGGCATGGATTGAATTTCTATATATAGAGATAACCTAAATTTCCATGAGAAGGAAATCACTCTCCGTATAGTGAATCGACCCCCAATTTCGTACAAGTTCAAGGAGGAGGATGAATCTTATTTAGCACCATCATCTTAAATGTGGATATTATTTCCCTATGAGAAAGAATATTTAGCTCAAATTATTGATTCTAAGGAAAGAACCACCCTTGAAGACATGTCTATTGTGAGGGAATATGTTGATTTGTTTCCTAAGGAATATCCTGTTCTTCCTCCCAGTTGAGAGGTTGAATTTTCAATCGGGATTATACCTGGGGAATTTCCATTATCCAAGACTCCATATATAATGGTTGTTATGGAACTTGAGAAGCTAAAGAAACAACTACAAGAGAATCGGAAAAAAGGGTTCATATGCCCAAGTGCTTCACCATGGGGTGAACCAGTCCTCTTCATCAAGAAGAAGGATTGTACAATGTGCCTTTTCATCGATTATAGTTTTCTTAGAAAGATCCCAACAAAGATAAAGTATCCTATACCTAACATTTATGACTTGTTTGATCTGATACGTGGAGAAAAATACTTCTCTAAGGTGGATATTCAGTTGGGATTTTATCAAATAAGGGTGAAGAAGGAAGATATCCCCAAGACTTCTTTTCATACAAGGTTCATGAACTGCGAGTTTGAAGTGGTGTAATTAAAACTCACTAATTCTCCAAAAATCTTTATGGACTTGATGAATAGAGTATTTATATATCCCCTCAACAATTTTTTTTGTATTCTTTAAGATGATATTCTAATATAATCTGAAATCAAGGCAGAGCATGAGGAGCATATGATCACAATTCTAAAGACCTTGCGATAAGAGAATCTCTATACCATGTAAATAAATGTGAGTTATAGTTGAAGAAAGACTCTTTCTTAGGGTATATCATCACAGTAAATGAGATATCTATGGACCCTTCAAAGATAGAAGCAATTGAAGGATGGACGAGTCCAATATCTTTGATAGATATCCATATTTTCCTTATATTATCTAGGTATTATCACTAATTTTTGAGAAAATTCTCGCAATTCTCAAATCCCTTTACTAAGATAACTTGAAAAGGAGTGAAGTTTTTCTAGATTCAAGATTGTGAGGAAATATTTAAGGGGCTCAAAAAGGGGTGTATCAATGTGCCTTTGGTCACATTATCAACAACTGGGAAACACTATATGGTATACAACAATGCTTTAAATAACGACTTAGGATGTGTACAGATGAAAAATAATAAAGATATGGCCTACGCCTCAAGGTAGTTGAAAATTAGTAACCAAAACTATCCCACACATGATCTATAGTTGTAAGAAATGATCTTTGCATTGAACATCTGGTGGCATTATCTCTATGGGGAGAAGTGTGAGATATATACTTATCACAATAGCCTAAAATATATATTCACATAGAAATATATTAATATGTGCCAGCGTAGATGGTTAGATCTCATCAAGGATTACAGTTGATCAATCCACTTCCATCATGGGTAAGAGAATAAAGTGGAAGATGCTCTAAGTTGAATGGATCCAACAATTTTATCATTGATGATAATTAAGAAAGATTATATATTATTACACTTGAAGATAATAGACATGGGAATCATAAAGAAAGGAACATAATCAATCCTTTCACAAATTATATCTCAATAATATATTTTTTAAAGGTTAAAGGATGCTCACAACAGTGAAGTGGGAATTCAGAAGAAAGTAGAAACTATAAAAAAATGGAATCCTCAGAGTTCAATGTTAATGAAGAAGGAATTGTGAGATTTGGGTCAAGTATATGTGTTCCATAAAATATAGAGTTAAATAAGGAACTATGGGATGATGCATGTAGTTTAACTTTCTCAATTCACTTAGGAATCATAAATATGTATCAAGATCTCGGTGATCACTATTGGTGGGAAAATATGAAGAAGGATATCGCTGAATATATATCAAAGTTCATGGTATGCCAGTAAGTGAAGGATGAAAGAAAGAAGTATAAGGGTATTATAAAATCATTACCCATACCAACATGGAAATTGGAGAACATCACTATGGAATTTGTCACTGGAATTCCAAAGACATCTAGGGGAAACAATTCAACAGGGGTTTTGTGGATCTTCTTATAAAGACAACTCACCTTATTTCATTTCACAATTAGTTCTCACTTGATCAACTAGCATGGATATACATCAAAGAAATAGTAAGGATGCATGGGGTAACACTATTCATTATATCAAATCAATATCTGAGATTAACCTTCGAGATCTAGAAAATTCTCCAACATTATCTAAATACTGAGTTGAACTTCATCACAACTTATCACCCCCAAACTGGTGTCCAATCTGAGTAGATTATTTAGAAACTGGAAGACATGTTGTGTTCATGTTCTATGGACTTCAAAAAATTATGAGACCAACAAATTACTTTGGTTGAGTTCTCTTACAAGAATAGATCCCACTCATTCATCCAAATGGCTCCCTATAAATCCCTTTATGGGAAGAGGTGTATAACACCTACATGTTAGGATGAATTTGTGGAACAAAAACTGCTAGATCCTGAAATGGTCGAGGAAATGGTGGAGAAAGTTAACACTATTAACCATAGCATCAAAGATAATTAGATTCAATAAAAGATCTACGCTAACAATCATCGATGAGAACTTGAGTATGATATTTGAAACATGGTATTCCTCAACATATCTCCATGGAATAAGATGATGATATTTGGTAATAAGGGAAAGCTTAGTCCAAGATACATCGACCCCTTTGATATCTTTGATCACATCGAAGCGATGACTTACCAACTAGAACTCCCACCAAACCTATCTAAAGTACATGATATATTCCGTGTATCCCTCATGAGAAAGATCATAAAATAACCCTCACATATACTCAATCAAGATGTGGTGCCATTGGAGAATGACCTTTCCTATGAGGAGTAACTGGTGAAAATATTAGACCATAGTGAAAAAGTACAATGAAATAATATAATGTACCTTGTCAAAGTTTTGTGGAGAAATCATAAGTTTGAAGAAGAAACGTGGGAACTGGAGGAGGTGATGAAGTAGAGTTACCCTCATCTATTTTAGTGTGGGAAAAGAAAATTTCAAGGGTGAAATTTCTTAAGGGGGGAAGATTATAATGACAGAAACTATTATAAATAAAATTCCCCTTCTAACTTAATGCCTTATTATGTAATATGGTTATAGAAAACACATGCACTTCTTTGGTTTGATTATATCCAATTGGATTTAAAATACCATTAAGTCTTTTTACCATTAATAATATATCCTTTGAACAGTGATCACATGATTAGTATAAATATAGGGTTTTAAAAAATATAATTGACATAGAGAAAGGAAGTTATGACCTCAAACAGTAGGATCATAACCTATGAATCACATTTATCAGAGCTTTCAAGAGAGATAGAATCACTGGGATTTTCCCTTGACCAATACCAAGCTAAGATCCAACAACTTAGGCATGAGCGAAACTGTTTATGGGAGATGTTCAAGCTCATCGAGATAACGGCCCAAACCATGTTCACCAAACCATCCCATGAAAGTACCACCATCGTGAACCTTACTCTTTGGGTGTTTAATAGTTTTTTAATGGGATATATATCAAGACACTAGAAATATTAATATGTACATTATTTTTTATATAATAATGAATATATTTTCATAAAATTATTGTTACTTTTCAAATGTTTTTTACTTTGATACAAGAAATAAAAAATTATATTTTTTATTAATATTCAAATTCAATTAATGAATTAATGAATTAATGGATTTTTGAAATAAATAATATTTTAAAAAAATATTATTATTAAATAATTTTTATCAAATATAAATGATCATATAATTTTTATGAAGTCAAATGTAATTTTATTATGGTTCAAAAACTGTTATGGTAAAAAAATCCATCCTTTATTAATAAACATTGATTTTATTTTAAAAGTTAAAATTCAAATATTTAGAATCTTATTTAGATAAAATGATTATTATTTTTTAAATTATAACAATAAAATTATAAAACAGTGAAGTTTTAATAATTTTCCAGGACATTCGAATTTTTGGGAATAAAATTAAATATCAAATAAATATACTGTGAGTATTATGACATCATAATGACCTAAAAGTGATGTAATAAAGGGAATCCAAGACCAAATATATTATTTACCTTTAAAATAACCTAATTTAATGTATATTTTATTTATCTTATAAATCCATTATGAACTCTCCAAAAACTTATAATATATTTTAAGGTTTTAAAATCATTTCTTTAAGAGTATGAGTCACCTACACATAATCGAGGGAATTATTTTATTAAGTTCATAAAATTTCCTTATAAAATAATAGAAACCATTCCTAATTAGAAGAAACCATGGAAAAAACTCATGGTAAGGTTTGTGTTTTTGATTATTTTATTATGTGGTGTCCAAAACCTAAATAATAAAGAAACCCCCCTCATTTCCCATAGAAAACCACCCAAGATTCCATTTATCTTCACTAAAACTCCTTGGATAATTTCCTTAATATTCCCTTCACTCTCTAGTGTCCTATCAAGGTTCTCCCAAGCTCTTAAGAATCTCCTCCCAAGAATTTGGAGTGTGATACTCAAGTAAGGGATCTTCCACTCCCTTCTTCTTATCAAGAACTTATTTTTGTTATGTCTCTAAATTAACATTTTCTTATGTTGGGATATGTTCACACATACCAAATTTCTATCCATTTTATTTATAAATAATTATATCTTCCTTTAACTCTCATTAATCCTTTCGTGATCTTTTATGTATGCCCATTACTATGCTGAAATTTTGTAAGGGATTTCTCTTTTCGGATTTCCATTCACAAATTTAATTTATGTATATTAAATTACATTTGATTATGTTGGGATATGTTATTAAATATTTACCTTAGTTTTAATTTAATTTATAAATTATGATATCCTCTTTTCACCCTCATTAATCCTCTCATGACTCTTTATGTACACCTGTTAGCATGCTGAAATCTTGTTAGGATATTTTTCTTTATTCATATTTATTCATTACCTTATGCATTCGATTTAAAATTTATAATATTGGGATATTTTTTTCCCATGTCTTTATTACTTACCATTTTATGTATATGCAATAAGAGACCTCTTTCTCTCTCATCAACCCATTTTAATGGATCTTTAAGTGACACCATTATGTTTCCAAAATATCTTCGATAATTTCCATGCCAAATTAATTATGTAGTGAATATCATACCAATTTCTTATCAAGGATGTTCAAATTTAGGTTCATATAATTTTTATTGGGGACTCACATGAATTTATTCTACATTACTTGGTCATGAGATAAATTATGATGATGAAGGAATCCATGTTGTATGATCTATGTGGCACACTTAAGCATGAGAATGAAATGAATGTAATGGGTTCACCTAGAATTATATAGCACTCCAATGAATTGGGTAATGTTTAGTATCATGATACATAATTTTGGGACATGGAGTGAACCTGATTCCTTAATGGGAATTTGTCCACCATTAAGTCTTGGCAGATTTATCCTTGACCTATGTTTATGATGGAGTATTTTATGTTTTTTCCAGATTTCCCAAGTCTCCTTTATGATTATCATGATATAACGTGTCTCATTGTTCATATTTATGATTCGTACTCGCATTTTATATTCCTATCATCTAAGATGTAACATTATCTTCATGCTATTCCATGTTTATTCCCTTATTAGGCTTTATAGCTCACCCATTTCTTATGTATATACCTAGGTTATCCCATACTATTTTAAGTTTGTTGAAATATTATGATCTTGTCAAGGATGTTTTGAATAATGTTTTATATCCCATGTTTTAAGTTTTTATGTAATGTACCTAATTCCTAAAGACACTAGAATTCTCGATCTGTTGGGTTGTATTAAGTGAAATTTTATGTAATAAAACATGTATTAATGTGAAATAAAGAGCATGGTTGTTATACGCATGTCCTGATCCGTCTCTCTATAAAATAAGCTATCCTGTAGACACCTGGGCTAAGTATCACAACAAACACCTCATGAATCACATCACCACATCATCCAATATCACATCATCATATAGTAACCATGTAGTTTCGTGGATCCACAAAAACTTGTATGATATGTATCATACATTGGGTATTATACCTTAAACCATCATAACCCATACATCAAGTAAGGTACCTCAAGACATCATAAACTATACACATCATACCTATAATAATCATTTGGATACTATATCCATAGATAAATGTGTGTGAAATGACCACAAGACCTCATATAACTCTACACATGTATATGATAAAAATGAAAACCATGGATACTAGCACAAGAAACTACCAAGAGAAGAAAGGATCCAGAGGGGGTAGTTATCCATCCATCCTCCCACCAAAATGTTGGGGAAAACACCCTCCCAAAGTCCATTGGGTGTCATTCACCCTAACCAATATGGGTGGTGTAGCATATGAAATCACAAAATATATGAGATATAATATGGATCATAACCACACTATGGTCATATCATAGTTCTAAGCTCAACTGAAGTTATCATTGCTTGGAAACCTAACTACCACTACTAGGGACTAGATATCCTATAATCACACAAGCATTTAAAGAGAATAATTAATTAATTATTTTCTTTTTATCATTTCACTTCATTAATTAATTCATTAACCATTAATTAACAACATTAATCCACTTACATTATTATCCATCATTCCAAGTCTATTACCTTGAGGCATAATGCAAACCGAGTCCATTGTTTCTCAAGATTAACATTTTTTCTTCACTTTCATTCCATCAATACCAAACCTGTGTGTTGAGTAATTTATTAAACATTATTAACATCATTCCAAACTCAATTTACTCTAGGAAACCATCCTAATATACCACCAAGAGGAAACATACAACCAATCACATCCAATTGCCTCAAACAGTGGTGAAAGTATTGCATATAAAATAAACATCCCAACCACCAGTCATTAAAAAAAACCTTTTAAAGCAAGAATTAAACTTTATCACATCAATGGGTAAGACTAAATTCAATCCATTACATAATCTCTAGTTCCATCCCTGACACCCAGATGCATATTCCAATCTATCTCACCATCACAGGTTTTAAATTCTACCACATCATTTGAGCCTCCCCACCCCATGTCACATCATCCATTTAAGGCTCAACTATCGCAGGCTCATATCACATCATCTATCCCATGATCAAAAATTATAGGCTCATATCACTTCACAACCTCACATCTAGAGAACATCACAGGGAAGTAAGAAAACATGCATAATCAATAGGGAAATCTAGGCCCTAAAGCAAGGCATCTAACCTTCACAAATAAATGAGCTCTCATGACTCCAACACAAGGCTATTAGCCTCCAGAAGTAGATGAGAAACTCATGATTTTACAATGATATTTATTAAAACAACCTATTTTTATTACTTCTTGAATTAACCTATTCATTATTCATACCTTTCAACTATGGGAAACCTAAGGAATAAATCTATAACATGCTACTAAATTAATTAAACAATTAATTTAAACATGCTTCATGTCATACATTCTAGATTCAAAAAAAACTTGTGTAATTAAAATTTATTAACATTAATTTAACTCTATTTCATCAATAATAATTAACATGATTCACATTATTTATTAAATTCCATCAATACATTTAATTACTTGTTCAATTAAACATTTATAACCACATCAATTTGACCATTATGAAATTAAAATAACCACCATATTCATTAAACACTCCTCTTTATTATCCATAAAATTAATTATAAATTAATTACATATTTACATAATTTACCATGTTCCATTAAGAACAACATACTAAAACAAGCATCAAAACATTCTACATAATCATATCATAGATCACACACTATCTAGAAAATCAAGAGGCAAAATGTTATCACGGTATAAAGAAACAATAGATGATTGAAATCCAATTATTTATTAATCTGTTTTGATCTTAATAATGTTAATTAAATTTCCACACATGGTGATAAACCATGATAAATTTAAGATTTCAGGTAAAAAGAGAAGAAATGAATCTCCTACCTAGAATAAATAACCCTCAGGCGACTCGCTGCACCAAAAAACAAGGGGCACACACATGATAGAATCACTATCAGAAGAAAAAATGATCCAAAATAGGTAGGATTATATGAATCTAAGGGAAGGATTTAGAACCTAAAATATTAATATAAATAAAATAGGAAGTAATTAAGTGAAAGACCTTTTTTGAGTCGATATATGCAGGACAACCAAATTTTTTAGATTGAAAAAGATTTAATTACAAATCCATGCATAGAGACTTGTTTACGGTCTCAACCATATTAGAAAATCAAGGATATAATTATCCTAGATGAATCAGTCTTTTAAGGCCCTTGATTCACACCTAAGGAAGTCCCACATGGCCTTTTTCATAAAACTGGTGGAAATATCTTGGTGGTCGATTCCACGTAGCTGAATTTCCCATGTAGCCAAAAGCCCCATGTAGCTGATCCACATAACCATTTAACATATCAATTTCACATAGCTGACTCATGTAGCTATTTCATGTAGCTTATTGATCACTTAGCTAATTGATCATGTAGCTAATTCATCCATGTAGCTGATTCACATATCCAATCCAGACATGTCCCTAATTCATCCACATAGCAGATCAAGCCATGTAGTCGATCCAGCCATGTACCCGATTTCATGTAGCCGATGGATCTACATAGTCGATGGCTCCATCTAGCTAATGAAACCATGAACCTGATTTGACTAGTCATGAATCAGGCTCTCACCCATTCCATGAACCACACATTCAAGATGTGAAACTTACACACTGTGAATCCTACTTGCTTCCAGTTTTTTGCAGCCAAACACCTCCAAACCCAGTTTAGGCCTCCTCCAAGCACCATGGACTTCAGAAACATGCAAAGGGTTGGAATAGATGGATGAAGACCCTTATAAAAACCCCTTTTTAAAATTAATAAAGGCCAATATAATGGATAAAATTTCCATCAGAAGTTCATATTTACCATCACATTGATAAGCATTCATATATTGGTTCGGAATATAAACCATGACTTCCCTTTCTTGGAAATTGATGTGGGATTTATGCAGAGAAAGTAAATTCATGCCTAAGATGGAGAATAACTTGATTTTTAGGAAACACATTCCCATAGACTTTAATCGGATAAGAACTATAGAATTGTTATGCGACCCTTATACCATTTAATTTTTTCACTTCTAACTCAATATCTAATCGTTGTGGTGGTGATATGATACCGTTAGAAAATTCTTTAGGTATAAAAGAGTGGGTAGAACTAGAATCAAATAAAAATTTTCATTTATGTATTGAATGATAATTTTACCTTTCACTACATCTTTAGGAACTTTCACATAAGCTATAGTACTTTCATAAGTTGTCCTTCCCCCTTAGCTTCTTTTGTGGTAATTTCCATTGACACATGGGGAATTTGTTGCAATAGTTCCCCATATATTTACAATTAAAGCACTATACTTTGATAGCTTCTCCCTTACCCTTACATTCATGAGAATGATGACCTTTTTCTCTACACTTGAAGAAAAAATCTTTTTCTATTAAGCATGTATCAAGGCATTTCTTTCCACAAGTATCACATGTTGAAAAATTTCTCTATATTCTTCCACTTATACATTTTTTCTCTATCATCTTATTATTCTATTGATTTCATTTGAATCCATAATATTCGGATAATTATTTATCTATCTTAATATCACATGATACTATATCCTTATATAATGAGAATGTTTAGGAGACTAGTGCACCTTAAAAGATTGGATTAATCCCATCAAAGAAATGATTAATATTTATTTTTGTATTGCGTATGTAGTCTGTAACATGCCTTTCCATATTTTTAAAGTTTTCTTCATACTTAGAAATATTTTCCTTTTCCCTTTATCTAAAATTCAAGAATTTTCTTTCCATATCTTCTCATTTTTTGCACGGAAAATACTTTTTGAAGAAACGTTCCTTTGAATACTCCCATTACATACTCATTATTTCCTCGTCATCCTTAGTGTTTTGGATCAATGAACACAATTTTTCCAAAATACTTGAGAGATGATAAACTGTCAGGAAAACCTTCTCCCTATCATTACATCCCAAAGAATAAAATATATTCTCTAAGAAACTTATCCATTTCCCAACTACAAATGGATTTGTAGTCCCATTGAATGATGGAGTTTTTTGATACATGAATTCATCTAACATTGTCACAACACATTATTGATTAGTAGGATGCTTCATAAGGGAGAGGTTATTCCTCATAACTTGAGCTAGCTAACCAAAAATAGTTTTAATTTGTTCTTCTACAGTTGTATCTCTAGCCCTAACATCATTATTTTCCTAGTAGTGAATACCTACATGGATTACGTTCATTGATACAGTTCCCATTCCTTTCACTAGGAATCATTTCTAAATTATGAAATAAAATATGTTAGATCATAATATTAGGAAATATAATGTATAATTCCAAAACTAGGGAAACACTTAAAATAAATTAAAAAAAATTATGCACAGATAATATCATAATCATAAACATGGTTTCTTTGGGAATATTCTTTAATTTAGTTATAGGGTTTTGTTTTATAATCTATCTAATAAACTTTCTCTGATACTAATTGTAAAGACTATAACCCTTGTAGCCTAGAGCTAGTGGTTACATTATTACATTGGCTCTAGGTACAAGAATTCACATCCCAAAGGAAAAAAATAGCTGATTAGTCTTGCTGAACTAAATACATACTTGAATTTCACATTACATTTGAAAACTTAATATACAAAATTATATTTTCTTTGAGAAAATCTCTATCCCATTTATAATATCCCAATGTATTAATCAAAAAAAAATTTGGTATCCTAGTGAAAAGAAATGTAATAAAGGGGTGAGATTAGATTCTCATTAAGGGTATTCATGCAATATAATATAAATAAGGCATGAATAATATGATAGGAAATAAATGATAATCAAATAATTCCACATAAATAATTACAAGAGATAAAACATATCCATGGATATAAAAACTATTCAAATAATCACATGGAAATCAATAAATGTGTTCATAATTATGGAATTAATAATTTCGGACATCTGAAACATACCATTTAGTCCTCATACCAAGTCATCTTAAATATACTATCAAAGCCTCATTCAAAGAAATATTATATAAATGGGTAAGGCCTCATCTAAACACTCAAACTAGTTTGTCTCATGAAACCTACAAATGTGTCAATGGGAAATTTAATTTAGATCCTCGCCTATCACTTGATGATTCCAATCCATTACTCACATGAATAAATAACATAAAATAATAAATTGTCTTAAAAAACGATATCTGTCCTTATTGAAAGAACTAGCATATGGAATATCAATAATTTCCCCAGTCAAAATGATCATAAACCATCCATAAAAATATGGTTGATGATAACATAATATAACAACCTCAATATATAATAATCTTCAATAAATTATTTTTATATATATGAAAGTACTTTAATAAAATCATTGTAAAATTATTAAGGAAAATACCCTTTTAACTTTGAAATAAGTTGTTTACAGAATTCGAAAATATGAATGTTTTTTTGAAAATAAACTTATAAAATTTTAAAGGAATTTTCAAAGAAAATATTAGTCATGATGGAGGGAAAATCTGTTCATGCCATATAAGTAAAATAATTATTCATTTCACACTTTTTTTAAAATTTTAAAAAGTACATCGTTCGGAAAACGATAAGAAGACTCATTTCTAACTATTTTGAAAAAAAATTCAAACAATGATAAAAATGTATTTAATAAATCATTTGGGGATTTTTTTTAAAAAATTTAAAATAATTTTAGAAAACATGTGTATGGAAGAAAAATATTCCCCCAGTGGAGACTTAAACATAAACAATGTTGAATGATGATGAGATTGTGAAATAAACCCTTACTACTTGGGTATCTTTTGAATCGTAAGTCTCATGAAAGAAATAAATTCAAATAAAACTTTAAATACCATTAATAAAAATAGATTCATGATATAATATATAAAATAGGTAATATATACATCACATAAAATAAATAGGTGGTGAATACGACATATGTCACAAAAAAGTAAAAGTGAGATGAGAAACCCTTACCTCAGGTTTGATTTCCTTCATATAGGTCCAAACATCTTTTATAATAAATATATATTTATTATAAATATAATATATAAAAATAATAATATATTTCCTAAAAATTATGATTTACTTATAACATTTTATCACCCATTTATTTATAATTCTTTATTAAAATCACTGTTTCGGGTGATAACTGCATCATTTTTCATATATGTTTTAGTTCGGTAGTTTTGATCCTTTTACATTGATCATGGTTTTATCATTTCAAGCATTTTAATAATGATATAACTATTATTTATATAAATATTTATGTTCATTCATAGAAGCTATAGATAGAAAAATTAATTACCCCATTCATGGAGATGGTTGACTGTACATACGCATGAACGCTATTTTCATTTATCGATGGCTAAAATGAAAGAAAGGTAAATAAAAATTATCATTTATAAAATAATTAATATATTATATAAATCAAATATATTCATAAAATCTTTCCTTATTACCATCCATGAAAATTGTAAATGAAAAACAGATCACATCACTTCGTGGATGTGGTAGTCCACACGTATGAACACACAACGTTATCATTTTCCAATGAATTGGGAGTTAAGAAGGTATATATGATATTTTAATTATAGAAGAAAATTTATGTAATAAAAATAATATATATTAATTATTTCCATCTTTATAACCATCCAATTAAAATGGTGATAAAAAAATTACATCACTATGTCGAGATGGTAAGTCATACGTACGCATGAGCAATATTTTTTCTTTTCATAGAATGGAACTGAGATGAAATATGATTTTCCCATAGTCATAATAAAATATAAATATATTAATTATAATGGATCTATTATATTAGGATTATTACAACACTCTAAGATTAATTAGAATAGAAATAAACCTGAAGGACTCAGTAAATACGATTACCTCTTCTTTGGTAGAATTCTTTTAGATCTCATATTAAGAGACAGATTAATTTTTTTGGAATAACCAGAGCCTATAGAACTTATATAAGTATATTTAGAATAGGAATGGACAGGTTTTTGTTGATATAGATGGCTCAAAGTAATGTAAATAAGTGAAGCATGAGATTCCCTTTTATAATTGAGGTGAAGATCACTTTTGAATTTCATAAAAGATTAAATTATAATGATGTAATTATAAATCCAAATGCATAAAAATGGTTAGGGATTTGAACTTAGGGAAGGATATGGTATAAATCTCATCAACTAATATAATTTGAATAGGTTTTTATGGTGTTTTAAATCTTATCATTTGGTTTAACCCCTTGGTTAACCTATTTTAACATCAAATGTGGTAACATATTTTTCACTCTAAAAGGGTTAAAATTTTATATATAAAGTAACTATTGACTCATAAATGGAAAACGGATGAAATTTTAGACCATAAATTACTTAATTTTTCCTTTTTAAAATTTGAATTATTTTTAAGTAATTTAATAAAATATTATTTTGATAAATTATCATTATTATCAATTCAGGAACTATTAATTTAATTTAACTTCAAATACATCAATACAAAGATGAATTGAAAATATAATTCATTTTCAAATTATTAATATTTAATATTCATCTAAAAATTCATGGAAAACAATAAATCACTCAAATTATATCACTTTTAATATTTTTAATATCATTTATTTCATTTTTCTATTAATTGAATAAATATAGTAATAGTGTTAAGAAAGTATTTAAGAAAATTATCTAATCAATAAAAATTAAAAATAAATTATCATAATGAATATAATTTTATTATGCACAAAATTGATAATTATATTCATTCATAACTTTATTTTATCCCTATGTGGACACATAATAGATATTTAAAAGTAAAAGAGTGACATTTTATAACTTTCTTTGATTTAAATATCATATTGGTCATTTTCATGGAAAAGTGTCCATTAAAAATATCAATTTCAAAAATAAATTGATAATGTTATAATTAAATTCATCCAATAAGGATTATAATGAAAAATTATTACTTTATTGCTGAGTTTTTATTTAAAGTGGGTTCCCTAGACCCATATTTTGATGTACTTTGATTACCATCACATGTATATAGTTTGATATATATACACGTGATTATCTTTCCATAGTAGTGTTGATACTTCTATATCCACTATATTTATGGTCATTTACTTAGATTACCTGTCATATAAAAGGGTTATAAAAGATCCCAAGATATAATGAGAACATAGAGATACTATAATAGTAATCTTAAAGTAATGTCCTGTTGTCCAGATACATCATACTAAAAGAAAACATATGATGAGTGACCATCAGGTGCTACGGGTTTACAAGTATTGAGACTTCTTCTAATGAAATTCACACTTGTTGATATCTAGTAGTTGAAATCATGAGGACAAACCCACCAATAGTAACACCGTGCATTTAGGTTGTCATTAGTTGATCCTATCTACAAACACGTATATTAGTCTCCTGACTTGAGATCATTATCAATGTGTTCGGTTTGATCACATACTTTTATGTATGGTGAAAACCATGAAAATTAATTCCTAATAGGGTAGTTTGTGTTGGGTATTTCATTGGTAGTATAACATTGGTTGAATGATCAATATAGAATTTGTCACTTCTGAGTTGAGAAAGATATGTCTCTACCTAGGTTGATTAGGATTATAGTACCTTCATAAATTCATGGCCATGGTAGTATAAGGTATATCCTTTCAAAGAGATAAATAAATAATAAATCAAGAATGTACGATGACGTAAGTGTGCATCCTTCTTTATGGGATATCATATGACAAAGAGATTATATTACAAAGTGCATGATCGTAGGTTGGTTTTCATTGCTATGACTTTTCCGGATCTCTTTAGGGGCCCTGATGGGTTTACAAACTCTGATCTTGGTCTGTGAATATTATTCACTAATATTGAGATAAGGTACAATATGGTCACACATAATAGTGCATTCAAGAATTTTCCTTATTAAGGATAATATGAATATAGGACACGGTGGTCCCCACCATGGGGTTTGAGTGTTATCCAAGTTCTATCAATTTCCAATAAGTAAATAAATTCATTATTATTCAATTAAAGAATACTTGGGTCGAATTTATTTATTGCATGTATTTACATGTGATTAAGTAAATACAAGGATTAATATTATAATAATGAATATTATTATAATATTCTAGGTTCTTTAATATTATCAGGAGTTATGAGTCAAGTTAATAACTCTAGTTTATCATGTAATATATTTAATATATATTACAGGTATATGATAAAATATAAATAATATTCATGATGCATTTTAGTTCTTTATAATTAATTATTTATAACACTTATTTAGTGGATATTTATCGCATAGGGGGTGGAGAACCCTAATCGGTTATTATGAATATCCACTATATAAGTGGAGAGAAGATCATTCCAACACACTATTTACTTAGTTGGAATTGAGATCTTCTCTATCCTCCTGATTCCTAAAGAGAAAATCGATCAGTCTGAGTGTATGATCCAATTTCATATTCATGGATCGAAGGAAGAGGATCATGGTTATATTCGCTGCATTGAAGTGATCGTCGCAGCTCCATGATTGCACCTGGAATCTGACAAGCAACACACACATAGATTCGAGAAGCATTTGTGGGGGATTCAGTGTTGGATCTTTCAAGAATATAATGCCAGAAACTTATAATGGACGTGCATGCATCAAATTTAAACAAGGTATTTGTTCATTTAATTTTCTATGCTCCAATTAAACCATGCAAGATCCTCAGACTATACTAGGCACTTGGATCATTCAAGAAGACCATGTTACATTGCATTAGTGATGATTTTTTTAAATCCTCATCCCACTAGCTTTCGCTGTGAGCCCTGGTACCTTCAATTGGTATCATAGGGACGTGTGGTGTTTCTGAGCCAATAAATTATTTTCTCTTTAAATTTTAAGTAGAGGGTATTAAAATGGTTGCAACAAATCTGGTCACATGTTGATCTGATTTCGGATGGCTATGTTGCAATGGTGTTTTTCAGATTTAATATTTTTGGATATCAATTTGTTTTTTTAAGAACATGTTATATAAATATATATATTTTAATCATGTTCTTGAAAATGTTGGAATCTGGCCAAGCATTGGAAAAAATTGGATCACTAGAGCTCCTATAATAGTGACCTAATTATTCAATCAAGATAAATAAAATAAAATAAAATATTTTATTGTTTTTTTCTCATAATAAAAAAAGGGAAAAATGGTTTTGAGGTGGGTGTGGAATCTTTGAGTGGATGGAGCCTAATAAAAATGGTCTTTTGATTTTTCTAAAGTCTAGATTTAGGTTTTAGAAAAAATAAATGTTAAAAAATTAATTAGCAAAGACCCATAAGGGTGTTGGTCTTCTTTTCATGTAGAGACTCGTGGCCCCCTTTACTCACTTGGTTTGAAAGCCTGAGCATGACCCACAACCTCCCTTTCCTTCTACTAAGCACCTACAGCCCTTCCCCTTCATCGGAATCATCCTCTACATGACCGTTCATTACCTCTAGGTACCCACCACCACTCCCTTTCGAGATTCCTTCCACCAAGATTGGGGATCCACCACCCTCACGAGCTTCGCTACCACATCTAGATCTAGGCTGGCTAAGCCCTCTGGATGCCACTCGTTTGGTTTCAGAGAGTCCCAGCCACATGCATCACCCGAGACCACCATGGACTGAGAAGTTTTGACACCACCTCTCTCACAAGCTTTGGCCTTAAACTATATCATAATTTCCATCCAAAGAGGGTTCACCACCACTTCCTCCCACATAAAACTTCGACCATATCTCTTCAATCTCGTCACCTGCAGCATGCTCCACCACCTCCAGCATGCTCCGCCGCCCCATTACGGGACCCGACAGATCCAGATATAGGAGAACTGGGAGACCTTGCTTCCCACCAGCGGGCTAACCTCGTTCTCCACCTCTGCCTTCCCATGGTTCTGCAATCACCCATCGGTGCTCCCTCGTGGATGACTGTTGGACATAGCATTGCATGGGAACCCCATCCCCATGCCACTTAGCTGCACTAAGGTACCCTGTTTCAGCCTGAACTAGTCCATCCAATCCAGATTCACCCTAAAATATGATGAGGGGGGTCCTCCCAACCCGGAATGGGTTTGGACAGACGGAACAGGCCCAAAACAGTCCTACACAGTGTCTGGTAGCTCAAAATGGACCAGGTTGGGGTTTTTAGGACTCCGAAGAAAATAATAATAATCAAAATTAATTAATTTGATTAATTAATTTTAGTTTTAAATTAAATTAATTAAAATTAATTTCGATTCATCTAAAATATTAATTTAATTTGAGCATTACATTCAATTAATTTTTTTAATTTAATTTTGGTTTTTAAATTTAATTAAATATAGAATCGAATAAAATAAATTATTTTAATTTATTTTAATTTATTTTAGTACCCTCATAATTTTAAATTTATCACAATTTAATTTATTATCACGCATTTATTTATTATACTAACTAGTCTTGAGCTAGAGACCGACGCATGTATGTCTGGATTATTTAATTATTTATTACATGCGATTATTATAATAAGTAGGTAATTAAATGATGGTATATGAATCTTATTATTTTTACTCAAATATGTATATGGGAAATGAACATCCAATGCACCTATTGTTCATTTTACTCCTAGAACCCCTCGACCGTGTGTGAGTATATTTGTACATAGGCAATGACACTTTAAGACGTGGACCCCGTCAAGTCGAGACGAAACTCCAAACGAGAAGCAAATACATTGGACTGGGGGAGAGCTGTGATATGAGTTAGGAGTCAACTTGGGAATGAAACCCCCTATATCAATATTGATCCATTATGGATCAATCATAATTAAATGCTCAAGACCAGTCAGGTAAAATTAAGAAAGATCATGAATATTGCATGATCACATAAAATAATAAACAAGATGAAAATGCATAAAAATGTGATGTAAGTTTTTTCTATTAATGCATGTTTAGTCATGAGTGCAAAAATATAGATTGAAAATATTTAATAGAAATATATTACATTCATCAAGAAATATTAAAATCCCTAAAATATATATCAAGTAGTAAATCCTTACATTGCCCAAATTTAGGAAAAACTGGGTGTTCAGGGTGTTCAACAACCAATTTTGAGAACGCCTCCAACTATTAGGGAGTTCTTATAAGAGTAATGGGTTGACTTGACCAAAAGTGGTAATAAAGAAGTATCTGAATCTATCTTGTTATCACTTTATAGGAAAGGAATTGAGGGAATCATGTTATGATTCTAATAAGTTTGGAATTTACTCAACAGTTCAAGGAACCATGAGTTAATGTGGTTGGCCAGCCTATATCCTACAAAGAAACCCTCCAAGTAGTAGTGTATCCAAAGCTTGTAGAATGTGAGGATATGCTTTGAGATTCCTTTCCACTAGAATTCTCAAGCGATAGAGTATTCCGAATCTAATATTGAGGGATATTAATGTTCAATAAAATTATGGGAGACATTTAAATGATATAATAATTAATTAATCAAAAATGTCTAAAAGGTAATCAAGATAATGTTAGAATGCTAAAATTTATTTGTTGTAGATTTAAAATGAAAATCACTAACAACACCATTACATTATCACTGCGATCAATACTAGATAAAGAAAATATCCTGAACAACCATAACCTACAGGAGTGGTACAAGCACTTTCTAATAGTATTACTCCAAGAAAGGAATCTTTTTGTGCTATAATCCTCAATTCCCATCGAGCCTCCTCAGGGAGTAATTAAGGAGGATAAATAAAAATGGAAAAATCATGTAGATGATACATTATATGTTCAGTGAATCATGTTTTCATTTATTTCTAATAAATTACATAAAATGCATGAGGATGAGGATGCCTAAAAAATGGTTACTCATCTCCAAGAATTATATTAGGAGAGATAAAGGTAAGAAATATATGATATTTCTAGTGCCCTTTATAGGTGCAGGCTAACATGAAGGGATTGAGAAGGACCTCATGTACTCAAGGTGACCGGGTAAATTGAGAGGCTTAATGCCCTTAAGTATAAAATGAATCATGAACAAGAAAATGATCTCATTATTTCCTCTTTACCACCAAGATTTTTGAATTTTATTGTCAATTATAACCTGAATAGAATGTAAAAGTCACTCCTGGACCTTTTTTATTTAGTTCTCTAAGATAATAAGGATACGAAGAATACCAATTCTTCATTCCTTATGGTGACCAAGAGGAAGAAGATAAAAGATGAGGGGTTTAAAGCCAAGTCTAGGCTGAAGACACCTGTGCACCATCCTACCAATAATCCTAGGCTATAGAGGTAGGTAAATGAGTAAGAGGGTGTCTAATTTTTATGTGGAAATAAAGTCCACTAGAATAAAAAATTGAAAATATTGGAAGAAGAAGAAAGGTGATGCTTTTACATTAGGTATTTTTGTTATTGAATGAAATCTTTCATTATGTACAAGTTAGGTATTGGATATGGCATATGGCTCACACATATGTATTCATATACAAGAACCAAATAGATTCAAGTATATTGAAAAAGGTAAAGTTAATCTCTAAGATGAAAATGGTGCGAGTCTAGTAGACTTTGTGGTGGGAGATTATCACTTTACTTTGTCTAGTGGTTTGGTTCTTGTATTAAGTAATTGTTTTTATGTTCTTTTAATTACCATAAATATAATCTATATGTCAAGTCTGGAAACTATGGGATTTTATTTCAAGTTTGGAAATAAAATTTGTCTCTTTTATAAGGAAAACAATTTTAATGGTATGGAACATCTTAACAATGACTTATATATACTAGAACTTGAAAACCTGGTGATGAAAATCAATGACAAAATCAATAACCATGACTCATATAACACCTTTTTATGGATCTTCAAGCTTTTTAATGTAAATGATAAGCACTTATGAAAATTACTTCAATCTAGGTATTTATACATAGTTTAGTTAAAACCCTTGGATTTATGTCACACTTGTTTAAAAGAGAAAATAACCAAAGCCCCCTTCTCTAGTAAGGGATAATGAGATAATGAATTACTAGAATTTATTCATACTGTCATATGTGGTCCATTCCCAATAAAGTTAATGGGTGGGTTTTTGTACTTCATTAATTTTACCGATGAATATAGTAGGTATGGCTATATCTACTTAATTCAGTATAAACCATATTCCTTTTAGATGTTTAAGGAATAACAGCATGAAGTAGAAAACATGCTTGGTAAGAAGATCAATGTACTCCATTCAAACCTAGGCATATATTATCTTAATCAAGATTTCATTGATCACTTAAAGGAGTGTGAGATAGTGTCCCAAATCACTCCTACTTATGAAAAATAGAGGAATGGTGTTTGTGAATGGATGAATAGGACCTTTCTTAACATGTTCAGATCAATTATAAGAGAGGAAAATCTTCCATTATACTTTTGGGGATACACTTTATTGACATTGGCATATAAGCTTAATCGAGTACCAAATAAAGTTGGAGATGGAATTTCATATGAGTTATGGTGTGGAAAGAAATCCAATCTGTCTCACTTATGTGTATTGGGATGCAATGATTTTTTCAAGTCTATTCCAAATGAAAATTATCATCTAGAAGCACAAAGTGCATCTTTGTAGGTTATCTTAAAGAAACCAAAGGATATTACCTATATAACCCTTCATATTTAAAAGTTATTGTGATAAGACAAGCTATATTTCTATAAAGGGAATATATTTCCATTGAAAATAGTGGGATAAATATTGACTTCAATGAAGTTAATGCTATAGATTCACATGAGTTAGTATGAGAAAAATCTCCACAAGATACAGTAGGAGTTGAAATGGTTTCAGAGACACAAGTACTGCATAGGTCAACTCGAGTGGTTTAAGAAATAGAGATTTATGAATTTATTTCCACTGATTTGGGTGATATATTAATTCTTGAGTATGATGAACCTATAACCTACAAGGATGTGGTATAAGGTAAATATGGTACTAAATGGAAATATTCCATGCATTCTGAGATAGATCCCATGTACCAAAATCAACTTTGGATGTTGGTAAATAATACAACTTATGTAAAATCCATTGGTTAAAAATCAATATTCAAGACAAAGATGGAAATGGATGGTAAGGTCAATGCTTATAAATAAATACTAGGATCAAAGGGTTTCATAAAACTCCAATGCATAAACTACAATGAAACATTCTCACTAGTAGCAATTCTAAAATCCATCAAAAATATTTCTTGCCATAGTATCATTCCATTGTTATGAGATTTTAAAAATGGATGTCAAAAATTATTTTCTAAATGGGATGTTGGTTGAATATGTCTATATGACTCAACCTAGAGGGTTTGTATAGTCAAAGAATTCCAATAAAGTGTGAAATCTATAGAGATCTGTTTATGGGTTGGAGCAGGTATCACGATCATGGATTGTGTGTTTTGATGAGTCCATAATATAATTTCATTTTGTTAAAAATGAAAGTGATATTTGTGTCTATTATAAGGTTAATTGGAATCCCATCATTTTCCTATTATTATATGCCGATGACATATTAATTATGGGAAATAAAGTGAAAGTATTATAGTCAGTTAAGACTTGGTTAAATGAATTCTTCTCTATGAAAGACTTAGGTGAAGAAACCTACATTCTAGAGATAAAGATATATCGAAATAAATATCAAAGGCTTATTAGGCTAAGTAAAAGTACATATATCGAAAAAGTACTCAAAAGGTACAATATGGAAAAATCAAAGAGAGGGTTGTTTCCCATGTCACATGATATCAATTTATCCAAGAAAATGTATCCACAAACATAGAAGGAGATTGAAATAATGAGTAGAATTCATTATGCCTTGATAGTGGGATCTATCATGTATTTCATTATATGTTCCAGGTTTTATGTTGCCTTTTCTTTAATCATGGTGGGTAGATATTAAGAAAATCCAAGAGAGATATACTAGTTAGCTATTAAAACTATATAGAAGTACTTGATAAGTATGAAGGATATGTTTGTGGTGTATAGAGGAGATGGGGAACTAGTAGTGAGAGGATAAACTGATGCTAGTTTCTAGACAGATCATGATGATCTAAAATCATAACCCGACTACATATTCTTTATGAATGGTGGTACAATGAGCTGGAAGAAGCTCAAATAAATATATAGTCACCAATTCTACTATTGAATCTAAGTATATATTATCTTTTGATGAAGATAAGGTGGTAGTATAAATAAAAAACTTTGTCTCATATATTGGTGTTATGCCTAGCATTGCATACCATGTTCCAATTTATTATGATAATACTATAGTAGTGGTTCATTCCAAGGATCCCAGGTCACACCAAAGGATAAAGAATATCCTTCAAAAGTTTCATATGTTAATGGATTTTACTCAGAGATTTTATGTCATAGTTAACATATTAGCCATAAAGGAAAATGTGGCAGACCCCCTGACTAAATCCATATCCCAGTAGAAGCATGATTCTCATGTGAGAGATTGCAGATTGAGACTTGTTAGAAGTTAGATATAGTACAAGTTGGAGTGTTGAAAGTGGGTACCCTATATCCAATTTGCGATGTAATATAATTACCAATACATGTATATATATGTGTGTGTGTGTGTTTATATTTCCATAATGGTGTTGATACTTCTACATCCTCTATATTTATGGTAATTTACTTAGATTACGTGTTGTGTCAAAGGGTTATAGGAAATTATAGGCTATAATGAGAACCTGAAGATACTACAATAGTAATTTTAAAGTAATTTTCTATGGTCTGGATACATCATACTGAAAGTACACAAATGATGTGTAACTATCAAGGGCTGGGGGATCATAAACATTGAGACTTCTTTTCACGAAGTTCACACTTGGTGATTTCTAGTAGTTGAGATCATGAGGATAGATCCTCCAATAGGAACACCATATGTTTCAGATGTCGTTGGTTGTTCCTATCTACAAACATGTGTATTGGTCTTCTTATTTGAGATCATTATCAATATGTTCCATTTTATATCGTACATTGATGAAAGGTGAAAACCATGATAATGGAGTTGTGGTGAGGTAGTTTTTGTTGGGTATGTCATTGGTGGTATGTAATTGGTTGAATGATTAAGATAGAATTTTTCACTTCCAAGTTGAGGAAGAGATATATTTGTCTATGTAGATCAGGATGGTAGTACCTTTATAAATTTATGGCCATGGTAGTCGAAGGTAAATCCATCCATAGATATCAAAGAATAATAACTTAAGAAAGAAAGATGACATAAGTGTGCATCTTTCTTTAGGAGATATCATATGACAAAGAGATTATATTATACAGTGTGTGTTAGTAGGTTGGTTGTTTTTGATATGACAATCCTTATCTCTTTAGGGGCCTTGAGGGGTTTCTAGACCCTGCTCTTGGTATGTGAATATTATTCACTGCTATTAAGATAAGGTCCTAGAGGGTCACACATAACAGGGCATTCAAGAATCTTCCCTATTTAGGAGAATAGGAATACAAGACATGGTGGGACCCACAATGGGGTCCGACTGTTATTGAAGTTCAATCGATCACCAATAAATTAATTAATTAATTAATATTCAAGTAAATAATAATTGGGTAAAATTTATTTATTACATGTATTTACAAGTGATTAAGTAAATACAAGGATTAATATTATACAAACGAATATTATTGTAATATTCTAGGTTTGATTAATTTTATTAAAAGTTACAAGTCGATTTAATGACATAGGTTTATCACAGAATATTTTAAATATATATTAAAAGTATGTGATGAAATATAAGTAAGTGTGGAGGTGTTTCTTGAACATATCATGGCTTCGTTAAAGTTTTATTCTGCCACTATGTTGGAATTGGTACTTCTTTTGAGGTTGAACTGTGTGACATGATACATGCTATCAAGCATGTTGTCCACTATGGCTGGGAAAAACTCTAGATTGAGCAAGAATCAAAAATATTCTATAGAAGCTTTAAAGATAAGAACAAGGGATACTACATGGAGAGTTCTCCCACATTGGATCAAATGTATTCAAGCAACTAGGAATACTATCTTAACGGTATTACATGATTATAGAGAATCCAATTCAGTGGAGGAAACTTTATCAAAGAGAGAATTTATGGAGATGACATCGATGGGATCTTTTGAGATTCTGGAATATTTCATCTATTTGGTAGACAACGATATAAGGGGTTTAACTCTTTATTGAGTTTGTAAAAACCATTGCACTCCCTGACTTTATTGTTTCTATTTTTCTTAATAAGTTATAGGACCAAGCTTTCCTGGGTCCTGAATATTTTGAGTATAATATAAATAATATTTATGATGCAGTTTAGTTCATCATAATTAATTATTTATAACACTTATTTAGTGGATGTTTATTGCACAGGGGTCAGGGAACCCTAATCGAGTATTATAAATACCCACTATATAAGTGGAGAGAATCACATCCTAATGCACTATTCACTTAGTTGTTATTGAGATATTCTCTCTCTTATTGATTCCTGGAGATAGAATCACTCAATCTAAGTAGATGATCCAAGTTCACCTTTACAGATTGATGGCATAGGATCACTGTGATCATCTCTAAGTTAGAGTAATCATCTATGCTCCATGCTAGCACCCAAAATCAGATGAATGACACACATGAAGATTAGAGAAGCATGTGTAGATGATCTAGATGGATTCAGAATTAGATCCTTTGAGAAAAAGATTCCAAAAACTTATGGTGGATGTGCACACATCAAATTAGAAAAAGGTACTTGTTTATTTAATTTTCTGTGCTCCGATTAAACCATGAGAGATCCTCAGACCATACTGGGGGCTTGAATCACCAGATATGATGAAGTTACGTTGTAGTAGTGATGTAAATTTTTAAAGCACCAGCCAACTGGCTTCCAATGCGATCCCTGTTACATTCAGTTTTAACCTACATTAACCCAATTTACCTTTTATCGAGGTGATAAATTTTACCACAGTTACAATTCATAATACTTAAAAATAAAAGGGCCTATTTACCATAGTTTATATATTAATTCAAAATTATTCAATTAATTTTATCAAATTCAATACTTGTAAGCGGCATAAATTAATTTTAATATAAGTGCAAAAAATGTGACGAAAGCTATTTTTTAGAAAATTATAGTTTTAAGTATAAAACTAGATTTATATTATTTTATCATTCTTATAAAAAATATTATATGATTGAAAAACATTTCATTAAATATATAGTATATAAATTTCATTAAAATAATTCAATCATCATGATAAATTTAATTTATTATAAAAAAACACATTACACTAAAAAAATATATTTTTAGAAAAAAAACTCTTTTATTTTCAAAAATATTTTTTATTTTCATTTATTATAAATTTATAAATAATTAATTTATTTTATACATGTGTAAACCATATATGTTTCATAATTTAGTTAGTCTTATTCATACCCGCCAACCTAATGGCTAGGTACTAATTATTAAATAATATTTTAATAAAAAATCACTATTTGTTTAAACTCGGTGATGTGTGTAATGAAAGATATATAAGAAATAACATTTATTAAAGACAAATATATTATAAAATCTCAGGTTTTTACAGTTTGATAGTGTGTACAACACACAACAATGAGTTTAAATAAATAATGAAATATTATTATAGTTATAACATAGCTGTTAAATTGGTAGATGTGAATATAATTAACCACATTATGAAATATATATAAAGTTTCTCCTTAATAAAAATTTATTGACTACTTCTTAGTAAATAAGTACTCAATTTTTAGTAAAATCAATTTATTTTTTAGAAAAATATGTTTTATTCAAAAATGATTTTTATTAATTTTTGAGAGAAAATATTATAAATAATTTCTGGAACCATTAGAAAATATATTTGATAAAATGAAATTAATTTTTGAAATTATCATATTAAAATTATCTTATGGTTATTTTTTGGTATTTTTCTGAAAATATTACCTTTTTAATGAATAATGAAAAATATTAATTTTTATTGGAAATTGAATTTTATTTTCAAGTATTTATATAGTAAAATTCTACTTTGGATTATTTTTAAAATTTAATATGTTAATTTTTATTAAACATAATATAATTATTGTTTTTGTGATGGATTTTATATTATAATTCAATATGAAAACATTTTATGGTTAAAAGACATTTTTCTAAAAAAAATTTCTTCCAATTTTCAGTTTTGTATTAAATTGATTTCTACCACTTTGAAAAATTCAATCTTGAAAAGTGGATTTAATATTTGGAATGATAAATTCCAAATTTTTTAAATAATTTCATTTTATTTTTGTTCATTATGAATAGAAACTATAATAAATAATTTTCAACACGGTAAGGGTAAATCGAGTAATTAAAGTTAAAATTAATATGATAAGGAATAAAAATGACCATAAAACCTAACTTTATTCTATTGAATCTATTTATTTATACCATTTCTATCCAAGTTTAGAAAATATGTCAACTTGGTTCCATATGTATTTGATTTTGACCTTTATAATATTTAATTAAAAGATAAAGTAAAAAATATCACTTTCTTGCACTTAATTTCTATAATATTTTTTGGGATGGATAAAGAAAAATTATATTTGATTATAAATATTTATTTAAAATATAAAATAAATTTTTATAATGTTAATTTATTTTTAATTTTTAGGGATAAAATAATTACTTTAAATGCTTATGCAACACATACACAATATTTATTCAGTTAATAGAAAAATAAAATAAATGATTTTTAAAATGATAAAAGTAATATTATTTTAATTAATTATTATATTTCAAAAAAAAGATAAAAATAAAATATTATATAGGTTTGAATGGGTTATATTCAAATTCAATTTTTGTAATTTTGTTTTAAAAATCAAATTAAATGAATTGATCCAAAAATGACATTAATGCTATTTTATAATAAATAATATTTTATTAAATAATTTAAATTTTTTGAGAATCATATATTTGACTAGGTGATTGGTATATGTTTTAAAAAATCAACTATGATCCATTTATGGGCCAATTATCCTTTTATAGTAATTATATTGATCTATAATGAGTAAAAAACTTTATTATCATGGTAATTTTTAAAAAGGGTTAATTTAGGTTAAAACAAAGAGATTAGGGTAAAAAACTAATCTAAGCTTGTTAAAATTTTATTTTGTGATATTATTTAAATCCATAATAATCCAATACTTCAATTATATCATTTTGGAGTCTTTTATCCAAGAAAATTAATTTAATATTTTAGGTAATTCCAAGAGTGCCTGTCACGAACCAGGCCGGGTCGCCATCCGACCCGGCGCCCGAACCAGTCCGTGGCAAGGCTCGAAGGGCGTTCCCGATCCCCACGGGCTGGCACAAGTTCCCGGGTAACAGGATTAACAAGTGGGAACGGTTTTACCCGAAATAAAAGACAGAAAAACAACCAACAAGATAAAGAAACTGAAACTGAAAACAGATTACCAAACACACTTCTAAACTATAAACAGGTTTAGGTCTATAATTCAGCTAAAAACCCAAAATGAATAAAAAAATAGTAGAGAACTAAACTCCAAAACCAACCTCATGCAACACGAGAAGTTTCATCCCCAAGCTACCAACACCAACCTGCACACAAAGACTAACAGCAACCAGAACCACCAACGCTGAGCACGAAGTCACAACCTAGAGTGCAAAAGAAACAGAATCTACATACACCCAAGGTTGTATGTATGGTGTGAGCTAAAAGCCCAGTAGGACTCCACTGAGAAAAGGTTCCACACATAATTATTAAAAGACAAATACATTTTCAATTTAACATAATAAAAATAAATAAGTGTTTAAAGAATTCTTTTTACGAAAACGATTTTTAAGAGGAAACTTCTCAAAAAGGAAAATAACTTAAATTAACTTACACACATGCACGCACACTCACACACACACACACACACACACACACACAGACGCATGCACACACGTACACATGCACACAAACTTTTCTTGGTAACCCCAAACGTCACACCGTGTGCCGACGGTGATCAGAAAGCAAAGGAAGAGCACAATAAAAGTGAGAGACCCTAAAGATACTAGCTAGAAGTGGGACCCTAGAACCTCACGTCTCGGTGAACCAAATCATACATTCTCGTGCACGAGCCACTGGTAGGGAAACACCTCCTACCATAGTGGTATCCAGTCATCATCCAATGTTTAGTTAGTGTTGTAAGCGTCAATCCCGCTAAGTGAAACTAGGCTGATGCCTCTCCCGTATCACTAGCACACTAGTCTAGTCTACCCACCTTGTACACAGGCTTCCCGTTTGTGCTCAAGTAATTCAAAGTTCATGCCACATGTAATACTCATACCCTTAAACCCAATAGGATACTACACATGCCAAGACAACCATTTGCACACACAAAAACCATTTGAAATAATACACTCGCTAAAAACGTTTTCAAAACACACTTCACACCACTGAAATAATTTAATAAACCATTTAAAAAGTTTATGAAACATTAGAAAAAGAGTGTCACATGATTTTACACACACAGAAGTAACTATTTATAAATCCAGAACACACTCCAAAATTGCACTCACTCAAAAACAATATAAAATGTGACCTGCACCACCCAAACAATATGATGGAAATCCTTACACCAAATGAAAGACACTTTTACACAAACTATAGAACCTAATTAGCCAAAAACAAAAGCTCATGATACAATTTTAAAGAAGAAATATGGCATCGCTCATTAACCCCCACAAAACCTTCTTTTATGATAAGATTCACACGACACTATGTCAAATATTTAGTTCACACTAATTGCACAACATAATAAGCTAATCACATAATTTAAAACAAATCACTAAAAACTCGATATGAGTTTTCAGCGGAAAACACACACATAAAATATAAAAAATTCTACCAAATAATTAAGATGAAATCAAACCTCAAAGAAGAACGATTTCTCAAAATGAAAATTAATTAAATAACATACTAAATTAATTAAACATTCAAATTAATTTAATCAGATAAAAATTAAGAGTGGAAGCACCTACCTCGAGTGTAGCGGACTTCACAAACATGGTGTGCAACGACCACTGTACGCCAACTGACCCTCTAACAACCTAGTGCAAATCCAAAACAAGGAAAATTCCCCAAAACCACAAAATTAAACCCCAAATGAGCAAATATATAAACCCCCCAAACACAGCCTAAAATGCTAGAAAAAAAATAAATCAATGAAATGAATAAAAAAAAGAAAAAAATGAACCCTACTAACCCGGTTGGGTTGCCGGACGGGGGTCTGCGCGGGTCCGAGTGGGGGATAGGGCGCGGCGCAAGGGCCTGGCCGGGGTTCAGGTGTTCTGGGGTTTTCCGGACCAGGTGAGGGGGGTGTTGGGGTTCACCAGACTAAGTAAGGGTGTTGGGGAGCCAGGCGGTTGCCAGAGATGACTAGAGGGGAGCAAGGGCGTGGCACAGCGGGTAGGGGGGAAACAGGGGGTCACGACATGGAGGAAAAGAGCCGGTAGGGGAGAAGTCGGCTAGCCGGACAAGTGGATGGCATGTGCGGACTGTCGGACAGAGCAGGGTGCGCCGGGGAGCCGTTCCAGAAAAGGGCCATGCCGAAAGAGGGATCCGCACTGGCTTGGGTTTTGCTGGAAGAAAAGGGGGGTCAGAACCTTGCACCAAAAGAAGATAGGGGTGGTCCGTGCGGCGGTGCACGACGGTCGACCGAGGCAAGGGGTGCGGTGTGAGCTAGGGTGGCGCGAGGTTCGTCGGACGGAAAGAGAGGGCCGCTGCGGTGGGGGGTGCGATGTGCCGTGGTGAGGCGCGGTCGTAGTGAGGAGGTAGGGGGAAAGTAGGGCTGGGGTCCTGTGTGGGAAGGGGGATGCGCGATGGGAAGGGGTGGAAGATGGAGCCGGGCAGCGGCCCTTGCTGCGACGCGAGAAGGTGGAGGTGCTGCAGCGTGAGAGAAAGAAGAAAAAAAAACAAAAGGGGGAGGAGAGAAGGGCTCCGACGGCTGGGTAAAAAGGAACTGATAAAAGGGGTGAAACCCTAACAAGAAAGAAATTAAAAAAAGAAAAAGAAACAAAATAAAAATAAAACTAACATTAACAAAACTAATGAAAATATTAATATTAATAATAATGGTATTCATAAAATAAAACCTTAACAATAATAATAAAAATGAGAAAACAATAATAATGTAATAAATCTTATATCTTCAAGATGATAATATTAATTAAAATTTCAACAAATTTTAACGAGAAAAGGTTAATGACGACAATATTAACAATTACAAGCTAAAAAAATATGTTCTTAATAATAATAATGAGATTAATAATATTAGTAATTATATTAATATCCTAATGCAAGTAATAATAATAATAATATCCTCAAATACTAAAATTATTATCCTCGTTAAAATACATCGTTAAATTTCACCACAGTTGTTTTTGCCTTATCTACCTTTTTATTATTCATCACACATTTTTTTTCCATCTCCCTTAAACATTGGGCAGGCCGTGTGGCGAGCTGGGTGAGGTCGCGCGGCAAACCGGCGAGGTCGCGCGGCTTCGACCGCGGTGCGCTAGATGCAACCAAGTGCGAAACATTCATTTCAAAGTAAGAGCTCAGAAAATTTCAAGTCGGACCTCAACCCGAACTATCTGATGCCCAACAAAATAATAAAATAAATTATATGAAGGTGATGGGTGTGACAATTCTCACCACCATAAAGCTTTCCGCCCCCGAAAAGCCACAACTAAGGTTGAGACTCAAGGAGGGAACCGATAACCCACTAAGGTTCAGAGAGGATCCCCACAAACAAAAAGCGAGAAGAGGCAAACACATCGTGCTCAGAGAATGTGAATCAAACGACAACATCAAAAAATGCGTAAAAGGACTTTCTAATATGTGTCGCCCGCCCCAAAGAGCTAGAATGCCTCCATTTGACTGATTAAGGAACGAGACTCCCACACCTGTGAAAATCAATCTCACAAGACGAAAGAACTCCAACATTATTAAACGAAAACCACATCATTTGGTTAGAATGGTCAAACCACGTCCAAGAAACACTCTTATCACTTATCACCAAGACATATTTAAAAACAGAAGTAGAAGGTCAACAAGGGGAGGCCCAAGGGGCTCCCCACCATTAGGAACTTAGTGACGCTAGAAACGAGACTGGAAAACCGACACGGGTAGGTTTGAGCGGACTCCCCACCTTTAAAGAAAAGTTCATCACTGATTCATTCTAGATACATTCGTGCGAGACCCAATGTGGGTCTCCCCACCATTTGAACTAACGGAAGGTATATAACTTTGAAAATTTCTCAATGGTGACCAAACAACCCACCACAAGGGGCTGGGAGGGAGGGGCCCGACTACCGGGCGTCAAAAGCATGACCCAAGAAAAACCAGCATTTCCACATTCCTGGATGAGCATTATTAAGATTTGAGACAGATTTACTCAACAAAATCCCATAAGGACCACTAAAATGATTTCATCCAATGGGACGCAATCCCCAAGACTTTAAGGCAACGAGACGAACACGCCTCCACATGGTCACGAAAACCTTATGCAACCAGATAGCTCATTCGGAGCGGAACAACCTTGGAAACAATTTAAACTGCCTATACTTTTAACACTGGTGACAGAAATAAAGTTGGGGTCCCATACACTCCTGGGGTTCCTGAACACATGGAAGCTTCACTCCGAGGCCTATGGCTGGAGCCCTGATGTTTGAAACATCTTCTGCCTCGCAGTCAGGCATTAAAGACTCCCGAGCGGAGCTTCTCATTTTGGTGCCACACGCAATCATATTGCACCCAAGGAAACACCATCAAACACAACACATTATAACATCTAACTGATCATATACGGAACATTCACCAACACCAGAGTTGAAATGGTGCATGCGCATCACCCTTTATCATGCTAAATGAGAACACGACACCACCAATCGTCACCTGAACGTGACCGTTGCTGTTGAGAGAAACTTTACACTGAGAAAGACTTTAAAATGCGTCTTAAAAAACACGTGATTCCTGAAAATGACCATAGCAGCCTCATACGACTGGGTCTCCCAAACTAGTAGCCTAACACGAACCTTTCCTTAAACGAAACAAACCAAAGACCATAGGTCATTTAGAACAATAGACCGCACCAACAACTTCGAGTTGCTTCCACCTTTTCCCCACTGGAGTCTCCTTTACCGCTTTCAAACAACCGTTGACTATCAAAGGGACCTCATGCTGCAAGACATCACCAAAAATGACCCTTGAAGCCGATGAAAGTACTACAAAGCCCTTCCAGACACTGGTCAACACTAATAATTCCAAACCGCCTTCAACTTTCCCCGCTGAAATTTCTTTCACCGCTTCTAGGGGACCTTTAGAAACAACGATGTCAACTTCATACCCGATGAGTCAGACAACTCAAAAAGACCAAACCTCCCTTAAGCTCCCCTCCCATCTGTCATTCCGCTGCGAGAGGATCCGCTTAACTGAAGGAAAAAAGGAATAGACTTAGCATTGTCACAAAAAAGGAAGAGTCCTTACTTTTGTCAACTGGAGGGTCGGCCAACGGCGAACCATCTGTGGTCGCACGTCATTATCACATTAACTCTTTATTGGGGGCGTACACTAGCCAAGAAAGAAAACCATGGACCCAACCGAACTGGTCCAATGGTCAGGACATACCACAAGCGAACACCAAACGTGCAGGGAAAACCACTGCAAGGGCTCCCCGATGTACTTTTCAAAAGAATTAACTAGCTAGACGCGGATATTTTGGTGATAGGGGTTTTTTAATGGGTTAATGGTTAAAAAATATAGGAAAATGGGGTTATTGAGCGCCACATGAGGTGGCGCTCAAAGAAATAGGAGGCCGAGCGCCACTTGATTTGGCGCTCAGCCGTTTCGGCGGAGGAAGCCTTCAGCGCCACTTGAAGTGGCGCTGAAGGAATAAAAAAACCATGCAGCACCACTTCAAGTTGCGCTGCCCCCTTACTCCCTGTATATTCAGCGCCACTTGAAGTGGTGCCGAAAGATCCCCACTACCTATAAATAGGCCCCTCGCCCACCCCATTTCTCATCTCCTCACTTCCCCTCCTCTCTCTCTCAAAGTTATCTCTCTAAAAATCTCTGCTTGCTCTGCACCTTGCCTCTCTGGTTGCTCTGCGCCTTGCCTCTCCAGTCGCTCTGCCTGCGTAGCTACGTCTCCACAAATTTGAGGTAAATATTTCTTTAAATTTATTTAATATTTTGATTTAATAATTTAGTTGTTTAATTTATAGAATTAGTTTATAATATTTGTATTATATAAATAGTATAGTTTTTTTAAATATAATTAGGTAATGAAATGATTATAGTTATTCAATTAATTAAGTAATTATAATTAGGTAATTATAATTAGGTAATTAATTAATTATAATTAGGTAACTAATTAATTATAATTAGTTAACTAATTAATTCTAATTAGTTAATTAATAAATTCAAATTAGGTTAATAGTTAATTCTAATTAGGTTAATAAATAATTCTAATTACATTAATAATTAATTCAAATTAGGTAATTAATTAATTCTAATTAAGTAATTAATAAATCATAATTAGGTTATTAATTAATCATAATTAGGTTATTAATTAATCATAGTTAGGTTATTAATTAAGCATAATTAGGTTATTAAATAATCGTACTTAGTTAATTAATTAATTATTATGAGGTTATTAATTAATTGTAATTAGGTAATTAATTAATTGTAATTAGGTTATTAATTAATTGTAATTAGGTTATTAATTAATTGTAATTAGGTTATTAAATTTTTCTTATTAGGTTATTAATTAATCATAATTAGGTTATTAAAGAATCATAATTAGGTTATTAAAGAATCATAATTAGGAAATCAATTAATCATAATTAGGTAATGAATTAATCATAATTAGGTTATTAAATAATCATAATTAGGTTATTCAATAATCATAATTAGGTAATTAATTAATCATAATTAGGTAATTAATTAATCATAATTAGGTAATTAATTAATCATAATTAGGTAATTAATCAATCATAATTAGGTAAATAATTAATCATAATTAGCTAATTAATTAATTATAATTAGCTAATTAATTAATCATAATTAGGTTATTAATTAATTATAATTAGGTTATTAAATAATCATAATTAGGTAATTAATTAATCATAAATAGGTAATTAATCAATCATAATTAGGTAAATAATTAATCAGAATTAGCTAATTAATTAATTATAATTAGGTTATTAATTAATAATTAATAATTTATTAATTAATAAATATTATGTAATTAAATAATTATTATTAGGTAATTAATTAATTATAATTAGTTAATTAATTAATTATAATTAGGTTATTAATTAATTATTATGAGGTTATTAATTAATTGTAATTAGGTTGTTAATTAATTGTAATTAGTTTGTTGATTAATTGTAATTAGGTTGTTAATTAATTGTAATTAGGTTCTTAATTAATTGTAATTAGGTTCTTAATTAATTGTAATTAGGTTATTAATTAATTATTATTAGGTTATTAATTAATCATAATTAGGTTATTAAAGAATCATAATTAGGTTATTAAATAATCATAATTAGGTTATTAAATAATCATAATTAGGTTATTAAATAATCATAATTAGGTAATTACACTAGGTTATTAAATAATTGTAATTAGGTTATTAATTAATTATTATTAGGTTATTAATTAATTATTATGAGGTTATTAAATAATCATTATGAGGTTATTAAATAATCATAATTAGGTTATTAAATAATCAAAATTAGGTTATTAAATAATCATAATTAGGTAATTAATTAATTGTAATTAGGTTATTAATTAATTGTAATTAGGTTATTAATTAATTTTAATTAGGTTATGAATTAATTATAATTAGGTTATTAATTAATTATTATGAGGTTATTAGCGAAGTAGTTATATTAATTAGCGAAGTAGTTATATTAATCAGTGAAGGATTTATATTAATCAATGAAGGAGTTATATTAATCAGAGAAGTAGTTATATTAATTAGAGAAGTAGTAGTAAATTGCTTCTGAAATATACCTTTGCATTCCATTCTAGGTATGATAATGAATTTAGTTTCCAATCTACCTTGACCTCGGTTTTTAATTGAAGTTATGAACTTGAATTTAGTAGTTCAATATATTTTTTTCATATTAAGTGTTAGAGTTTTCATGAAATGATTGCTCTCTTGAGTAAAGTATCCCCGGGTAGAGGGGCTTTGGGTCGGACCACCTACTTTCCTAGAGGCTTTCCTTGTCTAGGAAAGTGAATGAGGTTGGCTATCTGTCGCTCTGGGCTTACTCATATGGAGATTTTCAATTTCATATAACTCTATGCTTTTACATGACGTGTTCGTGTACCTCATGCATATAATGCATGTGGATATGTATAAATATGTTTGACTTCTATTTTTGGGTAAGTAACACAAACTTGTGGGTTGTGTAAATAGTTACACATCAATATGGTTTGAACATATTGATTTGGTGGAGGGATTAGGATTCCAACCTAAATTACCAGAAGCATGCATACATAAATTGATTCTTTAATCAGATTTAATTAATAACAATGGTTTCTTTTAGATAAAAAGATAGTCGCCACCTATATTTATTGCAACGGTCAAATAATTGAGACAGAACAAGGATGTAGTTATAATATACATCCAGAAGCTGTTGTGATGCTTGGAGGATGTACTACTTTGGAAGTTGTGAAAATGAAAATTCATCGGAAGTTAAAACTAGCGAGGAATCAAGTGATAGAGTCCATCACATTCAGACATATACAATTTATAGATAGGTTTTGGCATGTGCCCTATCCGGTAAATGATGATGATGATTGGGAATATATACTTTCATTGGTTAAGTATATACCTAAGAATCAAATGATGGAGTTGTATGTCACTATAGCTATAATGGAGGTTCCATCGACATTGGAAGTTGAACCATCTCAAATTCATGAGACTATTTCATATGCTCCTTTACATCAAGAAGTTCCATCAGCATCGGTAGTTGTTCCATAATTTCCATCGACCACAGTTTCAATGGATAGTCCTCCACATACTTTAGATGCATTGGTTGATGAATTTGAGGATGATGACAATTTCGAAGAGGAAGATGAAGAGGAAGTTGAAGAAGAAGAAGATCATGCGGAAGATTAGTCTATACCAACTCATGTGAGGTTCAACCGACCATTGTACCATCCTCCACTATTGGCTTCATGGTCGACTGAAGGCATGAATCGCTTGCCAGAATTTGATTATTCAGTTATTACTCCCAGTTCGGAATTTCCAAGAATCATTGGTGGCACAAATTGAGTGTCAAATAACGGTGTTCTGTATATTGGCAGAGAGTTTGAGAGCAAAAAAGTAATGAAAAATGTGATAAAACAATATCACATTGAAAGACATTACTCATATGTTGTAGAAGAGTCAAAGAGATCTTACTATTTGATCTGTTGTGACAAATATGAATCGAACTCTCTAATGCGTCTACGAGCTATTATTGATAATAGTTTTCACACCTGGCACATCACTAGATTTACTCCACACACTTGTGTGAACCCATGCTTGGCACATGAACACTCTTCATTAGACGTTGAGTTTGTTTCAATAATTATTGTTGAAATGATTAGAGCATGTCAAGACATCCCTGTGGTTCTGGTCATTGAGTGAGTCAAACAACTTTTTGGGTATCAAATATCTTACTATAAGGCATGGGTAGCATGAAAAAAGGCTATTGTGAAAGTGTATGGTGATTGGGATGACTCTTATCAAATTTTACCACAACTGTTGGAGCTTCTATGCCACAATAATCAAATAGTCTATCGGCTACATACTGTTGAATATGTTAACCAACAGAACCAACTTGACTGCTCAATGGTTGTGTTTGATAGATTATTTTGGACATTTTTACCATGTGTGGCGGCTTTTAGACATTGCAAGCAGTTTATACAGATTGATGGCACATTTCTGTATGGAAATTATACAGGAAATTTATTGATTGCCACCACATAAGATGGAAATCGAGCCCCTCTGCCTATAGCATTTGCAATTGTAGAGAAAGAGAACTTCTCATCATGGAGCTGGTTTCTGGCATGTCTCCGAGAGTTTGTTACGGATGCACAAGGGATTTGTCTTATTTTTGATTTCCACCATGAAATCAAGGAGGCGATACAGTCTGAGGGTCTTTCGTGGAGACAACCCTATGCCCATCATCCATACTGTATTCGACACATTGCCAAAAATTTGCGAAAGAACTTCAAGAATGAGTTGATGAAAAAGGCAATCTTAAAAATTGGTATGAACATCCTTTTTCTATTTAAAATGTTTTTTTCATAGTTATTTTCATAACTGTTCATATGACTGCTTGTATGATAGCATATGAGCCTCAAAAACAAAAGATGGAGGAGCGTCTTCAAGATATTCACAGAGTGAATCCGGAAGTGTATGATTATATGATGAAAATTCCAAAGCAGAAATGGTCATTGGCATATGATGATAGGAGGAGATATGGTCATATGACGACAAACATCGTAGAATGTATAAATGGGGTTTTCAAGGGAGTTCGAAAACTACCTATCACAGGTAAATATGAATATTTGAATATATGTTACTCAGAAGAGTTACTATTATAATATAATATTTGTATAATGTCGTAAATCTAAATTTCAGGGTTGGTAGAAGAGTCCTTCTATCGTAGTGTAAAGTACTTTCTAAAACGAGGAAAGCATGCTGAAGAGGGCTTGAACAGAGGGATGCGCTATGGACACCATTTCCAACGCAGGCTAGATACAGTTCTTCAGGAGGCCGCAACTTACCGTGTAATTGCATTTAATCGTCCAGAGCAATGATTTGAGGTCGCTGAGCCCGGTGATGCTGTGTCATGTAGTAATGGTTGTGTGCGAGTTGTTTTATTGGAGAAGCATTACTGTGATTGTGACAACTTTCAGGCACTGAGATATCCCTTCAGCCATGTGATTGCTTCATGTTCTTACGTACACGTATCTTGGGAGCAGTTCATTGATCCAGCTTATCAACTAGAGAGCATCAACTCCTACTATAGTACTCCTTGGATGCCAATCGGGGAATATCAGAATTTTCGGCTGCCTGATGGCGCACCCACTCTTCTACCAAACAATAATAGACTTCGACCTAAAGGGAGACCAAAGTCGACTTGTATTCGGAATGAGATGGATTGGCCTAGTGGACATCCAGCTGGACGGCGGTGCAGCATATGCCGCCAGGAAGGTCATACGAAGACACGTTTCCCTAGACACATAGGGCAATCATCTAATAGTTAAAATGAATCATGTACTCTATCAGTTACTGTAAAACTTTGTACATGTAATCATTTTTATCATTATCTTCATTTTTAATCATATTTGACTTACTTGTATATAGGGTAACTTTTGGAAAATGTACCATGATTTCACGTGATATTTTTTGTCGAACGGTCAACATTACATGAGTAGCTTTAAACAGACAACACCAACTCAAAAAAAGGAATGTACCTGTATAAGAAAACAAAACCATTTGAACTATTAAATGAAGATGTCATCAGTTTTTTATAATGAAAGATGAACGTATAATAACCACAAAACAAAAATGAGGAAACTCTGAACGTCTTCACCCCAACACCCCAACACGAGAGACAACAACTAACCCAATGTGTTTATGCGTCTTTAAATATTAAATGATAAATTTCATATCTTACATGATAAATGTCATATCTTACATGAAATTAATGTTTTACTATTTTCACATTCAGATGGAGAAACCACATTTATCTGCCCAGGAGACGCACGTGTCGCGCGATGTGTTGGCGCGACGACCTCTTAGACATCTTCATGTTTGGAGAGCGCATCGTTTCTATCACGAGGCACCACTGGAGGCTATTTGTCCATAACTTAGACGTGAAGGATTTTACGGAGTCTCTTTGTGTGACTTCAAGACCATCGACCATTCGAGAGCACCTCCTGCAGATGTCGTCGCAACACAGAGAGACGATCCGGCCCAGCCGACTGATGATTTTGCACAGCAGGGAGATGCTTATATACCACATATGGCGTCTCTTCAGACTACTATGGACTTCGATCTGGGTGCAGTGACACAACTTATGTCGTCCCCCTCTCCTCCCGACGAGGCCTTCTTCAGTACCCCATTTCTACCATTTATAGGAGCTTCAGAGCCATATGGAACCCCATATGATTTTGGGGCGTACTCCTCACATGGTTTTGGTCAGTCCTCTACACAGCACCATGGGGAGGCACCAGAAGCACCGGAAGAGGAGGAACCTGCAGAGAGGACACCAGAGCGACATGAACGTCGAACCCGGCGAGGACGTGAGATTCAGACGCCGCGTTGTGGTACCGGGGGCATCGTCATTCATGTTTTTGGATGTAATGTTGTATATATTAAAAAACTTATTCACTATGATAATTAATTGTTGTTTAAGTCAAATAGCAAGAAAATCAAAAATATAATAAATACAAATTGATTTAAATTAACTATTAAATTATAAAGTACAAGTACAATATAAACAAAATTTGTCACACCGACTAAACATCTGATAATTTCTTGAAAAATGAAAAGAAAAACATACATATTGTAAACAAAAAATATTTTACACGACTACTTAAATATTTAAAAACATTAAATTTATAATTTTATAATAATAAATATATTTATAAATGTAAATTAATAATTTTTAATTAATTAATTAATAATTAACCATTAATAATTAATAATAATAATGGAGAATAATAATTAATAATTATATTACTAACTAATTAATTATTGTATATTAAATAATAATATTTTATAGAATTTCAAAGTCACATACTTGAGACATTTTTAAGTTTCAAGTAGTTGGTTTTAAAAGAATATAAAATATTTTTTATCGATATTTTTTACGTAATTTTTTCATTTTCATATATTTAGAATATGTTTTATCCATGATTTAAGTTTCATTCATATTAGTCATATAGATTATATTTTATAGGCTTTCGAAGTCACTTACTTGTAAAAATTTTAAGTTACAACTAGGTGGTTTTGAAAGCCTATAAAATCTTTTCTATCGACATTTTTACGTAATTTTTTTATTTTCATCTATTAAGTATATGTTTTATCCATGTTTTAAGTTTCATTCATATTGGTTATATATATTATATTTTATAGGCTTTCGAAGTCACATACTTGAAAAAATTTTAAGTTACAACTAGGTGGTTTTGAAAGCCTATAAAATATTTTCTATCGACATTTTTTACGTAATTTTTTTATTTTCATCTATTAAGTATATGTTTAATCCATGTTTTAAGTTTCATTCATATTGGTCATATAGATTATATTTTATTGGCGTTCAAAGTAACATAGTTGAAACATTTTTTAGTTTCAACTAGGTGGTTTTGAAAACCTATAAAATATTTTTTATCGACATTTTTTACGTAATTTTTTTATTTTCATCTATTTAGTATATTTTTAATCCATGTTTTAAGTTTCATTTATATTGGTCATATAGATTATATTTTATAGGCGTTCAAAGTCACATACTTGAAACATTTCTAAGTTACAACTAGGTGGTTTTGAAAGCCTATAAAATATTTTCTATCGACATTTTTTATGTAATTTTTTTCTTTTCGTCTATTTAGTATATTTTTAATACATGTTTTAAGTTTCATTCATATTG
This sequence comes from Viscum album, assembly GCA_963277665.1. Lineage (NCBI taxonomy): Eukaryota > Viridiplantae > Streptophyta > Magnoliopsida > Santalales > Viscaceae > Viscum > Viscum album. The sequence continues at coordinate 1,945,234,846 of OY728133.1, read as the reverse complement.
GTCATATAGATTATATTTTATAGGCTTTCAAAGTCACATACTTGAAATATTTTTAAGTTTCAAGTAGGTGGTATTGAAACACTATATGTTTAACAATATTTGAAATTTTTTTATAAATAATTACTTATAACTATGTAAACATAGAATAGTAATTATAGATTTAAAATTATATATATATGTACAAATATATAATTATAAATATATATGTATAACTACAATTACTATATAATTCTAAATATAATTCTACATATATATATATATATATATATATATATATTTATATATGAATATTAAATATATTTATAAATAAAATTTAAATATATATGTAACAATATTTTCATATTTATATATTTATAAATATATTCATATTTATATATTTATAAATATATTCATATTTATATAATTATAACTATTTATTTATAAAGATTAGTTTATAATTATATAATTACAAATATAGTTTTTATTTAAAAAATATATATAAATAGATTTATATTTATAAATATTTATTTTTAATTATATATAAACATAATTATATTTATACACACACATACATATAACTATTTATAATTATAATATTTATAATAATTATATGTAAATATATAAATAAAACACACTAATCGGAAAAACCCCTTATATTTTATATAATATAACTATATAAATATAAATAAACCACATATTTTTAATTTAATACATATTTTTTATTTACAAAATTATATATAAATTTATAAATTTATATAAATAATTATATATAAGGTTTATTTCATTATTTTATTAAATAATTAAATAAGGTTTATAACTATATAAATATAATTTTATAATTTTATAATTATAAATATATATATATATAATAATTAATTTAACATTTTTAAATAAATATTTATAAGTTTTTTTTAAAATTATATTTATTTATTTTGAAATTATTTATTATAAAGGGATGAGGTGAAAAAAAAACAAAACAAAAAAAAACAATAAAAAGGAGGGGTGCAAAAAAAGAAAGAAAACAATACCAGAAAAAAAAGAAGAAAACAAAACCAGAAAACAAAAAACAAGAAAAAAAACCAAAATTAATGAGAAAACAAAAAAAAAGAAAAAAATCCAAAAAAAAGGGTGGAAAAGCGCCACTTTGCGGTGTTGAGTGCTACATCATGTGGCGCTCAACAAACCCGCTTTCCTAATTATATTTACCCTAAACCCAAAAAACTAAAAAAACCCTTCTCCTAAAATAGCCAGCTACACGCTTGCATACCAACTTACAAATAAGAATTCAAACTCAGGACACAACCATTCAGAAAAAGTCCTCGGCTCAAAACGCCTCACATCCGACATTTTCAAAACACAAGGACACGCCACACAAACACTATTTACTAAAACACCAAATTTCTTTCCTTTAAAAAACATTTTGAAAATAAGCAAACCCAGTGGGTTGTACAAACACTAATGGCGTCCCATGAGCCTTGCACATGCTTGTTCCCATGCCGCACCGGCACCCACCTCATGTCCATCCAGGCACTCATCCTCTCATGGCATTAACCCTTTCCCTTTCCATATACACTCATGCATGTGGTTTCCCATGAGAACACCAAAGATCAAAACCAGAACTTTCCATTCTTTTCAAAACCAAAACATCCAACCCACACTTTCCAAACCTTTCACATCATTTTTTTAAAACTCTTCATTTCAAAACATTTTCAAAGACCGAATCATTTTTACTTAAAAACCAAATTTCCACAAATCCAAAACAAGGAGACGAGAAACAATGCAGGAGGAAACTAGTGTCAGCATGTGATTGAAGCATATGGTTGGCATCCATACGCCAATCACTCTATTGGACACGAAGAGTATTTTAGGACAGTGTCCCCGGTTCCACAAGGCTTGCCAGACCTTGAGAGCTCACTAAGACCACTGACCTTACTCCCTTTTCATTTCCCTTTGACACGATTAACCGTGAGGACCAAAAACTCAAACAACCCCCAAAATACTTTGGGGACTTGAGTCCCGCCACTAGTTGTGCTAGATAGGCACCTTACTCATAGCCAGGATGTTGAGTCCCGATAACATTAAATCAAGTCTACCATGACTCTATCCCAAATGAAAATGACCCAAGAGAGCAAACCTTGCCCTATGATACCATTTTTTCATGAACTAGGCTGGGTCTCCATCTGACCTGGCGCCTGACCCGGTTCGTGGCAAGGCCCGAAGGGCGTTCCCGATCCCCACGGGCTGGCACAAGTGCCCGGGTATCAAGATTAACAAGTGGGAATGGTTTTACCCGAAATAAAAGACAAAAAACAACCAACAAGATAAATAAACTGAAACTAAAAACAGACTACCAAACACACTTCTAAACTATAAACAGGTTTAGGTCTACAATTCAGCTAAAAACCCAAAATGAACAACAACTATAGTAGAGAAATAAACTCCAAAACCAACCTCATGAGACATGAGAAGTTGCATCCCCAAGCTACCAACACCAAACTGCACACGAAGACCAACAACAACTAGAACCACCAACGCTGAGCACGAAGTCACAACCTGGAGTGCAAAAGATATAGAATCTACATACACCCAAGGGTGTATGTAGGGTGTGAGATAAAAGCCCAGTAGGATGCCACAGAGAAAAGGTTCCACGCATAATTATTAAAATACAAATACATTTGCAATTTAACAGAATAAAAATAAATAAGTGTTTAAAGAATTATTTTTATGAAAATGATTTTTAAGAGGAAACTTCTCAAAAAGGAAAACAACTTAAATTAACTTACACACACGCACGCACACTCACACATGCATGCACACACATAGATGCACACACACATGTACACATGCACACACACTTTTCTTGGTAACCCCAAACGTCACACCGTGTGCCGACGGTGATCAGAAAGCAAAGGAAGAGCACAATACAAGAGAGAGACCCTAAAGATACTAGCTAGAAGTGGGACCCTATAACCTCACATCTCGATGAACCATATCATACATTCCCGTGCATGAGACACTGGTAGGGAAACACCTCCTACCATAGTGGTCTCCAGTCATCATCCAATGTTTAGTTAGTGTTGTAAGCGTCAATCCCGCTAAGTGAAACTGGGCTGATGCCACTCTCGTATCACTAGCACGCTAGTCTAGTCTGCCCACCTAGTACCCAGGCTTCCCATTTGTGCTAAAGTAATTCTAAGTTCATGCCACATGTCATAATCATACCCTTAAACCCAATAGGATACTACAAACACCAAGACAACCATTTGCACACATAAAAACCATTTGAAATAATACACTCGCTAAAAACGTTTTCAAAACACGCTTCACAGCACTGACATAATTTAATAAACCATTTAAAAAGTTTATGAAACCATAGAAAAATAGTGTCACATGATTTTACACACACAGAAGTAACTATTTATAAATCCAAAACACACTCTAAAATTGCACACACTCAAACAAAATATAAAATGTGACCTGCACCACCCAAAAAATATGATGGAAAACCTTACACCAAATGTAAGACACTTTTACACAAAATACAGAACCTAATAAGCCATAAAAAAAGCTCATGATACAATTTTAAAGAAGAAATCTGGCATCGCTCATTAACCCCCACAAAACCTTCTTTTTATGATAAGATACACACGACACTATGTCAAAAATTTTGTTCACACTAATTGCACAACATAATAAGCTAATCGCAAAATTTATAAAAAATCACTAACAACTCGATATGATTTTTCTGCGGAAAACACACACATAAAATATAAAAAATGCTACCAAATAATTAAGATGAAATCAATCCTCAAAGAAGAACAATTTCTCAAAATGAAAATTAATTAAATAACATACTAAATTAATTAAACTTGCAAATTAATTTAATCAGATAATAATTAAGAGTGGAAACACCTACCTCGAGTGTAGTGGACTTCACAAACATGGTGTGCAACGACCACCGTATGCCAACTGCACCTCTAACAACCTAGTGAAAATCCAAAACATGGAAAATTCCCCAAAACCACCAAATTAAACCCCAAACGAGCAAATATATAAACCCCCTAAACACAGCCTAAAACACTGGAAAACAAATAAATCAATGAAATGAATAAAAAGAATAAAAACTGAACCCTACTAACCAGTTTGGGTCGTCGGACGGGGGTCTACGCGGGTCCGAGCGGGGGATAGGGCGCGGCGCAAGGGCCTGGCCGGGGTTTGGGCGTGCTGGGGTTTTCTGAACCAGGCGAGGGGGGTGCTGGGGTTCACCAGACTAAGAAAGGGTGTTAGGGAGCCGGGCGGTTGCCGGAGATGACAAGAGTGGAGCAAGGGCGTGGCGCAGCGGGTAGGGGGGGAAACATGGGGTCATGATGGGGAGGAAAAGCGCCGACAGGGGAGAAGTCGGCCATCCGAATAAGGGGATGGCGTGTGCGGACTGTCGGACAGAGCAGCGTGCACCGGGGAGCTGTTCCGGAAAAGGGCCATGCCGAAAGAGGGATTCGCACTGGCTTGGGTTCTGCTGGAAAAAAAAGGAGGGGTTGGAACCTTGCACCAAAAGAAGACAGGGGTGGTCCGTGCGGCGGCACACGACGGTCGACCAGGGCAGGGGGTGCGGCGCGAGCTAGGGCGGCGCGAGGTTCGTCGGACGGAAGGAGAGGGCCGCTCCGGTGGGGGGTGCGATGCGCCGAGGTGAGGCGCGATCGTAGCGAGGAGGTGCTAGGAAAGCAGGGCTGGGGTCCAGCGTGGGAAGGGGGATGCACGATGGGAAGGGGTGGAAGATGGAGCCGGTCAGCGGCCCTTGCTGTGGCGCGAGAAGGAGGAGGTGCTGCAGCGTGAGAGAAAGAAGAAAAAAAACAAAAGGGAGAGGAGATAAGGGCTCCGGTGGCTGGGTAGAAAGGAACCGAAAAAGGGGTGAAACCCTAACAAGAAAGAAATAACAAAAAAGAAAAAAAATAAAAATAAAAATAAAACTAAAATAAACAAAACTAATGAAAATATTAATATTAATAACAATGTTATTCATAAAATAAAACCTTAACAATAATAATAAAAATGAGAAAACAATAATAATGTAATAAATGTTATATCTTCAAGATGATAGTATTAATTAAAATTTCAACAAATTTTAAAAAGAAAAGGTTAATGACGACAATATCAATAATTTATGTTGGTAATAACAATTACAAGCTTAAAAAATATGTTCTTAATAATAATAATGAGATTAATAATATTAGTAATTATATTAATATCCTAACGCAAGTAATAATAATAATATCCTCAAATACTAAATTTTTTATCATCATTAAAATACATCGTTAAATTTCCCCACACTTGTTTTTTCCTTATCTAACTTTTTATTAATCATCGCACATTTTTTTTCCATCTCCCTTAAACGTCGGGCAGGCCGTGTGGCGAGCTGGGTGAGGTCGCGCGACAAACCAGCGAGGTCGCGCGACTTCGACAGCGGTGCGCTAGATGCAACCAAGAGAAAAACATTCATTTCCAAATAAGAGCTCAGAAAATTTCAAGTCGGGCCTCAACCTGAACTATGTGATGCCCAAAAAAATAATAAAATAAATAATATGAAGGTGATGGGTGTGACAGTGCCCCTCCCCTCACTTATAAAAGAGCACATCCTTTCTTATTTTCTTCACACTTAAAAATATTTTCAGTTCAACCAATAACTACCCAAATCCCCTCCTAACATCCATACCCACATTCTATAGGTATTAATTTGGAAGAATACTAACCTTAGATGTGTTAAGTTGTAAATCAATAGAAGTTTTCCGAAGAAGTGGTATAGTCTTTAACCAAATGTTTTAGTTTTGTTTACTCTTATACCTCCTTAAAATATTTTTAAAACATGATAAAATAATAACTACATTAAATCCCATATACTTAGATGTTATTATTTTAATGTAATCAACTACACCTATCTAATATTCCATTAAATAAGAAAAAAAATCATCATTTATGTGTACAACATACTACTACCTCACGTACCGATGTAATTCATTTTCCATCAACACCTCCCAAGACTGGTTATAATGATGGATTTAATAAATATATATATGTTATTTATTATATTATTATTATTTAAATGTAAATTATTATTAAAATTTCTTTCATTCCATCCTTTGAAAACAAAAACAATGTTCACATGTACGTACGACCTACCATCTCCATGAATGATGTAATTCATTTTTTATCTATAAATTTTATTGATGAATATAAATATTTAATATATTTATATTATATTATTATCATGGTTAAAATTATATAGATGATGTATCCATGATCAATGTATAAATACTGAAACTATCAAACCAAAACATGCATGAAAAATGAAGCAGTTATCACCCGGAACAATGACTTTAATAAAGAATTATTAATAAATGGGTGGTAAGATATAATAATAAAATCACGTATGGAATTATATATATGAGTATGGTTATTAAATACATGCATGATGAATGAATATTTATTATACAGGAGTTTCTAATGTGTATGAAGAAAGATGATACTTAAGGTAAGGAATCTCTCTAAACCACACTTTTTCTTTAAGTTATGACCATTATCTCTCTAACTCACTTTCAATATCCATTTTATGTTATGGATTGTATCTAAATTATATATATATATATATATATATCTGTGGGGGTGTGTGTGTCTTAAATATATAAATATCTTATTAAAACTTCCTTTTATGTGGTAATACATACCATAAATTCATTTCTCAAATTCCATATTTAAAATAAAAATCAATTAAGGGGAACTTTTCAATCCATTAATAATTTTATGTAATTATAATTTAATGTTATTATTCCCAAATAAACACTTTATTTTGATACCTATACTTATTTACTAAAATCTTAACTTCCATAATATTTAATTCTTTCTTCTCTTTGGAATATTTACGAAACTCAATTTTATTATCATATGAAGCAAGATTATGCAACCCATTTCTTTCCATGGGAAATTATTATGATTAATAATTTTTATTGATTTACTTTTACAACACACATAATCATGGATATGTTATGATGGATGTTCCCAAATAATTTTCTAATACATTGGGTAATGTTTTTATCTCATGAGATGTTATGTATGGTATTATGGAGTAAACCTAATCCATGATGGGACTCTGTCTACCATGTGATGTTGTCTTTGTAATTGACCTTGACTTATTATTATGTTTTGTTTTGTGTGGATAACACATTTTTTATGTTTCCATGATATTAATAAAATTTTGTTTATGTTATTCTCTCATGTGATTAGTCATGAAAATTCTCTTTTATGATATTATGTTATACCTTTGACATACTTGTTATGTTTCCTTATCATATGTATTCCATTACTATGATTTTTAACTCCCCCCTTCTATCTATGTATTTCCCAATTTATCCCATATAGTCTTAGGAGATCAAAGGGATTTATTATCTCATTATTAAGATTAAAATAAAGACATATTATTTTCTTTTTTATGTTTTATATACCATGTATTCCAAAGAAACTAGGCCTTTTGATCCTTGTTTTGTATTTAATGGATATTTATTTTAAAAATAATGTAATAAAATGTGTAAAAAGGATTAAGTCACTATGTATATGGTAAAAAGAAGTTTGGTTATATATTTTGGGATTATTAGAATAATATGATCATTGAAAGTTAGAACATGATATTTAATGAAGGTGTCATATACAAGTATCATCATGCAGTAGAAGTTGATGGTGGGAATAAAGAATTAGAGTGCCATGAGAAAGTGAAGATTGAAGGTGTACCTGATCATGTGGAACTGAAACTGAGGGATCCTCCTCCTCAAGTGAAGTTGAGGAGATCAACAAGGGTGATAAGGTCTGTGAATATATATTCATCATCCTTACATTATCTATTATTGACTGATGGTGGAGAACAAATTTTTTTGAAGAGGTAATGTAATTGAAGGTGTCAAACAAGTGGTAGTTAGATACGAAGGAGGATATTTTTTTCATTACATAAAAACAATACTTGAGAGTTGATACATTTTTTCACAAGAAAATAAAGCATTATAGAGTAAATGAGTGTACTATTTCAAATAAGAACATGATGGTAAGAGGATGTACAAGGAAAGGATGGTAATGAAAGGATTTTAATATAAGGAATGTGTGAACTTCATTGAACTTTTATCACCTGTAGTGAAGCTTTCCACCACCCGAGTGGTTCTTGGTATTATTTCATCCAAGGAATTATATTTTGAGAAACTGGATGTGAAGATGGCTTTACTTTATAGATATCTAAAGGAATATATTTATATGTATCAATTAGATGGATATGTTTAGTTAGGAAAGGATGATTTGATGTGAAAATTATTAAAGTGATTATATATGTTAAGAAAGACACCTAGACAATGGAACAAAAAGTTTGATACATCTATGAGTAAAAATTAATACAAATTATGCGACATGGATCAATTTTGTTACATTATGTGTTTTGGTGATTGATACAATATATTTATTCTATATGTAGATGTGATTATAATTATAGGATCACATATTCAAAGGATTTATGAGCTAAAAGGACAACTAACTAAGAGTATAAGATGAAATATATTGAATAAACTGGTATTATTTTGGAAATAAAGATCAAAAGATACCATATAGTTGAAACCTTGATGTTATTATAGGTGAAATACATTGGAAAGGTTCTAAGTAGATTTATTGAGCTGGAAGAAAATCCAATTTATATTCCCATATAATGCCATTTAAAATTATCAAATAATTAATAAATAAAGATAAAAAAATATGTTGATTACATGGAAAAAGTTTTATGTACATCAGCCATTGGAAGCCCAATGTATGCCATGGTTTGTACTCAACCAGAAATTGCTCATGTAGTGTGATTTATGAGTAGGTATGTGGATAAACCTTGAAAATAATATTGAGAAGATGTGAATTAGATACCGAGGTATCTGAATAGAAGAAAAGAAGTTCCTTTGTGTTTTAGGAAAAGGAAATTTATTATAGGTGTAAGTGTTTTTGGATACTAACCATAGAGGTGATGTCGATAGTAAGAGGAGTACCACATGTTATGTGTTTATCTATGGATGGACTACAATTATTTGGATATCTAAATTATAGAAGGCTTTGAAACTATCCACCATAGAGGTAGAATACATTATTGTAATAGAATCTAGGAAGGAGATGATTTTGATGAAAATTTTATTGGATGAGATGGTTCAAAAGAGAGAGTAAAATGTATTGTAATTTAACATCTAGAGTGTTATACTTATTGAAAAGTACTTAGTATTTCATTCTTGAAAGAATAATATTCAGTTGGAGTACTATTTCATTTGAGGAATGATACATGATGAGTTTCTAACATTGTATAAGATTCATCAAACCAACAACCCAGTATATATGCTGGTAATACTGATGGTGATAGATAAGTTGAGGAACTATAGTGACTTTGTTGATGTTCTTTGATGAATGATGGATGATAGATTGAATTTGGAAGAACACAATGTGGTAATGAAAAGGGAAAACAACTGGAATTTCATGAATCCTCAGCTTGTAAGTAATGTTTGTATTTGAAAGTTCCCATTAGTGAGTGAAGAAGTGATGGAAATCAGATTATGTAAGATTTATAAGTTCGTATCAATAAACCATGCTAGCATGTAGGATAAAGATCCAAGTGGGAGATTTTTGGATTATTTTAGCATGATCATAGGATAAAGTTTGGCCAAATACTAGTGGCCCATAATGCACACCGTGTCACAACTCTTGTGGTTAAACCACTACGGTGAGGTCTCGGGGGGTTGCAGAGGGAAGTGAGTAAAGGGTTTTGTTAGAGTCTATTAAAAATTATCAAATCAAGTCGATGAAATTAAAAACTTTGTCCTATGATATCCTATGTAAGATAATAGGAAATTTTATATAATATATTGAAATGAATAACTATTGTAAATAAGTGTACCATACATCGAAGAGAATCTACCAAATCCATAAAATCCATCACATGTGTTTGATAAAGATCACCAAGTGAAAAATCATCCCACCTTCATGGTGTATCCACTAGTCAAATGGGTCACATGTCGCACATATAGAGTTTTCATTTCTCCCATGATGCGCTAGCATCCTGACATGCATTGGAATAAGTGGAAAGAGATAAATGGGTTTAGGGAGGCTCGACTAAGTATAAATTAATTTCCCACATCTAAAACCTTTGAATGTAAGTAGTATAAATAATCCACAGTAATGCTTCTCAGACTATTACATTTACTCATGTGTTAAAACACATGTATAAATTATATATCTGGTTCATGCATCATATGCATTTACTCCCTTCACATTACAACTCTTGTAATAGATTAATAAATGGTATCTTTTGTAGAGAATTGTTCAGGTATCCAACATACATGAAATATTATACCCAATGCATATAAATCATAATTTTAATATATGAAGAAATACAACCCATAAGTATATCATATATAAATATGGATTTATGAATTATCTTCTTCAATATCTCACTTACACTAAAACCTGATTGATAAATTGAGAAATTGAACTCTGAATGTTGAATTTATTTGAAATTATTGATTTTCCCATGATTGATTAATTGATTAATTGAAGAACATATTAGCCATAGTAGTTGGTGGGTGATTAGGATATGTAATCTAGGAATTCGACTCCCTAGAAATGGATTGATGATTATAACTCTAACTAAATCTAGTTTGACATGATTTTCCCTGATGGGATATTAATTGATTAGTCACATTGGCCAAAACCTAGGGAAATATGTACCCATATTTGATCCATGATTGTTTATTGAGTAGCGGAAAGATCTGTGAGTCTCAAACTAATTTAACTCAAGTAATATGAAAATAGTTCTTGATTTTCTTGGACTTGATTATACATGCCATTATTTATAAAAACAATTTCATTCATGATGACTATTTTATATAATTATTTTATAGACAATGTTCATTTAAGCTTATTTTGATATATTTATATCCATTTATTTGAAATAATTTTTGGATTAAAATATATAAATTACTTTTCATGCCTTCTTTTATTTAAATTGAAATCATTAAATGTTTAATTGTTATGGAATTGATTATGGAAAACTTGGTGAGACCCTATTGGGTTGTTTTCCCCCCACTCTAAATTTTACTTTTGGAGTCTATAGATTTTTTTCCTAGGTCTGGGGAAATTAAAATAACTACTTGGAGGTGGTGGGTGTTTTTGATTCATGGGATTCTGGAGTGATAATGGTGGCCATTGGAGCGATGGTTCACTTGTTGTACATGGTTTTTGAGAATATGTATTGATGGACATTGTGGTGTCCTTTGGTTTATATTTTAACTTGGGATTATTATCTATCTTATTGTGGTATATTTCCCATTGAGAAGTGTTTGAAATAAAATATTGTTATTGTTTGTTATTTTTTTGTTCTATCTTGATGTTTTCTCTAGTAGAAAAACTGTTACCTTTGATGTTCTTTATGATTCCAGGTTCTAGTCACCTACCCATGGGGATTAGGAAAGTCCTTCAGGCTAAGTCAAGGATGGATTGGGTATCAATGTATCAGGTCATTCCGGATGGTTCATGATTTTATTTATCAATGGTGGTTGATTGTCTTTCCTTGAGGTCGGTATGCAATCTAGGATGTCCTAGGGGATATAAGGTAGGATTGTTGGTACTTATAAGGTATTTGATGGTAAGTGGCTGACCAAATCACATCGTATCAAGCCTTAATTCACCATCGTTTTTTAAGAAAAGAGTCATTGATGAATAATTTGATCTTATTCTAGTATATTCCCTAATCATAATTCAAGTATGTTGAATTCATAGAAGTTTAATCCCGTTGATGGGATTGATATCCCTATATATATTGATTGATTTTATGATCTGATTTTTCTTGCTAATGTTTTTGTGTTTCCTATTAATTTTGTATAGTATCATTACTATGAATACATTTGAACTAGCCATGAGAGGAAGCTACTCATGAATCACAATAGGTGATTCCTCTAGTTGATCAGAATCTTGTTGAGATATTTGTGTGAACTTTCTAATTTTGTGACAAGTTTCTGCACCCGTTTCAGTTTAGGATACCATAGTGGAACCATGAAGGGATAAAGTAAAATATTGTGGTCAAAAGTTTATTTTATAGAAACCACTGGATTTCCAAGGCTTGAACAATCCTCAATAGTTATGGGACTGGTTGAAAAATTTTGAGATTCTTTTGGAGTTATTGTAAATTCCAAAAGTAATAAAGGTAAAGTGTGCTACCTTTAATCTTGAAGGGTCTATCTGGAGATGGTGGGATTCATTGGATACAGTGAATAAATATGAGGGGTTAGAGTAGAGGGACTTTAGATCTCTTTTCACAAAGCAGTTCTATCCATAATCTATGGTCTTAGAATAGTGTATGGAGTTTCTTAGTCTCCACCAAGGTGACGAGGTTGTGTCTTAGTATGAAAACTATTTTTTTGAACTTGTTCAGTTTTCAAATATGGTAGAACGAATTCAAAATTAAAGGATTAAATAATTTAGATGGGTCTTTGAACTGAAATTGTTCGTAGGTTTTCATGATGAAACTCACCTATTATACAAATGTGTTGGATAAAGCGTTGATGGATGAGCTAGACCTGGTTGGTAAGTTAAGGCTGAGGGGAGTTCCCCTTTCTCTACTTGGCAGTTCAGTTAGTTCCTTTAATGGAAAAAATGAATCTTGATGAGTCACATGGTGGATTTTAAGATTAGATTTCATCCAAACCTCATGAAATTCTTGTAAGAGTTCCCTTTAATAACTTTTAGAGTGTCTAGGTTGGGAATTCAAAGAGGGTTTGTAATGAGGAACCAAAGATCTATAGTTCTTATGGTTGTTTAGGAAACATAAAGATGTTCGTCTATATATTTTTTTTGCTCCATTAAGAGTCAAAAAATCATCATCTCAAAAAATTACTATAGTGTAATCAAATGATTTAGGAACTAAGGGGTTCCTACAATAGATATTCAGAATGAAACTTCTCCACATAATGGAATAGTCTCCAAAGTAAGCTGATGCAGGTCTAGAGATAGTGAGAGGTAAATCACAATATCTTTATATTTAGTTTCTTCTTTATTTTATATTAGTGTATCTCACTAATTATTATGGAATTGTATTGTGAATTTTCTAAACATTCCTATGAATATTATGTATTATGTGAGGGATTTTACCAAACCCTTCAAAACAAAGAGAGAGTAGGGTCTTTGATGTCCCTATTTCACTTTCTCTCTATCATAGACTGATATCACTTATATTTGTTTGGTTCTCAATATGAATCCTCTTAACTTCATTCTTAGTATGGATTGGATTATTGATCATAAGGCCCATTATGGCTTTTATCTTCGGTGGATCTTCTTTACTACGACTGTTGGAGTGTTCCATGTTTTTTAGGGAGAATAAGACCCGAGGTCGAATAGATCCGTATCTACTTTTCCAAATTTGGGAAGGGTAATATATGTGTCTTCCTTTTTACTTAGAGTGAGAATCTTTAAGTCTTGATCTCCCTCCAATTATCACTGATTTCCCTAATGTGTCTCCAGATGACTTTTCAGGCTTACCATTGATAATGGAAGAAGATTATCTATTGATTTAGTGTCAGGTTCACAACCCATCAACATTCCTTATTACCATATAACAGTAGATAAACTGTAAGAGTTGAAGATCCAGTTGGATGATTTGTTGGATAAAAGATTTATATCCATGAGTGTCTGACCTTGGGTAAAACCCATTCTCTTAAAAAATAAAGACGATGCGACTCTTCAACTTTGTGTAGATTATCGAAACCTTAGTCGAGTTATGTTAAAGAACAAATATTCTTTTCCTAGTATATATGATTTTTTTGATCAATTGAAGGGGGTGAAGTGGTTCTTGAAAATTCATCTTCTATTTGGTTATCTCATATTGATAATTAAGGAATATGACATCTTAAATACCACCTTCTAGAGTAGGTATAACCATTATGAATATCTTGTTATGACCTTTGGTCAAACAAATACTCCTATAGTCTTTATGGAGTTGATGAGCATGATATTCAATGTGTAACTAGACTCATTTGTAATATTATTTTTTGATGAAATTTTGGTTTACTCTATAAATTAAGAAGACCATGTGCATCATTTGAGGGCAGTTTTTGAAATTTTGGGAAATCATCAAATTTATGAAAAACTATAGAAATGTTATTTCTGGATTTAAGAAGTGAATTTCTTTGGGAAAATGTTATCTAAACATGGTATTTCAGTTTATACTAAGAAGGTGGAGGATGTTATGACATGGGATCAATCATATAACATATTTAAGATTCAAAAATTATTGGACTTATTAGGGTATTAATGTAGGTTCATTAAATATTTCTTGAAGCTGGATTCTCCAATAACGACTCTCACTTAGAAGGGAGTGAAGTTGTTTTGGGATTTAAAATGTCAGAATTATTTTGATGAGTGGAAGAATCTTTTGATTACTACTCCATTGGTGACTCTTCTAGAGGCTGGGAAGGTCTGTGCGGTTTTTTAACACAACAGGTATGAGTTTGGGTTACATTGTTATGCACAGAGATCACATATTATCCTATAGTTTCATATATCTTAGACCATATGAGAAGAATTATCTGATCTATTCTCTTTAACTCACTACCTCGATTCATTCTCTTATGAGTTGATAAAATTACCATTTTTTAGAACCTTTTACCATTTTTACTCAATAAAAATTATGATTTATATCTTTTTACAAAAATATTTGAATATTTTATATAGGCATTGGGTGGAATACCTATAGTCTTTTTATTTCGACATTACCTATACTCCCAATAAGGGGAATGTTGGTGTTGATTCCTTGAACCAAAAACTTCCAACCCAAGATGTAAGGACCTACCCTTAAACATTACATAATCTTGAGTTTTAAGTCAATAATTAATTCTTATATATTTGAGGATATTTTTAGGTTTATATGTTTAGAGAATTTGTTCATAACTCATACATAACATAACCATATAATAAAAAGTGGATGCTTCTACTAAATATTCATTTTTTTCACAATATGAAACTTTTAAAAAAATATTATTTATTTTCATGACTTTAAAATTGACATATTCTTTTCCTTTACTCATCCTAAAACCTTGTGGAAAATATTTTAAAAGTTGGGATGAGAAAAAAAATCTCAATAAGGGACATAAAAATAAATAAATCCGATAGTCCAGTGAAAAACATAAAAATACATAGTATACTTATTTTTATCACATTATTCTTTTAAATTATAAAATAAACCATTTTCAAATGAAAATCAAACACTTTTTTCTCAAATAAAACTTTTAAAACCCACAACAAACATTGATAAAACATGTTGGAATCTTGGGGCATCATTGGAGTAACCACTAAAAATAATCATGGAAGATCTTCATAGTTAACATCCAATCATTAAATTATAGTAATAATAATAGCTACACATAGTGTAACCATCACAGTTAATCTTGTAATAACCATCATAATATATTATCATTATCTCTTAGGAGAAACATAGTCAGTTTACTCCATCCCATATATGGAATAACCATATGGTTGACTTTCATACCCAATTCATTTGAGGTTATAATATAACCACCCATCTTTAGATTATCATGGAACTATCCATCATTGGTTAATAACCTAACCACCCATACTTGGATTATAATAGAACAACCTTTCATCATAAAAATTCCCAATAATCATAACATAAACATAAATCATGAAATCTTGTATAAAAAACATTACTTAAGGAAAATCACTTATTTAATAAGGAAATTGAACACATACATTTGGAAACATTTTATTTGAAAATAACCATTTAAAATTAAAAATTAAACATTAGATAAACTATTATTCATGAAGTTGTGAAAAGTCTCTCATGTTGTATAAGTTAAAAAAACATTATGTTCATATTTTTGCTGGAAAAGTCACAAATTACCACTTATGGAAAATGAAAAAAATATTCCTTTCAAACCATTTAGTAAAAAAGTTAAAAATGGGAAAAAATTAATTTTAAAAATCATATAATAATAATAAAAAAATTCTTTAAATCATTCTTAGAAAAAAAACATATGTATATAGAATAAAAATAGAGTTTTAAGGGAATATTGAAAAGATTTTTTTTAAAGTAAGTCCCTTACCACTTTGGAAACATTTGAATTGTAAGCCCGATGAAGGAATAAAATTAAAAAAACTATAAATATTATTATTATTGATAAATATATGATATAACATGTCAAAAGGGCTATATATATGCCTTATAAAATAAAATTGGTTCATAGAATCAAAATATGCATCAATAAAAGGAGATTGAGATGATGTACCTTACCTCAATTCCAATTCATCATGAATATCCTATATATTCCTAAATAATAAAAATATGATAATTTTATACTTTCTTAAAAAAAATTTAATGATAATTATTCCTTTTATATCACTTGTTACCAGGTTAGATACATATACTTAATAATTTAAGTTCACATTGGACGTTTTGATGATATTCAACACTTAAGTCTAAAATGAATCTGGTCAATTAACTATAGTTAAAGAGGTCGTTATTACATAATATCCATAATAATATTCATAAATTAATTATAATTTGTATAAATGAATTATAATTGTAAAACCAACCCTTAAATATAGTTATGAAAAATTAACTATGCTATAATCATGGAGATTGTAGGTTGTACACACACATAGGTAACATTTCCATTTTTCATTGATAACTATGGAAAGAAGGTAAGTATCATTTTAAATTTATAGAATTATCGTAATAAATTAATTATCATATTAATTCTTTAAATATACTTATATGTATCATCCATGTGACATGGGGATGAAAAATGAATCACATCACATCTTGGAGGTGGTTGTCCACATGTATGAACAAACGGTGTTATCATTTTTATATGCATGGAGAGATAAGAAAATAAATGACCTATTATCATTTAATAATTATATATATGTAAATAATATCACATATAAATATTAATTCAATTATAATAAATAGTGTTGAGAGACTGTGATAAAAAATGAGTTACACCAGTTCGTGAGGTGCTAGCCCACCGTACACATGTATGATGAATTATTTTCCCATTTGATGGAAGAGCAGATGAATTTAGCTAATGAAACTAACATAATAACATCTAATTACATAAAATATATTATATATTTTTTTATCATGGTTAAATAATGTTTCATGGATGTGTAAGAATAAACAAAACTAAAACATGAAGATAAAAACTATACATCTTCTTTGGAAAACCTCCCATTGTTAACACCTAAAGACCTATATGATTGATATTATACATAAAAAATACCTATAGAATGTTTTGAGGGATTAAATAAAGGTATTTGGGTAGGGATTTTCTAAAACAAAAGGTTTTTTAAGGCTGAAAAAATGAGAAGAAGATGTTCCCTTTTATAAGAGAGGGGAGAGACACTCTTAGAATTTCTCAAAACATTGAATTAATATAAATTAATTTTCATTTAAAAATGGAATAAAAATAAGTTATTCTAAATATAATATTATTATGAGTATAAATAAACACATATAATAAAAATTAGACAAGTTTTGACAATATTTATATCCTTATATATTTTTTTCAATCCTTATTTAACCCCTTTAACTCTTATCGTGACAACATGATTTTTATTATTTGAGTGTTAATATAGAAACTATAAAATTAAAAAAAGACTCATAATTGGACCATGATTGATATTTTAAACTTTATCATAATCAATTTTCAGAACTTAATAATTTTAGAAATTTTATCTCATTTAATAAAATATTATTTATTATATAATATCAATAATGTTAATTTTTAGAATTATTCATTACTTTGACTTTAATAAAATCAATATAACAATTATAATTAGAAAAAAATATATTAATTCATAAATAACATGTACTTTTAATCTATAATATTATTTTATCACATTAATTATCTCAAATTATATTTATTTTAATATTTTTTATATTATTATTTGATATTTCAATTAATTGAATAATTACTAAATCAACGTTATGAAAGAATTTAAGGTCATTATTATTTCACTAAAAATTAAAAATAAATCACCATGATGAAGATAAATATTTTATATTTAAAAATACTATTTATAGTTGATTATATCCTCTATATAACACCATATTAAAAATATTACACTTTTAAAAAACAAGAGTGTGACATGTTTGTCATTTCTTTAAATAAAATACTATAAAGGTCATAATCTCATCCAAGTGGCCCAAAATGGTCATAAATTATACCCTTATATGATTAAGTTAGATATATACTCATAAAATAAGATTCATTTAAGTTTTGAGTCATTTTATTGTTCTTTTTATTTTATTTTTAATATAAAATTACCCGATTTACCCTTTACTGTGGTAACAAAAATCACTAAGTTTACTATTCATATTTTCCAAAAATAAAAGAGTCATATTTATTAAATTTTGACCCAATGATTAAAACTATGTTAAATATTTTCCAAATTCAAAAAATACTTATGTTTCATAATTAAATTTAAAATTAAACTAGAAAAACGCAAAGAAAAATAGTTTTTCAGAAAAATTCCCTTTTTAAATATAAAATGTTTTTATACTAAATTCAACTGTAAATACATTTAAAAAACCATAATTTAATTATTTTAAATAATAATGGACCAATAAAAATTTAAAAATAATCCAAAACATAATATAACCTTAAAATTACTTTAAAATAGAATAGAGTTTTCAATAAAAATTAGTATTTTTCACTATTCTTTGAAATATCATTATTTTTAGAAAATTATAAAAAATTCATTTTAAGGTAAATATGAAATTATGAATTAAAAAATGAAATTAATTTTTTCCAATAAAGTTCCTAGAAATTTTATAAATTATAATATTCACTCATAAAAAGTAGAAAAACTTATTTTTGAAGAAAACATATTTTTTGAAGAATAAAATGAATTCACTAAAAATTATATGATTATTTATAATAACATAACTATAAATTTATATTGAGTTTTAACTTTATAATTATTTCCTAAATCAGCTATTCTAATTCATACATACTAATTTAATGGATAGGTTATAATAGTCAAATTTAAATAATAATATTTTGTTGTTTGTTTAAGCTTGGTGTTGCATATCATGAACATAATATTTTTTCAAAACTCAAGATGTTAAATTTTAACCTAATTTAATAAATTGAATCCTAAAAATTTTAACTTGGGATTGGTAATCATAGTCTGAACTTTAAAAATACCTTTGATGAAATACCACTTTGTAAAAAAGATTAATAAAACTTTCACTTAAAAAGAGAGAAAGGGAAATACGAAGGTCATCTAGAATAAAACATACTAGGTTTACAGGTAGGAAAACATGTATATGAAATAGAAAATATATTTCTTATGTACTTATAGAGATTGATATATAATACAATCATAAAAAACATAACCTCTAAAAAATTATAAATCTGTGATGGGTTAAAAGGCCATTGATTTTTTAGTAATAAAAGTAAACGAATAATGTTTTTGTTTCAAATTACTTTTCATAAAATTGATGAATTATTTTAATATATATAATAATAACATGGGGAATTTTACTTACATGAAAATTATAATTTTATCCTTTAATAAATTTCCACCACAAAATAATCTTTTTCTCTAAATGATGAGTATTCAAGATGATTTTTTCATGTCTAAAACTTCATAATCAACTAATACGGTTCATAAAATCCACAAAAAATAAATATATATTTTTCCTGTATTTAAGAATTAATCAAATAAAAAATGGTTAGGATAGAATAAGATAATTCCAAAAATTAATAAACCTTCAAATAAAGATAAATTAATTTAATTTCCAAAATTCAATAGTAATACCGAAGGATCAACTTACATATTTCAATAAATAACTATACTTAAAATTACTCAAAAATATTCTAGACTAATATTGAAACCCAAAAAAAAAATTTATTATTTTTCTCCCAAACTAATATCAATCACTCTTAATGTTTGAAACCAAAAATGTAATTTCTCAAATAACATAATCTCCAAGATATGTTACCCATTTCTATAAATAACCTGAATCACCATAAATCCATAATATAAGAATATACAATTCCAAAAGATAATTCAACATTTATTTATCAAAACAAAATCCCATAATATTATATTTACCTCAATCTTATAATGTCCCCAAAAAAATATAGTGATCTTCTTCGGAAATAACATTAATCACTTAATTACAAAATCATTTTCGAATTATAGTGTTTATCTATATGATAAAACATATATTCCCAAAATGAACCTATTTTTTTACATAATATCATTTAAACAAATTAAAACAATTTTATACTAACTAGTACATCACACAATCTGGTGGTAATCTATTCACCCTTGTTGCCCTTCGGTTGTGTTTTGAAATCGTGTGGCCTTTCCAGACATGACAGGTTATTTCCCAACCTATGGGTTGCCATTTTTATAAAACTATATTAATATAATCATTATAAAGTTTATATAAATGTGATAAAATCCTCAAATATAACCTTAATATATTAAAAATTAATGAAATTTTTTAACCTCAAAGGTCATCTCATACCTTTCAGTTTGCATCCCAAAAATATAATAACCCACAATTACCTCAAAATCAAAGATCATATAAACCATAAAGAATATACACACCTTTAAACTAATATGCACATAATTAAAATATCATTATTACTAAAATAAAATTTTCACATGATAAAATTAAGGGTTGAATATACTTCAAACTTAATAAAACATCTCACAAAATATCATTAATCACCTCGAAATTTCATAACTTAAATCCTAGAAAGGGGTTTCTAAGAGAATGATCTTATGATAAAACATAAAATTATCAACCCATGATGATAATAATAACTCTTATGAAAAAATCACAAGAAATTATCATAATATTAAGAGTTTTATAAACCATCTTCTGATACCATATCTAAGGACCCAACCTTAAATATTACATAATATTGAGTTTTAAGTCAAGAATTCATTATTTTACATTTGATAATACTTTTAGATTTATAGTTTTAGATAATTAGGTAATAAATCATGCATAACAAAAACATATAATAAAAAGTGGACTCTTTGACTCAAAATCCATTTTTTTAAAATATAAAACTTAAAAAAACATGATTTCTTTTCATGTCTAATCTTCATGACTTAGGACTTGAGTACTAAATATAAAAAAAGGATAGCGTGAAGTTAATTGATTAAGTAAAAGTATATAACATGGTAATAATTGATATAAAAGTTATTATGAACTTGAAAAATGTTCTTAAGAAAGTTCAAAAATTAGTAAAATTTTATTATTCAGGAAGATAAAGGACATACATGATGAATCAGATTTAAGGTAAGGGACTTCGTCAGATTATCCTTCCATTGAGGCATATTTTGATGTTATGCCCCTATATTATTTTTTAAGGTGTATATACATCCCATTTGACATGTTATATAATGAATTTATCTATTATAATGATATTTTATGTTTTTCTTAAAATTATTTATTCATGGGGCATATGATTCAAATGTCTTCGAAGTGGTAAGTGATTTTCTTTTAAAAAAAATCATCTTTTAAACTTTCCCTTAAAAATATATTTTCCTTCCATATAAATATGATTTTTTCTAAAAATTATTTAAATAAGGTTTATTTTATTCTTCTATGATTTTTAAAATTCATTTTTACTGATGTTTGACTATTTAAAAAAAATAGTTTAAAAGGAATATTTTTGACATTTTCCAGATGAGGTACTTTGTGAATTTTTTGAACTTTTTTTTTGAAGAAAAGTTTTTTAACTTATAAGACATGAGAATAATTTCCAAACTTCATGAATAATCATTTATTTGAACCTTTTTATAAATTTACATGATTATTTTAAAAGAAAATGTTTCCCATTGTATGCGGGAAATTTTCTTTCTAAATAAGTGATTATCTTTAAGAAATGTTTTTATGATGAAATATTTCATGATTTATGTTTATGTTATGGTTCTTGGTAATTGTTATGATGATGGGTGGTTTTTTATAAAATAAGTACAATTGGTTACATGAGTAACCAATGATGGGTGCATCTTTTATAAAACATGGATGGGTGGTTACGTTATAACCTCCAATACATTGTGTACCCAGGTTGACCGTATAGTTTTCCATTATTTGAGATGAAGTTAACCGATTAAGTTTAATTTAATATATAATGGGAATATACTATTATGGTTATTAAAATATTAAATATTATGGTTAATAAATCAATTTTAAATAAAAACACATAATTTTTATTGAAAGAAAACCTTTAAAACCCATAAAAACATAGATAAAACATGTTGGAAACATGGGTCATCATTTGAGTAACCACCACAAATACTCATGGAATACCTTAATAGTTAAATTAAAATCATTAAATTATAGTAAAAATAGAATCTACTGATATATTAATCATCTTGGTTAATCTTGGAATAACCATCATAATATATTCCCATTATCTCTTAGGAGAAACCTAATCGGTTAACTCCGTCTCATATATAGAATAACCCTATAGATGAATTCCATACCCAATGAATTGGAGGTTATAACATGACAATTTTTCCTTGGATTATCAAGGAACCACCCAACATTGGTTAATAATGTAACCATCTATCCTTGGTTTGTAAACGAACCTCCCGTCATTATAACAATGCCAAAAAACCACAACATAATAAAAAATCATGAAATCATGCATCATAAAAACATTCCTTAAAAAAATAACTTATTTAAAAATAAAACAACACACATAAAATGGGAAAGTAGTTGGGGTTTGTCTTAGTGGTAAACACCCCATAATCCTACATGAAAAATTGGGGTTCGAACCCTATTGGGCGCAGGGGGCTGTAGCAGTACTGTAGTGGTACTGTAGTAGTGGTGGTACCATTCATCGATGGGTATTATAGCGGTGGTAGACACTGTAGTAGCGACAGGGAACTGTAGCAATGACAGGTACTGCAGCAGCTAGGTTATTATTCACAGAATGGGCCTTTGGCAAAAAATTTGGGCCTACAGGCTATATAATA
This sequence comes from Viscum album, assembly GCA_963277665.1. Taxonomy (NCBI): domain Eukaryota; kingdom Viridiplantae; phylum Streptophyta; class Magnoliopsida; order Santalales; family Viscaceae; genus Viscum; species Viscum album. The sequence goes on along the minus strand of OY728133.1, from coordinate 1,945,211,791 downwards.
GGCTACATGCCCACTGGGCCTTCGGGCTATGTAATGGGTATCCCTCTACCCAGTTAAAAGAGGTCTTTGTTTTGATTTAATAATAAAAATGAGGCTTCAACCCCAACCTTAAAAAAATACAATGGGAAAAATTTTATTTTAAAATAAATTTGTAAACTTGCAATGGAAACTTCAATGAAAATATTTGTCATGAAGGAGGGAAAATTTTCTCATGCCATAGAAGTTAAAATAACACCCTTTCATATTTTTGTTGGAAAAGTCGCAAAGTACCTCATTTAGAATGCCAAAATTGGTAAAAATGACATTTAAAAATCATATAATAATAATAAAAAACTTATTTAAATCATTTTTCGAAAAATAATCATATGGACATGGAATAAAAAGAGAGTTTTAAGGGAAAACTTAAAAGGTGATTTTTTAAAAGATAGTCCCTTACCACATTGGAAATATTTGAATCATAAGACACATGAATGAATAACATTAAAAATTCATTAAATATCATGATAATATAAAAATTCATGATATAAAATGTAAAATTAGCTGCATATACACCTTATAAAAGAATATAAGTGCATAACATCAAAATATACCTCAACGTAAGAAGATTGAGACAAAGTCCCTTACCTCAAGTTTGATTTGTCACATATGTCCTTTATCTTCTAGATTTTTTTAATTTTATAATTTATTAGAAAACTTTTTCAAGTTCATTATTCCATTTATATCACTTATTAGCATGTTATATATAGTTACTTAATTATTTACATTCATGTTGGTTGTTTTGACGAAATTCGGTATTAAAGAGCAAAATGAGTTTGGTCAGCTGAATATAGTCAAAGAGGTAATTATTTAATCATCTACAGAAAAATATTCATGAATTAATTATCATATTTATAAATAAATTATACTTTTAATTCCAACCATTAAACATGGTTATGAAAAATGAAATTTGTTTCAATCATGAAGATAGTAAGTCGTACGTACGCATAAGTAACATTTCTATTTTTCAATGATCATTATAAAAAGATGGTAAGTATTATTTATTTTCTTAAATATAATATTAATCCTTTAAATATACTTATATATATCATCCATGTTATGTGATGATAAAAAATGAATCAGATCACTTCATGGAGGAGGCAGTCCACACATACGCATGAATGATGTTATCATTTTTCTATGCATGGAAATAAAAAAAATAAATTATATATTATCATTTAAGAATGATATATATTTCAAGAATATCGTATATAAAAATTAATTCCATCATTATAATCATTCATGAGATATGTTGATGGAAAACATATTACATCGGTCCGTGATGCGATAGTCTACCATACACAAGAATAACGAATTCTTTTCTAATTTGATGAAAAATGTGATTGATATAGATCATTAAACTAAAATAAGAACATATAAGTACATATAAAATATTTTATTTATTACTTTATCATGTTTTAATATGGGTTGAGGTATCTGTAATAAGAAACAAAACTAAAACATGCAAATACAAACTATACCTCTTCTTTGGAAAACCTCAAGTGCTTAACGCCTTAAGACCTATAAGACTAGTTTATGCATAAAATAAAGAATATTGAATATTTATAGGAATTATATGAAGGTATTTTGGTAGGTATTGTGTAAACCTAAATGGGTTTTAAGTATTAATAAATGAGAAGAAGATGTTCCCTTTTACAAGAGAGGGGAGGGACAGTCTTGGAATTCCTCAAAAAATTAAATTAACATAAATTAATTTTTAATTCCAAATGGATCCAAATTGAGTTATTTTAATTTTAATATGATTATGGGTTGAAAAAACCTCATAAAATAAAAAATATATGAGTTTTGAATAGTTCTATACCCTTATCTTTTGGTTTCAAAGCTTATTTAACTTCTTTAACTCTTATCATGACAACATGGTTTTTTATTTTTTAAGGGTTAATATATTAGCTATAAAATGAAAAATTAACCATAATTAGACCATTATTTATATTTTAAACATTATAATAATTAATTGGATGAATTTAATATTTTTATGAATTTTATATCATTTAATTAAATATTATTTATTATAAAATATCAATACATTTAACTTTTATAACTATTCATTACATTGAATTTAATTATATCAATACGACATTTATAATTAGAAAAAAAATGTTTTAATGAATCCATAACATGTCATATTCATCTAAAAAATTCATGGATCATGTTAATTATCTAACATTATATTTATTTTAATATTTTTAGTATTATGTATTTGATATTTCAATTAATTGAATAATTACTGCACCAACATTATGAAAGAATTTAAGGTAATTATTTATTAAATAAAAAAAAAATTCTATGATTAAGATACATATTTTATATTTCAAAATACTACTTATAGTCAAACAGATCCTCTGAATAATACCATATTAAAAATATTATACTAATAAAAATCAAGAGTGTGACATGTATGACATTTCTTTAAATAAAATACAATAAAGGTCATAATTTCATCCAACTAGACCTAAAAGAATATTATTTTTACAATGGATTATTATTATTGAGATATGCTCATAAAATTAGATTTATTCATGTTTTTGGGTCATTTTAGGGTTCTTATCACTTTATCATTAAGCTAAATTACCTAATTTACCCTTTACCACGGTAATAAACATTAGTAAGGTTAATATTCACATTGTACAAAAATAAAAGGGATATTGTTGGACTCCTCATGTGTTAATCATGTTTTAATAATCACAAATCTCATTACTGTTAATTAATCTTGATCTTTAGTACAGATCTTGCTAATACTCTTCAAACTAAACAATAGGTGCATATCATGTTTTTATAATAACAAATCTTATGGATGTTAATTACTCTTTTCTAGTTTTATGCATAATTACATTTCTCTCATATATTATCTCTAATGAGTAACCTTTACTCATATTCTGCATATCACTGTCTTAGTCCGAATACAGTTTTTTTGTCTACGTATGGATTCACCGTGAAGGACTCACCATGAAGGATTCACCATGAAGGACTCACCGTGACCAGACACACCGTGACCAGACACCGTGACCAGACACCATGACCAGACACACCGTGACCAGACACCGTGAAGGACTCACCGTGACCAGACACTGTGACCAGACACCGTGAAGGACTCACCATGACCAGACACCATGACCAGACACCGTGACCAGACACCGTGATCAGACACCGTGAAGAAGAAACCGTTTCCATGATCACTGTGACACCGTTTCTTATGCTTTTGTCAATATTATTTTAAGTGATGCTAACGGTCATATTTTTTGTTTTTAATGAAATTAATGTTATTTAATACTAGTTGTTGGATTGACAGGAAACCGTATCTCATACCTATGAAAAGGGAATCATTCCTACTGCCAGAGAGTGTGTAATATAAAGAAAGATTGAAATGCAGTACACGTGCAACAAGCGCAAGTAGTGACGTGAAAGTGTGAATGTACAAAGAGAAGAACTTGAATACACCGGATAGCACTGTGCTGAACAAGAAGAACAATCCTGAGCAAGAAAGAGATTGCAAGTCTCTCAAAGAAGTTCCATACATGCAATCCTACATTTCTGAAGAACACACGACGAATCAAGAGACTGTAGAACACAAGACGAACTACGACACTCTGTTTTTCAACAGAAAAACCAGAGAAGGACTCAGAAGCACTCTTGATGAATCCAATGAGTCCTGAGCTACATTGATAGCCACTAGATATTTCTAAACTCTTATCTATCTTCTCTACGTTATTTATTTATTAACTTTCGAGCAGTGTGGTGTACTCGGTATTTCTTATACACACACTGTCTCCTGCACTGAACTGGAGGATATCAAAATCCTCACTCCAAATCTCTTATCACTTGTTTACCCACGTCAACTGTGGAAGAGGCCCCTGTGTGACCTGGTCTTTTCTTTGTTTCCCACGTAGAACAGTTTTAGAGGTCCCTGTGTGGCCTGGACAGTTTTGTAAACTATTGTTAACCCCGATCCAGGGTGTGGATCAAATTTATATAAATTTGAGAGGACTAAGTCTCAACTTGAGACTGAACCTCTTGTTATATCTGCTGTGCATTTTTTTATTTAAGTTTAATGTATATGACATATATTATATTTATTCCGCTACTATTACTTTAAAATACAAAATTATTTTGAAGCTACTTTGATAGTTATATTATCAAGTGTTTACACTTATTATAAATCAGTAAATTAGTTTCAAAATTTAGTTTGATCTTGTGGTTAAACTCACTGAGACCTAATAAATCTTTGAGAAGCTATGTGAACATTTACAATCTTTATAAATTCACTATAGTTTAACTTATTTTATAAATCTGGGGATTTTTACTAGACAATTTTTTAACAGAAATTTTAATTGGAACTCAATTCACCCCCCTCTTTTGTGTCCACTCCAACCAACATTTGGTATCAGAGGATTTGTTTTTATTTGTTCAAAGATTTTTGAAATACTCTGTTTTTCAACTGTGATTTTAGTTGCATCTCTAAAGATCTTAAATTTCTGTTAGTTCTAAATTTTTTCTCTTTAAATTGTCTTTCTAAAATCTAGTTATGGATAATAGACTAGAGGGTGCTACTACAAACATGCCACCTTTCGTCAATGGTACCAACTATTCCCAATGGAAGCTTAACATGAAAATTCATTTAGAAAGCATAGGTTTTGATATATGGACTGCCATAGAATCAGAATATAAACTTCCCACTACTGCTAGATCCACTTGGGATGAACCTATAAAGACTTCTTACAATAATAATTTTAAAGCCATGAATTCCATGTACTGTGCTTTAGGAGATGAAGAGCTTAACAGAATTTCTGCTTGTAAAACTACTTTTGAAATTTGGGATACCTTAGCTGTTTCTCATGAAGGAACAACCAATGTTAAGGAAATGAGATTAAATACTTATACAATTAAATATGATAATTTTAAAATGAAAACTGATGAACCTATTTCTAACATGTATCTCAGGTTTAATGAGATAGTCAATACAATGAATTCACTTGGAAAAGCTGTTCCAGCAAAGGAACCAATTATGAGAATCTTGAGATGTTTACCAGACCGATGGAGAGGCACATCTGTTTCAATCAGAGAGTCATGTGACATTGCTGCTCTACCTGTTAAAGAACTCATTGGTAAGCTTATGATGTATGAGGAAGAACTCATGGTAAACAAAGAAGAAGAAGATGAACCTAGAAGAAATTCTGTTTCTTTCAAATCTTCAACTTCAAAGGACAAGGATAAGGAGAAACTTCACGCTATAAACGAGAGTTCAAGCTGTGAAGACAGTGAAAGTGCTTCTGATGGTTATGCTGAAATGGATCACATTGCCAGAACGTTTAAGAAGTTCTATAGGAAGAATAATTTTTTCAGAAAATCAAATTACAAAGGAAAGTATGACAATAAGGAACATTGGATGAAGGATTGGAAAAATCCAGATAAAAGTAATGAAGTTGTCTGCTATGAGTGCAAAAGAAAAGGACATATTAAAGCAGACTGCCCAAAGCTCAAATTCAAGAAGAAATATGATTACAAGGATAGTAAGTAAAAAAAGGATATGAAGGCTACTTGGAGCACTTCTAAGGATAGCTCCAATGAATCTGAAGTCTCTAAAACTAAACACAAAAAATAAGGAAAACATGTGTTTTATGACAAACACTTCCGACGTAACAGCTGAAACTCCTGCTTTAAATTCTTATTATTCTGGAGATGATACTGACTCTGATAACATGTCAAAATATGAACTATTTGAATATTGTGATATGTTAGAAGAAACCTATAATGAACTGAAAGATAAATACAAAGGTTTAAAGAAATAGTAAGCTTTAACTGTTAAACATAAATCTGATCTTGATATTGAAATGGAAAAGAATGCTCAGTTACTTAAAGAAAATAATGAACTGAAATTATCTAATGAGAAACTCAGAAAGGATTTAGAGAAATTCAAAAATGGAAAGGATACACTAACTCAAATGCTAGGAAAGTAAGTTGAACCAAAATACACTACTGGGATAGGCTACAAACCTAGATAGAGATAGTTTACTAAGAATAGATTTATTCCTAAATCTGGACAGAATGCTGCTAATTCTAGTTCTGGGCATTTATATGCTTCAACTAGTTATATTCATAGTTATGGATCTAATAAGGTTTATCTTTAAAATTATGTTGATTCTACAACTTTCATGAGACCCATAAGACAAATTTCGGTACCAAAATCTTTGAATGCTAACCTGTCTAGACCCAAGAAGATATGGGTACCAAAATCATTTCCTATCTAAATCTGTTTTATAGGAAACCTGCTTAAAGAGCTCCTGTAGGAAGACCTGGTACTTGGACAGTGGATGTTCAAGACATATGTCTAGAGACTTCTCGTGCTTTAAAAGCTTAGTCAGAGTTGGTGGAGGTTTTGTCACCTTTGGTGATAATTCTAAAGGGAAAATCATCGGCTTAGGCCAGATTGGTAACACTGACTTACTATTAATTTATAAAGTTTTATTTGTTGATGGACTTAAATATAATCTGTTAAGTATTTATCAGTTATGTGATGATGGTTTTAATGTTAAATTTGAAAATTATTCGTGCAATGTTTTTAATTCTAAACATGCCTTAGTATTTTCTGCCCTGCGAAATGAAAATGTTTATGCTGTTGATTTAAATTCTTTAGCTAAGAAAAATATTACTTGTTTAAATGATTTTCATAAAGAGTCTTGGATTTGGCACATAAGATTAGGACACTGTAATATACACTCTCTTAGAAAAATTACTAGGAAGAACTTAGTTAGAGACCTACCCAAACTTGAGTTTCCAAATGAAAAAGTTTGTAATCCCTGTCAAAAGGGAAAGCAACATAAAGTTTCTTTTAAATCAAAGAAATAAGTGTCAACTTCTCAACCTGTTGAGTTGGTTCACATGGATTTATTTAGACCATCTAGAGTTTCTAGCTTAAATGGGAAGCACTATGTCTATGTCTTAGTAGATGACTTTTCTAGATATACTTGGGTATATTTTCTAGCTCACAAAAGTGAATCTTGTTCTTACTTTGTTAAATAATCCAAATCTGTATAAAACCTTAGTGGACTTAAGATTAAAACTCTGAGAAGTGATCATGGCTGTGAATTTGAGAATCATGAATTTGAATCTTATTGCTCTCACAATGGCTATAGTCACAATTTCTCTGCCCCTAGGACACCCCATGAAAATGGTGTAGTAGAAAGAAGGAATAGAACCCTGCAAGAAATTTCTAGAACTATGCTTAATGAGTATGACCTACATGCTTATTTCTGGGCTGAAGTTGTAAATACAGCTTGTTATGTTATCAATAGAGTCTTAATCAGACCTGTTCTTAAGAGGACCCCTTATGAGTTGTGGAACCATAGGAAACCTAAAGTTAACTACTTCAAGGTTTTTGGTTGCGAAGTCTTTATTCTTAATACTAAAGACAATCTCGACAAATTTGCATCCAAGAGTGATGAAGGAATTTTCCTAGGTTACTCTATCTCTAGTAAATCCTATAGAGTTTTCAATAAGAGAACCAAGTGTGTGGAAGAATCTGTTCACATCAAGTTTGATGAAACTGATCCACATGAGCCTAAAACCTCTCTTGAAAATCTTGAAGATGATCTCTCTATTTTGATCCTTAATGATAAAGACAGTGGACCTATAGTTAAAATGTCCAGTTCTGGAAATTTTCCAGAACCTGCTTCGGTTGATTCCCAACCTATTGATGAACTTGAAATTTCTAGCCCTACCTTTACTAGATCAACTAGAATTCTAAAGAATCATCCTTTAGAAGCTGTTGTAGGAAATCTTGATAGAGGGACATAGACTAGAGCTTCTCTTAGAAATCAGGTTGAACATCAAGCCTTCTTTTCACAGCTTGAACCTAAAAACATTGATGATGCTATTAATGATGAATTTTGGGTAACTGCTATGCAAGAAGAACTCAATCAGTATGAAAGAAATAGAGTTTGGAATCTTGTTGAAAGACCTAAGGAAAATTTCACAATAGGCACAAAATGGGTGTTTAGAAACAAAGTAGATGAATCCGGAAACATAGTTAGAAATAAAGCTAGACTAATTGCACAAGGCTATAGTCAAGAAGAAGGTATTGACTATGAGGAGACTTTTGCTCCAGTAGCCAGATTAGAATCTATTAGGATTATACTTGCTTATGCTACACATCTAAATTTCAATCTATATCAAATAGATGTCAAGAGTGCATTCTTAAATGGATATATTATTGAGGATGTTTTTGTTGAACAACCACCTAGTTTTTCAAAACCACATTTTCCAAATCATATTTTCAAAGTATCAAAATCTTTATATGGTTTAAAGAAAGATCCAAGAGCTTGGTATGATAGATTAAGTACTTTTCTAATTTCTAAAGGTTTTACAAAAGGAATAGCTGATCCTACTCTTTTTATAAAATGAATTTCTAAAGATGTTTTAGTGGTACAAATTTATGTTGATGATATTATCTTTGGATCTTCTAAAAATTCTTTATGTACTGATTTTTCAAAAATGATGCAAAATGAATTTGAAATGAGTTTAATGGGTGAAATTAAATTCTTTCTTAGTTTTCAAATTTTTCAAAATTATGATGGAATTATTTTAAATCAAAGTAAATATACTAGAGATCTTTTAAAACGTTTTGGATTGGATAGCACAAAAAGTAGTGACACTCCCATGAGTACCACCTATAAGATGGATCTTGATGAAAATGGTAAATCCGTTGATCAAACCACTTATAGAGGAATGATTGGAAGTCTACTCTACCTGACTGCTAGTCGTCCTGATATTATGTTTAGTGTGTGTATGGTGATCGTTTTCAAGCAAACCCTAAAGAGTCACATTTAAATGTTGTAAAGAGAATTTTCAAATACCTCTAGCATACTCCCAATTTAGGACTGTTCTATCCCAAAGGACAATCATTTGAACTAGTTAGTTATTCTGATGCTGACTTTGCTGGATGTAAGCTAGATAGAAAAAGAACCTCGGGAACATGTCATCTTTTAGGAAAGTCACTAGTATCATGGTGTAGTAAGAAACAAAATTCTGTTGCATTGTCAACTGCAGAAGCTGAATACATAGCTGCTGGAAGTTGTTGTGCACAAATTTTGTGGATGAAACACACATTACTAGACTATGGATATCAATTCAGACATGTATCAATAAATTGTAACAACACAAGTGCTATTAATATTTCTAAGAATCCTGTTTCTCATTCTAGGACAAAACATATTGATGTAAGACATCACTTTTTGAGGGATCATTATAAAAAAGGTGATATCAATTTGGAATTCATTAATACTGAATATCAACTTTCTGATATATTCACTAAACCATTAAATTCTAAAATATTAGACTACATCATACATTATCTTGGTATGATTAATCATAAATGAATATCTTACTGTTTCTGAGTTACTGTTTTTATGCTCACTGTCTGACAACTCACTGTCTCACCGTGACTATATAAACTGCTCACTATTTCACCATGATGACTATAAACTGTCTCACCGTGATGGCTATTTTTCTATCTCACCGTGAGAAGTATGATAATTTTTATTATCTTTATTTTATTTTTACCCATATCACGGTAATTATTATTTCACCGCTATTTGATTTCCCACGTTTGTGTTTTTATGACGTTTGACATTCCCAAATGATAAAACATAAGGGTTTGATTTGACTCTTTACCCGAATTCTCTCCTGAACCTTCTTTTGCCTCTCGCCCGAACCTTTAGTGAATGATAAGGATGAAGCGTCCATCTTCACCCTCGTCTGAGAAGCGCCGCTCTAAGAAACAAAGGAGGATACCGAGGATAGCTCCCGAAGGACCTCTAAACCCAAACCTGGTAAGCCGTACAGTTGTACCTGAAAAAAATGTTTGCCCTGAATGGTTGCTCTCTAGAAAATCATTAGTTTTGAAAGTTTTAAAAGAACAAGGATGGATTGAATGGTTCACTGGACAGAATAGACCGATTTACCCGAGGCTTGTATCTCAATTCTATCAGTATGTGAAGTTCTCTTTTGAGTTTGGAGAATGATTTTTGGGGACCAGCTAGATCCATGGTTAGAAGTGCTATTTCTCTTCAATGCTGTGGGCTGCATGCCTAAGAATTACACATGAAGGAGTATGTGAAGATTACCAAAGAGACCCTCCTCCAACAACTGACATCGTTGACCTAGAAACCACTTTGGAAAATCTAACTAGAAATGGAACCAAGCGAAGGGCCATAGGTGCTGAACTGGATGGGAAGACAAGACTTTTGTTCAAGTTTGTTCAGAATTTGGTTAGTCCATGAAAAGGATATTTTGCTGTGATGAAGTATCAGGATGTGTTCCTGATTCACCTGTTGATGAATGGCCAAAAGATCAATCTGTGTAAGTATGTTATCAACCATATCTGTGAGCTGATCAAAGTAACTTCCAAATCCACCTCCCTGTTTTATTCAAGGATGATTTTAGCCATGTTAGTCTCAAAAGGAATGGTTGGACCGAATGAAGTAAAATTAGAGGACCTTGATTTCTTCCTATCCATGCCTATCATCATAAGGATGAAGCTTAGCTGGAATCCATGGAAAAATAAATGGGTTGAGGATAGTGATCAACAGTATAAAAAGTTTAATCCTATTGACTATACAAGACGGCCTAAGAACCTAGCTGATCCTGGTTTGGAACCAGATGAAGTGGCTGAGTACTCAGAAGAAGAATAATAAGAAGAAGTAACAGTTGAAGTTCCACCTAGAGAAGAATCAGTAATATCTCCAATGGAAACAGTTCCTGTTGAAGAGGAAAGAGGTGTTATCCCTGCTGTTATCCCTGCTGAAATACCTCAAGGAGAGGAAGTTGTTGTTTAAAAGGAAAGGACTGAGGATCCTTCAGTTGTTCTTCATGAGGAAGAAGTTCATCCCAATGTTGCAAGGAAATTAGTTTTTCCTGGTTCAGAACAGCAAGAAACCTTTGAGGAAGTTTTTGTTGAAGAGACTCTTTCTGTTGAGAAATAAGCAAGTTTGGAAGATTATCCAGTGGAACAATCGGTTCCTGAGATTATTCCATCTGCTGAAGAAATAATGGAAATTGCCTTTCAACTGGAAAGACACGAATTTTCTGAAGAGTTTAGGGATGATCCTGTGGATCTTGTCCATGTTCCTGAACCTCAAGAATCTGAAAGGGAAGCACAAGTTGAGGGGGGAGGAAACTCGAAATCTTGATATAGTGGAAGCTGGATCTGGTAAAGCTTCTCAACCTGCTGTCACTTTCTCTGTACACTCTCGGTATGAGTTACCAAGCTTTTATGATGTGAATGAGTCACAGAAAGTAACTGCAACTGGAATGGATCTTTCTTCTCTGTTTCAACTGAAGTCCTTAGCTCATTCAGAACCAGAATCAGAGCCCCAACCTCAATATGGATCAGAATCTGAATCTGAAGATGACTCTGACCCTCAACCATAATCTGAGCCTCTACCTTTACCTACATCCTTACATGAGCTTCATTCCTTTGTAACCAAAGATGATCTGAAAGCTTTTGTCAAAACTTTCTTAGCTGGTTTTGAGAAAATTGTCTCCACTCAACCTCACCCAGTGACTCAATTAAGTCAAGAAGATGCATCAATTCTCTTGGAAAATATTATCTTGCATATTCAACCAAGGATGATCCGAGAAATTCAAGAAGTCTGAGTAGAGAATAAGCTGCTGAGTGCTGATGTTTAAAATCTGAAAAGTATGGTAGCAAGTCTGCAGAATGAGCTATCTGTGAGATCAGAGCCTGCTCCTCTTTCTTCCCCTGCACCTGCTGTTGTTTCACCTGAGTCTTCTGATTCCCTCCTTGCTAGGGAGATTGTGTCTCAAGTTCATCCTTACCTTCTATCTTTTGATGAAAATATTGGAAAAAGGCACACGAAGATGCTAGAACGCATGAGAGAGCTTGTGGAAACTCTGAATAAGCTTACAGATGAATACACTGGATGTCTGCAAAAAGTTCTGAAACAGCTCAAAGTTCTAACCGAAGCTGTCAAGGCTTCACCTGCTTCTGGTCAGACCTCCACACCTGCCTTGGATGATTCTCTGCTGAGATCCATAATTAATGAAGAATTACAGAATGCCTTCAGTGGCTTGGATCTATCTTTTTTGTCAGAAGTAATTAAGAACAATGATAGAGAATTGGACTTGGTTATGATCCATTCAAAGATATCCAATGATGCTCAACAAGAGATCTCCAAGAAAATAGATTTGTATCTTTCCCGGATTTTCTCTAAAAGTGACATGACATATCACTTTAGATATCTTGTGGAAAATATGAGAATCCCTTCAGTGACTCAAGCTTTTAAAGATCAAGTTCAGAAACATTCAGAGTTCACCGGATTGTTGGACAGATTTCTAGAGAATAAGGATGATTTTGAAAAGGCTATGTAGTATGGTGGTGAAATCATTACTGATTTCATAAATCTTTTGAAGCCGTATCTTCATGTGCAGAGTACTGCTATAGTTGCTCCAGCTGCTGCACCCCTTAGACCTGGACTTCCTGCCTTCGCATCTATTACCATAATAGTTAGCCAAGCCCTTTCTCAGATCTGGCCAGTCATTCTTGACCAACATAAGCCTAGATCTTCTACTGCTCCTACTTTGGCTCCATCTGTCTTTGAAGGTCTACCCTTACCCTCATTGTATAACTCTTCTATGCCTTCTTCTACTTCAGCACCAGCTCCTGCTGCTGATAAAGGCAAGACAAAAAATGGATCCCTAAAGATTTTACCACCTGTCTTTATTTTTGATGGGATGTCATTTCTTGTTTCCAGTTTGTACTTCTCCTGTACTTTTTATTATGAATGCTTGGGCTAATGATAATTACCGCGTTTCATTTCCTTTGCTCTACTTTTTGATAATCCCAAAAGGGGGAGAAAAACCTCCAAGTATCAGTTCTATAATAGTTTAGATGGGGGAGAAAAACCTCCAAGTATCAGTTCTATAATGTTTTTGCTATGCTAGTATATTTAATATTACATATCTTTTATATTCTGCCTATATGTGATTTGTGATCATCCAAAAGGGGTAGATTGTTAGACTCCTCATGTGTTAATCATGTTTTGATAATCACAAATCTCATTACTGTTAATTAATCTTGATCTTCAGTACACATCTTGCTAATTCTCTTCAAACTAAACAATAGGTGCATATCATGTTTTTATAATAACAAATCTTATGGATGTTAATTACTCTTTACAAGTTTTATGCATAATTACATTTCTCTCATATATTATCTCTAATGAGTAACCTTAACTCATATTCTGCATATCACTGTCTTAGTCCGAATACAGTTTTTTTTGTCTAAGTATGGATTCACCGTGAAGGACTCACCATGAAGGATTCACTGTGAAGGACTCACCGTGACCAGACACACCGTGACCAGACATCGTGACTAGACACCGTGACCAGACACACCATGACCAGACACCGTGAAGGAATCACCGTGACCAGACACCGTGACCAGACACCATGAAGGACTCACCGTGAACAGACACCTTGACCATACACCATGACCAGACACCGTGATCAGACACCGTGAAGAAGAAACCGTTTCCATGATCACTATGACACTGTTTCTTAAGATTTTGTCAATATTATTTTAAGTGATGCTAACGGTCATATTTGTTGTTTTTAACACAATTAATGTTATTTAATGCTAGTTGTTGGCTTGACAGGAAACCGTATCTCGTACCTATGAAAAGGGAATCATTCCTACTACCAGAGCATGTGGAAAATAAAGAATGATTGAAATGCAGTACATGTGCAACAAGCGCAAGTAGTGACGTGAAAGTGTGATTGTACAATGAGAAGAACTTGCATACACCAGAGAGCACTGTGCTAAACAAGAAGAACAATCCTGAGCACAAAAGAGATTGCAAGTCTCTCAAAGAAGTTCCATACATGAAATCCAACATTTCTGAAGAACACACGACGAATCAAGAGACTGTAGAACACAAGTCGAACTACGACACTCTGTTTTTCAACAGAAAAACCAGAGAAGGACTCATAAACACTCCTGCTGAATCCAATGAGTCCCGAGCTTCATTGATAATCACTAGAGCTTTCTAAAATCTTATATATCTTCTCTACGTGATTTATTTATTAACTTTAGAGCAGCGTGGTGTACTCTATTTTTCTTATACACACACTGTCTCCTGCACTGAACTGGAGGATATCAAAATCCTCACTCCAAATCCCTTATCACTTGTTTACCCACGTAAATTGTGGAAGAGGTCCCTGTGTGACCTGGTCTTTTGTAGAGACTCGAAGCTTGACGTACATTGACATTACATTACATTTGCGGAATACTTAGTACATAACAAAAACACACTCGCAATGATCGTAATAGTTTAGTGTCATTGGAAACTCGGAATATAATCTTCTAATCCTGGTGAAAGATCTTCAACATCTCCCATAAAGATCTTACTTTTTTACCTAAAAACTTTCTTTATATCCTGGGGAAAAGAAAAAATAAAAGGGTGAGCTCAAATGCTCAGTAAGGGTAAACAAGAGAAATATCAATCACATCATATAAATAAGCACATAACTTTTGGAAATCTTAACCTGCAAAAGATATCATAATTTCATAACATGGGGTAAATCATGGCAGTGAAATGCAATCACAATAATAATAACATAAAACATGAAACTTTGTGGAATTCACACATAATCATAGAGAATAATTTCTTGTTAGTCAAGACTCATTTCCAAGACTATCTTAGTGGACAAAGTCCCTTTCTGAATCGAGTAACCCTCATTTCAGTCCTGTTTCACTGAACCGGTATAACCTACCATTCCAGCCATGTCTATCTCATGAGATATAAAATCTTTACCCAATGCATTGGAGGGAGATATAGGTCCCACCCATCTCATAATGATACCATTCTTATGTGTGCCACAAAATCATTAATCATACATCATTGCATAACCCATGTAATAAAAATGGGATTCTTAAACAACATGACATCATAAAACCATTCATATAAGATAAAGGAATTCATAAACATAATTCCATCACAACATAGTCAAATAAATGTAAAAATATGGATAGAAACAGAACCCTTTATTATCTTAGATGGAAAATAATTTTGATAAAACACTTGAATTGAATTCTTGAGGAAAATATCCTTTCTTCTCCAAAATCAATTTCTTTTCACAAAACATCATGCAATTTTAAAAGAAATAGATTTTATTGAAAATAGTCATGAAATATTTTGGAGGAAGGTTCATGAAAATAAGGCTTTATAAAACCGTAAAAATACGTTCGTGCCGTATAAGTTAAAAAAACATTCTTCTCGTACTTTTTTCGGAAAGTCAAAAAGTACCTCGTATGAAAAAAAACGAAAAAAGATTCCTTTCATATCCTTTACTAAAAACTCACCGAAGGGTAAAATTGTATTTAAACAATTGTAGGTGGATGGAAATAATATTACATATTGAGGAAACATGGATGTGGATGATAAAATACACCCCAGTAAATACTAATGTATAAACAATCTCGGATAAAAATGAGATTGTGATATTTCCCTTACCTTAAGTCCGATTTGCTTCGTAAGTGTCCGAACCTCCTATATAATGATTTAAATAATGTCATTCACTTATTACAGAATCATATTAATTGTTATTATATCATATATGGTTCACTTATGACTTTATATTACCCGTTCTTTTGTAAATTCCATGTTAAAGAAGTGTTTTGGGTAAAATCGTTTCATTTATCGTAGGTGTTTGGACTTGTTGTTCTTGACATTATTATTAGTTATATCATGATTTACTTACTTCCAGAATATAAAACATGATTTATATATCATATATATTCAGTATATATATATATAATAGATAGATAAATGAAATGAAACACACCGTTCATGGAGACGGTAGTCCGTACATACGCATGAACGCTGTTTTCGTTTCCTTATTGAGTTGAACGGAATTAAGTAGATGACATTCATATATATACACATAAATCCAGTATCATTGTTATGTAATATATTTAATTATTACTTATTATATATACTTTATAATCATTCATGAATGGTTTAAAGTGGAGAATGAATCTCAACGCGTCGTGGAGACGGTAGTCCGTACGTACGCACGAGCGATGATATCATTCTCATGATCGTGAACTTGTGTTGAAGTGTATGTATAATATTTCAGTATCAATATCAATTTATAGTAATCATATATAGTTACTCATTACACCATTATACCCATCCTTGTAAGGTGATGGTGGAAAATAGATTACACCACGGCGTGGAGACGGTATTCCGTACGTACGCACGCGCGGTGATTTCATTTTTCCGTAGGATGGATAGAAGGTGAATTAGGGTTGTTTCATATTTATAATAACATATCAGTATGTAAGTAATACTTATGTTATTACTTTATCGTGAAACAACTAAAGAATAAGAAGTTGAAGAAGAATGAAATTGAAAAGATCGGTAATGGATATTACCTCTTCTTTGAAACGCCTCTTTGAATCCTCCACTTAGGGAACTAAGATTGGTCTTTGAAGAAGACCAGGACCTCTAGGATTATTCTAGGGAAGTGTAGAAGGGATTTTGGCAGGGGTTGGCCGAGCTTGAGTGCTCAAATTGGTGTGAGGAGCAGGGGGAAGAGGTGTCCTTTTATAAGGGAGGAGAGGGGCACCTTAGGAATATCTCAAAATATTATTTTATATTAAAGTCAAAATCGGTTTATAATGGTTCCAAATGGTCTTATTTCGAAGCTAAAGTGGGGATGGGTCGAAATACTATCAACCAATAGGATTTAGACAAGTTTAGGTTATTATTTTAACCTTATCAATTAGATTTAACTCTAAGTTAAATAATTTAACTTTTACCGTGTCTTTTTGTTTTCTTACACTATATGGTTAATACACTTACTATAACATGCAAAAAGAACCCCAAATTATTTATTGTTAATATATATATCCTTATCTAAGTTATTTGGCCGAACCATAGATTTTTAGGAATAAAATAACAATTAATAATATAATATTTGATTTGAAAACTATTTTGTGTCAATTTTGACACTATTTGATATATGATTTTTATGAAAGTCATAACAGAATTATATGTTCGAACCAAGTTTATTAAATCAACACTAATATATCATAGTAACCTAGAAAATTAGTGGAATTCATAAAAAGTCTCAAATTACATTTATTTGGGTGTTTATAACATCAATTATGTCAATATTTCATTAATAAGATAATTACTGCTTCATCATTGTGTCATAAATAAATTAAATTATTTAATGTCTAAAAATTACAAATAAAATACCATTATGTAGGAAATAGTTTTGTCTTTGTAATGAATATTTATAGTCGAATTTATCTTATGTATAACCCCATATTAAAAATTATTTACTTATTAAACTTTGATTTTAACTATTTTAACCCTTCTTTAAATAAATTAATAATAAATGTCCTAATCTAATCCAAGTGGGGCTAAATGGTCATATTTTATTCCTAACTTTGTTTTTGGTCGAATTACACTTATCCAATAGAATTAGGACATGTGTTAGGATAATAATAATATCATCTTTACCCTTACTTAACCTATTTACTTTTTACCGTGGTAAAAAAAAGTAAAAAGTTACTATTCACCAAAAATTATTTTCATCTCATTGAACCACATTTTAGTCCTTGATATTAACCATGTCTCACGGATTTTCGAAATTCCACTCACAGAAGCGGTAAAATTAAGTTTTATGAACAATTCAGTTTTTTTAACTACCACTTAGTGGTTTCACTATTCATCGAAAATTGAAAGTTTTCAGAAAAATACCAAAAATTAGGCCTAAGCTATATTTGATATTATGAACTCAAAAATGATGTCTATTTTACCAAATTCAAAACATATCAGTTGCATTAACTAATTTAAAAATTAATTCTCGTCGTCAAAACAAATAGCGTGTTTTTAAGAGATAATAACTATCAAAAGATTGACACTAGTTTATAACTGGTTTAAATGTGAAATTACATCCAATGACTAACATTGTATTAAATTGTAAAAATATATTCTAAATATTCTTTAAAACCACTCAAATTAATAATTTATCACTATTAATTATTTCTATTAAAAAAGTTGTTTTTAATTAAAATTTAGTAATTTTCACTATTCATCAGAATATGAAAGTTATCCGAAAAGTACCAAAATTTCACCCTAAGCTAATTTCGATATTCCGAGTCCAAAAATGAAGTCCATTTTGAAAAACAGAATTTACAAAATTTAAAAAAGTGGTTATTACTATTCATAACAACTAGTTTTAATAATATTTTAATAGCATATCGTTGTTTAGTAAAACTCGGTATTGCGTACTACACACGCTATCAAGGAAGGTCGTGATTGCGTGTAATGAAAGGCAAGTCAAGGATGTGTGTTGTGCAAGCTCCTTTTGGTGTAGCGTACAACACAAGACATTAATGAAATTAAAAAGAATATTTTTCATAAAATCTTGGGGTGTTACATTCTACCCCCCTTAAAATGAATTTCGCCCTCGAAATTCGTCGGGGTTATAAATGGTTTACTATTCATAAGTTTCTTTAATATAAACCCACATCGTAAAAAGGAATACCAAAACCAATCTTTAAAAACGAAAGAATGAAACGTAACGGTTACCCAAATAAACTAATCACTGGGTTTCCACATAGGTGAAAATATGGATATGGAAGAAAAATCTAACCATCATGTTCTGATGGAGAGTGGTAGAGAACATGGCTATGGAAAAGCCAACAATCACAAATCCATAAATTTGTGACGATCTAAGGTACCATCTGATTAATCAGATATAAGAGCACTAGGATGACATTTTTGGTTTTCAAGATCGTTTCCCTAAAGTTGATGAAATTGGAATTAGAAGAAATACTTTTGTGATTTCGGTATAGTCTCACCGTTGGTCGTTCTTTGGCCAATTTCCACTTCATCTCTTAAAGAAATGAAGTTGAATTTTTCATTCGTGATGTGTTAGCAGATCATGTAATAGAATGATGGGTCATTCCATCTGTCTCAAACAAAAGGTTTGAAAAGTTATAAGTTCATCTTATGGTTAGATTAATCGTATATGGTTCCAAAAATGAACTTATACTTCATATATCATACCGCTTAATAAAATAAAACTAGTTTCTACTAAACAGGGACTTCCTGTAGGCCAGTGGTAGGCGATAAAGGCCAGTCGCATTTCGGTTGTTGGTTCGATTCCCACAGCCTTGTCCGACGCGATGGGTTGTCTCCCGTCCTGCAGGTTGTCCTTTTTCTAAAACTATACTACTATAATATCCAATCAATAATATCGAAAAAAAATTCTATCCTTAAACAATACTAACTTATGTCCAACATAATCCATTCCAATCTTTAGGCTTATCCATAATACTACAGTCCACTCTCATAATATAGTGAAAACGACTACCAGAGATTTAATACCATCGTTGATCCCCATATATCATAAGATATGTCTTGTTGGTCACATTCCAAACATTCAAAGGCCTTAATCATGTATTCTCTTGAATACCCATTGATCCTTAGTGAAAACATGAATGTAGTTAAAAGTAAACACCTTCCACATACCAAAATCCTCAAAATTCTATATACTCAAACCATGATATCACTTAGTCCTTTTATCAATCATGAGCTCATGAATACTGTTAAACATTTCATTTTCTCATTTTCCCTTCATTATGCGCATATCGTCTTATTTCCAAAAATATCTCAATCACTTTGAATACCACATTAGACCAATACATAAATATTCCAATACTCTATGATACAACATTATTTTGGAATCCCATTACATAAACACTTAATCATTCCACCACATCGTTGTCATATTCAACATCGCTAATAGTGATCGCATGTGACTTCCCTTTATCCTTTGCCATAAGCGGTTGCTCATGTCGATCATCACTAACCCTTGTATTAGGGCATTTATTAGCATAATGCCCCATTTCCTTGCACTAGAAGCATTGAAGTGTTGGTCGTGCGTTCTCTGTAGTGTTTTCTTTATTCACATCATTAGAAACCCTTTTTCCATTACTTTGACACTCAGCTGCTCGATGACCTTATTTTCCACACTTAAAACATTTTCTAGTCCCTTTAAGACAGTCTCCACCATGCTTCTTTCCACACTTGGTGCATAAGGAAACATTCATCTTCTTTTCACCATTATTTTGAGATTTCTCCTTGAACTCCATCTTTCGTTTCTTTTCAAAACCATGAGATGGATATGTAACACAAACTTCCATTTCTACCTTCATAGAACAACGCACAATTTCTTCATAGCTACTGAAGTCTCTTATAGCTAATTCCCTTCGAAGACTTGGTTTTAAGCCACTGAAAAATCGATCAACTTTACTTTCAGGTTGGATGATAATGCCAGATGCATACCTTGCAAGTCTTGTAAAATTCGCTTCGTATATACCAACAGATTCATCATCCTTCTGCTTCAGCTCAAGAAACTCCTTTTCCATCTTTGTTCGAAGAATACGAGGGAAGTACTTACTGAAAAACAAGTTATTGAACTCATCCCATTCTATGGACTCAATTTCATCTCTTGGCCTCGTATTCTTGATAAGATTCCACCATTGATCAGCTTCACCTTCCAAACGATATACGGCTAAGATGACTTTATCATGTTCAGAACATTGAAGAACTGAAAATATCTTTTCAGTGGTACTGATCCATTGTTCAGCAACAAGTGGATCGGAAGTCCCACTGAAAGAAGGTGGACGTTGCCTCATGAAGGAATCAATAGAATATTGTTCCCTTCTCTGCTCATTTGGAAGTCCAGAATGATTCATAGCTTGTCTAAGTATAGCAATAAGATTTTGCACTCCATCTCCCATAACATTTGTTTGTTCAGGAGGGAAATCATTGCATTGTCCATTGCATTGATCAACACGGTTCCTTCGGGTTCCAGCCATCGTCTAAAACCCAAAAAGAATAGTGTGAGAGGAAAAAATCATGCTAGGGAAAACAACATAATAAAGGGGGAGTACCTTCAATATCTAACATCTTAGGTTTAATTCTATGATCGTTAGCGTAATTCTATTACTATAAGCTATACGTATACTTAACCTTAGGGACATCCCTAGACACACCTTAGAAATATCTCTAGGGATCTCACTAAAGTTCTCGCATCCTAGTTTCCAATGGTTGACTAAAATTTTCCTCTGATACCAACTGTAGAGACCCGAAGCTTGACATACATTGACATTACATTACATTTTCGGAATACTTAGTACATAACAAAAACACACTCGCAAGGATCGTAATAGTTTAGTGTCTTTGGAAACTCGGAATATAATCTTCTAATCCTGGTGAAAGATCTTCAACATCTCCTATAAAGATCTTCCTTTATTTTACCTAAAACCTTTCTTTATATCCTGGGGAAAAGAAAAAATAAAAGGGTGAGCTCAAATTCTTAGTAAGGGTAAACAAAAGAAATATCAATCACATCATATACATAAGCACATAACTTTTGGAAATCTTAACCTGCAAAAGAGATCATAATTTCATAACATGGGTTAAATCATGGCAGTGAAATGTAATCACAATAATAATAACTTAAAACATGAAACTTTGTGGCATTCACACATAATCATAGAGAATCATGTCTTGTTAGTCAAGACTCATTGCCAAGACTATCTTAGTGGACAAAGTCCCTTTCTGAATCGAGTAACCCTCATTTCAGTCCTGTTTCACTGAACCGGTATAACCTACCATTCCATCCATGTCTATCTCATGAGATATAAAATATTTACCCAATTCATTGGAGGGAGATATAGGTCCCACCCATCTCATAAAGATACCATTCTTATGTGTTCCACAAAATCATAAATCATACATCATTGCATAACCCATGTAATAAAAATGGGATTCTTAAACAACATGACATCATAAAACCATTCATATAAGATAAAGGAAATCATAAACATAATTCCATCACAACATAGTCAAATCAATGTAAAAATATGGATAGAAACATAACCCGTTATTATCTTATATGGAAAATAATTTTGATAAAACACTTGAATTGAATTCTTGAGGAAAATATCCTTTCTTCTTCAAAATCAATTTCTTTTCACAAAACATCATGCAATTTTAAAAGAAAGAGATTTTATTGAAAATAGTCATGAAATATTTTGGAGGAAGGTTCATGAAAATAAGGCTTTATAAAACCGTAAAAATCCGTTTGTGCCGTATAAGTTAAAAAAACATTCTTCTCGTACTTTTGTCAGAAAGTCAAAAAGTACCTCGTATGAAAAAAACGAAAAAAGATTCCTTTCATATCCTTTACTAAAAACTCACCGAAGGGTAAAATTGTATTTAAAAAATTGTAGGTGGATGGAAATAATATTACATATTGAGGAAACATGGATGTGGATGATAAAATACACCCCAGTAAATACTAATGTATAAACAATCTCGGATAAAAATGAGATTGTGATATTTCCCTTACCTTAATCCGATTTGCTTCGTAAGTGTCCGAACCTCCTGTATAATGATTTAAATAATGTCATTAACTTATCACAGAATCATATTCATTGTTATTATATCATATATGGTTCACTTATGACTTTATATTACCCGTTCTTTTGTAAATTCCATGTTAAAGAAGTGTTTTGGGTAAAATCGTTTCATTTATCGTAGGTGTTTGGACTTGTTGTTCTTGACATTATTATTACTTATATCATGATTTACTTACTTCCAGAATATAAAACATGATTTATATATCATATATATTCAGTATATATATATAATAGATAGATAAATGAAATGAAACACACCATTCATGGAGACGGTAGTCCGTACATACGCATGAACGTTGTTTTCGTTTCCTTATTGAGTTGAACGGAATTAAGTAGATGACATTCATATATATACACATAAATCCAGTATCATTGTTATGTAATATATTTAATTATTACTTATTATATATACTTTATAATCATTCATGAATGGTTTAAAGTGGAGAATGAATCTCATCGCGTCGTGGAGACGGTGGTCCGTACGTACGCACGAGCGATGATATCGTTCTCATGATCGTGAACTTGTGTTGAAGTGTATGTATAATATTTCAGTATCAATATCAATTTATAATAATCCTATATAGTTACTCATTACACCATTATACCCATCCTTGTAAGGTTATGGTGGAAAATAGATTACACCACGGTGTGGAGACGGTATTCCGTACGTACGCACGCGCGGTGATTTCATTTTTCCATAGGATGGATAGAAGGTTAATTAGGGTTGTTTCATATTTATAATAACATATAAGTATTTAATTAATACTTATGTTATTACTTTATCATGAAACAACTAAAGAAGAAGAAGTTGAAGAAGAAAGAAATTGAAAAGATCGGTAATGGATATTACCTCTTCTTTGAAACGCCTCTTTGAATCCTCCACTTAGGGAACAATGATTGGTCTTTGAAGAATACCAGGACCTATAGGATTATTCTAGGGAAGTGGAGAAGGGATTTTGGCAGGGGTTGGCCGAGCTTGAGTGCTCAAATTGGTGTGAGGAGGAGGGGGAGGAGGTGTCCTTTTATAAGGGAGGAGAGGGGCACCTTAGGAATATCTCAAAATATTATTTTATATTAAAGTCAAAATCGGTTTATAATGGTTCCAAAGGGTCTTATTTCGAAGCTAAAGTGGGTATGAGTAGAAATCCTATCAACCAATAGGATTTAGACAAGTTTATGTTATTATTTTAACCTTATCAATTAGATTTAACTCTAAGTTAAATAATTTAACTTTTACCGTGTCTTTTTGTTTTCTTACACTATATGGTTAATAAACTTACTATAACATGCCAAACGAACCCCAAATTATTTATTATTAATATATATATCCTTATCTAAGTAATTTGGCCGAACCTAAGATTTTTAGGAATAAAATAACAATTAATAATATAATATTTTATTTAAAAACTATTTTGTGTCAATTTTGACACTATTTGATATATGATTTTTGTGAAAGTCATAACAAAATTATATGTTCAAACCAAGTTTATTAAATCAACACTAATATATCATAGTAACCTAGAAAATTAGTGGAATTCATAAAACGTATCAAATTACATTTATTTGGGTGTTTATAACATCAATTATGTCAATATTTCATTAATAAGATAATTACTGCATCATCATTGTATCATAAATAAATTAAATTATTTAATGTCTAAAAATTAAAAATAAACTGCCATTATGTAGGAAATCTTTATATCTTTCTAATGAATATTTATAGTCGAATTTATCTTATGTATAACCCCATATTAAAAATTATTTACTTATTAAACTTTGATTTTAACTATTTTAACCCTTCTTTAAATAAATTAATAATAAATGTCCTAATCTAATCCAAGTGGGGCTAAATGGTCATATTTTATTCCTAAGTTTGTTTTTGGTCGAACTAAACTTATCCAATAGAATTAGAACATGTGTTAGGGTAATAATAATATCATCTTTAACCTTACTTACCCTATTTACTTTTTACCGTGGTAAAAAAAAGTAAAAAGTTACTATTCACCAAAAATTATTTTCATCTCATTGAAACACATTTTAGTCCTTGATATTAACCGTGTCTCTCGGATTTTAGAAATTCCACTCACAGAAGAGGTAAAATTAAGTTTTATGAACAATTCAGTTTTTTTAACTACCACTTAGTGGTTTCACTATTCATCGAAAATTGAAAGTTTTCAGAAAAATACCAAAAATTAGGCCTAAGATATATTTGATATTATGAACTCAAAAACGATGTCTATTTTACCAAATTCAAAACATATCAGTTGCATTAACTAATTTAAAAATTAATTCTCTTCGTCAAAACAAATAGCGTGTTTTTAAGAGATAATAACTATCAAAAGATTGACACTAGTTTATAACTGGTTTAAATGTGAAATTACATCCAATGACCAACATTATATTAAATTGTAAAACTATATTCTAAATATACATTAAAACCACTCAAATTAATAATTTATCACTATTAATTATTTCTATTAAAAAAGTTGTTTTTAATTAAAATTTAGTAATTTTCACTATTCATCAGAATATGAAAGTTATCCGAAAAGTACCAAAATTTCACCCTAAGCTAATTTCGATCTTCCGAATCCAAAAATGAAGTCCATTTTGAAAAATAGAATTTACAAAATTTCAAAAAGTGGTTATTACTATTCATAACGGCTAGTTTTAATAATATTTTAATAGCATATCGTTGTTTAGTAAAACTCGGTATTGCGTACTACACACGCTATCAAGGAAGGTCGTGATTGTGTGTAAAGAAGGGAAAGTCAAGGATGCGTGTTGTGCAAGATCCGTTTGGTGTAGCGTACAACACAAGACATTAGTGAAATTAAAAAGAATATTTTTCATAAAATCTTGGGGTGTTACATCTTTGCTTTTTTTTCCCACGTAGAACAGTGGTAGAGGTCCCTGTGTGGCCTGGACAGTTTTGTAAACTATTGTTAACCCCGATCCAGGGTGTGGATCAAATTTATATAAATTTTAGAGGACTAAGTCTCAACTTGAGACTGAACCTCTTGTTATATCTACTGTGCATTTTTTATTTATGTTTAATGTATATGACATATATTATATTTCTTCCGCTGCTATTACTTTAAAATACAAAATTATTTTGAAGCTACTTTGATAGTTAGATTAGCAAGTGTTTACACTTATTGTAAATCAGTAAATTAGTTTCAAAATCTAGTTTGATCTTGTGGTTAAACTAACTGAGACCTAATCAATCTTTGAGAAGCTAAGTGAACATTTACAATATGTATAAATTCACTACAGTTTAACTTATTTTATAAATCGGGGGATTTTAACTAGACAATGTTTCAACAGAAATTTTAATTGGAACTCAATTCACCCACCCTCTTGAGTGTCCACTTTGACCAACAGATATATTTACTAAATTTTAACCCAATAATTCCAACTATCAAATATATTTTCAAAAATTTAAAAAACATAAGTTTTATAATTTAATTTAAAATTAAATCGATAAAACGCAACTAAAAAATGTCTTCCAAAAATATTCCCTTTAAAATATAAAATGTTTGTATACTAAATGAAAGTATAAAATAATTCTAAGAAAATAAAAATTTAATTATTTTATATCAAAATGAACCAATTAAAATTTAAAATTAATCCAAAATATAATTTTACCTTCTAAATACTTTAAAATAAAATTCAGTTTTGAATAAAAATCAGTATTTTTCTCTACTCTTTGGAAAATAAATATATTCAAAAAATTATCAAAAATTAATTTTCAGATAATTTTTACATGATGAATTCAAAAATGAAATTCATTTTTTCAAATAAATTTCCAATAAATTCTTGAAATTTTAATATTCACTCATAAAAAGAAAAAAATCTCATTTTTGGAGAAAACCTATTTATTAAAGAATAAAATGACATTACTAAAAACTATTTAATTATTTTATAAGAACTTACTAATAAATTAATATTGATTTAGACATTTATATTTATTTAAAAAAAATTTATTTCAATTTATACCCACCTATTTAACATCTTGGTTATAACAGTCACATTTAAATAATAATATTTCGTTGTTCGTTTAAGTTCGGTGTTGCATATCTTGAACATAATGTTTTTTAAAAACCCAGGGTATTACACAAGGTATAAAAGAATTATTAGAATAGTGTAATGTGATGGATATCTTTTCTTAGTTTCATTTGAGAGTCAAAGAGTATGCGACTAAGATTTTTATGACAAGCAATCATCTAACCACCTCTCTTGTTGAGATGATTCTTCAGGAGCAGCAACTTGATGATGAATTCTATAGAATTTGGGACTCTCATTATGGTAGGGAGACCATTGGTGAGTGGTTTTTATCATTTGAGGGTGTACTATATTTCTCAAACTGGTACATTGTACCTTTACCAATGAGAAAATCTATGATGGGATATTTCTATAATTCCTAATGGGCGGTGAACCATGAAGCCACAAAGATGTTCTATGATAGGTAGTTATGATTCTGGTGGCTAGGTATGAAAGAGAAATCGCAGACTTTGTTTCTCATTGTTATACTTTCCAATAGGTCAAAAACGATCACCATAAACTTCTGGGTTTTCATCATCCCCTTTTTGTGATGACTTGGAAGTGGGATGCGATTTCTATAGATTTTATAGTTGGGTTTCCACGTACCCCATGAGGGAATAATGTGATATGGGTTGTGAGACAATTAAAGTTTAGGAAATGAGAAGTATCTATGTGAAATAGATCATTAGATTTCATGGTATTCTATCTCATATTGTTTCTGATAGGGATCCCAAATTTATTTATCATTTTGGGAGAGGACTCCAAGAGGTGATGGGATTTTAGATAATATTGAGTATTAAATATCATCCATAGATATATAGATAGAAAAATGAGCTATACATATTCTTGAGTACATGCTTTGTTCTTGCATTCTCAACTTTGGGGGAGCTTGGGATATCCATTTGGGACTGGATAAGTTTTCCTAAAATATTATTTTCTAGTTTTTGATTCAAATGGATCCTTTTAAGGCCCTTTATGGTCTTCCTTGTAGATATCCTCTTTTTTGGTCAGAGATTGGTGAAGCCTTGGTTAGAACAAGTTTGGTCTGAGAGATGAAAATGAAAATTCATTTGATCTATCAGAGGATGGAAAGGACAGAGGGCAGATATAAATCCTATGAAAATTGTCGACATAGACCTTTGGAGTTTGTATTTAGTTACCAAGTGTTTTTTATAGTTTCAACTTGGTTGGGTTACCAATGGATTGATAAATAGGTAAATCTTGCATTTAGATTCATTGGTTATTTCGAGATTATTGAAAAGGTGAGAAATGTGTCTTATTGTTTATCCTTTCCACCACAATTTATGGTGATCCACAATGTTTTTTATGTATCATAGTTCAAGAAGTATCTTTCTGACCCTTCTCATACCATGAGTTGGGAAGATCTTGATGTGGTAACTGATTAATCTGTGATAGGGCATCCAGTCGAGATTGTTGATTTTGAGACAAAAGTTTTTCATGGAAAGTCTATATCTTTGGTCCATGTGCTATGGAATAATGAATCTAACTTTCGCGATACTTGGAAGAATGAGGCATTGATGAGAGAGTAGTGACCTCATCTATTTGATATTTGATATTCTTAACATGTTTTTAGGGAAAAAATTGTTTATGTTAGTGAGGTTGTAACCTACCTTTACATTTTTAGGTATATTTTCACCCTTATTTTGATCATAATTTGATTATAACATTTTCTGGGGAGTTTTGGCTGAATTTTGAAATTTTTTGGAGATTTTTAAGATATTCATGGTTTCCATTTTGTTATGGAAAATGATTCAGTTTGGACCAAAAAATCATGCCCCATGTGATGAGCCACTAAAAGGGGTGTATGGTTTGTCTAAACCGTGAAGGAACCCCCTCCAAACCATGATCCATTTTATAGTGGTTGTTTTCATGATTGATGCATGGTTAAACTAACCATGCGACCAAATTTTATACCACACCCATAACCCTAATAATAGTGTAGGGTTGGTGCACATTTATTACTAACTGTGTAGCCCGACCTAGAAAACCATGCATGTGGGTTGTAATCCAACAAAAATTATTTTTAAAATTTAAAAACCTATGTTTTAGATAAATAAACACCGCCATTAAACCCTAATAAAATTCATTGGTCTTTGGAAGCTCTCAATAGATGAAATTGTATCCTACAACCTCTTCTCTTTGCATACTATTGAAATGATTATTATGTTCAATCTCCTTATAATAAGCGAATATCCTATCATTTGGTTTCTACTAGTCCCCCCTTCTCTCCTTCTTAGAGAGTGATGGATCATCATGTTATCGATGTAACTAATATTTGATTTTATGGATCTTGATTCTAGTTTTGATCCCTTAATATGATTTTCCTTCGTTCTTCATTGGTGTCTCCAATTACAGGTGTTGTTTTGATCATGTGATTAAAGGTAGGTGGTTCTATAAGACATTACCTAAACTGTTTGATTTGTTTGAAATTATTTTACCATTAACTTATAAAACCTTGATTTGATATGATTTTATGTTTGATTTTAAAAGGAATAGAAATTTTCAAAACCCCCTAATTTCAATGGCATTGAAATTATTGGGTTGATTTTAAGAAAAAATTATGGTTTTAATTGAAAGAAGACTTAATGAAATGATTTAATATTGATCCTTGATAAAATTTTCTTAAAATGAAATATGACTTGAATGAAATGAAATTGATTAAAACCTAAGATTTTATTTTGAAATTGAAAAGGCATGTTGAACTTGGAATTGGGAAATTGAACTGTAAATGTTGAATTGTTTTTAAATGATTTATTTTCCCTCGATTGATTAATTGATTGATTGAATCAAATGGGAGCCTGAGTAGTTAGTGGGTGATTAAGAAAATCACACTGGGACATTGACTCTATAATAATGGATTGATGATGAAAACTCTAATTAACTCTAGTTTGTAATGATTACCCCTGATGGTATGTCAATTGATTAGTATCATTTGATTGAGCCTAGGGATGTGTGTACACATACTTGAGATTCAATTTATTATTGAGTAGTGAAAAGACCTAATATCCTAGAACTAACATAACTCTAATCATATGACCATGGTACTTGGTTTTTTTTGACTTGATGATACATGCCATTATTTATAGAAAGTTTGTATTCAAGCCAACTATTTTATATAAATGTTTTATATAAAATGTTTTATAGGGTTTAGGATACTATGTCTTGATGGACTTTATGTTTTCCTTTGGTTTATGTTTTCCTTTGGTTTATGTTTTAACTTGGGATGCTTATATATCTACTTGTGGTACTTTTCTCATCTAGGAGTGTCTATTATACCAACTAGTTATTGTGTGTTCTTCCATTATTCTATCTTAATGTCTGTTCTAGTGGAAAAAACATTACCTTTGATATTCATTATGATGCTAGGTCCTAGATTCCATCTAGTTGGGATCAAGGAAGCCCTTTGGGCTATCTTATATATAGATCAATTATCAGTGTATTAGCATATTCATGTGGGTTCTTAACAAGAAAAATTTATTAAAATATAAAATTTTTGGGTGGTGGGAACACATTCCCACATATTTTATCAAATACTTGAATAAACATTTTATCCAAGATAAAACACTTTTCTCTGTATCATATTCTCAAAACATGTTATAGAAATTTATAAATCATAAACCATGTTTATAAAATTAATCATCTCATACTTGATCACAACAACTCTTTATAATCAAATTGATTCTCTCATCACATAAGTAAAATGAGATAAAGATACACATATTTTACATAGATTCATTTTAGATTGATAAAATACTTTATATTCAAATTATTTATATATTAACTAATTACTATATCTCATTAATATAAACTATAACCTCAAGAAATCATTCCATTGATTTTTAACTCCTATATATTTAAACCACTTTCTAAAATATTCATTCATTATTATATACCTTTCAAAATAAAATAACTAATTTTTATAACATCCATACCTAACACAAACATTCCATGGAGTTTCCCAAACTCCTTAAAATTTATCATGGATAATCAAATAGAGATTAATTGTTACCATTCCTTCTTGACAACCCAAGGTTTCAATGAACTTGATTGGATTATTAAAGAAGCATTGTCAAAATTTTCAACAAGTTTTTATCCGTTCAGTTTGAAATTTTACCTATTTGTACTATCTATAAAGTGAAATTTAGAACCTAGAAATTATATTCCTAATTCATATATATTCCCATAACGTTGAGAATATCATGTAATTTTTTTTGAATTTAGTAATACTGTCAGAACATTTCCATACGTGATAATAGGCTAAATTTCCAAATAATAAAAGTCAATTTTTAATATTTACTTGAAGTATGTTATAGGTTTTAAAAATTAATATACCATGTGTATTAAAAACACTAATATCATTTCATTTAAACAATTATTTTTTACATTATCTTCTAAAGATCTAAATGAGGTAAACTTCACATATTATGATGAGTTTATCCAATATTGAATTATCTAATTTATCAATAAGGAAACTCCTTTTATTAATTACATAAAATCAACCTTCAAGATCCAAAAATAAAATACTTCCTCTTTCCTACCTTTTATATATTCATAAGATTTTATAAAACATATAGTTTATATAAAAAACTCTCAAAATGATAGAATTAATTTCTATAACCAATAATGTTTTAAGGGAGCCTTTACTCTCACAAAGTCATTTAGAATATTAAATCACATTGAATATAATTTTACGTACCTAATCATATTGAGTATATGAGACTAAAATTGTTGATTTACCCTACCATATTGAGTACATGATTAGAGACTAAGATTCATTTGGTCATTTTTCATCCAATTCCTCTAAATCCTTAAATGAGCCAATCCATTCTTCCTTAAGGATATATATTCACTTGTTGAATAATTTGAACACATAGTTACTAATGAATTAATTGTTCTGATACATAGAATTTTCCTTAACGTCTCTTAAATCACTAATCTAGATTAATAATTTGTCTTAAGTTACCAGTTTTAGGAGTAAATTATATTAATTTTATACTTGTTGGGGTTAATTACAAATTTTATCCTGATAATGAGGATGATATTATCTAGAATATAAGATTCTAATATATGAGAATTGTGTATTATTAACCATTTAATAAATACTTATATTAAATGGGATCCTGCTAAAATGATGAACCCCCTTAAATGTCCATCATATCCATTAATAGAAAAAAATTTATATTTCCCTATTCTTAGGGTTTTGTTAGTTTTTATACCATTTTTTTCTATTTAGGTAGGGAATCAAGTTTCTCAACCACCAGTATCTGATCTAGTTGACTATGTGACCCCTCTGTAACTACTGTTCCGACATCTTGGTGGACCTGTAGTGCCAGTCTGGCTTCTTCACCTAGTTTTGGATATTCATATCCTCTGACATGAATTGATCTAGAGGCCAGGAGTCTCAGTCACATATATCCTCTCAATATTTGGATAGGAAGAGTTATAAGGGCTCCATAATTGTTAGCGCAATGGTCTTGGTCATCTGTTCCAATGATGCTGGGATTCATAAAACCATTAGAGAAATGGATCACAATCACCCAAAGAAACGATGCAAGGGATGTGGTTAGAGAGGACATCATCATTTGTCTATATTTAGGTCTTATATCAAGGGGAATAAAATATCATTGGGCTTTTCCTAGATTATTTGGGTATTCAGGCCAAGTATCTCATATAAAACAGGTGCATGGAAAGACCAGTTTCAGCTCGATGCATTTTGTGGGCAGTGAAAACTTGGTGAAATGGTTGGGTATGATGGTGGGATTAAAAGAGGGATGAGTGATATGAAACCTATCATCATGACATTTTTTATCTTCTATGGGATTAATGAGAGCACTTCCATGCGTTTCTTGTATAGTGGTACTAGGGTAATGATGTAGACCAATAAGCTGCTAGTGTTGCAGGGAACCACAAAAGCAACATTGGGTGGGTGAATCAAAAGATAGATAGGTGTAGTGTAACTTATATTCTAGCCTTACCTATATAATCCATTATGGTATAAATGGGTGCCCTATTACAGTTCATCGATCCAACATGATGTAGTATCTACCCTCATGCCGGGTACCATGAGTGTAATGACTCTAGAAGGGGGGTGGATTATGACTGGTGGAGCAACATAGTTCATGCTTCACTTGCACAAGGTTAACATGTATTTGGCCTCAGGGACACAGGGCATTTGAGTCACCCTTATTATGAAGCCTTTATGACTATGAGCATGCGGGTCATCTAATGGGTGCTCTCCCAACTTAGTAAAAATGGGGGCTTTATTTTCCCAATAATAAGGGGATTGAACATAGCTTGTTTAAAAAAAGGTAGTGAATTTGGATGATCTAGAGGGGTTTATATTTGAATCCATCAAGCCATAGTCATTGAAGATAATCTTATATTGAGTATACAATGATTCAAATGTGGTAACCATTTAGTTATATTTTTTTATTATTAAATTTACATGAGATCCTCAAACCTCGATTGGGGATTGTATCGCAAGAGGCGATGAAGTTCTATCTCTTTGGTGATAATTTTTTTAAAATATCTTGACCACCGACTTCTATTTCATTTTCTAGTACATTTAATTGGTATCAGAGGGATGTCGTGAATTTTCTAAGGCAAGAATAAGGAATTAAAGTTCCTTAAGAAAGTAGAGATTGAAGGTGTACCTGATCATGTGAAATAGAAACCGATGGATCCTACTTCTCAAGTGGAGTTGAGGACCTCAAGAAGGGTGATATGGTCTATAAAAATATATTCATCATCCTTAAATTATCTTTTATTGACTAATGATTGAGAACTAGAATATTTTGAGGAGGTAATATAATTTAAGGGGTTAAACAAGTGGAAATTATCTATGAAGGAGGATATTTTTTCATTATATAAAAACAATACTTTTTAGTTGATACATTTTTTCAAAATAAAATAAATCATTACAGAACAAATGAGTGTACTATGTAAAATAATAACATAATGGTAAGGGGAGGTACAAGTCAAGACTGGTAATGAAAGGATTTCAATAAAAGGAATGTGTGGACTTCACTGAAATTTTCTCACATGTAGTGAATCTTTCCACATTAGTATTGTTTCATTAAAGAACTTTGATTTTGAGAAACTCAATGTGAATATGACTTTCCTTTATATATATCATGAGGAATATATTTATATGAAGTAGTCATATGAATATGTTGAGTTAGTAAAGGATGATTTGATGTGAAAACTCCAGAAGAGCTTACATGGGTTAAAGAAGACACCCATATAGTGGAACAAAATTTTTGATGCATACATGAGTAAAAATGAATAAAAACAACAGGACATGGATAAATATTGTTACATGTTGTCCTTTTGTGATTGAAACAATATATTTCTCTTATATGTGGATGACATGATCATTGTAGGATCATGCATGTAAAGGATTGATGAGTTGAAAGGACATCTGGATATGGATTTCAAGATGAAATATATTTGAAAAACTAATAATATTTTGGGAATGGAGATAGAAAGAGACCAGAAAATTAAAACATTTATGTTACCAGTGGATGAATACATTAGAAAGGTTTTGATTAGATTCAGTATTCTAGAACCAAATTCAATTTCTATTCCTCTAGCATTCTATTTTAAATTATCAAATAAGAAAGTACTGAAGACAACAAAATATGTTGAGTACATGGAAAAAGTTTCATATACATCATCCATTTGAATCACAATGTATACCATGGTTTTTAATCATCATAACATTTTACATGTAGTGTAATATATGAGTGGGTACACAGATAACCCTAGAAAACAATATTGAGAAGCTGTGAAGAAGATACTGAGGTATATAAATAGAATAAAAGAATTACCTCTATGTTTTTGGGAAAATTAAAGACATTATAGGTGTTTCTAGATATTAATCATGGAGGTGATGTCGATATAAGGAGGAGTACCACAAGTTATCAGTTTACATGTGGAGGAATTGAAGTGATCTGGATATCTGAATTATAAAAGGTGGTGAAAT
This sequence comes from Viscum album, assembly GCA_963277665.1. Classification (NCBI taxonomy): domain Eukaryota; kingdom Viridiplantae; phylum Streptophyta; class Magnoliopsida; order Santalales; family Viscaceae; genus Viscum; species Viscum album. The sequence goes on along the minus strand of OY728133.1, from coordinate 1,945,177,163 downwards.
TATCCACCATAGTGGTAGAATACATTGTTGTAATGGAAGCTGAGAATGAGATGATTTGGTCAAATAAATTCTTGGATGAGATGATTTGAAATAGAGAGGAAAATTTATTGTACATTAACATAAAAATTGTTATATATCTTGCAAAGAACCTTGTATTTCATGCCCAAAAAAAATATTCAGTTATAGTACCATTTCATCAGTGGCTTGATACAGGATGAGTTGCTGACATTGTAGGATATTCATTGAACCAAAAATCCATTAGAAATTTTGTTAATGATGATGGTTGTAGAGAAGTCAAGGCACTATTGTGACTCCATTGGTCTTTATTTATGAATGATAGATAAGAGAAAAAATTTGGAAAAACAAAGTGGGGGAATGAAAAGGGAAAAAAACTAGTATTTCATAAATTTTCAGCATGAAATTAATGTTTTTATGGGAAAGCACCCATTGGTAAGTGAGAAGAGGATGATCTCAGATTAAGTAAGTTGTCCAAGTCAGTAGCATCGAACCATGACAACATGCAAGATCAATATCCAAGTGGAAATTTTTTTATTAGTGTAGCTTGACCGTTGGATGATTTTTGGCCAACTGTTGATGACCCGTACTACACACTAGGTCACAACCCTCATGGTTCGACCTCTATGATGAGGTATCTGGGGGTTGTAGTGGGAAATGCATGAATGGTTTTATTAGGTTCTATTATATATTATAAAATCAAGTATAAGAAATTAAAACCATTGACTAAGGATATCTCATGAAAGATAATTAGAAATAGAGTATAAGATACTGAAATTAATAGCTTCTAAAAATAGGTGTATTGTACACTGAAGAGCATCTACAAATTCCATAAACTCCATTGCCCATGTTTGATAAAGATAAAAAAGGGAAAAAATCACCCCACCTATGTGGTGTATCCACTAGTTGAATGAATCACATGTCTTATATATTGTATTCTCCTTTCTCCCATGATGTGCTAGCATCCTGACATGAATTTGAAGAAGAATAAAGAGAGAAATTGGTTCAGGGAGTCTCAACCAAGTATAAAGGAATTCTCAGAACTACAACCATTGAATGAAAGAAGTATAAATAAACCAAAAGAATTCTTCTTAGACTATTGAATTTACTCATGTGTTAAAACACATGTATAAATTCCCTGATCGATTCATGCATCATATGAATTTACTACCTTAAAATTACAACTCTTGTAATAGATTAATAAATGAATGTTTTTTTTGAGAATGGTTCGGGTGTCCACCATACATTAAATAATACACACAATGAATACAAAACATAATTTTAATATAAGATGAAATAAAACCCATAAGTATATCCTATATACATATAGATTTATAACATATATTCTTGAATCTCCCACTTGCACTAAATCCTAATAAACTTTATTTCATTTCACTTTACATTGTATCATATATAATAACTTCTGAAAGAATTTATAAAACTACTTTAAAAAATCTTCCATAACACTTTTGTAAAGTTATCATTAACTTCACCTTGTATCACATCATATGTGATACCTTATGAATACCCATCCTAAACACTTTTGGAATAAGTCTAAAACAGTTTCAGTGTATCTCTCTGAGTTAAACTCAATACCCAGTCATTCAACCACAAAGTTGATCCCCAAAGCCTATCTATCATTGAAAACAAATTCAAATATCTAGATACCTATATGTAGGAAAAGAGAATCCTCTAGAAAAGCATCAATGCTACTCAAGATATAAAGGGATATGAAATGATCTCCATCAAACACATGTATCTCTATACCTGTGTCCACCAATCAGCATCATATGAACACATGAATTCTCATATTTTCTCCTTTTCTAAGATATCGAGTGACCATGTGACATAGAACATGTCAATCCCATATATCCAACTCATCCGTTCTTGATTTTATGAGTATAGAATTAACTAATCAATGAATACATCACATGTCATTCATCTATCCAGATAAGCACAACACATGTCCCTTATCTTGACAGAGATATAAATAACATCTAGGTGCTAATGAATACTCTCACAGTCTATCTCAATTGAGGGTCCATATTTAATGCTCATCACATGAGAGGAAAAATCCCATATTGGTTAATCTCCAACCAACAAGAAGATTAGCAATATAATGAACCATCCCTGTATTATCTAAGCCAATATATAGACTTGTGTAGGTAGGGTATCAAATTATGTCAGCTCTCATGCTAGGTATCTCAAAAAACTCAAATAATTAGGACTCAAATATGATCCATTGGCCCTTAGTATACCAAATACATCATTATAAAACTCCATGTGGTATACTTAGTTTGTCATCTAGCGCACACAAAGAATCCTATTCATTATTTTGTGCCTCATGAGAACATTTTTTATCTCTATACAAGACACATAATCATTCTAACCTTAATATTTATTCACAAATTATAGTAGATAATGAAAACAATTAGTTATAGATAAACTCAAATTCATACATGAGAGGTCAATTATCATTGCACTTCATGAAAGGTATATCTATATATACATTTATGTAACTAATGCAAAGGAATGATAAAATGAAGGTTTAATTTAATATTATATATTTTAATATACTAAAACTCATTAATAATATTTGAAAAACTCAACATAAAAAACAATTTAACATATCATATATGTTAAATTACTAAATCAGCCTTATGTTTGCTACACTTTTTGGATTTTGTTAAACATTATATCATATATAATCCATATCACATATTTATATGACCATATGATAAAACACTCTCACTAAATATATAGTGAGAAACATATACAAATAAGTCCAGCTTAAATAATGGTGATATTTAGGAATCATATTGCTAACTATTCAACTTATTGAACATATTTAAACTTCTTAACTTTAAAACATCAAATAATACAATGTCAACTTATGTTGTCTACTTATAAGTCTTTTTAAGTTCATCATCATCATCTTTGGAACCTTATTCCATAAAAATGATTACCTTAAATAATATAACTACTTTAATTATTGTTTAGAACCCTCCTAAATTATTTTAAGATAAGGTGAAAAACTCTTTCAAATAAGATAGGTGTTATACTTTATTTGTTAATTTTGAACTTATCTAAATACTAATATACTCTCACTAGGCACTTAAACACTATTATTTTCCAAATATATTTCTAAAATACACAAACACTTATATGTTAAGAAATAAAATTTATTTTCTTTTAATAGGAATGTTTAAAAAATAACATATTATTTCCATATCATATATGGTATTATATTTGTTTGAAATATTTTTCATTTAAAAGAAGTGTAACATCCCATTACCTTCTTTAAGGTAAAATTTATCCTTTTGTTATCATAATTTTATTTAAAATTATTATGGGGAGTTTGGGGTACTGTTAAATTTTTTTGAGGTTTTGGGGGCTGTGCATGGTTGGCCCACTTTTAGAGAAAATCATGCAGTTTGGTCCATCAAATCGCCTACCCTGTGATGATAAAATGTAAGGGGGAACATAGTTTGTCCAAATTATGAATCCACCCTCCAAACCTTACACCCCTAGATAGCGAGGGTTTTTATGATTAGAATATATTTAAACTAACAGTGTGGCTAAACTATGCACCCCATTCATAAGCCCAGTAAAATATGTATGGTTCACACACTGTTAGTACTAATCATGTGGCCCGAACCAATAAACCATGCACATGGTTTTTAATCCCACAAAAGTTCTTTTTAAAATTCTGTAACCCCTATTTAAGATTACTAAACAACCTCATTCAACTTTAATATGATTCTTTGGTCTTTGGAGGCTCTAAAGAGTTTCAATCGACTCTTTTAAACATTTCTCTTTGTAGAATGATGCACATATGATTGTGTTTGATCTCCTTCTAGTAAGTGGGTCCCCTCTCATTTAGTTTCTCCCAGTCTTCCCTTATCTCATTCTTAGAGACTATTAGATCAACATGTTATTGATGAATCTAATATTTGATTTTATGGATCTAGAATCTAGATTTTATCCCTTGACCTGCTTCACCTTCATTCTTCATTATCGTTTCCTATTGTAGGTGTTGTTTTGATCACATGACTAAAGGATGGTGGTTCTATAAGAATTTACCCTACAATTGAAACCCTCAATTTCTTGATTTATTTGAAAAGAGTTTTTAATTTATTTATAAAATATTTATTTGTGTTAATTGGATGAATTATTTAAAAAGGCATGGAAATTGTGAAAAAACCCAAATTTTAATGGCATTGAATTTTTTTTGTATATTTTGAGAAAAAAATAATGGTTTGAATTGAAATATAATTTGAAGAAATTATTTGATGTTGATCCTTGAGAAATTTTTTTGAAAAAAAAGAAGATGATTTAAAAGTCATGGAACTGCTATAAACTATTGATTTGGTTTTTAAATTGAAAAGTGATGTGGAACTTGAAATTGAGGAATTGAACTATGAATATTGAATTGATTTGAAATAATTTATTGATTGATTAATTGAAGCACATGTGAGCCAGAGTAGTTAGTGGGTGATTCAGATAAGTAATTTTTGACTTTGAATCCCTAGAAATGGGTTGATGATTACAACTCTAACTAAGAATAGTTCAACATGATTGTCCTCAAAGGGATTTTTATTGATTAGTCCTATTGGCCTATGCCTAGGGACATGTGCACACATAATTGAGTTGTGATTGATGATTGAGTAGAGCAAGGGTCTGAGAGTCTAGAAGAAATTTAATTTAGGGAATATGACCATGGTGCTTGGTTTTGTTTGACTGGTTTATACATTCCATTATTTATAAAACTATTTTATTCATACTAACTATTTTATATAAATGTTTTATAGAAAATGTTCATTTAAGACTATTTTGAAAATTTTCAATCTATTGATTATAAATCATGTTTTGGATTAAAATATGTAAATTACTTTCCATACATTGTTTTATTTAAATTAAGATGATTAAATGATTAATTATTAGGGAATTGATTATGAAACACTTGGTGAGACCCTAATAGTTTGTTATCTCACACTCAAACTTTTCCTTTTGGTGTATGCAGATTTTTTTTCTAGGTCCAGGGAAAGGAAAAGAGCCACTTGGAGGTGGTGGGTGTGTTTGGTTCGTGGGATTATGTAGTGATGATAGAAACCTGTAGAGCTATGGTCCACTTGTTGCATAGGGTTTTTCAGACTATGTAATGATAAAAAATACGCCGTAATTTGGTTTATTTTTTACCTTGGGATGATTATCTATCTTCTTGTGGTTATTTTCTCATCACAGAGTGTTTGGAATAAAAAATAGGTATTTTTTATTCTTCCATTATTCTATCTTGATGTTTTTATAGTATAAAAATTATCCCCTTTAATGTTATTTATGATTCCAGGTTCCAGTCTCCCACCCATGGAGATTGGGAAAGTCCTTTGGGATATGTCAGAGTCGGGTTGGGTATCAATGTATTAGGGTAATCAGGATACTTCATGAAAAAATAATATCAAAGGTGGTTTATTGTCTTTCCTTGAGGTTGGTATCGTAATGCACTAATCCCAGAATCCCGGAGCCTGGGAGTTATTTTAATACATTGGCATTATTACAAGTAATCAAGTACTAAAGGACCAATTAGTTTAGTAGTATTCAAAAATATATTACATAAATGAACGTTACATTACACTTTCTAACATACAACACAATATAAATAATCTGTTTAGAATGACATTATTCCCTTAGCTTATCCCTGCATATCAATAATAACACACTTCTTGGAATCCTGGGAAAATAAAACATAAGGAAGGGGAGAGCTCAGATGCTCAGTAAGGGTAAAAATATAGCATAAACATTTATAAATAAGCAAAAAAATTGAAGGAAATTTATAATACTAAAACACAAGCCTTTTAAACATAAAATTCAGCATAATATGGCAAAGATAAATCAAATAATTCCATTTCCTTATTCACCCTGATATTCTACAAGTTGAATAATCACATGTAATATCAATAGATAATTTCATAATGATGGAATACACAATTCCAGACATCATAACCACATAGCCAAGGCCTCATGCCAAGACTACAAATAAAATTTTGTTAAGGACTTGTGCCAAGACACTAGTTTGTCTCATGATACCTACCAATGCATCGAGGGGCTATAGAGGGCCCCGCTCATCACATATTAAGTCCAATACATTAATCATATGAAAAGGTTGAAACATAACATAAACATTCGTATTAAAACTAGCATACGAAATGTTAATACTTTAACTATAAACCAAGAATCATATAAAAATAGCACATCCACAGTAAAACATATCATAACTCATTCAATACAATATGGGAGATTGTATTATAATAAATCAACCTCAATCAAGAATAATATTCAGTATAGGATGTTGTGATAGTTGAAAATGACCAATATAACTCTTTGAGAGAAATATCCTTTTTGGGAAATCATTTAAAAGTCACACATTTATAAATTCATTTAAAAGATATTTTAGAATCAAAGTGTCCCAAAAAACATTGAATCTTTTTAAAGGAATTAACATTTTCAAATAATCATGTCCATATAAAAAAATCCTTAAAATCCTTTTTAACACATGGACATTAATTAAAAATATTCAGAAAAATAAATCATTAAAACATTTAAAATGATGATCTTGAAAAATATTCCCTTCCAAAAAACCTTAAAATATTCCTTTTTAAAACATTTTTATGAAACACGGACATGGATGATAAATATGTCCCAGTAAATACATACACCTAAACAATCTCATATAATAATGATATTGAGAAATTAAGCCTTACTTTTGTACTTTTCCTTAGTTGAGGGTATGTTAAACTCTTGTATAATAGTTAAATCATTGTTATTAAATTATACAAGAACCACATACATAAATATGATATAATATATGATCCTCTAATATTTCTTTTAATAATATTTCAGTAGTATTATTGTTTCAGGTGTTAATGGATTCATTTTCCTTTATATATTTTGTTACACAAGTCATGTTTGTTATGGATAGGATTTATTTTATTTATATTCATAATGATATTATGTTATTAAATATTATTTTTAAATCATCAAATGAAAATTATTCTTGAATGGTTATGATGGGAAATGAAATCTCATCGCGTCGTGGAGACGCTAAGACATACGTACGCACGAGCGACAATATCATTCTATTGATAGTGAAATTGTATGTAATTGGATGGTATATTATATATATATATAATTATTAACATGTTATATTTATTATTTACAATAATAATACTCGTTTTTAAACCCATCCAAAAAATGAAGCGTTGAATAACAAACTACACCACGACGTGGAGATGGTAAGCTGTACATACACATGTATGGTAACTTTATCATTCATAGGATTTATAGAATAATGAATATAGTTGTACTATATTTATGATAACATCTTAATATGTAGAAGTTACTTGAGCTATTATTTTTGTATAGAAATAACAAAGAAATAGGAAATGGATGAAAAGAACATTGAAAGAGGTGATGAAATAATTACCTCTTCCTCGAGTGATTCCTTTTGATTTGATCAAAAGGGCTCCTAAGGATGGATTTATGATCAAAGTAAGGTATCTAGATTTAAGTGAGGGTAGTTGGGAGGATATTTGAGAAGGGTGTTTCCATGCCAAATGGCTTTGTATGTGTGAAATTAAGAGAAGGGTAAGTACCCTTTCATGAGAGAGGTGAAGGTCACTTTAGAAAAAACTTGAAAAATTATTTTATTATAAAATAATTTTCGGTTTATAATTGCTCAAAATGAATTTATTTAGAGTATAAGGTGGGGATGGGTCGAAATACTCTCAACCAATAAGTTTTAGACAAGTTTAGGTCACCATATTAACCTTATCTTTTAGATTTAACTCTTAGTTAAATAGTTTAACTAGTACCATGTCTTCTTGTATTTTTATATTAAATAGTTAATAAGATTACTATAAAATTAAAAACAAAGTGAAAGTGGTTCATTAATGACAAACCTATCATTATATAAGTCCTTTGGCCGAATCTTATATTTTTAGGAATATCATATAATTTAATAATATAGTATTTGTTTTAAAAACTCATTTATGTCAATTTTGACACTATTTAGTATTTGTTTCTTTGTGAAAGACATAAAAATATTATTTAAAAAATAAAATAAAATAAATAAACCATAACATGTCATATTCACCTAGAAAATTCATGTATGGAATCAAAAAGTCTTAATTTACATTTATTTTTATATTTATAAAATAAATTATTTTAATCTTCCATTAATAAGGGGATTACTGAATTATCATTGTGTCATAAATATATTTAATTATTTAATGTAAAAAAATTATAAATAAAATAACATGATGTAGGAAATATTTTTATATTTCTAATGAATAATTATAGTCAAATTTATCTTATGAATAACCCAATATTCAAAATGTTTTAGTTATTAAACTTTCAATTAAAAATTTTTAACTCTTTTTTAAATAAAATAATAATAAATGTCCTAATCTAATACATTTGGATAAAAAAGAATAATATTTTATTCCTATGGTTGATTTTGATCGAAATAAACTTATCCAATAAAATTAATACATGTATTGGGGTAATTATAATATCATTTTTACCTTTAATTACCCTATTTACTTTTATCCGTGATAAACAAAATTCAAAAGTTAGTATTCACAAAAAAAAAATTCAACCTATTGAACCACATTTTACTTACTGATTTCTACCATATGTCTCATATTTTTGAAATTCAATTCACAGAAGTGGTAAAATTATGTTTTATAAAAATTTGCAAATGTGCCTAGAAGGTGGGTAGAAGACGTTAAAAAAGATCAATAAAATTCTATATATCTAATATTATTATAAAATGACTCCAATGAATTAAATTATACTATTATATGTATTATGTATCTATTTTTACTTTAATATAAATTAAAAATAATTATTTAAATGAAAAATTCATTTTTTATCTACAACGTAGTGTTTTCACTATTCATCAAAAGTTGAATGTTTTCAGAAAAATACCAAAAATTTACCCAAAGATAATTTTGATATTAAAAATTCAAAAATGATGTATATTTTACCAAATTAAAAACATAGAAGTTGCATTAGTTAATTTAAAACTAATTCCCTTTGTCAAAACTAGAATGTGGGTTTTTGAGAAATAAAAACTATCAAAAGATTGATATGTGTTTATGTCCAATTTAAATGTAAAATTACTTCTAATGACCAAAATTGGATTAATTGATAAAAATTTAATCTAATTATACTTCAAAACCATTAAAATTTATAATTTAACACTATAAATTATTTTTATTAAAAAGTTGTTTTCAATTAAAATTTCGTATTTTTACTATTCATCAAAATAAAAAAGTTATCATAACAACACCAAAAATTTATCCAAACTAAATTTTAATGTCCCAATACTAAAGAAGAAGTTTATTTTTTTAAAATTAAATATAAAAAAGTGTCAAATATTGGATTTAAAAAGGGTTTTCCATTAAAAGGGGGTAAAATTGTATTTTTTGAAAAATACTTCTTTTATCTGAAAAATGGAATTTGTTATTATATTATGTCTAATAAAAACATAATATGGATTTTAATATTATATGGAGTATAAAATTCCATTAATACTATTCATAACTTCTTTTTGAACGACTAGTTTGGTATGTCGTGGTGTGCTCGAACTCGGTGTTGCATGTGGAGCAAGTTATTGAATTACATTAAAGAGATAATGTACTATGAAATCCTAGGGTGTTACACTCTAACATCATTCAAGAAATTGAGTCCTCATAATTTAAAATTGTTCTTCAAAAATAAAAGTTTTAAAATAGAAAATACCTTTGTGGAAAACACACATTGAAAATAGGGTTAATAAAATTTTGACTTAATAAGAGGGAAAGGGAAATGAAAAAGTCACCACCAAATTCGGGTTTTGAATAGAAGAACATTGGTGGAAATTATAGACATATAATTAGAGGGAAAAGGTAAATATTTATTGGGAGTGATTGAGCTCATCAATAACAAACAATTGAACAATAAATAGAAAATTGAGGGCCTTAAAGCCATAAATCTATGATGATTTAAAATATCATCGGTTCAACAAAACATAAGGTATTAGGATAACACATTTTTGTTTTTGATATCCTTTCCCTGATGTTTAAGAATTAATTTCATCATAGAATAAGAAAAAAATGAATACCTGACAAATAGAGTTCTATCCTTTAACTAATTTCTACCACAAACTCATCTTTCTCTTAAAAAGATAATAGAACTCAAAAATATTCTATTAAACCTAATCGTATAGGGTTTCAAAAAAAATAATTTTATAATTCATCTATCATATAATTTTAAAAAACTACATTATACAAACTAGGAAATCACGTAGTCCAGTGGTAGGTGATGCACCCTTGTCGCCCTTTGGTTATAGGTTTATGTCTCGCGGCCTTGCTGGATGCGACGAGTTATCACCCGCCCTCTGGGTTGTCCTTTTTATAACAATCCAAAAGTGTTCTTACGAAGTGTTTTAGCTTTAAAAATATTATTAAATTTACAACTTAATCAATTCTATCCTTTAGACTTATCCAAAATATTTCGGTCCAATCTCACAATCCAAAATTGATAAGAAAAGTCTCATAACATTCATGTTAATACCTTCATTGTTTATTCTATTAAAACATGGTAATAAAAATAATTACCAGAAAACCATATTGAATACTATCATTCTTCCTTATTCCTTATGTAAAACATAGAGTACTAGATATACTCCTTAAATATATAAATGTTGTAAACTCCAACAATGATGGAATAAACAAACCATTAATTATTTCCTAGGTAGTCAATAATATCAAATATACTTTAACCAACGCAATTGTATCTTATTCCAAAATCATTACCTAAGAATAAAGAATATTTTACAGTTTATCTTTACCTCAACCATATATTTTCCAAAAATTTTAACATACTATTGAGTCACTTTTCTTAGTACCATACAATCTCAAATCCACAATAAAATATTACTGCAGTACAATCCTTATTTATTTCCATAATTCATATAACTAGTACATCATTGATACAATACTCAAATGAAATAATTATTCAATCCAAAAACACAAATACATTTATTATTCCACATCGAATGTAGTGTCATCTTTTGATTGACCTTGATCCCTTTGATTATTATAAGCTATATTTCGTTAATGAAGAACACATTTATTTGCATATTTCCCCATTTCACTACAGTTACAACACTGAATATGAGTATATTATTCATTCCCTTTTAATTATTTTTATTGATGACCCTTTTCTCCACACTTATAACAAACACCTTGTTCTTTCAAGCACTTCCCAGCGCAATTCTTTCCATAGTTATCACATTTGGGAAAATCCTTCTTTCCCTTATTCCCTTAATCTATCTTTCTCTCTTCCATCCTCTTCTTCTCTGGATTCCTTTCAAATACATAGGACTCATAGAATTATTTACATATCTTATTAACACATGATAATATTTCCACATATGATGAGAATACATGGGAGGATATTTCCCATCGAAATTTTGTCTTAAGACAATGAAATATACGATCCTTCTTACTCATTGGGCCACGTGTATTGTTAGAGTTCTTACTCATTTTACTAGGCACCATTTCTAAATGACGAGATACAATAGGTTAGATCATATCATAATATATAATCCAAAAACTAGAAAAAATCTCAATATTAATTGATGATTTTCACACATATAGTCTCATAATCATAAAATGATTTCTTTTCTGACATATTTACTCATAAATCCTTCATAATGGTTTGTATATAAAACATGAAATATCCTATATATACCCACTCGGAGTATCATAACCAAGAGTGTAGCAAGGCCCGTTGTCGTACACCAGTTCCTATTCGAGTCTAGCTCAAAGTGGTTTTTTCGAGTTTTACCCATAGATATATCTATGCCAGAGCCGCCTCTACCTTCTCATATCTAGACAACGATGTATTTCTTGGAGAATTCACAAAATCTCTACATTACCAAAATTATAAGAAGTTATTCTATACTAATCCTCAAATTTTCTCTTAGGGTAAAGTTCTCTAATCAGAGTTTTTATAAATCTAGTTTCCAAGGTTATTTCTAAACTTCTTCTGATTCCAACTATAATGCCCCAAACCCAGAATCTTGAAGCCGGTGCATTATTTTAATACAGTGGTATGATTAAAAGCAATAAAGTTCTAAAGGAACAATTAGTTTAGCGGTCTTGGAAAATAGATTACATACATGAATGTTACATTACACTTTCTAACATACAACACAACATAAATAATCCCTTGAGAACTCCATTGTTTTTATAGCTTAACCTTGCATATCAATTATAACACACCTTTTAAAATTCATGTAAAGTAAAACATAAGAAAGGGGTGATCTCAGATGCTCATTAAGGGAAACAATATAGCGTAAACTTTTATAATAAGAATAAAAATTGAAGGCAATGTATAATTCTAAAACACAAGCCTTTTAAAGTTAAACTTCAGAATAATATGTCAAAGATAAATCAAATAATTCAATTTAATTATTTACATGTATATTCTAATAGATGAATAATCACTTGTAATATCAATAGATAATTTCATAATGATGGAATGCATAATTCCAGACATCATAACTACATAGTCAAGGCCTCATTCCAAGACTACAAATAAGATTTTGTCAAAGCCTTGTGCCAAGACACTAGTTTTCTCATGAGAACTACCGATTGATCATGGAGCCATAACAGGCCCCACCCATCACTTACTAAGTCCAATGCATTCCTTATATGAAAAAGTTGAAACAGAACATAAAAATTCGTATTAAAACTAGCATACAAAATGTTAATACTTTAAACATAAACCATAAATTGTATAAAAATAGAACATCTACAGTCAAACATATCATAACTCATTCAATACAATATAGAAGATTGTATTAGAATAAATCACCCTCAATCAAGAATAATATCTAGTAAAGGATGTTGACATAGTTGAAAATGATCAATAAAACTCCTTGAGAGAAATATCCCTTATTGTGAAATCATTTAAAAGTCACACATTTATAAAGGAAGTCATTTAAGATAGATTTTTGAATCAATGTGTCCCATATCAATTTGAAACTTTTAAAAGGAATTAAAATTTAAAAATAATCATGTCCATATAATCAAATCTTTAAAATCATTTTTAAGAAATGAACATTAATTAAAAGGATTTATAAAAACAAATCATTAAAACATTTAAAATTTTGATCATGCTAAAAAGTCCCTTACACAAAGACTGAAAATATTCCTTTTTAAAACATTTTTATGAAACATGGACATAGATGATAAATATGTCCCAGAAAATACTTATACATAAACAATCTCAGATAATAATGAGATTGAGGAATTTAACCTTACCTTGTAATTTTACTTAGTCGAGGGTACTTTAAACTTCTGTATAATAGTTAAATTATTATTATTAAATTATACAAGAACCACATACATAAATATGATATCATATATGATCCTCTAATATTTATTTTAATAATATTTCAGTAGTATCATTGTTTCAGGTGTTAACTGATTCATTTTCTTTTATATGTTTTGTTATATAAGTTATGTTTGTTAGGATAGGATATATTTGAATTATATTAAGAATTATATTATTTTCTTAAAAATTATTTTTAAATCATCAAATAATAATTATTCTTTAATGGTTATGATGGGAAATTAAATCTCATCGCGTCGTGGAGACGGTAAGTCGTACGTATGCACGAGCGAAAATATCATTTTATTAATAATGAAATTGTATGTAATTGGATGGTATATTATATATATACAGAATAATTAACATGTTATATTTATTATTTACTTCAATTATACTAATTGTTATACCCATCCAAATAATGAATTGTTGAATAACAAACTACACTATGACGTGGAGACGGTAAGCCGTTCGCACGCACGTATGGTGAATTTTTTATTCATAGGATGGATAGAATAATCAATATGGTTGTACCATATTTATAATAACATATCAATTTTTATAAAGTACTAGATATATTATTTTGGTATTGAAACAACAAATAAATAGGACGTGGAAGAAAAGAACTTTGAAAGAGGTGATGAAATAATTACCTCTTCTTTGGGCGCTTTCTTTTGATTTGATCAAAATGGATCCTTAGGTTGGATTTATGATCAATGTAAGGGCTATAGGTTGAAGTGAGGGTATTTGGGTGGATATTTGAGTAGGGTTTTGATGATCCAAATGGCTTTGGAGGTGTGAAAATAAGATAAGGGGAAGTACCCTTTTATAAGAGAGGTGAAGGTCACTTTTTGAAAAGTTTGAAATATTATTTTTTTATAAAATAATTTTGGATATTTAATGGCGCAAAATGGATTTATTTTGAGGATAAGGTAGTTATGGGTCTAAATAATCTCAAAAAATCGGTTTTAGACAAGTTTAAGTCACCATATTAACCTTATCTTTTATATTTAACTCTTAGTTAAATAGTTTAACTTTTACCATGTCTTCTTTTATTTTTTATTACATGGTTAATAAACTTACAATAAAATGCCAAGAGAACCTCAAGTGGTTCATTAATGAAACACCTATAATTATATAAGTCCTTAGTATGAATGTTATATTTTTACGAATATGATATCATTTAATAATATTGTATTTTCTTTAAAAAATCATTTATGTCAATTTTGACACTATTTAGTATTTTTTTTTTGTGAAAGTCATAACAATCTGATTTCTTTGAAAAAAATACATTTAATCAACCATAACATTTCATATTGACCTATAAAATTCGTGGATGGCATCAAAAGTCTAAATTTACATTTATTTTGATATTTATAAAATTAATTATTTTAATCTTTCATTAATAAGGTGATTACTGTATCATCATTATGTCATAAATTAATTTAATTATTTAATTTCAAAAAATTATAAATAGAATACCATTATGTAGAAAATCATTTTAGATTTCTAATTAATATTTATATTCGAATTTATCTTATTTATAACCCTATATTAACAATGTTTGAGTTATTAAACTTTGAATTTAACACTTTTAACTCTTCTTTAAATAAAATAATAATAAATATCCTAATCTAATCCATGTTGATAAAAAAGGTTCATATTTTATTCGTAAGGTTTATTTTGGTTTACATAAACTTATCAAATTGAATTAGGACATGTGTTAGGGTAATTATAATATCATTTTTCCCTTTAATTACCCTATTTACTTTTATCTGTGGTAAATAAAATTGAAAAGTTACTATTCAAAAAAAATTATTTTAATCCCATTGAACCGCATTTTACTTACTAATGTCAACCATGTCTCTGGGATTTTTGAAATTAAATTCATATAAGTGGTAAAATTATGTTTTATGAGAAATTGCAAATGTTCCTAGAAAGTGGGTAAAATACGTTAAAAAAGTTTAATAAAATTATATATATATAATCTTATTATAAAATGACTTCAATAAATTAAATTGGACTAATATATGTATTATGTATCTATTTTTACTTTAAGATTAATTAAAAAAATATTTAAATGAAAAAGTCAGTTTTTATCTAAAATGCAATTTTTTCACTGTTCATCAAAATTGAATGTTTTCAGAAAAAAACCAAAAATTTACCCAATGATAATTTTGATATTCCAAATTCAAAAATAATTTATATTTAACCAAATTAAAAACATATAAGTTTCATTAATTAATTTATAATCAATTCTCGTTTTCAAAACTAGAAAGCGGGTTTTTGAGAAGTAAAAACTATCAAAAGATTGATATGTGTTTATGTCCAATTTAAATGTAAAATTACTTGTAATGACAAAAATTGTATTAAATGATAAAAATATAATCTATTCATACTTCAAAACAATTCAAATTTTTAATTTAACAATATAAATTTTTTTGATTTAAAATTTTTTTTTCAATTAAAATTTAGTATTTTTCACTATTCATCAAAATAAAAAAGTTATCATAAAACACCAAAAAATTATCTAAACTAAATTTTAATATCCCTATTCTAAAGAAAAAGTTTATTTTGTCATATTTAATATACAAAAGTGTAAGATATTGTATTTAAAAAGGGTTCTCCATTAAAAGGCGGTAAA
Organism: Viscum album; assembly: GCA_963277665.1. Taxonomy (NCBI): domain Eukaryota; kingdom Viridiplantae; phylum Streptophyta; class Magnoliopsida; order Santalales; family Viscaceae; genus Viscum; species Viscum album. Next base: position 1,945,161,064 of record OY728133.1, on the reverse strand, counting down.
ATTTCATTTTTTGAAAAATATTTCTTTTATTTGAAAAATTGAATGTGTTCTTGTATTATGTTTATAAAACACATAATATGGATGTTAAAATTATATGGAGTATAAAATTCTATTAATACTATTCATAACTGCTTTTTGAACGACTAGTTTGGTAAGCCGTGGTGCGCTTGAACTCAGTGTAGCGTGTGACACAAGATATCGAATTACATTAAAGAGATAACATAATATGAAATACTTGGGTGTTACAGGATTGAAATTTGGGATGTCCTGGTAGATAGAAGGCATGATTATTGGGGCTTAGGAGTTATTTGCAAGCGAGTGGATAACCATCTCTCATCATATCAAGACTTAAGTTAGCATGGGTGTCTGGGAAAAGTGTCATTGATGAATAATTTGATCTGATTCTAGTATATTCCATAATCCAGATCTGGGTATGTTGAAATCCTAAAATTTTAATCCTATTGATGGGATTGATATCTCAATATATCTTGATTGATTTTATGATTTGAGTTTTCTTGATAGTGTTATTTTTCCAATTTATGTTGTGTAGTGTCATTCTTATGAAGACTTTTGAATAAGACATGAGAATAAGCTACTAGTGAACCATAATGAGTGATTCCTCCAGTTGATTAAAATCATGTTGAGATAGTGTTGTGAGATATCAAATCTCTGTGAAAAGTTTCTGCACTCGTTCTCATTTAGGATTCGATAGTGGAACCATGAAGGGATGAAGTTATATATTCTGATTAAGAGTTTATTTTCTAGAAACAACTAGCTTTACAAGTATTTAACAATCCTTAATAGGCCTAGGATTTGTTCAAAAATATTGATATGCTTTTTGAGTTCTTGGAAATTTTATAATCTATAAAGGTAAAGTGTGATATCATTATGTTTGAAGGGCCTAGCCAAAGATGGTGGGATTCATTGGTTGTAGCAAAGAGACATAAGGGGATGGATGGAGGGAATTTATATCTCTTTTCATAGATAATTTCTATCCATATTCTATGGTCTTAGTAAAGTATATGGAGTTTCTTATCCTCTATTAGGGTGATGGGGTCGTGACTTAGTATGAAAACCATTTTTTTCAACTTGTTCAGTTTTCTCATATGGTAGAGAAAAATGGGAAATTAAAGGCTTGAAAATTTGATATGGGTATTCAACCTGACATTTTGTCTCGGTTTTTAATGATTAAAGTCACCTCTTATGTGGATGTGTTGGATAGAATGTTTATGGTTGAGCTTGACCTGACTGGTAAGTCAAGGTTAATGGGAGTTTCAATTTATCTCCTTGGATGTTCAATTAGTTCCTTTAAATGAGAAAGGTATCCTCATGTGTCTCATGGTGGATATTAACAGTAGGTTTCATCCAAACCTTGGGAAGTTCCTGGAAGAGGTCCTTTGACTTACTTTCAGTGTGACCAGGTTGGGAATTCGAAGAGGGTTTGTACTGAGGTGCCGGAGATCTACAGTTCTTATGGTCGTTCAAGACACCTATAGAAGTACTTCCATATATTTTTTGCTCCATGAAGTGGAACTGGCTCATAATATCCAAAAACAGTTGTTGTGTAATCAAATTCTTCACGAACTAAGGGGTTCTATACACATACATTCATAATGAAACTTCATCACATAATTGAAGAGTCTCATAGGAAACTTATGAGGGTCTAGTAATAGTGAGAGGTAAATCACTATAGCTTAATCTCTAGTGACTACTTTATCAGATATCAGTTTATCTCATTCATTCATATTAAACCCTATTGTGAATTTTATAAACATTATTATAGAGCTTTTGTATTATGTGATGGATATTACCATACACCTCATAACGAAGAGAGAGTAGGATCTCTGATGTACCTCTTGCGCTTTATCTCTATTAAAGACTAAGATCACTTATAATTTTTTGGTTCTCAATATGAAACCTCTTGATTTCATTCTTAGGTTGGATTGGATGATTGATCATAAGGCCCATAATGACTATTATCCTCAATGGATCTTCTTTACTGTGCCTGATGGGGTGTTCCATGTTTGTTAGGGATAATGGGACTTGAGGTCAAGTAGAGACATATCCACTTTTCTAGAGTTGGGAAGGGTATTATTAGTGTTTCATTTTTTACTTAGAGTGAGATTATTTAAGTGGTGATCTCCATACAATTGTCATCATGTTCCCTGATGTGATTCTAGATGAATTTTCGGGCTTACCATTGATAAAGAAAGTAGAGTCGTCTATTAATTTAGTGTCAAGTACCCAACCCATCACTATTCCTACTTACCATATGACATCAAATGAATTAAAGGATTTTAAGATCCATTTGATGATTTCTCAGATAAAATATTTATATTCCTGAGTGTGTCACCATGGGAGGAACCCGTTCTCTTCAAAAATAAAGCCGATGAGACTCTTCCCCTATGTTTAGACTATCTAAAACTCAATCGAGTTATGGAAATTAAAAAAATATTCATTTCTTCATATAGATGATTTATTTGATCAATTTAATGGGGTGAAGTGGTTATTGAAGGTTGATCTTCGATCTGGTTATCACCAATTGAATATCAAAGAATCTAACATCCTAAATATTGCCTTCTAGAGTAGTTATAACCATTTTGAATATCTTGTAATTGCCTTTGGTCTAACCAATTCTCTTGTATACTTTTTGGAGTTTATGAACATGATATTCCATGAGTACTTTGACTCATTTGTAACAGTCCTTGTAGATGAAATTTTGGTTTACTCTAAAACTAAAGAAGACCATGTGTGTCATTTGAGAGTAGTTTTTGAAATTTTGGTAAATCATCAAATTTATGAAAAACTATCAAAATGTTATTTCTGGATTAATGAATTGATGTTATTCGGACACATGGTCTATAAATATGGTATTTCATTGATCCTAAGAAGGTGAATGATGTTATGACATGGGAGAAACCACATAACGTCTTTAAGATTCAATGATTATTAGTATTATTACAGTATTATTGTAGGTTCATTAAATATTTCTCGAAGATGGATTATCCAGTAACCACTCTCACTTCAAAGGGAGTGAAGTTATTTTGGTATTCCAAATTTCATAATTATTTTGTTGATTTGAAGCATCTTTTGACTTCTACACTTGTGTTGACTCTTCCAATGTCTGGGAAGGGCTATGTAGTTTTTTGTGATACATCAAGTACATGTTTGGGTTTCATTCCTATGCAGGGTGATCACATGATATCCTATATTTCTTTATAGCTTAGACCACACAAGAATAATTATTCGATCCATGATCATTAGCTCACTGCCTTGATGCATGCTCTTATGAGTTGATGGCATTTCCATTTTTTTGTTGAATTTTTGACCATTTTTATTGACCAAAATAGTATGAGTTATATATTATTACAAATTTATTTTAATATTTCACTTAGTCATTGGGTGGAGTACCTACACTCTTTTTATTTTGAAATTTCCTACACTCCCAATAAGTAGAGTGTTTTTTCTGATGCTTTGAACTGAAAACTTCCGACCCAGGCTATAAGGATCCAACCTTAAACATCAAATAATATTTAGTTTTAAGTCATGAATTTATTCTCTTACATTTTAGGATATTTTTAGGTTTAAATTTTTAGAGAATTAGGTCATAACTCATACATAATAAAACCATATAATAAAAAGTGGATGCTTATACTTAATATCCATTTTTTCACAATCTGAAACTTAAAAAAAACATGATTTTTTTCATGAAATTTTTTCATGACTTTAAACTTGACATCTTATTTTACGTTAATTATACTTAAACCTTGTGGAAAACATTTTAAAACTTGTGATGATCACAAAAATCTTAATAGGTGACATAAAAAATGATAGTTCATTGAAAATCATAATAATCTATAGTATAATTAACATTATAACAATATTCTTTGAACTTATTAAATAAATAATTTTCTAATAAAACACACACACTTTTTTCTCAAATAAAACTTTTAAAAACCATATAAAACATTGATGAAACGTACTGGAAACTTGGGGCATAATTTGAGTAACCACTACAACTACTCATTGAAGACCTTCACAGTTAACTTTCAATCATTAACTTAGAGTAATCATCACAACTATTCATATTTACCATCATAATTATCTTATAATAACCATTATAGTATATTCCCATTATATCTTAGGATAAACCTAATCAGTTAACTCCATCTCATATATGGAATAACCATATTTTTGACATCTATACACAATGAATTTGAGGTTATAATGTAACCACCCATCCTTGGTTTATAATAGAATAATAATTCATCATAAAAATTCTTAATGACCATAATATAAACATAAATCATGAAATCTTGCATAAAAAAACATTACTTAAGGAAAATCACTTATTTAATAATAAAACTTCACACATTTGATGAGAAAAATTTTCTTTGAAAATAACTGTATAAATTTATAAATAAAACATAAAATAAATTATTATTCATGAATTTGGGAAAAATATCTCATGTTTTATAAGTTTTAAAAAAGCATTCTATTCATATTTTTGTTGGAAAAGTGACAAAGTACCTCATTTGGAAAATTAAAAAATGATTCCTTTCAAACCAATTTGTAAAAAAGTAAAAAATGGGTAAAAATAAATTTTAAAAATCATTGATGAATAATAAAAAACTTCTTTAAATAATTATTAGAAAACAATCATATATATATGGAATAATTAGAGAGTTTTATGGGTAGATTTTAAAGAAGTTTTTTTAAGAATGTCCCTTACTACTTTGGAAACATTTGAATCGAAAGTCCCATGAATGAATAACCTTAAAAAAACATTAAATGTCATGATTATTTAGAAAATAATGATATAAAATTTCAAAGGGGCTGCATATATGCCTTATAAAATAATATATGTTTATACCATCGAAATATGCCTCAAAGAAAGGAGATTGAGATGAAGTACCTTACCTCAAGTTCAATTCATCACACATATACTTTATCTTCCTAAATAATAAAATTTTATCAAATTTATAATTTCTTAACAAAAATTTTAAAGTTTATTATACCTTTTATATCACTTATTACCATGTTATATACAGTTAATTATTCATTTAAGTTCACATTGAACATTTTGAAAATATTCGGCACTTGAGTCCAAAATCACTTCGGTCAGTTAACTATGGTCAAAGAGGTCATTATTCCATTATATCCAGAATAATATTCATAAATTAATTACCATTTTTATAAATCAATTATACTTTTAAATCCAACCATTAAATATGGTTATGAGAAATGAACTATGCTATAATCATGGAGACGGTAGGTCGTACACACGCATGAGTAACGTTTCTGTTTTTCAATGATCATTATGGAAATAAGGTAAGTATCATTTTAACATTAAAAAATGATCATAATATATTAAATATCATATGAATTATTTTAATATAATTATATATATCATCCATGAGATGTGTTGATGAAAAAGGAATCACATTGCTTCGTGGAGGTGGTTATCCACATGTACACACGAATGATGTTATCATTTTTCGGTGTATTGAAAGATAAGAAAGGAAATGATATATTATCATTTAATAATGATATATATGTCATGAATATAATATATAAATATTAATTCAATCATTATAACAAGTCATAAGAGGCGGTGATGGAAAATCAATTACATCAGTTTGTGAGGTGGTAGCCCATCATACACATGTATGATGAATTATTTTACCATTTTATGGAAGAGAAGATGGATATAGGTCTTGGAACTAACTTAATAACATCTAAGTATATATAATATATTATAGGTGTTATTTTATCATGGTTGAAGAAGGTATAAGGGATGTGGAATAACAAACAAAACGAAAACATGAAAATAATAACTATACATATTATTTGGAAAACCTCCCTTTATTAACACCTTAAGACCTCTATGATTAAGAATATGTGACCTTTTATAATAGAGGGGAGAGACACTTTTGAAATTCCTAATAATATTTAATTAATATATATTATATTTTATTTAAAGATGGCTTCAAATTGAGTTATTTAAAAAAAAATTATTATGAGTAGAAATACCTTCATATAATAAAAATTATATAGGTTTTGACAATATTTCTACCCTTATATTTTGGTTTTAATCCATATTTAATCCCTTTAAATCTTATCGTCACAACATAAATTTTTATTATTTGTGGGTTAATATAGTACCAATAAAATAAAAAATGACTCATAATTGGCCCATATTTTTATTTTAAACCTTATCATAAGAACTTGGTAGAACTTAATATTTTTATAAAGTTCATATCATTTAATAAAATATTGTTTATTATATAAAATCAATAATTTAATTTTTTAAAACAATTCATTACTTTTACTTTAATAATATCATGATATCACTTATAATTTAAAAAAATTATTTTAATTTATACATAACATGTCAATTTAATCTATAAAATTCTTGGATCACATTAATTATCTCAAATTTTATTTATTTTAAAATTTTTAATATTATACTTTGATACTTACTTTAATTGAATAATTACTACATCAGCATTGTAAAAGCATTTAAGGTAATTATCATTTCACTATGAATTTAAAATAAATTTCCATGATGAAGATAAATATTTGATATTTAAAAATACTATTTATAGTCAAACAGATCCTTTAGATAAAACCATATTAAAAATTTTACACTTATTAAAAAAAAGAGCGTGACATGTTGGTCATTTCATTAAATAAAATAATATAAAGGTCATAATCTCATCAAAGTTGACCCAAATGGTCATAAATTATAACCTTGGATGATTAAGGTATATATATTCTCACATAATAACATTTAGGTATGTGTTTGGATAATTTTATAGTTCTTTATCATTTTATTTTTAATCTAAATTACCTGATTTACCATTTATCGTGGTAACAAAAATTACGTAGTTTATTATTCATATTTTCTAAAAAAAGAGTCATATTTACTAAATTTGTAAACAATTTTTCCAAATATATAATAAATTTTTCAAAATTAAAAAAAAATAAGTTTCATAATTTAATTTAAAATTAAACTAGAAAAACGCAATGAAAAAAAGTTTATCAGAAAAACGACTTTTTAAATATAAAATGTTTTTATACTAAATTCAAGTATAAAATAAATTTAGAAAACAATAATTGAATTATTTAAAATAAAAATGATCCAGATTAAAATTTTAAAATAATCCCAAACATAATATTACCTTTTAAATACTTTAAAATTAAAATATAATTTTCTATAAAAATCAATATTTTTCACTATTCGTTGAAAAATCAATATTTTCATAAAATTATGCAAAAATAATTTTAAGGTAATTTTGAAATTATGAATTTAACAATGAAATTAATTTTTTTAAATAAATTTCCAAGAACTTCTATAAAATATAAATTCACTCATAAAAAGTAGAAAAACTTATTTTTAAAGAAAACATTTTTTTTGAAAAAGAAAAAGAATTTACTAAAAATTCTATGATTATTTTCTATGAACTTACCAGTAAATTCATATTTCATTATACCTTTATATTTATTTCATAAATACTTTATTATAATTTGTACCCTTTAATTTGATGGCTAGGTTATCATGGTCACATTTAAATAATAATATTTTGTTGGTCATTTAAGCTCGGTGTTTCATATCTTGAACATAATATTTTTTCAAAACTTAGGACATTAGATTCTCCCACAATTTAAGAAATTTCGTCATAAAAATTTGAACTTGGTTTTATTAACTAGAGTTTTAACTTTCAAAGCACCTTTGTTGAAATACCACATCGTAAAAAGGATTAATAAAACTTCCACTTAAAAAGAGAGAAAGGTAAATATGAAGGTCATATGGAATAACACAAACTAGGTCTACATGTAGGAAGACATGTAAATGAAAGATAAAATATATTTTCTTTGTAATTAAAGATAGTTATATAGAATATGGTTAAAAAAATTAACCATAAAAAACTTTAAATCTTTAATGGGTCAAAAGGCCATTGATTTTTCGGTATGAAAAGTAAATGAATAATGATTTTGTTTTAATATAGTTTTCCTAAAATTGGGGAATTATTTAACTATCTATAATAATAACATGATGAATTACACTTAATTGAAAATTATAATTTCATCATTTAATAAATTTCTCCTACAAATTCATCTTTTTCTCCAAACAATGATTATTCGAGATGAATTTTTCATTTATAAAACATTATAATCATCTTATACAGATCATAAAATCCACAAAAAATAACTATCTATTATTATTGTGTTTAGGCATTAACCAAAACGAAAATGGTTGGAAAAAAGAAAACTTAATTCCCAAAATTAATAAAACTTCAAATAAATAACAACTACTTTTATTTCAAAAATTCAATAGTAGTACCAAAGGATCAACTTAGATCAGTAAATAAATAAATAACCTAAAAATTTCTCAAAAATATTCTATACTAATATTGAAACCTATAAAATATAAATTTAGTATTTTCTCCCAAAATAATATCAATCACTCTTAATGTCTCATAATTTTTTTTTAATTTTCCAAATCACACAATCTCAATGATATAATAACCATTTTCCTAAATAACTTTAATAACCATAAATCCACAATAAAATCATATATGATTCTAAAATATAATTCAACATTTATTTCTCAAATAAAATCCCCTAATATTCTATTTACCTTAATATTATAATTTTCCCAAAACATTATAGTGATCTTATTTCAAAATAACTTTAATCACTTAATCACCAAATCATTTTCCAATAAAAATGTTTATCTATATGATAAAATATATATTCCAAAAAATGAGCCTAAAATTTATCTGTAAGATTATTTAAATAAAGGAAAACAATTTAATACTAACTAGGATATCTTGTAGGCTAGTGGTAAGTGATGCAACCATGTCTCTCATTGGTTCTGGGTTCAAATCGTGCGGCCTTTCCAGATGAAATGGGTTTTTTCCCAACCAATGGGTTGTACTTTTTATAAAAATATATTAATATAATACTTATAAAGTTTCTAGAAATGTGATAAAATCCTAAAACAATTACCATAATATATTCAACATTAAGGAAGTGTTTTAACCTCAAGGGTTATCTCATACCATTTAGTTTTCAACCCACAAATATAATAACCCATAATTACCTCAAAATCAAAGATCATATACAACATTAAGATCATCCATTCCTTTAAAATTATGTGAAAAAAATGAAAATATCATTCTTCCTAAAATAAAATTTTCTCATGATAAACTTAAGGGTAACATATACTTCAATATTAATAAAACATCTCCCAAAATCTCATTAGTCACCTTAAAAGTTCAAAACATAAAGCCTCCAAAGGGGTTTATAATACATTTCTCTTATGATCGAACTTAAAATAATAATCCCATGATGATATTAATAATTTATAATAAAAATTCATAAGAAAAAACACTTATATAAAAACATTTCTAAACCCTCCTTTAATACCATATGTAAGGACCCATCCTTAAATATTAATCTTTAGTTTTAAGTTAAGAATTCATTATTTTACATTTTATGATCTTTTCAAGCTTAGATTTTTGGATAATTAGTTCATAACTAATACATAACAAAACCTTATAATACAAAGTGTACGATTTGAACCAATATCCATTTTTTTAAAATATGAAACTTTTAAAACAAAACATGATTTCTTTTCATTTCTAATCTTCACGACTTTAAACTTGAGTGCTTAGTATCATCAAAACGTACAATGTGAAGTTAAATAATTAAGTAACTATATATAAAATGGTAATAAGTGATATAAAAGCAATAATTAACATGAAAAGGGTTCTTAAAAAACTATAAAATTAACAAAAGATTATTATTCAAGAATTTAAAGGGCATACGTGATGAATCAAAACCGAGGTAATGGACTTCATCACAATATACCTTTAATGAGCCATATCTTGATGTTATGAACTTAGATTATTTTATAAGGTGTATATACAACCCCTTTGACTTGTTATATCATTAATTTATCTATTATAATGATATTTATTGTTTTTTTAATATTATTTATTCATAGGGCTTATGATTCCAATGTTTTAAAAGTGGCAAGGGACTTTACTTAGAAAAAAAAATCTATTAAAATTTCCCTTAAAACACCCTTTTTATTCCATATCTATATTATTTTTTTCTAAAAATTATTTAAATAATGTTTTTATTATTATTCTATGATTTTTATAATTCATTTTTACCACTGTTTGAATATTTTACAAAATGATTTGAATGAAATATTTTTGAGATTTCTAAATGAGGTACTTTGTGAATTTTCTAAAAAAACGTGGAAGGAATGTTTTTTAAATTATATGGAATGATAGGCTTTTAAAACCTTCATTAATAATATTTTCCTCGATGTTTTTTTATATATTTATATTATAATTTTATAAAAAATGTTTCCCATTGTATGAGGGCAGTTTCCTTTTTTAAATAAGTGATTTTATTCAAGTAATGTTTTTATGATGTAAGATTTCATGATTTATGTTTTTGTTTTAGTCCTTGGTAATTGTTATTATTATGGGTGGTTCCATTATAAACCAAGTACAATTGGTTACACTATTGACTAATGATGGGTTCATGTGTGATAAACGAAGGATGGGTGGTTATGTTATAACCTTTAATTCAATGTGCGTGCAAGTCGACCATATTGTTATCCCATATATGAGATGAAGTTAACCAATTAGGTTTCTGTTAAGAGATAACAGGAATATACTGTGATGGCTATTACAAGATTAACTATGATTGTTAATAAATCATTTTCAAATGAAAAATACACACTTTTTACTCAAATATGTTTTTTAAAACCCATAGAAAACATAGATAAAACATGTTTTAAGCTTGGGGAATCATTGGAGTAACCACCACAGCTAATCCTAGAAGTCCTTCATAGTTAACGTAAAATAAATAACTTAGAGTAAACCTCATATCTAATAATATATTAATAGTCTCAGTTAATCTTGGAATAACCATCGTAGTATATTCCAACTATCTCTTAGGATAAACCTAATCGGTTAACTCTGTCTCATATATGGAATAACCATATGGGAAAATTACATACCCAATTAATTTTAGGATATAAAATAACCATATATCCTTATTTGATCAAAGAACCATCCACCATTTTTTAATAATGTAACCATATATCCTTGGTTTATAAATGAACTATCTGTCATCATAACAATGCCCAAGAACCATAACATAATCATAAATCATGATAGCTTGAATCATAAAAAAATTACTTGTGTAAAATTGATTGTTTAAAAATAAAACTATGAACATAATCTGATAAATAGTTTAAAAAAAATAAAAATATAAACATGTAATGGAAACCTCAAAAAAAATATTAGTCATGAAGGCAAGAAAAGTTTCTCATACCCTATAAGTTAAAAAACACTTCTTCTGTATTTTTGCTGAAAAAGTCACAAAGTAGCTCATTTGGTAAGTCAAAAATAGGTAAAAATTACTTTTAAAAATAATAATATAATAATAAAAACCTTATTTAAATAATTTTTAGAAAAAAATCATATGGACATAGAATAAAAATAGAGTTTTAAGAGAAATATTAAAAGATGATTTTTTAAAAGTCTCTTACCACATTAGAAACCTTTAAATTGTAAGCCCCATGAATTAATAACATTAAAAAAACAATAAATATCATTATTATATAAAAATTAAAGATATAAAATTTAAAATGGTCTGTATATACACCTTATAAAATAATACATGTTCATAACATCAAAATAAGCCATAATGAAAGAAGATTAAGATGAAGTCACTTAACTCGAGTTTGATTCGCCACGTATGTCCTTTATCATCCTGAATAATATTTGTTTTATAATTTATTATCAAACTATTTAAAGTTAATTATTCTATTTATATCACTTATTTCCAGATTATATATAGTATCATAATTATTTATGTTCACATTCGACATTTTGATGATAATCGTTACTAAAGACCAAAATGACTTTGATCAGTTGGTTATAGTGGAATATGTCATTATTTAATCATATAAAAGATATTATTCATGAATTAGTTATAATTTTTATAAATAAATTATAATTTTAAATACAAATATTAAGCATGGTTATGAAAAATGATCTACGTTACCATCACAGATACGGTAATCCGTACATACAGATGAGTAACGTTTCTATTTTTCAATGATCAATATGGAAATATGGTAAGTGTTATTTTAACTTTATAGAATGATCATAGTATCTTAAATATAATATTAATTCTTTAAATATACATATATATATATATCATCTATGTGATGTGATGATGAAAAATGAATCACATCGCTTGATGGAGGTGGTAGTCCACACGTACGCACGAACGACATTATCATTTTTCTATGCATGAAAATATACAAAAATAAATGATATATTATCATTTCAAAATGATATATATTTCATTAATATAATATATAAATATCAATTCCATCATTATAACAAGTATTGAGAGATGGTGATGGTAAATATATTACATCGGTCCGCGAGGCAGTAGTCCACCGTACCCACGAATGATAAATTCTTCTCTCATTTGATGAAAGAGGAGATATGTATAGATCATTCCACTAAAATAATAAGATATATGTATATAGAGGATATTTTATTTATTATTTTATCATTTTTAATAATGCTTTAGGGATTTGTAAGAAGAAACCAAACTAAAACATACAGATACAAACTACACCTCTTCTTTAGAAAACCTCATTTACATAACACCTTAAGACCTATAATATTATTATAATTCATAAAATAAGAGACCTTGAATATGTGGAGGGATTATTAGAAGGTATTTGTGGAGGTATTTTATGAACCAAAAATGGTCTTGATGTGTGAACAAATGAGAATAAGATGTTCCCCTTTATAATAGAGGGGAGGGGCAGTCTTCGAATTCCTTAAAATATTAAATTAACAGAAATTAATTTTAAATTAAAAATGATTTTAAATTGAGTTATTTTAATTTTAATATTATTATGGGTCTAAATAACCTCATAAAATACATATTAAACCAGTTTTTCTATATATCTACCCTTGTCTTTTGGTTTTAACCCTTATTTAACATCTTTAACTCTTATTGTGACAACATAGTTTTTAGGGTTAATATAGTAACTATAAAATGAAAAAAGACCAAATATTAGACCATGATTTATATTTTAAACCATATAATAATTAATTTTACGAATTTATGATTTTAAATAATTTTATATCTTTTAAATCAATATTATTTATTATAAAATATCAATAATGTCTATTTTTAGAACTATTCATTACATTGGATTTACTAATATTAATATGACCCTTATTATTAGAAAAAAATAAATTAATGAATCCTTAACATGTAAAGTTAATTTAAAAAAATTATGTATCATGTTATTTATCTCAAATTAAATTTATTTTAATATATTTAGTATAATGTATTTGATATTTTCATTAATTGAATAATTACTACATCAGCATTGTGAATGAATTTAAGGAAATTATATCTTTACAAAAAAATTAAAATAAATTTATATCATAAAGATAAATATTTTATATTTCAAAATACGGTTTATAGTAAAAAATATCCTCTGAATAACATCATATTAAAAATATTACACTTATTAAAAACAATAGTGTGACATATATGACATTTCTATAAATAAAATACTATAAAGGTCATAATCTCATAAAAGTGGATCAAAAAAACATAAATTGTTCCAATGGAAGATTATTATTGATATATACTCATAAAATAATATTGAAGTTTGTGTTTGGGTCATTTTATTGTTCTTATAATTTTATATTTAACCAAAATCACCTAATTTACCTTTTACCATGGTAATAAAAACTACTAAGGTTACTATTCATATTGCCAAAAAATAAAAGGGAAATATTTAATAAATTTTAACCCACTTATTCTAAATTTTAAATCTATTTTTTAAAATTCAAATGACATAATTTTCTGAATTTAATTTAAAATTAAATCGGAAAAATGCTTTGAAAAATGAGTTTTTTTAGAAAAATGTCCTTTTAAAATATAAAATGTTTTCATCCTAAATTGAATTATAAAATCCATTTTAAAAAGCATAATTGAATTATTTGAAATCAAAATGAACCAATTTAAATTTAAAAATAATTAAAAACATAATTTTACCTTGTAAATACTTCAAAATAAAATACCATTTTCAATAAAAATCAGTATTTTTTTTAATTTTTTGAAAAAACCATATTTTCATACAATTATAAAAAAAATAAAGAAAATTTTGACATGATGAATTAAAAAATGAAATTAATTTTTAAAAATAATTTTCCTATAACTTCTTAAAATTATAATATTTATTAATAAAAAAAATAAAAACCCATTTTTTAATAAAATATATGTTTTTAAGAATAAAATTATTTTACTAAAATTTGTGTGAATATTTTATAAGCAATTTAAAATAAATTCATATCGAGTTAGAAATTTATATTTATTTCATAAACTATTTATTCCAATTTATACACAACTTCGTAACAGCTAGGTTATAACAATCACATTTAAATAATAATATTTCCTTTTTCGTTTAAGATTGGTGTTGTGTATCTTGAACATAATGTTTTTTAACTCAAGATGTGAAAAAAGGACATCAAAGAATCATAAGAATAGATGAATTTGATGGATCTCTTTGATTAGTTTCATTTGGGAGTCAGGGAGGATGTTACTAATACTTTCTGACAAACATTTATGTGGCAACCTCTCTTATAGAGATTATTCTTTTGAAGCAGCAACTTGATGAAGAATTCCATGGAATTAGGGACTCTCTTTATAGTGGGGAGAAAATTGTTGAGTGGGCGTTCTCCTCTGAGGGTGTACTATGTTACTAGAACTAGTACATTGTACCTTTACTTGTGAGAAAATCTATGACGGGAGATTTCTATAATTCCCAATGAGTGGTGTAACCAGAAACCAAAAAGATGTTTTATGATATACAGTTATGATTCTGGTATTCTTATAAAACAAGACATCGGTAACTTTTTTTCTCATTGTTATACTTGAAACACAGATCAAAACTGAGAACCATAAACTTTTGGGTTTTCTTTATCCCCTTGTTATTTAGACTTTGAAGTGGAATAATATTTCTATATATTTCATGGTTGGGTTTCCATGTACCCATTGAGGGAAGAATTTGATATGGTTTGCAAGACAATTAATGTTGAGGACATGTGAAGTCACCATGTGAAATAAATAATCAGATTGTATTGTCTTCCAAATTTTATAGTTTATGATAGGGATCCCCATTTTAATTCTTGTTTTTTGGAGACATGTCTAAGAGGTGATGGGAACCTAGGTTATAATTATTAGAAAATATCATCTATGGATAGATGGCCAGACAAAACGATCTATAAAGATTCTTGAGGACATACTTTTTTATTGTGTTCTTAACTTTAGTGGAGCTCGGGATGTCCATTTTGGGATGGTTGAATTTTCCTACAATAAAAGTTACCATTATATTAATAAAATGGATCATTTTAAGGCCTTTTATGGTATTCCTTTTAGATTTCCTTGTTTTTGTTCATATATTGGTGAAGCCTCAGTTGAACCAATTTTGGTCCAAGAGACGATGATGAAAATTCATTTGATCTTCCAGATAAGGGAAACGAGACAGATATGGTACAAACCTATACTAATTTTTGAAATAGACCTTTGGATTTTTTATTTGGTGATTACGTGTTTTTTTGAGTTTCAACTTGGGTAGGTTACTGATGGCTTAAGAATTAATGAAGTCTTACATCGAGATTTGTTGGTGCTTTCGAGATTGTTGAGCGGGTGGGAAATGTGTCTTATTGTTTATATTTTACACTATAGTTGATGATAATACACAATGTGTTTCATTTATCATAGTTAAATAAGTATCCTTCAGACCCTTATCAGGCCCTGAGTTGGGAAGATCTTGATGTGTAACTAGATTTATCTATGGCTAGGCATTCAATTAGGATTTTTGATTCTGAGACAAAGGTTTTTCATGGGAATTCTATACCTTTAGTCCTATTTCTATGGAATCATGAATACGACTAACATGAGACTTAGGGGCATGAGGCACTGATGAGAGAGCAGTTGAATCATATATTTGTTATGGAATCTTCTTAACATTATTTTTAGGGATTGAAAGTGTTTATGTTGGGGAGGTTGTAACATCCCTTTACATTTTTTCGGGAATATTTCACCATTAATTTGATTATACATTGATTATAACTTTTTTGGGGAGTTTTGGGTGTATTTTTGATTGTTTTTGTGTTTTTAGGGTATGTTAATGATTGGATTATAGTTAGGGAAAACCGTGAAGTTTGGACCAAAAAAACATGCACTGCATGATGAGCCACTAAGGGGGTTCATAGTTTGTCTAAACCATGTAAGAACCACTCAAAACCATGATCCATTGGATAGTGGGAGTTTGAATGATTAACCCATTGTTAAACCAACCTTGTTACCAAACTGTGTACCACATCCATAATCCTAGTAAGGTCATAGGGTTGACACATGGTTATTACTAACCATGCAACCTGACCTATAAAACCATGCATGTGGTTTTTAATCCCATAGTTTTTTTAAAAACTCAAAACCCTTATTTTAGATGACTAAACACATTCATTCAACAATAATATAATTCCTCAATATTAAGAGGCTCTCAAGAGTTTAAATTGACTCCTCCAACTTCTTCTCTTTGTGTATCGATGCACTAGTGATTACATTCAATCTCCTTCTGCTTAGTTGATCTCCAATCATTTGGTTTCTCCTAGTCTTACCTTATCTTCTTCTTGGAGAGTGATAGATCATCATGTTATTGATGGATCTAATCTTTTATTTGATGGATCTTAATTATAGGTTTGATCCCTTGATCTCATTCACCTTCATTCTTCATAGGTGTTTCCCATTGCATGTGTTTTTTTGATCGTGTGATTAAAGGCAGGTGGTTTCATAAGACTCTACCCTATAATTTAGAACCTAAATTTTTTGATTTATTTGAAATTATTTTTCAATTGACTTATAAAACCTTTATTTGAGATTATTTCACATTTTATTTAAAAGGAATAGAAGTTGCGAAAACCCCCAATTTTAATAGAGTAGAAATTATTGGGTAGATTTTGAGAAAAAAATGATAGTTTGAATTGAAAGATGATATGAGGAAATGATTTATTATTTACCATTGAGAAAATTCAATTAAAAATAAAGATTATTTGAATGGAATGAAATTGATAAAAACCAGTTATTTTATTTTGAAATTGAAAAGGCATGTTGAACATGGAATTGGGAAATTGAATTGTAAATGTTGAATTGATTTGAAATGATTGATTTTCCCATGATTGGTTAATTTATTTATTAAATCACAAATGATCCCAAGTTTTTAGTGGCTGATTAGGGCAAGGACACTAGGAAATTGACTCCCTACCAAGGGATTGATGATAAAAACTCTAATTAAACCTACTTCAACATGATTTTCCTTGATGCGAGGTTGATTGATTAGTATCACTAGAATGAGCCTAGGTATTTTTGAACACATACATCAGTTGTGATTTATGATTGAGTAGTGAAAGGATCTGAGTGCCTAGAACTAACATTTATCAGAGCATATGACCACGATGTTTGGTTTTTTTGACTTGATTATACATGCCATTATTAATAGAAATTTTTTATTCATTTAAACTATTTTATATAAATTTTTTATATAAAATGGTAATTTAATATATATTTTTTGATATATCTTCCATCTTTTGATTTGAAATATTGTTTTGGATTAAAATATATAAATGAATTTCCATGACTTTTTTTATTTAAATTAAAATCATAAAAGGTTCAATTTTTATGGAATTGATTACAGAACATTTGGTGAGACCCTAGATTTTCCTTTATGAATTTATAAATTTTATTAATCCAGATCCAAGGAAATGGAAAATACCAATTAGAGGTAGTTAGTGTGCTTTATATGTAAGATTTTGGTGTGATGATGGTGATTGGTGGAGCTATGGTCCACTTTTTTCATAGGGTTTGGGAGACTATATATTGGTGGAATTTTTGGTTTCATTTGTTTTATGTTTTACCTTGGGATTCTTATCTATCTTCTTTTGGTAATTTTCTCCTTATAAAGTGTTTGATATACCAACTAGTTATTGTTTGTTATTCCACTATTCTATATTAATGTCTATTCTAGTGGAAAATCATACCCTTTGATATCCTTTATGATGACAATTCCTTGTCCCCAACCTGTGGGTATCAAGAACACCCTTTGGGCAATGTCATGGCCAAATCAGGTATCAGTGTATTGGGTTATTGAGGCAGGTTCATGAAAAGAATAATTTATTAAAACATACCATTGATGGGTTGTGGGAATACATTCCCACATATTTTTTCAAACACTTGAATAAATTTTTAATCCCAGATAAAATAGTTTTCTACATATATTATTCTCAAAACATGTTATTGAAATTGATTAATAATAAACCATATGTATAAAATTAATCATCTCATACTTTATAACAACAAATCTTTATAATCGAACAAGTTATCTCAACACATAAGGAAAATTAGATGAGGATACACATCTTCTACTTAAATTCATTTGAGATTGATAAAATTATTTACATTAAAATCCTTGATATAGTAACTAATTATTCTATCTCATGAATATAAACTACAAGCTCAATAATTTCATTCTTTTATTTTTAACTCTTATATATTTAAACCACTTTGTAAAATATACATACACCATAAGATACCTTTCAAAATAAAATAATTAATTTTTCTAAAATCTATACCTAACATGAAAATTAATGGATTTTCCAAAAATCTTTCTGTTTTATCATTTATAATCCAACCAAGTTGAATTATTACCATTCCTTCTTGAAAACAGTAGGTTTCAATGACCTTGATTGGATTCTTAAGTAATCATTGTTGAAATTGTAAACCAATTTTTCTTCTTTTGGTTTGAACTTTTACCTAATTTTACTTTCTATATTGTGCACTTTGAAACCTAAAAATTATATTCCTAGTTCATATATATTCCCATCAATTTGAGAATATCGTATAAAAATTGTTTGAATTCAATCATACTATTAGAACACTTCTATATATGAAAATTGGATAATTTTTTTAACTAGAAAAATACATTTTTAATCTTTCCTTAAAGTAGGTCATTGGTTTAAAAAAAGAATATACCATGTGTATTAAAAATTCAAATTACATTTCATTTAAACAACTATTGTTTAAAATCTCTTCTCAAAAAAAATGAGATAAAATGAACATATTATGATAAGTTTATACAAGATTGATATATCAAAGTTATCAACGAAGAAACTACTTTTCTCCATTACATAAATGAAACATTCAACCTCCAAAATTAAATTCCTTTCACTTTCATACCTTTTATATATTAATAACAATTTATAAAACATATATTTTATATCATATATATCTTAGAATAATATAATTTATTTCTATAACTAATAATTTTTTATGGAAACCTTTTGTATCATGAAGTCATTCAGAATATTCAATCATATATAATATAATTTTATGTACCCAATAATATTGATTATATGAGACTAAAATAATTGATGTACCCAATCATATTGGGTACATGATTGGAGACTAAGATTATTTTGTTAATTCTATATCTAATTCCTCTTAAACCTTAAATGTATCACTCCATTCATCCATAAGAATATAGATTCACTTTTTTAATAATTTCAACACTTGGTTACTGACAAATAAACTGTTCTAACACATATAATTTTCATTAATGTCTCATAAATCACTATTCTAGCTTAATAACTTTTCTTAAGTTACCAGTTTTATGAGTAAATGATATTAATATTCTACTTACAGTGATCAATTACAATTTTTATCTTGATATTGAAGACTATATTAACTAAAATATAAGGACTTAATAGATTATTATTATGTATTATTAACCATTTAATAAAGACTTATATTAAATGGGACCCCACTAAAATGATGACCCCCTTTAAATTTCTATCATTTCCATTAGTGTAACATGATTTGTATTTCCCTATTCTCCATGTTTCTTTAGTGTTTATCCATTTTTTCTATTTAGGTAGGGAATCAGGAGACTCATTGGCAGGGAGATCTATTTAAAGGCTCTTAGAAAAGGTTGTTTCTTTTACCGTTTCATCAGGTTCTTGTCTACATGTTAGGTAGCCTCATCCTTTGGTGTATCCATCATCATTGATTAAAATATTTGTCCACTTATTATCTAGGTGTAATCTGTGGGTGTGAGAGGTCATTTAGATGGTTATCATCTTTACCCAAGTTTCTTGATTCGTTGACTCCATGTCTTTCATATCTAGCATGTGTAGGGATGGATCTACCCATACATGTTGGGGTCAATCTATTTCACATTGTTGGGGGGGGGGCTTGAAAGGGGGATGGGTGTGCTAAAAACTATCATCCAACCATTTTTTCTCTATTGTGGGATGAATGAGTGAACTTCCATGTGTTTCATGTATGTAACTAGGGTGATTATGTAGAGCAATAAGCAGGAAGCTTTATAGGGAACAACATAAGCACCATTGGGTGGGTGACTCAAAAGAGTGATATGTATATTGTATCATATAAACTAGCCTTCCCCATACACTCCATTATGGGGTAGAGGGGTGCCCTATAATGGTGAATCAATCTATCATGATGTAGTGGCTACACTCATGTCGGGTACCATGATTGCAGGGACTCTAGAGGGGGGGATTATGACTGGTGGAGTGACATGGTGCATTCTTCTCATGCAAGGGGTTACCATTTATTAGGCCTTTGGGCTGCTAGGCCTTTGGTTCACCCATGTTCTAAAGACTTTATTCCTATGATCATGTGGGTCATATAATGGGTTCTCTGCCAATTTAGTAAAAAAGAGGGATTTATTTTCTTAATAATATGGAGATTGAATCTAGCTTGTTTGAAAAAAGTTATTGAATTTGGGTGATCTAGAGGGGTTTATATTTAGATCAATTGAGAAAAGGTCACTGACAGAGAGCTTATATCCAACATACAATGATTCAAAAAGGTAAAATTTCAGTTATATTTTTGTGCTTATTAAATTAAGATGAGATCCTTAAACCTTTATCGGGGCTTAGATCATTAGAGAAGATGAAGTTACATCTCTCTGGTGATAAATTTTTTAAATCCCTAGACCAATGACTTCTACTGCACACCCCAATATTAGAAATTTGTATCAGCGGGACCATATGATTTTTTTGATCAAGGAAAAAATTATTTTTCATTAAATTAAGTAGAGGGATTTAATTTGGTCCCAATGGAATAGAATACGCATTGATTCGATTTCAAATTAAAAAATTTATGTCCATCCAATATTTTTAATATAGATAATTTTTGGTTTTCAGGGTATTAAAAATATGAAGAAGATATATTTTTATATATGTTATTTTATCTGATTTTAGGTTCTGATAGTTATTCCGGTGAATTATTATTTTTTCCAGCTGGGTACCAACCAAAATCCAATGACCATAATTCATCCTTATAGTGGCCTTTCTCCCACACATTTATGGAATAATAATAATTATATTCTTTAAAAAAATATAATGGGGTTGTTACTTCATGGGTCTGTATACAAAATTATTTGTGTTTGTCAAAATGGTAGTATTTTTCATTTTTTTTAAATGATAGAAAATAAAGTGGGTGGTGCTACTTGGAGAATAAAACATTAAAAAAATAATGTCAAAATTCGGTCATTAGCTAATTAAAAAAATTGATTGTAATGTTTAAATCCTACTGGCGGTGCAAGACTTGATTAAACAAAAAAAATATTGAGGATGCTTCCTGAATTAGGACTTCACCACTGACCTCTGGTTTTATTACCTGTGGAAATTTTCCACCCACCACAACACTTTACACCATTGTTGGTCACTCTCCCCTGGTCCATAAAACCTATCCATTCCCATTACGGGCCAGATCGACTCCATGCATGCCCATTCTAGGAGGCATAGAACCTGTATAAGGCTATTGTGGGATGGGAAGACTTTCCCTGAGCCATTTCGGGTCGATCATACCTTCATAAGTCCATTTTAGAATGGTTTGGGTAAAATGGGACCTGCAAGAGTACAAATAAATCCCAATCAGGGAATTATCACATGGTAGAAAGGAGAGAGATGGGGTTACCGAGCTGGAGTTTTTTAGATCTGCATGAGGAGGATGAAGTGGACGACACGGGGTGTGGGTTTCCTCTAAGACAGTGGATAACATGGTAAATGGAGGCCACAAGATGGTTTATGGAAGGAACTTTGGGTATTGTTGAGGTCCTCAATAGTACGGGTGGCTGGAAACCATTGAAATCTTGCCATGGGAGCTCTAGTGAGTGGAAGTGGTATCGATGAAGGATGAAGGTACTAAATTTGAGTAACCAGCGGGTGGTGTTAGGTAAATTAGTGATTAAGGGATGTGGAGACCAAATCAAGATATGATTGGGTTCAAAGAACAAGATGATAGTGGGGGGGACCTTCTATAGGTGTTGGTGGTCAGATTGGTTAGAGGAGGTGGGCAGTGGGTTGACTGCAACCATAAATCTGGGAGGGGGTACTCACCAGCCAAATTTGAGGGTACCTCCTAATACCGGAGAGTTATTATGAGAGTGATAGGTTTTCTTTGCTTAATTTATCAGTAAATAAGTATCCAAAAAAATACTTTATCAACTTTAGAGGTAAGCATTGAGTAAATCCTTTTATGATTTTAGAAGTTGGGAATTCTCTCAATAGATCAAGGAGCTGTTTGTTAATGTGGTCGGCTAGTCAGGCACCTACCTAGGAACTATTTGAGTAGTAGAATAACTAAATCTTGAATTCTATAATGAGATGATTCAAGAGTCCTTTAAACTATAATACTCAAGTGATAGAGTATTCAAATTATAGTATGTAGAGTTTCAAGAGTTTGATAAAATAACGTAAGAAATTTAATTATTTAAATTAATAAGTAATTAAGATAAAAGCAATAATCTACTAGTATTTGTAGAAAATGGAAAGTAATACCAAAATTTCACAATGATAACTATTAGACAAAGTTAATGTACTCACTATCATGAGTTTCCATAGAGTAGTACAAGTTCTTTCACAAAGTCCTATGATATTGGGAATTCATGGTTCTAGTGTCCCCACTACATGTTTAGCCTCATTAAGAAGAGAGGGTGAGAAAAAAATGATTACAGGAGACTCATGTATGACTCATATGATGGTTATGTCAAAATTATATCATTAACATCTAATGTGAGTTGTGGATACAACATCAGGACATGAATGATTTAACATGTTGTCTCATCTCTGAGAATATTATAGGGGAAAGTGAAGTATGATATGAATAAGATGATGGTTTATACTGGATAGGTGAAAATATAATAGATGGATCATGATATTTCATTAAATACCATTATTATATATTTATAATACATATAATAAATTTTTTTAAGATTAAAAAAATAACCAGTATGGATAAAATCATTTTCTACCTTTTGCTAAGGTTCTCCAAGATAAATAAAAACATAAAACATAGTTCTTATGGTAAAAAAGTTTAAATACATGGAGAAAGTACCAACAGAAAGTGTGATTTAAAAGGAATCATTGACACTTAATTCAAATAAAAGAGGTATTAAACATGAGTTTATTTTCATCACATACCAAAAAATAAATCTATTAAAGTTTTAATGAAATGAATTGAATCGAAGAAGCAAGTTGTCACTTATTCTTCACTTATATTCACCAATTATAAGTAATGTTTAGGTTTTAATTCTTGGGTATTTAATATAATATTCCTATCTCATATGTGTATTTAAATACATTAACCACGTAAGAAAAAAATATATTACAAGAAGTAAAGTGTGTTCTATAAGCGGTTGAGAAAGGGTGGTTCCTAAGTCAGTGGTGAGAAGTACACAACTTTAAATTCTCAATTGAATGATTCTAGTTGAAATTTTAATGAGTATTACCAGAACAATTATATCACATATCATTTGGAAACAAGGATACATTATTATAGTTATATAATGAATGTTGTTTGTGGTGATTAATACTTAGTTAGTAGTTCATCAATGCTTGAATCATTGGAAATACCTAATGAATATAACTTGTAAGACTTATATACCTAGTAGTGGAAAGATAATATTTTTTAAAGAAAAACTAAGTATTTTTAAAGGATATAACTGGTATGGTTTTATAGTATTTAGAGTTTAATACCTTAGGTATTATCGACAGTCTTCTGTACTTAGTTTTGGACAAATAAACCTTTAGAAATAAAGGTATGCCACAAATATTATGGAGCTAGTTCATCTAGAGAGTGTGAACTATTACAAGGGTAATATATTAGTAAATATACTTCACAAGATTCCTTTGAGTGTTTTTAAGGGATGTAAAAGTGAAGTATGATATATGAATAGTTATAAGATACAAGTTTCTTCATGTATATGTTCCAAAATATTTCTTGACCAAGCATTCATTGATCATCATAATGTAACATTGAGTAATTTCTAAACAAACATTACCTTATCCACATAAAATTTATGATATTAATAAGTAGTATCGATGATGATTCTTACATACAAAAATTGATCAATTAAATGAAGCATGGAAGAATTCCTAAACAAATATTTCCTTACACACATCAGAGACATGATATAAGTAAAATTATCATCAATATTTAGACTCATATGATTTTTGAAAATATACATTATTTTCAATACATGATTTAAAAATAGTGGCATTATCCTATAACCAAATGCCAACTATAACTAAAAATGGATATCATATGAGTATAGTATGATATAAATCCATTATGTGATAATTATATGTGTTTAGATGCAAAGAGTTTGTTAGAATATAAATAAAAATGCATCAAGACAAACATAATGTTCATCCAAAGTAGTCATCCTAACATTTTATAAGTATGTTACTTAAATCCCTAATATAAAAAAGATATATTCATGTTATAGACTATATTACTATAAAAGGGTGAATTTATCTATTTGATATAGTTGGAGAAATATTGACTTGTGTTTAGTAAATTCCATAGATACACATACAGTTGACATAGGAAAAAGTTCTAAAAGAGACCATAGAAGAGGAATGTTCTAGAGACAGATACTATGTAGGATAAATGAATCCATAATAGTGGTTTTATATTCACCATGGATAGTGACCCATTATTAATTGAGAATAATAATTACTACAAGTAATTAGTATATGAAAATTAGCTAATATTGAAAAGATACATTAAAATTAAATAACGGATTCCATGTATCAAAGTACATGGGGATTATTATTTTGAATATTGTGGTGGGTATTCAGGTGAGACTATACATGGATGGTACAAGAATGGTGCCAATAAGGATTTATTGGTTATAAAAATTCATCATGACTGAATCCATTAGATGTTTTTTTGTTATAAATAATTTATATCATAATTTTATTGAGAATTGTTTTTCAAGATCATAAATTGTGGAAGGTGTATATATGACACAACTTGAAGGTGTTGTCAACAACATAGAATCCCAACAAGGGTGAAAGTTACTGAAATTTAGTTTAGGAATGAAATAAGAAACAAGATCATAAAATATTCATTTGGAATGAATATTTTCCATATGTCTATAAGAGGTTAGTTGGAGAGATATGGTTTTCCAAATAAAATATGTTTGATAACATATGGAATACCACTATTGGTCTAAAAATTGGTTGATACCAGAATGAAAGTGATTCTCCAGAGGCTGAGTTGAAGTAGAAACCTATGTTTTGGGTAATAGGATCTATTGAGGTGGATCTAAAGGTTAATCAGACCTAGTCAATTGTAAATATGCTGAAAATTTATTGAAAAATAAAAGTTGGAACAATTTGAGAGATATTTTTTTCCAATGTCACATGGCATAATTCTTTACAAGAAGTTATGCATTAATCATAGGAGGAAATTAAAGTGGTGATTTGAATTCCATAACCACATTAAATTGATATATCACATATATCATGTTATGTAATATATATGATATTTTCAATATATAATTTATGGTAGGAAAATATCAATTATATCCAGGAGAAATGCATGATAAGAGGTCAGAACTATCCAATTGTAATTGAACAAGTATACAAGGTATATACCTATAATGTAGAGAGGAAGGGATATTAATTATAAGGGGACACAAACTATTATTTCTATAGATAAATGTGATCAAATATTATCTTTAGGAAAAGGTAATGATAAAGAAAAGATCATTTTGGTTAGTGGTATCCATATCTCTAAATATTGATGTCATATCGGCTTTTTATGCATCTAAAGAAGTAGTGTAAAAACATGAAGATTTATTAAAATTCTTGTAATTGTGCCTTGTAAGTAAATTTTATCATTATCATATTTCTATTACTAGTACTAGACAAGATGTAAATTTTATACAGTGTAAAAAAGGGTTATATTTAGGGCCATCATCTATTGATAAATATTACTTAAAGTGATAAAGTCCCAGAGCAGAATAACCATACATTGGAGACATGGTAGGCCCCATGACTAATGATACAAATCAAAAAAAAAATATGATATTATAATGTGAGAGTCAATAAGGATAGTTATCAAGTCAGATCTAGTATAGGTGAGATTTTTTTAATAGTGGGTTCCATAGACCCAAATAAATAGTATTTTCAAATACCATACCATGTATACAGTGAGTTATATATGATTTACACTTAACATTATAGTGTTGATATTTCTACATCCAATATTTAAATAGTAATTTCCAGAGATTAATTATCTCATCAAAAGGTTATAGAAGTTACTAGGCTATTATGAGAACCTTAGGATACTATGACATTAATCTCAAACAAATGTCATATGGTATAGATACATCATATAGAATTCAAATAGTCGATGTTTTATAATTTGGTGCTGGGGTATCATAAGTAGTGAGAATTCTTCTTCTGAATTCCACACTTTGTGATCTATTTTAGGTGAGATCATGAGGATAACCCCACCAATAGGAACACCACATGTTTCAGGCATCATTGGTTGTTCCTATCTATGAAAATTTGTATTGGTATCCTGACTTGAGATCATTATCAATGTGTACCATTTGATTTCACACTTTTATGCAAGAAACAAACTAGGCACTAAAGTCATGGAATGGTATCTTGTGTTAGTTGAATTATTGGGGGTATGACATTAATCGAATGCTCAAGATAGAATTTGTTTCTTATGAGATGAGGAAGTGATATCTAAGGCCTAGTTGATCAAGATGGTAGTATATTCATAAATCCTTGGTCATGTTTTTCATAGTTAATTCTATAAATTTAGATCAAAATATAATAAAGCAATAATGGATGATGACACAAGTGTGCATCCTACATTATGAGATATCACAAGACAAAGAGATTATATTATATAGTACATTTTCATAAGATGTTTTTCATTTCTATGAGTATTCCATATGTCTTTAGGGGACTTGATGGGTTGCTAAACCCCACTCTTGGTCTATTAATAGTATTCAATGATATTGAGACAATGGAATTGAGTTTCACACATAATAGTGTATTCAAGAGTCTGCACTATTATCTTGAATAGGTATATAGAAATGGAGGTCCCCACCATGGGGTTTTAGAGTTTTCAAAGTATTATCAATCACGGAAGAATAAATAAATTCATTATTATTTAATTATAGAATAATTGGTTTGAATTTACTTGTTAAAAGTATTTACATGGTGTTAAGTGAATACATGGAAAAATATTATATGAAAAAATATTATTTTAATGTTCAAGGTTGGTTTAATATAGTGGGAATTTTAAGTTGAGTTTAATGACTCATTCCCATAACGTGTAGTATTATTATATATTAAAGTAGGTGATAAAATACAAATGTTGTTAATGATGAATCTAGTTCATCATAATGTGTAATTTACTTTTTTATTTAGTGGATGTTGGATATACAGTGGTTGAGGAATCCTTACTCGTTAATTTAAAAATCCACTATATGAATAAAGGAGAAGATCATTTAATGCACTATTCATCATGTATAATTGAGAGCTTCTCTCTCCTACCACATCCTATAGAGAGAAATTATCTCTCTGAGTGATCTATCCAAGAACGCCTTCGATGGATCGAAGAGACAGAATCAAGGTGATCATCACGATATTTAATGATTCCTTAGAGCTCCAAGATAGCACCTATAATTTGATGAAAAATGACCGTGCTGATTCTTGAAGTGTGTGTGGATGATCTAGAGGGGTTGGACTTCATATCCTTTGAACAAAAGTCACTGGCAATGAGATTTTTCAAATCATGATTTGATTCAATGATGGTAAATATTGACTTAAATTTTTATAATTCATAAATTCATGTGAGATCCCCAAACCTCTATTGGGGATCATATATCGAAGGAAGATGATGTTATGTCTCTCTGGTGATAGAATTTTTTAAATCCCCAACCCAATGGCTTCTAATGCATGCTTCGATACCAGTAAAATCATCCCAATCATATCATATATGATTCATGGATAGCCGAGAAAACATCCCTTTGTCTGATACATCATATGGATAAACTCAACTCTATACCTTTGGTAACCTAAACCTATTAGGGTCTCCAATCTAGTGTAACTTAAAGTATATCCCAAAAAACAAGCTATGAAGGGATGATCTAGGGGAACCTATCATTAGAATGACTAACATATTAATGTAATCTAGAGTCACTTATTACTTTCTTTCCTTATATAAGATCATATAGGATAACCCTTCTTTATCTTGACATACCTAGTTGGATGAACAAGGTTTTGATAAGTTCCAATTTGGAGGGAATCTTATATTTAGTATTTGAAATAGATTTTAATATCTCCATCTCATCTCATGTTATTCCATTTATGTATTCATGCTTCTAGTAATTAGATAGGAATATTATTGACTCCACCAAATCAACATGTTCAAACTATATTGATGGGAAATTATTTAAAAAATTCACATGATTGTGTTAATTACCCAAAAATAAATGTCAAACATATTCATAAATTTCTAGATGAATCATATGAATAAGGTACATGAACACTTTATGTAATGTTTAGAATTATATGAGATTTAAAATCTACACACGAGTGAGCCCAAAGTGAAAAATAACCAACCCCATTCACTATCCTAGACAAGTTATAAGCCTCTAGGTCGGTAGGTAGCCCGAGTCCAAGTCCCTCAACCAAGAGATACTTTACTAAATAGAGAATCCAATTAATTGTAAATTTAAAACTGAATATGCACAAACTATATTCAATAACTAAATTCAATCTCATTACTTAAATTGAAAATTGAGGTCATGGTATATGAAAATAAAAATTCATTACAGAGTCAATCCTAGCATAAAATTAAAGACTATATCCTAGAAGTAGTTTAACAATTAATCTAAATCATACACCATATTAAAATTTCTTAAATAACTTACAAAAAATGAATATAGTAGGGAATAACCATTTAAATAAATGAAATATTAATATATTTAAACATAATAAAAACATATTTGAAAAAATCATAAATAAAATATAATTATAATATCTTTTATAATTTTCATCTTTAATATTATTTACACTCTATAATTTTGAATATAAACATTTTATATTCATTCAAATATGAAAAATTTTATATTAATCATCATATGGAATTTCTATTCTAGATATATGATATTATATGGATTATAAATAATTTATAATTTCATTTCTATTATGTAAACATTTTTTATAATATAAATATCATATAATTAATTGTTATTTCAACCTTGATCATATAAATAATTAATTTTTTTGATGTGGCTTAAATAATATCCAAATAAGAATAATCTTTTATTTATTTTCAAATTTAAAATAAATAACGATGAAAAATTAAAAATTTAAATATTATAATTTTATATTTTGGCCTTATGTAATAATTTATAACCCTTTATAAATTATTTTGATTATGATTTCTAAATAAACAATTTTATTTCTAGATCATACCACATTCCATACAATTTGGTAAAAAGGTATTTAAAATATTAACATTTAGTATTTGAAAATATAAATGCTTTATAAACATTTATTTAATTTGATTATAAACTATTTATAATTAATTAATATATAAATTCCTTATATATTAAATATTCTTAAAATACATTTTGAAATGATTTATAAAAATTTTATAAAGCATATTAATCATTTTAAATGTTAAAAACATTTTTGCACAATTTTAAAATAATTATGATTACCCTTACATAAGAACTCATTCTTTTAGAAAGGTAAGCTTGTTATAACCTTTCACTGACATTTTGTGCAAGGGTAAATGGATTATAGACCTTCTTCATAAAGGTTATATATTAGTTACCTTTACATAACCACCTTTTTCATAAGGGCATGTGGCTGGTTACCTTTACATTTGTGAGGGTATGAATTTTTATAAGCCATTATTTTATTATAATGGGGTGTCAAATGGTTTTGGAGTGATTTCATAAATTTATTACGTTTTTTTAAAATTATTTTGTAATTTATAAAGTTATTTTTGGGTGATTTTACAAGTAAATGGTGTAATTTAAAAGTTTTAAATGTTTATTTGGGAATTAATTTAGATTTTTTAATGTAATTAAAATATTTTATAAGTGTTTTTTTAAATTTTATAAATAATAATAAAGTCTTGTATTTTTTATTTATAAATTTATATAAGTGAAAATTTAATATTTTTGAGGTTATTCTTACCCTTACACCAGACCATGATTTTTCATAAGTCTAAAACATATTTTTCATGAATAGTATAAAGGTAAAGAGGATGTTTATAGATCCTAGTTAATGGTAAGACATGTTTTTAAACCATGAATAAAGGTAACTTGGACCTTTCTCTATGTATATAGGGTAATCCTGGAATAAAACTGGCCATGTAAGGGTAGCTTCCCTACTATGTAAAGGTCAACTGATCTCTTAAGCATGACGTAAAGGTATATAATTACCTATGAAAGGGTAACTCCACCACTGTGTAAAAGTAATATAAGATTCTTAAGCTCATGTAAGGGTTATCCCTGATTTCCAATACCTACTTAAATGAAATTTTATAGTTGCAAAAGGGTAACCCGATAGTTCAAAAGCTCATATAAAGGTTATCCAAATCTCATGTAAGGTTAACCATGTGATCCTTAAGCCTATTTAAGGGTCCTATTGAGTTTCTTATAATCACATAAAGGTAACCATTCATGTAAGGGTAAAACCAAATTACCCTTACATAGTTCGTGCCTCCTATGTATGGGTAACACAAATTTCTTAAAAAATCTAGAATTCACTTAAAAAACCTCATGTGACGCATTTTTCAACATATTTAAGGTAATTTAATGTAGGAAATTAGTGATTTTGAATATATTAAGGGTTTTATATATAATATTTTACATTATTTAAATACAGAAGTTTTAAATGAGTCTTAAATGTAAATTTGACAAATTATCTGAGGAGGGATATCTATCAATGTCAAAAATGAGTTTCCTTATCATGTTTGAGTTCCTTCTTGTTTCTATCGAGTTCCAATGACCCAAAACATTGACATTCAAGTATTGAGAAGTCTTACTCAATTTTTCTGAGGTTCGTTTTGATTCCATTATATGTACATACAGTCTTCATCTCTCCTATGTTTTTACACTACATTATTTGAGGATTCTAAGAGGTAGGGGATCCGTGACTTCTCTTTTTTTTACTGTGAAAATGTGAACTAACCATGTTTAGATTTATTTGTTTAAATATATGTTATTAACCATATTAAGGAAAAATTATAGGAAATAATCACATGAGTAAGGAATATTTGATAATCTAGAAATTATAAAAAAAAGGGGATAAAATGTATGATGAGTAATCTTGTCAATTAAATATTATTAATTCCTGAATATTTAAATGAAGTTTAATTTATACAGTATAATTTTAATTATGATAATACTGAAATTTAATATAATATAAGTTTACTACTTGAAGAAAATGGTTAACATGTTTTTTTGTTTAATTTCTAGAATTTAATTAAGGATAATGTTTCATGTTGTTGAAAAATAAAGATATATTGTAATATAGAAAATTCTTATTGAAATGTATATGCAATGAATATTGTTGATAATAATTTAAATAGTGGAAATTAAGGATTTATTTCATGTAGTAGATAACAATATTTGATGATCTGTAATATTGTTATAATAAAGATAAAATCAGTATTCACATGTTATAGAATTAAGATAATTATTCTAGAATTATCTAAGAGAGAGAAAAAGATATGATATCATTCTATTATGCTAAAATAATTAAATATTATTGATGAGAGTTATTTAAAAATTCAATATATTTTAAGATTGAAATGTAGATTTTTACTTGTGTTATTCTTGAAATTATTTTTCTAAGGAATATTATGTAAGGACCCAACCCCAGTTTCCCCAATCTGGTGCGTTATTTTACTACATTGAAATATAAAAAAGGAATATTCTTCCCAAAGGACTAATTAGTTTAGTATAATTGGAAACAAGATATATATATATATAAGTTCAACAATTACAACTTGAAACAAAAACAACATAGAAACTTCCTTTGATAACATAAACAAATCCTAGTTTATTTCGGTATGTCATTCATAATAAATATCTTTATGTCTTGAGATAATGAAATGTAAGAAATGGGGGAGCTCAAGCGCTCAGTAAGGGTAAACAATACAACAGAAGATATTATAACATAAACATTAGGCATGTATAATAAAAAAAAACATATGCTTTTAATAAGAAACTTGAACACATTATGGTTGGAATAAGAGCTAAATAGATAATTCCATAATCATGGGTATTCTAATAGTTGAATAACCACATGAATCATCAATACTATTTTCATAATGAGGGAATGCATAAGACCGTTTTTTGTCTCATGAGACCTTGTGATGCCCTGAGGGGCTATAGAAGGCCCCACCCAACACTTACTATTTCCAATGCATTCCTCATATGAATGGGGATAAACATAAACAACATATACACTAATATATGAAATGTAAATAACTTTCCTTAAACATTAAGCATAAACCCTGACCATTCAGAGTAAATTGGTGAATGGTTTTAAGATAAAACATCCACAACCAAAATAATCATAAAACATTAACTTAAATATTGTAGATGATACCATGAAATATTAACCCCATTTATACATAATAATCAATAATATTTTCTAAATAGATGAAGATACTCTTATAAAATCTTTGAGTAATTCCGGAGATAAATACTCTTTTACTTTGAAAAGAAGAGTTCTTTTGAAAAAATATTTTTATAAAACCAAAATTCAAGTAAGTTAGTATTTTCATAATTAAATTGTTACTTTTATAAATATAATGGTTTCTATAATTATATTATAGAGTTCCCTTGAATATAGGTAAGAATTTGAGGAATTCTCTTGAAACAGGATTGTTTATCGGGAAGGATTTTTGAAATATCATTTTAAAATGTGAAACTCTCTATTAAATAAGGAAGGATTCTGGTTGGTAAACATATATAGAACACCCAAACATAATTTATGAGGAGTAAATAATAATACATCAGAATATCACTGAGGTAATTAGACAATAAAAGTAAACCGAATGAAAATGGAGGTTTGGGTGGAAACCCTTACCTTAAGTCTGAATGTGTTTTTCTCTTGAACTTAAGGTCTTGGAATATTAAATTAGACTTATTAAGGGCTTATTTTAGAACCTATTCGACATGAATTTATTTTATCATAATTTTTTTAGCTCATTTATGTTTTTTTGATAAGTTATAATATTGAATTTCGTCATTACAGAGTGTTCATTTTCATTATTTTCATAACCAGTTCACTTGTTTTTATGTAATGAAGTTCATGTGGAAAGGATGTAAATCTCAAGAATTGAATTTAAAAATTATTTATGAACATAAATAGGTGTTAATGGTCATTTATATTATTTTTTACATGGAATGAGGATGAATAATTAGATGAAATATTAATGAGAAACACTTGGATTATTTTAGGTGTATTTTGAATATTATGAACTACTTTGGTCATATGAATTAATATAACGTAAATATACTAGTTCTTGAATATTAATTAGGTTATAATACATATATTATAGTCTATTTTAACCATAAAAATGGTTATGTGACCAGTAATTAAGGAGAAATTGAAGAACAAAATTTCGTCACCCACAAAGGTTTTAAATTGGGACCTCACAGATGATGGTTTCATTTATAAAAATAAGAGAGAGAGAGAGAGAGTAAGGATGTCGATGATGGTTCTTCTATTCACATGATATAATTCCAGTATATAGATGATACTGGAGTTATTATGGTCATTTGGATAGAGGAGGTGAGGAGAAGATAACAATATAAAGGAACTTGAAATGAAAATGAAAGAAATTGAATGCAAATTTACCTCTTGAATCCACCTCCTTAAGGGAAGAAGTTTTTATATTTTGGAAAGACCAAGAGCTCCTGGATGTGGGGAGTGACTAGATAAGGGTATTTGGGTAGAACTTTGAGGAGATTCAAGGCTTATAGAAGTTAAGATAAGGAGTGCCATGATTTTTTATAGTGGATGAGTGGAGTAAATTTTGAATATTTTATTCATTATTTTATTAATTCCCCAATTCACATTTTATAAATTTTGTTTCTATGTTCTCTACTAAACTTCCTCTAATACCAACTGTAAAGACCCAACCCCAATTTCCCATATCTGGTGCTTTATTACATTATATTATCATGTTTACAAGAAAGTTGTATCCCGAAGGAATAAATAGTTTAGTAGATTTGTAAAGATAGATACATATATAAGTTCAACATTACAACATGAAATTAAAAACAACATATAAGTTCTGTTGGGAACATCCACCATTGCATGATTAACCTTGAAAGTTAGTCATAATATACCTCTTCTTATCTCGAAAAAAATGAAACATAAGAAGGGATGATCTCAGATGCCCAGTAAGGGTAAAAAATACAGTGGAAAATATAATAAACTTAAACATTAAGAATGGTGAATAATTTAAAACACATTAGTTTAAAAATAAAATTGAATATAATATGTAAGGAAAATGAGTTGAGTAAAAAATTTCTATAATAATTCTTAACCATGATTATTCTACTAGTTAAATAACCACATGAACTATGAATTTATAGATTTATAATGAGGGATGTTAATATTCTAGACATTCTGAAACATATCATTAGGGCCTAGTACAATACATCTAAAAATTATTAAGGCCTTGGCCAAAACCATATCCAAAAATTAGAAAGGCCTCAGCGAAGTCCATATCTATTTGTCTCATGAGACCTACCGATGCATCGAGGGGATATAGAAAGCCCCAACCATCACATAATAAGTCTAATTCATTCTTCATATGAGTGAGGATAAATATAAACAACATATACATTCATATTGAAACTAACATATGAAATGTAAATAACTATCCCTGAATATTAAGCTTAAACACTAACTATTCAGTGTAAATTGGTGAATGGTTTTAAGATAGAACATCCATAGTCAAAATAATCCTACAAAATTAAATTTAATATGGTATATAATATAATAAAATATTAATCCCAATAATATATAATAATCAATAAGAGTGTTGAAATAGATGAAGATAATCTTATAAAATCATTGAGTAATTCTTGAGATAAATACTCTTTTATTTTGAAAAAAAGATTTATTATGGAAAAGTATTTGTATAAAAAAGGAATGAAGTAATATATTATTTTCATAATAAAATGAGTGATTTTATAAAGGTAATGGTTACTAAAAACATATTATAGAGTTCCCTTGAAAATGGGTAAGAATTTGAGAAATTCCCTTGAACTGGGCTTGTATTTCAGAAATAATTTTGAAAGTTCCATCTAAAACATGTAACTATCCATAAAATAAAGAAGGATTAGGGTTAGTAAACATATATAGAACACGTACACTGAATATATGAGAATTAAATAATAATACATAAAATTTAATTGAGGTAATTAGACAATAAATGTAACCTGAATGAAAATAGAGTTTCGGGTGGAAAACCCTTACCTTAAGTATGAATGTGTTCCGCTCTTGAACGTAAGGTCCTAAAAAACGAAATTATACTCATTAATAAATTAATTCCCAACCTATTAGACATTTATTCAGTTTATCATAATTTTTAGTTCATTTATTTCCTTATTTATAAATTATAATATTGAATTCTGTCGTTCCGGAGTGTTCGTTTTCTTGATTTTCATAATTAGTTCACTTGTTTTTAAGTAATGGAGTTCATGTGGAATGGATGTAAATATCTAGAATTTAATTTAAATATTAAATATGAAAACCAATAGGTTTTAATGGTAATTTATATCATTTGGTGACATGGAATGTGGATGAAACATTAGATGAAATATTAATCACAATCACTTAGATTATTTTAGCAGTATTTGGATTATTAGGAACTAATTTGGTCATATGATTTAACATTATATACATATAGTAGTTACTGAATATTAAATAGATATAATACATATATTATATACTCTTTAAAATATAATAAATGTATCATGGCTATTATTAAATGGTATATTGAAGAAAGAAACTTTGTTGTCCACAAAGGTTGTAAATTGGCACCTCAAAGACGATGATTTCATTTATAAAATAAAAGAGAGAGAGTAAAGATATAGATGGTGGTTCTTACATTAACATGATATAATTATAGTATATAGATGATACCGGATTTATCATGGTCATTTGGACAGAGGATGTGAGGATAGGATAACAAAAGAAGATAAATTTAAATGAAACAAAATGAAAAAGAGAGGTGCTTTACCTCTTGAAATAACCTCCTTGAGAACCTCCTTAAGGGAAGGGGTTTTGGTCTTTTGGAAAGAAAAAGAGCTCATGGATGTGGGGAGTGACTAGGGAAGGGTATTCGGGTGTAAATTTGTCGAACTTCAAGGCTTATATGAGTGAATAGAGGAGGGAGTGAGGGGGGGGGTATAGTGGAGGAGAGGAGTTAATTTTGAATATTTTATTCATTATTTTAT
The DNA here is from genome assembly GCA_963277665.1 of Viscum album. Classification (NCBI taxonomy): domain Eukaryota; kingdom Viridiplantae; phylum Streptophyta; class Magnoliopsida; order Santalales; family Viscaceae; genus Viscum; species Viscum album. The sequence goes on along the minus strand of OY728133.1, from coordinate 1,945,124,076 downwards.
TAATTCCCTCAAGACAACCAACAATGTTGATTTATGAGACCCATAAGAGTAATAAGAACATGTGAGTTTGAAACAAGTGGGATTAAATCACTCATGATTTCATAAATAGTGTATTTAAATGATAATTTGAATATACGATATTTTACCGCATTTAACTATTCATCAAAAATTGAAGAATTTCAGAAATATCCCAAAAATTCACCATAACTATTTTTTGACATATAAAATTAAAAAATTAACTCCATTTAAAAAAAAATAATTTTCAATTTATGATTAATTTTAAATAATATCATAATTTATTCAAAAATTAATAATTTTAAAACTATAGCTCATTTTATGTCAGCATGAAAAATTAATCAAGATATCAGTATCTTATAGCCTTAAGAAAATAAAATAAAAATATGATTTAATATTCATAAGGTTATTATTACTATTCATAAGGGTATGTCACTATTCACCAAAAAAATCAAGTTAGTTTTATCAAACTCCAAATGACTTACGGATCACAAATCCAGATAACTGTTTTTTCAAATTCAAGACATAGTAAAGGCAAAGTTGTGTTTAACGGAAAGATTATAAAATGTGTTTTTTTTGTAGGGACTCAGTGTTTCATAACATTAATATTTATTTTTAAAACCTTGGGGGTTTTATATTCTCCCATCCTTACAAAAAATTTGTCCTCAAAATTCACAGAATGTTACCGCACAAAAAGATTTGGGTAGGTCTTCAACATAAGCTCCCCAGGATCCCATGTTGCCTCTTCAATTTTATTATTTCTACAATGTTACTGGATGTGTCATCTAATTCATCAACACTTGTTTTTAGTGTCTAGAATCTGGATAGGCTCTTCATAGTAAGATAGCTCAGGTTCCAACTCTATACCTTCAGAAGTGAGGACATGCATTGGGTTTGGCATGTACTTTTTCAATAATGAGACATGCAACACATTGTGTACTTTGGATAGGCTATGCATCCTAGCCAAACGATATGAAATAGCTCAAATTATCTCTATAATTACAAAAGTACAAATATACCTAGGGCTCAATTTCCCTTTCTTCCCAAATCTTATAACGCCCTTCCATAGAGATACTTTTAAGAAAACATGATCTCCCACTTGAAATTCCAAATCCTTCCTTCAATTATCATCATATATTTTTTTGTTTTCTTTGAGTTTCTTTGATATGGCCTTGAATTTGTTTTACCTTCATTGTTGTTTCCTACACATTCTCTAGGCCCACAATCTTCCTTTCACCAACATCATCCCAACATGTTGGTGTATGACATCTCTTCCCATAGAATGCTTTATATGGTGCCATTTTAATACTTGAATAGAAACTATTATTGTAGGAAAACTCCACTAATGGTAAATATTGATCTCATGTACCTTGAATGTCAAGTGAACATGATCTCAACATTTCCTCTAAGGTTTGGATTGTCCTCTCTGATTTCCCATCAGTTTGAGGGTGATAAGCAGTACTCAATCAATGTTTGGTATCCAAATATTTCAGAAGACTTTTCCAGAATTTCAATGTAAATCATGGGTCTTGATTAGACAAAATTGAGAGAGGTTCCCCATGAAGTTTCACAACTTCATTGATATAGAGTTGTGCTAGGTGCTCTAGTGAAAAATCCTCCCTTGTAGTGAGGAAATGTGAAGATTTTGTATGTTTGTCCACAATTACCCATATTGAATCATTCTTCCTTGGTGTTTTGGGTAATCCAGTGAAAAATCCATGGTGATGTCATCCCATTTCCATGTAGGAATAGGTATAAATTGCATGAATCCTTTTGGATGTTCCCTTTCAGCCTTCACTTATTGACATACTAAACATCATGATACATAATCTTCAATTTCTCTCTTCATATAATACCACTTGAAATGTTCCTTCAAATCACTATACATCTTAGTGATACCAGGATGTATGGAGAAATTTGAACTATGAGAATCATCCAATAACTCCCTTTTTAGCTTGGGTATAACTGGAACACAAAGACTCTTTCCACATTTCAGAACACCATCTTCACATAGAAAGTTATCCATCTTCCCATATCTTACAACATTAATTTTCATTAGAAGATTCTCATTATTAGACTATGAATCTTTAATTCTATCTAATAAATATGGTTAGGAAACCATTTGTAAAAGTAGTGATGTTTCACCTTCTTTCATAATCCCCATATCCATACTCACTAGATCCATGTACAAAGGATCCTTGTCAATCCACATTTTGTTGATAACTCCATGATCCTTCCTTCTCAAAGAATCATCTACCTTATTTTCCTTTCCTGGGTGGTAGTTTATGGTATAATCATAATCCTTAAGTAGTTAGAGCCATCCCCTTTACCTCATTTTGAGTTATTTCTGTGAGAAGATATACTTTAGAATCTTTTGATTCATACATATCTCACATCTTTCACCATATATATAGTGTCTCCATATCATCAGATAAAAAATTTCCACTACTAACTCAAGATCACGAGTAAGATAGTTTTGTTCCTGAATTTTTAACTGCCTTGACACATAGGAAATAACTCAATCATTCTACATAATAACACAACCAAGTCCTTTCTTTGAGGCATCAATATAGATCACAAACCCATGATTCCATGATGGTAGAGTTAGTATTTGTTCATTCACTAATGTCCTCTCTTATTCTTAGAAATAATCCTCACATTACTTTTTTCCAAATGAATTTAACCCCTTTACGTGTAAGCTTGGTCATTAGGTTGGCTAAACGGGTGAAGTTCTGAATGAAACACAGATAATAACCTACTAAACCAATAAAACTACATACCTCAGTTATGTTTGTTAGAGTAGGACACTCATGCACAACCATTGTCTTTTCAGGATCAACATATATTCCATCCTTAGAGACAAGGTTTCCAAGAAAATTAACTTATTGAATCAAAAATTTACACTTGATAAACTTTCTATATAATTAATTTCTTCTAAGAGTCTTTAGAATAGCATGCAATTAATTTTCATTATCTTCATAGCTTTTGGATTATACCAAGATATAATCAATAAATACCACCACAATGTTATCCAGATATTCTTTGAAAAATTTATTCGTTAGATCCATGAAAACATAGGGTGAATTTGTCAGTCCAAAAGGCATTATTGTAAATTCGTAATGCCCATACCTGGTTTAAAATACTACCCTTGGAATGTCTTGCTTCTTTATTAGCAACTGGTGATATCTATATTGAAGGAACATCTTCAACAAATATTGGGATCCTTGAATTTGATCAAATAAGTAATTAATGAGAGGTAGGGGATACTTTTTTATTTTTATAGTATTGATCTCTCTATAGTAAATGCACAACCTCATAGATCTATCTTTCTTCTTAACGAAAAGAGCAGGGGATCCCCATAGAGAAACACTAGGGAGAATAAATACTTTATCACTCAATTCCTCTAGATGTTTATTCTGTTCCACTAATTCCATAGTGTACATTCTATAATGGGTCTTTGATATGAGTCTTGAACTAGGAATTAAGTTAATAGAAAACTCAATTTCTCACTCTAGAGGATGTTCATGTAAATCATCTGGAAAGATGTTGACATATTCTTGCACAATAGGTACATCCCCTATTTGAACATTCTTTTCCTCATCTATAGTTATTGATTTCCCTTCCTCTCCAATAATTTAATTCAATAAAGATACTAGGGGTGGATCTAGATGAGAATCAAATGGTAATGTTTCTTGGATTCCACATCATCCTAAAAAATTGTATCCTTCTTCTTCTTGAATTAATTTTCAAATCATGGTTTGGAAGTCAATTAATATAGAGAATTATATCAAATTCAATCATGGGTATGAAAATAAAATCAATATATAAAGCACGTTTATATGCCATAATGGGGACATCCTGACACAACATTATTGCAATGAAACATCCCTTAGGAGTTTTGACTGACAACTCCTTTATTATATCAAATCTGAAATATCTAATTTTCTTGGAAAATTAGGAAGATATGAAACAATGAAAGATCTAGAATCAAATAGAGCATTGACTAAGTTTGAGGAAACAATTAAAGTACATGCAACCAATCCATTTGGAACTTCAAACTCCACAATTGTGACCGCAAAATCTTGGCCTTTCTCACTTGGCCTTCTTTGGAAAAATTTTCCCTGACTCTTAGGACATTCATGTTCATAATTTCTCATCTCCCTATAATTTTCTCATTGAACATTGGTAGCTTCTTTATTCCCCTTACAATCCCAAGATAGGTGACCTTTTTCTCTACACTTGTAACAGACTCCCATTCCCTTCAGGAAAGTGACAAGGTGTTTCTTCCAACAATTATTATAGGATGGAAGGCCAACTATTACCTTCTTCCCTATTTCTCTATTTCATTTTCCAAAGTTTTCAGCATCTCTCTTCTTCTCTTATTTTCCTTTAAATTCATATGACATAGAAAATTCATTTTTCGTCTTGATAGAACATGAGACTATATCTTCATATGATGAGAATCTTTGGGAGACTAGTTAACTTCGGAGAAATTGTTTAAAACCATAAAACAATAAATCAATTTTGATACCTGGATTACATATGTAGTCTTAATAATGCCTTGATAGCCTTGTAAAGTTTCCTTTATACTTGGTAACATTTTTATCCTCCTTTTCCTCACATCTAGGAATTTTCGTTCCATATCAGCTCGATGTTCATGAGGAAAGTATTTCTATAGGAATATTTCCTTAAAATCCCTATATTCTATCTCTTATATTTATTCTTCCTCCTTTGTGTTTTGGATTAATGACCAAAACTGATCCACATCTCTCGATAGATGATAAACTTCCATGAAAACTTTCTCTCTTTTGTTATATCCCAAAGTGAGAAATATCTTCTCTAGGAAGCATATCCACTACTTAGCTACAAATGGGTTATATTACCATTGAATGATGGAGGATGTTGTCACATAATGTGATCTAACATAGATCCCCCACATTGTGGATTTACATGCTCCATATGGGTAAGGTTAATATTCATAACCTCAGTCAGCTATCCCAGTATAGATTTAAGTTGCTCAGAACCTATCATAGCATCAAATCCAACATCATTATCATGAATTAGAGGGAAATAACAACATGGGACATGCGCATTCATACAGTTTCCATTCCTTACACTATGTTCCATTTCTAAATAATTCCATAGGCAAGATTAGGGTATGAATCGTAATGTATAATCTCAATGTAGAAAAGTATTTAGTATAAATAGAAATTCTATATATAGCTAATCTCTTAATCATAAACATGGTTTCATTAAGGAAAAATTTACATTTAAATCCTTCATAATAGCTTGTAAAGAAAATGTGAATTATCCTAAGAATATCCCCTAGGAGTGTCAAACCAGGTGCATAGTAAGGCTTGTTGTCATGTAGTAGGATACTTCGGGTCAAGTTCAAAACTCCTTGTTAGAGTTTTCACTCCTAGGTACATATTTCCCAGAACCACATCCACTTGTAGTTCCCAAACATGGATGTATTTTCTAGAAATATGCACATAATTTATTCCTTACCAAAATACCAGGTTTTTCATGTATGTTTATCCTCAATGACTTTCCATGGGATTTTTACCTAATATACATTATCTAAATCTAGTTTCCATGTTTTTTACTAAACTTCCTTTGATAATAACTATAAGGACCCGACCCCAGTTTCCTAGAGCCAATGCCTTATTTATTAAATTGGAATATAAACAAGGAATATTAATCGTGAAGGAATGAGTATTTTAGTAGCATTAGAAACAAGATACATACATAATTTCAGCAATTACAACTTGTAATGAAAAACAAAATAGAAATTTCCTTCAACAACATCCATAACTCCTAGGTTATTTTTGCATGTCTTTTATAATTAAAATGTTAATGTCTTGAGAAAATTAAACATAATAAAGTGGTGAGCTCAAACACTCAGTAAGTGTAAAAAATATAGTAGAAGATATCATAATAGAAATATTAGGCATGTTGAATAACTAAAAACATATGTCTTTAACAAAAAACTCAAATACATTATGGTAAGAATAAGAGCTGAATAGATAATTCCATAATCATGGGTACTATACTAGTCAAATAAACACATGAACCATCAATAATATTTTTATAATGAAGGAATTAATAATGCAGGATATCATAAACATACCAGCAAGGCCTCAGGACAAGACCATAAAAAATCATTTGGTCAAGGCCTTGTGCCAAGACCGTAGTTTGTCTCATGAGACCTACCGATGTAAAGAGGGGATATAGAAGGACCCAACAGACACTTACTATGTCCAATTAATTCCTAATATGAACTAGGAAAAAAATAAACAACATATACACTAATATATAAAATGTAAATAACTTTCCCCAAACATTAAGCATAAAAACTAACCATTCAGAGTAAAATGGTGAATGGTTTTAAGATAGAACATCCACAACCAAACTAATAATAAACCATTAAATTAAATATGATATATGATAACATGAAATATTAAACCCAATAATACATAATAATCAAAAATATTGTTCAAATAGATGAAGATACTCTTATAAAATCTTTGAGTAATTCTTGAGATAAATACTCTTTTACTTTGAAAAGAAGAGTTCTTTTGGAAAAATAATTGTGTAAAACCCGAAGTAAATTAAGATAGTATTTTCATAATAAAATGAGATATTTTATAAATATAATGGTTTCCAAAAAAATATTATATAGTGCTCTTGAAAATAGGTAAGAATTTTAGGAATTCCCTTGAAATGAGAATGTTCATCGGGAAGGAATTTTGAAATATCTTTTTAAAACGTGCAACTCTATAAAAAATAAGGAAGGATTATGGTTAGTAAACATATATATAACACAAAAACATAATTTATTAGGAGTAAATAATAATACATAATAATATTATTGCGGTAATTAAACAATAAAATTAACCCAAATGAAAATGGAGGTTCGGGTGGAAAACCCTTACCTTAAGTCTGAATGTGTTTCTCTCTCGAACTTAAGGTCCTGAAAAACGAAATTAGACTTATTAATGAATTATTTAAGAACATATTAGACATGTATTTATTTTATCATTATTTTTAGTTAATTTATGTTTTATTTTTAACTTATAATATTGAATTCTGTTATTCCAGAGGGTTCGTTTTCTTTATTTTCATAATCGGTTCACTTGTTTTTAAGTAATGGAGTTCATGTGGAAAGGATTTAAATCTCAATAATTGAATTTAAATATTATTTATGAACATTAATAGGTTTTAATGGTATTTTATATCATTTTATTACATGGAATTTTTATGAATAATTAGATGAAATATTAATGAAAAACACATAGATTATTTTAGTTGTATTTTGATTATTAGGAACTACTTTGGTCATATTAATTAATATTATGTACATATACTGGTTTAAGAATATTAAGTAGGTTATAATACATATATTATAGTCTGTTTCAACAATAAAACTGGTTATGTGACCTGTAATGAAGGATAAATTGAAGAACGAAACTTCATCGCCCACAATGGTTTTAAATTGGCACCTCACGGACAATGATTTCGTCTATAAAAATAAAAGAGAGAGGGAGATTGTAAGGATATTGATGATGCTTCTTCCATTAAAATGATATAATTCTAGTATATAGATTATACTAGAGTTATCATGGTCATTTTTACATAGGAGGTGAGGATAAGATAACAATATAAATGAACTTGAAATGAAATTTAAAGAAATAGAATGTGAATTTACCACTTGAATCCAGCTCCTTGAAAACCTCCTTAAGGGAAGGGGTTTTTGGCATTTTGGATAGACCATGAGCTCCTGGATGTGGGGAGTTACTATGGAAGGGTATTTGGGTTGAACTTTGAGGATCTTCCAGGCTTAGAGGAGTGTAGAGAAGAGGGAGTGATGGGGGGTTTTTTATAATGGATTAGAGGAGTGAATTTTGAATATTTTATTTTCTATTTTATTAATTCCCTCAAGACAACCAATTGTGTTTATTCATGTGACCCATAATAGTACTAATTTCATGTGAGTTTGAATCAAGTGGGCTTACATAACTCATTATGTAATAAATAGTGTACTTAACTGATAGTTTTCATATACGGTATTTTACTGTATTTCACTATTTATCAAAAAATGAAGAATTTCAGAAAAATCCAAAAAATTCACCCTAACCATTTTTTAATGCGTAGAATTAAAAAATAAAGTCTATTTTTTAAAAAATAATTTTCTAAACATGATTAATTTAATTTTTAAATAAAATTATACTTTATTTAGAAATTAACAATTTTAAAACTATAACTCATTTTATATCACCTTGAAAAATTAATCAAGATGTTAGTATCTTATAGCCTTGAGAAAATAAAATAATAATATGATTTATTATTCATAAAGTTCATATTACTATTCATATTACTATTCATAAGTCTATGATACTATTCACTAAAAAATGAAGTTGGTTTTATCAAACTCCAAATGACTTACTGATCACAACTTTAGATGACCATTTTTTGAAATTCAAAACATAGTAGAGGCAAAGTTGTGTTTAACGACTATATTATAAAATGTATTTTTTAGGGACTCAGTGTTTCATGCATTCAATATTTATTTTCAAAACCTTAGGGTGTTACATATTATATCATTTATTGAAATTTAAAAATTCTTAGAGATGATTGTCACATGTTTATAATAAACTATTGAAATATAAATATTATCTCATATGTGAATATTTATATTCATGTTTTAAAATATTTGGTATGTGTAACAGAATGATTTTGTAATATATATTTTTTTCCATTGAAATTTTCTATATAGTCTTATATCTATTGTTATTTTTTTTATGTATGGTTGATATGCTTGGATGTTAAATAACAACTTATATTTTGTGATGATGTTTTATAACAAAAGTGGAATGTTGAAATAATTATCATTGTGTTTTGTAGATAAATTAAAATGAAGCTCAAAGTGGAATGTCAGATGAAATAAATAATGTTTAACCTTTGGTAATTTGTATGAATAATGCTGCTGAGATTTATTCATTATAAATTAGATTAATTATAGATTGTAATGATAATTTAATGCTTACTTAAATCATTACCTTAGATGAGACCAACAATATATTATGAAATATGTAATTCCTTGTTTGTTTTTGATATAGTTACCCTTGATATTATGTGTGTAATAATAAATTTAAATATATATTTATGATCTATAGATTTAAAGCTTTGATATGGTTGATTTTTAACCTTATTCAGTTGGAATTATGTGAGGAGATGACTAAGGCTGTGATGGTGGAACAAGGTGCTAGTTATAGTGATGATATAGGAAGGGATGCTCGAGGCTGTGATAGTGACATGGAGTTCTGGTTATGATGATGATATTGGAAAGGGATGTTGGATGTGTTACTATGTATAGTGGAGTTGGGTATGACACTAGGAAAAATAGAACAAGTTTAATCTAGGATTGCTTATTGATTCTATTCTGAAATCTAGGATGCTTGATAAATAATCTTCTTATTTAATGGTTTATGATTGATTGATATTAATATAATTAGTTTCTAATTTCATGAAGCAATTTGATACCATGAATTATGAGTGAATCTTTTATATGCTAGCTTGGGATGAGTCCTAGAGTAACTGGATGATTATGAAATGATAAATGATTTAATGGAAGAATGGGTAGGTTCTTGATACTTGCTTTATAATTATGACTTACTTGAGAATACAAGAAAATAATTAATTGTGTTGTCGTAACTTAGATTAAAATATTAAAACATTGATCTTGGAATGAGAATGATATAATTAATCCATGGTTAATTAATTAATTAATTAAAATGAATCTTGATTCCTAAATGATTATTTGATACCTATGACTTAGCAGTGGCATCTGAGAGTCCCATGTGACGTTAGAAACATATTATTCTATGTCTAGGTTTTTTATCATAGTGTCATTGTAATATTTATATGTATCATGTATGTTTTTTTATTTTATATACTACCCCACCCATGTCGATAGGGTGACTAACACATAGTAGACTCTAGGAGGTTATTTTTCACAACATCCTAGATTGGTAAGGAATAGATGCCTAACTACCCCCTCTGTCCCTACTATCTTATCCTGGTATTATTTTTTGTTGGTATGCATGGTGGTTATCTTTTCCTATATATGTTTGAAGAGGTATGTAATTGATTGTGGTTAATTCAATAACATATATCTCTAGATATAGTATCCTAATGGTTATTATATGTATGTTGTGTATAGTCTATGATGACTTGAGGTATAATACACATCGTATTGGATGTTTTGGTTCCTAGAAACTAGTTGATTACTATATGGATATGTGGTTCGGATAATAAGATTATGTGATGCACATGGCATATGATATATTAACCCAGGTGTCTTCCAGATAGATTAGTTTAGACCAGGTAACTTTGGGATGGCTTTTGGAGAGAGATGGCTTAGGATATGCGATGTTGGAACAGAGAGAGAAAAACTAGTGGAGAAGAGGTAGTAGAGTACCCAATCTTTTTATTATGTTATATGATATCTTATATGTGTACTTTGGTGAAAGATATTCATGGAGAGGTTGTGAAATTAGCATACCAATTTAGGTGATGAGTTGGTTTCATTTGTTTACTCACTTGGTTATAGTATTCTTCTTTCAAATTTTTCATGAGAGGTAGCATGGGGGATCATACCGAGTATACATGTTATACTCACTATATATATATATATATGTATTTAGGCCATCATAAGCAGGTTGGTGATTCAGATGAACTTTACTACTTTGAGGATTTTTTCTATAGATGTTGAAGTTTCATGGCTCTACCAAGGATCTGTTTTAGTGTTTTCAGTTATTTAATTTATATGTTGTTACATGAAAACATAATATCGTTCTTTACTTTTTGTTATGATGAGGACTTTTTGGTGGTTGTTATCATATTGTCTCATACTTTTAAAATCGTAGAGGGTAATTATTCCCATATATGTGTATGTTATACCATTGGTTCTATTCATCAAACCGTGACCTATTGATGGAGGAATTCATACATCATTATCTCTCTTCTCTCATTACCGGCTCAGGAGGGGTACCTTTTGGGGGAGGGGTTCATGAAAAAGTGGTATTGGAGTTGATTATTATGAGATAGAGTAATGTTTTTAGTTAGGAACTGGTGAATACGAATGGGTTTGAAGGGTAATGGTATTAGACATTCTTAGTACATTATATAAAAAAATATACTAGCTATGACATGGGATTTTAGGTTCCCCTATGATTTTATGTAAGGATCTTCAAGTTTATTTGATATGGTAAGTGAAGTAATTATTCTTGTGGTGTATATACCTAAGAAAATATCATGTATCATGATTATATTCACCTAGGTTCGAATGGGTTAGATAATGGTAAAAGGTAAAAAATGAAGTATTTGACCAACCGTAAATAAATAGTCTCATGAGTTAGGAGTCCTTAATGTTTTTTCATTTGTAGGAGTGGATCTAGGTCAACATCACAGTTAGGTTTGTGAAAATGTGTTCAAAAATATGTGTCATCAAATATTTTTAGGGTGGAGTAAGATGATGAAAACTCTCATAGGAGGAAATTCCCTAGTGTTCTAGTACTAGATTCCATAGAAGTCTTAGGGATTCATTTCAAATCATGGGATACTGGTTTTTTTGGAGGATGCAGTAATAACCTTAAGTTGAATCATGCTTTGACATAGAATTGAGTTCCTTATTTTGGGATGATGTTGTGTGGGTCATCTCAACAGTAGTGGTTTTTTTTGTCATTGTTTGTGAGGAGTTGGCTATTTTGTGGGGGATATTTTTAAGATAGTTTCTAGATCGATTTTCTCTCTTCAACCTTAGGGAGGGGGGGATTCTCAGGTAGTGATATTTTACCATATTTATAAGATTTTTGAGCTTCAGTCCTATTGTGTGGTGAGACTTTTGAATTTCCTTTTTATGCCAAAAACAATTTGATTTTTATCCCTTGAAATAAATGATCTAGATTATCATCATTCTTCAATTTCTATCCCTTAAAAATGATTTTAGGGTAACATCCTTATTATTTTGATTGAAACCCACATAATAAATCCTTGATCCATGATCATTTGTATAAATTCATCCTTTTAGTTTCCAAACCACACCAAATTGCCTTCAATGATAATAAAAATAACTCATTCCTCATCCTAGTTTTAAGATGATAATATAATATGTGTAAAGGGTTTCTCTAACCTTGTTCATATCACTCTATTACTCTCTCATAGGGCCCTAATTTAGTCTAGGGGATGGGATTATGTCATCATGTGAATCCTATAATCTTCTCTTAGGCCCAATTTAGTGGATACTTGGTTTGGGGGAAGAGGTTATTGTATGTATTCCTTTGTTTTAATCAATATACTCTTCACTCATTTTAGGCGATATGAGCCCTAGTCAAGAAATGAGAATATTTTATGCTTTCCTCTATTTATTTTCTCCTTGTGTTAGATTAATTACTTGATCTTTTATGAATTAACTTCTTATATGTTGTGGGTTATACATGTAAAAATTTTTATGATATGGTCATGGATTTATGTGATTACATCCTTAGAAGGGGGGTTTCTCATACCATTTACATATGTTATGTCCTTAAGCACATGAAAAAGGATATAGTTCACATATCATGACATTTTATATTATGACACATTTTAAAATCATATAGGTGTGTCAGTGCTACCCAAATCGGATAATATCATGGTATGGTGGATGCAATCCTTTGATTTGTATGCTTGTCATAGCTATGTTTATCTTGGTGGATGTGATGATTGAGAAACATTACCTGAAGTTAATATAGTACTCTTGGATGAAATGGATTGCACTTCTGGAAAATAAGATATTATGTCCTATTCTTTTTATATTCTACATGAGTGTGCCCTTGCTGAATAAAAATTTATTAATAAACTTTGTAAAAACATTAATATGGATAAAGTATATTGTTTAAAACTCAAGATTTATTGGTAATGTAGGTCTTATGTTAGATTTGAGTTCTCTATGTTTTGGAACTTGTGTGTATTAATATTAATTTTATAAAGAGCATGGTAGATATGTGTTAGTTGAATAAAACTAATTTAATTAAATCATGCAACATGCCTATGTAAATTAGTTATCATGGAACTCATGTTAAATATGAAATGTTTTTGGAAAAATAAAACTTACTTTGGATATGTCATCCCTATAAGTTTTCTACATACCGTATGGTAATATTAAGTGAGACCATCTTGGTAAAATTTACTTTGTGGCTATAAGTTGTCATAAATAAACAATTAAAATTCTTCCATGAAACCTGTATTTATTTTAAAAGTGGTTTTAAAAATTTATTGAAAGGGTTTTACCAAAAAATATTTCCAATAATACAATGTTATAAAGAAGGATTAAAAAATGAGTTCATTTTAAAATCTCTTAACCTACTAGATTATAAACACAAGAGACTTGGTGAAAAATTTTAATGAAAAAGTTTTTAAATTTAATGTGTTTCAATGTGAAATGTTTATATACTTTCCTAGAAATAAAGAAATATTTTGGAAAACATGTTTATGTTTGTTTTATTGGATATGCATGGCTTGCTCGTTTTATTTCATTTATCTATGTGGCCTTTAATGTGACCTTTCTTGGGAATGAGAGTAACAAATGTGTGATCACTATTCCAATTTGTTTAATTTTTTTTGTTTGGATAATATTTCTGATGTCTTGTTGATATATGAGATATATTTACTCCTATTATATAATGTTTTATTAATGGGCTTGATATTGTTTTAGAGGTATCTTCCCTTAGTGATTATTTTAAAGTGTTATGTAGTTATACAATTCGTTCCTCTAGTGGTTGTTGTGTTCAAAGTACAAGGAGAACCTTGAGTGTTATCTCATCGGGTGGTTGATTTATTCCCCATCCATCCCCTATCCTTCCCACTTTTTTTCATTCTTGATGATGAAAATTGTTCGAGATATATCTAACGTAATGATCTGGATTTTCTAGATCTATTGATTTTGGGGGGGGGGGGGTTCCGGTGGATCAGGAGTAATCTCATCAATTTTAGAAGTTTGTCTAAAATTATTTAGTAATTTATAATGTTTTTAAGTGATTTTACAATTTAAGGAAATAATTTCAAAGTGTTAAAATTTTATTTTGAATTTAATTTGGATTTATTTTAAGTGATTCATATAATTTATTAATAAGTTATGAAAGTGGAAATTTAATATTTTCAAATATTCCAATGTTTTTTTTGGGATTTTGGAGATAATAATAAAACTTTATATTGGTTATTTATAAGTTTGTGTAAGAAGAGATTTAATATTTTTAAGGTTATTCTCACCCTTACGAATGACCATGCTTCTACATTAGAGTAACCCATATTTTTAATGGTTTTTTTAAAGGTAAAAGGGAATTTTATTCTTCTTGTGTAAGGGTAATACATGGTTTTTAAACCATTCATAAAGGTAACCTCAACCTTTCTTTCAGTACATAAGTGCGATCCAAGATTTAAAATGGTTGCATAAGGGTAACATCCTTGTTTTTTCAGGGTCAACTAATCTCTTTTGCACTGTGTAAAGGTGGAAAATTCCCTACATAAGGGTAACTCCACTTCTTTATAAATGTATGTTGAGCTTCCTTATTCCACATAAGAGTCATCCTAGATTACCAATACCAGTGTAAGGGTAATATTATTATTTCATAATGGTAACCCATGAGTTCTAAATCTCACATAAAGGTTAACAAAATATTGTGTAAGGGTAACCATGATATCCTTAAGCCTATGTAAGGGCCCTACAAAGATTCTTCTACTCAGATAAGGGTAACAAGCTACATAAGGGTAAAACGACATTACCCTTACACAACGCATGCCTCTTACATATGGGTAGCATAAATTGATTAAAAACTCCATATTTCCCTTCTCGAACATCCTTACCACATTTTTCAACATAGTTAATGAGATTTAATATATTAAATTAGTGGTTTTTCATTTATTAAGGGTTTTAAATATAACATTTCACCTTATTTAAATTTAGAATCATTAAATGATTATTACGTGGAATTTTTAAGGAGTATTAAAGGATCGATATCTATTAATGTTAAAAATGATTTTCATTCTCTTGTTTGAGTTTCTCCTTCTTTCTCTTGAGTTTTGGTTACCAAAAACCATAAAATTATATCATTTTGAAGTCTTATACAAATTGTCTAAGAAACCTCTTGATTCTAGTATGTGCACATACACTCTTCTTCTCTCATTTGTATTGATATTGTAGTGTGAGAGGATACTATGAGGTAGGGACTATGCAATTTCTCTTATTTTTTATAATGTGATAATTTGAATTAACCAATACATTATATTCTTTGTCTAAATGTATGTGATTAATGATAATAAGATAAAAATATGAAAAATTATCATATGAATAATGAATATCTGATAATATACAAATTATAAAATAGTAGGATAAAATGCATGCTGATCAATCTAGTCAATGAAATAATATTAATTCCAATAATTTTAATGGAAGTTTAATTTATATATTATAATGTTTGTTCTGATAATACTAGAATATAATTCAATATAATTATTATTTTAATATTATTTAAAGTAATGAAATACAAGTTTAATAACTGATGAAAATGGTTAACCAATTTTTTTGTTTAATTTCTAGAATTGAATTAGAAATAACATCCCATATCATGGATACATACATTTTTCTTAAAATCATAAAATTTCTTATTGAAATACACATACAATAAATATTTTTGATAATAATTTCAAAAATAGAAATTAATGATTTATTTCATGTTATAAATAAATATATTTTATAATCTCTAATATTATTAGAAGAAAGATAAAATAAGTATTTACATATTGTTAAATAATGTTAATTATTCTTGAATTATCTAAGAGAGATAGAGAAAGAGATGATAGCTTGACATGATGTTAAAATGGTTAAATATTATTTATTATAATTATTCAATAATTATATATATTTGAATAATGAAATGGAGATTATCACATGCAATATTCTTGGTATTCTTTTTCTGAATAATATTATTTTATGTATATAACTTTAATCATGATTATAGATTATTATCACATATTTATAATGAACTATTGAAATAGAAATATTATCATGTATGGGCATATTTATATTCATGTTTTGAAATATTTTTCTTGTGTGATCACATGATTTTGAAATATATTTTGATGCCTATGAGATTTAATAGATAGTGTGTTATATATTGTTATAGTTTCTTAGAATGGTTGATATGCTTGGATGTTAAATAAAAAATTAAAGTTCATAATGATTTTTTTTAAAAAAAAGTGGCATGTTGAAATAATTATCATCGTGTATTTATGATAAATGAAAAAGTATCTTAAGGTGGAATTCCAAATGAAATAAATAATTTTTAGCCTTTTTAATTTTATAGTCAATAATATTGGGATTTATTCATTATAAAACATAGAAATAAAGATAATAATGAGAATTTAATGATTTCTTAAATCATTATCTTGAGGATTAGTGAGTCTGATGTTGTTTGATAATGGATGGAATGCCTTTTTTTGTTTTGGACATAGTTTCCTTCTAAATTATGTGTATAATAACACATTTAAATATTTATTTATGCTCTATGGATTTAGATCCTTGATATGGTTGAATATTAACCTTGTGTGGTTTGAATTGTGGGTAGGGATGTCTGAGGATGTGATGGTGACACGAGATGCTGGTTGTGGTGATGATATGGGTTGGTATAACTGAGGATGTGATGGTGGTGGAAGTTTTTATTTATGATTATGATGTTATCATGTGATTCCATATGTGTTATTATGTGCAGTGGTGTTAGGGATAAAATCGAGACGGATAAAATGGGTTGAATCTAAGCATTATTGTTGTTGTTACACTAAAATCTAAGATTCTTTTATGATAATGAACCTGATTTTTTAATGACCAATGCCTAATTGATATTTATATAATAATTTTCTATGAGTAGGAAGCAGTTTGATACCATGCATTGTGTGTGCATGTTTTATATGGTATCTTGGGTTGAGTCTTAGTGTCACAACCCATCCTAGAGGGGCATGTGCCGTGATAACCCCTAGATTGCCACCAATAGTCCAGGGGTTGGTGAATATAACAAAGTAGGAATATCCCAAAAATGGGAGGAATTAGCCTAAAGTACCTTTATGTATGCACACATCTCCATGCCACAAATGATGAAATGTAAAAACACTAAGTAAACAATGCATGTAAACCACTATATCTCACAACCAGAGTACAAAAGTAATTGTACTTGAAAGTAAACAGGGACAAATAAAACTCCACCAAAAAGAGTTTGTAACCAAAAGTCCTACCTATAATAAAAGAGGTATAAGAAATGGTATTTCAAAATCCATAGGAACCCACCTTGGTATGTCCATTCTCACAAAGCACTGCCTGGTCCTAGTCTACCTAGGACTCTGTCAAAAGGTCAATCAGTTGTAAAAGAAACGAAATGTGTGGGAAAAATATGTGCATGGGTGAGTATAACAATACTCAATAGGACACCCCGAAACCACAAAGGAGTACCTCAAAGAAATACCAAAAAATATAGTACAATCAGCATTACATAGGAATATGTTTATAGTACACTCCAGTCCCATGGAGTGATACCATACTCTATCTATGACTCAACCTCTAGAGGGGATTACAATCCAGTGATGTAGACATAATGGAATACTAAACCCTCAAGGAAAGGATGAAGGGAATTCTATCAACCTATATTTGTCTAAACTAAAAACTATGTACTTGTATCAAAAGGATCATTTCAATATCAAGGCCTCATCACTACATATAGATATTTGATTGGATGATCTGTTTAGATGTTATGACCATTTGAAGTTTTAAAGGGAGTCCCCGAGCTAGTGGACCGATCGCATGGTTGGTCCACCGACCATGGCAGTCGACTTCCCCATGGACCGACCACCGTGGACCAAACTTAGTAGTCAGTCCACCTACCATAGATGACCATGATGTTCAACCATATGTGGCATTGTCTCATGATCAATCATGGTATGGATCCACCCAGGTCACCCTAGGTCTGACCTAGGCTATGTGGCTCAGGACCACTCAACTGGACTCACTTGTCCTTGACACTTGGCCCATCCCGCTTTCATGCGGGTTGCCTGGGATGGAGCAATCATCCAACGCGGCCTCCCACATCCTCCATGGTTCTGCTTCCCATGCATCCGCCACTACATCTACATAGTTCCACCACCCCCAACACCAATTGTCTTTGCCAGTCACGTCGCACTATCATGCACTAGTGTCGTTGCTGCATCCACATAGTTCCACCACCTGCAGCACCAGCCTCCGCTGGTCACGCTGCACCACTGTGCATCGGTGACGCTGCCACTACCTCCTATTCCACAAGTCTAAAATCCTCATTTGATACCTAGAATTTGAAACAGTTGTATATTTCTATTCCTTGGGTCCAGATCTATACAAATCTGGCCTCTGTTGTCGATTTTCCTCCAATCTGGGGGTCTAATCATGGTTAGAGCCACCCAGAACGGTTGAGCTATGACCATGGGGATACAACAGTGAAAACTTTGATGAACGTAGGGATAAAATCAAAAAGGGAAACCCCATGGAATGAACCATAGTTTTTTTCATGGCGGCCTCTATCCTTTTATGTGAGAACGATAAACAAAGAGGAATAAAGGTCAATCTCCCGATAATCCCGCAGATAATATCCCATCCCACAACAAAGATAAATCCATGGGACAATATGTTTTTTATTGTTCCACATTTGTCATAGAATTAAATAATGGAAAAAAAATCAAAACTACATGCCCAACCTCGATTCAGTCTGATTGTTGATGAAGAATGAAGCATCATTGATAATGTTTATCAAATCCATGGTGCATCATTCGATCGATCCATTATCAACCACCAATTGTTTCTCTAGAGGTTCTTTCTCCATGCATCTAGATAAATTATAGGGTTTTGATGCTCACCCTGAATTTTTGAAGAATACTTAACAAATACAAAGTTGATACATCAAAATAATTTCTTTACTAAATTATTTTATTTATAGTTACTTCCTCCTTGAATTTTTCTATAGATAACCCTTTCTAACTATAGTTAAGTCATTCCTTGGGTAAATCCAACATTCTTATCTCAATTATTCCCTCAGATATTTGATTTGAGAACCCATTTAAGAGTTATTCCACTTTTTTCAAGAAAACCCGTGCACATGTGCTATTAAATTTTTTAATATTTTTAAAACATTTATTCTAGGAAGACCGGGCCTTAGAATTGAATTTCATCTCCATGAATAGTCTAAAAATAAATCCATATAATATCTAAAAATAATACATGGAAAATTCAAGATGTTACATTCTCCCCACCTTGGGGCTTTACATCCCCGAAATCCAAAATAAGGGATACTTAAATAGATGCGAGCACTGAGCATGAATCTGAGCCACCCAATCCCATGTGCTCTCCTAGAGATTTTTGTGCTTCCACTAGAAAAACACTCAAGGAATAACTCACCAATAAAGGATCCTCTCCTACCGATCCTCGATCTCCACTGGGTACTCAACAAAAGTATCTCCATCCTCGATGTACAGCTCGCCCCATTCAATGATGTGTTCTGGATCATTTATGTACCTCTTCAACTCCGACAAGTGGAATACATCATGTAACCTCTCTAATTAAAGAGGTAGAGAAAACAGGTATGTCACCTTACCAACTATACATAGTATCTTAAAAGGCATGATGAACCTCAGAGATAAATTTCCGCCTCAACCAAATCTTTGTAATCCCCATCGAGGTGAAACCTAAAGAAACACATGGTCTTATTCCAAGAAATAAAAAGCCTTTAATAACCTATCAACATAAGACTTCTGGTAGATCTATGCAGTCTTCATCCACTCTTGGATGATCTACACCTTCTCTATAGTAGTTTTCACCAACTCTGAGCCCATGAGTGCTGAATCTCCTGGGTCAGTCTAGCAAAGGTTTGACATAAAGGGTCGCCCATAAAAGGCCTTGAATACTTCAATAAAAATGGTAGAATTATAGTTTTTGTTGTTGGAAAACTCTAATAGTGGTAGGTGACCCTCCAAAATATGGCCAAAGTACAACATGAAAGCTCGCAACATGTCCTCCAGAACATGAATGGTCCACTCAATCTAGTCATTCGTTTTTGGTCAGAACACTATGCTCAAGTGTATATGGGTCCCAAACACCAACTGCAATCCCTTCCAAAACCAGGATGTAAAATGAGAATCACAATCTAAAACTATCATCTATGGGACCCCATGGAGTTGAACTATCTTCTGCACGTAGAGGTATCTCAAGCTCTCTAACAAAATCCTCCCTCGGATAGCTAGGAAGTGGGATGACTTGGTGAGTCAGTTAACGATCACCCAGATGGAATCATGTCCCCTAGATGTATGTGGTAAACCCATCAAAAAATCCATTTATTTCCCATACCACTTCAATTATGGAACATTGACAGGTTGACCCAAACCCACTGGAACATAGTTCTCAACATTCATTTGTTGAAAAGTAAGGCATCGAGAGAAAAACTCTACAACTTCCTTATTCATTCTTGCCCACAAAAACTGAAATCTAAGGTCCAAGTACATATTTTCCACACCTGGATGTACTACCAAAGTGGATGTACGAAACTCCCTTAGAACCACCTCCTACAATTCCTTTGGTACTACTGTACATCCTCTTAAAATAATGACATAATCTCCACCTTTCAAATATACATCAAGAGCATGCCCTGTGGAAATATGATAATGTAAGGTCTCAAAGTTGGTATCCTCAAGCTATGCCTACCTTACTTTCTGTAAGAGTGGAGGGGTAAAAAACATCAACTTGATGTAAGATACTCCATCTCCATCCATAAAGGATAACTACTACGAGGCTAACTTCTTTGACACCTCATTCAACAATTGTGATATGGATCTCCTACTGAGATCATCTTCCACCACATTCCCCTTCCCATGAGTATAGACAATCTCAAATTCATAGTTCTGGAGGAACTTTTTCCATCGCCTCTGTCCCAAGTTTATATCCTTCTGAGAGAAGATATACTTGAGACTCTTGTGATCAGAGTAGATGATAAATTGATCTCCCATTAGTTAGTGTCACCACATCTTCAATTCGAAGACTACTACTGCTAAATCAAGATCATGGGTCACATAGTTCAGTTCATGTGGTGTCAACTAATGTGAACTATAGAAAATAATTTCTTGCATCTACACAACCAATACCAGTTATTAATGCATCGCAGAACACTACGTACTCAACACCCTCATCTAGAAATCTCAAGATGGGAGCACTCATCAATCTATACCTAACTGATGAAAACTCTCCTAGTATATTTCCATCCACACGAATGTATACCCATTTCATGAAAATATACCAAGTAAGCTACCAACTTCAAGAATTTAGTTACACACCTCTGATAGTACCCTTCCAAACCAAGGATACTATTCACTTCAATAATACTCTTGGGTGGATCCCAAGAAAGCACTGCCTCAATCTTTGCTGGATCCACTGCAACTCTAGCCTCTAAAATGATGTTTCCTAGAAAATGGACCTCTTGCTTCTAGAACTAATACTTCAAGATATTCACGTGAAGATGGTACTCTTGGAGTGTGTCTATGACCATCCTCAAGTGTCTTGCATGCTCCTTCTCAGACACCGAGTACACTAGGATTTCATCAATGAAGACCCCCAAGAACCATTCAAAGTAAGGCTATAATTGTTCATGAGTCCCATGAACACAACTAGGGTGTTCATCATGAAAAATGGAATAACCAAGTACTCACAGTGGCCATAACAACATCTGAAGGCTATCTTAGATATATCCTCATCCCGTACTTGTAGCTGGTGATAGCCAAATATCTGGTCAATCTTCAAGAACCACCACACACCTTTCAACTGATAAAATAGGTCATTGATCATTTTAGTAGATATTTATTCTTCATGGTCACCTAGTTCAAGCACTGGTAATCCACACATAACCTCAAACTCTCGTATACCTTCTTGAAAAACAAAAATGGGGCTGCTAGGGTGAAACATTGGGTCTCACGAAGCCCTTCCACTAAAACTACTCCAACTGTACCCTCATCTCAAAAAGATTTGTGGGATCCATATGATATTCAGGTGTATATATCAGTGCCATACTTTGTTATAGATCAATGTAGAAGTCTATCTCCCTATGGGGAGGTAAAACTAGAACCTCCTTTGGAAAGAATTACTAATACTCCACCACCATAGTAGGAAAATGATGACTCGTATTATCCATTACACCGAGGGCCAGGATAGACAACTATTGGGTGATTGGATACCCACTATTTTGTGAGAGTCCATCCTATTCTTCATGTTTTTCCCTTTCATCAACAAAGGAACACCTGGTTTCATCACTGCAGACACACCACACTCTGAACTTAAAACGGTCAATCTGAGCATGAACTGTGGATAACCATTCCATACCAAGAATGACTTCATAAGGACTCGACATTGCTACCAAGAAATTACAATCAAAACTCTCATATCCAAGAGTCAGGTCACACTATCTTCACCAGTGTGTGACCATCGAATCTCCTCCTATAGGAGTCTCCAAGTATAAGGGTCAAGTCAACTGTTCAACTGGAATCTTCAAGTCTTGAACAATGTTCATGGTAAGAAAGGAATGACTAGCACCTGTGTCTATCAAAACTGTAGATATGGTGGAAAGACAAAAATTTTACCTCGAGTCATCCTTGAAGCCTTGGGGTCTTAAACCTATACTGCCTACAACTAGAATCATCCCTATCCACTAGCTCCCTGAGCCTGGCATGGACCACCTAGTGGTGGTGGTGGTAATAGGTCAAACCTCCGACCACCTATTTCTACCTTGATTGCTCCTCTTCCACATCCTACACCCTACATAATACCTTGCCTATGTATCTTCCTCTAACTCAGTGGTCCCTTAACCATATCCCAATTATTTGTACGATGGGTTGGGAATTATCATGCCAGATTTCCCCAACCGTCGCATGAGTAACACCGTCTGTCCCCTAACTGATTTGTGCCATCCTGGGAGACCTTCACCACTGACCCTGAGTCCTGGGATTGCCTCCTAAAGTACCTGACCTACTTGGATCCTTGCGACTGGCATTGGATACCCACTACCTAGGTCTCAGCTACCCGGCGCCCACTACTAGATCCCACTACCGGTGTCTACTCTTCTAGAAATATCTACAATAGTAGGGCTCTCTCAAGTACCCCATCATAAGTAGGAATACTAAGGATTACCATATATGCCCTAATTTTCTAGATTAATCCCTGATTTCAGGCCCGAGACTTGAAGATTAGTTCCCATACCATATCTAAGGAGTAGTGAAAAAGATTAGTAGACTTCACCGAATACTCCGCCACAATCATACTTCCCTACTATAGATTTAGAAGCTCATGTATGCACATAGATCAAAACGTGGCCTGATAAAACTTCTCAGTGAATAGATTCTCAATGTATGTCTAGGAGAGAGTTATCTATTTGTGGTTATGAGTCACTAAGCTCCATCTTTTCCCCATATCCCTAAGGAAGAGTCACGTTAAGGACTATCAAAAGATCAACATACATCCTCACAAGGAAGAAAACATGGGTGATAGCCTCTAGACAATCCTTAACCATCTGGGGGCCTAGATCAACTTAAAACCTGGGAGTTTGCTGCCTCTGAAACTCATATAATACACTTAGCATGTGTGTATCCTTATCAGATAGTGCTGGTAGTGGCTACTGCTCGACAGGTGGTGGTATAGATAGTAAACCAACCAAATTTTCTATCTCTAGTACATGCTGATGTACTAATGCCTCATTACTAGGAGGATAATCCTGGTGATAATGTGATGGAATCGTGGCTGGATGCCTACGTGGAGGCATCATATAATAAGACAGGATATACCATATTCAATAGAGTATATCTGGAGATCTAACTCTAGATGGACATGGAAAACACAACCATTATTATATAATGTAGGTACCATGGTTTTTCCCTACAATTTTTTTTCATGTAATGAGTTAAAAACAGGATGGTTACTGTCCTGGTGTATGGATTCATTGACTATCGCACTAAAACTAGATTCCATGTCCTGAAATCCAAACTCGAAACACTTAACACCGTTTCCAAAACCAATCTCATAATCTCTCAATCCTAAATTAGAATCGACCCCCTTTGATATCACTCTATCCTGACCCATCCTAGAGGGGCCCATGATGTTACTACCCCAATACCACCTCCAATAGGCCTGGGTCTAGTGACTAGCACTGAGTAGGAATATCCCACAAATGGGAGGCATTATCCTAATGCACCTGTACACATGCACACATCTCTAAGCCACAAAGTCTAAAATGTAAAAACACTAAGTAAACAATGAATGAAAACTGCTATATCCCAAAACTAGAGTATAAAAGTGGAAGTATTGGAAAGTAAATAAGGCCAAATACAAGCCCACCAAAACAGGTCTCTAACCACAAGTCCAACCTATAAAAAAAGAGGTACTGGAACTACTGTTTAAAAATCCACTGGAACACACCTTGGAATGTCTGATCTCATAAAGTACCACCTGCTCTTGGTCAGCCTAGGCCTCCATTGAAAGGTCGATCATCTGCAAAATACATGAAATGTGTGGGAAAATCCCATGTAGGGGTGAGTATAAAAATACATAGTAGGACACCCAAAACCACAAAGGAGTGCCAAAAATAAATGACACAAAGGAAATTACAATCATCTCTACAAAAGTATATGTCTAAAACACATATAATAAGAACATCCAAATATAATAAATAAAAGATACAAAGTCTAGAGGTACGACACAACCAATTACCAGCCATAAGATTCTTCTTGATGCATGATCATTTAGAGAAAACTCTCTCCTCAAGCCATGATATCATCAGAGACACTCACGAAGAGTTCTATCACATTTGTGCCATGCTGAAAGATAAATCATTAGTCAAAGAAGACTAAGATAAACATAGAGGGGATCCTTCATATAAACACTAGGTAATACCATATACCCAAAATGGATCAACCAATAATATATAGGATCTTTCCTAGACACAATGGGGAATACAAATGACCCTAATAATGAAGCCCTCTAGATGGATGACCAATGCCCTACTCTTAGTGGTTACGTCAATTCCAAAAAACTCCACTAGGGGTAATAGAGGATCGTACTCTAGTCCCATGGATGTATACCATACTCTATCTAGAACATGGACTCTATAAGGGATTACAATCTAGTGATGTTGATGTAATGTCTTACTGAACCCTCAAGGAGAGGACCAAGGGAAAAAACTTAGCCTATACTGGTCCAAACTAAAATCTCACCCATTGTCTCAAAAGGATCATCTCAAAATCAGGGTCTCAATTCCATAGATGAATCATTAATTGGATGCTCTATTTAGAAGTTATGATCATTTGATGTTTTAATGGGCTTACTAGGCCTCTGGAACAACCGCATGGTCGGTCCAATGACTATGGTGGTCGACCGCCCCATGGACTAGCCACTATGGAACAATTGTGGTTGTCAGTCCACCTACCGCAGCTGTGTACACATTTCCTGTGGTAGTTGGAGCTGCTCTGGGTTATAGTTGACCATGGCGTGACTCTGGCCCTGTAACCCCAGGTTCGATCTTGGTCTGGCCCATCCCACCTGGCATGGGCTGACTCAGACAGCCCCCCAGGACCACCTGGACTAGGTCATTCAGGCTAGTCTGCTTGTGTACAGGCCGCCTAGGATGCTGCACATGGCATGCCTGGCCGTGGCGCACACGGCCTCCAGTATCCACCATGGTACCGTTTGTGCCACATTTATGCAGTGTTCAAACACATGAGATCTAGCTACATCCCACACATCCATCATTGGATTCCACTTATACCAACCCCTCCAGCTCTTACATGGTCTTTGTCACTTACACGTAGCTCTACCACCCACGGAACTGACTGCCTCAGCCGATCGCGCCGTACCACCATGCATCACCGTGCACCGCCACTGACTCCTCTTATGCGAGCCAAAAATCCTCCTACAATACCTAAAATTTGAAACAGTCATAGATTTGGTTTCTTTGAATCCGGATCGATACTAATCTAGTCTCTATCGTTGATTTTCTTCCAATATGGGGGTTTGATCGCGTTTAGAGCCACCTAGCAAGGTTGATCCCGGACCATGAGGATTCAATGATGAAGAACGCATAGAATGGCGGGAGAAAAGAAAAAAGATAAACCCTATGGAATGAATTTCATCCTTTTTTCATGTCAGCCTCAATCCGTTTCCCTTGTAATGATAAACTAAGAGAAATAAATGTCAATCTTCTATTAATCTTGCAGATAATTTCCCATCCTGCAAAAAAAATTAACATGTGGGCCAATCTATTTGTTGATTGGTCCACATTGATTGTAGAATTACAGAATTGGGAAAACAAATAAAAAAACAAACCCTAAGTCAATTATTTTCAATCACTAATGAAGAATGAATCATTATTGTCATCATTGGCAAGGTTTTTCAAATCTGAGGAGTGTTGTTCAATTGATCTATCATCATCTGACAATAGTTTCTCCAGAGGTTCTTTCTATATGCCTCAAAATAAATTATAGGGTTATAAATATAACCCTAAATTTTTAAAAAATATTTAATAAAAATGAAGTTATAGTGACAATATAATTTCTTCATTAAATTATTTTATTTACAGTTACGTCCTTCGTGACTTTTTCTACAAACGAACCGCGTCGTCTAAAGTTAGGTCACACCTAGGGTAAAGTCGCCATTCTGAGCTCAACGATGCCATATAATTTTAGATATGGGAACCCATTTATGAGTTATTACATATTTTTAGGAAAACGTACGCATTTGTGCTATTAAAAAGTTTAATAGTTTTTAAACATTTGTTTTGGGCACACCAAGTCTCGGAATCACACGTCATCTCGTCAACTGGTCTCATAATCAATCCATCTAATATCTAAAAATAATACATGGAAAATTTGATATGTTACATATAGAGTATCAGAATGATTTTGAAATGATAAATGAATTAACAAAAGAAGGGGTTGGTTCTTGATGCTTGCTTTATAATGATAACTTACTTGAGAATACAAGAAAATAATTAATAGTGTAATTGGAACTCTAATTAAAATATTATAACATTGATCATGGAATGATAATGGTAAAAATTAATTAATGGTTAATTAATAAATTAATTAAAATGAATATTTATTCTTAATGCTTATTTGATACACGGGCCTTAATAGTGGAATTCCAGAGTCTTGTGTAACATTAGCGACAAATAAGTTATGGCTAGTTAGTTTCCTATTATGAGGTTTTGAGATTTATAGATATCATGAATATTTTGTGATTTTATGTGCTACCCAACCCATGTTGGTAGGGAGATTGAAACCTAGTGTAATCTGGGAGGCTTTTTTCCCTAACATTCAGGTTGGTGAGGAACGAATGGTTGATAACCCCCTCTAACACTGCTCTCTTCTCCTGATAGTATTACATGCCGTTACGAATGGTTTTAATCTTTTCAAATATTTTTTTATATGTATTTAATATATTGTGGTTATTTTACACACATATATCTATGATTATAGTACCGTATTGTTTATTATAGGTATGTTGTGTATGGGATGTGATGGATTGAGATATAATACACGATGTACGAGCTGTAGTGGATCCCAAAAACTAATTTGTTACTATATGGAAATGTGGATTAGACTATGTGAAAAACTAGGTAAATGATAAATTATCCCAAGCATCTTTGGGATGTCTTGCATTAGTTTTTGTGTCTTCGGGATATATTTTAGAGAGAGATGACTCAGGATATGCGACATTGGGGAAGAGAGAAAAACCAGTGGGGAAGTGGTAGCAGGCTACCCTATTTTTTAATTATATTATATGATTACTTTTATGTGATACTTGGTGAGAGATAAACATGGTGAGGCTGGGAACATAGCATACCTATTTAGGTGATGAGTTTGTTTCATTTGTTTACTCACTAGGATTGAGTATATTTATTTTACTATTTTCACGAGTGGTTACAAGGAATATCCTACTCAGTATATATTTTGTTCTCACCCAATGAATATATAAATGGTTTTCTAGGTAAGAATGAGCTAGTTTGTGATCAATCTGAACATTACTAGTTCGGAGAGTTCTTTAGGAGCTGTTGGAGCTTCATGGTCTTGCTAAGGACCTATTTTAGTGTTTTCAATTGTTTCACTTTTATGTCATTACATTAATTTAATTGGGATGTTTCTTTAATTTTTATTAAGATAAGGAAGTGTTTTGTGGTTTTTCTCAACTTATCTATTACATTAAAATTATTAGATGGAAATTCATCCCATATGTGTGTATTTTATACCCTTGGAACTAGTTACAAAACTACGGCCTATTAGAGGTGGACTTCAGGCATCATTATCTCTATTCTCTGATTGTCAACCAAAGAGGGGTACAATTGGGGGGAGGGGTCATGATAAAGTGGTACTAGTGGTGATGGTTGAGAGAAAGGATGATGTTTGGAGTTAGGAACTGGTGAGAATTCATGGGTTAGGAGGGAAACAATATCATCTAGGCTCAGTACATGATGTGAACAAGGGATACCAACAAGGAAATATGATTTTAGGAACTCCTATGATCTAATTAAAGGAAATCCAAGTTTACTAGATATTCTAATAGAAGTGATGTTTATTGGGAGGTAGATACCTAGGAAAGGATCATGTATCATGCATGTATGAACCTCTTTCTGAATGGTTTATACAATGGAAAGAGGTTAAAAATGAACCAATTGATCGAACTTAAATAATATGTGTCCCATGTTAGGAGTACCTAATAATTTTTATTTTTTCGGAGTGGCTCTAGGTCAACATTCCTATTGGGTTCATGCCAATATGTTAAAAAATCTGTGTAAAAAAACCTCCATAAAGTGGAGGATGATTACAACTATTCTTAGAGGGGGTACTCTGAGTATTCTAGCACTAGAGTATACAAAATTCCAAGGGATATATTTCAGATTATAGGATAGAGCTTTGGTTGGGGGAGGTGGAAATATCCTTTAGTTGAATTATGCTCAGAGAGAGAACTGGGTTCCTTTTTCTATGATTATTACTAATGGTTTATGTAGAGACCCGAAGCCTGACGTACATGAACATAACATTACTTTTGCGGAATACTTAGTACATAACAAAAAATACACACACAAGGATCGTAATAGTTTAGTGTCTTTGGAAACTCGGAACGTAATCTTCTAATCGTGGTGAAAGATCTTCAACATCTCCCATAAAGATCTTCCCTTTTTTTTACCTAAAACATTTCTTTATATCCTGGGGAAAAGAAAACATAAAAGGGTGAGCTCAAATGCTCAGTAAGGGTAAACAAAAGAAAAATCAATCACATCATATTCATAAGAACATAAATTTTGGAAATCTTAACCTGCAAAAGAGATCATAATATCTTAACATGGGATAAATCATAGAAGTGAAATGAAATCCCAATAATCATAACTTAAAACATTAAACTTTGTGGCACACACACATAATCATAGAGAATCATTTCTTGTTAGTAAAGACTCATTGCCAAGACTATCTTAGTGGACAAAGTCCCATTCTAAACCGAGTCACCCTCGTTTCAGTCCTGTTTCACTGAACCGGTATAACCTACCATTCCAGCCATGTCTATCTCATGAGATATAAAATCTTTACCCAATGAATTGGAGGGAGATATAGGTCCCATCCATCTTATAATGAATCCTTTCTTATGTGTGCCATATAATCATAAACCATACATCATAGCGTAACCCATGTAATAAAAATGGGATTCTTAAACAACATGACATCATAAAACAATTCATATAAGATAAAGGAATTCATAAAAATATTTCCATCACAACATAATAAAACCAATGTAATAATAGAGATAAAAACAGAACCCTTTTATTATCTTAGATGGAAAATAATTTTGATAAAATACTTGAACTCCATTCTTGAGGAAAATATCCTTTCTACTTCAAAAACACTTTTCCTTTCTTAACATGTCATACAATTTTAAACTAAAAGAAGTTGATTAAAAATAAACTTGAATACTTGTAAAGGAATCTTCTTGGAAATAATGTTTTCAAAATCCATTAATGCCGTATAAGTTAAAAAAAAACATTCTTCGTACTTTTGTCGGAAAAGTCAAAAAGTACCTTGTACGAAAAACGACAAAAGATTCCTTTCATATCTTTTACTAAAAACTCACCGAAGGGTAAAATTGGATATAAACTATTTTAGAAATATGGAAATAATATTACATATTGAGGGAACATGGATGTGGATGATAAAATACACCCCAGTAATTACCAAAGTAAAAACAATCTCGGATAAAAGTGAGATTGTGATATTTCCCTTACCTTAGGTCCGATTTGCTTTGTATGTGTCCGAAGCTCCTGTATAATGGTTTAAAAAATTTTATTGACTTATTCCAGAATCATACATATTGATATGATATCATATATGGTCATATTCTTATCTTCTTGTTAGTAATATTTCATTGTTACTTGTTACTCGGGTCTTTATTGCCTTTTGTTCTTATGCGTGTTTTGCCGAATAAATTCTTATTCTTATTTTAAGGTTATATATACCTTATATCCAGAATGGTATTAGTGTAACATATATCATATTTATTCATTCAATTCGTTTATATAATTACTATGTAATGATGATCATGTAGAACGAGTCGCATCACATCGTGGAGACGGTATTCCGTACGTACGCACGAGTGATGATATCGTTCCTATTATCATGGAATTGTATTGGAGTATATGTATATTATTTAAGTATCAATATTAATTTATAATAATCATAAATAGTTACTCATTACACCATTATACCCATCCTTGTAAGGTGATGGTGGAAAATAGATTACACCACGGCGTGGAGACGGTATTCCGTACGTACGCATGCGCGGTGATTTCCTTTTTCCGTAGGATGGATAGAAGGTTAATTAGAGTTGTTTCATATTTATAATAACATATCAGTATATAATAAATACTGATGTTATTACTTTATCATGAAACAACTAAAGAAGAAGAAGTTGAAGAAGAAAGAAATTTAAAAAGATCGGTAATGGATATTACCTCTTTTTGACGCGCCATTTCTAAGCCTTCACTTAATGAACTAAGGATGGTCTTTGAAGAAGACCAGGACCTCTAGGATGATACTAGGGAAATGGAGAAGGGATTTTGGCAGGGGTTGGACGAGCTTGAAGGCTCAAAGTTGTGTGAGGAAGAGAGGGAGGAGGTGCCCTTTTATAAGGGAGGAGAGGGGCACCTTAGTAATATCTCAAAATATTATTTTATATTAAAGTCAAAATCGGTTTATAATGGTTCCAAATGGTCTTATTTCGAAGCTAAAGTGGGGATGGGTCGAAATCCTATCAACCAATAGGATTTAGACAAGTTTAGGTTATTATTGTAACCTTATCAATTAGATTTAACTCTAAGTTAAATAATTTAACTTTTACCGTGTCTTTTTGTTTTCTTTCACTATATGGTTAATAGACTTACTATAACATGCCAAAAGAACCCCAAATTGTATATTATTAATAAATATATCCTTATCTAAGTCATTTGGCCGAACCTTATATTTTTAGGAATAAAATAACAATTAATAATATAATATTTGATTTAAAAACTATTTTGTGTCAATTTTGACACTATTTGAGATATGATTTTTGTGAAAGTCATAACAGAATTATATGTTCGAACAAAATTGATTAAATCAACACTAATATATCATATTAACCTATAAAATTATTGGAATTCATAAAAAGTCTCAAATTACATTTATTTTGGTGTTTATAACATCAATTATGTCAATATTTCATTAATAAGATAATTACTGCATCATCATTGTGTCATAAATAAATTAAATTATTTAATGTCTAAAAATTACAAATAAAATATAATTATGTAGGAAATCCTTTTATCTTTCTAATTAATATTTATAGTCGAATTTATCTTATGTATAACGCCATATTAAAAATGTTTTAGTAAATAAACTTCGATTTTAACTCTTTTAACCCTTCTTTAAATAAATTAATAATAAATGTCCTAATCTAAACCAAGTGGGCCTAAATGGTCATATTTTATTCCTAAGTTTGTTTTTGGTCGAATTACACTTATCCAATAGAATTAGGACATGTGTTAGGGTAATAATAATATCATCTTTACCCTTAATTACCCTATTTACTTTTAACCGTGGTAAAAAAAAGTAAAAAGTTACTATTCACCAAAAATTATTTTCATCTCATTGAACCACATTTTAGTCCTTGATATTAACCGTGTCTCTCGGATTTTCGAAATTCCACTCACAAAAGCGGTAAAATTAAGTTTTATGAACAATTCAGTTTTTTTAACTACCACTTAGTGGTTTCACTATTCATCGAAAAATGAAAGTTTTCAGAAAAATACCAAAAATTAGGCCTAAGCTATATTTGATATTATGAACTCAAAAATGATGTCTATTTTACCAAATTCAAAACATATCAGTTGCATTAACTAATTAAAAAATTAATTCTCGTCGTCAAAACAAATAGCGTGTTTTTAAGAGATAATAACTATCAAAAGATTGACACTAGTTTATAACTGGTTTAAATGTGAAATTACATCCAATGAACATAATTGTATTAAATTGTAAAAATATATTCTAAATATACTTTAAAACCTCTAAAATTAATAATTTATCACTATTAATTATTTTGATTAAAAAAGTTGTTTTTAATTAAAATTTAGTAATTTTCACTATTCATTAGAATATGAAAGTTATCCGAAAAGTACCAAAATTTCACCCTAAGCTAATTTCGATATTACGAATCCAAAAATGAATTCCATTTTGAAAAATAAAATTTACAAAATTTCAAAAAGTGGTTATTACTATTCATAACGGCTAGTTTTAATAATATTTTAATAGCATATTGTTGTTTAGTGAAACTCGTTATTGTGTACTATACATGCTATCGAGGAAGGTCGCGATTGCGTGTAATGCAAGGCAAGTCAAGGATGCGTGTTGTGCAAGCTCCTTTTGGTGTAGCGTACAACACAAGACATTAATGAAATTAAAAAGAATATTTTTCATAAAATCTCGGGGTGTTACATTCTACCCCCTTAAAATGAATTTCGCCCTCGAAATTCGTCGGGGTTATAAATGGTTTACTACTCGAAAGTTTCTTTAATAGAAACCCACATCGTAAAAAGGAATACCAAAACCAATCTTTAAAAACAAAAGTATGAAACGTAACGGTTACCCAAATAAACTAATCACTGGGTTTCCACATAGGTGAAAATATGGATATGGAAGAGAAATATAACCATCATGTTCTGATGGAGAGTGGTAGAGAACATGGCTATGGAAAAGCCAACAATCACAAATCCATAAATTTGTGACGATCTAAGGTACCATCTGATTAATCAGATATAAGAGCACTAGGACAACATTTTTGGTTTTCAAGATCGTTTCCCTAAAGTTGAAGAATTTGAATTAGAATAAATACTTAATTTATTTTGGTACAATCTCACTGTTGTTCGTGCCTTGAACAATTTCCACTTCATCTCTTAAATAAATGAATTTGAATTTGTTATTCGTGAAGTGTTAACAGATCATGTGATAGAATGACGGGTCATTCCATCTGTCTTAAACAAAAGGTTAGCAAACGTTATTAAATATACATAAGTCATTCTATAGTGAGATTAATCATATATGGTTCCTAAAATGGACTTATACTTCATATATCATACTGCTTAATATAATAAAACTAGTTTCTACTAAACAGGGACTTCCTGTAGGCCAGTGGTAGGCGATAAAGGCCAGTCGCACTTCGGTTGTGGGTTTGATTTCCACAGCCTTGTCCGACGCGATGGGCTGTCGCCCGTCCTGCAGGTTGTCCTTTTTCTAAAACTACATTACTATAACATCACATAAATAATATCAAAAAAAAAGTTCTATCCTTAAACAATACTAACTTATGTCCAACATAATCCATTCCAACCTTTAGGCTTATCCATAATACTGCAGTCCAATATCATAACATAGTGAAAACGATTACCAGAGATTTAACACCATCGTCGATCCCCATATATCATAAGATATGTTTTGTTGGTCACATTCCAAACATTCAAAGTCCTTAATCATGTATTCTCTTGAATACCTTAGTGAAAACATGAATGCAGTTAAAAGTTAACACTTTCCACATACCAAAATCCTCAAAATTATTTATAATCAAACCATGATATCACTTAGTCCTTATATCAATCATGAGCTCATGAATACAATCAAACATCTCATTATCGTCTTATCCCTTCATTATGCGCATATCATCTACATTCCAAAAATATCTGAATAACCTTTCATGGATACTGGTACCATTAATCATACACTTTCAAAACTCAAGGAAAGACAACAGTGTAACAATCCTTAGATGTCTCTTTATTCCATAGTACCATGAGATTACTTATACAACATTACACATGATAAACATGTCATCATTCCACTACATTCTTAAACCATTGACCGGGCTTCAACAATTCTTTCATCTCACATATCATTTGTAGTCTCTTCATCATCATCAACGTAAATACTACCCATACGACCATACTGATTCTCTTCATGAGACTTTCCCTTAGAGCATTGGTTTTCATAATGCCCGTACATTCCACATTTAAAACATTTAACCATTGTTGATGTCGTAGCAATACCATTATTCTCATTCCTAGTGTTAACTGATCCTTTTCCTTTGCACTTAGTGGATTTGTGTCCTTCTTTTCCACACCCAAAGCATCTTCCAGTTCCTTTGAAACATTCTCCTTGATGCCTCTTCCCACATGATTTACATAGAGGAAATTGAACTTTCTTTCCTCTATGATCATCATGAAACTCCATATTTCTCTTATTAGCCGTGTCAGGAAACTTACCAAATTTTACTTTATTGATCATATTATGAGATTGCTGATTCGGCATAATAATGATGTTTGGACTTCCAAATCCTGTTTCATTTGGTTTCTCATGAAGAAAATCATTCCATTGTCCGTCATATCCTCCATTATCATGAATCTTCATGTTTCCATCCATTTTCAAAAAGAATAGTGTGAGAGGAAAAAATCATGCTAGGGAAAACAACATAGTAAAGGGGGAGCACCCTCAATATCTAACATCTTGGGTTAAATTCTAAGATCGTTACCGTAGTTTTAGGACTATATCCTATACAGATACTTATCCTTAGGGACATCCCTAGACATACCATAGAAATATCTCTAGGGATCTTACTAACGTTTTCGCATCCTAGTTTCCAAAGGTTGACTAAACCTTTCCTCTGATACCAACTGTAGAGACCCGAAGCCTGACGTACATGAACATTACATTACTTTTGTGGAATACTTAGTACATAACAAAAAATACACACACAAGGATCGTAATAGTTTAGTGTCTTTGGAAACTCGGAACGTAATCTTCTAATCGTGGTGAAAGATCTTCAACATCTGCCATAAAGATCTTCCCTTTTTTTTTACCTAAAACCTTTCTTTATATCCTGGGGAAAAGAAAACATAAAAGGGTGAGCTAAAATTCTCAGTAAGGGTAAAAAAAAGAAAAATCAATCACATCATATTCATAAGAACATAACTTTTGGAAATCTTAACCTGCAAAAGAGATCATAATATCTTAACATGGGATAAATCATAGAAGTGAAACGAAATCCCAATAATCATAACTTAAAACATGAAACTTTTTGGCATACACACATAATCATAGAGAATCATTTCTTGTTAGTCAAGACTCATTGCCAAGACTATCTTAGTGGACAAAGTCCCATTCTGAACCGAGTCACCCTCGTTTCAGTCCTGTTTCACTGAACCAGTATAACCTACCATTCTAGCCATGTCTATCTCATGAGATATAAAATCTTTACCCAATGCATTGGAGGGAGATATAGGTCTCACCCATCTTATAATGAATCCTTTCTTATGTGTGCCACATAATCATAAACCATACATCATAGCGTAACCCATGTAATAAAAATGGGATTCTTAAACAACATGACATCATAAAACAATTCATATAAGATAAAGGAATTCATAAAAATATTTCCATCACAACATAATAAAACCAATGTAATAATAGAGATAAAAACAGAACCCTTTTATTATCTGAGATGGAGAATAATTTTGATAAAATACTTGAACTCCATTCTTGAGGAAAACATCCTTTCTACTTCAAAAACACTTTTCCTTTCTTAACATGTCATACAATTTTAAACTAAAAGAAGTTGATTAAAAATAAACTTGAATACTTGTAAAGGAAGCTTCTTGGAAATAATGTTTTCAAAATCCATTAATGCCGTATAAGTTAAAAAAAACATTCTTCGTACTTTTGTCGGAAAAGTAAAAAAGTACCTCGTACGAAAAACGAAAAAAGATTCCTTTCATATCTTTTACTAAAAACTCACCGAAGGGTAAAATTGGATATAAACTATTTTAGAAAGATGGAAATAATATTACATATTTAGGGAACATGGATTTGGATGATAAAATACACCCCAGTAATTACCAAAGTAAAAACAATCTCGGATAAAAGTGAGATTGTGATATTTCCCTTACCTTAGGTCCGATTTTCTTTGTATGTGTCCGAAGCTCCTTTATAATGGTTTAAATAATGTTATTGACTTATTCCAGAATCATACATATTGATATGATATCATATATGTTCATATTCTTATCTTCTTGTTAGTAATATTTCATTGTTACTTGTTACTCGGGTCTTTATTGCCTTTTGTTATTATGCGTGTTTTGCCGAATAAATTCTTATTCTTATTTTAAGGTTATAGATAACTTATATCCAGAATGGTATTAGTGTAACATATATCATATTTATTCATTCAATTCATTTATATAATTACTATGTAATGATGATCATGTAGAACGAGTCGCATCACATCGTGGAGACGGTATTCCGTACGTACGCACGAGTGATAATATCGTTCCTATGATCATGGAATTGTATTGGAGTATATGTATATTATTTAAGTATCAATATTAATTTATAATAATCATAAATAGTTACTCATTACACCATTATACCCATCCTTGTAAGGTGATGGTGGAAAATAGATTACACCACAGCGTGGAGACGGTATTCCGTACGTACGCACGCGCGGTGATTTCCTTTTTCCGTAGGATGGATAGAAGGTTAATTAGAGTTGTTTCATATTTATAATAACATATCAGTATATAAGAAATACTGATGTTATTACTTTATCATGAAACAACTAAAGAAGAAGAAGTTGAAGAAGAAAGAAATTGAAAAAGATCGGTAATGGATATTACCTCTTTTTGACGCGCCTTTTCTTAGCCTTCACTTAATGAACTAAGGATGGTCTTTGAAGAAGACCAGGACCTCTAGGATGATACTAGGGAAATGGAGAAGGGATTTTGGCAGGGGTTGGACGAGCTTGAAGGCTCAAAGTTGGGTGAGGAAGAGAGGGAGAAGGTGCCCTTTTATAAGGGAGGAGAGGGGCACCTTAGAAATATCTCAAAATATTATTTTATATTAAAGTCAAAATCGGTTTATAATGGTTCCAAATGGTCTTATTTCTAATCTAAAGTGGGGATGGGTCGAAATCCTATCAACCAATAGGATTTAGACAAGTTTAGGTTATTATTGTAACCTTATCAATTAGATTTAACTCTAAGTTAAATAATTTAACTTTTACCGTGTCTTTTTGTTTTCTTTCACTATATGGTTAATAGACTTACTATAACATGCCAAAAGAACCCCAAATTGTATATTATTAATACATATATCCTTATCTAAGTCATTTGGCCGAACCTAATATTTTTAGGAATAAAATAACAATTAATAATATAATATTTGATTTAAAAACTATTTTGTGTCAATTTTGACACTATTTGAGATATGATTTTTGTGAAAGTCATAACAGAATTATATGTTCGAACCAAATTGATTAAATCAACAATAATATATCATAGTAACCTATAAAATTGGTGGAATTCATAAAAAGTCTCAAATTACATTTATTTTGGTGTTTATAACATCAATTATGTCAATATTTCATTAATAAGATAATTACTGCATCATCATTGTGTCATAAATAAATTAACTTATTTAATGTCTAAAAATTACAAATAAAATATCATTATGTAGGAAATCCTTTTATCTTTCTAATGAATATTTATAGTCGAATTTATCTTATGTATAACGCCATATTAAAAATGTTTTAGTAAATAAACTTCGATTTTAACTCTTTTAACCCTTCTTTAAATAAATTAATAATAAATGTCCTAATCTAAACCAAGTGGGCCTAAATGGTCATATTTTATTCCTAAGTTTGTTTTTGGTCGAATTACACTTATCCAATAGAATTAGGACATGTGTTAGGGTAATAATAATATCATCTTTACCCTTAATTACCCTATTTACTTTTAACCGTGGTAAAAAAAGTAAAAAGTTACTATTCACCAAAAATTATTTTCATCTCATTGAACCACATTTTAGTCCTTGATATTAACTGTGTCTCTCGGATTTTCGAAATTCCACTCACAGAAGCGGTAAAATTAAGTTTTATGAACTATTCAGTTTTTTTAACTACCACTTAGTGGTTTGACTATTCATCGAAAATTGAAAGTTTTCAGAAAAATACCAAAAATTAGGCCTAAGCTATATTTGATATTATGAACTCAAAAATGATGTCTATTTTACCAAATTCAAAACATATCAGTTGCATTAACTAATTTAAAAATTAATTCTCGTCGTCAAAACAAATAGCGTGTTTTTAAGAGACAATAACTATCCAAAGATTGACACTAGTTTATAACTGGTTTAAATGTGAAATTACATCCAATGAACATAATTGTATTAAATTGTAAAAATATATTCTAAATATACTTTAAAACCACTAAAATTAATAATTTATCACTATTAATTATTTCGATTAAAAAAGTTGTTTTTAATTAAAATTTAGTAATTTTCACTATTCATTAGAATATGAAAGTTATCCGAAAAGTACCAAAATTTCACCCTAAGCTAATTTCGATATTACGAATCCAAAAATGAATTCCATTTTGAAAAATAAAATTTACAAAATTTCAAAAAGTGGTTATTACTATTCATAACGGCTAGTTTTAATAATATTTTAATAGCATATTGTTGTTTAGTGAAACTCGTTATTGTGTACTATACATGCTATCGAGGAAGGTCGCGATTGCGTGTAATGCAAGGCAAGTCAAGGATGCGTGTTGTGCAAGCTACTTTTGGTGTAGCGTACAACACAAGACATTAATGAAATTAAAAAGAATATTTTTCATAAAATCTCGGGGTGTTACATTCTACCC
Source organism: Viscum album (assembly GCA_963277665.1). Classification (NCBI taxonomy): domain Eukaryota; kingdom Viridiplantae; phylum Streptophyta; class Magnoliopsida; order Santalales; family Viscaceae; genus Viscum; species Viscum album. Next base: position 1,945,084,672 of record OY728133.1, on the reverse strand, counting down.
CCCTTAAAATGAATTTCTCCCTCGAAATTCGTCGGGGTTATAAATGGTTTACTACTCGAAAGTTTCTTTAATAGAAACCCACATCGTAAAAAGGAATACCAAAACCAATCTTTAAAAACAAATGTATGAAACGTAACGGTTACCCAAATAAACTAATCACTGGGTTTCCACATAGGTGAAAATATGGATATGGAAGAGAAATCTAACCATCATGTTCTGATGGAGAGTGGTAGAGAACATGGCTATGGAAAAGCCAACAATCACAAATCCATAAATTTGTGACGATCTAAGGTACCATCTGATTAATCAGATATAAGAGCACTAGGACAACATTTTTGGTTTTCAAGATCGTTTCCCTAAAGTTGAAGAATTTGAATTAGAATAAATACTTAATTTATTTTGGTACAATCTCACAGTTGTTCGTGCCTTGAACAATTTCCTCTTCATCTCTTAAATAAATGAATTTGAATTTGTTATTCGTGAAGTGTTAACAGATCATGTGATAGAATGACAGGTCCTTCCATCTGTCTTAAACAAAAGGTTAGCAAACGTTATTAAATATACATAAGTCATTCTATAGTGAGATTAATCATATATGGTTCCTAAAATGGACTTATACTTCATATATCATACTGCTTAATATAATAAAACTAGTTTCTACTAAACAGGGACTTCATGTAGGCCAGTGGTAGGCGATAAAGGCCAGTCGCACTTCGGTTGTGGGTTTGATTTCCACAGCCTTGTCCGACGCGATGGGCTGTCGCCCGTCCTGCAGGTTGTCCTTTTTCTAAAACTACATTACTATAACATCACATAAATAATATCAAAAAAAAAGTTCTATCCTTAAACAATACTAACTTATGTCCAACATAATCCATTCCAACCTTTAGGCTTATCCATAATACTGCAGTCCAATATCATAACATAGTGAAAACGATTACCAGAGATTTAACACCATCGTCGATCCCCATATATCATAAGATATGTTTTGTTGGTCACATTCCAAACATTCAAAGTCCTTAATCATGTATTATCTTGAATACCTTAGTGAAAACATGAATGCAGTTAAAAGTTAACACTTTCCACATACCAAAATCCTCAAAATTATTTATAATCAAACCATGATATCACTTAGTCCTTATATCAATCATGAGCTCATGAATACAATCAAACATCTCATTATCGTCTTATCCCTTCATTATGCGCATATCATCTACATTCCAAAAATATCTGAATAACCTTTCATGGATACTAGTACCATTAATCATACACTTTCAAAACTCAAGGAAAGACAACAGTGTAGCAATCCTTAGATGTCTCTTTATTCCATAGTACCATGAGATTACTTATACAACATTACACATGATAAACATGTCATCATTCCACTACATTCTTAAACCATTGACCGGGCTTCAACAATTCTTTCATCTCACATATCATTTGTAGTCTCTTCATCATCATCAACGTAAATACTACCCATACGACCATACTGATTCTCTTCATGAGACTTTCCCTTAGAGCATTGGTTTTCATAATGCCCGTACATTCCACATTTAAAACATTTAACCATTGTTGATGTCGTAGCAATACCATTATTCTCATTCCTAGTGTTAACTGATCCTTTTCCTTTGCACTTACTGGATTTGTGTCCTTCTTTTCCACACCCAAAGCATCTTCCAGTTCCTTTGAAACATTCTCCTTGATGCCTCTTCCCACATGATTTACATAGGGGAAATTGAACTTTCTTTCCTCTATGATCATCATGAAACTCCATCTTTCTCTTATTAGCCGTGTCAGGAAACTTACCAAATTTTACTTTATTGATCATATTATGAGATTGATGATTCGGCATAATAATGATGTTTGGACTTCCAAATCCTGTTTCATTTGGTTTCTCATGAAGAAAATCATTCCATTGTCCGTCATATCCTCCATTATCATGAATCTTCATGTTTCCAGCCATTTTCAAAAAGAATAGTGTGAGAGGAAAAAATCATGATAGGGAAAACAACATAGTAAAGGGGGAGCACCCTCAATATCTAACATCTTAGGTTAAATTCTAAGATTGTTACCGTAGTTTTAGGACTATATCCTATACGGATACTTATCCTTAGGGACATCCCTAGACATACCATAGAAATATCTCTAGGGATCTTACTAACGTTTTCGCATCCTAGTTTCCAAAGGTTGACTAAACCTTTCCTCTGATACCAACTGTAGAGACCCGAAGCCTGACGTACATGAACATTACATTACTTTTGCGGAATACTTAGTACATAACAAAAAATACACACACAAGGATCGTAATAGTTTAGTGTCTTTGGAAACTCGGAACGTAATCTTCTAATCGTGGTGAAAGATCTTAAACATCTCCCATAAAGATCTTCCCTTTTTTACCTAAAACCATTCTTTATATCCTGGGGAAAAGAAAACATAAAAGGGCGAGCTCAAATGCTCAGTAAGGGTAAACAAAAGAAAAATCAATCACATCATATTAATAAGAACATAACTTTTGGAAATCTTAACCTGCAAAAGAGATCATAATATCTTAACATGGGATAAATCATAGAAGTGAAACGAAATCCCAATAATCATAACTTAAAACATGAAACTTTGTGGCATACACACATAATCATAGAGAATCATTTCTTGTTAGTCAAGACTCATTGCCAAGACTATCTTAGTGGACAAAGTCCCATTCTGAACCGAGTCACCCTCGTTTCAGTCCTGTTTCACTGAACCGGTATAACCTACCATTCTAGCCATGTCTATCTCATGAGATATAAAATCTTTACCCAATGCATTGGAGAGAGATATAGGTCCCACCCATCTTATAATGAATCCTTTCTTATGTGTGCCACATAATCATAAACCATACATCATAGCGTAACCCATGTAATAAAAATGGGATTCTTAAACAACATGACATCATAAAACAATTCATATAAGATAAAGGAATTCATAAAAATATTTCCATCACAACATAATAAAACCAATGTAATAATAGAGATAAAAACAGAACCCTTTTATTATCTTAGATGGAAAATAATTTTGATAAAATACTTGAACTCCATTCTTGAGGAAAATATCCTTTCTACTTCAAAAACACTTTTCCTTTCTTAACATGTCATACAATTTTAAACTAAAAGAAGTTGATTAAAAATAAACTTGAATACTTGTAAAGGAAGCTTCTTGGAAATAATGTTTTCAAAATCCATTAATGCTGTATAAGTTAAAAAAAACATTCTTCGTACTTTTGTCGGAAAAGTCAAAAAGTACCTCGTACGAAAAACGAACAAAAGATTCCTTTCATATCTTTTACTAAAAACTAACTGAAGGGTAAAATTGGATATAAACTATTTTAGAAAGACGGAAATAATATTACATATTTAGGGAACATGGATTTGGATGATAAAATACACCCCAGTAATTACCAAAGTAAAAACAATCTCGGATAAAAGTGAGATTGTGATATTTCTCTTACCTTAGGTCCGATTTTCTTTGTATGTGTCCGAAGCTCCTTTATAATGGTTTAAATAATGTTATTGACTTATTCCAGAATCCTACATATTTATATGATATCATATATGGTCATATTCTTATCTTCTTGTTAGTAATATTTCATTGTTACTTGTTACTCGGGTCTTTATTGCCTTTTGTTATTATGCGTGTTTTGCCGAATAAATTCTTATTCTTCTTTTAAGGTTATAGATAACTTATATCCAGAATGTTATTAGTGTAACATATATCATATTTATTCATTCAATTCATTTATATAATTACTATGTAATGATGATCATGTAGAACGAGTCGCATCACATCGTGGAGACGGTATTCCGTACGTACGCACGAGTGATGATATCGTTCCTATGATCATGGAATTGTATTGGAGTATATGTATATTATTTAATTATCAATATTAATTTATAATAATCATAAATAGTTACTCATTACACCATTATACCCATCCTTGTAAGGTGATGGTGGAAAATAGATTACACCACGGCGTGGAGACGGTATTCCGTAAGTGCGCACGCGCAGTGATTTCCTTTTTCCGTAGGATTGATAGAAGGTTAATTAGAGTTGTTTCAAATTTATAATAACATATCAGTATATAAGAAATACTGATGTTATTACTTTATCATGAAATAATTAAAGAAGAAGAAGTTGAAGAAGAAAGAAATTGAAAAAGATCGGTAATGGATATTACCTCTTTTTGACGCGCCTTTTCTTAGCCTTCACTTAATGAACTAAGGATGGTCATTGAAGAAGACCAGGACCTCTAGGATGATACTAGGGAAATGGATAAGGGATTTTGGCAGGGGTTGGACGAGCTTGAATGCTCAAATTTGTGTGAGGAAGAGAGGGAGGAGGTGCCCTTTTATAAGGGAGGAGAGGGGCACCTTAGGAATATCTCAAAATATTATTTTATATTAAAGTCAAAATCGGTTTATAATGGTTCCAAATGGTCTTATTTTGAAGCTAAAGTGGGGATGGGTCTAAATCCTATCAACCAATAGGATTTAGACAAGTTTAGGTTATTATTGTAACCTTATCAATTAGATTTAACTCTAAGTTAAATAATTTAACTTTTACCGTGTCTTTTTGTTTTCTTTCACTATATGGTTAATAGACTTACTATAACATGCCAAAAGAACCCCAAATTGTATATTATTAATACATATATCCTTATCTAAGTCATTTGGCCGAACCTCATATTTTTAGGAATAAAATAACAATTAATAATATAATATTTGATTTAAAAACTATTTTATGTCAATTTTGACACTATTTGAGATATGATTTTTGTGAAAGTCATAACAGAATTATATGTTCGAAAAAAATTGATTAAATCAACACTAATATATCATAGTAACCTAGAAAATTGGTGGAATTCATAAAAAGTCTCAAATTACAATTATTTTGGTGTTTATAACATCAATTATGTCAATATTTCATTAATAAGATAATTACTGCATCATCATTGTGTCATAAATAAATTAAATTATTTAATGTCTAAAAATTACAAATAAAATATAATTATGTAGGAAATCCTTTTATCTTTCTAATTAATATTTATAGTCTAATTTATCTAATGTATAACCCCATATTAAAAATGTTTTAGTAAATAAACTTTGATTTTAACTCTTTTAACCCTTCTTTAAATAAATTAATAATAAATGTCCTAATCTAATCCAAGTGGGCCTAAATGGTCATATTTTATTCCTAAGTTTGTTTCTGGTCGAGTTACACTTATCCAATAGAATTAGGACATGTGTTAGGGTAATAATAATATCATCTTTACCCTTAATTACCCTATTTACTTTTAACCGTGGAAAAAAAAAATAAAAAGTTACTATTCACCAAAAATTATTTTCATCTCATTGAACCACATTTTAGTCCTTGATATTAACCGTGTCTCTCGGTTTTTCGAAATTCCACTCACAGAAGCGGTAAAATTAAGTTTTATGAACAATTCAGTTTTTTTAACTACCACTTAGTGGTTTCACTATTCATCGAAAATTGAAAGTTTTCAGAAAAATACCAAAAAATAGGCCTAAGCTATATTTGATATTATGAACTCAAAAATGATGTCTATTTTACCAAATTCAAAACATATCAGTTGCATTAACTAATTTAAAAATTAATTCTCGTCGTCAAAACAAATAGCGTGTTTTTAAGAGATAATAACTATCAAAAGATTGACACTAGTTTATAACTGGTTTAAATGTGAAATTACATCCAATGAACATAATTGTATTAAATTGTAAAAATATATTATAAATATACTTTAAAACCACTAAAATTAATAATTTATCACTATTAATTATTTCGATTAAAAAAGTTGTTTTTAATTAAAATTTAGTAATTTTCACTATTCATTAGAATATGAAAGTTATCCGAAAAGTACCAAAATTTCACCCTAAGCTAATTTCGATATTACGAATCCAAAAATGAATTCCAATTTGAAAAATAAAATTTACAAAATTTCAAAAAGTGGTTATTACTATTCATAATGGCTAGTTTTAATAATATTTTAATAGCATATTGTTGTTTTGTGAAACTCGTTATTGTGTACTATACATGCTATCGAGGAAGGTCGCGATTGCGTGTAATGCAAGGCAAGTCAAGGATGCGTGTTGTGCAAGCTCCTTTTGGTGTAGCGTACAACACAAGACATTAATGAAATTAAAAAGAATATTTTTCATAAAATCTCGGGGTGTTACAGTTTATATCTACATCGGTGGTTTTTGTTCCATAGGGTTGATCATGAGTTGGTTGTTTTATAGGGGATGTTCTGAAGATATTTTCATAGCAGAGTTTCTTTCTTTGACCCAAGGGGAGGGGGTGGGGGTCTTCTCATCTGGTGATGTTGTACCTAAATTATAGGATTAATGAGCTCCTCTCTTTTCATTTTATAATACTATTGAATTGCCTTTTTGATCCTGAAACCCTTCAATTATTATCTCTTAAATTGAATAACCAATATTATCATCATCGTTCAATTTATATCCCTTCAAAATGAGTGTATGTAAACCTCCTCATGCATTTTATTGAAACCTACCTAATATATCCTTTACCTATGATCATTTTTATCACTTCAACCTTTTAGTTTACAACTAACACCTAATTACCTTAAGTTAAAATATGCATAACTCATTCCTCAACCTAGTGTTGAGATGGGGATGTGGTCTAGGGAAAGGGTTTATCTGGCCTTGTTCATACCGTTTTATTAGTCTCTCTTTGATCCATTGTTTGGTATGGGGGATGGTTTACTATCATTATGTGAATTCTATAATCTTCTCTTGGGTTTGGTGTGGTGGATATTTGGTTTGGGGGACGAGGTTATTGTATAAATTCTTTTGTTTTTAATCAATATAATCTTCACTTATTCTAGGTGATATGGGACCTGGTTTGGTAAAAGAGAATTTTTTAAGTTTTCCTTTAATTTATTTCTCCCTAGTTTTTGATTAATTAGACTCTCTATTTTTGAATTAAATTCATTTATATTTTGGGTTGTGCATGTAACCTTATTTATGATATATTCATGGCTTGATGTGCTTAAATTTATGAAAGATATTTCTATCATACTATTTATATATGTTATGGTCTTGAGCATATAAAGATATGGGAACATCAAATATCATGATGTTTAATATTATGAAACATTTTAAAATAGTGCTGGTGAGTCAGTGCTGCACAAAGTAGAAAATATCATGGTAAAGTGGATGACTTAATTTGATTTTTATTCTTATAGAAGATATGTTGATCTTTGTGCATGTGAAAGTTAATAAATGTTATGTGAAGTTTATATATAACTCTTTAAAGTAATGTAATTTACTTTTAGAAATTGTGGAATTATATCCTTTATATATTTTGCATGAGTGTTCCCCTGGTGAGTAGATATTTGTTAAAAACATGATTTTTTTAAAAGATGGATAAATTGGATTTTTTAACCCTCATTCATTCTTTTTAATGCATGTATTATGTAAAATTTGAGTTCTCTATGTTTTGGATGTTATGTGTATTAATATTATTTTTCTAAATAGCATGGTAGAGTTATGTTAGCTAAATACAAATAATTTTATGAAAGCATGTAACTTTCCAATGTATGTGAGTTATTACAGAACTCATGTTAAATATGAAATGTGTTTGTAAAAGGAAATTTTACTTTGAGTATTCCACCATAGGAAGTTTTTTTCATAATTTATGATAATATGATAAAATTTTATGAGTGACTCATGAAAATTTTTATTTTTTGAAAAAACGTTTTCCTAAATAAATAATTACAATTATTACATGAAAATTTTATTTATTTTAAAAGAGGATTTTTCAAATGTACTTAAAGTGTTTTCTCAAATTTTTTTTTGATAAATACATTTTTATGGAGATTGATTAAAAATATTTTTCATTTGAATATTTCTTAACCTACTATATTATAAACACAAGAGACTCGGTGAAATATTTTTATCAGCATGTTTTGAAATATAATGAGTCTTAACATTAAATATTTGGATATATGGTTATTAAGAAAGGAATATTTTGGAAAACATGTTTATGTTTGTTTTATTGGATATGCATGGATATCAAGCTTTATTTTGGTTATCTGTGTGGAATTTGTTGTGACCTTTCTTGTAAATGAGAGTCACAAATACATTCTCATTATTCCATGTTATTTAAATATTGTTTTGTTTAGATAAGATGTCTAATATCATGTTGATATATGAGATGAATTTCATCCAATTATGTAATGTTTTATTAATGGTTTTTCTAATTTTTTATAGGTATCTTCCCCTAAAGATTGTTTAAAGCATTGTGTAGCTATACACTTTGTTCCTCTAGTGGGTTTTTTGTTCTGAATATAGTAAAAAACTTAAGAGTAATCTCATAGGGTGGTTGATTTATTCCTTATCCCTTACCTCACCTTCCCAGTTTTGTTTTAATTATAAAGGATGATAATTGTTTAAGATGTATCTATTGTAAGTGTAAATATTTTCTTGAGCCATTAATTTGTTGTTCTGGGGTGTCTAATTTTTTTGGGATAAATTCCATAACTTTTAAATGTTTTTGAAAAGTTATTTATTAATTTATAAAGTTGTTTTAAGTGATTTTACAATTTAAAGAAGTAATTTCAATTTTTGAAAAGTTTATTAGTAAAATAATTTAGAATTTTCTAAAGTGAATCAAATATTTTTGAAGTGTTTTTAGTATTTTGGAAATAATTATAAATCCATATATTGGTTTTTTTATAAGTTTATGTATGTGTAAATTTCATATTTTTAAGGTTATCCTTTACCTAATGTATGACTGTGCTTTTGTGTATGGGTAACACCCATTTTTAATAGCTTGTTTAATTATAAATTAGAAGTTTATACTTACCATGTAAGTGTAAGAAATGGTTTTTAAACCATGAATAATGGTATCATGTACCCTTCTTTATGTATATAAGGGTAATACAGGATTTAAACAAGCCATGTAAGGGTTGATATCCTACTAGGTAATGGTTAGACGATCTCTTATGTGTTGTGTAAAGGTAGAGAGTTCCCTGCATAAGGGTAAATCCACCACTACGTAAAGGTAATATGATTTTCATCAGATCATTTCAGGTTCATTTTGGATTTCCAATACTCTCCTAAGAGTGATATGACATCTACTTTTAGGAAACCTGTGAGATTTAAAGCTTGTGTAAAGGTAATCTGTATCTCATGTAAGGGTAACCATAATAACCTTATTCCTACATAAGGGTACTGCCGATTTTCTTCATCTCATAGAAGGGTAACCAACCACATAACGATAAAACCATGTTACCCTTATGTAGTGCATGACTCCTACATATGGGTAACAAAAAGTTCTTAAAAAACTCCATATTTCCCATCATAAACCTCTTGTTACTTGTTTCCCAATGAAGTTAATGTAATTTAACGTAGGAAATCTATGGTTTTGAATCTTACAATGGTTTTAAATATAATCTTCAACCTTTATTAAATTTAGATGGTTTTAATGATTATTAAATTGAAATTTTATGGATATCTGAGGAGGGATATCTATGAATGTTAAAAACAAGTTTCTTTCTCTCATTTGAGTTCCTCAGTACTTATTTCGAGTTCGAGTGACCCAAAACCCTAGTTTTCAAGTTTTTTGAATTCTCTTTAAAATTTCTTGAGGTTCCTCTTTATTTCAATATGTGGGAATTCCCTCTTCCCCTCTCCTCAGTTTTGATGTTATAACATGAGAGGCTTCCAAGAGGTAGGGGATCTATGAATTCTCTTAATTTTTTATACCATGAAAATTTGAATTGACAATGATTTATATTATTTGTTTAAATAGATGTGATTAACCATAATATGATAAAAATACATGTAATCGTTTCATGAGGAATGAATATGTGATAATCTAGAATTTTTAAAATATGGGGATAAAATGTTTACTGAGTAATCATATCAATGAAAATTTATTAATTCCATAACTTTGAATGGAAGTTTAATTTATATAGTATAATTTAGCTTCCAATAATACTAAAATTTCATAAAAAAAATTAATTTGTTGATATTATTTCAGGAAATGAAATATAATTTCACTTCTTGTGATGTATTACTACATAGTTTTATTTCAAGGCTTAAAGACAACTGTCATATTGACTTAGAATAACAAGACTGACAATCAAAGTAAATACATCAACATGAACATGTTAAAGATAATAAAGTGTTAATTCAACATATCAATAATAAATCAATGACTAAAAATCCTATTTCTAAATATATGTCTCTATTTAAGTTTATTGAACATAATTAAGTTGGGATTTGTAGAATAGTCATGTACTGCGCATTGGATTCTTCTATGATATATCTCAATGATAAATCTATAAATTAATTGTATTTACTCTCATTGGGGTATGATATTTCATCCTATGAGGTGTGAATAAATAGTCCCACCTTTCTCACTCTCTCCCTTTATCTTATCGATTCACTCACCCCACCCTTTTCTCCATGGTTACCCAACACACATGTGACCTAGGCGCTGTGCCTCCCTTGTCACGCACCCCCTACTATCATGCAACCCACCTTTCTATCTCATGAAACCCCAATAATAATCCCTATGTTATGAGCTACTTCCTCACTACCCTCGTATGGTCAAAAAATACCCTATTTAGTGCATATTTATCTCTGGAACAACACCAAAATGATGTATCTTTATCCACCTATTATTGCTATCATTTCAACCATCCTTAATAACAAGATCTAAAATTTAAAAACTGATTTCAATGTAACATTGTGTGTTGTTCACAAAAAATTTATTATTACCCTAATGTTTTCACTGAGGCTCAAAATAAGATCTATATTTGGATATTCATTTCATTATCTTCTCTTCATCAACTCTTCCTACTTTTTCAATGATTCATCATCAATTGTTCTCGACATTTATATTTATCATGAAAAATTATTCAACACCTTCATCACACTTTGGAGCTTTTAGAATATGATTTAAAACCTCTATCCCCCCATTATACTTCCCTTATACTTGATTCCTCATTAGTTTCTCTAGACTTAGATCAACGGTCCTACAAACTATGTTTCCCACCACCCTATCACTTAGATATTATATTTTAGTTCTCTTGATCGCATCATAGGTTATAAAGGTTATCTTAGAACCCATAATCCTTATAGTGGGATTATTTCTATTATAGACATTGATGGATCCACAATTTCTAGTGTGAAATTTGAAACTTTCTCCTTGGACCCTCACATTATATTGATATCAGTGACTGATGTTCCTCATAACCCCTTTATGTTACTCTCTATTAATAAAATTACACATGATTTAAATTGTATCGTTATTTTCTCATCCATTGATGTTATTTTTATTGAGTCTTCATTGAATCATAATCCTTGTAGAGTTAATATTTATAATTACCCAAGACTTTTACACATATTATTTCTTGTTTTTTTATCATAAATATACATTAAATATACCTAAAGGATCTAAAATCCTAGTGTCTTTGAAAAATTTGGTTTCTAATATATCAAATTGAAATTAATATAAAAAAGAATTTATTTTAATCTCCATAATGAGATCCTAAATCCATTTAAGCTCATAAAAATACATAGTATAACTTGGGTAATATATAAAAAAATGAGGTGTGCTGAAAAGCCTAGTAAGGGAATGAACATTTTAATATAGCATAACATTTGAGCTAGAGGGCATAACATGATAACATAAAATACATAGATTATAAATATTCATATAGAGGCATAACATAATGAACATCGAATAATAATATTATGGAAACCTAGGAATTTGGTAGCAACATATAACATGACATAAACATAATTCAAGGCTAACTTACCTGATTACATCATATGGAAGAAAAAGTGACATCAGGGATTTAGTTCACCCCGAATCACACACATAACATCTCAGGAGACAAAAACATTACCCAATGCATTGGAGAACAATCTAGGTGGAACCATAATAAACTGTACATGATTATGTGTGAAATAAACATAATAAATCATAATGAATAAGCATAATTATTACTCGTGGATAGAAATGGGTTGTATAATCTTACCTCATATCATACAAATTACCTAGAGAAAGAAATGGGTTACATTTGAGAAATGGAATTTTGGCATGTATTACCCCATAAAGAGAAGGGATAATAATATAGGTATATAATTAGAAGAAATATATACAAAACTTTTAAACATTATATTACATTAAATTGAGAGATAAAGTGATTTATAGAGAGAAATGTTATAACCCAAACTAAAAGGGTGATTCAGAGTGATCCCTTACCTTATGATCCAGAATTACTCTACACTTCACATTAACATCCAATATAATCAAATTAGATTATTTAATTACTTAATTAAAATATTTTTCCATCTATAATTTATTTATTATAATTTTATTATGTTCAATCATTATAATTTAATGAGATATAAAATTTAATTTCATGTTTTCAAGGGTGTTCATTTTATAGTTCCATGGTCTGGTCACCTGAAGACAATTATTGATGTTCTTGTAAAATTGGACTAAAACTATATAAGTGATATTAAATGGTATTACTTACTTTATAAAATTTAAATGGTCCCACAGATCCATATGTGTTTTGGCATAGGGATAAATCAATGAATAAAAATGTTAACGTTGTGTGGTAAGTTCATTTAGGTGGTTTTATCGACCGTCATGAAATAGATTCGTTTTAATTAATAATATAGAAATATATTCATTTAAAAATATGAAATAAGTTATAATAAACTTATTATAACCTTATTTTACTAAAATAATAATTTTATGACTAGCCATGAAGTCAATGGAAGAAAATGAAGTGCATTGTTTATTGAGGTGGTGAACCAACCATATTGTTAACAATACTTTCATTTTAGAAATGAAATAAGGGAGGGTTCAATATGGTTATTACACCATAATAGTAAAATATCATAATATTTAGTATACTCGTGAAACTACTTTTAGGTGGATGTACATTATATTGGGTGGTTGAAGAAGAATAAAATTAAAAGTGACAGTCAAGAATCTTACTTCTTACTTTAGTTACCTCCTATTAATATACCCCTTAAGGCTCCTCGAAATGGTATTTGGATGATACCAAAAACAATAGGAAATGGGGTAGAGGTTTGGTAAGGTATTTGGGTAGGAATTTTGAAATATCCAAGGCTTATAAGCTTTGAGGAGAATGGTTGGTATTTATAAAGAGAGGAAAAGTGTGTATTGATTATTATATTAATTAGTTTATTATTTTAGCTCAAGGATATCAATATTATTAATTATTATGACAATATATAGTAAATGGTTCATGTAATTTCAAAATAATTTGTGATTATATCATCAATTAGTCACAAATTCAGGTATTTAGGTTATAATAATAGATACAATATTTTATTATATTTTACTATTACCTAAAGTTAGTTTTTTTTGAAAAGTAGAAAAAATTCACCCTAATTATATTTGTATGTGTATATTGAAAAAATTTAATCCATTTTAAGAAAATTATTTTCTAAATATGTAAAAAATAATTTTTAAATAAAATCATCTTTTATTCGAAAAATACCAATTTTATTATTTGGATCAATTTTATGATCCTTTGACAAATTTGTTATGGTCTCATAAAATTATATTATAATTATAGTAGAAAATAATATATATTTATCATCCCATTTTAGTAAAATAAGTTTTTTTTAAATCATTATATTTCTTATAAAAGTGTAATTAAAACATTTATGTTTTATAAAAAATACAAACACTCAATTTATCATTTTTATAATATTTATTTACTTGTAACATGGTTTAAATATATCATATTTTCATTTTATATGATACCTAAATATTATATTACACTAACATAGGTGAGTATAATATTCTAACATTTAGGTTATTATTCCCAATGGTACAATTACTATTCCAATAATCAGGTTACTATACTAACAACTAGATTTGTAACTGTCATATGGGTTTCCTACTTTATATAAATATGACATGTTTAATTCATTATTTAATTAATTTATAGTTTATCTCAAGGTTATATATATTTTCATTTTCAAGATGAATATTTCATTAGTAATTTTCTTCTTTATTTCTATAGTGTTGTTCAAGAGTGCAGTTATTCTAGTGGATCGAGTAAATCCAAAATTTCATATTTTAGTAATATTATTTTCTATTTTTATAACCTTTAATATTTTAAATTCTTATAACCATTTTCATTCTATAGATTTAATTTTTAAATTAATATAAGAAAATGTAAATTATTTATCATGTAGTGCGTGTGAATTATGCTACATTACTAAATCTGAAAAAATTATAATAAGGGAAATTCAATTGATAAAAATAAGGGTTGTTAAATTCTTACCCAATAAGAAATTAAATCCTTGAAATTTCATTTTACATACTAAGTTAAAAATAGGTGAGAGTAATTATGCTTCCTGACTTCCTCCATTTCCCATATTTTCACCTCATACTTATGGTTTCGCCCTAGTATTTTGACTCAATGAGTTTTCTTATTGTGCATAACTTTATTTATATAGTTCAATATCCCAACTAGATGGTCCTAATAAGCAAGATCATTTTCTAGTTGACCACCTATAAATTCAGTATATGTGATAGACCTATCATGTACTTCCTAAATAGGGAGAAATGAAATACATTGTGTGCTTGAGAAAATATTGGTGGGAGTGCTAGTTGATAATCCATAACTCGGACATGATCAAGAATACCGAAAGGACCAATGTACCTTTGAATTATCTTTCCATTATTCCGAAATATCATGAATCTATTTCATAGAGATATTCAAAGGAACACTTTATCTCTAACCTCAAATTCTAGGTCTCATCAATGATGGTCCACGTAGCTCTTCTATCAAATTTAAGAATTCCCAATGTGTTGTTGAATGGTCTTGTCCTTGTCTACCATTTCCTAAACCATTTCAGGTCCCAGCAGGTTGTATTCTCCAACTTCACCCCAAAACATGGAAATTCTCTATCTATTACCATAAATTGATTCATATGTATCTATTTGGATTCTTGAGTGAATGATATTATTGTACAAAAACTCAACTAAAGTAAGATGTTGATCTTATCCTCCTTTGAAGTCCATTGAACATGATCTCAACATGTAATAATTTTTTTGGATTTTCTATTTATATTAGCAATCAATTTTGGGGTGATAATATTTACTAAAGTTCAACTTATTGTTTAGATAATGTTAGAGACTTTTCCAAAACATAGAGTTAAATCTCAGATCTTGGTAAGATATAATCGATAGTGGGGTTCCATGTAGCCTCACCCCTTCTTTGATATCCATCCTTGAAATTTGATAGAGTGATAAGTCCTCATGAATTGTAATGAAAGGAGACTTATTTTAAATATGGTCCACCACAACCCATATATATTTATATCCTCTTGATATTTTTGGAAGACCAATGAAAAATTCCATGGTGATATTTTCCCAATTCCATGTAGGTATAGGTAATGGTTGCATCATCCCCTTATAATTTTTCCTTTCAGACTTCACCTGTTGACAAACTGGGCATTTTATGTGTATTTTGTAATCACATTCTTCCTATTATCCCGCCAATAGTGCTCTCAAATATCTTTATACATCGTTGTTCTCCATGGGTGGATGTATAAGGTTAATCTATGCGCAACATTCAAAAACTAATTCTTTATCTCAAGATTTTATGGAACACATAGTCATGAGACAAATCTTATGACTCACTATTAATCAATTTTTAACTCATGAGGTTTCTCTTTTCTTATAGCTTCCACCTTCTTCTGTATTTCCACACCATCTCTTTGATCATTTTTTATCTTCTTAAGAAGGGATAATTGAGAAATAATTTGAGGAAGGAATGATGGTGTCCCTTACTTTATGATCCCCATTCATATCCTTTGAAAGTATAATAATTTTAGATCCTTATCAATTCTCATCATTGATAAGGTTTTCAGATCTTTTTTATTTATAGCATCTTATACTTTATTTTTTTTCCCAGGATGGTAGTCGGTTGATCTGTAAATCCCCGAACCCGCACTTCTAGATTTATTATTAAAAATGTTGTTTATTTGTTTTGTATATATAAAAGAAAACTATAAAATAAACAGGGAATTTATATACTAGGAACTTTTCAGGTGTATATTTTGGAGAATTAGACATATACAATAAAAATTAACAAAGATGAACAAGAAAATTTAAACAAATTTCGTTATATGCATTGGCTCTTTATTTGAAATAAATACCAAGAGATATTCTAATAAAACTATGAAAAATTAATTTAAAACATAGGGTGGGAATTAATTTTCCCAGTAAGGGGTCTTAAAAAATCATTTGGAAATAATTTCCTTTGAACACTATAATTTTATGGGGAAAAAATAATCAACCAGTCATTTGATATAACCATTACTTTGAAAAGGATTTTCCTTACCTTGAATTTTTTTATAAATATCCTTAAATATTGTATATTACGTTGAAAACCATATATTCAAAATAATAATTCTTTTGAAATACCACATTGGATTTCTCTATTTTGATAATAATAATTTTTTATGGATTAATCACGATACTCAGTAGACCATAATAAAAACCATAAGGCCACTTAGTCGTATCACATGAGGGAAACCTTTCTCTAAGGGTCATGGATTTACTCCCCATACAACATCATACCATTTGATTCTCTAGTGTAATAATTTAAGAAAACATTTTAAATGGTCGTGACTTTCTTACTTATAACCCAAAAACATTTCAAAACCATACATAATTTTTTTCATAGAAGAAAATAACATTACCAATTTATTTACTAGGAAAGATCAAAATTTTAAATATTTTTAAGAAAAACTAGGACAAATACATACATATAAAGAATTTATCTTATTTATAATACATAAATATCACCGCTTAATAAATTAAATGAATGTTTGAATTAAAGATAATTTGTGTTAGTAATATCTTAGATGATGGACATATCTAATGTTACGAATGTCATTCATGGATATATATAAAATAATTAACACATAAAATGATAACCCCTATCATTTAATTAATATATCACATAAAAATATAACCTCTATAGGATACATATATTGATAACTTCTCTCATATATATTATTTATAAAAGAAATAGTTTAAGGATAACAATAACAAAACAATGTTGTGTTATTGTATTAAAATATCTTATTTAATATCAATAAATAATTCTTTTTAAAATTTATTCTTTGTATAATTTATATATAGAGAGTGATTTGGAAAAAATAAATAGATTATTGGATTTCAAATACTTCCCTTAGAAGGGCTGTGAATTAAATCAAGGTTTAGAAACAATTTTTTTTCTAAAACATAGACTTGATAATTTTTTTGAAATACCAACATGATTTTATTATACAATATGAAAGTATATATATATATACATATATATAATTTATAAATCAAATACATGCATTACTCATCATAAGTTGAAAATAAATAAATAAAATATCACCCTTACAATAATTATACAGCATAATTAATTTGAGGCTCTCCTTCCTAAATTAAAATATATTGGGACTTAATTTCTCTCTCATCTACCCCTCTCTCTAACCAGAGTAAGTGCAACATTTTTTTAGTCTTGCAACATAGGAGGTGATATATATATATATATATATATAAATAGTTTGTCCAATAATCCATTGGGTGGGAGGAGTGTGACTTTCTTATTTTGTTTTCATATAATAATTTCGTAATCAATTTTTATTATATTTCTTTTTGATTTCTTCCCACAAAAGTATTATATTTCTTATTCCATCATCTATTTTTTCTCTGGTATAATAATATTATTAATCCCAATTAATTTATCCAACTTTTATCTTACTTCTCAGGAAAGTGTTTTATTGACACCACTCATGTTCATTTTGTAGGATTGAATATGTAATAATGAGATTCTCAAATACAAGAGGGGGGTGAATTGTATAATTTAAAAATCCCTAAGGAAATTTTTCATAACCAAAATTCACAACACTTTTGAGCTCTAATAACTTGCTTGATTCCAGAAAAGTGATTCTAGAAATGAAACTTAACAAAATTTTACAACAAATTAAATTCTACCTTAAAGCATATAGAATCCTATATAATCAGAGTACAAGTATAAGGAAGTATAAGAAAATTATACTTTCCTCAACAACTAAAAGTACAATCGAAAATAAAATAGAAATACTACAAGTAACAAGTAGTAACTCTTTCTTCCAAAAGAGAGTGGTATCCAACAACCCTAGATAAAATGTCCATTGATTTATACTTTCAAGAAAGTCTGTCTTACCCAAACCCAGGTAAGCCCTCAATCCAAAGATCGATATCTATCTTGCTATCCCCGCAAGCCCTCGATTTTTAAGGAAATTGGCACCTCTAACTTCACAACCCGAAGTCTCATGATTTCAAGGAAATCACACCTCTGCACTAAGAAAATCTGCATGAAGCAAATTTTGAACAAGCCATTCAAACTTTTTGCACAAAGCTAGATATTTTATAAGATCCTATCTCTCAATAAATCACTTCTAAAAGTTCTAAGCTTAAATAATTCCAAAAGTCATCCAAAAGTCCTGAGTTCTTTCAAATGAGCTATTATGTATAGGCACAGCTTCAACGGTTGGATCCCTCCTCCAATGGTCATATTTTTCATTGAATTTCAGAGGGACCTATACATGTGTCACTCAAAAAACAGTTAGTGAGTAACTAAAAGAATGACATTTTTTTACAACAAAACATGTGTGAGCATAACTAAAATCTGATATTTAGAATGTAAGGAATTGAAAGTTCAGAGTCTAACCAAAATTGAATTCAGATTCTATAATACAAGGATATTCAGATTCTATTTTTTAGGAATCAGGAACCTGCATTCTATAGAATTTCAGAGTTTGAATTTCAAGTAAATTCAGAATCCGGATTCATAAGAATTTGGAATCAGAACTCACAAAGTTCGGAGTCAGAGTTCATGAGAATTTGGAGTCAGAACTCATAAGTGTTCAGAGTCTGTATTCAGAGAACTCAGAGTCAGAACTCAGAACAATTCGTAACCAGAATTGATAATCAGAATTCGTAGTATGAACTCATAAGAGTTCGTAACCAGAATTCATAATCAAAATTCAGAGTCAGAACTCAGAAGAGTTCATATCTAGAATTCGTAATCACAATTCAGAGTCAGAACTCAGAAGAATTCGTATCCAGAATTCATAATCAGAATTTAGAGTCATAACTCATAATAGTTCGTAACCAGAATTTGTAATCAGAATTCGGATTCAGAACTCAGAAGAGTTCGTAATCAGAATTCTGAGAATTCAGATTCTAAAACAGAATGCTTCATATCTAGGTATTTATAGGATTACAAGGTTTTGGTTTCAAACCGAATTTTACACTTATAAATATTATTATATGAGTAATGAAAACATGATAAGGATAAATTTCCCTATGGAATGGAATTTTTCCTTATATAAGTAAATCACAGGGTAAAAAGAGATTTTCCTTGAGATAAGGTGTTTGTGATTTTCAAAACAAGAAGGAATTTTAAATTCATAAGGAAACATTATTGACTTAAAAATATTCCCCAGGTATGAAGGAATGGAAAATTTATAAGGAAGACCTTATTGACTCAACAATATCCCCCTTTTTGGAAAGCACAAACATCCTTACGAAAAATACTAAAAGGACTTAGAAAAAAAATATAGACTTTGCAAAGAAAACTTATCTCCCTTTTTATATTGGAAAATATGAATACGACTAACTCCACCTTAGTGATTTGGAACACTAAGGATTGTATTCTAGATTTCTGGAATGATAATTTTCATTATCTTGAGTATGGAAATCATTGTAATGGAAAAATCCCCCTTAGACAAGCTCCCCCTTAGTTAGGGATATTTCTTCTTTACTTAGAATTCTTTTTCCTTATCCTCCTTTGTGATTTTCAAAAAGTGTTTAAGGAAATGGAAAAAAATATGGTACCTGAAATATTAGTATAAACATCTAAAAAAAGCAACCACAGTTTCATTATAATTAGAAGAATTTTTACAAGGAAAATAAATACAAAAAAAGATCTGATTTAGATCCATTTTGATTCTTTTTCCTTGGGTATTAGCTTCTTCATGATGGTTTTCATCTCCTTTATCTCTTTGTGATCCTCCTCTTCTTTCTTCTCTAAGGCTTTGATCCTATCATCCTGAGCCTTTAGAGCCTCTACCCGAGCCTTCAGCAAGTCATTTTATTCACTAGTTTTTCTTCAATATCGATCTGGAGATCCCTTTATATTTTCCAACTTTGGACAACATAATTCAACATTCCATTCAGATCTTTGACATCCTGAATGTGAGAATTGTGCTTAAGAGTGGGATTTTTCTCAAATATATTTGTAAGATCCTTAATTATTGTGTCTTTAGTATCAAAATCTTCCTTGAAATATTCTTGAAATTAATCAAGATCTCTAAAATCTTCAATGATCTTCTTCGACTAGTTGGTCATTTTCTTGAAAGATTTTCTATGGGATTCATAGTTGATAAGGGAATTCTTGTGTTCAGACTCAACCTTTACACATCTATCAATCACCATGGATATAGAGTCTGATTTTTGATTCATGCTATGCTGAAGCATCTGGCATCTGGAGTCAATTGTTAGAAAGATCAGAATGGTTTCCACTACCTTATTCAGGGAGTGAATGAAAAAGTCATGTCCTAAAGCTGATGACTTCAAATCTGACATTTTTTCTTGGTGATAGTTATTCTTCTAGCTCAACCATCTTCCTCTTAGAAGTTCCACCAGCTTCCTTCTTCCTCAAAATTGTTTTCTTTGGTGTATAAACAACCACTTGTTTTCTCTTACGGATTCTCGGAACAACTTCTTCATTTGGAGACTCATGCTCACTTCTAGACAACTGAACTATCTTGTCTTCATCAATTTTTTCTTTTTCATCTCCCGCCTCAACATATTCATGAAGAATGAAGTCATGATTATGAATCTCTTCCTCAGATAACATGTTTACTTCCTCTTCAGCCTTCTCATCAATCCAAGGGGTAGAAATTTTTTAAGATCCTTATTGAGAAGTCCGAAATGAAAACTTTTCAGAAGCACTTTCTTTCTCATGAAAGTATTCAACTTTCTTTATTAGATTAGCAATATCATCACTACTTTAATATTTTTGTACTTCTTCTACAGCTTCCTTTTCACCATCCTTCTCCTGGTCTTTTTCCGGGGTCATGTACTTCTTCCCTAGTGTCTCAGGTAAGGGTTCAACTAAGAAAGTTTTCAGTACGAGAATGTTCTCGGATGCTACTTTAGTAGCCTTCAAAAGAGATTTCACAATCTCTACCTCTGACATCTTCTTCTTAAGATTATTCTCTTTTGCTTTATTCTCAAGCTATTCAGTAGTATTCTCTTTCAATGCTTTGGCCTCTGCAGTGTCTAGGCCAAATTGTGGTTCCCATTTCTCCTGGTTCTTCTTATCTTCCCTTCATTTGGCTACTACCTCATCTAGATAGGCTTTCTAATTTTTTGGTTTTGGAGGTGTGGATTGAGTTTGTTTGGCCTTATGGGTTTTACCTTCAACTTATAATTCCTTCAATTTTCTTTTCCTTCCAGCCTTCTTCGACATTTCAGCCTCTTCTACATTTTTCAGAACAACTTCTGCTTCATCCTCTGGTAAATCATAAAACTCACCTGACTCCTTAGAGAAACTAACTTTCATCCCCTTAAGGGTATCATCACTGATTAACATTACTTTCCAATTCATCTTCTTGGAACTGAAAGGGATCTTGAAAGATTCAAGGTACTAAAAAATCAACTTGGAGAGTAGGGTAGGATACATGATTATTTGTGCTCTCAAATTCCCATTCTTAATATTCTATATCATAATGAGAATATGCTTCATCAGATTGACCTTTCTTAGGTTTACCAAAAAATCTAAGATATACATATCACTTTTCTTCAAGGTTTCCTTGTCTCCCTTTCTCTGTATAATAAGACCCTGAACCCATAACTATAGGATCTGATTGTTGGTAGACAAGTGAGAAATATTTGGGGTCATGACATCTGTAAGTCCAAGACTATGCATGGCCTTCACTTTTACAAAACATCCTTGCTCATCCGGTAATTTGTGGGAATAAAATTGTACCTATCCTTTATAGGATAAACCTACCAAGCTAGCAGCCTTAGTATAAGAATGTGCATAATTTTTTCCATAACTTTTGAAGGAAAATTTTTCTCTGACATCTTCCTTGAAAAAACAAACTGAATCATAAAACTCAATGAGTATATCTGGATAAAAAACATCCTAAGCTTCTGTCTTTGATATGGACACGCTCTCCCATCCATTAAATTTTGTTTTCTGGAGATAATGGAGTCATAATTATTGAAGAATTTTGGATGCAACAACCTCTCCCTGTATATTTTCCACTCTGAGTTCGGCTTGACTGAAGACATATCTTAAGAAGGAACTTCTCTAGACATTTGGACTTGAGAAAACTTTGAGAAATTCAGAATGGGATTTTGTAGTTGGGAAGATCTTTGAAATGTAAAATATTGAAAAACCGATTTTGGAAAACCATCAGGGGTCCGCTTTTATAGGTGTTGAAGAGACGGTTCAACTTCCCATCTCAATCCAATGGTTGAGAATTATTCTAATCAGATATGACAGTTGAAATGATAGCCGCAAAGAAAATTTGGTAGGATCTGATCTTTTGAGGGTTTTAAGGGAAAACATTCGGATTTAAGGAAACTAGAATCTGAGAAATTTTAAAAACAAAAGAAATTTCCAGCAAATAAAAGGTGATTACGAAAACTCAAGTAAGAATCATACATTTCGGATTTTTAGGAGAATTATTCTTATCGAGGAAATTTCATTTTGAAGGACTTTAGATTCGAAAAAAAACTTGAGTACAAAAGAAATGACTATGCAGATCTTCATTACGAAAAATTTTGAAAAATTCGTTATGAATTTTTTTGAAAAACATCATTATGAATTTTTTTGAAAAAATTCATTATGAAAAATTTTGAAAACTTCATTATGAAAAATTTTGAAAACTTCATTAGGATTTATTTTGAAAAAATTCATTACAAATTTTTTCGAAAAACATCATTACGATTTTTTTTGAAAAACTTCATTACGAAAAATATGAAAAACTTCATTATGAAAAATATGAAAAAATTCATGAAAATGTACTCCCCCTATGAAAATGAGTTTATTACTATAAGGATATTGGTTCAACATGAAGTAATTAAGGAGGATTACCTTATAATTATCATTTCTAACTTCTATTTAATGTATTCAAATCTATCGGAGGGTAAAGATTTTCTGAAAATATCAGCAAGTTGGTCTTGCGTTCTGATAAATTGAAGAATGATATCCCCTTTTTTTGTGTGATCCCTAAGAAAGTGATGCCTAATATCTATGTGTTTTACATGAGAGTGATGTGCATGGTTTTTACTAAGGGTAATGGAACTTGTACTATCACACAACATTTTTGTTTTGGTAAAACTCATACCATATTCTATGAGTGTGTGTTGCATCCACAACACTTGAGCACAACAACTTCCAGTTGCTACATATTCAGCTTCAGTAGTGGAAAGTGCTACTGAGTGTTTCTTCTTGCATGACCAAGAAACTAATGAATCTCCTAAGAAATGACGGGTTCCAGATGTACTCTTTTATATCCATTCTACATCCACCAAAGTCAGCATCTGAAAATATTTTCAAAATAAAATCATTTCCAGAAGTATAAAAGAGTCATAAATCCATGGTTCCCTTTAAGTAGTGAATAATTATTTTCACTTCCTCTAAATTAGATTCGTTAGGATTATATTGATATCTTTCACATAAGCATACTAAAATCATTAAGTGTGTATGACTAGCTATCATGTAATGTAGACTTCCTATCATACCTCTAAAAGATGTTTGATCTACTGGGTTCCCAGCTTCATCAAGATCAAGTGTGTTTGAGGTACCCATAAAAGTACTTATACTTTTAGTGTTGTCATGTCCATACTTTTTAAGAAGGTATTTTATATACTTATGTTGGGATATATAGATTACTTCCAGTTTTTGAGATATTTGAAAACCAAGAAAAAATGTTCACTCACCCATCATACTCATTTCAAACTCAGATTTCATTAGATATGCAAAGGAATCGGTTAAGGATTACTGAGTTGAACCAAATATAATGTCATCAACATAAATTTCAATAATTAAAAAAAAATTCATATCTTTTTTTATAAAAAGGGTTGGATCTTCATTTCCCTTAACACAATTATTTTGAAGCAAAAATATTGTGAGTCTATCAAAACAAACTCGAGGTTCTTGTTTAAGGCTATACAATGCTTTGGTAAGTCTAAAAACATGATCATGATGTTTTGTATCTTCAAAACCAGGAGGTTGTTCAACAAAAACTTCCTCTTGAGCATAAAAATTAAGGAAAGCACATTTCACATCCATTTTAAAAAGTTTGAAATTAAAGAATGCTGCAAAGGCAAGTAAAATACGAATAGATTCAAGTCTAGCTAGTGGAGCATAGGTTTCTTCATAGTCTATTCCTTCTTGTTGATTATAGCCTTTAGCAACTAATCTAGCTTTATTTCTTATAATGATTCCACTTTCATCAAATTTATTTTTGAAGACCCATTTTAATCCAATAACAGAAGTTTCCTTAGGTCTTTCAACCAAGGTCCAGACTTTATTCATTTTGAATTCATTTAGTTCATCTTTCATGGATTTAATCCAATCATCATCACCTAAAGCTTCAGCATTTCTTTTTAGTTCTAATTGGGAAAGGAATGCTAGATGTTCTACTTCATTTCGTTAGGAAGTTATAGTCCTTACAGGTTGATTTATATCACCAATGATACAATCATAGGGAAGATTCTTTAGAAACAACTGATTTGGGTTTTGTAAAACCTGTTTATCAACTTAGGGTAGGAAATATTCTTGGGTAAATGCTTTTGAAGTATCTTCTTGGAAGTATTCCTTATCAGAAGGATCTTCTAACAAAGTTTGATAATCAGTTTTTGAAAACACATCTGAATATGTAGGTTGGGGTTGCTTAAAAACAAAAGGATCAGTTTCATAAAATTTCACATGTACTGTCTTTTCAACAGTACAACTGGTTTTGTTGAAAACCTTATAAGCCTTAGAAGTTGTGGAGTAGCCTAATAAAATTCCTTCATCACATTTTGGTGCAAATTTATGAAGAATGTATTTAGTATTCAGAATGAATACCTTGCAATGAAAAACCTTAAAGTAGGAATGTCTAGGTTTTCTACCATTCAATAACTCATAAAGAGTTTTATTATGAAAAGTTCTAATCAAAACTCGATTTATAGTGTAACAAGTTGTACTTATAGCTTCATCCCAAAATTTTATGGCAATAGAATACTCATTCAACATGGTTCTAGTTATCTCTTGAAGAATTCTATTTCTTCTTTCAAAAACACCATTTTGTTGAGGTGTTCTGGGTGCTGATAAGTTATGAGTAATGCCTTTTCTACTAAAAAAAGTTTCAAAATCAGAATTTTGAAATTCTCCATCATGATCACTATGAATACTTTCCAAAGGAAGTTTTTTATCATTTTTAACTTGGGGTCTAAAACTTTTGAAATAAGAAAAAGCTTCAGACTTCTTTTCTAGAAAGTAGACCAACGTAAATCTACTGTAATCAACAACCATGACAAATACATAATACTTTCCCCCAATGCTTACATTTTTTAGGACCAAATAGATCCATATGCACTAACTATAATGCATCAGTATTTGAGAATTCACTAACTGATTTAAAACGTGATTTATGTTTCTTTCCATATTGACAAGGGTCACAAACTTTTGAAAAATCAAATCTATGCTCCGATAGATCCTTAACTAACCTTTTCTTAGGGAGTTTTCATAAGTTCCTAAGGTTACAGTGTCTTAACCTTCTATTCCATAACCAAGAATGATCCTCTATTGCACTAAGGCAAGGTAGATCTTGGCTCCTAAGGTCTTCTAAGGTTAGTTTGTAAACATTCTCTTTCCTATGGACAGAAAGAATAAACTCTTACTTGGAATTGTGTACTAAGCACTTGTCATTCCTAAAATTTACAAGGTAACCTTCATCACATAATTGACTTATGATAATGAGGTTGTTCTTAAGACCCTTAACAAATAAAACCTTTGAAATCAAAGTTTTTCGAAGAAGAACAATGTTACCTATACCAATAATTTCTCCCTGATCATTATCTCTGAAAGATACTTTTCCTCCTTTTGTCTTGATAATATTTTCAAAATTGTTTTTATTACCAGTCATATGCCAGGAAAATACACTATCCTTGTACCAATTATTGATGTTGGTACCTTCTCTATTTTCCATAAAATAAGAAAAAGTTAGGTTTTCTAAATCCAAAATTCCTTGGATCTGGAATTCATAGAATGAAAAATTTTAGGCACCCACATCTTCTTAGAAAAATAGGCTTTATGAAATCCTAAGGGATGGTTTTTTATTATAGAGAAATTCTTTGCCCAATGTCCACCACACTGACACTTAGTAAAGAATGGAGCACTTTGAGGAACAAAGTAATTGTCACTAAAAATTGGTTTAGAACTAGTATAACCAAAACCAGAACTATTCCTTAAAGGTAGGATTTGAGAATACATTTTGTCAAAATTTTCTTTACCTAAGGTAAAGTTTGACAAACACTTCCTCAAGGAAAAGATTTCGGATTTCAGTTTAATAACCATGTTCTTGTCTTCAAAAAAATTTTATTTTGAACTAGATCTAGGATCGAAAACATTTTTCTCAGAAATATATTTTCTAGATAGTTAGAAAGTTTATTTTTCTCAGAATGTACTTCCCCAAGTTTTTTTGAAATATTTTCAAAATCAACATTTTTCTTATGAAGATCTTTAGAAAGATCTGATATTTCCTTAATAATAATAGTATTCCTAGAATTTTCCTTATCATGTTTTTTCATGAGTTTTGAATTCTCAATATCAAAAAGTTTGGAAAACCTTGAAACTTCTTCATATAAAGGTAAAGTATTTTCTTCATCAGAATATTATTCTTCATATGAAGAGTTATAGTACTTACTATCCTTAGCATTCAATGAATAATTGTTCAATGATTCAGCACTGTGTACCTTATCCATTAAACAATAATTGTTAATAGGTAGTTTAGCTATTAGACAAAGATTCTTCTGTCCATAATATCCATAATCTGAAGATTCATCTGAAGAGTCTCTACCACTGACACTTCAGGTGTCATTAGCTTTCAAGACATCCTTAGCTTTAGCCTTGTTATACTTCATTCTATTTCTCTCTCAATGCCTTTCCTTTCTTTCTTTTCTCTTAAGAATAGAAAAATCAGGTCTTATGTGTCCACCTCTCTTGCATTCATAGAATGTAACTTCTAAATCTTTCTTATCTTTCCTTTGTTTGTTTTTATATCTGGATGGAAAGATCCTCTGTCCTTCTATCTTGTTCATCCTTCGAGCAAGATTTTCTAATTCATTTTCTGAGGATTCACTTCCACTAGATTAGGATTGGATAACAACTTTATTAGATTTATATCTAGTAACTCTCTCGGGAGTCTTAGCTTTCATATGATTTGAATTTATAGTAAAAGCAACACTTCCATTTCCATTCTTATTCTTTACATTATCAGCATCTCTCTTTATTCTAGTCTCATGCTGAAGAAGAGTTCCAAATAGTTTGTCTAAGGAAATCTGAGTAACTTTTCGGTTCTCATCAATAATAGTCCTCTTGTATTTCCATTCATTTGGCATGATGTATATGATCTTATCAACAATAGCTTCATCATATAATCCTTTCTCACCCATGGATTGTAAACTATTCAAAATAGTCATGAATCTTTGTTGCACCTTACATGTGGGTTCTACATAAGGAAAGTAGAAACCATGTTATTCAGCTCTGAGCATGGATCTTCTAGTTTCAATTACTTTGGAAGTTCCAAAGTGAGTAACTTAAAGTTTCTTCTATATACAATTTTCTGCTTCACAAGATAACATTTGGCTATATATATTTCTAGTCATGGAGCAAAGTAATGTATTGCGTACCTTATAATTCAGTTAATATTCTTTCTTTTCTTGATTGGTAAATGTAATAACATCTTTTTTAGGGATTTTATATCCTCCAGTAAGCAATAACAAAATTATCAACTCTAGTATTGATTATGAAAGTCTTCATGCTATCTCTCCAATATTCGTAATCATTTCCATCAAAGATAGGTGGTCTAGTTTAATTGAGATAGTCTATGGAACCAACATTGATTCCTGCCATCTTAAAGAAAACTCTTTCCACAAAAATTTGTTAATATAAAAAGTTTGTAAACAAGGAGAATATTCCTAAGAAAGGAAAATATAGAAAAAGAGTATCTCTAAGAAAAAAAAATGAATCTGAAATATACGAGTCCGAAAAACTGATTCCGAAAAAGTGTGAATCCTAAAATTCAATTCCGAAATTAAATAGAAGAAGAATTATCTTCTAAAACTAATCATGAGATTAATTCATAGGTGACCTACTCTGATACCAATTGTAGGATCGAATGTGTAATAATGAGATGCTCAAATACAAGAGAGGGTTGAATTGTATACTTTAAAAATCCCTAAGAAAATTTTGCACAACAAAAATTCACAACACCTCTGAGCTCTAATAAATTACTTGATTCTAGAAAAGTGATTCTAGAAATGAAACTTAACAAAAGTTTACAACAACTTAGATTCTATCTTAAACCATATAAAATCCTATATAATCAGTGTAAAAGTCTAAGGAAGTATAAGAAGATTATACTTTCCTCAACAACTACAAGTACATCAGAAAACAAAATAGAAATACTATAAGTAACAAGTAGTAACTCTTTTATCCCAAAGAGAAGGGCATCCAACAACCTTGGATAAAAGGTCCCTTGATTTATAAATTCAAGAAAGTATATCTTACCCCAACCCAGGTAATCCCTGAATCTGAAGATCAGTATCTTTTTTGCTATCCCCGCAAGCCCTCGATTTGTAAGGAAATCATCACCTCTGACTTCACAAGCCGAAGTCTCTAAATTCAAGGAAATCGCACCTCTACACTAAGAAAATCTGCATGAAGCAAAGTTTGAACAATATTTTCAAACTTTTTGCACGAAGCCTGAGAGTTTATAAGAGCCTATCACTCTAAAAATCACTTCTAAAAGTTCTAAGCATAAAAAATTCCAAAAGTCGTCCAAAAGTCCTGAGCTCTATCAAATGAACTCCTATTTATAGGCATGGATTCAACAGTCAGCTCCCTCCTCCAACGGTCATATTTTTTCTTGAATTTTGGAGGGACATGTACACATGTCACTCAAACAATAGTTAGTGAGTAACTGAATTCATGACATCATTTTATAACAAAACATGTGTGAGAATAACTAAAATTCGATATTTGGAATGTAAGCACATGAAAGTTTAGAGTCTAACCAAAATTTAATTCGGAGTCTATAATACAAGGATATTCAGATAATAGTTTCTAGGAATTCGGAACCTGAATTATATAGAATTCCTGAGTCTGAATTTCAAGGAAATTGAGAATCTAGATTCATAGGTCTTCAGAACCAGAACTCAAAATGTTCAGAGTCAGAGTTCATGAGAATTCAGAGTCAAAACTCATAAGAGTTCAGAGTCTGTATTCAGAGAACTCAGAGTCAAAACTCAGAAGAGTTCATAACCAGAATTCATAATCAGAATTTGGAGTCAGAACTTATAAGAGTTCGTAACCAGAATTCATAATCAGAATTCAGAGTCAGAACTCAGAATAGTTCGTATCCAGAATTCGTAATCAGAATTCGGAGTCAGAACTCAGAAGAGTTCATATCCAGAATTCATAGTTAGAATTTGGAGTCAGAACTCAGAATAGTTCATAACCAGAATTCGTAATCAGAATTCAAAGTCAGAACTCAGAAGAGTTCATAACCAGAATTCTTAATCAGAATTCTGAAAATCTGGATTCTAAAACAGAATGCTTCATATCTAGGTATTTATAGGATTCTGAGGTTTTGGTTTTAAAATAAATTTTACACTTAGAAAAATTATGATATGAGCAATGAAAACATGATACGGATAAATTTCCTTAGGGAAGGAAATTTTTCCTTATCGAAGTAAAACACAGGGTAAAAAGGGATTTGCCTTGAGATAAGGTGTTTGTGATTTTCAAAACAAGAAGGAACTATAAATTCATAAGGAAACTTTATTGACTTAACAATCTTCCCTAAGTATGAAGGAATGTAAAAGTCATAAGGAATGCCTTATTGACTCAAAATATTTCCTTCTTTGTATTGGTTTGTATTTTTTTAATAAATTCATTGACACACAAATTTTATTTTTATATATTATTATTACTCCTACATTATAGGTGTGATTATTTCATTAAAGCCAGACTCCTAATTTTGTTTATACATCCCATGTGAGTCACCATTTCCATTTTCTTATATTTTTAAATTCATTTTATATTTTTTTCTTCTTTAACATTTTCTCCCTTTGTTTATTTTTATATTATTTGTTTTCATATTTTATAAACAAAACATGTCTCATTTTTAAAAAATATTTTATCATATTTTATCTAATGTTTTATCCACTTATTATTTATCTTTATTTTAATTTTTAAAATAATATTATTAATTCATATTTTATTCTTTTTCATTATTATTTTAGTTTAATAACAATATTAAGTTAGACTTTATATAATAGATTTTTAATAATATTATGATTGTAATAATATATTCATAATTTAAGATTAAAAAAACATACTTATAACTCATAATAATAAAATACATTACCTTAATTTAATAATAATAATTTAATAATTCTCATAATTAAAAGTTTTATAAAAACAGATTTCATATGATATATATTAAACTAATAATAATAATAATTTTCTTTTAAAAATTATTTCGTACCATTAATTATTATTATTTTATTATTATCATAACCTTTAATAATTATAATTGTCATATTTACAGAAAAATATGTCAGATTCTATTTATTTCAAAATAATGGCAATTTTTTTAATTATAATTAGTATCCTAAATATTAAATTAGATACATTTCATTACATAAGTATGTTCTATTTTTAAAATATAATTCCTAAATTATAATTTACAACCAAATTTAGTTATTCAAATCATATATTTTTATAAAAATAATCAGATAAATATATTTATATTAAAATATACTTTAAAACAAAATAATACTACAAAACAATATTAATTTAAAATATGATCTCATTTCTTGAAATTAATAATTTATTAAAAAATATTATAGAATTATATTTGAAATATATATATTTTTCCTAAAATAGTAGTTGATGAAATCTCATTATTTATAAAAACGGTATAATAATTCAATGTAATATTATTTATAGGTATTATAATTTTAAATATTTAAATTAACTTATAATCAAATTATATTTTTCTTAATTAAAACACATAATTTCAATTATTATATTCATAACTTAGTATATATAAATTTATAAAAAACAAGTTATTTAAAAAGTACTAAATATTTTAACCTTTTGGGATGTTACATTCTTCCCCCCTTAAAAGAATTGTGCCCTCGTAATTCATTCATCAAACTTATTTTTTTTGAATTTCCATTTTATAATTAATAAAAACTATAATTACTAAAAATATATATTCTACTACTTAGATTTTCCTAAAATAAAAACACCTAATCTCCAAATTTGTCTAGACCATTGTTCTAATACCAAGTGTAAATCCTTGAACCTGTGCTTCATGATTTAGTAATAAAAATGATGTGTATTATATACATATACATATATATATATAAGAGAAAATTAAAACATATATATAGAACTTTACATGCAAGTACCTTTTTTGGTCTTGGTTTTGGAGAATTAGAAACATACATTATAAATTAAAAAGGCTGAATAAGAGAATTTTAACCTTTGTCTTCGCATGTGCTGCCTCCTTATGTGAAAAAAAAGATATTATACTAAATCTATAAAAAATAAATTTAAAAAATAGAGTGACCATTAATTTACCCAATAAGGGGTTTTAAAAATCATTTGGAAATATTTTTCTTTGAAAACTGTAATGTTATATGAAAACATTTATAAAATAAATCATTTGATAAAACCATTTCATAGAAAAGGGTTTTCCATATATTGAAACAATTTTATATATATCATTAACTTCTGTATATTACATTGAAAATCATATATATTCAAAATAATAATTCTTTTGAAATACCACATTAAATTTATCCATTTTGAAAATAATATTTGTTTTATGGATTAATCACAATACTCAGCTGACTATAAGAAAAATCATAAGGACTCTTAGTCATATCATATGTGTGACAATTCCCCCTAGAGGTCATGTGTTTTCTCCTTATACCACATCATACGATTATATAGTCTAGTTCAATAATTTAATGAAATATTTTAAACGGTCCTACCTTTCTCACTTATAACCCAAAAACATTTTAAAACCATACATAAAATATTTTCATAGAAGAAAATGATATTACCAATTTATTTACTTAGAAAAGTCATATTTTTAATGAATTTATAAAAGAAATTATAAGAAATCCATACATATAAATAATTTCACTTATTTAGAATACATAAATATAGATTCTTAATAAATTAAACTAATGCTTGAATTAAAGTGCAGGGAATGTTAGAAATATCTTATATGATGGCCATATCTAAATAGCACAGATAAAATGAAAACCTCTATAGGATACATAAATTGATAACTTCTCTTATAGAAATTATTTATAAAAGAAACAATTTAAAGATAACAATAAGAAAACAATGTTTTTTTTACCATTTTAAAATATCTTATTTCAGGTCACAAATTAATTCTTTATAAAATTTCTTCTCTGCATAATATATATATAGAGAGTTATTTGAAAATAAATAAATATATGATTGGATTTAAAAAACATCCCTTATAAGTGTTATAAAGTAAATCAAAGTTTAAAAACAAATTAGAAATTTTGTTTTCTAAAATATAGACTTGTTAAAAATTATAAAATACTAACATGATTTTATTCTATAATTTGAAAGTATATATATATAAATATATATAATTTGTAAGTAGAATACTTATATTACTAATCATAAGTAAAAAATAAATAAATAAAATATCACCCTTACCTTTATTATACAGCAAAATGACTTTGAGACTCTCCATGAATGAATACTTATTAGGACCCGATTTCCTTCCTCTCCACCTCTCTCTCAAACCAGAGTAAGTGCACCATTTTTTCGAATGGTGAAATAAAAGAGGTGTGATATATATATATATATATATAGATTCCAAATGGCTTATCCAACAAGACATTTAGGGATAGAATCATGACTTTATTATTTTGTTTGAATATAATAATTTAGGTGTCAAATTTTCTTATATTGATTTATGATTTATCCCCCCCCCCAACGAATTAAATTTCATATTCCCACATTTATTATTATTTTTGTCTGGTCTAATAATTTTATTACTCCCATTTAATTTATCTTCCTTTTGTCTTACTTCTTATGCAAGTGTTTTATTGACACTGCACACATTCATTTCTTTGTTTGTCACGGTTTGTATTTTTTATTCAATTCATTAACATGAATATTTTATTTTTATATATTATTCTTATCCCTACATTCTAGGTGTGAATACTTAATTAATGTGAGACTCCCACTTTTGTTTGTACATCCCATGCGAGTCACTATTTCCATTTTTTATATATTTTTTCAATTAATTTTATCATTTATTTATTATTCTACATTTTCTACGTTTTCTATTCTTATTTATTTGTCTTAATATTTAAAAAAACCTGCCTCCTTTTTTAAAATGTTTTATCATTTTTTTATCACACATTTTCCCCTCCTCTATTTTTTATCTTTTTTTTTAATTTTTGAAATAAAACCATTAATTCATAATTTATCCTTTTTCATTATTATTTTAGTTTAAAAACATTCTTAATTTAAAATTTATATAATAAATTATTAATACTCAAAGGGTTATAATAATATATTCATAATTCAATATAAAAAAACAAAATTATAAGTCGTAATAATAAAATATATTACCTTAATTTATTAATAATAATTTAATAATTCTCCCAATTCAAAATTTTATAAAAATAAATTTCATATAATATATATTACCTTATAATAATAATAATTTTATTGTAAAATAATATGTATTACCATTAATTATTTTTATTATTATCATTTCCTTTAATAATTACAATTTTTATATTTATAAGAAAATATGTAAGATTTTATTTATTTAAAGATAATGGTAAATTTTTTAGTTATAATTAGTATCCTATAAATTAAATTATATATATACATTTCATTATATAAGTATTTTATATTTTTAAAATATAGTTCCTAAAATATCATTTTAAAACAAATTTAGTTATTCAAATCTTATGTTTTTACAATAATAAGAAGATAAATATATTTATATTAAAATATTATTTTAAACATAATAATAATACCAAAAATTACTAATTTAAAATTAAATATTTTTTCTTAAAATTAATAATTTATTTAAAAATATTTTAACATAAGATTTTAAAGCTATAGATTTTTCATAAAATCACAGTTGATGAAATATCATTATTTATAATAAATATATAATAATTCAAAGTAATATCATTTATAAGTATTATAGTTTTAAATATTTAAATTAACTTATAATGAAATTTTATTTTCATTAATTAAAACAATTAGTTTCAAATATTATATTCATAACATAGTTTATTTAAATTTATAAAAATAAGTCATTTAATAAGTACCAAATATTATAAAAATTATGGGATGTTACAAGCGCGGTCATAGTCCCTAATCAGATCTAACAATTTTCTCTAGATTATATTATGATCCTTCTATGTGAATATATATTTTGGGATCTTATGATCCGTATATATTTCAAACTTCTCCCTATAGAGATAATCACATCGGATTTTGAATGTGAATATCACTATAGCCAACTCCAGATCATGCATTGGATAATTATTTTCATGAAGTTTCAACTACCTTGAGTCATAGGATATAACTTAATCATTTTACATTAGTATAGGGCCTAATCCCTTATTTGAGGCATCATTGTATATGATTAAAAGTTCCCCACTTGTAGATAAAATAAGGACTGGTGTAGTGATAATCCTCATTTTCAATGCCTTAGAGATTTCTTTTCATTCATCATTCCAAAAAAAATTTACTCCCTTTCGAGTAATCATAGTTAGCAGGTTTGAAAATTGTGAGAAGTTTCTTACAAATCATTGGTACTACCCTGCTAGTCCAAGTAAACTACATATCTCTATTGAAGATGTTTTACCTGGCCACTTCTGAATTTCCATTATCTTATAAGGGTCTATTAATATCCCTTTTATTGTCATAACATTCCCTAAGAATTAAACTCCCTTCATCCATAATTCACATTTACTATAGTTTACATATAATTAATCCATTCAATTTTTTTTATCATATTATTAAGAAGTTTCTCATGCCCCTCCTTGCATTTAGAGTATATCAAAATATCATCTACAAAAAATACCACAAATTTTTTGAGTTAATCTATAGAGACTCTATTCATTATGTCTATAAATATTGTCATAGAATTACTAAGTCCAAATGACATCATTATAAACTCATAGTTTCCATGCCTCATTTGAAAGGATGTATTGGGGATACCTTCCTTATTCACCTCTAATTGGTTATATCCTAACCAAAGGCCTACCATAAAGAAATATTGAGCCCCACATAGCTTATCAAATAATTCATATATCCATGGTAGTGGATAATTGTTCTTTATTGTGATTTTTTTGAGTTCATGATAATCAATATAGATGTGCATTGAACCATCATTCTTCTTGACAAAGAGAACCAACACACTTCATGATGAAGCACTCGAGCATATAAAACCCATCTCTATAATTTCTTTTAACTACTTTTTCTATTCCTCCAACTCAATAGTGGCCATTATAAAAATATTCTTTGATATGGGAAAAGATATAGGTATAATATTGATTTGGAACTCAACCTATCAGTAAATAGGAAGAACATAAAACTCTTAATGTAATACATCAATATAATTCTTCGTAATGGTAATGACTTCAAGAATGATTATATCCTTTGTCTCAATCATTTTAGGTATATATTCTTGCTCATATGGAAATTTTTTCCATGCTTGAGAACAAGTTTACAAAATATATTCATCATCTTCTTAAAATAATACATAATTAGTGGATGTATTTGGATGAAAAGAATGATATCCCTCGCCCACAAATTGTTTTTGTCTTTATATAAGGATATCCAAAAAATTCCCAATATAATATGTAACCCCACTAAAAGAAGTAAGATAAGATTTGATGGAAGATTCAATCCACAAACATTTATTGAGGAGGAGTTATATACATGGGATGCAATAATTTCTCTATTTTTTTTTCTCATAGATATCTCTTCCACCATGTTTTCAGTTAGTGTTTTGAATTGTTCTACTAAAATTTAATGATGTAAAAGAATACATAGAACATAAATAAAACTGTATGTTTATTATTATTTATTGAATAACCAGTGAACCTATCACCAAATCATTATTAAGATCCACCTTCATAGGAGTTCTATCATATTCACTTCCTTTCTATTTAGGCCTTGGTGGTTTTTCTCATTTATTGCCTTCAATAACCATTGGCTTATGGAATTAGTTATCATAATTATCATGTTATTTATAGTTGAAACAGTATAATACAATATTAGTATTGATCTGGGCATTCTTTTATTCAATCACATTAGTAGGTCTATTCATCTCTCTTTGGTATTGATTTGATTGGTTCCCCTATTTTCAATATTAGAAGCATCTACTAGTTCCATTGATATAGTTTCTAGGATGCTTATTCCCACATTTTTTATGTGTGGGATGTTGTATTTTCTTTACTCCATGAGATTTATCCATTGATCCCCCGGAATAAATCTCTATTTACACATTTTATCTCTGCTTCCATGAGACCACTGAGATTCATCGATCTTCATCTCAACATTAATGGCATAATGTACAATCTCTTTCTAACGACCTGCATATTTTGAATAATAATTATTTCATGAAAATGTATGTTTTTGTACTAAACAAAACTATATCCCTTTATTAATGAAGTGAGTATAATTGAAATGAGACCGTTGGGTTTCAAATGTTATATGACTGTTGGAAACTATAATCTTACCATTAATATTAGTGATTATAAAAGGAAATGATAATGGTTATTATTGAATAAAGAAGAGTTTATGACCTCATCTAGTAGGCTCGGTCCATACGAATCCCATTTTTTAGAGCTTGGGAAGGAGTTGACGTCACTGGGCTTCACTCTGGACCAAGCCCAAGTTAAACATCAACACGTTAAGGTTGAATGAAATCTTTTACAGGATAAGTTTAAGTTGTTAAAAATCACCACTAAGGAAATGTTGTCTAAGACACCCCAAGATTCTATCACCATTTCCTACCCTACTCTTAGGTCCAATGTGGACGTTATAAGAGGTTATGTAATGAGACCTTAGTTACTTTGTATAATCCCTTGGAATAAGTAAATTTTTTATTTCATTATTCCCATTTTAGGAATATCTTTTCTTAATAATGTATATGTTTAATTAAGAAAAATTTGATAAATTAATTTTAGAAGTAGAAATTGTAATTTTCATATATTTTTCATACATAGGGAATTATTTTGGTAAAATAAAAATCATTTTTGAATTTCAAATATCAAAATTAAACTAGTTTGGATTATTATAAGTTTTCTAGAAGTTTCAATTTTATGAATAGTTTTTTTATGAATAGTATTTGATGAATAGTGTTTTTTTTATGAATAGTAAAAAATATTTAATTATTAAATAACTTTTTCTGTGAAATTATTTTAAAAAATCTGACATACATGGTTGTAATTATGGTGAAAAATACGGTTCAATAAGATCAAAATAATTTTTTGTTGATTAGTAACTTTACACATTATAATAGTAAATTTACCCTTATTAATGGTAATTTTACCAATGTAATAATAACATCACCTAAGGAGGTATAAATTTTTTTAGTCATATAAAGTGGTAATGTGATATAATTATATCATAGTATAAGTAAATAAATGTTTTTGAAATTATTAGTCTATTATTAGTATTTTATTTATTTAATTTAATTTAAAATTAAATTTATTTTTATAAAATGGAGTTCACTTTTGTATTCTACACGTCGAAAAATGGTTAGGGTGAATTTTTGGGACTCTTCTAAAACATTTGAATTTTCAGTGAATAGTAAAAATAAAATTTTGAGTTTTCAGTAAGTTTAATGAAATCATTAATGATGTAATAATTATCTAATAATTTTGTTCTAATCTTGAGTAATAAAATATGTTATGAGGTGTCCCAAGTGGCTAATACCATGGGAAATCCCACATTTTTTCAAATACCACTAATGAGATGTCCCTGGGAAATTTATAAAATATTCCCTCAATTTTTCTATAAATACTAACCCATTACTTAATTCCTTTCATTCAAAATTCATCCTCAACAAATATATGGTCTTTTTATCTCACAAGGAGTCCTCCAAAGGTTCCCTCAATCCCCCAAAGGTCCCAAACTTCGAGTTTTTGATGTTACACTTCAAGGTAAGGGAACCTTTCACCCTCATCTTTTAGTCAAAGACTTCTTCTATGTCGTATCATTTAATTTCCATTTTCATATGTTGGGGTATGTTATTATATATCCTTATTGATTTATATTTTATATCCAAATGATGAGAGACTCTTTTCTTTCTCACCAACTCATTTTATGAACTTTTAAGTGATGTCGTTAGGCTACCGAATTTTCATAAGGGAATTTTCCACTTCTCTTTTCCTTTCAAGTTCTCTTTTATGCGGTATTTCTTTCTAGATTACATAAAATGTTCTTATTTCTATTTTATTATACCCCTATACTATAAAATTATTCATTTATGTATTGGATACCCTTTACCCCCTCTCTTTTTAATGTTTTCTAAAACCATGTTACATAACTGTTATGCTGCAGAATTTTCATCTCAAAATATATCTCTTTTTATCAAGAAATTCTTTTATTTTATTTATGTGAATACCAAAACCTATTTCCTTTCCATGGGTATTAACCAAGACATAAAAGTGATATATTTTTATTATGTAATTTACATATATAATACCCTTTTCCCCTTCTTGTGGGTTATAATTGATATAATGATCTTGTTTTAAGCACTTTTTAAAACGTCACAATTTTAATATGAAAACCATTTCTTTTATTCTCTTTGGGTTATTTATGAAATGTTTGATTATAATTTATGTGTATCAAATTAAAATAAATACATATTAAGGTTTTTCACTGATATCTCTCCAATGCATTGGGTATAATAATTTATCACTAGAGATGATAAGTTTTATGATACCTTAGTGAATAACCATGGTAATGTTTATGACACCTTGGGGATAGACCTTGGTGATATGATTATGAATGTCTAAATTAAATGTTATAGCCACATTTTCAAGTTATGTTTCAGTTAGTTATATTATTATGTGACTCTTTATCATGCCTTTATGATATTCCACATATTCTTATTGATATCACTCAAGTTCACAAGTAAACTGTTTCACTTGTTTTCCTTACTGGGCCTTCTGATCACCCTTTTCTTTGATGTATGTCCCCAAGTTATGTGATGTATTAATTTTAATTAAGATGAACATTTCAAGAATAATTTAAGGTGTAATAAAATAATTTTTTGTTCTTTCATGTATTATGTACATTTTTTCCAAGACACTAAACTTTAAAGATTCTTTGTTCGTAATGTAATGAAAAGTTTTGTCATAAAAAGGAGGGATGCCATAGTTGGTATCTTAGGATAGTTTAGTTATTTATGAAAATTAGGCTACGAAAAATTTAGTAATAAACCTATAGAAAAGTTTAAATATAGGAAAAATTATGGGTATTTTAGTGAAATATTAAGTAAGTGGGTTTTGAAAAAATAAATCCATGTTTGGATACAAACAAGTGGATGTGGCTCTGGCACATATGTATCAAGGGTAAAAATTGAAAACACTACTTTGAGATAGACTTGAACAGGAACTGGTACACAACAAAAATCTTTGATGCACTACTAGTTTTACACTCCTAGGAGATATTTTTAGTTAGTTACAATATTTTTATGAATCATTATGAAGGATTTATAAAAAAATGGAATTGTTGTTAAAGAATAATATGTTTAAGCATTATGTTTTTAAACATAAAAATATATTACAGATAAAAGATTCGTAAATGAAATAAGTTTCTCACTATGGTTTTATTCATTTAGAAAATATAGGGGAATAGGAGGAACCATGAAAATGGTGAACACAATGGATCATGCACTGCCGACCCTCTGATGAAAGATGGAATGGAAACTTTCATGAAAATAATAAACCAACCAACTCAAGTTTTGGGAAATAACATGAATCAAGATAAGACAACAATGTCACCATAAAGGGAATAATTTTCTATTGAGTCCTTTATGCATCAATGAACACCAACGTTCAGTGGATCTCCTGACCCATTGATTGCTGAACAGTGGATCATCTCTATCAAAAAGATCTTTTTTGTGCTCCGCTATTCAAAATAAGAGAAGGTCACCCTGGCTATTTACTACTTAGAGGGAGAAGATGATCAGTGGTGGGAACTGATTAAAAACATGACCCAATAATGGAGGTTGAATCTGTGGAGTGAGAAGAGTTTATAGGTATCTTATTCAATAAGTATTTCTCACGTTCGATGAGAATATAAATAGAGAAGGAGTTTCTTGAGTTAATGAAAAAGGAGAATGAATCTATTGGAATCTATGAGATGAACATCACAAGATTTTTCTGTTACACATCAAGCATTGTCATGGATCCTAATGGGTAGGTTGATAGATTCTTTGGTGGACTAAGACCTCATCTATGGAAGAATATAGCCAACCAATACTATGATAGCTATGAGGAGATCGTGCGAAGTGCTATGAAATTTTAACCAGAGTTCGGTAAGATGAAGTGGTCACAAAAATCCAATGAAAAGAAGAGATTAATGGATCCAATATTAGGTAGGAGATTTGATCAGGTAAGAGGAGGAAAGAAAGTTCAATGTCCCACTTGTAATAAATGTGGGAGGAAGTATTCGGGGAATAGCCTGCTTGAGAGGGGGAAGTGATACAAGTGTGGCAGAGATGGGAATATCATGTAGAATTATTGTAGTGAGGTGAAGCTTCACCTTCCCAACAGTAATTAAAAAGGGAATATGGTGCGGCCCCTACCTGATGTTAAATGATATAAGTGTGGAATTCTTGGGCACTTTTCGAATCACTATCCAAATATAAGGGTAGTGGAAGGGAATCACCATCATCCTCAGCAAAGGCCAAGGGAGAAGGGTCATGCTATTTCTATTACGACAACTAATATTGAAGCTCCAAATGATGTGGTGGCAGGTACTCTTTTGGTTCTATCAAAGATAGCAAGTACATTGTTTTATTCTGGTTCTGCACATTCCTTTATTTCCTCTAAGTTTCCAAGGAATTTATAATCAACCCCTAAATTTATAAACTAGAGTTATCAGTCAAGACTCTAGGTGGCTTTATCCGAGCATCAAAAGTATTTCAAAACTATGCTATTTACTTTAGTGAGAACAATATTATTGTGAATTAGACTGGCTCTCAATGTATAATGCTAAGATCAAATGCAGAAGCAAGGAAATATTAGTAGTCTTGAATGGGAAACCTATATTAATCTTCCAATGAGATATATCTCAACTCGATCTTTGTCGAGAATAGCCTCTTATATCCTCACTTATTGATTTGATCAGTAAATAAAAAGAAGGAAATGATAGTATATTGACATAAAATGTCCCCATCACCCAGGATTACATTGGCATATTTCTTCAAGAGTTACTCATACCTCCCATAGAAAGAGAGGTAGTGCTCCCGATTGAACTCATATCTAGATCTCAGTCGATATCAAAGAACCTATATATGATGGAAATTTTAGATCTAGTGGAATTAAAGAATCAACTCCAAGATCTTTTGTAGAAGGCGTTTATCTATCCGAGTGTGTCTCCTTGGAGAGCACCTATTCTATTTATAAAGAAGATGGATAGATCAATGTAGCTATGCATTGATTATGGAGAACTGAATGGGATCACAGTGAAGAAAAAATACCCTCTTCCAAGTATTTATGACTTATTTGACCAAATTTTTGGGGCTCAATTATTCTCTAAGATTGATCTTTGATATGGTTATCATCAATTGAGGGTAAAGAAATAATATTTTCTAAAAACTACCTTCTCGTCAAAATATGGGCATTATGAGTTTCTTGTTATGACCTTGGGATTGACTAATACTCTAACTATTTTTATGGATTTGATGAATAAAGTCTTTAAGGACTACCTTGAAAACTTTATTGTAGTTTTTATTGATGATTTTATAATATATTCCTAAAGTCACAAGGAGCATGAAGATCATCTAAGGATTATTTTTCAAACTCTATGGAAGGAGAGGCTTTTTGGAAAGTTTAGAAAATGTGAATTTTGGTTACAACAAGTGGATTTATTGGGGAAAATTGTAACCAATAAAAGAATAATATTTGACCCTATAAAGAAAATGCTTGTTGATGAGTCGACTCATCCTAAAAAATAAATGATATTTATAGTTTCCAATGATTAGTGAGATATTATAAGAGGTTTGGGAAAAATATTTATGACTTTCTAATCTATTAACCAAGTTAACTCAAAAAGAGGTCATGTTCATCTAGAAAAAGGAGTTTGAGGAAATTTTTTAAAGAGATGTAGAGTAGATTATTTATTAAACTCATTTTAACTCTGACCTCAAGTAGAGAAGGATTTGTTATTTTTAGCAATGCATCTCTGAAAGGTATTGGGTGCATCCTTATGAAAAATGACATGGTGATTTCTTATGCATCTGGACAGTTGAAGACTTATGAGAAGAACTACCCTATGAATGATCATGAGCTGGCTACAATTGTTTTTTATCTGAAGATATGTAGGAACTATCATTATGGGAGAGAAATTTGATATATACACAGACCATCAAATATTGAAGTTTATTTTCACAAAAAATGATTTGAACATGAGACAAAGGAGATGGTTCTAACTTTTTAAAGACTATGATTGTTCAATTAA
This sequence comes from Viscum album, assembly GCA_963277665.1. NCBI lineage: Eukaryota > Viridiplantae > Streptophyta > Magnoliopsida > Santalales > Viscaceae > Viscum > Viscum album. The sequence goes on along the minus strand of OY728133.1, from coordinate 1,945,041,510 downwards.
TTATCATCCTGAAAGAGATAACAATGTCATTGATTTATTAAGTAGGAAAGACCCAGTTGTTCTGTCCATGATGAGGATTCAAAGAGATCCTTTGATCAATGACCTAGTAATGTTGGACACGGGAATTGTAAGGAAAGGGACATTATCAACCCTACCCCAAATGATTTATCAATCGTCGTTACTAGAAAAGATCAAGAAATCCCAAAAAGAATATCCTTTATTACATAAGAAGTTTGAGGCTTTGATGAATGGAATGTTTCCTGACTTTAATATTGATCAAGAAGGTGTACTGAAATTTTGTACAAGACTATGTGTTCCATCTGTCCAGAAATAAAGAAGGATATGATGAATGAAGCTCATAACTCTACTTTCTCTATAAATCCTGGAAGCATGAAAATGTATAAGGACCTTGATGATCTTTTTTGGTGGGATAATTTGATAAGGGATATTGATGAATATACTACAAGGTGCCTAGTATGTTAGAAAGTGAAGGAAGAGTGAAAAATTTCTAAATGGGTATTACAACCACTACCCATACCAACATGGTAGTGGGACAATATCACCATGGACTTTGTCACTGGTATCTTGAGAACTTTAAAAGGAAAAAATGTGATATGGGTTATAGTGGATCGTCTCTCCAAGACATCCCATTTTATCTCTATCCACGAAGATTTATGTCTTGATCAACTAGCTAGGATTTACGTGATGGAAGTTGTAAGGTTACATGAAGTTCAAATTTCTATCATATATGATTGTGATCCAAGGTTCACATCAAAATTCTAGAGAATTATTCAACATGATTTGAGTATCAAATTGAATTTTAGTATAGTCTATCACCCCAATCTGATGGAAAATATGAAATGACTATTCAAACACTCAAGGACATGCTAAGAAAATGCTCAATGGAATTTAAAGGTTAATGGGATCAACATATACCATTAGTTGAGTTATATTACAATAATAGCATCCACTTGAGCATTCAAAGGGAACCTTATGAAGATCTATATGGGAACCGATGTATAACTCCTACATGTTGGGATGATGCTAGTGAGAGAAAGCTTATTGGGTATGATCTTGTGTAAGAGATGACATAAAAGGTTCATGACCTCCAAAAACACATTTAGGATGCTCAGAGTCGATAAAAGAGCTATGCCAACATCTGTCTAAGGGACTTGGAGTTTAATGTGGGTGACAAATTATTTCTTCAAATTTCACCTTGGAAGAGAGTCATGAATTTTTGTAAGAAAGAGAAGCTTATACCTAGGTACATTGGCCTCTATGAAATTCTTGATCGCATAGGAGAAGTGACCTATCAGCTTGCACTTCCTCCAAATCTAGCACAAATTCATAATGTCTTCCATGCATCCCTCTTTATGAAGTAAATATCAACCCTTCACATGTACTAAATATAGATGTGGTGAAACTGGAACATGAACTCTATTATATGGAGTAGCTAGTGGAAATCTTAGGTCATAGACACAAGGTTCTACACAACAAAACTACCTACCTTATTAAAGTGTTGTGGAGGAACTAAAAATATGAAGAAGCCACTTGGGAACTAGAGGATTCTATGAGGCATAAGTACCCACACCTTTTATCTACAGAGGGTAAGAGTTGAAATTTCGTGGATGAAGTTTCTTAATGGGGGATAATGTTACAACCCAAAAATTTTTAATAATAATTTTTTCATTAATATTTATGTTTTTATACTCAACAAAACTTTATCCCTTTATTAATGAAGTGAACATGATTGGAACGAGACCAGTGTGTTTTGACTACTATATGATCGTTGGAAACTATACTCTTAACAGTATGATCAGTGACTATAGATAGAAATGATAATGGATATTATTGGATAAAAAAGAGTCGATGGCCTCATCTAGTAGACTCCAGACACATGAATCCCATTTTTTTGAGCTTCGAAAGGTGGCAGCATCGTTGGGATTTGCTCTGGGCCAACCCTATGCCAATCTTCATCATGTTAAGCTTGAATAGAATCACTTATGGGAGAAGTTCAAGTTGTTAGAAATCACCACTCAAGCAATGTTGTCTGAGCCACCCCAAGATTCTATCACCATTTCAAACCTTACTCTTAGGTCCTATGCGGGCGTTATAAGGGGTTATGTAATGACGCCTTAGTTAATTTGTGTAATCCCTTGGTATAAATAAGAGTGTTATTTCATCGTTCCTGATTTAGGAATATATTTTATTAATAATGAATGTGTTTAATTAAGACAAAATTGATAAATTAATTTTATAAGTAAAAATTGTACTTTTCATAGATTTTTCATACATAGATAATTATTATGATGAAATAAACATCATTTTTGAATTAAATGTCAAAATTAACCTAGGCTGAATTTTTTGAAGTTTTTTAAGAAGTTTCAATTTGATGAATAGTATTTTATGAATAGTGTTTTTTATGAATAGTATTTGATGAATATTGTTTTTGATGAATAGTAAAAATATATTATTATTAAATAAATTTTTTTTGTGAAATTATTTTCAAAAATCTGACATACATAATTGTAATCAGAGTGAAAAATGTGGTTCAATAAGATCAAAATTATTTTTTTGGAATAGTAACTTCACCCTTTGGAATAATATTTGTACCCTTATTAATGGTAATTTTACCAATGGAATTGTAACATCACCTAAGGATGTATAAATATGTTTTAGTCATCTTAAGTGGTAATGTGATATAATTTTATCATAGTATAAGTACATAAACATTTTAGAAATTATTAGTACAATGTCATTATTTTATTTATTTAATTTAATTGAAAATAAAATTATTTTTTTTATAAAATGGAGTTCACTTTTGGATTCTTCATATCGAAAAATGGTTATGGTGAATTTTTGGGATTTTTCTAAAACATTTGAATTTTTTGGTGAATAGTAAAACTATAGTTTTGAGTTTTTGATAAGTTTAATGACATCATTAATGATGTAACAATGATGTAATAATATTGGTCAACTATTGAGGATTAAAATATGTTATTAGATATCCCATGTGGCCAATACCGTTGGAAAATACCATGGGCAAGCCCATGGTTTTGCAAATACCACTAATGAGGTGTCCATTGGAAATTATTAAAATATTCCCTCTATTTTGCTATAAATACCAACCCATTCCTTCATTCATTTCATTCCAAATTCATTTTAAATAAAGATCTGTCCTTTTTACCTCTCATGGAGTCCTCCCAAGTTTTTCCCTAATCCCCCAAGGTCCCAACCTTTGAGTTTTTGAAGTTACTCTTCAAGGTAAGGGAACATTTCACCATCCTCTTTTAGTCAAAGAATTCTTTTATGTTATGTCATTTAATTTCATTTTTCATATGTTGGGGTATGTTATTATATATCCTTATTTCTTTAAATTTTATTTCCAAATTATGAGAGACCCTTTTTACTCTCATCAACACATTTTCTGAAATTTTTTGTGATGTCGTTAGGCTGTTGAATTTTAGTAAGGGAATTCTCCACTTTTCTTTTCTTTTCAGGTTCTCTTTTATGTGATATGTCTTTCAAGCTTCCATAACATGTTATTATTTCTATTTTATTATGTACATATACTATAAAATGATTCATTTATTTATGTTAGGACCTTATCCCCTCTATTTTTAATGTTTTCTAAAACCATGTTACATAGTCGTTATGCTGCATAATTTTCGTCTCAAAATCTCTCTCCTTTTATCAAGAAATTATCCTATTTTATTTATATGAATACCCAAACCTATTTCATTTCTATGGGTATTCACCATGAAATAAAATTGATATATATTTATTCTGGAATTTACATACATAAAACACGCATCCCCTTTATGTGGGCTATAAATGACATAATGATATTGTTTTTAAGCACTCTTTAAAATGTTACGATTTTGATATGAAACCCATTTGTTTTATTCTATTTGGGTTATTTATGAAAATTTTAATTATGATCTATGTGGATAACATGAAAATAAATACATGTTAAGGTTTTTCCCTGATATCACTTCAATGCATTGGGTAGATGAATTAATCTCTAGAGATGACAAGTTTTATGATACCTTGGTGAATAACCATGGTAATTTTTATGACAACTTAGGGATGGACCTTGGTGATATGCTTATGAATATCTAAATTAAATGTTGTATCCACATTTTCACGTTATATTTAAATTTATTAATATTATTATATGACTCTTTATCATTCCTTTAGGATATTCTTCATGTTCTTATTGATAGCACTCAAGTTTACATGTAAACTATTTCACATGTTTTCCTTGTTGGGCCTTCTGGTCACCCTTTCCTTGGATGTGTGTCCCTAGGTTATGAGATACAATAATTATACTTAGGATGAACTTTTCTAGAATCCTTTTAAGAGTATTAAATAATGTTATCAATTTTCATGTATTATGCACCTTATTTGCAAGACACTAAACATTAAAGATCCCCTATTTTTTATGTAATGAAAAGTTATGTAATAAGATGATGAGATTCCATACTCTTAATTGCTTTCAAAGTCTTCAATCACTAAATATTTTTGTATAATTTAAATTAAGCCACTAAATAAATGGTCTACCTTACTTTTGGTGTTGATGATCAAGCCATAGGCATACTGTGCAAGCCCTGTGATGTTTTCCTCATACACCTTGTTAAACTAATATTCCCTTATTTTTAGTTTAAGGAACTCTATCTCTATTTTACAATATATTTTTTTGGGAAAATATTTATTGAAAAATATTTTTCTTAATCCTTCACATTCCATGGAATCAATTTCCACTTTGTAAATTTTTTCTTGATTAGTTTCCACCACTAATTAGCTTCCCCTTTAATATGATAAACAACCAGCATGAATTTATATTCTCATGAGCATTGGAGGAAAAATAATATCGTCTTAATAAATTTGATATATTCTTCCATGATGAGGGGATCAGATGATCCACTAAAGTTAGGATTCCTTTATCTCATAGAGGACTCAACCATAAATTTCTCATTCTTAGTAGAAATATGGTGTTTCACATGATTAAAGCTATTATTCATAGCTAGATTCAGCTGAGTTAGTACTGTCATGAAGTTACCATATCCCTCTCCCATAAGGTTATGCATATCATTAGGGAAATCGTCACTTTTCCTATCACATTGGTTGTTGGCATGGTCACTCATATTTCCCACCATTAACTAAAATAAAGTAAAAATGGGATGAGAATACATTTAACTAATAAACATATAAAATAGAAACATTGAACTGAGAAGGAAAAAACTTATAAATTAAATGTATATCCTAAATTATGAGTCTCTAGGTTTCAATCTAGGTTATCCATGGTATTTTTTCAATAATTTTTTCTAACCTTATAATATATTCAAGTCATTTATAATGGTTCATAAAGAGTTTGTGAATTTTCCAAAGCATATACCCTGGGAGAGTTAAACCAGGTTCACAATAAGGGACCATTCAATGTGCACAAATATGATGATTAGGATATACTCAACCAACTATTTTCAGGGTTATTACCCCTTGAAGCATTTGATCCAAAACCACATCCACTTGTATTATCCATACATGGATATATTTTATTGGAAACCATGTACTCTACACATTAATAAAATTTCATGATATTTTTACTATAAATAGACTTATACATAGGGTTATCACTATGTTATTCTAGTCATGATCTCCCTATAGCACTATTTGGTGTGGGGGAGATGAGGATTTTTTTGTGTTTTCTTGGATATTAACAGCATTTGGACATATAGAATCACTTTGACCTTTTTGGTTTTTGTTTGATAAATAATTTTACCTTGTTTTCAATGGGTTAAATCTTTTTCAATCCTGAAATAGTTTCTCTCTTTTTTATGTCCAATAAAATGACCTTTACCCACAAAATTTTCAAAAAAATTAAATACAACCAAAGGATTATAAATCCTAATGTCTTTCGAAGACTAGGTTCAAAATACATCAAAGTGAAACAAAAATAAAACAAAATTATTTTAATCTCCATAATAGGATCATAATCTTATTGAGCCCCTAAAACATCATAGTATAACATGGGGAATATATAAAATAATAGGGTGATCAAAAAATCCTAGTAAGGGAATAAATATTATAATAAAGCATAGAATACGATCCAAAATGCATAAGATGATAACATAAGAGACAAGGATCATGAATAATCATATAGAGGTATAACATAAAGAACATTGAATCATAAGATCATGGAAACATAGGAATGTGGTAGCAACATATAACATGACAAAAAATTAGGTCAAGGCTAACCACCAAGACAACATCACATGGTATAAAGATTCCCATCGTGGATTATGTTCACTCCCTAATATGATACATAATTTATCATGAGACAAAAACATTACCTAATGCATTTTAATGTTATCTAGGTGAGCCCATAATAACATGTACATGATATTTTGTGCCATAAAGGGAATTAATCATAAGAAATAAACATAAAAATTTCCCATGGAAAGAAATTAGTTTCCTAATCTTTCCTCAAATAGTAAGAATTACCCAAGGAATGAAATGGGTATAATTTGGGAAATGGAATTTCAAAATGTATTACCCCATAAAAGGAAGGTAGAATAATATTGGTATACATGTATGAGAAATATATATAAAAGTTTATGGCCCAAGCCTTCCTGGTCCATTACATTATCAAAATCCAGTGTTTGGGGTGTTCTGGGAGGTAATGGTAGCTCATTTCAAGAGTTTAGAAAAAATTCTAGTTTTTTTATCAGCAGGTCGGGGAGTCAGTGAGTCAAGGCATTAATGATTCAGGGAACTAGTGAGTTAGGGAATCAGTGAGTCAAGGTGTTGGTAAGTTGGGTGTCGATAGTTCAGGGCGTCATTAGGTCAGGGTGTCAGGAGGTTGGGCATCGGTAGGTCAGTCTTTGATAGGTCGGGCGTCGGTAGGTTGGGTGTCTATAGGTTGGGCTTCGGTAGGTCGGGAGTCAGTGAGTGGCGTTAGTGAGTGACATCGGTGAGTTGAATCATTGGCTCATTTTGTTGGGCTGCATTAGTGACTCATGTCGGTGAGTCATGTTTGTGACTCGTATTGGTGACTCACTATCAGTGACTCGTGTTGGAGACTCACCCATTGGTGATTCATTTCCAGTTTTTTCTAGTTTTTCTCCTGTTACATTTGATATGATGTAAATTGAGTTTAAATCGATGTTTGAGATTTTCTAAAGGCATTTCAAAGGATATTTATTAAATATTTAATATCCTTACACTCCTAGGACTTTGATATAGTCAAACCACATAATCTTGGCAATGATTCGACTTTAATGGCCTTTTAAACCATTTATTTCCATTGATATAGGATTTGGATCTTCTAATATGATATCTTCTCTTCCTAGTGTGTTTCAATTAACACAGGGTGTTCCTAGAACCTTTCTTCCTTCTGGAGTCTTGTGTGTTGTGCTACAGTCATGCATCCAGTTTTCCTTGGAGTCTTTTCTGCTACTCAAGAACCCCCTGTTTTTGGTGCAAGGAGGAATTGTTGATCATCTGTTGTTCTAGATAGGGATCCCTTTATCTCTATTTTATTTTTGCATTATGTGGGGTGTGTGAGCTCATATTTCCTTATGAATACAATTGGACCCAAATTTAATAAAGATAATAAGAAGTAATAAATGATTTGATGCGAATATAATGGTGATGATCACCTTGTTTTATATGTTATCCTTGATCCATGTTGTGTTTTGTAAAGGTTGTATGCCTTTTGAAAATCATTGCCATTGGTGACCTCTATTTGTGAACTTGTATGAATTGGGAATATTTTTTGTTTTTTCCTTGTTGAATGACTAAAATTTTGAAATTTATTAACCATGTACACATTGTTAAGTATATAGATTCCCCAAGATCAATCTTGTTACATGACCACTCATGAATTATCAAAGTTGAATTAAAGAATGGGGGTTTCTAAATCAGAATACACCTTTCCGTTGGGTGTGGCTATGTGCTATGTATGGTTCTATTCAACCTTGTGTTTCATGTTGGTGGTGTGGTGTTGTGGATGGGATTGTGGTTGTGAGTACGGGGTGGTATGGGTGGTGTAATGTAATCTCATGTTGAGATATTGGTTGATTGTGGAATGGATGGGCAGAGTTTGAGAAGTAGGGATTCAGGTTTGGGTTGTGTTATGTTTATATTACTAGGTGTGCTAGGTGTGGTGTTTTCATGTATCGGGGATGATGAGTGTGGTTGTGCAGAGATGTGTTGGGGGTTTTCTTGTTGAGTGGAAGGAAAGGGCAACATGAATTTTAAGAATAATGGCGACATCCGTTGTATCGATGTTCAAGGAAGGAGAGTGTTCAGTGGTAATGTGATATAGTTGAGTTTTGTTATTTTACTGTATGTGGTTCTATTCATGTATTGGGGACACTAGGGATGGTTTGGAAGGGGAAAATTTGAATAAGGGGGTGTTACCTTACATGGATGTTTCACTCAGAGTTTCTCGGGACTTTATGAAGTGTGTGGGGGTTATGATGCTACTTGTGGTGTGCTGTGTTTGGTAGTTGACTGTAGCACACCAAAAATTTTATGATATGTTTCTATTAATTAAATTCTATTCATCAATGTGAAAGAACACTAGGTTATTTAAGAGACAGTCAAAACCTATCCATTAAATATAAATTATTCCACTTCTATGTTTTGAATTTCGTAAAACAGTCATCTAGAGTTCTGATTAAAAAGTCATTTGGAGTCTGATAGAAAAAACTTGATTTTTGGTGAATAGTAACATACCCTTATGAATAGTAATATGAATATTAATATGACCCTTATGAATATTAAATATTAATATTAATTTATTTTCTTAAGGAAAGAAGATAATGAGATCTTAATTAGTTTTTCAATGAGAAATAAAACTAGATGCACTTTAAGATTGTTATTTTTTGAATTAACTATGACGTTATTTAAAAATTAAATTAATAATATTTAAAAAATTATATTTGAAAAATGGATTTCACTTTTGAAATATACACGTCGATAAATGGTTAGGGTGAATTTTGGGAATTTTTCTGAAACAGTTGATTTTTCAGTGAATAGTAAAAAAATACAGTTTTTAGTTTCAGTGTGTTAATGACATCATTAATGATATAATAATGATGTCATAAATCTGGTAGACTTGTGTATAGTTAAATGATATTTTAGGTGTCCCAAGTGGCTTATACCATGGGAAAATACCAAGGGCAAGCCACTGGTTTTGCAAAAACCACTCATGAGGTGTCCCTTGAAAATTATTAAAATAATCCCTCACTTTTCCTATAAATACCAACTCCTCCCTTCATTGAATTCATCCACAATTCTCCCTCAATTAATTTATGGCCTCCTTACTTCCATATTATTCCTCCCAAGGTTTCCTCAAGTCCCCAAGGTCCCAACCTTCAAGTTCGAAGGGTTACTCTACAAGGTAAGAAATTTATCAATTTCTTTCTTCTTCCATTCATGTTCTCTTTTATGTGGTATATCTTTCAAGTTTCCAAACAATGTTCTTATTTTTCTTCTTATTATTGATCTAATATATATTATGATTCATTTCTGGATAGGTGACCCTTGTCCCTTATTTTTTTAATATTTTCTAAAACCATGTTCCGTAGCCGTTAGGCTGTCGAATTTTTGTAAGCGATTTCAAAATATTCTTTTATCTTGAGTTCTTTATTTATTATTTCTTCATATCTTCTTAACCAAGAGGAATTAAATCTCAAGAATCTTGTATATTCATAATGTTCTAATGTTCATGATAAATTATTCATCAATATTCTTCTTTCCCCCACTTGTTCAAGGAATTAAAAACATTGTATGTGACGTGTCGAATTACTGACATCGTAGATGATGTAATCTCAATTTCAATTAATTCATTCAAGTCTGGTCGTGAAACCATTTATATGGTTGAAACATGTTATAGTATATGTGTTATGACTCACCCATGGTTCTATAATTCTTTTTTACTCATGGTTCTAATTTATATGACAAAATGAGGTTGTTATTATCAAAGAACCATTAAAACGATCTAAACAAACATCATTAATGTTTTAACTAACGAATCATCATCATGGTATATAACCCAAAATAATTATAAGATCATTTATATCTCCATAATTTCATTAATAATATGTATTAACAATTCTGTATGTTTAACCATGTTTCAAATGAACTTCCATTCATGGAAATAAGTAAACGAACCATGAAAACCAAGTAAGAAAATGCTTCCAAAACAATAAGATTTAATCTCTTAAACCCATCAAAGAGAACATTAATGAACTTAATAATGTTATATAATATCAATTACATGTATATTAGGTTATTTAATTATTAATTATTGAATCTAAATTTTATTATTCAGGTCCTTAAGAACAATCAAGAACACACTAGAGCAAAAGGTAAGGGGTTTCTCATCTCACTTTCATTTCTGTGAGATTTTTATTATTCGCCACTTAATTCTTGTATGTGGTATATTTGTTCTGCAATTTGATATATAATAACATTATTATCTTTATATTCATGTTAATAAATGATTCATTTGAGTTTTATTATGTTCTGGTCATATGATTCGACTGATTTCATTGTTGTAAGAGCCTTTGTCTCAACTACCTTTCCGTTGTGACTAACCTTGTATTGTGCACCTAATAATCCTTATGTGGTATACCTACTGCCAATTTGAGATCACATTTCATTTGAAATTAAATTGATAATAAATATCCATAATTTCATGTCATGGATATGTTGTTGTCTAAACCGTATACCATTTTACATACGGTGTTTATTAGGGAAAGTTATTTAAGTATAGAAATATTGATGAATTGGTATACTCTAATCTATACAGATATTGAAAAGGCATATTGCTGTTGTATTTAATCAATGTATAAATAATGATTTGGACATCCAGTGGTAGGTGGGGCCCTCTATATCCCCTCGATGCATCGGTAGGTCTAATGATACAAAACAGCTTTGGCGACAGACCCTTTGAGTTTGTTTCCAAAAATCAGAAGGGTTTCTACCCACAAAACTAAACCGTTTTTATGGTATTATGGTTTCATATTAGAGATACATGAATTCTAATTAATAATAATTATATTTATTCATTATCAGTTATTATTATTATCCATGATGTTTTCACTATGACAAAATCTATGGATGTAGTTTTATTCTCAGTTTATATATGGAATTAGTTTTTCATTTATTCACTATGCCATGTTGTTTATGTCAGATTGATTATGATTAAAGATTTATTTTAGTCACGCTTCCGCTTTTTCTAACCCTTATTGATAATTTGAGATCACCCCTTTTGTTGTCTACCTTCGATAGGTGATGAAGAGAATGTCTTCTATTGAGTTCCTGTGGATACAGATTTTAGTTTTTTTTATGTATTGTATTTTGTAACCATTTCCAATGTAATTTGAGTTACATATATGTATTTAGTTTCTTCAAGACTACTAAAATGATCATTCCTTCGGGATTTTCATTCCTTCTTACCATGCCATATCACAAGTAATGCACTGGCTCCATCCTAGAGGGGTCGGGGTGTTACAGTTGGTATGAGAGGAAGTTTAGTAGAAAACATGGAAACTAGAGTAGCAAATGTATAGTAGGTAACAGAGACATAAGGTAGTATCTGAGTGTTAACATAAAATAACGTCCTGGTATTTTGGTAAGGAATAGATTATGTGGATATTTTAAGCAATACGTCCCTGTATGGATATGAGCAGGTAGAGGCGGCTCTGGTATAGATGTATACAAGGGTAAAACCCGAAAACACCACTTTGAGCTAGACTCGAACAGGAACTGGTGCACGACAACAGGCCTTACTGCACTCTTGGTTGTGAAACCCCCAGGGGATATGCTTAGGATAATTCATGTTTTCTTTACAAGCCATTATGAAGGAGTTAATGTAATTTTTTCCTTATAGGAACCATGTTTATGCATAGAATTTCAATATATGTTGAGTGCTTATCTATTTGATATTAATAAACTAATATAGTGTATCCTATTATTTAGAAATAGAATCTAATGGAAGAAGGGGAATCAATACTCATGGGAAACGTAGGGATCACCATACTGATCAAGTCAACACAGTCAACATTGGAGTAGATCAGATCATGACCATATTGGGACAACTTACTCAAGTTGTAACGAATAAGCATTCAACACATGTGTTGGATCATTTCATGTGACAGAGGCCCCCATCCTTTTGTGGGACTACTAATCTAGTGGTTGCTGAGCAATGGATCAAGTCTCTTGAAAAGATATTCATGGAGTTAAGATGAAACGAAAATGAAAAGGTAGTACTGGCAGTATATTGTCTCAAGGGAGACGCTGATCAATGGTGGTACTTGATTCAAAATACCACGGAGGAAGAACAGATATATGATATGGAATGAAGGAATTTTAAGTAAATATTCTACAAAAAATATTTCCCTCGTGAGCAACGAACTAAAATGAAGAGTAAATTCCTTGGCTTGAAACAAAGGGAAGAAGACAGCATTGCAGAGTATGAGGCTACCTTCACAAGGCTATCCAGGTATGTCATGGATTACGTACGTGACTCAACAGACAAGATTGGTCATTTCTTTGAAGGACTTAAACCAAGTCTTCAAAGGGCACTGGCTTCTCAATCATTCTCATCATATGATGAAATTGTATCAAGTGCCATCAAAACAGAGAAGGAATTTGATAGATCAAATTTTTTCAAAGGAAACCAAGATAAGAAGTGGCTCTTTGATAAAAAAGGAAAAGGAGAAGCACCAAAGAAGAGAAAGGGAACAAATAGTTTCCCATTATTCGTGAACTATGGAAAGAATCATCCAGGTAAATGCTTGAAAGGCATGGGAATCTGCTATAACTGTAGAGAAAAGGGTCATCGATCTGATGAATGTAAGGGGAAGAAACAATTCAATGATGTTCAATGCTAAAATTGCAGAGATATGGGACACTATGCAAATGAGTTTCCTAAGCACCAAGGAAACATGCATCAGAAAAATCCATGAGAGAAAGGGAGAGCCTATGCGATTACAACCGTGGAGGTTGAAGTTCCTAGCGACGTGGTGGTAGGTACATTAATTGTTTCCTCAAACTTATACAACACTTTATTTGATTCTGGATCATCGCATTCATTTATATCCCCCCAATTTTCCAAGAAAATTAGATTTGTCCAATTTGAATTAAGAAATGATTTGTCAGTCAAAACTCCCATAGGATGTATCAATGCGACAAAGGCATGTCGACTAGTCCCCCTCCAAACACCAACATGTGCTTTAGTTGCTAACTTTATCTTTATACCCATGAATGAATTTGATATAATTCTCGGTATGGATTGACTGTCAAATTATGATGCGTGGATTTATTGTAAGAAAAAGGAAGTTATAATTTTTGAAAATGGGGTAGAATCCCTTGTCTTTAGGGCAGAAATTTCACCACCTGATTATTATCTAGAACCACCCTAGTAGCTCTATTAAATGTAATACTTGGAGAGGAAGATAAACCAATATCTATGGGAGAAGAATGAAATCTTCAAATTGAAGATGTTCACATAGTGAAAGAGTACATTGATGAATTTCCAGAGGATTTACCTAGAAATTCTCAAGAGTGGGAGGTTGAGTTCTCTATTGATTTAATTCCTGATGTAAGACCTATAACAAATAACCCATATAGAATAGCCACTATGGAGTT